>CM051237.1:391228112-392625612 GCA_027917425.1 Gastrophryne carolinensis | reverse complement strand
ATCACCGAGGGGGACCGCCCAGCAAAAACCCATCCTGTGTCCAGGGGGATTACATCCCGGAACCACCAGAAGGAGAAGGCATCTTCCTGGATGTGAGACAGCTGCGGCAGTCGTCCCCTCGCCCAGACGGGCGAGGGCGCCCCTTCATGCTTGAAAGGTTTTGGCAGATTTGGACTTAGTCCTGCCAGAAGGCCCAGGGCGCTGCCTGCTCGCCCCATGTTGGAAATCCACACCGAACAGCTGGAAACACACCTCAGATTCGCGTTTGACACTAAAGTAGGGAGGTGGAGGGGTGACCCTGCCTCGTGGAGGCCGGAGCGGCCTTCTGCGCAAGGGTGCTATAGTCTTTTTTCCAAAAAGGTCCAAGCGGGCCCCAAATAACCGCCGTCCTCTGAAGGGGAGGCAAGTGAGAGCCTTTTTCGTAACTCCGTCAGCACCCCACTGTCGCAGCCAGACCAGGCGGCGAATAGCAACCGCAAGGGCCGAGTTTCTAGCACACATCTTAATGGTGTCATCCAGTGCCGATAGAATGAACTTCACAAACGCTTCACAGTCTGAAAGCGCATTAAACACCCCCCAAGGGAGGTCCTCAGGGCGGTGATCTAGTATTTTTCTGACAAGGGTCCTGGCGGCCACCACAGTGATGGCCGCGGCACAAACCGGGCGCAGGGCCGTCCCAGCACACGAGAAGGCGTGTGAAGCCAGTTTGTCAATGCGCCGGTCCTCGGCATCCCGAAGGGTACGGTAAAAGGGGGCAGTCATAAAAGGGGGGTTTGTGACCCCTATGACCGTGCGTCCACCACCAGGGGAGCTGACCATAAATTAACCACATCAGGCGGGAAAGGGTACTTCCATTCCCAGGCCCCTGGAATCCCTTTAAGCTTAAAAGGCGATTCCCATTCTTGGGATATAAGATTCTGGAAATGTTCCTGTTCCAGGAAACTCTCCCTTTTCGGCTTGGGGATTTCCCCAGGAGGGGAGATTGACAAAACCTCAAAAATCTTGATAAGGATTTCATCTGTGTCACACAGACCCCAGGAACCGGGCTCAGAATCCTCACAGTCCCTGAGCATCCCATGTGAGGAGCCCGAGTCTGAGAATAGCTCACCTTCCTCAGAAGGGTCAGGGTCCTGCATATCAGCAGAGTCATCGGTATCGTCAGGAACCGGGGAGCCTGGAGGTGTCAGGGAACGCTTTTTACCAGGGCCCATACGCTCCGCCAATCCAGAAAGCACCTGCTCCGCCATGGGCAATGCTCGCGGCACTGATTGCAGGTCATCCCCGCTGGAGTGGGACTCGTCATGAGTGATATTTGGGAGCGGGGAGAGACGGGAGTAAGGAAGGGAGGTTCCTCTGTTAGCAAACCTGCCTGTTCTGCACACTGTCCGCAGACCTGTGCCCTGTCAGCCTCAGCCAGGGGCTGGCCACACACTGCACACAGCCGGTCACGTCCTGTAGGGACCCCGGTTCCATAATTCTGAAATGCCTCCATATGGTGATTATTAAGCAGTATGACGCAGGATTTATGCAATAGGCAGCCCTGGATGCCCCAAAACCCGCTAGTAATGTGGGAGAATTGTAAAAAGGACCCGCTGTAATATATGTTAGGCCGGGGAAAGGCAACGAAGTCTTGGCGTCTGAAAGACATAATGGGACAAGGAGGGTGGAGTCAGTGCCATGCGCTGTCTGAAAAACATAGAACCATGCCGCCCCGGAGGGCACTTACATGACCGAGGGAGGAGGCGAACCACACCACACGTGCACGAAGATAGAGAAAATGGCGCCAGCGAACCTCGAGGGGTGGGCCAGGACGGGCTGTGACGCGAGGCGCATCATGCAGAGTCTCCGCCTCCACCAAAGAGCGCGAAGCTCTAACCAACGGCAAAGGTAGAACAGCGGAGAATAAGCATACCTCTAACGCTGACACGCTGGAATGATGCTGCCGAACAAGCAGATTGTTAGTGAAAAAGACTGCTCGCGCTGTATAGCGAGGCGCGACACTGACCCCATAATTAAAGAACCAAGGTCTAAGGCGAATTAGCACTAGGTCTGCCACACCCCCCCCCTTCTTTTCCCCCAAAGTTACGGGAGGAAGCGAGGGGGAAGCTGACGGTGTCCATGGACTAATTCTGTGAGGGGCACGGGCAAAATTGCGGGAGGGGCATCCTCTAGAGGCTCACCATCGGCCTGACCGCCTACCCTATGGAGGGGGATTGCGGTGGAGCGTGGCTCCGTTCAGCACACCAGGTGCTACCTACCTTCACCCGACCCGCGCAGCCTAGGCTGGGAGGCATATTTCTTCTGAAGAGGATGGGTGGAAATAGTCCCACAGGAACTTGGGTCGTAAGGCCCGCTCGCCTGCGAGAGCGTGATACTTCATGTCTTCGCAGTTCCAGCACTGCACAGAAATCTGGGGATTTGTGGGAGGTCCCTCGGTATATGTAGGGCCGGGAGGAGCTTGTTTTCTACATGTCTGCAGTGCACGGCGCCTGAGGCGGAGGATTACCCACATGTTATTACTATTCGGGAGCAGGACGTGCTGTATGCTTAGAATATCTCAATAAAATATTTGTAAAAGAAAATGAAGAGCCTCTTCCTCCTCGAAAGGAGCGATAGGCAGATGAGCCCCGAAAGGGCCGCGCAGACTTCCGTCGCTGAGGGAGTCTACCATCCTTGACCAGGAGGTCCAGACGCTCCCCAAACAGCCTGTTCCCCCTACGAAGGGGATACTAGTGAGCGACTTTTTGGCCGCAGCACCAGCCGACCACTACCGCAACTAGAGCGAGCGGCGAAGTGCAACAAGCAGGGCCGTAATCCTGGCACCAAGCAAGACACCATCATCCATGGCAGAGACAACAAAGGCAATGATATCCACGCAAGCCTTGAGGTCTTTAAACTCCTCTGCCCGCTTGCGAGTCTTAGCGCTATCCACAAGGCGTCTCACCTTCTTTCTGATGGCCAGGGAGACCATAGCCGCGGCACACACAGGACGAAACAAGGCACCAGCAAAGGTGAAGGCATGACAGACCAGTTAATCCATGTACTTGTCAGCTGGATCAAGTAAGCAAGCGGTATCAGGTGAAGGCATAACAGTGTTGGACAACCGTGACACAGGGGAATCCACCTCAGGAGGACGAGACCATAGCCGGACCAGCTTCTCAGGGAAGGGATACTGCCTATCCAGGCCCTTAGGCACCGACGGTAGCTTGTTAGGCGTTTCCCATTCCTTGAAAACCATTTTTGAAAAATGGGCCTGCTCTGGAAAGACTCGCCTCCGTCTTTCAGGCCTAAACAAAATCGCCCTGCTTCCTCTTAGCCGCTCTTGGAGGGACCATGTAAAGTCTCAAACACTGAAGCAAGCAATTTCTCCATATCATCAGGGAGCCACGCATCCTCATCCAAGGAGGAACCAGACATACTGTCATCGCCAGCAGAATAAGTCACCGTGGAACGGGAATCATCTGCCAACTCACCTTCCTCCACAGAGCCCAGACATCAAAAAGATCATCCTCATTATCCGAGTAAACATGCTAGATGTGCCGTTTCTTACTCGTGGCCTTCTTAGGAGCAGTTCGCGAGATCCGTCTCTCGAGACTGGCCACCTTGTATGCCAAATCAACATGGGACCCCCTGCTGGCTTCCCCCTCACTGGGGGCTGAGTGCAGCAGTGGGGGTTCTGGAGAGGCTGCAAGCAATGAATGGCTAGGGGCAGGTACGCCCGCCCGATCATGGTCCAAAATGACACTCCTGGCGCAAGTGGTACAAACAGTGCTGAATCCGCCCAGAGGGCTTGCACTGCACAAGGGGCAGAGCTTCACCTGCCCAGATGGGACCCCTAGCTCACTATCCCCAGATTCCATTATGGTGATTAGAAACAAAATTTGTAAGCAGATTACAAGGCATCGACGGCCCAAACTTAATTATCCCTCTTATGTGATCCCCTTAATAAAAGGGAGAGGGAGGGGGCGGGGAGACCGGGAGGAACCACAACACTCAATCAATGGGCCCACCTAAAAGACACAAGACAAGAGGGCCATCAGTATCCCACAAGCGCATGCACAAAAATACAATTCTGTGAAGTACTCACCTGTAGAATTGGTATTATACGTATACAGTACGTCCTGCTCCAGATATAATACTTACACTTGGGTTATCCTCCGCCAGATGGCGCTGTGCACTGCAGACATGCAAAACACAGGCTCCTCCCGGCCCTTCATATACCCGGGGACCTCCCACAAATCCCCAGCATTGAAAAGCAGTGAACAAGAAGCTGGGAGAATTTAACCACCGAAACTGGTAACAACAACAATGGTAATCACCATACAGAATAATGCAAAAACCAGGGTGGGGTGGAGCAGGACGTACTGTATACGTATAATACCAATTCTACAGGTGAGTATTTCACAGAATTGTATTATTCTAAGTATACAGTACGTCCTGCTCCAGATATACTTACACTTGGGACATCCAATAGCAGTGTCCATAAAAGTAGGGTGGGATCCCCAACAAAAAGGTCAACAGCATGCAGCTTAAACTACTGCCGCCTGCAAAACCTTGCGGCCAAAAACAGCATCAGCTGAGGCCCGAACATCAACCTTGTAAAACTTTGAAAAGGTATGAACAGAAGACCAAGTAGCGGCCTTGCAAACTTGTTCAACAGAAGCCTGGTGCTGGAAGGCCCAGGTGGCCCCAATAGCACGAGTAGAATGAGAAGTAAGACGGAAAGGAGGACACTTCCCCTTAGCAGAATAGGCCTGAATCACAGCCTGACGGATCCATTTGCTGATAGACTTGGCAGGAGCCAAACCCTTCCTAGGGCCAGAAGGCACAACGAAGAGAGCATCAGTCTTCCTGAAAGCCGCAGTGACAACCAGGTAATACTTCAAACACCTGACCACGTCCAAGGAATGCAGAACCCTTTCCTTGTCGTTGCTAGGATTGGGACACAATGAAGGAAGAACAATGTCCTGATTCAAATGAAAGGCAGACACAACCTTAGGCAGAAAATCCAGCTTGAAACGGACCACCACCTTGTCCTGGTGCCTCTCATAGTACGGAGGCTGAATGGATAGAGCAGCCAGCTCAGACACACGCCTAACCGAAGTTCTGGCCACCAAAAAGACAACCTTGAGAGTAAGAACAGCCAGAGCAGCATTGTGAATAAGCTCAAAGGGAGCACCCTGCAAGGCAGATAAAACCAAGTTTAAAACCCAAACGGGGACCACAGGTTTACGAGGGGGACGCGCATGAGTGACCCCCTGAAAGAAGGTCTTAACCAAATGATGCTGAGCAAAAGACTTCTGAAAGACGGACAGGGCAGAGACCTGACCCTTCAGAGTACTGAGTTTTAGAACTAACTCCAAACCATGCTGTAAGAACTCCAGAACCCTAGGGACAGAGAACTCCCTACAGGGAAGAGACCTAGACTCACACCAATCAATGTAGGTATGCCAGACTCTGTAATAGATAGCAGCAGAAGTAGTCTTCCTAGCCTGCACCATAGTACCTACCACAGAGGCAGACAAACCTTTCTCCATCAAGATGGAGGTTTCAGCAGCCAGGCCGTCAAAGCCAGAGTTTGTAATTTGGGATGGCGTAAGGAGCCTTGAGTTAGCAGATCTGGCACCCCTGACAGATCGTACTGGTCTACTGCCATTTGAACCACATCTGCGAACCACACTCTTCTTGGCCACCTGGGGGCCACTAGAATCACAGGCACCCCTTCCAGAGCAATCTTGCGCAGAACCCTGCCCAGAAGGGGGAATGGTGGAAATACATACAGGAGCCGAAACTCCTTCCATGACATGGACAGGGCATCCGTGGCCAAGGCCAGAGGATCCGGAGACAGGGATACGAAGGCCGGGAGCTTGTGGTTGTGACGGGATGCAAACAGGTCCACATCCGGTAGACCCCAACGGTGACACAGGGACTGGAATACCCTTTTGCAGAGGGACCACTCTCCCTGATGGGACGTCCCCCTGCTCAGATCATCTGCTAGCAGACTCTCCGCCCCCGGAATGTAAACAGCCGAAATGCATTGTACATGGGCCTCCGCCCATGTCAGAATCTGAGACACCTCCCGGAGGGCACCCTTGCTCCGGGTCCCTCCCTGATGGTTGATGTAAGCAACCGCCGTCCTGTTGTCTGAGCGTACCTGGACCGACAGACCCCTCAGGTGTTGGGTCAACCGCTCCAGAACCAACCGGACTGCTTGCAATTCCAGAATGTTGATGGGTAAATGGGCCTCCTGAGGACCCCACTTCCCCTGGAAGCGCAGGGACTTCCAGAATCCCCCCCAACCTGACAGACTGGCATCCGTTGTGACCGTCTCCCAGGAGACCTGCCCCCTATCAAGTTCCCGAGGTCCAGCCCCCACGCAAGGGACCGTCTGACCGAGGGGGGGGGAAGCACACAGACCCCGTCCAAGGACGCTGGGTTCTTGTCCCATACTGACAGAAGGTGAAGCTGCAGAGGTCTCAAATGGAACTGGGCAAAGGGCACCGCCTCGAAGCTCGCCACCATCAGGCCCACCAGCTGCATTCCCTGCCTGATGGAGGGCTGTAGGCACGAGAGCAGGAACCTCGCCTGCGCAGTCAGAGCTTCCACCTTCTGTTGAGGAAGGAATATCCTTGACTGAACGTATCCAGAATCATTCCCAGGAACGGAGTCACCGAGGAGGGGGACAGAGAGGACTTGGGGTAATTGATCACCCAGCCGAAGGACTCCAGGGTGTACACTACCAGCCGAGTGTCCAACTCTGCCTGCCGCAGAGACCGAGAGGTGATGAGTATATCGTCCAGGTAGGGCAGCACACGTATGCCCCTTAGCCTTATCACGGACATCACCCCTGCCAGCACCTTGGTGAACACCCTGGGGGCCGACGTGAGGCCGAATGGCAAGGCCACAAATTGGTAATGCTGATCTTTCAGTGCAAATCTGAGAAACCTTTGGTGTCCTGGAAACACCGGGACGTGAAGGTAAGGGTCCTTGATGTCTATGGACGTTAAAGTCCCCTGGGCGCAGAGAGCCTGTTCTTGACAAATTTGTTGAGGATCTTTAAATCCAGAATGGGCCTGACCGACCCATCCCTCTTGGGTACTGTGAAAAGGTTGGAATAGAACCCCATGCCCCTGGCTCCTAAGGGGACCTTGCAAATGACCCCTAGATCCAGGAGACCCTGCACGGCCAGCAACAAGACCTGAGCTGAGGCAGGGTCCTGAGGGATCCGGTACCCAATGAATCTGGTGGGGGAGCCGTACAGCATATTCTATCTTGTAGCCGGAGGACACTACCTCCTGAATCCACCGGTCTGAGACTTGGCGCCTCCAGACATGTTCGAAGTGCTGCAGAGGTCCCCCCACCCTGACGGGCGAGGGCGCCCCTTCATGCCTGAGGGGTCTTGGGAGGGGCTTTGGGCTTGGGCCCCCAGGAGGAACCGGGACGGCGTCCTCTATTCCTGTGCGGGACCCAGCGAAGGACACCCCTTTTCCCTGTTTAGCCCCACGGCAGGGGATTGAAAGGGTGCCCTGGCCTCGAAAGGGCCGAATCTGCTGCCTGCGCTGGGGTAACTTGCCTCCTTTGGCGAAGAGGTCTAGACGGTCCCCAAACATGCGCAGCCCTTTAAATAGAAGCCCAGTAAGGGCTTTCTTAGCGGCATTGTCAGCAGCCCACTGTCGCAACCAAACAGCGCAGCGTATAGCTACCGCCAGGGCAGAAGATCTGGCACACATCCTAATAACTTTATCCTGTCTGCATCGGACGATGCTAACACATCACAGTTAGACAGTGCATTGACAGTATCAGGTGGCAACTCATCTGTGCCATCGAGTGCATTCCTGACCATGGCCCTGAGCGCTACCGCCGTAATGGCTAAGGCGCAAACCGGGCGCAGGGTCGCTCCCCCAAATGCAAAGGCATGGCATGCCAATTGATCAATACGCCGGTCCTCAGAGCCCCATAGCGTAGTAGCGTCAGGGGAGTGCTTAATAGAGGTGTTGGACAACCCTAGAATAGGAGCATCGACCTCAGGGGGCGATGACCAGCACTTAACCAAGTCAGCAGGGAAGGGATACTTCCTATCCACACTCTTAGGGATCCCAGGCAGTCTGCTGGGATGTTCCCATTCTTTAAGCACGAGGCTATTGCAATGGGCTTGCTCGGGAAATTCCAGACGAGCCTTAGCGGTATGAAAAAGCTCACCCCTTTGCCTGGGAGCCGCAACAGGGGGAGAGATGGACAAAACTTCAAAAATCTGAACCAGCAGTCTGTCAATATCATCCGGGGTCCAGTACTCGGAACCAGACTCGTCATGACCCTGAGTCAGAGAACAGCTCCCCTTCGTCCGAGGGGGTATGGCCGTAAGGATGCAACAAGTCATCAGATTCCATAGGGAAGAGAGCAGAGTCGGGTTAAATGCCGCCTCTAAGCGGCGGCCTTACGCGCTAATGAGCTAGCAAGCAATCTTTCAACACTGGCCTGTCTAGTAGCCACATCAGGATGAGAATCCCCGCTTGTATTGGGGGTTAGACTCAGGCTTGGGGGAGTAGGTGAAGTGAGGCGAGGTGCGTGCCCAGCCACCGGAGGGGCGGGAAGAACCGATAGCGCCTGCTGTGCACAAGGAACACAGACCCGTGCATTTTCACCGCTGCTAGGTAAAACCCCACAAGCTACACAGCCGGGCTTGTCCCGAAGAAACCCCGTTCACAATATCCTGGGACGCCTCCAAATGGGGATTTAATCCGCACAATAGGCCAGTAGGGATTGACGCTGTAAGCTACCCTGGATGTCCCAATAACCCGCGGGGAAGTGGGAGTAATTTAATAGTCTCAACCGGGAGCTACACCGGGCCGGGAGAAGCCACCGGAATCCACGGTCTGAAAGACAAAGGGAACAAGAATGTCAGAGCCATGCGCAAGGGTAATAAAGGAAATATAAAGTCGCCCGCGGGGGCACTTACAGAGGGGGGAGGACGGTCTTCACGCGCGTGAGTAAAAAATGGCGCCAAGCGAACCTCGAAGGGCAGACCAGAGCTGACCGTGACGTGGAGCGCGCCAAACCGTGACGCGTCGGGGCCCCGTCCAAAAAGCAGGGCAGTGACGCCTGAAGGAATTGATCGAGTGGATTACCGCAGCAGAGCCACTACAAGCTAAAGAGACGCCGCAGCATCTGCAAGGCCACCGTCGCCCATGCAGTAACCATATAGGAAAGGCGCTGCGGAGCCCAATACAAGTAAAAAGTAAAAGTAAACAGCGCGGCTCTGACACCCATTCCCAGTGAAAAGCGATACTAAGGCCATAAGCGTGTAATAGGGTACACTGAGGCCGCCATACTCACAAACCCCCCCCCCCTCTTTCTTTCCCCCCGGGCTCAGGGGGGAACGAGGGAGGATGGCGACCCTTTACACAGGGTCCACTGCTACACGGGGCGTGGGGCAATGATGCGGGAGGGGCATCCCCTAAAGGCTCACCATCAGCCTAAACCGCCTACCCTTTGGTGGGGGACTGCGGTGGAGCAGGGCTCCGTTAAGCACGCATGGTGCTGCCTACCTTCACCCGACCAGCGCAGCCCAGGCTGGGAGGCACATCACAAATAGGACGGGTGGGAGTAGTCCAAAAGGGCCGCAGGCTGTAATAGCCCCGCTCACCTGCGAGAGAGTGATACTTCATGTCTTCGCAGTCAGCACTGCAGAGAAATCTGGGGATTTGTGGGAGGTCCCGGGTATTTGAGGGGCCGGGAGGAGCCAATTTCGCGGTCTCTGCAGTCCAGCGCCATCTGGCGGAGTAATACCCAGACGTAAAGAATCTTATCTGGAGCAGGACGTACTGTATACTAAGAATAAAGTCATCGTGCGGCTCGCGCCCCGGAACGAGCGTCCGCCCACCAAGAAGAGATGACCTGCCCAGAAACAACGGAGGAGACAAAGGCAGCAATTGCTGCAGGGCGGCCCCCGCACACAGACCGTGTGGCGCGCACAACAAGGCCACACCTCCGCCGCCCGTCAGCCCAGACTGCGCAAGCTGTGTCCCCCCCCCTCCCACAGCATAAGAGCCAGTCAAGATGGAGGGGAGAGGAGAACTGGAAGCCAGACTCAAGGGAGCGAGAGGTAAGTATAAGCACGCACGCACAGTAAAAGTAAAGTGACAAACACGTTCACAGCAACAATAAAGCTTGTGGGACAGGGAGGTATATGAGACCAGTAGGCATAATGTGGTTCCCCCACCCCCAGTAGGCTCACCATCAGCCTATGACCAGCTACCCATTAATCAGGGTCTGCGGCCCAGAGCCTAGCTCTGCCAAAAAACGCGCTGACCCCAGCGTTCTCCCTACTGTCAGTCGCGGCTGGGAGGCAATAGTGGGTCTCACAAGATCAGTGGCAATAGGGTCCGCAGCAGCCGACGGGCTAGGAGGCCACACTCAGCTGCCAAAATCCAGGAGAGTATCTAACTATCTTCAGCAGCCAGACTGCAAGATGAACACTGGGAAATGATAGAGACACCTGCTTTTATAGGGGGCCGGGAGGAGCGACAGCTTTTGATCTTGCAGTCGAGCGCCCCCTGGGGGCGGAATACCCACATGTCACCACTTTGGGACGACCTGGACTGGATATAGGGAAAAAAGGGTTTTATTATCTTTATATTTTTTGCTGTCTGTGTAAAATATGTAAAAATATGAAAAAAAAAAGTGAAAATGTGGAATAAATATGAGCACTGTTGTAAAAATTTACTGCACAAAGTACCCCAGAGTAAATACTCCCACATAGGTACAACTAAAGCGCACCTCCCCCTTCAATATATATTTGCTAAAGGGAGTAGGGGGTAATATCTGCCGGGTTGGTCTGATACTTAGGGGCATCGAACAGATCATACCTCCCACCCCCCCTAAACTACTATTTGTTACCATCAGGTGAGAAGTACGGGGACAATGTGGACCAGCTGCTGCACAATTCTACCGGGCTTTCCCAGCATTCTATGCAATCTCCATGATAGATAGCAACGTCTCAATCCAGAAGGAAACTTTTTACTTTAATGTAGTTCCCCAAAGGGGGAAGGCCTACCCTTCGACAGGAGCTTGTAAATGAACAGACAGGGTCAAAAGCCTGTCTCATAGCTACTTACCGATTTCAATAAAAATGCCATTATTCTAGAAATAGAGCAAGGCCTGGGGGAAAATGCACAAACTCCCACTGAAAATACCATTTTGTGAAATACTCACCTGTAAAATGGGTATTATAAGTATGTCACACACCCCGCTTCAAGATATCCATAACATGTGGGTAATAACGACCTGAAGAGGGCGTTCTGCAGAGATGATAGGAAAAAGAAAGCCCCTCCCGGTCCATAAATACCTGGGACCTCCCACTCATTACCCAGTATAAAGAAAGCAGTAAGGTAAGGGACCAGGAAGAGGCAAATATAAACCAAAGCAACGCAAAGTTCACAATATAAAGGATCCAGAATACGAGAAGGGCGGGTGAAGCGGGGTGTGTGACATACTTATAATACCCATTTTACAGGTGAGTATTTCACAAAATGGTATTATTCTAAGTATGTCACACACCCCGCTTCAAGATATCCATAACATGTGGGACATCCAATAGCAGTGTCCATAAAAGGGCGGGGATCCAAAACAAGGCAACAAGGCACAACTTAAACCACAACAGCTTGCAGAACTTTGCGGCCAAAAACAGCATCCGCTGAGGCCCGAACATCAACCTTGTAAAACTTGGAAAAAGTGTGAACAGAGGACCAAGTAGCGGCCTTACAAACTTGCTCAACCGAGGCCTGGTGCTGAAAAGCCCAGGACGCTCCAACCGCACGAGTAGAATGAGCAGTAACACGAAAAGGGGGACTCCTCCCCTTGGCAGAATAGGCCCCAATGATGGCCTGACGAATCCATTTACTAATGGAAGATTTGGCAGGAGCCAAACCTTTCCTAGGCCCAAAGGGCACCACAAAAAAAGCATCAGTCTTACGAAAGGAAGACGTAACCACCAGATAATATTTCACAACGCGAACTACATCCAAGGAATGCAGCGCCCTTTCCTTGTCGTTGCTAGGATTAGGACATAGAGAAGGCAGAACAATGCCCTGATTCAGATAAAAGGCAGAGACCACCTTAGGAAGAAAATCCGGCTTGAAACGAAAGACAACCTTGTCCTGATGCCTTTCGAAGTACGGAGCTTTAATGGATAAAGCTGTCAACTCAGAAACACGCCTAACCGAAGTGATAGCCACCAAAAATGCCACCTTTTGAGTAAGAGAAGACAAAGCAATCTCATTCAAGGGCTCAAACGGGGGACCCTGAAGAGCAGAAAGAACCAGGTTCAAATCCCAAACTGGAACCAAGGGCTTCCTAGGAGGTCGAACATGCGTAACCCCTTGGAAAAAAGTCCTGACCAAGGGATGAAGAGCAAAGGACATTTGAAAGAACACCGCCAGGGCAGAAACCTGCCCCTTCAAGGTACTGAGCTGGAGCCCCAGATCCAGACCATGTTGAAGAAACTCCAGAATCCTGGAAATGGAAAACTCCCGACACGGGAAAGACCTACCTTCGCACCAGTCAATATAGGACCTCCAGGTCCTATAGTAAACAGTAGAGGAAGACGGCTTCCTGGCGCTAATAAGAGTCTGAATCACCGCATCAGAAAGACCTTCCTCCTTCAAGATGGAGGTTTCAGCAGCCACGCCTTCAAAGCCAGCGATGGTAAATTGGGATAGCGTAGCCGACCCTGGGTGAGCAGGTCCGGCAGCAGAGGCAGAACGAACTGATCCTCTGCCAGTCTTACCAGGTCTGCGAACCAAACCTGCCTTGGCCACCTTGGTGCCACCAGAATCGCTGACGCGCCCTCCAGGGCCAGCTTGCACACCACTCTGGCTACCATTGGAAACGGAGGGAACAGGTAAAGAAACCCCAGATCCCTCCAGTTCAGAGACATGGCATCCACCGCCAGAGCCGGTGGATCCTGCGAGAGAGACACAAATACCGGAAGTTTGTGATTGTGACGAGAGGCAAAGAGGTCCACCGCCGGGAACCCCCACCTGAGGCAAATCGAACGAAACACCTGGGGACTGAGAGACCACTCCCCCTGGCGAGAGGAGGACCTGCTCAGAGAGTCCGCCTCCGTGTTCTCCACTCCCGGAATGTAGACTGCTGAGATACACGGGACGTGGCTCTCCGCCCAGTCCAGAATCAAAGACACTTCCCTGAGGGCACTCCTGCTGCGAGTCCCTCCCTGGTGATTGATGTAAGCAACCGCCGTCCGGTTGTCCGACCGAACCTGAACTGGCAGGCCCTGCAACTGATGAGCCAAGCGAAACAGAACCAACCTGATGGCTCTCAATTCCAGAACATTGATGGGCTCGTGGGCCTCCTGCGGGCCCCACAGACCCTGAAACTGAAGATCCTTCCAAACACCCCCCCAACCTGACAGACTGGCATCCGTGGTGACCGTCTCCCAACACGGCGCCAGAAAAGATCCGCCCTTCAACAGATTGGCAGACCCCAGCCACCATTGCAGGGATTGACGGACTCGGGGGGTCATCTGGAAGGACTGATCCAACGATAGCGGAGACTTGTCCCAAACCTTCAACAGATGAAGCTGGAGCGTCCCTGTGTGAAACTGCACAAAGGGAACTGCCTCGAATGAGGCCACCATCAACCCCACCAGCCTCATCCCTAGCCGGATGGCCGGACGAGGGGCCGACACGAGAAGCCGAACCAACTCCTGAATCAAAAGAATCTTGGCCTGGGGCAGAAACACCCTGGCCTGCGAAGTGTCCAGAGACATTCCCAGAAAGGTCACAACCTTGGACGGAGAAAGAGAGGACTTGGGGTAGTTGATCACCCAACCGAACCTCTCCAGAGTGGATACCACCGTTCTGGTGTCCAACTCCGCTTGGTTGAAGGAAGAAGCCATAATCAGAAGATCGTCCAAATAGGGCACAATGCGGATACCCTGAACCCTGAGTAGAGCCATCACCCCCGCCAGCACCTTGGTGAACACCCGAGGTGAGACCGAAAGGGAGTGCCACAAACTGAAAATGCCGATCCTCCACCACGAGAAACCTCTGGTGTGCTGGAAAAATCGGAACGTGTAGGTAAGCGTCCTTGATGTCTATGGACGTCAGAAAGTCTCCCTGACGAAGAGAGTGGATAGCCGAACGCAGCGTTTCCATGCGGAATTTCCGCGGCCGAATGAACCTGTTGAGAAACTTCAGATCCAAGATGGGTCGGACCGATCCGTCCTTCTTGGGTACCGTGAACAGATAGGAATAAAAACCCCTGCCTTGGTCTGAAAAGGGCACTGGGCAAATGACAGCCATGTCCAGAAGACTCTACTGCCACCAGGAGCCCCTGCGCGGCCAGAGGTTCCGAAGGCACCCGAGACCTAAAAAATCTGGAAGGGGGGCGGAGCTCGAACTCCAGCTTGTAACCGGAAGACACCACTTCCCGGATCCATCTGTCCCGAGACCTCCTGTTCCCAGACCTGGGAGAAGTGTCGCAGCCGTCCCCCCACCCACATGGGTGAGGGCGCCCCCTCATTGCTGAGCTGGCTTAGCAGCAGGTTTGGGCTTAGAGCCCCAACTGTAAGCTGGACGGGCACGTCCTCTGCCCCTGTTCCCGGAATCTCCTCTGGAAGAGGGGAAGGCAAATCCTCTGCCAGATCTGGCCCCACGAAAGGAGGGGGTAAAGGAAGGTGCCCCCCGAAAGGGACGGCGTTGTTTCTTGCGTTGAGGTAACCTACCACCCTTGGTGACAGAATCCAATTTCTCTCCAAAGAGCCGCAATCCAACAAAAGCAGTCAGCGACTTTTTGGACATAAAATCGGCTGCCCACTGGCGCAACCACACCGACCGCCGAATAGTCACCAGCAGAGCCGACGTCCTACCACACATACAAAAGACAAAAACAACTCACACCGTTTAAGGCCAAGGAACTCGTCACTACCAGGACGAAGCCCGGCAGAAGTCAACAGATCCCTGACCACGGACCTGGCGGCCACCACCATCAGCGCCGAAGCGCAAACGGGCCGCATGGCTGACCCAACGCTAGCAAAACCATGACAAGCCATCTGGTCAATGCGTTTATCCTCTCCATCTTTGAGGGTGGAACAATCAGGATTATTTAAAACAGAAGTGTTGGACAACCCCAAAACCGGTGCATCCACCTCGGGGGGGGGGGGGGGGGGATGCCCAACGCTTAACCGTATCCGAAGGGAAGGGATATTTCTTATCCCACCCCTGAGGAATACCAGGGAGCTGAGCCGGCCTGTCCCATTCCTTAGCAATAATTTTGTCAAAGTGTCTTTGATTAGGAAATTCCAAGCGCGCCCTGGATTCCTCCAAAAACTCACCCTTCTGCTGTGGAGCCTCCTCAGGAGGAGAAATAGCCAAAACTTCAAACATCTGAGCCAGAGCGCTAGGAGTATCCGAGGATCTCCCCAAGTCCCCCAGCTCAGCATCAGCGCCAACAAACTGCTCATCGTCTGAATTATCAGAGTCCTCATAAACCTCCCCTTCCTCTAGCGGGGAATAATCAGAATAGTCCAAATTATTAACATCAAAATCATCCACCGGCGGAGCCGGCGACAAGTGCTTTCTCTTAGCCGGAGCCTTACGGACGGCCGAGCTGGAAATTAAATTTTTCAAGGTTGGCCAATCTGGCGCACATCTCAGATTGTAGCTCCCTACCCATGACAACGTCACACGGGGTGCGTATCAAGCTGGGAGGAGAGGAAGCGACCGGCGGTGCTGACCCAGACGCCTGGGGTTCGGACTGCCGCGTAATAGTTTGCTGTGCACAAGGTATACACAGAAGTACATCATCCCCAGTAATGGATACCCCACACAACATACACTTCCGGAATTGCCCCGAGGGGATCCCGAGCCCAGTATCCGGGGATGCTTCCATATGGTGAACTTGTGTGTAGTCGCTATGACCAAGTGAATTACGCGTATAAGCAACCCGGGATGCCCCTAGTGGGAGGATTTGAAATAGGTAAAGGTAACCCAGGGACCCTAGGACCAGGAGAAACCCCCTAAACCTAACGTAGGTCTACCTGAAAGACACAACAGAAAAGGCTATCAGCAAATAGAAAAATACACAGAGAATAAAAAAAGATATGGGGCCCACAGGGCCACTCAGTGCTTCTTCTTCCAAGATGGCATCCATCACACAGGAGCCAGCAGCAGCAGTAGCACGGAGGGAGAGAGGAGAAGGGGGCGTGGCCAGCGCAGAGAGCGCGAGTATCCATGGCCCCGCCCCCCCTCCATTGCACGGCCAGGCTCCGCGGCGGCGCCTGCCGAACGGGGGCGGGCCTCGGCGTCCCGCCGAAAGCCCGGTCCCGCCCCCTCCAACACACGCGAGAGGGGAGATCTCCCCTCACGACACAAACGGCACAAGGACCGGCGCCGCAGCGGTATGCTGCGGCGACTGCGGTGCCGGCCACAGATTGGCAGACCCTGAACAGACCGCAAGAAAGGAGGGGGCGGGCCGCGGCGACGCTCCGACGCCCGGCCCCCTACTCCGGTATGTGAGGAGAAACTCCTCACCCGCGCGCCGCAAGTGACAGGGCACCGGCGCCGCGGTAATGGCGGCGACCGCGGCGCCGGTGCATGTAAAGCAACACAGGCGGGCCGCGGCGTATCAAGTCCGCGCCCGGCCCCGCCTCCAATTACCAGGCTGAGGAGAGGGATCTCCTCAGCCAGCACAATAAAAGCCCCTAAACACCCCCCCCCCCACAAGGAGAAGGGCAACCGCAGAGGGGGACACTACCTGGGGTAAAGGGCCAAGGGACAGGGCATCCCAAACCGGGGTCACCAGCCCGGAAAACCGCCTACCCTTTGGTACAGGGTCTCACGGTGGAGCTTAGCTCTTGAGCACCTAATGTGCTGTTCTACCCTTGCCCAGACCTCAGCCAAGGCTGGGAGGCATGTATGGTAATAAAAAAAAAAGAGGGATCTGGGCGGAAATAGAAATCAAAAGCGGGCCGGGAAGGACCCGGCTACCTCAATTCCCCCTGTGCAAGGAGGAGGCATCATCTTCTGACTTGCTCGCCGACTGCAGAGATGGAAGACTGGGTAATGAGTGGGAGGTCCCAGGTATTTATGGACCGGGAGGGGCTTTCTTTTTCCTATCATCTCTGCAGAACGCCCTCTTCAGGTTGGTATTACCCACATGTTATGGATATCTTGAAGCGGGGTGTGTGACATACTTAGAATATCTGCATGGGCCCTCTAATATCCATGTTGGACCTTTGAAGAAGCAGCTTTGCAGGGCACAGGACTATGAATTCAAGAGCCAGGGAAACCTTTCTCCAGCACACTGGGTAATATCAAATGCAGAGAAGGAAATTTGGATCACTAAGGGTGGTGTGGGAAAACAGATCTGGATGTTGAGGAAGTCTCCAAGGACTGTCCACAGGTTGGCCAAGGACTGGGGTGAATGGTTAGAACTGCATCCCATTCTAATCAGTTTCCAAGCGATGGCCAGCGAATGGCTTACAAAAGGCATCCACCTTCAAACACAGCTCTGCTCAGGTGTGAACCACCAACAGTGCTGCAATTGAATCCAATAACATGGTGGCCTTGCTTCTTGTGCTGCCCTGGAAATGATTATATGCCACCACTATGGCAATGTCTGAATGCAGTCTTGTATTATGAAGGGTCAAAGTCAAAAATTGTAAGGCTAGCAAGACGGCCCTCAGCACTTCCCAACCACAACCTTTGACCCTTTTGCATCACCCCCGAGAACACCCAATAACACACCGGCGCTCACGTGCGCAGATCATGGGCAGGGTTTTCTGCTGGTTAGAACAGAACACGCCCACTACCCACAGGAGTACCATCAGCCAATCACATGGCTTAAGTCTGGAATATAAGTGAATATTGGCTGTTCTGGGGGGGTGTTGTGAGAGGGGGACTCCGGGAACCTGGATGCCCCCCCAGACTGTCTTAATGCAGTGGTACCAACAGCCGCACCCAATAGTGGGAAAATAGGTGCTGGTCTGCTTTAAAGGATCCCAACTTGTGCAGGCAAATGTGTTGGGGGCAGTCTAGGCATTCACTGATGCTGAAGGCTTCAATCACTTGGCACTGGTAAGTTTTATGCAACTGCAGGGGGGCAAAAAAAAAAAAAAAACCCACTGTAGCGATCAACTCTCCATCCATCCATCAAATCTAAGAAATCTCTCATTGAAGTCAGGCAACATCTTGATCTTAACAGGGCTACAGGCAACATCTTAATCTTAACATTGCTACAACCACTCAAAGTCTGCGCCAACCAGACATGGAACTCAAAAAGCTCCCTGTAAGATTTAGACAGAACGGGTGTGTTTGCATATGCCTACACATCAAGTTATAAAACTGCACAAAAAAAAAAAAAAAAAACAACCCCCCCAGGGCATTGTGACTGTTGAAACGTTTAAATCTTATTTACACAACATATGAAGCACTTCACAAAATGACTTGCAATACATCATTTCAGCACACATGCTTTGCAGTAACACAAGCAACCTACTGTACACGTAATCCTCTACGTACACAAGGACTTACCATGTTTTGCATCCTCATTTCATAAGCTGCTTGCCTTGGGTTACTAACGGTCTCTGGAAAAGAGCGATTTCCTCGGCCCCGGCCTAGAGCTTGAGGAGCAAACTGGCCAGTAGGTAGAGAAGTTGGGTTTTGCTCTGCCTAAATATACAAAGACAACATATTGTAAAGCAAAAAAACATTTTCTATGCATCATGCCGACATTTGTATGCAAACTAACCTTCATCCGCTTTCTTTTCTCCTTCATGCGCCTCTTAAAGCTCTCCTAGAAAAAAAAATCAATACATACAAAATTAGAGCTGTAGATAATGCTTCAGCAAGTGTAAGGAAACGGCAGAACTGCGTCACAAACACAACTTTGTATGTTTAAAATAAACTATACTTAAAATTTTAACCAGCGTCAAGGTTAACTAACCTAAAGGGTCTTTCCAGGTATATACAAAAGAAAATCTATACTATTTTGTCTCCCTTCTGCTCTGGAAAAATACCCTTGTTTCAGAGAACATGCCCCCTACTGCCCGCCCATGAATACACCCAGTACATTCATTGCAATGGAGAAGCCATGGAACTCATCTTGAACAGAATGAATAAAATTAAAACCCCCTGGGAGATCCCTGCATGGCGGGCATCCTGTGCACTGCTGCCTAGGCGACTCACTATACTTCTCAAGAGACACACAAATGGTTAAATGTGAGTCCGGCACTAGGAATAATCCAAGGCATACATTGCCTTAAAGCGGACCAACACTCAGGGGTGATCGGCCCGGAAATCTATAAGATTCCCGGGCCGATCACCTCCCACCCCGCGGGACATCCGAGATCGGGATGTCCCGCGGGGTGAAACCCCCAAAACATCTTACCTGATCCGCCGCCGCCTCCCGCGCGCCCCTCCAGACGTGCGCGCGCCCGCCCTCTGTGAATGGCCGGCGGGGGCGCGCGCGCGCCGAGAGTGACGCACGGGAGGCGGTGGCGGCGGAAGCGGCTTGGACGTTCCTGATCCCCGCATGGACGTTGGCGGGGATTGGCTGCGGCGTTCACGTGGGAGCGTTCAGAGGCGAGTTTTTTGGGGTTTCTGGGGGGTTTCACACAGCGGGGCACCCCCGATCGGGGTGCCCCGCCGAAGTGGACCAAAACCCAGGATAGTCAAAATCCTGGGTGTTGGTCCACTTTAAGACGAAAAAAAAAATATTGAGATATTAAGCACACATGAAAGTTACTGAACCATACACCCCATAAACACATAAGAGACTACATAGCCTCAACTAAATGTACGGGGCCCCATTCCATCCATACTGGGTAACCACGTGCTCCACACACACACAGAGCTGGAAACTACAATGGTACATACATTTTCGTATAGAAGTAATGGTCCCAGCCAGGCATGAAGGGCTGAAATAGCGCCGGCAATTTAGCAAGGCGGGGTCCTGCTACATGTGTAAAGGCACTAGTATCCAGCGTATAAGCCAGAGAACACAAGATAATCACAGGGTAATCCAAGGGTAGTATTCAACGGGAGCTGTTCAAACCACAGGCAAACCAGTACAGCAGAGATACTCAACTGGCGGACCTCTGTGCCAAATTCCCGGACCCCTGCCCTGACAGCCCTGTACTCAGTTGCTTCTGTTGCCTCACAGTGCTCAGAGCTGCCCCCTTTCCTTGATTGGCAATGGAGTGCTTAGTCTCCCTGCCAGTGTCATTGCTCCCTGGCACCTAGCATTGCGATATGAAGTACTGCATGGGCAGGAAGTGGCATTGCAAGGTACAGGCAGGCGTTTTTAGTTTTCCCTGGAGAATCTATAGCCCCTCCCCCAGTGTCCTGGTTTATAACTACCCCCCCACCGCAACAGCCCTCCAGCCGAACCTTCACTTCTCACCGGATGCCTTTAAATGGACCTTCACAAGAAATGGTTGAGTACCCCTGCAGTACAAAATGGTATCCCTGTCAACAGCTCTACCGTCCCAGAAACCTCTCGTCATAGGCCCACTTTCAGTGATCTTTGCGTGCTCTGTATGCAAACCAATCTCTGCTGAGACCATCCATCCATTTTAGTTGAGGCTATGTAGTCTATGTTTATGGGGTGTAGGGTTCAGTAACTTTCATGTGTGCCATTGTGTGCCTAATATCTCAAGACATTTTTTTTAAGGCGACGTGTGCCTCCTAGTTATTGCTAGTGCCATCTTGAACAAAATCTATTCCAAATCTTTGTTATTTTCCACTTCAGTGTCCAGCTAAAAATAAGGTGACCTAGGTTGAGAAACAGATCACAGAGGTGATCTGTGGATGGGTGTACAGCACTGGGGAGAAGGGGTAGGTGTAATAGAATGTTCAAAATGATTTTGTACTGATGGAGCTGCACACTGGTTGTAATTAGATATGTAAATGAGATTGCTCGCTCGGTCTCTGCCCTCCGGCTACTATATAATGATTGTAAATGCATTGGAGATATTGTCATGAGTAAGAACCTGCAGGGTTCGAAACGAGTAGACATACGTGTATTCTACTGGGGGATTTGTGTCTGCACCATGCTTTTTACTATTGAATTGGAATAAAAGTTTTTGGATTTTAATGAGGAAACACTTTTGGCTGGCAATACTTTGTTGTGCCTGATGGAGTGGAGCGCTCCTGCCGAGCCGATTGGATTTTCTACTTGGATTCTGACTCCCTAAACAAGGTAGAGCCGACTTTTTTTCATGCTATGATTCAACCTTCAACCATTTTCACCATAGCAAGCCAATGTCTCTAGTGTCTTAACTGAATTTGTATAATTCAAAGTAATGGGGAAGCAAGTAGCAGGAAGCAAATGGGCATCAAGTACAGAATTCAGACATACATCATCTTCCTTTCGTTTTTTGAAAATGCTATCTTCAACCTCCCCGACTGCCAGCATGATCATTTGCACTCTCTCCAGGTTCACAAAACCACTCTCCGTAAGGTAACCCTGCAAATAAAGAGAAACATTTACAATGAGCAGGAACACTTTTATAATATCAAAGTATTTTTCGCCTCATAAAAGACACACCCACCACCAAAAAAAAAAAAAAAAGCGCATCTTATCTGGCGAACAAAAAAGAAAAATACCGTTTTGCAAGTACTCCTTTAAAATGGGTATTATGAATACCCTCCACTTCGATCTTCATGACATGTGGGTAATCTCCAGTAGAGGGCGAACTTCTGCAGAGATGAATATGCAACAAAGAAAGCTCCCCCCGATCCATATATACCTGGGACCTCCCACCAATTTCCCAGTGTAAAAAAGCAGTAAGGGGACCAGGAAGAACCAATTATAACCTTATCAAAACCAATGGTTCACCATATAAAAGCCCCAGAATACCTGAAAAAAAAGGGGTGTGGCGAAGTGGAGTGTATGGCACACTCATAATACCTGTTTTAAAGGGGAGTACTCACAAAACGGTATTATTCTAAGTGTGCCATACACTCCACTTCGATCTTCATGACATGTGGGACATCCAATAGCAGTGTCCGTCATGGGTGGGAACCAGAAACAGTAAAGAATGCACCAACTCAAACCACTGCAGCTTGCAGAACCTTGCGGGCAAAAACAGCATCCGCTGAAGCCCGCACATCAACCTTGTAAAACTTGGAAAAAGTATGAACGGAAGACCAAGTAGCAGCCTTACAAACTTGTTCAACAGAAGCCTGGTACTGAAAAGCCCAGGACGCACCAACCGCACGAGTAGAGTGCGCAGTGACTTTAAAAGGGGGGAGTCCTCCCCTTAGCAGAATAGGCCCCAACAATGGCCTGACGAATCCATTTGCTAATCATAGACATAGCAGGCGCCAAACCTTTCCTGGGCCCGCAGAGCACCACGAAAAAAGCGTCCGTCTTGCGGAAGGAAGAAGTAGACACCAAATAGTACTTCACACAGCGAACATCCAAATTGTGCAGAACCCTCTCCTTGTCATTGTTAGGCTTAGGACACAAGGAAGGGAGAATATCCTGATTGAGGTGGAAAGCAGACACCACCTTAGGAAGGAAATCCGGCTTAAAACGAAAAACCACCTTATCCTGGTGTCTCTCAAAGTAAGGGGCCTGAATCAACAGGGCCGCCAACTCAGAGACACGCAGAACAGAGGTAATAGCCACCAAGAAGGCAACCTTCTGAGTGAGAACCGAAAGAGCAATATCTTGTAGCGGCTCAAAAGGAGGACCCTGCAGAGCCGAAAGAACCAAATTCAAATCCCAAACAGGAACCACAGCCTTCCGAGGGGGCCGCACATGCGTCACCCCTTGGAAAAAGGTCTTAACCAGCGGGTGTAAGGCAAAACACCTCTGAAAGGACAGGTTTCTGCTCTGTCGGTTTTCTTCCAAAGTACTAAGCTGGAACCCAAGATCCAGATTATGCTGAAGAAACTCCAAAATCCTGGGTATCGAAAACACCCTGCAAGGCAAGGCCCTAGCCTCACACCAATCAATATAGGACCTCCAAGTACTATAGTAAATGCCAGAAGAGGACCGCTTCCTAGCTCTAACCAAGGTCTGAACAACAGCCTCAGACAAACCTTCCGCTTTCAAGATGAAGGTTTCAGCAGCCAAGCAGTCAAAGCCAGCGTTTGTAAATTGGGGTAAAGTAGATGACCCTGAGATAGCAGATCCGGCAACAAGGGAAGCCGGTACTGATCTACGGCCATCCTTACGACGTCTGTGTACCAAACCCTTCTTGGCCACCTTGGAGCCACCAGAATTGCTGGTGCCCCTTCTAGAACCAGTTTGCGAACTACCTTGCCCAGCATGGAGACGGGCGGAAACAGGTACAGAAAACCCCAGATCCTTCCAAGCAAGGGACAAGGCATCCACTGCCAGAGATAGAGGATCCTGAGAAAGACACAAAGGCCGGAAGTTTGTGATTGTGCCTCGAGGCAAAGAGATCCACCTCCGGAGTCCCCCACTTGCAGCAAAGATCCAAAAAAACCTTGGGGTTGAGAGACCACACTCCTTGGAGAGAGGATCCCCTGCTCAGGGAATCTGCCTCCGTGTTCTCCACTCCCGGAATGTAGACTGCCGAAAGGCAAGGAACATTGCTCTCCACCCAGTGCAGGATCAGAGAGACTTCCCTGTGGGCACTCCTGCTGCGAGTCCCTCCTTGGTGATTGATGTAAGCTACCGCCGTTCGGTTGTCTGAGCGAACCTGTAGACCCTGTAAATGTGAGGTCAGCTGAGCCAGAACCAGTCAGATGGCTCTGAGCTCCAAGACATTGATGGGTGTGGGGTCCTCAGGAGGCTCGCACCCCCCGCTGAACTGATGACTTTTCCAATAACCTCCCCAGCCCGACAGGCTGGCATCCGTGGTAACAGTCTCCCAACAAGGGACCAGAAAGGATCTGCCCTTCAACAGGTTGCTCGATTCCAGCCACCACCGAAGGGACTGCCGAACCCTGGGAGACATCCTGAAAGGTTGATCCAATGACTACGGACACCTGTCCCAATGCGTCAATAGGTGAAGTTGAAGAGATCTCATGTGAAACTGCAAACGGTACCGCCTCGAAGGAGGATACCATCAAGCCCACCAGTTTCATCCCCTGTTGGATAGAGGGACAAGGATTGGCCAGAAGAAGGCGGATCAGACCCTGAATCCCCTGCACCTTGGTCTGAGGCAGAAACACTCTGGCCTGAATGGTATCCAGATTCATGCCCAGAAATGAAATCACACGAGACGGAGAGAGAGAAGACTTGGGGCGGTTGATCACCCACCCGAACCTCTCCAGGGTCGATACCACCTGGTGGGTGTCCAGCTCTGCCTGACAGAGGGAAGAAGCTGAGATCAACAGGTCGTCCAGATAAGGCACAATGCGAATGCCCTGAGCAGAGCCATTATTCCCGCCAAGACCTTGGTGAAGACCCTCGGCGCTGAGGTCAGTCCGAAGGGAAGAGCTACAAACTGAAAATGTTGATCCTCCACCGCAAACTGGAGGAATCTCTGATGTGCCTGAAAAATCGGAACATGCAGATACGCATCCTTGATGTCTATGGATGTCATAAAATCCCCTTGGCGAAGGGAATTGATAGCCGAGCGCAGAGTCTCCATGCGGAACTTTTTGGCTCTGATAAACCTGTTGAGAACCTTGAGATCTAGAATGGGTCTCACCAAACCCTCCTTTTGGGAACCGTGAAAAGGTTGGAGTAGTAACCCCTGCCCCTACCCTGTTGCAGAGGGACCACTCTCCCTGACGGGACGTCCCCCTGCTCAGAGCATCTGCAAGCAGATTCTCCGCCCCCAGGATGTAAACAACCAAAATGCATTGTACATTGGCCTCCGCCCATGTCAGAATCTGAGACACCTCCCGGAGGGCACCCTTGCTCCGGGCCCCTCCCTGATGGTTGATGTAGGCAACCACCATCCTGTTGTCTGAGCGTACCTGGACCGACAGACTTGGACATAATGTTGATGGGTAAATGGGCCTCCTGAGGACCCCACGTCCCCTGGAAGCGTAGGGACTTCCAGAATCTCCCCCAACCTGACAGACTGGCATCCGTTGTGACCGTCTCCCAGGAAGGGGCGAGAAAGGACCTGCCCCCTATCAAGTTCCCGAGGTCCAGCCACCACGCAAGGGACCGTCTGACCGAGGGGGGAAGCACACAGACCCCGTCCAAGGACGCTGGGTTCTTGTCCCATACTGACAGAAGGTGAAGCTGCAGAGGTCTCAAATGGAACTGAGCAAAGGGCACTGCCTCGAAGCTCGCCACCATCAGGCCCACCAGCTGCATTCCCTGCCTGATGGAGGGCTGTGGGCACGAGAGCAGGAACCTGGCCTGCGCAGTCAGAGCTTCCACCGTCTGTTGAGGAAGGAATATCCGTGACTGAACCGTATCCAGAATCATTCCCAGGAACGGGGTCACCGAGGGTGGGGACAGAGAGGACTTGGGGTAAATGATCACCCAGCCGAAGGACTCCAGGGTGGACACTACCAGTTGAGTGTCCAACTCTGCCTGCTGCAGAGACCGAGAGGTGATGAGGTTGTCGTCCAGGTAGGGCAGCACGCGTATGCCCCTTAGCCTTATCAGGGACATCACCCCTGCCAGCACCTTGGTGAACACCCTGGGAGCCGACGTGAGGCCGAATGGCAAGGCCACAAATTGGTAATGCTGATCTTTCAGTGCAAATCTGAGAAACCTTTGGTGTCCTGGAAACACCGGGACGTGAAGGTAAGCATCCTTGATGTCTACTGACGTCATGAAGTCCCCTGGGCGCAGGGAGCCAATGGCCGAGCGCAGAGTTTCCATGCGAAAATGCCCGTTCTTGACAAATTTGTTGAGGATTTTTAAATCCAGAATGGGCCTGACTGACCCATCCTTATTGGGTACTGTGAAGAGGTTGGAGTAGAACCCCGTGCCCCTGTCTCCAAAGGGGACCTTGCAAATGACCCCTAGATCCAGCATGGCCAGCAACAAGACCTGAGGCAGGGTCTTGAGCGATTCGGGACCCAATGAATCTGGTGGGGGGGGGGGGGGCGTACAGCAAATTCTATCTTGTAGCCAGAGGACACTACCTCCTGAATCCACCGGTCTGAGACGTTTCCCTGTTTAGCCCCGCGGTAGGGGATTGAAAGGGTGTCCTGGCCTCGAAAGGGCCGAATCTGCCGCCTGCGCTGGGGCAACTTGCCTCCTTTGGCAAAGAGGTCTAGGCGGTCTCCAAACAGGCGTAGCCCCTTAAATGGAAGCCCAGCAAGGGCTTTCTTAGCGGCATTGTCAGCAGCCCACTGTCGCAACCAAACCGCGCGGCGTATAGCTACCGCCAAGGCAGAAGATCTGGCACACATCCTTATAGCATCGTCCGATGTAGACAGGATAAAGTTTACAAACACATCACAGTTAGAGTATTGACAGTATCAGAGGGCAACTCATCTGTGCCATCGAGTGCATTCCTGACCATGGCCCTGAGCGCTACTGCCGTAATGGCTAAGGCGCAAACCGGGCGCAAGGTCGCTCCCCCAAATGCAAAGGCATGGCATGCCAATTGATCAATACGCCGGTCCTCAGAGTCCCGTAGCGTAGTAGTGTCAGGGGAGTGCATAATAGAGGTGTTAGACAGCCCTAGAATAGGAGCATCGACCTCGGGGGCGATGACCAGCACTTAACCAAGTCAGCCGGGAAGGGATACTTTCTATCCACACTCTTAGGGATCCCAGGCAGTCTGCTGGGATGTTCCCATTCTTTAAGCACGAGGCTATTGAAATGGGTTTGCTCGGAAAATTCAAGACGAGCCTTAGCAGTTATGAAAAAGCTCACCCCTTTGCCTGGAAGCTGCAACAGGGGGAGAGATGGAGAAAACTTCAAATATCTGAGCCAGCAGTCTGTCAATATCATCCGAGGTCCAGTGCTCGGAACCAGACTCGTCATGACCCCTTGACTCCTCGTCGTATGACCCCGAGTCAGAGAACAGCTCCCCTTCGCCCGAGGGGGAGGTGGCCGTAAGGCTGCAACAAGTCATCAGATTCCATAGGGAAAAGGGCAGAGTCAGGGGTTAAATGTCGCCTCTTAGCGGTGGCCTTACGCACTAACGAGCTAGCAAGCAATCTTTCAACACTGGCCAGTCTAGTAGCCACATCAGGATGAGAATCCCCGCTTGTATTGGGGGTTAGATTCAGGCTTGGGGGAGTAGGTGAAGTGAGGCGAGGTGCAGGCCCAGCCACTGAAGAGGCGGGAAGAACCGATAACGCCTGCTGTGCACAAGGAACACAGACCCGTGCATTGTCACCGCTGCTAGGTAAGACCCCACAAGCTACACATAGCCGGGCTTGTTCCGAAGGAACCCCGTTCACAATATCCTGGGACGCCTCCATATGGTGATTGTATCGGCACAATAGGCCAGTAGGGATTGACGCTGTAAGCTACCCTGGATGCCCCAATAACCCGCGGGGAAGTGGGAGCAATTTTAATAGTCTCAACCGGGAGATACACCAGGCCGGGAGAAGCCACCGGAATTCATGGTCTGAAAGACATAAGAGGAACAGGAATGTCAGAGCCATGCGCAAGGTGTAATAAAGGTAAGATACAGGCAGTATAAGGATAATATAAAAGGTCGCCCGCGAGGGCACTTACAGACAGCGGGGGAAGGGCGGTCTTCACCACGCGCGAGCAAGAATGGCGCCAAACGATCCTCGAATGGTGGGCCAGAGCTGATGGTGACGCGGCTACCAATACAAGTAAAAAGTACACAGCGCGGCTCTGACATCCATTTCCAAACACGACACCGAGGCCATAAGCGTGTAATAGGGTACACTGAGGCCGCCATACTCAACCCCGCCCCCTTTCTTTCCCCCCGGGCTAGGGGGGGGGGAACGAGGGAGGATGGCAACCCTTTACACAGGGTCCACCACTACACGGGGCGTGGGACAATTAAGCGGGAGGGGCATCCCATAAAGGCTCACCATCAGCCTTAACCGCCTACCCTTTGGTGGGGGACTGCGGTGGAGCATGGCTCCGTTAAGCACGCATGGTGCTGCCTACCTTCACCGACCAGCACAGCCCAGGCTGGGAGGCACATCACAAATAGGACGGGTGGGAGTAGTCCAACAGGGCCGCAGGCTGTAATAGCCCCGCTCACCTGCGAGAGAGTGATACTTCGCAGTCAGCACTGCAGAGAAATCTGGGGATTTGTGGGAGGTCCCTGGGTATATGAAGGGCCAGGAGGAGCCTGTTTTTGCATGTCTGCAGTGCACAGCACCCTCTGGCGGAGGATAACCCAAGTGTAAGTATTATATCTGGAGCAGGACGTACTGTATACTTAGAATATACAGCTCAGCATCAGGAATCAGACTTATTATAACTACGGCAATAAAACTGAAAGCACTACAAGCTCAACTGCCATTATGTGGCAGTTTACCTTGAAACTGAATGAATTAGCATATGGCATGCCATTCGTGTCCTCGTGATAGCACAAGATACTTAAATAGTCCAATATTCTAAACTAAAGCATTGTGGCATTGAACCCTATATTGGAAATTTTACGATATCCAGTGCAGACAATAGAAGCATCTAATTAAACCACATTTAAACATCAATGAATGCCCACTTACAGAAAAATAAAGTGTAAGTTCACCCTAGTACAAAGCAAGCCAAATGGAATGTCCAAGGCGTGCATGCGCCAGGAGGCTCCTCAGTCATAACTGTGCTCTGACTCTGTGCACTCTCCTGTGATGGTTGGGGATGTTGAACCTGGAAGCTATGGGACCCTATCCTGGGTCCCCAAAAGTTTCAAAAAGCCAGTTATTTTAGCCTAGACACTTTAGTGATCGGTGCTAGTCCAGCAAAGTAGCTTGGGACAGAAGCCAAGTACCCTTTTGGATTTTTTTTGCCTGCTTAATCACTATAAAGTTTTAACCTTTAATAAATAACTGATTAATTAAAAAAACAAGATTAAACAAGCAGGTGCAAAAACACGTACCCCCGTTTTTTGGACCACATTTTTGTAAATGTTCACAAGACGATCAATGGCACCCTCTCTGATAAAGGGGGGGAAAAGGAGAAGATGTAAGTCAATGTTAAACAACCTAAAAGTGTAAAACCTTTAAAGACAGAATGAATGAAATTGAGAGAAAAAAAAAAAAAAAAAAAAAAATGGGGACGCACCTGATTTCCAGCGAAGGTAAATGAGGCAAAAAGTCATTTCCCACAAAGAAGCACATGAATACCCAGTCATCAACACATCTTTCAAAGTTAT
This sequence comes from Gastrophryne carolinensis, assembly GCA_027917425.1. Lineage (NCBI taxonomy): Eukaryota > Metazoa > Chordata > Amphibia > Anura > Microhylidae > Gastrophryne > Gastrophryne carolinensis. Next base: position 392,596,385 of record CM051237.1, on the reverse strand, counting down.
ATGGAAAAGGCAAGTTTGGCATATTCAGTTCTTTCTCCAAATACTGAAAAAAAACAAAAAAACAAAAATAAAAATTAGGTTTAAATGCTGGTAAAATTGGCAAGCAAGAAAAAAAAAAAAAAAAAAAAAACCTACCTCACGCAACACATTAAGACGAATAAAAATAAATTCCTGCTCTGCGCCACATGGTGTAGAACTGGCAAATTCATCATGCTGGTGGAAAATAAGGACAATGAGAAAAATGACACTTTGCAATGATGTTGCTGCCCATATTTTTAATAACTCTGAAACTGCTCCTCTTCCTAAATTTGAAGCCTCACCTCCCCTTTCTTCTCGCGAGGCAATCCTTCGCATTCCTTCAGTTCATGGCCAAACTGTGCACACAACGCACAGGGTTTAGGTTGATTAGGCTTAAACTCTTCTCGGATGATGGTAAAGTTAACTTCATGAGTAGCGAGTCCCAGCATAATAAGGTCAGCTAAAAAGAATGGAAAAAAAACTAAATTAAGAGCTTATTTACAATGTCGTGGGTAACAAGAAAAAACACACATTGGCATTGGATTGTTTAATTGCGGTCGCTTTAATGCTTTCCCTTTCAAAAATCGCTCCATGTAAATAGGGCATAAAGCCAACCTATGTCAATTTTTTAATAAACCTGTTTTTCGATAGTGTATTTACCAGTAATATTCATCAGAATACTTTAAACCGGACCTGCAGCATGACTTAATGAAAAGCACAAACCCTTAAACTATTCCCCAGCATCTAAAATTAATATATTTTAAGTTTTTTTGTCACTTATTCTTTCTCCCACTGGGCTGCAACTCTGTTCAGGATACTGGGGCTGCCATCTTGCCTCAGAAACATTGCATACTGGAGGAGAGGAGAGCGGGATAAAGCCCAGGGGGTGGGGTTATAGCTGTGCTTTGCACAGACAGAGCAGACCTGGGGAAAAGGTCAACAATCCCAGAATGCAGAGCAACACAGTCTGAAGACACTTCCTCTTTGCAGGCTGCCTGATGCTCCATGTTCCGCCATCTTGGATGTTTAAAGGCTCATAACATGCAGTAGCTGCAGGTAGGATGATTTTTAATATGAGCAATCTGTATGTACAGGGTGGGGAAAACATAAGATATGCTCTTATTCAGGGTGAAGGTCCGCTTTAATCTATCAGCATCTTGTGTGGGCATGCAAAAAACGCAGCCTAGACATGTATTGACTCACAGCCCCCCCTCCGGCCCACCGCATTCTGAATACATTCGATCTTCATCAGCATGCCTGCTGCCCATGTGTTTGTACACCCGGTGACCTGCTTCCAGGTGAAATATAATCATGGTGGTGCCCAAATGATATGGTGAAAGGATTAACAGGAGCGTTTCATTACAGCCAAAATGATTAGCAACCTGTGGAGCGTTTTCACTACAATTTGGACAATTGCACATCGTAAACAAAAAAAAAAAAAAAAAAAAAAAAAAATATACAATTCTGTGAGGTACTCACCTGTAGAATTGGTATTATACGTATACAGTACGTCCTGCTCCAGATATAATACTTACACTTGGGCAATCCTCCGCCAGAGGGCGCTGTGCACTGCAGACATGCAAAAAACAGGCTCCTCCCGGCCCTTGATATACCCGGGGACCTCCCACAAATCCCCAGCATTGAAAAGCAGTGAACAAGAATCCGGGAGAATTTAACCACCAAAAACAACTGGTAATGATAATCGCCATACAGGGGATCCAGAATAATGCAAAAACCAGGGTGGGGTGGAGCAGGACGTACTGTATACGTATAATACCAATTCTACAGGTGAGTACCTCACAGAATTGTATTCTAAGTATACAGTACGTCCTGCTCCAGGTATAATACTTATACTTACACTTGGGACATCCAATAGCAGTGTCCATAAAGTAGGGTGGGATCCCCAACAAAAAAGGCACAGCAGACAGTAAAAGCACTGTCACCTGCAAACCTTGCTACCAAGAGCGACATGAGCAAAGGCTCCAACGTCAACATCATAAAAACCTTTGAAAAGGTACGAAAAAAAACAAACAAGTAGCGGTCTAGCAAACTTGTTCAACAAAACCTGGGGCTGAAAGGCCCAAAGATACCAAGGCACCAGAATCAGAAATAAGTGAGAAGAAACTCTTCCCCTTAAAGGAATAGGCCTGAGTAACAGCCTGACAAGATCAAACGCTAACAGTAGCCCAGGAAGAAGCCAAACCTTCCCTAGGACCAGAAGGGACATCCATCCAAGTAAAGGCTAGGCCAAAGGCCGCTTAACCCCTGGAAGCGGACGAGATCAGACACATACAGATGTAGGTGCCCACAAACCCCAAGGGGCATCAATCCCCCTAAGGGACAAGAGACAATCCAGGAAAAAAATTCCAGCACCTGTTGAGGGAAAGTAGATCCCCTTGCCTCAGCGTTACTAGGAATAAAGCACAGAAGAAAGACAATGTCTTAAGTACAAGAGCCTAAGACAACCTTAGGCAGAAGGTCCGACGTAAAGCGGAACACCACCTCATCTTGGTATATAGATCAAAGAACGAGGGCTAGCTAAACAGAGCCGCCCGCTCAGGCACACGTCTGGCTGAAGTAACAGCCCCCAGAAGGACAACTTTGTGGATAAGATCAGTCAGACAGCATTCGGAATAGGTCCAAGGGAAACACCCCGCAAGGCAAACAGAATAAAATTCAAATCCCAACAGGGACCCTAGAACTACGTGGGGGATGCACCTGAGCAATCCCCAAAAGAATGCTTAACCAAGGCAAAAAACTGAGCAAAGACTTCTACAGGAAGGCTGACAGGGCAGGACCTGAACCTCCAGAGTACCGAGTAGAAGAGCCAACTCCAACCCATGCTGTAATAACTAGAACCCTGGGAACAGAGAGCGCCCAACAGGGGAGAGACCAAGACTCACACCAATCAATATGGGTATGCCATACCCCACAATAGACAGAAGAAGAAGAAGCCAACTCCTAGGCTTCCAGAAGTCACAGTCACCCAGAAGATAAGCCCATCTCCATCAAGGTGGCTGAATCAACCGTCAGGCCATCCAGACCAGAGCCTGTAGATTGGGGTGAAATAAAAAAAGGGGGCCTGAGTGAGATCAGCACTCCTGACAGAACGTACAGGTCCGATGTCCTCAGAACCACATCTGCAAACCACACTCCACTAGGCCACCAGCATCACTGGTTCCCCCTTCCAAGGCAAACTTGCGCAGAACCCCGCCTAGCAGGGTGAATGAAGATAAGACATACAGAATAGAATGTCCAGCCATAAAGTTACTAAGCCTCATGACCAAGGTCAGAACAATCTGAGACAGGGAAACAAGGGCCTAGAACCTATGATAGTGACGGGGCCCAAAAAGATCCACACTAGATGGATCACATAGAGACACAAGAATTAGCACATCCTGTCGCAGGAGGACATCCACCGGAGCGAATATCGCCGATATGCAGGGAACGCTGTCCTCCACCCAGATCAGGGTCAGATACCTTCCTGGAGGATCATCCTGCTCAGAGTCCACACAGATAATTAATACAGGCCACTGTCAGACCAAGGAGCCCCCCAAATAGACAGATCCCGCAAAGGAGAAGTCCAGCGAGATAGAGCCAACCTGAAAGCCTGCCGCTTCAAAAATAGATAGGCGAATGGACCCCTAAAGGTCCCACCTCCCCCGGAACCACAGGGGATTTTAGAAGAAACCCCCCCCCCCCCCCCCCCCACCGTCAACCTGATAAATTTTGGCGTCCATCTACAGGAAGACGCAAGGAAGGGGGTGCCCCCCTGACTGGTTCCTTGAGTACAACCGTCTCAAGAGGAACCCCCGTACCAAGGGGAAAGGTACACAGACCCAGCTCCAGGGAAGCTGGAACCCTGTCCAGCATTTACAATATAAGTTGCAGAAGAGCCCAAGGGCACTGAGCATAAGGGAAAACCTCTGAGCAGCCACCAACAGGCCCACCAGCTGCAATCCAGCCTGGTGAAGAGACGGGAACAGCAAAGAGGGACCGAGCCCATGTAACCAGATTGTCCACTTTATGGCCAAGGAAGCAGGTTCCCGCCTGAACCGAATCCAAGTTCAACCCTAGGAATGGAGATACCAAATAAGGGGACAATGAGGAATTGAGGTGATTGAGCACCCATCCAAAGACTGCCAAAGGACACCACCAGCCGAGTAACAAACTCGGCCTGACGTAGAGATTGGGAAGCAAAGAAGGACGACCAGGCAGTTCCTCGCGCGGACGCCTCCTTGGTCTCAGAGACATCACCCCCGTCATCGCCTTGGCGAGCACTCTGGGAGCAGAAGAGAGGCCAGATAAGGCCACAATCAGCAGTGTTGGACCTCCAACACTAACCTGTAAGGTCCTTGGTGTCCAGAAGACACAGTGGCAATGAAATAAGCATCTTAGATCTCCACAGACGGCAAGAGGTCCATGTCTGCAGTGCACAGCGCCCTCTGGATTACCCAAGTGTAAGTATTATATCTGGAGCAGGACGTACTGTATACTTAGAATAAAAACCCCAACATCCGGTACGTGGTTGCCCAAAGGATGCCAGGGCTGGCTGTTCCTTTTTGGCGAGTCATTCCAATTTGGGATGTCCCAAATGACACCCCCGGGTTTGCACAGATATCTGTACAAAGTTCTCCATGGCGAAAATCTGTGGTGGTTACTGTATTGATTTTTATTGATTGTATATGTATAATGCATAAAGCGCTACCTCACTAATATTCTCCTTCGAGCCATGAAAATTGGTTCCCATGAAAGCAGTCCCTGGTGCTAATAAGGTTGGGAACTACTGCTATAAGTGACCTATTCTTTTAAAAACACGCTTGAGTCCAAGTGAATTAAATCCATACAAAGGGTATAGCGCTCAGGGAAGTGGCAAGACTTTTGTGACCCCTTAAAGTGGACCAAAATTGTGGACCAGGATTTTGATAATCCCGGGTCCTGGTCTCTGTCCCCGCTGTGTGAAACCTGAGGTCGCCCGAATTAACTCTCCTTTAATCAGTGTGCTCGTAACCACTCCCGTCTAAGGGGAGCGGATCCGAGCTCACAGGCAGCCGCATCCTTGCTACCCTCTAACAGGAAGCGTGTTTTGCACCGGGCATTCACAAATGACTGGTGCGGGCATTGCTCGTGCATGCACAGTTGTATTGGGAAAGAAGGCAAGTTTCTGGGCGACTTAGGGGGTTCACACAGTGGGGCATCCCGATTCTAGATGCCCCGGGGGAGGGAATCAAGCAGCCATGGAATCTTATAGATTCCCAGGCCGATCTCTGGCTTTTGGTCCATTTTAAGAAGGATGCATCCAGCCTGTTGGGATCAGGGAACCTCCAGAGAAAAACCTTACAAAAGGATTTGTATAGGCTGCACAGGCAACAAGCAAGCCAAACACATTCTATCCCACCATTCACAACCTTACAGTGCTGGGAGACCTGCGCTCTACAAGCAGGTTAGCAGCTTTGGCCAAGTCACACAGAAGTTATCACCTCCCTAGATAGGGAAGGCTGCTAGTAACTCTTTAGCTACTGGAATGAAAGATTGTGATCTTATCTGAATAAGTTGAATTACAGCAGAATTGGTTAAACCTGTAGCAAGCTCCAGCGAGGAAGACTCTGATATGTACATCTAAAGCATCAAAGGTGGAATTGCCCTTTTTGGCCGCAAAAAAGGACTGATTAGCTGGGGGGGGGGGGGGGGGGCAGAATATGGCTTTTGTGCTTTTAGCTGTGTGAAGAGGCTGTTTAAAGCAGCCCAAAACCCAGGTTTTTTTTTACTCACCTGGGTTTTGGTGTTTAGTGTGAAACCCCCTGGTTTGCCCCAAATGCATTTTTACCTCAGGCGATCCCAGGGCACATGCGATTGACTGGGGGACTGCAGCAAATCAGAATGGATTGAGTCATCTGGCAATCCATTCTGAACGAATGGCGTGCCAGGTGCATCCCACCAGGTGCTTTCCTCTAGCCAATGAGCCCCCCGCGCCGGCCATTCAGAAATAGTGGGATCACTGTGGGATCACTCGTCAAGTATACTGCTCAGAAGTCTTAGACTCCATAGCTGGGACTAAAGTGTTTTGGTCTGCTTTTTCTCGTCTTTTTTCAGATTTGTTTGCAACTCTAAAAAACATTTCCTTATCAAAAAAATGTGTTTACCTTTGCCAGGTACACCAAACACTTGTTTGTGTACAGTTGCTGACACTTCCTGACTTTTTAGAGGCAGAGACTACACTCCATATTCCTGAGTTCACAGGTTTAACTCTTCCTGCTCTTCAGGTGAGGGAATAATCCTGTGTTCCACCTGGAGAGGGATGTCTCATTACTGCTGCCTAATTTTCCCAAGCTCTGCTATGTGGGGGGGGGGGGGGGGGGGGGGGGGAGGAGGAGAGCTCACAATTGTCAGTAGAAGCATTCTGGGATTGGCAGGCAGAAGCTGTAGTAAAAGGGCTTCCAATTGGGCAACACAGTAGCAGGAATATAAGAAATTTAGAAACCGCATGGGGCACAATCCTGTTTTACATATCAAGTGAGAAAAAAAAGGCAGTACACCGAAAACCTGACAAAAATACAATTCTGTGAAATACTCACATGTAGAATTGATATTATTTGTATACAGTACGTCCTGCTCCAGATATAATACTTACACTTGGGTTATCCTCCGCCAGATGGCACTGCACTGCAGAGACATGGAAAAACAGGCTCCTCCCGGCCCTTCAAATACCCAGGGACCTCCCACAAATCCCCAGCATTGAAAAGCAGTGAACAAGAAGCCGGGAGAATTAAACCACTCAGAACAACTGGTAACGATAACAATAACAATCACCATACATGGGATCCAGAATGCAAAAACCAGGGTGGGGTGGAGCAGGACGTACTGTATACAAATAATATCAATTCTACAGGTGAGTATTTCACAGAATACTATTATTCTTAGTATACAGTACGTCCTGCTCCAGATATAATACTTACACTTGGGACATCCAATAGCAGTGTCCATAAAGTAGGGTGGGATCCCCCAACAAAAGGTGACAGGCAGTTTAAACCACTGCCGCATGCAAGACCTTGCAGCCAAAAACAGCATCAGCTGAGGCCCTAACATCAACCTTGTAAAACTTTGACCGAAGTAGTAATAGCCACCAGAAAAAACAACTTTGAGGGTAAGTACAGCCAGAGCAGCATCCTGAATGGGCTCAAAGGGAGCACCCTGTAAGGCAGACAAAACCAGGTTCAAGTCCCAAACAGGGACCGTAGGCTTACGTGGGGGACGCACGTGAGTGACCCCCTGAAAGAAGGTCTTAACCAAGGGATGCTGAGCAAAAGACTTCTGAAAGAAGACAGACAGGGCAGAAACCTGACCCTTCAGAGTACTGAGTTTTAAACCCAACTCCAATCCATGTTGTAAAAACTCCAGAATTCTAGGGATTAAGAATTCCCTGCAGGGGAGAGACCTAGACTCACACCAGTCAATGTAGGAACACCATACCCTATAATAGATGGCAGAAGAAGTTTTCTTCCTAGCCTGTACCATGGTATCCACCACTGAGGCAGACAAGCCTTTCTCCATCAAGATGGAGGTTTCAGCAGCCAGGCCGTCAAAGCCAGAGTTTGTAAACAGGCATAAGGAGCCCTGAGTGAGTAGATCTGGCTCCTCTGGCAGAAAGTACTGGTCTACTGCCATTTGTACCACGTCTGCGAACCACACTCTTCTTGGCCACCAGAATCAATGGCACCCTTTCCAGGGCAATCTTGCGCAGAACCCTGCCCAGCAGGGGGAACGGGGGAAAGGCATACAGGAGCAGAAATTTCTTCCATGACAGTGACAGAGCATCCTTGGCCAAGGCCAGAGGATCCTGAGACAGGGAGACAAAGGCCGGGAGCTTGTGACGGGATGCAAACAGATCCACATGCGGTAGGCCCCACCGGTGACACAGGGACTGGAATACCCTGTTGCAGAGGGACCACTCCCCATAACGGGAAGTCCCCCTGCTCAGAGAGTCTGCTAGAAGATTCTCTACCCCCGGGATATAAACAGCCGAGATGCATTGAACATTGGCCTCTGCCCATGTCAGAATCCGCGACACTTCTTGGAGGGCACCCTTGCTGATGGTTGATGTAGGCAACCGCTGTCCTGTTGTCTGAGTGCACCTGCACAGACAGTCCCTGCAGGTGATCTGTCAACTGTTCCAAAACCAACCTGACCACCTGTAGTTCCAGAATGTTGATGGGTAAATGGGCCTCCTGAGGGCCCCACCTCCCCTGGAACCTCAGGGATTTCCAGAATCCCCCCCCCCAACCTGACAGACTGGCATCCGTGGTGACCGTCTCCCAGGAGGGGGCTAGAAAGGACCTGCCCTTTAGCAAGTTCTTGTGGTCTAGCCACCACGAGAGGGACCTTCTGACCAATGGGGGAAGCACACAAACCACGTCCAAGGACGTGGGGTCCTTGTCCCATACTGATAGGAGGTGAAGCTGCAGAGGCCTCGAATGGAACTGAGTAAAGGGCACCGCCTCGAAGCTCGCCACCATCAGGCCCACCAGCTGCATTCCCTGCCTGAGGGAGAGCTGGGGGCACAAGAGCAGGGACCGCACCTGCGTAGTCAGATCTTCCACCTTCTGTTGGGGAAGGAATATTCGTGACTGAACCGTATCCAGAATCATTCCCAGGAATGGGGTCACCGGTGAAGGGGACAGGGAGGACTTGGGATGATTGATCACCCAGCCGAAGGACTCCAAGGTCCACCACCAGCTGAGTGTACAGCTCCACCTGCTGTAGAGTCCATGAGGCGATGAGGATGTCGTCCAGGTAGGGCAGCACTCGAATGCCCCCTGACCTTATCAAGGACATCACCCCCGCCAATACCTTGGTGAACACTCTGGGAGCTGAAGTGAGGCCAAACGGTAGAGCCACAAATTAGTAATGTTGATCTTTCAACTCGAATCTGAGAAACCTTTGATGTCCCGGGAACACAGGGATGTGAAGGTAAGCATCTTTGATGTCCACAGGCGTCATAAAATCCCCTGGGCGCAGAGAGCCAACGGCCGAGCGCAGGGTTTCCATGCGAAAGCGCTTGTTCTTGACAAATTTGTTGAGGATCTTTAAATCCAGAATGGGCCTGACTGACCCATCTCTTTTGGGTACTGTGAAAAGGTTGGAGTAGAACCCTTCTCCCAATTCTCTCAAAGGAACCTTGCAAATAACTCCCAGATCCAGAAGTCCTTGTACTGCCTGCATAAGGACCTGAGCTGATAACGGGTCCTGGGAGATCCGGGACCTGATGAATCTTGAGGGGGGCCGCACAGCAAACTATCTTGTAGCCAGAGGTAACTACCTCCTGAATCCACCGGTCTGAGACTTGGCGCCTCCAGACGTGCGCGAAGTGCTGTAGCCGTCCCCCCACCCTGGCGGGCGAGGGCGGCCCATCATGCCTGAGGGGTCTTGGGAGGAGCTTTGGGTTTGGTCCCCCAGGAGGAGCCAGGGCGTCACCCCCTGCTCCTATGCCAGGAGTCTGCGCAAGCCCCCGCGAAGGACACCCCTTTTCCCTGCTTAGCGCCTCTGTAGGGGGCTGAAAGGGGGCCCTGGCTGCGAAAGGGCCGAGGCTGCCGCCTGCGCTGTGGTAACTTACCTCCCTTAGCAAAGAGGTCTTGGCGGTCCCCAAACAGGCGTAGTCCCTTGAATGGGAGCCCAGTAAGGGCTTTCTTAGTAGCATTGTCGGCCGCCCACTGGCGCAGCCATACCGCGCGGCGTATAGCCACCGCCAAGGCGGAAGATCTGGCACACAGCCTAATATCATCCGATGCAGACAGGATAAAGTTCACAAATACATCACAGTTAGACAGTGCATTAATAGTATCAGTAAGCAACTCGTCTGGGCCGTCAAGTGCATTCCTGACCATGGCCCGGAGCGCCACGGCAGTAATGGCCAGAGCGCAGACTGGGCGCAGCGCCGCCCCTCCAAACGCAAAGGCATGGCACGCCAACTGGTCAATGCGCCGGTCCTCAGAATCCCGCAGCGTAGTAGTGTCGGGGGAGTGCATAATAGAGGTGTTAGACAGCCCTAGAATAGGAGCATCGACCTCGGGGGGCGATGACCAGCACTTGACCATATCAGCAGGAAATGGATACTTCCTGTCCAGACTCTTAGGGATCCCGGGAGGTCTACTGGGATGTTCCCACTCCTTAAGCACGAGGTTATTGAAATGGGTTTGCTCAGGAAATTCCAATCGAGCCTTAGCAGTATGGAATAGCTCACCCCTTTGCCTGGGAGCCGCAACAGGGGGAGAGATGGACAAAACCTCAAAAATCTAAAGCAGTAGCTTATCAGTATCATCCGGGGTCCAGTGATCAGAACCAGAATAGTCATGACCCCTAGACTTCTCTGACTCAGAGCAGCTCCCCTTCGTCCGAAAGGGTATGGTCATATAGATGCGTTAACTCAGACTCCGTAGGGAAGGGAGCAGAGTCAGGGATTATGTGCCGCTTTTTCACAGTGTCCTTGCGCGCTAGAGTACTAGCAAACAATTTTTCAACACTGGCCAGTCTAGCAGCCACATCAGGATGAGAATCCCCACTTGTATTGGGGGTTAGACTCAGGCTTGGGGGGGTAGGTGAAGTAAGGCGAGGTGCAGGCCCAGCCACAGGAGGGGCGGGAAGTACCATTAGCGCCTGTTGTGCACAAGGGATGCAGACCCGTGCATTGTCACCGTTGATAGAGGAGACCCCACAAGCTACACACAGCCGGGCTTGTCCCGAGGGAACCCCGTTCACAATATCCTGGGATGCCTCCATATGGTGATTAATAGGCACAATAGGCCAGTAGGGATTGACGCAATAAGCTACCCTGGATGCCCCAAAGACCTGCAGGGAAGTGGGAGTAATTATACTAGGTCCAACTGGCAATTACACCGGGCCGGGAGAAGCCACTGGATTCGACCGTCTGAAAGACATAATGGGAATAGGGATGTCAGAGCCATGCGCAGTAAGCAAGAAAGATGAAAATCGCGAGGACACTTACAGATCGAGGGAGGAGGAGGACCGTTACCACGCGCGCGATGAGCATCTAAATGGCGCCAAGCAAACCTCGAAGGGCGGGCCAGAGTGGGCTGTGACGCAGAGCGCGCCAAGCCAGGACTCCGCCCCCCCCCGAAGAGCACGAAGCTCTGAAGACAGTAGAAGGAAAACGGGGATTACTTTCAGATGCGCCCGACAACGTTTACCAATGAAGATGCCGCAGCGTCTGAGGCTGCTGCCTGCTCGTGTGCCCATCCAATAAGGGCAAGAGAATCGCGCGGCGGCCGATAGCAATAAAAAACCAAACAGCGCGGCTCTGACACCAGGTGTATGAGTCAAGGACAATACTAAGGTCATAACGTGTACTGAATACACTAAGACCACCACACACACATCCCCCCCCCCACTTTTCTTTCCCCCCCAAGCTACGGGAGGGGGGGGGCGAGGGAGGATGGCGACCCTTTGAATAGGGTCCACCGCTACATGGGGTATGGGGCAATAATGCGGGGGGGGCATCCACTAGAGGCTCACCATCAGCCTAGACCACCTACCCTTTGGTGGGGAACTGCGGAGGAGCATGGCTCCATGAGCACGCGTAGTGCTGCCTACCTTCACCCGACCAGCGCAGCCCAGGCTGGGAGGCACATCACGAAGAGGACGGGTGGGAGTAGTCCAACAGGGCCGCAGGCTTTAATAGCCCCACTCACCTGCGAGAGAGTGACACATGTCTTCGCAGTCAGCACTGCAGAGAAATCTGGGGATTTGTGGGAGGTCCCTGGGTATTTGAAGGGCTGGGAGGAGCCTGTTTTTCCACGTCTCTGCAGTGCCATCTGGCGGAGGATAACCCAAGTATTATATCTGGAGCAGGACGTACTGTATACTAAGAATATAGAGATTTCTTTTAAGCCCTCGCTGCCTAAAGTGGACCAAAACCCAGCTCAATCTTACAGATTTCCGGACCAATCGATTCCTCCCCCTGGGGTGAATCCCCCCAGTTCACCCCATTCACTTACATCGTTTCCCGGTCTCACAACGTGTCTAAGAGCAGCGGCCGCATCCCACTATCCCTCTAGCAGAGTGCGTGCCCGAGCCAGGCATTTGTGAATGGCCAGCGCAAGCATGCTCCCTGGTTGAGGGAAGAGGAGGATGCGGCCGTCAGGGCACTCAGAGCCGCTGCTCTTAGACGCTCCGTGGGACCAGGAAGAGGTGAGCCGAGTCTCGGCATCCTGGGGGGGTTTCACGCAGTGGGAAACCTCCGATCAGGATGCCCTGTGGGAAAGGACCAAAACCCAGGATAGTAAAAAACCTGGGCTTTGGTCCACTTTAATGCTCATGCAGCCAATCGGTTCAGAAAGCAAGCACAGCACAGCTGCATGCATCACAACAGTATTGATTGTGATCAACTGAAAAAAAATACCATTTTGTGAGTACTCACCTGAAAAATGGATATTATCGGTGTGCCACACACCCCGCTTCCCTTTTAATACTTACGATCGGGTTACTCCACCAGCAGGTGGCGACGTGCAGGGAGAAGTCTTGAAAACGAGCCCCTTCCGGCCTATTATATACCTGGGACCTCCCACTGAATCACCAGTTATTTAAAAAGCAGAAAGACAAGGTACCAGGAAATCCAACGGTAACCTCAAAATAAAGAAAAGCTTCACCATATAAAGGATTCGGGATACCAAAAAGGGGGGGTGAAGCGGGGTGTGTGGCACACCGATAATATCCATTTTTCAGGCAAGTACTCAGAAAATGGTATTCTAGGTGTGCCACACACCCCGCTTCCCATTTAATACTTACGATCGGGACATCCAAAAGCAGTGTCCACAAGGGATGGGTATCCAAAGGCAAGGTGAAGCATAACTTAAATGACTGCAGTCTGCAGAACTTTTCGGCCAAAAACAGCATCCGCTGAGGCCCGCACATCAACCTTAGAAAAAGTATGAACAGAAGACCAAGTAGCGGCATTACAAACTTGTTCAACAGAAGCTTGGTGCTGAAAAGCCCAAGACGCTCCAACGGCGCGAGTAGAATGAGCAGCGATACGAAAAGGAGGAACTTTCCCCTTAGCAGAATAGGCCGCAATAATGGCCTGACATATCCATTTGCTAATGGAAGATTTGGCCGGCGCCAAACCCTTCCTAGGCCCACAGGGCATAACAAAAAAGGCATCAGTCTTACGAAAAGGAGAAGTAATAATCAAATAGTACTTAACACAGCGTACTACATCCAAACAATGCAAAACCCTCTCCTTGTCATTCTTAGGCTTAGGACACAGGGAGGGAAGAATAATATCCTGATTCAAATGAAAAGCAGAAACAACCTTAGGAAGAAAGTCTGGTTTGAACAGAAAGACCACTTTGTCCTGATGCCTCTCAAAGTAGGGCGCCTGAATAGACAAGGCTGCCAACTCCGAGACACGCCGAACCGAAGTGATAGCTACCAAGAAGACAATCTTCTGAGTCAGGGCAGACAAAGCAATATCTTGCAAAGGCTCAAAGGGAGGAGCCTGAAGAGCAGAAAGAACCAAATTCAAGTCCCAAACAGGGAGTAATGGTTTCCTGGGAGGCCGCACATGCGTAACTCCCTGGAAAAAAGTTTTAACTAAAGGAAGAAGCGCAAAACGCTTCTGAAAAAAGATAGATAAGGCAGAAACCTGCCCTTTCAAAGTACTCAGCTGAAGACCAGAGTCCAGCCCTGATTGTAAAAACTCTAGAATCCTGGAGACCGAAAAGACCGAAAAGACCCTACAAGGCAAGGACCTAACCTCACACCAAGCGATATAGGCTTTCCAAGTCCTATAGTAGGTGATAGAAGAAGACCTCTTTTGGGCAGCGATCAGAGTCTAAATAACCGAGTCAGAAAGACCCTCCTCCTTCAAGATGGAGGTCTCAGCAGCCAAGCCATCAAAACCAGCGTTGGTAAACTGGGGTAAGACAGCCGACCCTGAGTGAGCAGATCGGGCCGAAGAGGCAGAACGAGCTGATTCGCTGTCAGCCAAACGATGTCTGCGCACCACACTCTTCTTGGTCCTCGTGGGGCCACGAGAATGGCAGACACCCTTTCCAGAACCAGCTTCCGTACCACTCAGCCTAGCATGAGTATAGGAGGAAACAGGTACAGAAAACCCGGGTTCCCCCGGCTCAGGGATATGGCTTCCGCCGCCCGAGCCAGAGGATCCTGGTGACACAAAGATCGGGAGCCTGCAATTGTGGCGAAAGGAAAAAACAGGACCACCTCCGGTGTCCCCCACCGGAGCGGACTGCAGACTGCCGAGAGACAAGGAACATGTGTCTTCGCCCAGGTCAGGATCAGGGACTCCACTCAGAGCACCCAGACTGGAAGTCCCTCCCTGATGATTGAAGTAAGCAACCGCTGCTTGACTGTCCGAGCGTAGCTGAACCAGAAGGCCCAGACCATGATGGGACAAAAGAGCAAGAACCAGACGGAAGGCTCTCAGCTCCAGAACAGACGGCCAAGGATTGGAAAGAAGGATCCAAACCAACTCCTGAATCAGACAGACCTTGGACTGAGTGAGCAACACCCTGTGTTGACCGAAATCCGACCATATTCCCCGAAAGGACACCACCCTGGCTAGAGCAAGGGGGAACCTGGGAAGTTTGAAAAACTTCAGATGCAGGATGGGGCAAGCTGACCCGTCGTCCTAGGGGACTGCGAAGAGAATGGTGTAAAAAAATCGAGGTCCACCTCTAAGTGCGGCACCGGCCGGATGACCGCCATTTCCAGGAAAACCCGTGAGGGAGGGCGAGACTCGAACTCCGGTCTGTAACCGGGCGACACTACCTCCCAGATCTGTGTGTCCGGAGACTCCCGGCCTTAAACCAGGGAGGAGTGTCGCAATTGTCCCCCCACCCGCACGGGTGAGGGCAGCCCCTCATTGCTGAGCGGGCTTAGCAGTAGGTTTGGGCTTGGCGCCCCAGGACTGACCGGGACGGCCACGACCTCTGCCCCGGGACCAACCTACAGCCCCGGGACCAACCTACAGCCCCGGTAACGGGAAGGGAAGCCCCTCTGCCCGCTCTGGCTCCTCGAAAGGAGGGACTAAAGGAACTCGCACCTCTGAAGGAGCGACAAGGTATCTTGAATTGAGGCAACTTACCATCCTTGGTAACAGCATCCAATTTCTCGCCAAAAAGGCGTAAACCTACGAAGGGTAGCGCTGTAAGCGCCTTTTTAGAATTAAGGTCCGCCGTCCACTGGCGCAGCCATATAGACCGACGAATAGCCACCAGCAATGCCGCTGTTTTGCTACTCGTCGCAAGAGCATCGTCCTGAGCAGTCAGGGCCAAAGAAACAAACGACTCACACTGCTTGAGAGAGCTAATCATATCACAAGCGGGATCAAGATCTGCAAGCAGATCCCTAATCATGGATCTAACAGCCAGCAACAGAAGCGCCAAAGCACAAATTGGCCGTAGTGTCGAGCCGGCACTGATAAAACCATGGCGAGCCAATTGATCAATCCAACGATCCTCACCATCCTTAATGGTAGTGGTGCCAGAAAGGTGCAACGCAGCCGGGCCAGTCAACCCCAACACCGGGGTGTCGACTTCGGGGGGCACTGACCAAAAGCTTCACCAAGTCCTCTGGAAAGGGATAACGCTTATCCCAATTAGGAGGAGATCCAGCCAGGCGCGTGGGTTGTTCCCATTCCTTAAGGACAAGCTTCTCAAAGTGCTGTTGCCTGGGAAACGCCAAACGCGGCTGGGGTACATCAAACAACTCACCTTTTGGCAGAGGGACCACCACAGGCGGATCCAAAGCCAAAACTTTAAACATTTGAGCCAAAATGGAAGGAGTGTCAAGGGACACCCCCACAGCCTGATCACCAGCAGTATCAAACAATAGCTGGTCTGCAGGCTCATCCGATTCCTCAAGAAGTTCCCCCTCCTCATCAGGGGGACAATCGGAATAATCCAAAAATTCAGATACCTCATCCTCCGGGCAGGTACTGCCGGAGCAAGGTGCTTCTGCTTTGCCGTAGCCTTCTGAGCCACTGAAGCGGAGATAATTTTCTCGAGGTTGGCCAACCGCGCATGCACCTCGGAATGCGAATCCCCATTTTTGACAGTGTCACATGGGGTCTGGACTAGGTTGGGGGGGATAGGAGATGACGGATATTGCGAGGAGCCAGAAGCCGGAGCAACGGACTGGCGCGCAATGTTCTGCTGAGCACATGGCCCATAATATGACATCGCCTGGGAGCGGAACCCCACAGCCCCCACACAACCTGGATGGCCCCGAGGAGCCATTTCCGGTAACATTGGAAGCCTCCATATGGTGAATTTATGGTATTTGCAACAACCCAGGGTTTTACGCAATAAGCAACCTGGGATGCCCCTTTATAATTAAAGTCCCGGAAGTGGGAGGATTTTTTTTTTTTTTTTCCTAAACCTAGGAAAATCCCAATTTAGAGACTAAGACTAGCCAGGTATAACAGACCGGGAGAGCCACTGCAGTGAGGGGATCCCAGAATCTGTGGGGGAAAAAGAGACCACAGTCAGTCCCCCAGCTACAATCATACATAACCAATAAGGCAAAAATATATGGCTAGCTTAAACATCTTGAATAAATATACATGACATGTAATTTCAAGGCAAAGCAGAGTGCAAAAAAATCAGAGCACATACTGTGTATAAATACATGCCCATACACATACATATAAACATACCTGTACTAATATATATACATATAAACATACCTGTACTAATATATATATACATATAAACATACCTGTACTAATATATATACATATAAACATACCTGTACTAATATATATACATATAAACATACCTGTACTAATATATATACATATACACATACCTGTACTAATATATACACACACACACACACACACACACACACACACACACACACATATATCTATCACAAAGGTAAAGTGAACAATCGCAGCCACTGGAGCACATATCCCCCTATGTGAAACAACAACATTCCCCATAAGTAGAAATGCCCCAGGGAGAAAAATGCTGCACAAGCAGCCATAGCATAAGAACGGCCCCACGTGTGCAATGGTGGGGCCGTTTTACCTGTGTAGTTTTCAGCAGCAAGGAAGCTCTTCCCCCACCGGCTGCAGCGTCCAGGTCTCTAATGAGACCAGGGAAGCGAGGGGCGGGCCCGGAGACAGCACGTCCCGGCCAGCAAAGGGAGGGAAAAACAAACAGTGAAAAACAGGCCCCAGCAGCCCTGTCCATGCGCTGACACTAAGATCTTTTCACAGTAAAGTACTCATGCACATTACACACACCCCCCCCCCTTAGGAAAGGGAGAAGGCCAAGCAGGACCTAAAGGGACATCGGGACAGGGGCATCCCAAATCCGGATCACCAGCCGAATAGCCGCATTGCCCCACAAGTGGGGTCGAGCGGAGGAGATAAGCTCCTAGGCACCTAAAGTGCCATCTACCTTTGCCCAGCCCGCAGCCTAGGCTGGGAGGCTTCCATTTAACTAAGCATAATAAACACACAAGAACTGGGCAGAAATAGACCAAAAGGGGATGCCGGATTTTACCCCGGCTACCTGCAAGCAGGAGACTTCATTCTTCTGTCTTGTCGCTTCATGCAGAGAGAAAAAACTGGTGATTCAGTGGGAGGTCCCAGGTATATATAGGCCGGAAGGGGCTCGTTTTCAAGACTTCTCCCTGCACGTCGCCACCTGCTGGTGGAGTAACCCGATCGTAAGTATTAAAAGGGAAGCGGGGTGTGTGGCACACCGAGAATATAAGACAAACCAATAAAAATGTTGAGAAAAAAAAAAAAAAAAGAAATCTAATGACCATTAACCTCAATAGATGTACAGCCCTTTTAAAATCAGTATCTATGTTCCCAAATGAGAATCTGTGTATATGTAGTGCTAGTTATAGCAGGCCTAAACCCCCCCTCACAATTGTGCCGCGGAGGGTCCTGGTCAACATGTACAAGGATCTAACCTACCCCTTCATGCAAACAGTAAACTGGCATTTGAGGGAGAGAGGTTGAGGCCCAACAACAGAGCACATTTATATAGCGTTTATGCTCCTCTGTAATTAAAGGCTATAGTTTATTCTGTCATTCTGTCATTTATAAGGAAAAACCATTCACCCACATAGCAGAAAAATCTAATCCAACCAAAAAGCACACCAAAATATAAAAGCAGAAACCTATATTCCCAAAAATGCATATTCGCCCAATTAACCTTGAACATCATTCGCCGCAATTCTAAGCTTTGCAGTTGTAGGAAAAAAAAAACAGTGCCATTTGTGCAGGGCTGGTATAGTATTGGGCTGATTTGAGAACTACTTGATCATTTCATTTGCGCAGCTGACCTATAAACTGTATGGAATGCTGTAATAAAAACAAGTGTAAATCGCACAATGGAATTAGTTTAATCTCTGCATTATGCGTAAAGTCACAGTCTAGTGCTTACCATCAGCTCCGCATAAGCAGTGATGAGTGTTTGGGTCGTGATGAGGCTGAGCTGTTCAGAAAGAGATGCTGGGTTATCATGGAAGTTAGCGCAGGGAAAAAGTCACTTAGACATGCAGCACATCAAACCTCTTTGTCTTCGGATGTAATCCATAATTTTGTGCTCCCCTTCACCTGGTGCACTAGCATCTGATAATATAACCTGCATATGCAAAACAGAAAGTTGGGAAACATTCATTTATTATGCTGGGAGAAAAACTTTTGGGAACAAAATTTAGTTTCACTGATGCTCAAAAAATCAATTTGGCCCAATCAGACTGATGTATTTGGACCTAGGAAATGCCCTGCTGCAGTGAGGGATGGCTCTAACACCGGGTTTTCTTTTGCTTTTTAATTTTTCATTTTCTTCTCCCTCCTCCTTTCTTCCCCACCCGTTGCCCCCCCTCCTTAGTACACCCCCAGTCCCAGCCTATTCTGACTTTCCCCCTAGCCCAAAGTAGAGGGAGAGCGGTGTAGAAAACTCAGGACCACAATGTCAAGTTTAGGGAGATATGGTACTCATGGGATCAGTTTACCCTTTCTGCTGATTATCTTGGCTTCCTTCAGGAATGAACGCTAACATGTTCAGGTGTGAACTTCTCCCCCCCCCCCCCTTCTCCCCTCCTTCCCGTTCCCTTGGGCCTTTTTTCTCTGTGTCCCTTTTCCTTCTATCGCTTTTCTCCTTGCTCTATGCTCTGTAGTTGGTTTCGCTTTTCAACATGCAGTGGTAACTAGGGTGGATGATTAAAAGGGCAGCATTAGGATGCAAGGCTGGGAAGGTGACGGACGCGGGAGGGCAACAGTTGCCACAGGGCAGTCTCGCCTAATTCCACAGCTCCCTCTTGAATAATTGTCTTGTTGCGGTTGTCACACAGCCCATTGCCAATATGATATCTATTGCCGTGGCTTGTCTGGAAGGTTTGTTGCTTCAAAAAAAAAAAAAAATACAATTTAAAGAAGCTCAGGACCAGATGTGATGGGAACACCAACCTACCCTGTGGCCCACCAAAAGAAATACAATATTTTTGAATGCGTATCGACAACAGATAATTGCCGATATGTGAAATTTGAAGAGCAGTGACTCCGTTCTCTTTCTTGTAAAACTTTATTATACTGTACAATCGAATAATTATAAAATGACAATAAAAAGATTAAAAACAGAAAACTACTTGTGCCCAGCTAAAGGAGGGATTTAATAGAACCCATCCTCTCGAAATAGAAAAAAAATACAGTTCTGTGATTACTCACCTGTAGAATTGGTATTATATGTATACAGCACGTCCTGTTCCAGAATATTCCCTACACATGGGTAATACATCCACAAGATGGCGCTGGACTGCAGAAAACAGCCCGTGGCTCCTCCCGGCCCTATATAAGTCAGGGACCTCCCACAAATTCCCCAGTAGTGACAAGCAGTTAACAAGAAGCCGGGAGAACAATAACAGGAATTCAAAAGTGAACATATGAACAATCACCATACAGAGGTAACTAAGAATAATGATAACAAGGGTGGGATGGAACAGGACGTGCTGTATACATATAACACCAATTCTACAGGTGAGTAATCACAGAATTGTATTATTCTAAGTATACAGCCCGTCCTGTTCCAGAATATTCCTTACTCTTGGGACATCCAATAGCAGTGTCCGTAAGGTAGGGTGGGATCCCCAAAAGTAACAGCAGACAGTTTAAACCACTGCCACCTGCAAAACCTTGCGACCAAAAGCAGCATCAGCTGATGCCCTAACATCAACCTTGTAAAACTTAGAAAAAGTATGAACAGAAGACCAAGTAGTGGCCTTACAAACTTGTTCAACAGAAGCTTGGTGCTGAAAAGTCCAAGAGGCACCAATAGCACAAGTAGAATGAGCAGTAAGGCGGAAGGGAGGCTCCTTCCCCTTAGCAGAATAGGCCTGTACCACAGCCTGACTGATCCACTTGCTGATAGTGGACTTAGCCGGAGGCAAACCCTTCCTAGGTCCAGATGGGAGCACAAAAAGAGCATCAGTCTTTCTGAAGAATTCAGTAGCCACCAAATAGAACTTCAGAGTCCTGACCACATCCAGAGAGCTCCCACCCACCTTTATTCATTTGAATTGCCATGAGCACAAGCAGGGAGGAATTCAGTCAATATGGATTTCTCCCTGTGAAGGGAGGCTGGCAGCTTCCCCGGTGAGTAGCTTTCAAATATTTGGGGACTCAAAATTAAGAGTAGGGACCACACTAAACACTAAGTGCCTTGTTGGGGCAGTGTGGCTTCCACATGTATCTGCAGATATATGCAACCAAATCTCTGTCTTTCCACATAGCTAGACATGTTTGTTGCTTGATATTTAGATGAGAGGGTTAAACTGGGCGGTAAATTAGTTCCCAGGCCCTGAATAATAATAATTTTGTATGAATAATAGTGATTGAGCTGCTCCCACCCCCCTTTATTCACATCCAGAGTGTGTAAAACCCGTTCCTTAGGGTTACTAGGATTAGTGCACAGAGAAGGCAAAACAATGTCCTGATTGAGATGAAACGCAGACAACCTTAGGCAGAAAATCTGGCTTAAAACGAAACACCACCTTGTCCTGGTTTCTCTCAAAGTAAGGATGTTTGATGGAAAGCGCCGCCAACTCAGAAACACGCCTAACAGAAGTGATAGCCACCAAAAAGACTACCTTAAGCATCAAAATGGACCAAGGGGCCTCACGCAAAGGCTCAAAGGGAGACCCCTGCAAGGCAGATCAAGTTCAAATCCCAGACTGGTAACATAGGCTTACGTGGAGGGCGCACTTGAGTAACCCCCTGGAAGAAAGTCGTAACCAGACGATTGTGAGCAAAGGATCTTTGGAAGAAATTGGCCAAAGCAGAAACATGACCTTTGAGGGTACTAAGCTGAAGACCCAAATCCAAACCATGTTGCAAAAAGTCCAGAATCCTAGGGACAGAAAACAACCTACAGGGAAGCGACTTAGACTCGCACCAGTCAATGTAAGCATGCCATACCCTATAGTAGATGGATGACGAAGAGTTCTTCCTAGCCAGAATCATGGTATTAACAGAGGCAGGCAGCCCCTTTTCCATCAAGATGGAGGTTTCAGCAGCCAGACCGTCAAAGCCAGCGTTTGAAAATTGGGGTGGCGTAGCTGCCCTTGAGTGAGCAGATCTGGAACCCTGGGCAGGACGTACTGATCTACTGCCAGCTGCACGATGTCTGCGAACCACACCCTTCTTGGCCAACAGGGAGCCACCAGAATGGTTGGCACCGCTTCCTGGCCAATCTTTCACAGCACCCTGCCCAGCAGAGGAAAAGGAGGGAACACAGAGGAGCTGAAAGCTCTTCCAAGACATTGCCAGTGCATCCACGGCCAAGGAGTCCTGGGACAGAGAAAATACCATTTTGTGAATACTCACCTGTAAAATGGGTATTATAAGTATGTCACACACCCCGCTTCAAACTTTATTACACTTGGGTTAATCCACCTGCAGGTGGCGATGTTGCAGAGAAGACTTGAAAACGAGCCCCTCCTGGTCTATAATACCTGGGACCTCCCACTTATCTCCGAGTTTTCAAACAGCAGTAAAGACAAGGTACCAGAAAAAAAAACATTGGTAACCCTCAAACTGTAAACGAAGCTTCACCCTATAAAGAATCCAGGATACCAAAAAGGGCGGGTGAAGCGGGGTTTGTGACATACTTATAATACCCATTTTACAGGTGAGTATTCAAAATGGTATTATTCTAAGTATGTCACACACCCCGCTTCAAACTTTAATATTACACTTGGGACATCCAAAAGCAGTGTCCACAAAGGGCGGGTATCCAACAAGGCAATAATGCATAACTCAAACCACTGCAGTCTGCAGAACTTTGCGGCCAAAAACAGCAACCGCTGAAGCCCGCACATCAACCTTGTAAAATTTGGAAAAGGTGTGAACAGAAGACCAAGAAGCAGCCTTACAAACTTGTTCAACAGAAGCCTAGTGCTGAAAAGCCCAAGAAGCTCCAACAGCATGAGTAGAATGAGCAGTGATACGAAAAGGGGGAACCTTCCCCTTGGCAGAATAGGCCCCAACAACAGCCTGACGAATCCATTTACTAATGGAAGACTTAGCCGAACCCAAACCCTTCCTAGGCCCACAGGGCACCACGAAAAAGGCATCAGTCTTACAAAAAGGAGATGTAGTAAGCAAATAGCACTTCACACAGCGTACCACGTCCAAACAATGCAAAACCCTCTCCTTGTCATCCCTAGGCTTAGGACACAAGGAAGGAGGAACAATGTCCTGGTTAAGATGAAAAGCAGAGAACACCTTAGGAAGAAAATCCGGTTTGAAGCGGAAAACCACTTTGTCCTGATGCCTCTCAAAGTAAGGAGCCTGAATCGACAAGGCCGCCAACTCCGAAACACATCGAACAGAAGTGATGACCACCAAAAAGGCAACCTTCTGAGTCAAAGTAGAAAGAGCAATATCCTGCAAGGGCTCAAACGGAGGAGCCTGAAGAGCAGAAAGAGCCAAATTCAAAACCCAAACAGGGAGCAAAGGTTTCCTAGGAGGCCGCACATGCGAAACCCCCTGGAAAAAAAGTCTTGACCAAAGGATGAAGCGCAAAAGCCTTTTGAAAAAAGACAGACAAGGCAGAAACCTGCCCCTTCAAGGTACTCAGCTGGAGACCAGAGTCCAGCCCCGATTGAAGAAAATCCAAAATTCTGGAAACAGAAAAGACCCGACAGGGCAAGGATCTAGCCTCACACCAATCAATATAAGATCTCCAAGTCCTATAGTAGATGGTAGAAGACCACCTCTTCCTGACGCTAATAAGAGTCTGAATAACAGAATCCGAAAGACCTTCCTCCCTTAAGATGGAGTTTTCAGCAGCTAGGCCAGCAAAGCCAGCGCTAGTAAATTGGGGTCACGCAGGTGACCCCGTGTGAGAAGATCCGGCCGAAGAGGCAGATCGAACCGATCCACCGCCAGACGAACGATGTCTGCGAACCACACCCACCTTGGAGCCACGAGAACCCCTTCCAGGGCCAGCTCTCGCAACACCTTGCCTAGCATGGTAATCGGAGGAAACAGATAAAGGAACCCCAGGTCCCCCCAGCTCAGAGACATGGCATCCACCGCCAGAGCATCCTGAGAGAGCGACACGAATGTCAGAAGCTCGTAATTGTGACCAGAGGCAAACAAGTCCACCTCCGGTGTCCCCCACCGGAGACAGAGACCGAAACACCTGGGGGTGGAGAGACCATTCCCCCCGGCGGAAAAAGCACCTGCTCAGAAAGTCCGCCTCCATGTTTTCCACTCCCGGAATGTACACTGCCGAGATGCAAGGGACATGGATCTCCGCCCAGGCTAGGATCAGAGACACCTCTCGAGGGCACTTTGACTGAGAGTCCCTCCCTGGTGATTGATGTAAGCAACCGCCGTCCGATTGTCTGACCGACCCTGAACCGGCAAACCCCGTAAATGCTGTGTCAAGTGAGACAGAACCAACCTGATGGCTCTCAGCTCCAGAACATTGATGGGCAAGTGGGCCTGCTGAGGGCCCCACCGCCCCCGGAACTGAAGATCCTTCTGGAAACCTCCCCATCCCGACAAACTGGCGTCCGTGGTGACAGTTTCCCAAAGAGGCGTCAGAAAAGACCTGCCCCTCAAGAGATTGGCCAAGACCATCCACCACTGAAGAGACTGCCGAACCCGGGAGGACATCTGGAAGGGCCGATCCAACGACCTCGGTCGCCGGACCCAAGACGCCAACAGATGAAGCTGAAGCGTCCTCGTGTGAAACTGAGCAAAGGGAACTGCCTCGAAGAAGGATACCATCAACCCCACCAGTCTCATCCCTAACCGGATGGACGGGCGAGGATTGGATATAAGAAGCTGCGCCAATTCCTGAATCAAGAGAACCTTGGGCTGAGACAGAAACACATTGTGTTGACAATAATCCAAGGACATTCCCAGGAAGGACACCACCCTGGCCGGAGCGAGGGAGGACTTGGGATAGTAGATCACCCAGCCGAAACTCTGCAGAGTGGACACCACCGCCCTGGTGTCCATCTCCAATGGACCGAAGGAAGGAGCCATGATGAGAAGGTCGTCCAGATAAGGCACGATACGAATCCCCCTGAGCCCGGAGAAGGCCATCACTCCGGCCAGCACCTTGGTGAACACCCTTGGAGCCGAGGTAAGGCCAAACGGAAGAGCCACAAATTAAAAAGCCGATCTTCCACCATGAAACGAAGAAACCTGTGACGAGCCGGAAAGATAGAAACATGAAGGTAGGCAGCCTTGATGTCTATGGACGTCATGAAGTCCCCCTGCCGAAGAGAATTAATGGCAGAGCGCAGAGTTTCCATGCGAAATTTCCGGGGACGTATCTGTTGATGAACTTCAGATCCAGGATGGGACGCACCGATGCATCTTTCTTGGGCACTGTGAAAAGATTGGAATACTACCCGAGGCCCACATCCGAGGACGGAACCGGGCAGATGACTACCATGTCCAGAAGATTCCTTACCACCGCCAGGAGCCCCTGCGCGACCAAAGGATCCATGGGCACACGAGACCTGAAAAACCTTGGAGGAGGTCGGGATTCGAACTCCAGCTTGTAACCGGACGACACCACCTCCCGAATCCATCTGTCCGAGACCGCCTAGTCCCCGACCTGGGAGAAGTGTCGCAACCGTTCCCCCCCACCCGCATGGGTGAGGGCGCCCCCTCATTGCTGAGCGGGCCTGGCAGCGGGTTTTAGCTTGGAGCCCCAGGAGTGACCGGGACGGCCACGGCCTCTACCCCGGTTCCAACCGGCACCCCTGGAGACAGGGAAAATCGCGCCCCTGCCAGCTCTGGCTCCCCAGAAAGGAGGGATTAATAGAAGCCGCCCCCGAAAGGAACGGCGTAGTTTCTTGCGCTGAGGTAACTTACCTCCCTTGGCAACAGAATCCAAATTTCCCACCAGACGCAAACCCAAAAAGGGTAGAGCTGTGAGCGTCCTTTTTTTTAATTAAAATCAGTAGTCCATTGCCGCAGCCACACCGACCGCCGGACAGCCACCAACAAGGCCGCGGTCCTACTACACATCACCGTGGCATCAACCTGAGCGGCAAGAACAAACTAAACAAACGACTCAACGCTTGAGAGCCTCAAACTCTTCACAAACAGGATCAAGGCCCGACAATTCCCTGAGAATGGACCCGACAGCCAACATCAAAAGTGCCGAAGCACAAACAGGCCTCAAAGCCGAACCAACACTGGCAAAGCCGTGGCGAGCCAGCTGGTCAATCCAGCGATCCTCACCATCCTTGATAGTACAATCAGGAGAATGCAACACAGCCGTGTTAGACAGCCCCAAACCCGGGGCATCGACTTCAGGGGGAGAAGACCACCGCTTAACCAGGTCCGCCGGGAAAGGATACTTTTTATCCCAACTAGGCGGAACACCCGTAAGACGGGTAGGCTGCTCCCATTCTTTAAGGATGACATCCTCAAAATGTCGTGGACTGGGAAACTCCAAAAGCGGCTTGGCTACATCAAATAACTCACCCTTAGGCGGAGGGCCGCCTCAGGAGGGTCCAGCGCCAAAACCTCAAACATATGAGCCAAAATCGAAGGGGTGTCAGACCACCCCTGTAGCCCGATCACCTGCATCACTAAACAAAAGGCTTGTCAAAAGCCTCATCCGATTCCTGAAAGAGCTCCCCCTTTCCAGACGGGGGACAATCGGACCAGTCCAAGGACTCACACACACACACATCAAAATCAGTGGCAGGCGGAGCCGGGGAAAGATGTTTCCGCTTAGCCGGGGCCTTCTGAGCAACCACCGCGGAAAACCTTTTCTCAAGGCAGGCCAACCTAGCGCACACCTCGGATTGTGAATCCCCACCCATGACAACGTCACATGGGGTCCGGAACAGGTGGGTAGGGATAGGAGATGACACGGACGGCGAGGAGCCAGAGGCCGGAGTACCGGACTGGCGCGCAATGTTCCGCTGTGCACATGGAATGCATATTATGACATCATCCCCTGGGAGATGAGCCCCACAACCCCCACACAGCCTGGATTGCCCCGAAGGGCCGTCTCTGGTATCACTGGAAGCCTCCATATAGTGAAATTGTGGTATTCGCAATAACCCAGGGATTTATGCACTAAGCGACCCGAGATGCCCCTTTAAATATCCCGAGTGGGAGGATTTGTAGTGTAAATTATGGAAGGACCAGACCCCACTAGCCAGGTATCTAAGCCCGGGAGACCCCTTCAGCATGGGATCCCAGGATCTGCAATGGAAAGGACAGCAGTCACTCCATAGCCATGGACAATAACAATCATGCAGCAGCACAGTAAATATAAAGCAAGCCGATGCACAGAC
This sequence comes from Gastrophryne carolinensis, assembly GCA_027917425.1. Taxonomy (NCBI): domain Eukaryota; kingdom Metazoa; phylum Chordata; class Amphibia; order Anura; family Microhylidae; genus Gastrophryne; species Gastrophryne carolinensis. The sequence goes on along the minus strand of CM051237.1, from coordinate 392,569,529 downwards.
ACAGATACCATGGACTATCTAAAAGGCACACATGCACCCATACATTGAGGGAATACTTCCCAGAACAGCTCCATCAACAGTAACATATTTCACAAGGATTAACTTAACCAACTAGTTGGGAGTCAGGTTTGAACTCTAAACAGTAACTTACAAAGGCGACGTCTGATCGCAGCAGCCCAGCAGCACACACGCCGGAAATGAGGAGGAAGGAGAAGAGGGGCGGGCCTACACAGACGCACGAAGCGCTCCGGCCCCGCCCCCTTCCAAGCACAGTACAGCGCAGGCCGCACGAGACGTGCCCCCCGCCAACCAGCGGCACTGCACGTATGAGGAAACAACGGGCGCCGGACGCACATGGCGCCCGGCCCCGCAGGCAAAAACCCTCATCAAGGAGCCCGGCCACGGCCCCTTGAGGCTTCACAAGGGGCATATCAAAAAGCCGAGCAGAAATAGACCAGAAGGGGGGCCGGGGTGTTACCCCAGCTACCTGCAAGCAGGAGACTTCATCCTTCTGTCTTGTCGCCATCTTGCAGAGAAGAACACTGGGAGATAAGTGGGAGGTCCCAGGTATTATAGACCAGGAGGGGCTCGTTTTTCAAGACTTCTCTGCAACATCGCCACCTGCAGGTGGATTAACCCAAGTGTAATTATTAAAGTTTGAAGCGGGGTGTGTGACATACTTAGAATAGACTGGAAGCTTGTGATTGTGACGGGATGCAAACAGATCCACATCTGGCTGACCCCAGCGGTGGCACAGGGAGCGAAACACCCTGCTGCTGAAGGACCATTCTCCCAGACGAGAAGTCCCCCTGCTGAGGGAGTCTGCCTCTAGATTCTCCACCCCCGGGATGTACACAGCTGATTTGCAGGGAACATTCTCCTCCGCCCAAGATCAGTATCCTTGAGGGCCCTCTTGCTCCGGGTCCCTCCCTGATGATTGCTGTAGGCAATCGCTGTCTGGTTGTCCGAGCGGACCTGAACCGCCCGTCCCCGAAGGTGTGGAGTCAATTGGGCGAGAACCAACCTTATCGACCTCCGTTCCAGAATGTTGATAGGGGTGTGGGCCTCCTGAGGGCCCCACTGACCCTGGAATTACAGGGATTTCCAGAAGCCCCCCCAACCTGTCAGACTGGCATCTGTGGTGACCGTCTCCCAGCACGGGGCCAGAAAGGATCTGCCCACCAACAGGTTTCTTGAGTCCAGCCACCACGAGAGAGACCGACTGGCCAGAGGGGACAGAACCAACACTTGATCCAGGGACCCGATCCCATATCGACAAGAGGTGAAGTTGAAGAGGTCTCATGTGAAACTGAGCGTATGGAACCACCTCGAAGCAAGACACCATCAGGTCCACCAGCGGCATCCCCTGCCAGATGGAGGGATGAGGGCAAAACATAAGAAGCCTGGTTTGGGCATGAAGACTCTCCACCTTCTGCTGAGGGAGAAAAATCTTGACTGAGATGTACCCAGAGTCATGCCCAGAAAGGACAGCACCATTGACGGTGACAGGAAAGACTTGGGGTGGTTGATCACCCAGCCGAAGGAATCCAGTGTGGACACCACCAGCTAGGTATCCAGCTCGGCCTGCTGGAAGGACCGAGACGTGATAAGAATGTCATCCAAGTAAGGAAGTATGCGAATGCCCTGGGATCTCAGCAGAGCCATCACGCCCGCCAGCACCTTGAATACCCTGGGAGCCGAGGTGATACCGAAAGGCAAGGCCACAAATTGGTAGTGCTGATCCTCCAGAGCAAACCTGAGGAATCTGATGACCTGGAAAGATTGGTACATGAAGGTAAGGGTCCTTGATGTCTACAGATGTCATGAAGTCGCCCGGTCATAGTGAATTGACAGCTGAGCGCAGAGTCTCCATGCGAAAGTGTTTGAACCCGACAAATTTGTTTAGGCGCTTTAAATCCAATATGGGTCTGATGGACCCGTTTTTTTAGGAACAGCAAGGCACAGACCCTGAGCTGACAGGGGGTTTTGAGCCATCCGGGATTTGATGAATCTTGGGGGGGAGGGGGGGGGGGGTCGGCCAGGCTGCAAACTATCTTGTAACTGGGAGGACACTACCTCCTGAATCCACCAGTCTGAGACATGAAGCCTCCATATGTGAGCAAAGAGCTGAAGCAGTCCCCCGACCTGGATGGGTGAGGGCGCCCCTTAATGCCTGAGGGGGCTGGTGAGGATTTTGGCTTGGGACACCAAGAGGCCAGGACGGCCACGTCCTCTGCCCCTTCCCCAATGATCTCCGCGGGCCTCAGTAAAGGAGAGTCCTCAGCCAGTTCTGGAACCATGGAAGGATGGGAGAAAGGCACCCATCCCCCGAAAGGACCGGGACGGCCTCCTACGTTGAGGTAACCTACCGCCCCTGGCAAACAAATCCAAGCGTTCACCAAAGAGGCGCAGGCCCTTGAAAGGGAAACCAGTGAGAGCCTTCTTAGCAGCATTATCAGCTACCCACTGACGTAGCCAGACAGAGCGGCGTATAGCCACCAACAGGGCAGAAGTCCTACCACACATTCTAATGGCATCATCCATGGCAGAAAGAACATATGCAATAAATTCCTCACAAAGCAGGGGAGATCTATACTCTTCTCTACCCGCATCCTCAGATGCCCCGTCAAAAAGACATTTAAGAAGCCCTTTAATGGCAATCGCCGTAATAGAGGCACAAACCAGGCGCAGTGCCGTCCCCACACAGTCAAAGGCGTGACAGGCCAGTTGGTCCAAGCGCCGGTCCTCACCATCCCACAGGGTAGTAGTGTCAGGAGATTGCATGACAGATGTATTGGACAACTCGAGAACGGGCGCATCCACCTCGGGAGGACATGACCAATGCTTAACAACATCAGCAGGAAAGGGATACCTCTTGTCCCAACTCCTAGGCACCCCTGGCAGCTTGCTAGGTCATTCCCGTTCACTGAGCACAAGATTATTAAAGTGAGACTGCTCAGGGAACTCCCAGCGTGGCTTGACCGTATGTAAAAGGTCACCCTGCTGCTGCGGAGCCACTGCTGGGGGAGAAATACAAAGCACTTCAAAAATGTGACTCAGCAATCTGTCAGTGTCATCAGGGGACCACGGGTCTTCCCCAAAGGGAGTCCCAGTACCACCGTAAATTTTAGGTTGTTCCTCAGAGGATTCAGAATCTGAAAATAATTCCCCCTCTTCAAGGGGGTAGGGACCTGAGAGTGAGTAAGGGCCCTCTTCTACAGGTAAGAGGGAAACCGCGGGTGAAAAATGCCGCTTCTTAGCAGAAGCCTTACACGGGGCAGACCCAGCAAGATGTTTTTCAATGCTGGCCACCCGTGCAGCTAAATCAGGTCGAGATTCCCCGCTAGTATTCCCCTCGGTGGGGGTCAGACGTAAGTGTGGGGGGGGGGGGGGTAGGTGAGGCCAGAGGGGGCGCACTGCCAGGCCCAGTAACAGACAGCCCAGACTGCATCGTAAGTACCTGCTGGACACAGGGTACACAAACTCTGACATCATCACTTATGGGGGATACCTCACACACAACACATAGGCCCCAGGCCCATTATCCCCAGAAGCCTCCATATGGTGATTTGAATGGCACAACAGGCCAGTAAGGGTTAATGCTAAAGAGCTACCCGGGATGCCCCAAGAACCCACTAGGGAAGTGGGAGATAGTGAGGGGAGATGGCCGGGAGAAACCACAGTGCCGCAGTTTTAACCCGCCTGAAAGCATAACAAAACATCCCCATAAGAATACAGCAGAAAGGAATATCCTGAGAAAAAACCACCCCACCGGAGTTACTCACGGACCGCAGGGAGCCAGCAGCACATGCAGTTAAGGACAGGCAAAATGGCATCCGCAGACCTCAAGGGGCGGGCGTGATGTGACGTGATGTGAAAATCGTCATCCACAGAGTATAAAAATACAGTTTTATACCACTAGTCAGCCCACCCGCTGCCCCCCCCCCCCCCCGGAGATCTCCCGGAGGGAGAGCGAGGCAGGAATATGAAAGGATTCCCAGGGAGACGACGGCGCCCAGTAGACAATGGGAGTAAGGAGGGTGGAGGGGAACACCTATGGGGATAAAGGTTAACTGCACAGGTTGAGCCTGGTAAAAACCCATGGAGCAGGGTGGGGCATCCCAAAAGGCTCACCATCAGCCTAAGCCGCCTACCTTGTCAGAGCAGAGACTGTGGTAGGATCATAGCTCCTCAGCACCCAACTAGTGCTTACTGACCTATCTTCACCCGAACCTTGTCAGCCGAGGCTGGGAGGCAGCAATATCGAACGGAACGGGTGGGAATAGTCCAGCGCCATCTTGTGGATGTATTACCCATGTGTAAGGAACATTCTGGAACATGACGTGCTGTATACTTAAGATAAATGAGTAAAAATGAAATGTATACAATTTTATTTTTCAGCAAGACGCGAAACTTTAAAAAGAGGAACACAACCCAGAAATGTCACCCTCTCGGGTGGTGTTCCTTTCAGTTTTAAAAACTCACCTCTTTCTGCTTTCCACAGAGGGAGCTCAGCCAATCAGCTGCAGCAAGGCTAGCAGAGTGAAATGGAGCCAAATGAGCTGCCAACCACATCCCTGCCATTTAGAAAGGCCTGGTGCGGGTCCGTGACCAGCTAATGGTATAGTGGGGATGCGGCCGTGACAGAGGCAGCAAGGGCACCATGAACAGGTGAGTGGCCCTAGCAATCAGGGACAAAAATACAATTGTGATTACTCACCTGTAGAATTGGTATTATGAGTATACAGTACATCCTGCTCCAAATATACTTACAGTTAGGAATATACTCTGCCAGATGACGCTGGACTGCAGAGACATCAAAAATAGGCTCCTCCCGGCCCCTCAAATACCCAGGGACCTCCCACAAATCCCCAGCATTGAAAAGCAGTTAATGAGAAGCCGGGAGAATTAAACAATCCAAACTATCAACTATAACAATGATAACAATCACCATACAGGGGATCCAAGAAAATGCAAACCGAGGGTGGGTTGGAGCAGGACATACTGTATACTCATAATACCAATTCTACAGGTGAGTAATCACAGAATTGTATTGTTCTTAGTATACAGTACGTCCTGCTCCAAATCTAATACTTACAGTTGGGACATCCAATAACAGTGTCCATAAAGTAGGGTGGGATCCCCAAGAAAAATCAGCAGCAGGCAGTTTAAACCACTGCCGCCAGCAGAACCTTTCGGCCAAAAACAGCGTCAGCTGAGGCCCTAACATCAACCTTGTAAAACTTTGAAAAGGTATGAACAGAAGACCAAGTAGCAGCCTTGCAAACTTGTTCAACAGAAGCCTGGTGCTGAAAAGCCCAAGAGGCACCAATAGCATGAGTGGAATGAGCAGTAAGGCGGAAGGGAGGATTCTTCCCCTTACCAGAGTAGGCCTGAATCACAGCCTGACGTATCCACTTGCTGATAGTAGACTTGGCAGGAGCCAAACCCTTCCTAGGACCAGAAGGCACCATAGGTTTACGTGGGGACGCACATGAGTGACCCCCTGGAAAAAAGTCCTGATCAGAGGGTGCTGAGCAAAGGACTTCTGGAAAAAAATAGCCAGGGCAGAAAGGTGACCCTTCAGAGTACCGAGTTGGAGCCCCATCTCCAACCCATGCTGCAGGAACTCCAGAATCCTGGGAATAGAGAACACACGACAGGGAAGAGACTTAGACTCACACCAGTCAATGTAGGCACGCCAAACCCTGTAATAAATGGAAGAGGAAGACTTCTTCCTAGCTTTATTCAAAGTATCCACAACTGAGGAAGACAGCCCCTTCTCCTCCAGATGGAGGTTTCAGCATCCAAGCCGTCAAAGCCAGAGTTTGTAAATTGGGATGGCATAGTGAGCCCTGCGTGAGCAGATCTGGCACCAAGGGCAGAGTGTACTGATCTACTGCCAGCTGTACCACGTCTGCAAACCACACTCTTCTTGGCCACCTGGGGGCCACCAGAATTGCTGGCACCCCTTCCAGAGCAATCTTGCGCAGAACCCTGCCCAGCAGGGGAATTGGGGGGGGGGGGGGGGGGGAAGACATACAGGAACTGAAAGTCCTTCCATGACATTGCTAGCGCATCCGAGGTCAGGGCCAGAGGATCCCTGGACAGACAAAAGCTGGAAGCTTGTGATTGTGGTGGGACGCAAACAGATCCACATCTGGTTGGCCCCAACGGTGACACAGGGATTGAAACACCCTGCTGCATAGGGACCATTCTCCCTGGCGAGAGGTCCCCCTGCTCAGAGTCTGCCAGGTGATTTTCCACCCCCGGGATGTACACAGCTGAAATGCAGGGGACATTGGCCTCCGCCCAAGTCAGGATCAGAGACGCTTCCTGGAGGGCCCCCTTGCTCCGGGTCCCTCCCTGATTGATGTAGGCAACTGTCGTCCGGTTGTCCGAACGCACCTGAACAGGCAGGCCCTGAAGAGTAGTCAAGCGAGCCAGAACTAACCTGATCGCCCGCAGCTCCAAGACATTGATAGGTGTGTGGGCTCCTGAGGGCCCCTACCTCCCCTGGAACCGCAGGGACTTCCAGAAACCCCCCCAACCTGACAGACTGGCATCCGTAGTGACCGTCTCCCAGGAAGGGGCAAGAAAGGATCTGCCCCCCAAAAGGTTCCTTGAGTCCATCCACCACAAGAGGGACCTCCTGACCAGGGGGGAGAGCACACAGACTCTGTCCAGGTGAAGTTGCAGAGGCCTCAAGTGGAACTGAACATAAGGGACCGCTTCAAAGCACGCCACCATCAGGCCCACCAGCTGCATCCCCTGCCTGATGGAGGGATGGGGACAAGCTAGGAGGGACTGAGCCTATGCAATCAGACTGTCCACCTTCTGCTGAGGAAGGAAGATCCTTGCCTGAACTGTATCCAGAATAATGCCTAGGAATGGAGTTACCAAGGAAGGGGACAGTGAGGACTTGGGGTGGTTGATCACCCATCCAAATGACTCCAGAGTGGACACCACCAGCTGAGTATCCAACTCTGCCTGATGTAGAGACTGGGAAGTGATGAGGATGTCGTCCAGATAGGGAAGCACGTGGACGCCCTGACACCTGAGCAGAGACATCACGCCAGCCAGCACCTTGGTGAACACCCTGGGTGCTGAAGTGAGGCCGAAGGGCAAGGCCACAAACTGGTAGTGTTGATCCATCAGAGCGAACCTGAGGAACCTTTGATGACCTGGGAACACAGGAATATGAAGGTAAGCATCTTTGATGACCACATGTCATGAAATCCCCTTGGCGCAGGGAACCGATGGCAGAGCGCAGTCTCTCCATGCGAAGGCGCCTGCCCCTGACAAACTTGTTGAGAATCTTCAAGTCCAGGATGGGCCTGACAGAACCATCCTTTTTGGGTACTGTGAATAGGTTGGAATAAAAGCCCTTGCCCTTTTCTCTTAAAGGAACCTGGCAGATGACCCCCAGCTCCAGGAGGCCTTGCATCGCTTGCACTAGCTCCTGAGCAGACACAGGGTCCTGAGGAATCCAGGATCTGATGAATCTTGGGGGGGGCGGGCAGCAAACCATCTTGTAACCAGAGGACACTACCTCCTGAGTCCACTGGTCTGAGACATGAAGCCTCCAGACGTGAGCGAAGTGCTGCAGCCGTCCCCCCACCCGGATGGGTGAGGGCGCCCCATCATGCCTGAGGGGGCTTGGGAGAGGATCTAGCTTTGGGACCCCAGGAGGAGCCAGGACATCCACGTCCTCTGCCTCTACCCCAGAATTCTCCCCGGGCCCCAGGGAAAGAAACCCCCCTTCCCTGTCTTGTACCACGGTAAGGTGAGGAGAAGGAACCCTGACCCCGAAAGAGCCGAGATTGCCGCCTGCGCTGGGGTAACCTGCCTCCCTTAGCAAAAAGGTCCAGGCGGTCTCCAAAACAGACGCAGTCCTTTAAAAGGGAAAACCAGTGAGGGCCTTCTTGGCAGCAGCCCACTGGCGCAGCCAAACCGAGCGGCGTATAGCCACCACGAGGGCAGAAGATCTGGCACACATTCTGATGGTGTCATCCAATGCTGAGAGAACAAAATTTACAAAAACATCACAACTGGAGAGTGCATTAAACACCTCACAAGGCAAATCATCAGGGGCACTATCGAGCAAATTTCTGATAAGGGTTCTAGTGGCCACAGTAGCAGAGGCACAGACCGGGCGCAGCGCTGTCCCCGCACATGCAAAGGTGTGGGATGCCAGCTGATCAATACGCCGGTCTTCAGCATCCCAACATTTAACCACCTCAGCAGGAAAGGGATACTTCCTATCCCAACTCTTTGGAACCCCGGGAAGTTTACTGGGGCGCTCCCATTCCTTGAGCACAAGGTTATGGAAATGTGCCTGCTCTGGAAATTCCAAACGTGATTTTGCTGTATGGAAAAAGCTCCCCTCTGACTTGGAGCCTCAACAGGGAGAGTGATGGACAGAACCTCAAAAATCTGGGTCAATAATCTGTCAGTGTCATCCGGGGCCCAGGGGTCAGAGCCAGAATAGTCATGACCCCCTCGGTCTCATCAGATGAGCCTGAAATCAGAAAAGAGCGCCCCTTCATCAGACGGGGTATAGCCACACAGATTCATAAACGCCTCAGTTCCCACGGGGAAAACAGTAACATTAGGCGTCAAGTGCCGCTACTTAGCAGGGGCCTTATGCGCTAAGAACTTTGCAATAATCTGTTCAACAGTAGCCAGTCTAGAAGACACATCGGGCTGAGAATCCTCACTTGTATGCAACTCAGCAGGAGTGAGAAGGTGGGGGAGTAGGTGAAATTAAACGAGGTGCAGCCACTGGCAGGCCAGATTGCAATGCAAGCACATGCTCAGCACAGGGTACACAGACCCGCGCCTTGTCAGCGTCCGCATGAGGCTGCCCACATGCTACACATAGCCGGTCCTGTCCCAAAGGGACCCCGGTAACATTATCCTGGGATGCCTCCATATGGTGATTATAGCGGCGCTATATGCCGATAGGGAATAACGCTATATAGCAACCCTGGATGCCCCAATAACCCACTAGGGAAGTGGGAGTATAATTTCTACAAGGCCTACAAGTAATATACTAAAACAGGGCCGGGAGAAGCCAAGAAGGGTTCGTCCCGCGTGAAAGACATAAGCAGACAAGACCTTGAGTACATCGTAACAAAAGTGAAGTAGATAAAGCCGCCCGCGAGGGCACTTACGGAGTCCGTCGCGCATAGGCCAACCAAGCAGAAAAGATGGTGTCGGTATACCTTAGGGGGCAGGCCAGTAAAAGCAATGTCGCAGAACGCGCCAAAGACGGCCCCCCCCCCCCCCGAAGCCAGAAAGGCCAACAGCCAATGATGGCGCACCAGCGCCCGAGGTAATGCCGCCGCCAAGCGCGGAACCAAGTCAGCGCGCGGCGGCAAATTTAAAAAGTAGTAAAGACAAGTCAGCGCGGCGGCTGACACAAGAATAAAGGCATATGAAAAGAGAAAGCACAGACTGCATAACATACATATCTATACATACACCCCCCCCCCCCCCACACACTTTTCCCCCGAAGAAGACTACAGGGAGGATGAGGGAGGACGGCGGCCACTTAAATAGGGCCCACCGATAGGCAGGGGCAATAGTGCGGGAGGGGCATCCCATAGAGGCTCACCAGCCTGAACCGCCTACCCTTTGGTGGGGGATTGCGGTGGAGCAGCTCCTAAGCACCAACGGTGCTGTCTACCTTCACCCGACCAGCGCAGCCAAGGCTGGGAGGCATATTACTAGTGGAACAGGTGGGAATAGTCCTACAGGGCCGCAGGTTAATAACCCCGCTCACCTGCGAGTAGAGAGCCAATTTCTCGTCCTTCGCAGCCAGACTGCAGAGAAATTCAGGGGATTTGTGGGAGGTCCCTGGGTAATTGAGGGGCTGGGAGGAGCCTATTTTCGATGTCTCTGCAGTCCAGCGTCATCTGGCGGAGTACATTCCCAACTGTAAGTATTAGATTTGGAGCAGGACGTACTGTATACTAAGAATACTCAGACCAGTAAGGATGCAGTTACACCACTGGCTGGAAGATGAAGTAGTCAACAACAAAAAATTGATTTTAAAAAGGCAAGCACACTAAATGCTCTCTAGGTCCGCCAGTGGCAGCGCATGCGGCATGGGCTTGTTAGCGAGGTAATGGGCTACCCCTAATTGGGAAGCCAATTATCTTGCTAACAAGCTCATGGCGCATGGGCAGCCGGCAATGGCATCTCCTCAGGTTGTGTGTGGCCGCACCCATCTTAACTGAATGGCTGTGTGGCCATGCACTAGAGGGATGCAGGGAGTGCCGGACAACAATTCAGATTCACATTCAGATTCTTTCAGCCCCACATTAATAACCAAAGAAGCCGATTGGACGAGACCCACGTCTACACAGTAGAAATGCTTGTGAGGTATAGCGGCCGACCAGCAGAGTGCTGAACAGCAGGGCATCCAAAATCCTGATGCCCCAGTGCAACCAACCAAAACCGGGAGCGGAAAAAAAATATATATATATTACACATTTTCATCCACTTTAGCCCCAGGCAGATGCAATGGAATATTATGAAGAGGTTGTACTCCTGAACTACATGGAAGCGGCCATCTTGCTTTACACATGACCGTACGGCTTACAAATGAGAGTGGAGCTGTGCCAGCAGCAGCACATGCCAGAGATATATGCCTCAAAAACACAGAGCATCATGTCTAGGATGCTTTACACACACACTAGATACACAGCTTCTGTAACAAATGAAATCTGTGCGAGAGACGCACTAACTATGCATCGTCACGTACTCTTAATTGCATGGCAAAAGCAGAGACTTCAGACAATGGAAACAATGTATCTAGGAGATCTCTGCTGTGAGCAACATTACCTGGTGTTCTGTATCCAAAGGAATGTTTCCCTGGACAAGCATTGATTTTTTTTGTCCCAGTAACGCCACCAGGAATGAGCAACTTCCATTCAGGCACTTGGGGCCAAAGGATACCGTACCAGGAAGCTTCTAGGTCTTGGCAAGGACCATAGCTTGGAAACAGTTTCCTAATGTTAGGGCTTTGTGTTTAGACATGGCACCTCGAAGCCCACCTAAATAAAAGGCATTTCATTTGCTCACATAGTTCTTTAAAGAGCACATTAGAAGGGTTCTCCAGTTCATTCTCAAGCTACCTCAGACAGATTGCTCTAGTCCGGAAATCGCTCATGTGCATGTCTGACATCAAGATCGGCCTAGTTTGCTTGTTTCTTCAACTAATGATTCAAAAGGGTTGTCATGACTACCCCTGCTCAGTTTTGTGTCACAACCTATGCTACTAAATTCAACTGTACCATAGTATAATACTACTATACTATTAATTTATAAAGCACAATCATCCTTCATGGCGATGTACAGTGTGGAATTACAAATAGAGTAAAACAACTAGCTTAACGTGGATCAAAACCCAGGATTTTGGTCTATGCCCCCCCAGGCACCCTGATCAGGGTGCCCCACTGTGTGACACCCCAGAGCCCCCGATCTAACTTACCCGACCCTACGGCGCATGCGCAGCTCTTTCGTCCAATCAGACGCTGGCAGTAGCACAAACCGCTGCCCTTTAACAGGGCACGTGCCCATGCGGGCCATTCACAAATGCCTGGCTTGGACACACGCCCTGCTAAAGGTATGTCGTGGATACAGTCGCTGCTCGTGCATGTGCCGTTGGACCGGGAATTAAGGAGAGTTTTTGGCCGACCGGGGGGGGGGGGGGGTCTTCACACAGTGGGGCACCCCCGACTGGGGTGCCCTGGAGGGAGAGAGTATGCCTGCCCTGGAGTCTCAGACTCCAGGGTGGGTTTTGATCCTCTAATACGTGACAGAAAAATACATTTCTCTTAAAGGTATGTCTCCATGGCAGGGCTCACATATAGTGTGAAGGGGTAGATCAGGATAGTTTAGTGGTGTCCAGAAGCCACCATGGCCCCAGGGAGGGCTTTACACTATTGGTTGAATAGGCGAATGTCTCATCTTTGTGACCATCTGTATCTGCATGATGCCCTGAGAGACACTGCATAGCTGTGCACCGCCTGTCCCCTCAGCTCCTACGCTTTTTGTAGCGTGGCCATGCAACCAACCACTGCTTTAATTGAAGCCCACAATTTGATCGTTGCACACCTAGCAGGTTCTAAGGAACATCTATGCTGCAACAGCACTAGCTTTTTGACCTGCTGAGGTGGGAAGAGGCCAAATTTGTTAGGGCTTTGTGTCAAATATGCTGAACTTGTGACCTGTACTGCCCGTAGATAGTATGCAGAACACACGGGAAGTCCAAGGCCCTATGCTTTCTTAGTAACCACAGCCAAATAGAGAAACTTAGCCCCCTATCGCTCCAACCAACCCGAGTGCCTACCAGGGATGTGCCCTATCCCCGCAAATGTTCCCCTGTAAGCTAATGACCCCTAATTGTGCTAGATACTCCCTTCACTGTATGTATGAGCTGGATACAAAACGTACCACGTCTGATAAACGTATAATTGGGTGGAAGAACAGGCTTGAGAGACACTGCAACTACTTTTTACCTCTGTTGTTGTGGGTCAACCCATTCTGTTTAATTAAACAACTAAGCCATGTAAGCCACAATGTCAAGCTGTATCCAAGCTTATGTACCACTCACATTATTGAGCTGTAAACGACTTTAAAAACAGACTTTAAAGTGGAAAACCACCCAATGCGGCTGGGCCTGGAATCTAATAAGATTCCACAGCGGTGCATCCAATATCAGGACACCCCCAGGCAGGGAACAAAATCCCACTTAAAAAAATAAAAAGTCAAGAACATATCACTTACAGGGCATCCTCATTTGGGATGCCTTTTGGCTAAATCGCAATGGGAAGCCTAAAATCTGGCATAACTCACCAGGTCTAGGCCCCTCTTGAGCCCCACAGCTGAAGGCTCCAACCAAAAGAAAGCAGAATTGTGTGTATTTTGCCCAAAACTGAGCTTCCTCTTGTTTAACTGGAAGGGTATCTTAAATTAGGTTAACCCCCGGGGGGGGGGGGGGGGGGGGGTTTGTTCTACTTTAAAGTTCTTCAACTTCGATAAAAAGGCACCAACAGTAGTTGATATCCTTACCGTAAGGTTCTTCCATCCTGGGTCATTATTAAGACGATCCGCAACGTAATAACGAAGACATTTAGCTAGGTTGTCCATAAACTCTGTACCCTATGAAAGTAAGAGCAGAGTTAACACTCCTTGATCTTTTAATATGACAGCCACGTATTATATCAACACTTACAGGAGTAATACAGTTGCTGTCAAACCGCTCCTTTTTTTCCTCAGGAGGCAGATAGCCACCTAGAAAAGGGGAAAAAAAAAAAAGAAGAAAACCATGATGAGTCTTGCTTAATGCCTACATCCTATACAGATGCCAAAGGAGCCACGGGACAGTGAGACACTCATTGGCCACATATACGTGTTACGCAAGTTCTTTGGACTAATTATACACACTCGAATTACCAATGATCATGTCTAAGTCTGTTGGGTGAATACACTAGGAAGCTACTCCTTCATAAGGTCCAAAATTAGTGAAAAAACAGATTTACCTTTGGACAGAACTTCCTCTCTCATACGGTTTTTCTCTTCAGTCAGTTCCACTCCTTCTTTGGAGGCCCTAAAACGTCTTGAACGCTGTTGATTCATTTTAGCTCTGGGAGCCTGTTGTATTAAAAACATTTAGACTGTTATCATAAGTATTAGTTATATCAATACCCTAGAGGGGGACCTAACAAAACCGTTTTTAGGTCTACTAGAAACCCCCTAAAGACAAATTGATCAAAGTAGTTTTTAGAAGCTCACAGGGGTTATGTGCTAACTTCATGCAGACAAAAAACTAAATCTAAAGTCTAAAAAATAAAAAGGGCCGATTCAGCACTGTGAAAATTTTTTTTTCACTTTTCTTCCGATAAAAATGAAATAAAATGATTTTTCCTTTTTTAAATTTTACCTGCAATTTTTTTAAAATACTTTGTACAGCTTAAAATGGTGCAGAAATACACCAAGTAAAAAAATACACTAAAGTGATCCCGATCGGGGGTGCCCCGCTATGTGAACCCCCCCCCCCAGATTGCCACAGCCAACTCACCTTTTCGGGTCCTAAAGCGTGTCTAAGAGAGCCAGGAATTTGTGAATAAGTTGGCTGTGGCGAAATTCGGGGTTTCACACAGCGGGACACCCCTGATCAGTGCCCCCAGGGAAAGGACCAAAGGCCAGGATAGTCAAAACTATTGACTATCCTGGGTTTTGGTCCACTTTAAAGAGGATCATCAGACAAAAAAAAAAAAAAAAAAAAAAAAGAGGGCAGATCCCTCCCCCCAATCGGTCCCTACTTGCCTTTCGCAGCCGAGGAGACATCTGGCTGCCTCAGGGCCTGATCCTCTGCCCCCCTTTGGCTTAACCATCTGAAAAGTACTGTCATTAACGAAGTCCCACAGGATTTCGTTAATGCGTGCAGGCGTGCGATGGGGGGGGGGGGGTGCCCACAAGTGCTTGATGGGATGCAAGATGGGGCTGCCCATCTGAAGGTTGCCCGCAATCTGAGGGACCCAGAAGATGGATCCCCCGGAAAGTAAATAGTGCCCAAAGTTAAAACCGGAGGGGGAGGAGCAAATCGGTGAGGTTTGGGGGAGATTTTACCCTCCACTGATGTTCCTCTTCAAAACATTTTTCTTGGAAAAAAAAAAAACATTCTCATGGTGCTGAATCGGCCCTTGTGTGTTGACAAAATCCTTCCCTAGAAAAAAATCCACTTTGGGATGCGTCGTGTTGCTCACAGAGCAGAGGGAGGGGATATGCTGCACTATGGTAAGAGTGGGCTGCTGATTACTGATATATAAGCTACGGGATCCATGGACTAGAGGTAAACACAGCAGGGCAGCATCCCAATTATTTTGATCCACCTTTAAGCAATAAAGTTATAATTACGTTTTTTTTTCATGCAAAAGGTTAAAACAAATAATCAGCGGCTTACCTTGCCAAGTGTTCCTCCAGCACTGTGAATCCTCTCAGCTCGACACTGTGAATGAGGAAATACCTCACCTGACCCTCCAGCACCACCCTGCCGATGTGGACCACTTGAGGAGCTGGTCCATACCACATCCCCCCCCTCTATTGATCGCAATCTCAGAGCCGCCATTCAAGCCCAGCTAACTCCTTTGCCTCCTAACAAGCGCTCTTGCCGAAATTGTGCCAATTATTATGCAGCAATACAGCTCCAAGGGCCATGTCACGCTTTAGAACATAAATCATAAGGCAGAGCTGTAATCCTTGATATCTCAGCCATTTCTTCAATTTGAAAATTGTTTTGGACAGTGCCAAATGTAGCCAACACAATTGGCTTTACCTGATATATCACTTACACCCTGGAATTCAACAAGAGTTAGTTTGCCCCAACCTAGTAGAGATTAAAGTACAAGTGGGCCTCTTACTCACAAATCTGTTATGCAAACATTACTTCCAGTCAAGAGGTTGGCACGCAGCTCAGGGGACACAAGTGCCACAGTAACAAAATTATAACAGGAGCCACTATATTTATTTTGTATCAGTCAGTGTTGCTAATCTAAAAACTGAAGCGCGTCTGCATTTCTAAAGGGAGAAGCAACAGACATCTACAGCCTCTCTTTGTGTAGAAATACAACTCATTATTACTGCTGGGACACAAACCAGACAAAAAAACACAAACTCAAAACACTCTGGCACTTACCACGCCATCAATGGCCATGTAAAGCAGCCTCCTGGGTCTCACGATGTTAAACAATCGGTCAATGTACTCAAAAATGGCAACCATCATCTCATCCTCATTTTTAGGTGCAGGCCTGGAAAATTTACCAAAAAGTGACAGCAACAGCAAATTCAGTTAGCGGTAGAAATAGAAAGACTATGCAAGTGAGTTTGAAACCATTTATTTTTTGTGGCGGGCGGGCCAAGTTAAATTGATTAGACAACTCGTTTTTCTTTTAGAGAATCCTGGAAACCCAGCCTTCTCAGAATGTACAGAAGGTCTCAAAATTATTTAGATAACCCTCTCTAAGTGTACTTCCCTACTTACTTGTCTTCTGGGTGAGTGCAGGGGTGAATGATGCCATTCATATCCAAATAAAGGTTGTCAAACTCCACTTCGTTCGGGTTTGGTTTACTGGTGTCAACTGGAATCTTGATGCCATTACACTCTTTAGCCTGTAATACACAGTAACTAAACTAAGGAACTGGCAAATCACACGAGATTAGAATATATAAAATGATAGGTGGACATGTATGAAAAGGAAGAAAGACCGCCAAAGCAGGGAGCAGCTATCCAGCCTAGAACAAGCATTGGGATGACCCACACAGCATGATAAAAGAGTAGTAAAGATAGGTTCACCTTTCAGTGCTAAAAAAAAACAAAGGATGGGCATGAATAAGGGGGTGAAATCTAAACCACCACTTTATTTAGCAGCACACCAGAATAGATCCTTTGCATGGCAGGTGAGCATATTTTTTTTTTTTTTTTTTTAAACATAGGGCTCGATTCAATAAGAGGTGAAAAATATTCTCATGGTAGTACATTCAATTCATGAGAAAAAAAGCCTGAGAATTTCACTGTTACTAAATCACCAGCTAGGAAAACGATGAAAGTCAATGGTACTTTTTTACTCCTAAGAAAAGTAGAGAACGGTTTACTCCTTTCTACACTGTAGTAAAAGCAGTCATTGACTTTCATCTGGTGATACAAGTGGGTACAAGTAGTCTGAAGGAAGGGAGGACCCTTTTCTCTGCAAGGGGTTTAGTTCACTAATATATCGGTACTATACTTCCAGCATTACCGCATTCATTTTGCTGTTAAAAGCCCGTTGATTGCGATTTGAAAAAAAAAAAAAAAAAAGTAAGAAACTGTGTCCCAGCTGAATATTGGAGATGCAGTGAGGAGAGGGGTGATCTGTTACAAAGTTTAAGGGGTTCTGGGACACAGGCATGCTGCCGGGAAAGTTATGGACTCAAGACGTGACTGTGGATCCGGCACTTTGCCTTCTGCATGTCAGAGACTCCAATAAAGAGATACTGCAACTCCTTACTGTGCCACATGTTAAAGAGATATTGCAACTCCTTACCGTGCAACATGTTTCTGATGTTATGCGGGTGGTTCAGTTCACATTTCTGTGTAAAAAATACAATTCTGTGAAATACTCACCTGCAGAATTGGTATTATACGCATACAGTACGTCCTGCTCCAGATATAATACTTACACGTGGGTAATCCTCCGCCAGATGGCGCTGTTCACTGCAGACATGCAAAAACAGGCTCCTCCCGGCCCTTCATATACCCAGGGACCTCCCACAAATCCCCAGCATTGAAAAGCAGTGAGAAAGAAGCCGGGAGAAACCAACCACCAAAACTGGTAATAATAACAATGAAAACAATAACAATCACCATACAGGGGATCCAGAACAAGGTGAAACCAGGGTGGGGTGGAGCAGGACGTACTGTATGCGCATAATACAATTCTGTGAAATACTCACCTGTAGAATTGGTATTATTCTAAGCATACAGTATGTCCTGCTCCATATATAATACTTACACGTGGGACATCCAATAGCAGTGTCCATAAAGTAGGGTGGGATCCCCGCCTGCAAAACCTTGCAGCCAAAAGCAGCATCAGCTGAGGCCCGAACATCAACCTTGTAAAACTTTGAAAAGGTGTGAACAGAAGACCAAGTAGCGGCCTTACAAACTTGTTCAACAGAGGCCTGTTGCTGAAAAGCCCAAGAGGCACCAATAGCACGAGTGGAATGAGCCGTAAGACGGAAAGGGGGAGGCCTCCCCTTAGTAGAATAGGCCTGAATCACAGCCTGACTAATCCATTTACTGATGGTGGACTTGGCGGGAGCCAAACCTTTCCTAGGCCCGGAAGGCACAACGAAGAGAGCATTAGTTTTCCTGAAGGCCTTAGTGACAACCAGGTAATACTTCAAGCACCTGACTACGTCCAAGGAATGCAGAACCCTCTCCTTGTCGTTGCTAGGATTGGGACACAGAAGGAAGAACAATATACTGGTTCAAATGAAAAGCCGACACAACTTTAGGCAGAAAATTCGGTTTGAAGCGGAACACCACCTTGTCCTGGTGTCGCTCATAGTATGGAGGCTGAATAGATAGAGCGACTAGCTCAGACACACGCCTAACCGAAGTAATAGCCACCAAGAAGACAACCTTGAGAGTGAGAACAGCCAGAGCAGCATCCTGAATAGGCTCAAAGGGAGCACCCTGCAAGGCAGACAAAACCAAGTTTAAATCCCAGACAGGGACCATAGGCTGTCGAGGGGGGCGCACGTGAGTGACCCCCTGAAAGAAGGTCTTAATCAGGTGAGCAAAGGTCCTCTGAAAGAAGATAGACAGGGCAGAAACCTGACCCTTCAGAGTACTAAGTTTGAGACCCAAGTCCAGACCATGCTGTAAAAACTCCCAGCAAGGAAGAGACCTGGACTCACACCAGTCAATGTAGGAACGCCATACTCTCTAATAGATAGCAGAAGAAGTCTTCTTCCTGGCCTGCACCATAGTAGCCACCACAGAGGCAGACAAGCCCTTCTCCATCAAGATGGAGGTTTCAGCAGCCAGGCCGTCAAAGCCAGAGTTTGTAAATTGGGATGGCGTAAGGACCCTTGAGTTAGCAGATCTGGCACCCTTGGCAGATCGTACTGATCTGCCATTTGAACCACGTCTGCGAACCACTCTTCTTGGCCACCTGGGGGGCCACTAGAATCACAGGTACCCCTTCCAGAGCAATCTTGCGCAGAACCCTGCCCAGAAGGGGGAACGTGGAAACACATACAGGAGTCGAAACTCCCTCCAAGACATGGACAGGGCACCCGTGGCCAAGGCCAGAGGATCCTGAGACAGGGAGACGAAGGCCGGGAGCTTGTGACGGGAAGCAAACAGATCCACATCCGGTAGGCCCTAACGGTGACACAGGGACTGGAATACCTTGTTGCAGAGGGACCACTCCCCCTGACGGGACATCCCCCTGCTCAGGGCGTCCGCCAGCAGGTTCTCCACCCCCGGAATGTAGACAGCCGAAATGCATTGGACATTGGCCTCGGCCCATGTCAGAATCTGAGACACCTCTTGGAGAGCACCCTTGCTCCGGGTCCCTCCCCGATGGTTGATGTAGGCAACCGCCGTTCTGTTGTCTGAGCGTACCTGGACCGACAGACCCCTCAGGTGTTGGGTCAATCGCACCAGTACCAAACCTGACTGCATGTAATTCCAGAATGTTGATGGGTAAATGGGCCTGCTGAGGACCCCACGTCCCCTGGAAGCGCAGGGACTTCCAGAATCCCCCCCAACCTGACAGACTGGCATCCGTTGTGACCGTCTCCCAGGAGGGGGCCAGAAACGACCTGCCCCCTATCAAGTTCCTGTGGTCCAGCCACCACGCAAGGGACTGTCTGACCGAGGGGGGGGGGGGGGAAGCACACAGACCCCGTCCAAGGACGCTGTGTTCTTGTCCCACACTGACAGAAGGTGAAGCTGCAGAGGTCTCAAATGGAACTGGGCAAAGGGCACCGCCTCGAAGCTCGCCACCATCAGGCCCACCAACTGCATTCCCTGCCGGATGGAGAGCTGTGGGCTCGAGAGCAGGAACCTCGCCTGCGCTGTCAGAGCTTCCACCTTCTGCTGAGGAAGGAATATCCTTGACTGAACCGTATCCAGAATCATTCTCAGTAACGGAGTCACCGAGGAGGGGGGACAGGGAGGACTTGGGGTAATTGATCACCCAGCCGGAGGACTCCAGGGTGGACACTACCAGCCGAGTGTCCAACTCTGCCTGCCGCAGAGACCGAGAGGTGATGAGAATATCATCCAGGTAGGGCAGCACACGTAAGTCCCTTAGCCTTAACAGGGACACCACCCCTGCCAGCACCTTGGTAAACACCCTGGGAGCCGAAGTGAAACCGAATGGCAAGGCCACAAATTGGTAATGCTGATCTTTCAGTGCAAATCTGAGAAATCTTTGGTGCCTTGGGAACACCGGGATGTGAAGGTAAGCGTCCTATATCTACGGACGTCAAAGTCCCCTGGGCGCAGAGAGCCAATGGCCGAGCGCAGAGTTTCCATGCAAAAGTGTTTGTTTTTGACAAATTTGTTGAGGATTTTTAAATACAGAATGGGCCTGACTGACCCATCCTTCTTGGGTACTGTGAAAAGGTTGGAATAGAACCCCATGCCCCTGTCTCCTAAAGGGACCTTGCAAATGACCCCTAGGTCCAGGAGGCCCTGCACGGCCAGCAACAAGACCTGAGCTGATGCAGGATCCGGGACCCAACGAATCTGGTGGGGGGCCGTACAGAAAATTCTATCTTGTAGCCGGAGGACACCACCTCCTGAATCCACCGGTCTGAAACGTGCCCCCCACCCTGATGGGCGAAGGCGCCCCTTCATGCCTGGGGGATCTTAGGAGGGGCTTTAGACTTTGGTCCCCAGGAGGAACCGGGACGGCGTCCTCTGTTCCTGTTGACACCCCACTACCTTGTTTAGCCCCACGGTAGGGGGTCGGTAGGGAGCCTTGGCCACGAAAGGGCCGAATCTGCCGCCTGCGCTGGGGTAACTTGCCTCCCTTGGCGAAGAGGTCTAACCGATCCCCAAACAAGCGCAGCCCCTTAAATGGAAGCCCCGTAAGGGCTTTCTTGGCGGCATTGTCTGCGGCCCACTGGCGCAACCAGACCGCGCGGCGTATAGATACCACCAGGGCAGATGACCTGGCACACATCTTAATAGCATCGTCCGATGCGGACAGGATAAAGTTCACAAACGCATCACAGCTGGACAGAGCATTGACAGTATCAGGAGGCAACTCATCTGTGCCATCGAGAGCACTCCTAACCACGGCCCTGAGCGCTACTGCCGTAATGGCTAAGGCGCAAACCGGGCGCAGATTCACTCCCCCAAATGCAAAGGCATGACATGCCAGTTGGTCAACACGCCGGTCCTCAGAGTCCCGCAGCGTAGTAGCGTCAGGAGAGTGCATAATAGAGGTGCTGGACAACCCTAGAATAGGAGCATCGACCTCAGATGGCGATGACCAGCACTTAACCAAGTCAGCAGGGAAGTGATATTTCCTATCCACGCTCTTAGGGACCCCCTGAAGTCTGCTGGGATGTTCCCATTCTTTAAGCACGAGGCTATTGAAATGGGTTTGCTCAGGAAAATTCCAAGCGAGCTTTAGCGGTATGAAAAAGATCACCCCTTTGCCGGGGAGCTGCAGCAGGGGGAGAGGGGGACAGAACCTCAAAGATCTGAACCAGCAGTATCAATATCATCTGAGGACCAATGCTCGGAGCCAGACTCTTCCTGACCCCTGGACTCGTCGTCATATGACCCCGAGTCAGAGAACAGTTCCCCTTAGTCTGAGGGGATATGGGCATAGGAATGCAACAAATCATCAGGTTCTATAGGGAAGAGAGCCGATTCAGGGTTCAAGTGCCGCCTCTTGGCGGTGGCTTTACGCGCTAAGGAATTAGCAAGCAAGTTTTCAACACTAGCCAACCTAGTGGCCAAATCAGGATGAGCATCCCCGCTGGTATTGGGAGTTAGACTCAGGCTTGGGGGAGTAGGTGAAGTGAGGCGGGGTGCAGGCCCAGCCTCAGAGGAGACTGGAAGCCCCGATAGCGCCTGCTGTGCACAAGGAACACAGACCCGTGCATTGTCACCGCTGCTAGGTAATACCCCACAAGCTACACACAGCCGGGCTTGTCCCGAAGGAACCCCGTTCACAATATCCTGAGATGCCTCCATATGGTGATTAATCGGCACAATATGCCTGTAGGGATTGACGCTGTAAGCTACCCTGGATGCCCCAATAACCCGCGGGGAAGTGGGAGTAATTTTTAATGGTCACGACCGGGAGCTACACTGGGCCGGGAGAAGCCACCGAAATCCACGGTCTGAAAGACATAAGGGGGAACAGGGATGTCAGAGCCATGCGCAAGGGAGAATAAAAACTAAAGAAGAGTCGCCCATGAGGGCACTTACAGAGAGGAGAGGACGGTCTTCACCACGCGCGCGTAAGAAATGGCGCCAAGCGAACCTCGAAGGGCGGGCCTGAGCCGACCGCGACACGGAACGCCCCAAGCCGGAACCACGCCCCTCCCCAGCGAGCGCAAAGCTCGGAAAGCACCTAGCCAATCAGTGACAGTAAGGTCCTAACGCCTGAAGGAATTGACGCTCGAAGCCTATACAGGCACTGCTGAGATCTGAACTCAGGATCTCCTGTGTACCAGACAGGCGCTTGAACCAACTAAGCCAGCGCAACCTAAGAAGAGCCACTAAGGCTAAGGAGAGGGGAAGGAAGAAAAAGACGCCGTGGCGTCCGCAAAGCCGCCGCCGTACATGCGATGCAACAGAAACTAAAGGCACTGCGCTACCAGTACAGATAAAAGCGCAGCTCTGACCCCCGTTCCCAATAAAGCACAAAACCAAGCCATGAGAGTGTAAGGATACACTGAGGCCGCCATACACACAACCCCTCCTTTCTTTCCCCCTGGCTAAGGGGGGGAACGAGGGGGGAACGAGGGAGGAAGGCGACCCGTTACATAGGGTCCACCGCTACATGGGGCGTGGGGCAATGATGCGGGAGGGGCATCCCCTGAAGGCTCACCATCAGCCTTGACCGCCTACCCTATGGTGGGGGATTGCGGTGGAGCGTGGCTCCGTAAGCACACATGGTGCTGCCTACCTTCACCCGACCAGCGCAGCCCAGGCTTGGAGGGGGGGTTTCCACACAGAGGAGGGGTGGAAATAGTCCCACAGGGCCGCAGGCTGAAATAGCCCCGCTCACCTGCGAGAGAGTGATACTTCATGTCTTCGCAGTCAGCACTGCAGAGAAATCTGGGGATTTGTGGGAGGTCCCTGGGTATACGAAGGGCCGGGAGGAGCCTGTTTTTGCATGTCTGCAGTGAACAGCGCCATCTGGCGGAGTATTACCCACGTGTAATTATATATGGAGCAGGACGTACTGTATGCTTAGAATAAATACAATTCTGTGATTACTCACCTGTAGAATTTGTATTATGAGCATACAGCACGTCCTGCTCCAAATATACTTAGATGGGTTATACTCTGCCAGATGGCGCTGGACTGCAGAGACATCGAAAATAGGCTCCTCCCGGCACCTCAAATACCCAGGGACGTCCCACAAATCCCCAGCACTGAAAAGCAGTTAACGAGTAGCCGGGAGAATTAAACAACCCAAACTATCAACTATAACAATAATATCACCATACGGGGGATCCAAGATAATGCAAAACCAAGGGTGGGTTGGAGCAGGACGTACTGTATACTCATAATACCAATTCTACAGGTGAGTAATCACAGAATTGTATTCTTAGTATACAGTACGTCCTGCTCCAAATATAATACTTACAAGTGGGATATCCAATAGCAGTGCACATAAAGTAGGGTGGGATCCCCAATAAAAAAGCAACAGCAGACAGTTTAGACCACTGCTGCCTGCAGAACCTTTTGGCCAAAAGCAGCGTCAGCTGAGGCCCTAACATCAACCTTGTAAAACTTTGAAAAGGTATGAACAGAAGACCAAGTAGCAGCCTTGCAAACTTGTTCAACAGAAGCCTGGTGCTGAAAAGCCCAAGAGGCACCAATAGCACGAGTGGAATGAGCAGTAAGGTGGAAGGGAGGATTCTTCCCCTTAGAGTAGGCCAAACCCTTCCTAGGACCAGAAGGGACCACAAAAAGAGCATCAGTTTTCCTGAAAGGTGCAGTAGCCACCAGATAGTACTTCAGACACTTAACCACATCCAAAGAATGCAAGACCCTCTCCTCAGCATTGCTAGGATTAGGGCACAAAGAAGGAAGAACAATATCCTGATTCAAATAAAAAGGCAGACACTACCTTAGGCAGAAAGTCAGGTTTGAAACGAAACACCACCTTGTCCTGGTGTCTCTCATAGTAGGGGGCTAAATGGAAAGCGCTGCCAACTCAGACACACGCCTAACAGAGGTGATAGCCACCAGAAATACAACCTTGAGCGTAAATGGCCAGGGCAGCATCCTGCACAGGTTCAAAGGTAGCACCCTGCAAGGGTGACAGAACCAAGTTCAAATCCCAAACAGGCACCATAGGTTTACATGGGGGACGCACATAAGTGACCCCCTGGAAAAAAGTCCTGATCAGAGGGTGCTGAGCAAAGGACTTCTGGAAAAGAATAGCCAGGGCAGAAACCTGACCCTTCAGAGTACTGAGTTGGAGCCCCATCTCAAACCCATGCTGCAGGAACTCCAGAATCCTGGGAATAGAGAACACACGACAGGGAAGAGACTTAGACTCACACCAGTCAATGTAGGCACGCCAAACCCTGTAATAAATGGAAGAGGAAGACCTCTTCCTAGCCTTTATCAAAGTATCCACCACTGAGGAAGACAGCCCCTTCTCCATCAAGATGGAGGTTTCAGCAGCCAGGCCGTCAAAGCCAGAGTTTGTAAATTGGGATGGCGTAGTGAGCAGATCTGGCACCAAGGGCAGAGCGTAATGATCTACTGCCAGCTGCACCACGCCTGCGAACCACACTCTTCTTGGCCAGCTGGGAGCCACCAGAATTGCTGGCACCCCTTGCAGAGCAACCTTGCGCAGAACCCTGCCCAGCAGGGGAATTGGAGGGAAGACATACAGGAACTGAAAGTCCTGCCATGACATTGCTAGAGCATCCGAGGTCAAGGCCAGAGGATCCTGGGACAGAGACAAAAGCTGGGAGCTTGTGATGGTAGCGGGACGCAAACAGATCCACATCTGGTTGGCCCCAACGGTGACACAGGGATTGAAACACCCTGCTGCATAGGGACCAATCTCCCTGGCGAGAGGTCACCCTGCTCAGAGAGTCCGCCAGGCGATTTTCCACCCCCGGGATGTACACAGCTGATATGCAGGGGACATTGGCCTCCGCCCAAGTCAGGATCAGAGACGCTTCCTGGAGGGCCCCCTTGCTCCGGGTCCCTCCCTGATTGATGTAGACAACTGCCGTCTGGTTGTCCGAGCGCACCTGAACAGGCAGGCCCCGAAGGTGAGTAGTCAAGTGAGCCAGAACTAACCTGATCGCCCGTAGTTCCAAGACATTGATAGGTGTGTGGGCCTCCTGAGGACCCCACCTCCCCTGGAACCGCAGGGACTTCCAGAAACCCCCCCAACCTGACAGACTGGCATCCGTAGTGACCGTCTCCCAGGGAGGGGTAAGAAAGGATCTGCCCCGCAACCACCAGAGGGACCTCCTGACCCGAGGGGAGAGCACACAGACCCCGTCCAGGGACGCTGGGTCCTTGTCCCATACTGACAATAGGTGAAGTTGCAGAGACCTCAAGTGGAACTGAGCATAAGGGACAGCTTCGAAGCATGCCACCATCAGGCCCACCAGCTGCATCCCCTGCCTGATGGAGGGATGAGGACAAGCTAGGAGGGACTGAGCCTGTGCAATCAGACTGTCCACCTTCTGTTGAGGAAGGAAGATCCTTGCCTGAACTGTATCCAGATTCATTCCTAGGAATGGAGTTACCGAGGAAGGGGACAGTGAGAACTTGGGGTTGTTGATCACCCATCCAAATGACTCCAGAGTGGACACCACCAGCTGAGTATCCAACTCTGCCCGATGCAGAGACTGGGAAGTGATGAGAATGTCATCCAGATAGGGAAGCACGCGACGCCGCCCTGACATCTGAGCAGAGACATCACGCCAGCCAGCACTTTTGTGAACACCCTGGGAGCTGAAGTGAGGCCAAAGGGCAAGGCCACAAACTGGTAGTGTTGATCCATCAGAGCGAACCTGAGGAAACTTTGATGACCTGGGAACACAGGAATATGAAGGTAAGCATCTTTGATGTCCACAGAAGTCATGAAATCCCCTTGGCGCCAGGAACCGATGGCAGAGCGCAGAGTTTCCATGGGAAAGCGCCTGCCCTGAAAAATTTGTTGAGGATCTTCAAGTCCAGGATGGGCCTGACTGAAACATCTTTTCTGGGTACTGTGAATAGGTTGGAATAAAAGCCCTTGCCCTTTTCTCTTAAGGGGACCTGGCAGATGACCCCCAGCTCCTCCAGGAAGCCTTGCACTGCTTGCATTAGCTCCTGAGCTGCCACAGGGTCCTGAGGAATCCGGGATCTGATGAATCTTGAAGGGGGATCAGCAGCAAACTCCAACTTGTAACCGGAGGACACTACCTCCTGAATCCACCGGTCTGAGACATGAAGCCTCCAGACGTGAGCGAAGTGCTGCAGCCGTCCCCCCACCCGGATGGGTGAGGGCGCCCCATCATGCCTGAGGGGGCTTGGGAGAGGATTTTGCTTTGGGACCCCAGAAGCCAGGACATCCACGTCCTCTGCCCCTACCCCAGGAAAGGAAACCCCTCTTCCCTGTCTTGCACCACGGTAAGTGGAGGAGAAGGAACCCTGACCCCAAAAGGGCCAAGATTGCCGCCTGCGCTGGGGTAAACTGCCTCCCTTAGCAAAAAGGTCCAGGCGTTCCCTAAACAGGCGCAGTCCTTTAAAGGGAAAAAACAGTGAGGGCCTTCTTGGCAGCATTGTCAGCAGCCCACTGGCGCAGCCAAACCGAGCTGCGTATAGCCACCACAAGGGCAGAAGTTCTGGCACACATTCTGATGGTGTCATCCATGGCTGAGAGGACAAAATTTACAAAAACATCACAACTGGAGAGTGCATTAAACACCTCACAAGGCAAATCATCAGGGGCACTATCAAGTATATTTCTGATAAGGGTTCTAGTGGCCACAGCAGAAATGGCAGAGGCACAGACAGGGCGCAGCGCCGTCCCCGCACATGCAAAGGCGTGGGATGCCAGCTGGTCAATGCACCGGTCCTCAGCATCCCGCAGGGTAGTAGAGTCAGGGGAATGCATGACAGAGTTGTTAGATAGCCCTAGGATCGGGGCATCCACCTCGGGGGAGGGGGGTGACCAACATTTAACCACCTCAGCAGGAAAGGGATACTTCCTATCCCAACTTTTTGGAACCCCGGGAAGTTTACTGGGGCGCTCCCATTCCTTGAGCACAAGGTTATGGAAATGTGCCTGCTCGGGAAATTCCAAACGCGATTTTGCTGTATGGAAAATCTCCCCTCTTGGGAGCCGCAACAGGGAGAGAGATGGACAGAACCTCAAAAATCTGGGTCAATAATCTGTCAGTGTCATCCGGGGCCCAGGGGTCAGAGCCAGAATAGTCATGACCCCCTCGGTCTCATCAGATGAGCCCGAGTCAGAAAACAGCTCCCCTTCATCAGACGGGTTATAGCCACAAAGATTCCAAAACTCCTCAGTTTCCATAGGAAAGAAAATAGTGACATTAGGCGTCAAGTGCCGCTTCTTAGCAGGGGCCTTACGCGCCAAGGTATTAGCAATTAACTTCTCAACAGTAGCCAGTCTAGAAGACGCATCAGGTTGAGAATCCCCACTTGTATGCAACTCAGTAGGAGTGAGATTTAAGCTTGGGGGAGTAGGCGAAGTAAAACAAGGTGCAGCCACTGGTAGACCAGAATGCAATGCAAGCACCTGCTCAGCACAGGTTACACAGACCCGCTTGGCAGCGTCAGCATGAGGCGGCCCAGATAATGCGGGGTGGGGTGGGAGAAGAGACGGGCGGCACTGACCCAGACGCCTGGGATCCTGACTGCCGCGTTATGGCCTGTTGCGCACATGGTATGCAAATTAGTACATTTTCCCCCGCAAGGGGTACCCCACAACCCACACACAGCTGGGATTGTCCTGAAGGGAGCCTGAGCCCGGTATCCTGTGGAGCTTACGGTGATTTTAAAAGGTAGTCGCACTGACCAGAGGGAATTACGCTGATAAGCTACCCGGGATGCCCCTTTAAGTCCCAAGTGGGAGGATTTTAGGTGCCCAATTTACTCTAGGGACCCTAGGACTGGGAGAACCCCCTTTTAAGCAGGTAGCAGGGAGTCCTCCTGAAAGACACAAGCAGTGGTCATAACACATGCGCGCACACACACACAGATAACTAGCAAAATATCCAACAAATAGTTAACCACACAGTGTGACCTGCGCTGCCCCCAGCCACAATTATGCAGAATAAGGATGAAAAGAGGGGCCCCAGGAGGGCACTCACATGTTTCACAAGATGGAGGGAGAGAGAAGTACCTCGCTGCACAACCAGCAGCGCGGTACCCAGCTATAGGCAGAGTTCCGCAAAAAGCGACAAAAAGGAGGGGGTGGGTCGTGGCCGCGCGGCCCCCTCGACACCGCAGCCTGAGGGGAAGAAGCTGCCCTCAGCATATAACAATGCGGTCTAGAGTGCAGCACCAAGCACACTATTTCACACACACACTCCCATACATAAGAGTGAAGAGTTGAACATGAAAAGAAGCCCCCCCCAGAGGGCTACGACAGGGACCCAGAAAGGGGGGGGGGGGGGGGAATCCCAGACCATAGGTGTAAGGGATACATACACACACATATGGACAAGGCATACCAAACCGGGATCACCAACCCGGATTCCGCCTACTCCTTAATATGGGGTCTCACAGGGGAGCATGGCTCCCTGAGCATCTATTAAGGCGATTCCTACCCTCACCCAGACCTGCAGCCAAGGCTGGGAGGCTAGTATAGGGACTTACAGTATAAAGGTCTGGGCAGAAATAGGGCAAAAAATGGCCGGGTGCAAGCCCGGCTTACCTGCAAGGAAGAGCAGCATACATCTTCTGACTTGCTCGCCGTCGTGCAGAGAAGGAACTGGGAATGTGTGGGAGGTCCCAGGTATTTATGGACCGGGAGGGGCTTCTTTTTGTTTTCATCTCTGCAGAAGTTTGCCCTCTACTGGACCATAACCCATATGTCATGAACTGCGTAAGCAGTGGGGAGAAGACTTTCATCAACATACTTAATAAAACGGCTGGAGAGAGTTCTTATCGCTATGATTGTGCACTGCCACCTACAATCAGCGGCGTTCTACTAACCACCACAGAAGCTCAATATTGGAAACACATACCACACGGTTATATGTAGAACTGGCACAAATACTACACTAATTAAATTGAACATGCATAATTTATTATGCCAAAATCAACACACACATAGGACAAATCACACAAATATAAAAGACAAACAGTGCTATTAAAATCACAGGGGCCCGCTGTGCACACGCACACCCTATATACACCCCGCTAGCAGCGCTGCTCACAGTTGCCTAGTATAACACACACCGCCCTGTGATGGACAACTATCTACATGGGTCGGTGGCATGTGTCCTCACAGAAGTTATCAGCGCCATGTCGGCGTGCGGCTGAAATGGAGACTGACTGAGTAACGTTACTGCAAATTGTCCCCTTGAGTAATATATGCCTAGTAGGGAGAGAGCCCATTAGCGGTCAGCCCAGTAACAAGCGGTATACAAGATACCATACTATAACAGTGTTCATTCCATTGTGGCGCTGCTCATGATCAAATGGGCTCTAATGCTGATTTTAGTCCTTAGATGTAAATATCTCACGCAGACGGGTACTTAGCTGCAGTGACTCATGTAGCATCTCTCACTGAGAGATGCTACATGAGTCACTGCAGCTTGCAGTACTGCAGTTTGCAGTAACGTTACTCAGTCAGTCTCCCTTTCAGCCGCACGCCGACATGGCGCTGATAACTTCTGTGAGGACACATGCCACCGACCCATGTAGATAGTTGTCCATCACAGGGCGGTGTGTCATGTTTATACTAGGCAACTGTGAGCAGCACTGCTAGCGGGGTGTATATAGGGTGTGCGTGGTGGTGTGCGTGTGCACAGCGGGCCCCTGTGATTTTAATAGCACTGTTTGTCTTTTATATTTGTGTGATTTGTCCTATGTGTGTGTTGATTTTGGCATAATAAATGATGCATGTTCAATTTAATTAGTGTAGTATTTGTGCCAGTTCTACATATAACCGTGTGGTATGTGTTTCCAATATTAATACTTTCATCAACACTGATTCAATAAAAAAAACATCAAAGCTGAATCCATACACCAATCAACCCTAATAAAAAAAATATATTTGCAGACTGTGCAAAATTATGCAAAAATGATGTGCAAACCTGCTTATGTTAGTATAACATGCAAAGGCGAACAGTAAAGATCAACTTAAATAACCGAAGAAATTAAGCAATACATAATAAACTGCTCCTAGAGAAAAACAACATAATTGACAAAACCATATACAATCGCACACAAAAATATGATCAATAGCAAAATCACTAGACAACCCTGCAGTCAAGTCGCCCCACCACCTACCACCATTCAGAGCCAAGCGTTCCGTGAGCAAAATTCCCACTTTCTCAGGCTGATGTGACGTTGGATGGCCGGTGTTTAAATATCTTTGTGTGCCTCCCCCCGCCAACCGCTTCCGAGTGCAGTGACCTGCGGGAGTGCCGCCAGGTTAAGGTGTACCTAGCAGAGACTTTGGGACTTATCTTATTGGCTGAGCTAACCCCTTCTGCTCTAATTCAACCTGTTCAGATGAGAGGATCGTAAGCTTGTGTTTCAGTAGCTAAAAATTTAAATAGCAGCATTGTTACTCAACCACCCACCTCAACAATGGGGCCGAGTCAGGTGAGAATCCTCACTTTTTTTTGGAGAAAAAAAAAAAAAAAAACTGCGATTGACTTTCATTGTGTACATTTTCACAAGGCTCTGAATCAGCCCAAAGGTGAACAAGGAAAGTCAGTGGCAGTTTGGGAATTCTCACCTGGCTTTAAATTGATTCGAATGTCTATCTCCAAGATCTTCTTTGTCTATTTTCACCACAGAAGACCATGCTCGCCTTGTATCCACCTCTGAAGTTAGTGAGGGCATGCCCATCATGAAGAGAAAGTACAGCAAAAACAAAATTAGGCGTCCTCTCATCTTTGCAGAATAGAAGCATACAAGACTGGGCAGCAAATACTCCATTAGGTTTCACGTCCCATTTGATCACCAACACTGTGCACACTGGCCCAGAACAGGGGGCGAAATTGATGGTGTGTCAGGTTCGCGACCCGCCAGTACCAGGAGTGTTGCCTCACACTCTCCATTCATTGTAATGAAGGGGATGGGTATGGAGGCCTGACACACCCCCATTGTAGTTAATAAAAAGTTCATGACCACATCCATAAACTTGGGGGGGGGGGGGGGGGGCAGCACAGAAGCACCAGTGAATGGTATTTGGGCCCAGGCTGACAAGCATGGGCTGAAAGACCGCAATCAAGCTGCTGATCGCCGGACTAGCACAGATCATCTGCGGGGGACAAAAGGTAAGAACCCTGGTCCAGAAAGGCCAACCAAACTAGTCAGTCAATGGGCAGGATCCACTTGACTTTGGCAGCAAGATCCCCGCAGCAGCCCTTTGAAATGATTCCAGTAATGGTTGCTGCCAGTACAAACACACACTGCATCTGTGTCTTGTCTCATCTTCAACTCCCTATCCCCCACCCCCCAACAGCTACAAGCATTTCATATAACTGTGCGTGCTGAGAAGCATTAGGAATTTTGTTTACTGACCACAGACACGCCAGCCCCCTGATCACCCAGCAACAGAGGCAGCATCCAGGGCGATCGGGTTCACCACAGACACCTGCATTGTGGTAAACAGATGTTTATCCTCAACAGTGTGCACAAACAGCATACAGTCAGCCGCAGGGGAGAACAACCAGCAAGCTCGAGACACAGCAGCTGTCTGCACTTGCCGTACCACAGACTGGCCACCAGGTAGCCCTTGCCAAACACTTGGATGCTTTTATAACCCCTGTCACCCAGGCCAGTTAATAGATTTAGTTTCATACACATAGGCATTCTATTACTAGGGGTGTGAATTGGCAAGATTCTGACGATACGTATCGAGATACACGCATGACGATATATCCCGATTCTGTCTAAAAGATCTATTGCGATTTTTTTTTTTTTTTATTCAATTAAATTTTAGTTTTTAGTTAAAGACATAGGGTTCCCCCCCATTTTGGGAGGGAATTTTAGGTGTTAAAAACCATTAAAAATCCCCCAAATATGGTGAGAGGTCCCCCTTACCCAGTAAAATCAGTCCAGGCATCAGCTATGGAGGCTTGTAGAACAGGGCGCAAGGGCCAGCTTTGGTGGCCCCTGGCCCTGCAGGCAAGCCGGCATAGCCGGTTCTGCCCCCGCCCAGGCTTTGGGGAGGCAGACAATTGGGGTGCTGGGTGTTAATGGCAAGTCATCCGCTAGCTGCAGGTGGCTTGCCAGATCCAGAGTCTTGTGAACTGGTATAGGGGTCTCATAGATCCCTTACCAGTTCACAAAGGGTTAACAGTAAATAAAAACACCACACATAGAAAAAAATGTCTATTAAAAGAAAAAAAGTTTTCTTCTTTACTCACCTCCGATTGTCAGCTCCTGTGTCCCTCGCCGATCTGACGACAGATGCCGTGATCTCTGGAGGGGGGAGGCAGGGAATCAAAAGATCTCCTGCCCCTCTCACCAGCGATTATAGCATCTGACAGCTGACCCGCATGGAGCCAGGATGATGCCATGAGGCAGAATGGAAGTTACCAACACTAGTTACCTTGCCCAGTGCGCCAACCAAGGACAAAACCTGCAGGGACAGGTAAGCCAGCACACCACTTCATCACCTGCCTTACTTTCTAGTGGAGAGAAGGTATTATACAGGCCAAGGGGATCCATTTGTATTATGGTTTTTAGTCTGAGGCTGGGGGGCGGGGGCATTTTCTACATGCTCTTTAGGAGAGCCCAACAGAGCAGCGTGGGGGGGGGGGGGGGCACATGTTCACTTTTCATTTAGTCAGAACAGAGAGAAGCAGTTAGGTAAGCAGCAGAGTTTAAAGTTTATGTAAAGGTACACTGGCATTGTCAGCACCAAAGCTAAAAGCAAGCTCCTGATAAACTTAGCAGTGGATCACACCCAATCAACGAGCATGAAAACCCCTGTGACTGGAAGCAGGATCTTGCACCAAGGATAGCTACGGGGTGCACTGTCAGCCCTGGAGCTGACAATGCCATAATGAGGGCCATTCAGCCAGAAGACTCAGTAGGTATCAAGTCTGTGGGTGGTAAGGCATGTAATGTCCTTTTATTTTCTTTACCTTTAATATCTACCTAAAAATATCAAATTGAGAACTACAAACCTGTACAATACCCCAAACCTAAACTTAAGGGCATTGGGTTCACAACTCTAAAAACTTCCTGGGTAGCCCAAGGACAATACAACCACTCACTACTGCAATAGATGGAATGGGTGGACAGAGGGACACAAATTTGTCCTGAAGGAGAGTGCCTGGGCAATCCATTTAAAGTGGACCTATGCTGTACCCTCACTGGCAACTCTGAGGCAGGGTCCTAGTCCACTGGGACACTAAACTAGCATACCTCCTGGTAACAAAGATCTATCCAATGAGAGATAAGAAATAGGTGCACACATGTGCGGCAGGCACACCTTCAATAGAAGCCAGACAACACTGCAGTGCACAGCTGTTTCCAGGCTCATACAGAGCATTATAAGCAAAAAGGGGAGCATCTACTAAATTCAGGGATCAAAGGCAGGAGTGTGTTTGGGTCACTGAACCTGCATCCTACCTAGTACAGATTTGCCAGAGGGGGATTTAGGTCTGGATTAAAAAGAGAAGTCCACTTTTGTGGACTTTCCCTAAGACTCCAGGGCTGAGCAGTGACATGGGGTCGGGAGCTGCATTTATAGCTGGCTGGTGGGTGCAGCCTGGATGAAAACCATTAGTATTCACTGGGAACCAGCAGTACCCCACCCTACCACAGCTGGAAGCGCAGCTCCAGATTTACAACCTGAGCTGCAAGAGGACACTTGGAGTTGCAGTAAGGCAAGTCTTGGCTGGCCCATCTCTCTGGTTATTTATTGTACCCTACTCCAACACAATTTCCTCTCCTTGTCTCCGGTCTGTTGGTGTACCATTGCCTTAGAACCCCTACTACTACTCGCTCACTTTAAATTGGACTAAAATCCACGGCCGCTTTATTCCTGTCAGCAGGGAGCATGCCCACGCCCTTCTAGAGGTTAGCGGGGATGCGGCCTTGGCGCATTCAGGTCTGCTTGGCTAGAGCCGAGTCTTAGAGGGGCCTAAACAAGTTTACGTGAACAGATCCCCATGCACAGATTGGACAAGAGGCCATGCATGCGCAGTAGGACCGTGGAAAGGCAAGACCGGAGAGGGGGGGTTTACAGTGGGGCATCCCAGATCACAGTGCCCCAGGGGCAAGAACAAAAACCCAGTATAGTCAAAAATCCTGGGTTTTGGTCCACTTTAACTGCATGGACAAAACTGGTCATTTTCCCCCACCATCTCAATTCCCTCCCCTTTCTAACATCGCAATCTCTGTAAATCTTACAATGAATGCAACCCCTCAAGCTCGAAGCCTATGTTATTCTGGATGCCTCTGTCTCATTCCCACCCAACATTCACTCCCCAGCCACTACAACACTAACAAAGTTCTCTACAACCAGGCCGCTCCCTGCAATTCATCTCTAATCCAGTGATACCAACCCAGACGCAACCTCTGCTGTGACATTCTACTGTCCTTCTCCTTGGTCACCTCCTCACACTCCCACTTGCAAGACTTCTCCTATGTCTCTCCAATTCTCAGGAATGTACCCTGCTCAAATCCATCACTACCCAATGCTCCAAGCCTTAAAAGTGAACCAAAATCCACGCCGATCGGCTCGGGAATCTATAAGCTTCCTGGGCTGATCGATTCCCTCCGACCAGGGCATCCAAAATCGGGATGGCCCACTGTGTGAAACCCCCCAGGCCGCCCCATACACATACCTTGTGTCATGGTCCAATGGCGCATGCATGAGCCGCGCCCGCATCCCCGCTATCCCTCTAGCAGGAAGTGTGTGCCTGCGCCAGGCATTTGTGAATGGCCGGTGCAGGCACGCTCCCTGTTAGAGGGAAGTGGGGGATGCGGGCACCAGCACGCTAGGAGCCACTGACCTTAGACGAAGGCTTAGACGGCATGGCATCCGTGGCTCAGAGCGTGCCGATTGGATGAGCGGCCACTCATGCGGCGTAGGACAGGGAAGAGGCGAGTTGGCAGTGGCGATCGGGGGGGGGGGGGGGCATGGTTCACACAGCAGAGGTTTCTACAGGGGGATAGGACCAGAACCCAGCATAGTGAAAAACCTGGGTTCTGGACCACTTTAAAGCAAAACAAAACCCACCAGCAGATGCCCCACTGTGTGAAACTCCCCAGGATGCCTGTAAAAAACAGATTCCAGGGGCGCTAGGTTCCCTCCCCCTGGTCGGCCAGAAACGCGCCTTCTTTCACAGTCCAATGGCACATGCATAAGCACCGCGTGTCCGCCCCAAGCATTTTGAATGGCCGGTGTGGGTGCACTGCCTGTTAGAGGGTAGCGGGGTATGCAGCAGCCAGTGTGCTCGGATCCGCTAGCCTTAGGGCAGGAGTAATTCCGAGTGCGCTGATTGGACGAAAGGATGCACATTCGCCGTAGGACAGGGTAAGGCGATTTTGTTTGGGCGACCTGGGGGGGTTTCACACAACAGTGCATCAGCCAAAACCCAGGATAGTCAATATTTCCACCCCCTATCCTTTAGGCAGTAAGCACACAAACACTCCATTTCCTATTGCCTCCTCTTCCCACAACATTTGGTCTGAACTTTGTAGCATCTAGTTTGCAATGGTTTCTGTACTGTATGTTTTACCTTGTCTGTAATTATACATTACTACAGCCCTACGGAAAAAAAGGACGCTATATAAACAATAACAAGCTGATATTCTAATGCTTTATGTCACTGCCTGGCCCTAAAGTTCTAGGAAAAGTTCAAGACTGAAAGGTTCCTGAACTAGGCAGTGGGGGCATCTCAAGGAAGGATACTTGCAAAAGAAGCCTGAACACCCTGACTTTTCCATTTCAAGGATTTCTGACTTTGGCAACCTGTAGGGTTTGCTAGACAGACCTCTCACCCCGCTACACATCCTGTTCTGGCAGGACCAGACAGTCGATACCACTTTGAAGATCCCTCATATGGTAGCCATTGATGTGCCACCAACCAGTCGGGTGCAAGTCCGCTTGCCAAATTCTGCTGCGTTTTTCCCGAAACCAAATGGGCGACCACTCTGGTGGTCACATAAATAGCAATCAAATTAGGAAACAGAAAATGATCAGCTGCCTGGCCTTGGGCTTGCCAGAAGCCGATGTGCAGAAGGGGAATAGGAACTTCAAGCAGGCCAACAGTTACAAATGATTTAAACCAGACCAACACAACAAACAGTGCTCATATGCACCCCTCTCCAGGGCAATTTAGATGCTGCACATTCAAATTAATATACCCTTTTCTAATAACTGCTGTGGTAAATTTCTGAAACACAATGACAGCTCATGCATTTGCAGGCCACCTGCAAACAGGAAGTGCTGCTGGGCTTCCTGTTACTGTGCATTGTCAGTTGAATCCAGGCAGCAGCATGGCTGAGATGCTGGGAGAAGAAACTCCAAAATGGCTGCAACCTTTCTATCCAACTGTGTTAGGTTGTTGGTTCTGTTTAACTGCTATCCCAGTTAACGGCCGCAGGCCAATCAGGTGTGCCAGAGGAAAAGAACATGGCAGCTTCTGTAGAGGCTGTAAGTTTTGCACTTTACAGGAGATCAAAACCCTCAACACCTGGCCCTCTGAGTCTATGGGATCCACTGTTGTGTAAAACCCCTCGGATCGCCCATATTCTTACCTTGATCCCCATCACCCCTCCATCGAGGAGAGTGAGGAGGCCTTCAAGAGGAACATAGGACGGCCTTGGAGACTTCTAGACTCTAGGGCCTCCTGAGTACCACTACTTGGGGCATCCTGGTTTGGGATGCCCTGCTGTGTAACCCCCCCCAAGATTTACTCACCTACTCCCAGACCCCATATCCCTGCTCACCCCTGCCAGGCCTTCCTGAATGAGCAGCGCTGCAAGCCACAGATGGAAGCTGAGCATGGGCCGGTGGCGCATTCAGCTTTGCTTGGCTGCTTTGCCGTTCAGGCAGCTTAGCCATAAGCAGAGCTGAGTGAAGTCGAGCGTTTTTGCCAGAGCTCGTGCTGTGGGTGCACAAGGAAGGCGTGTGGAACCTAGGGCAATACACACAGGGGTGGCATCTCAATTCAGGAATGCCCCATCTGATACAAACACATGGGAAATTCCTTTGTGTTCTTGTTTCAAGTCTTACGTGAATTTAGGGCACCTTTTAAGTGGACCAAAACTGAGGATTTTGACTATTCTGGGTCCTGGTCTTTGCCCCCCCGGCAATCGGGGGGGGATGCCCCGCTGTGTGAAACCCCCCCAGGTCACCCGATCTCACTCAGCCTTCCTCGGCTCTACGGCGCCTGCACAGCCTCCTGTCCAGTCAGCGCAGCCTTTTGTTCAGATCCGCTCCCGTCCCTTCAACAGGCGAACGCGCTGATGGCTACATCCCCCGCTACCCTTTAACAGGTAGCGTGCCAACGCCAGACATTCACAAATGCCTGGCATGAGCACTCACCATAACCCAGGATTTTGACTATCCTGGGTTTTGGTCCACTCCCCCGGGGCACCCCCACCATGTGAAACCCCCCAAATCGCTTGGATCAACTCGCCTCACCGCA
Source organism: Gastrophryne carolinensis (assembly GCA_027917425.1). Classification (NCBI taxonomy): domain Eukaryota; kingdom Metazoa; phylum Chordata; class Amphibia; order Anura; family Microhylidae; genus Gastrophryne; species Gastrophryne carolinensis. The sequence continues at coordinate 392,531,924 of CM051237.1, read as the reverse complement.
GTCCCACGGTGCATGCGCAGCCGCTCATCCAATCAGCACGCTCGAAACCGCTGAGCTATGCACATCTTAGCTCAGCGGCAGCATCTCATGCTTCCCTCTAGCTAGGTTTTGGTCCACTTTAAGGGATATCAGGCATGCGGCCTCTGCATACGCATGTGCCGCTGGACCGGGAAAGAAGGCAAGTGTATGGGCGACCAGGGGAGTTTCACACAGCAGGGCATCACAAATCTGAATGCCCCAGGGGGAGCCAGTATGCCTGCCTTGAAGTCTCAGAATCCAGGGTGGGTTTTGGTCCAATCAGAAAGGAAGCCACCCACTTATGTCTGCGTGTCCCAAAGGTGACCATCCCATACATCCTAAGTGTCCCTGATTTGGAGGGACTGTCCCTCATTCTTCTCTATCCTTTGGAGGTGTAGCATACAGATTTGCATCAATAAATAAAACCCTCCACATCATCCTAAGAAACTCACCTCTTCCTGGTCCTACGGCGCATACGTGGCCGCTCATCCAATCAGCATGCTCGGATCCGCTGACGTCATGCCATCTAAGACGGCCTCTAAGGCCAGCGGCTCCAAGAGCACTGGCAGGTGCATCCCCCGCTACCCTCTAACAGGGAGCGTGCCCGCCCCAACCATTAACAAATGCCTGGCACAGGAACGCAACCTGCTAGAGGGATGATTTGGACGCCGATTGCACCGTTGGACCAGGAAAGTAGGTAAGCGTATGCAGCAACCGGGGGGGGGGTCACACAGTAGGGCATCCCAATTTTGAATGCCCCAGGGGGGAGGGAATCAATAGGCCTGGGATCACCAGGGGCTTTGATCCACTTTCAAAGTGTTTATATAATTGTGATATAAATAATTTTGGTCCACTTTCAAGTGTTTATATAATTGCAACTGTTACATCCTATCCATCCCTCAATGAGGGGGCGTGGTTTAATTTAACAAATGTCCCTCTTTCCCACCCTGAAAAGTTGATAGGAACGCATCACATAGAGAGGCACAGTCTCCATACACACATATGTGCGGGGCTACGGCATAGGCAGGCGCCTTAGAGAACCTACGTGAGGTGAGGCGCTATAACAATGGTAATGGCCGGGCCTACAGACATGGCCGCCTGCTCACCTTCTCCTCCAAACAGTGCACCACAATGGACGGGTACTTGCGGCTTAGCCAGCGGAAGAATGCCGGTACTCCCATGCTTTCCTCCGGTGTACTGAACAGCTATGTCCTCCTCACAAACAATTCAACCGCACGCTGCTTAAACACCGACCGGAAATCCTTCACTCACACACTATCACGAGAGGCTAAAGAATCCCGGAACTTTGACGTCACAAAAACGCAGTGTGAAATAGACGCGCCGGCGCAAAAGGCGCCATATTTGGTGTGGGCAGTGGCCTTGCCATTACTTTCTGTCAGGGTTAGGCAACGCCGCCATCAGGGAAATACAGGCAGCTGCTCGGAAAACAAGAGGAAGGTCCTTTCCTTATAATGCAGGGATTAGGTTAGCTATTGGTGCCTGAATGGTGATGTTTAAAGCGGAATAAAACCATGGGTGGCTGTTAAAGACTCCAGGGCCGGCCACTGGCCTTCCCCTTGGGCACCAAGTCGGGATGCCCTGCTGCGTGATCCCCCTCCCCTGTGAAACTCACCTTTTCCCTGGCTCCCAAATGTAAACAATGGTAGACGCAACCTCAGTATCTCTGGCCTGAGGCGCACTCCTGCGTCCAGTATCTAAACAGATTATAGCGGGCATTAATATTTGATTGGATGAGAGCCCCCCAAAGCCAGGGGGTTGGAGAAAGGTACATTTTTATGGGGGCTCCACATCATAATCGGGATGCCCCGGGGTGTGGATCAACACACAGGATGATGAAAATCGGTTACCAAAATAATTTTTTTCACTGCCATAGCCATGCCCACGTGCTAGAGTTGAGATTGCCGACTGGCAAATGTTCCAGCTAACATGATAAGCCCGCTGTCCCCATATCTGGCTTCCCTCTGATGCACGCTTCTGCTGCCCCTAGTCCTTCTGAATGGCTGGGTGCTGCAGCCAGGGAGGTATTATGAGGGAGTCGCAAGGGGTGCAAGCCCCGGGGCCTCCACCACTTGCCCTGCAAAGGGGGCCTTCATCTCGCTTAATCTGGCCCTGGCTGCAGAACACCTCAGCTATAAGGGGAAGTGGGAGTGCTGGAAAGGTGAGTGATTTCGGGCAATCAAGGGGGAGGGGCATCCCAAATGTCTAAATAAAATGTCTCCAGGGGCAGCCAAGCGTCCTGTCCTTAAGGCTTTTAGACTCCAGGGCCGAGTGCTGCTGGTTTTGATTGGCTTTAAACCAGACCCAATCCTAAGAGTTTCTCTCACCTGGGTTTTGGTCAATTTTACAGAGACATTCCTACATGGGATGCCCTTGTGTGTGGTCCCCTATTCACTTACTTTGATCCACACTCCCATGGCAGATGTGCAGGTCCTCCTTCAGTCAGAACTCACAGCCATGCATATCAATGCCCTGCAATGACTTCTGAATAAACAGATACCTCCCTCTTCTGCATGTACCCACCACACGTCATTCAGATATGCTGGTGGGGGTGTGCTCATCAGAGCGATGCCACTAGAGGCCTGTGCATGCACTGAGGATTGATTCTTCCGGTGACTATATTATTATTATTGTTTATTTATATAGCGCCATCATCTTCCGTAGCGCTTTATAAGGCATCAATACAAACAAGGTAAAACAGATAGTACAGGGAACAATACAAATTAGATGCTACGAGGTTTAAAGTGGACCAACACCCACCGCTGATCGGGAATCTATAAGATTCCCGGGCCGATCAGCTCCCTGCCTGCGGGGCACCCCGATCCTACCTGTTCCTCGTTCCAACGGCGCATGCGCGGGCCGCCGACGCCTCTCGCGCATCCCTCTAGCAGGGCGCGCACCCAGGCCGGCCATTTGTGAATGGCCAACGCGCTCCCTGTAAGAGGGACGCGGGCGCTCTCACCGTGTCCGTCGGCGTTGATTGGCGGAGCGAGTCACGTGGGAGCGGGGTCAGGTGAGTTTTTGGGGGTTTCACACAGCGGTCAGGGTGCCCCGCGGAAGTGGACCAACACCCAGGATAGTGAAAATCCTGGGTGTTGGTCCACTTTAAACCAAGTGACATTGTAAGGCCCCACGGTCACATACAGTCCTTTGATTGTCTCTGACCGGCCCGCGACCAGCGTTCCCTGTAAGGTGCGCAGCCCCCGCCGCTCAGTCCCGCCCACTGTCCGCGCAGTCTTGCCAGAAAAGATAGTGTCGGGTTTAAACATCACATTTGCCCCTCTGTAGTGAGTGTAATGTAGCTGGGGGGGTGGATTAGAGCCTGCTCTCCTATTGGACAGCTCCCTCCTGCAGGTTTGGCTGTGGGCGGAGTTTCTCTTCCTGTACTGTGTGGCATGTGTCAGTCGCTGCAGACGCCGGAGATGGAGGTTCTCCAGCCACTTGTCTGTGCCTCACGTCGCAGGCTGCTGGCACTTGTAGTCCACACCAAATGTGTTACATGCCGTACACAGCGCCTGATGGTGCACTGGCTCTCGTAGTCCATTTCTGGACAGACCAATGGGAGGGCGGGGGGACCATGCTGCAAGATAGGAAGGGTTTCACACAGCCTTTTATCCAAGGCCCCCAGGCATCTAAAAATCGGGATGCTCCACTTTTTGAAACCCTTTTTACTCAGGAGCAACTTGAAAAAAGGCAACTCCTTCTCTGAAAGCAGAACAAAACCCAGAGCAGCCACTGGTCTTCCCCCTGGGTATCCCAGATCAGGATGCCCCACTGTGTGAAACCCTTCTTACTTAGTAGCAACTTGACAAATGGTGGACTCCCCCCTAAAGTGGAAATGAACCCAGAGCGGCCACTGGTCTTCCCCCTGGGCATCCCAGATCAGGATTCCCCACTGTGTGAAACCCTTCTTACTTAGTAGCAACTTGACAAATGGTGGACTCCCCCCTAAAGTGGAAATGAACCCAGAGCGGCCACTGGTCTTCCCCCTGGGCATCCCAGATCAGGATTCCCCACTGTGTGAAACCCTTCTTACTTAGTAGCAACTTGACAAATGGTGGACTCCCCCTTAAAGTGGAAATGAACCCAGAGCGGCCACTGGTCTTCCCCCTGGGCATCCCAGAGCAGGGCTTTGTTCCACTTTAAGGGAGGGAGTCTGCCATTTTTCATGTTGCTACTGAGTAAAAAGGGTTTTACACAGTGGGGCATCCCAGTCTGGGATTTCCAGGGGGGGAAGACAAGTGTCGGCTCTGGGTTTTGTTCTGCTTTATGTGAGGGAATCCACAATTTTTCACATTGCTACTGAGTAAAAAGTGTGAGCAGCGCTGTGTTACTTGTGTATAATGTCTTTACATTATTCCATCCTAACCTGATTTGGTCATGATGTTTTAAAGCAGACCAAAACCCATATAACCCAGCCCTATGCAGTGTGAAGGAATCCAGGGCTGGGTTACAGGCATCATGCCTCTGGGGCATCCCAATTTGGATGTGGTTTATTTCATAAATGATTTATTTCATAAATTACACTTTTTTTGTAAGGCAACCTCACTTTTTAATTGTTTAAGTATAACATATACTCGTACCAGCTTGTCACAAAAATGCTATTTACTGCTTTTTCTAAAGAAATACAATTATATTATGCAGAATTGAATCCAGCCTTTTTGCCCGGCCCGCCACAATATTTTTAGTTTCTCATTTGGCCCCATGGTAAAAATAATTGCCCACCCCCAGTCTAAAGGATAGGGATGGAGACAAAAGGGGCGGGATCACAAGTGGTAGAGCTTGAGTTGGGCTGCATGTGCCATTTGAAGGTTATAGGAGTTGCTTAAAGTGGACCAAAACCCAGGATTTCAACTATCCTGGGTTTTGATCCTTGCCCCCGGGGCACCTCGATCGGAACCGGAAAAGAAGTGTTGGGCGAGGGGGGTTTCACACAACCCTCCCGATTTTGGGATGCTTCGCGGGGAGGGAATCGATCAGCCGGGAATATCTGATCTGATCGCCGTTGGTTTTGGTCTACTTTAAGCCAGGTTATATGCTTGTCTAAAGAAGTGAGTTTTGAGGGCAATTTTAAAGGCTTGGAGTGATGGACTGAGTGGGGCAGTGCATTCCAGATAAGTGGGGAGGCACGGAAGAAATCTTGAAGGTGGGAGTGCGAGGAGGAAGACAGGAGAATATCAGAGGCAGAGTGTAGGTTGCGCTTGGGTTGGTAACGCTGGATCAGAGATGAAATGTAGGGAGGGGCCTGGCTGAAGAGAGCTTTGTAGGTTAGTGTTGGAAGTTTAAACTCTCTCTGAGAAACAGGTAACCAGTGAAGGGACTGACAGAGGAGAGCAGTGCTGGAGAAGTGAGAGGAGAGGTGGATGAGGCGAGCAGCAGAGTTTAGAACAGATTGGAGGGGTGCCAGTCTGTTTGTTGGCAAACCCCACAGTAGGGTGTTGCAGTAGTCCAGTCGGAATATGACCAGGACATGCACTAGCACAGTATATGGGCAATCCTGGGGGTTTCACGCAGCAGAACATCCTATATCATCAGAATGCCGCAGGGGAGGGCTTTTACTTGGCCCTGGAAGTTTTTAGAAGCCAGGGCCAGCATGAATGGAATTAAACCGGACCTTCAGTGTGATTTCATGAAAAGCCCAAACTCTTAAAAAACGGTTCCCCAGCATCTAAAATTAATTAGTTTTTAGTCACTAACTTATTATTCTTTCCTCCACTGGGCTGCAACTCTGTTCAGGAATTTAGGATACGGGCGCCGCCATCTTGACTCAGAAGCATCACACTTACTGGGGAGAGGAGAGTGGGATAAGGTACAGGGGGGCGGGTTATAGCTGTGCTTTGCTCAGACAGAGCAGAGCTGGGGTCAGGTAATGGTCAGCAGTCCCAGAATGCAGAGCAGCACAGTCAGGAGGCACTTCCTGTTTGCAGGCTGCCTGATAAGATGGCGGCTTCCATAAGCCGCCATCTTGGATGTTTAAAGGCTCATAACATGCAGTAGATGCAGGTAGGATGATTTTTAATGTGGACAATCTGTATGTACAGGGTGTGGAAAACATATAAGATAGGCTCTTATTCAGAGTGAAGGTCCGCTTTAAGTCCAAGCATAAAATAATAAAACAACTCACCTAATCTCTTGAAGCGAATGGCTGGGCTCTGTATGGCAACCACAGACTTGAGTGACAGACCAGTACAGTCACACTGCTGCACGGGAGTGGATGACTGACCTGTCACTCAAGGTCCCAGCTTCAGCCTCTGTACAGATCGCCCCCCCCCCCCGTGAGTTATTTTATATATTATTGCCAAAATGGTGCTTAGCACATGAGGAGGGAGGGTAGAGTGTCACAAAGTGCTTGGACTTTTTCCTATGGGCATCCCGATTTGGGACAGTGTGTCACTTCCCTGTAAACTCAAATTGATCCCAATGCTAAGCTTAGCTACACTCCACAGCAGCCCACAGTCTACCTATTCCCTCTGGCCTGCACGGCCCTGCCGGGGGCCTTTGTGTCTGCTGGGGACAGCAAGCGCATAGAGCACGGATGCTCTAAGCCTCTATTCACACCTCTCCGCTTGAGCGGCATTGGGCAACGCAGTCACAACACAAGGAAAAATGCTGCCCATTGTATTTAATGGGCCAGTTCACATATATTCGCTTCGTATATACTGTATGTGAATTGGCACATTAAAAATAATGGGCAGCATTTTCCTTTGCGTTGTGACTGCGTTCTCCCAAGCGGAGAGGTGTGAATAGAGCCTTAGAGCATCCCTGCTCTATGCGCTTGCTGTACTCAGCAGATAAAAGCGTCACCTGGCACGGCCGTGCAGGCCAGAGGGAATAGGTAGACTGTGGGTCCTACGGCGAATGTGCGGCTGCTCGTCCAATCAGAGCGCACGGATCCGCTGTCACTTTGTCTAAGGTGTGCGGCTCCGAGCGCTCTGACGGCTGCATCCCTACCCTCCAACAGGGAGCGTGCCCGTGCCAGGCATTCACAAATGGCTGGCGCAGGCAGGCACCCTGCTAGAGGGATAGCGGGGATGTGGCTCGTGCATGCGCCGTTAGACCAGGAAAGAAGGTAAGTGTATGGGCAACCTGGGGGGGGGTTTCACACAGTGGGGCATCCTGATTTTGGATTCCCAGGGGGAGGGAATCGATCGGCCTGGGAATCTTATAGCTTCCTGTGGCCTGTGCATGTGCTGTGGGAATAGGGTTTTAGGTGAGTATATCGGGTAACCAGGGGTTTTTAAACTGTGAGGGATCCCAAATAAGGAAAAAATTCAACCTTTAGACCCTTGTCTGGGTTTTGGCCTACTTGAAAGGGTGACTCTAGGCTGCTTAAATAATAAACCTTATCTTATACTATAAGCAGAGGGTCCAGCGCAGCCCCTATTTTTCACACAGTGCTGCTCTCTGATCCCCTGTTCCTACACCCGGCTTCTGCTGATCATCTGCCTGTCAGTGCACAGACATGATGGGTGACGGAAATCAGGATCGGAGGCAAGGAAAAGAAAAAAACTTTTCCTGTGTGTTTTTTTTTTTACATTTAAATATTGGTGAATTGGTAAAGGGTCCATCAGACCAGTTCATAGGGCAGGAGAGGCTTGCAAGTCACCTGCCAGCAAGTGGGTGACTTGCCATTACCCCTCGCCCCATTACCTGCATCCCCAAAGCCTGTGAGGGCTATGCCGGCTGGTAGCCTTCAGGGGCCGGCCGCTTGGACTCTGCGTCATGGTCTACCAGCTCCCATAGCTGGTGCCTGGGCTGGTTTTCTGGATAGGGGAACCCCCATGGCAATTTTTTATCTTTTTTTATTTTAAGCGGTTTAACCCTTAAAGTGGACCAACACCCAGGATTTTGACTATCCTGGGTTTTGGTCCACTTCGGCGGGGCACCCCGATCGGGGGTGCCCCGCTGTGTGAAACCCCCCAGAAACCCCAAAAAACTCACCTCTCAACGCTCCCACGTGAACGCCGCAGCCAGTCCCCGCCAACGTCCAGGTGGGGGACAGGAACGTCCAAGCCGCTGCTGCCGCCGCCGCCGCCTCCCGAGCGTCACTCTCGGGGCGCGCGCGCCCCCGCCGGCCATTCACAGAGGGCCGGCGCAGGCGCGCGGGAGGCGGCGGCGACGGAAGTGGCGGCGGATCAGGTAAGATGTTTTTGGGGTTTCTGGGGGGTTTCACCTCCCACCCCGCGGGATGTCCCGCGGGGTGGGAGGTGATCGGCCCGGGAATCTTATAGATTTCCGGGCCGATCACCCCTGGGTGTTGGTCCACTTTAAAGTGCAAATAGTAGTGCGTTTCATTTGAAAATGTCATAAAGTGTTGTTTCAGTTTACGGTGTCTCCTGGGAAGGCTTTTACACGCAATATGAATTTTATGAAAAAATGTAATTTTTTTTGTTTAAAAAATAAAAATTTAGTTTTTTAAACATTTTTTATCCCAAAATATTATGAAAGCATTGAAAGAAATACAAACAACACATTTCGTATTGAAGCCCAAACTCAATTTTTTTTTTTTACATTTAACCCTTTGTGACCAGGTAAGGGGGCTTTGAGACCACTAAAGCAATAAGTGCACATAGTATTTGTATTTTGTTTGAAAATCTTATAAAGCCGCCTTTTCCTTTTTGCGGAGTCTCCAGGGCAGGAACAGGTTTCTACTGATACATATGTTGTAGGGTTGTAATCGTGAGAAATGGGGCTTTTACACGCAATATGATTTTCTTGAAAAACGTACAATTTTTATTGTCATTTTAAATATATATATATATATATAATATATATATATATATATATATATATATATATATATATATATATATATGTGTAACAGTGACATTCTCAGGCTTTTTTCTCATAAAATTAACTTTTTACTACCATGAGAATTTGTTTTCAATCGAGGCCAATAGGTCTGGTTACAGAACCACTCCTGCGTGAAACCTCGTCCAGTAGCCTGCTTTTCTTATCTATCCAACGAGCACGCAGCACATGCGCGGCTGACGGCGGCATCTCTCGCATCTTTTTCGGACTATGAATGGCTTCTGTGGCCATATGCAGTCTGGAGACGCAGGGGGTGCTGCATGCCAATTTCTAGTGCGACACATTAATATGCATGGCCAGAGAAGCTGATTGGAGGAGAGCTGTGTATATGCTGTGGGCTCGTTGTTAAAGTAAGAAAAGCAGACAACTGGGGGGGTTTCAACTGGGGAGAGGTAATCAGCCTTGTAGACTCCAGGGATGCTTTTGGTCCACTTTAAAGTGGACCAAAACCCATGGCTCGATGGCTATAAGATTCCAGGTCCCCTAGATTCCCTTCCCCCGGGTCATTCAGAATTGGGATTCCCCACTGTGTGAAACCCTTAGGTCACCTGGAAACACACCTTCTTTCCAGGTCCACTGGTGTATGCGTGAGCAGCGGCTGCATCCCTGCTGTTCCTTTAGCAGGACGCATCCAGATCCATGTTAGAGGAAGAGGTGATTTGGTTTCGGCAACCTGGGGGGTTTCACACAGCACGGCACCCCGTGCCCCGGGGGAAAGGACCAAAGCCCAGGATAGTCATAACCCTGGGCTTTGGTCCACTTTAATACGCGCGGCCAGATGAAGCTGATTAGAGGAGAGCTGTGTATGTGCCGTGAGCGTGTTTTAAAAGAAGAGCAGGTGACTAGCAGGGTTTCACCAGGCAACAAAGAAAGTTAACCCTCTGCACACTCATACTAAAAAGTATTTTTTCATTGTGTGTGTGTGTGCAAGCAAGTTAAGTTATTGCACTGTCTTTAGACAGGCTGATTCATGTTGTGCATTGCCAGTGCACACACAAGTAAAGAAGTAGCAATGTTAGCACAAACTTTTAAACTTAGTAATGTTAGGGACGGGGTAACAATTGGACGGCCTTGACGTGGCTACCTCGCTTTTACATTCATTGCAATCTATGTTAACTAACAGTCCATGTTCTTAACAAGTGTTAGCTAGGTTTTTCAGTTTTTAGTATGAGTGTGCAGAGGGTTAACTTTCTTTGTTGCTTAGTGTGTGTGGTCACACCCCTCTAGCACCTCTTGACTGCTATATATTGACTGGATGAGCACATCCTACCTTCCTTTTTGCTGTTGCATTTGCAGGTCAGTGGCCAGATCTGCTGGATTGTAGCTCTCCCAATGTAACAGGGAGTCCAATTGGCCTCTACCTAAACCCTCTTTTTGAACTGTAGCACTGTGCAGGCAAGTAAAGTATTTTTTCATTGTGTGTGTGTGTGCAAGCAAGTTAAGTTATTGCACTGTCTTTAGACAGGCTGATTCATGTTGTGCATTGCCAGTGCACACACAAGTAAAGAAGTAGCAATGTTAGCACAAACTTTTAAACTTAGTAATGTTAGGGACGGGGTAACAATTGGACGGCCTTGACGTGGCTACCTCGCTTTTACATTCATTGCAATCTATGTTAACTAACAGTCCATGTTCTTAACAAGTGTTAGCTAGGTTTTTCAGTTTTTAGTATGAGTGTGCAGAGGGTTAACTTTCTTTGTTGCTTAGTGTGTGTGGTCACACCCCTCTAGCACCTCTTGACTGCTATATATTGACTGGATGAGCACATCCTACCTTCCTTTTTGCTGTTGCATTTGCAGGTCAGTGGCCAGATCTGCTGGATTGTAGCTCTCCCAATGTAACAGGGAGTCCAATTGGCCTCTACCTAAACCCTCTTTTTGAACTGTAGCACTGTGCAGGCAAGTAAAGTATTTTTTCATTGTGTGTGTGTGTGTGCAAGCAAGTTAAGTTATTGCACTGTCTTTAGACAGGCTGATTCATGTTGTGCATTGCCAGTGCACACACAAGTAAAGAAGTAGCAATGTTAGCACAAACTTTTAAACTTAGTAATGTTAGGGACGGGGTAACAATTGGACGGCCTTGACGTGGCTACCTCGCTTTTACATTCATTGCAATCTATGTTAACTAACAGTCCATGTTCTTAACAAGTGTTAGCTAGGTTTTTCAGTTTTTAGTATGAGTGTGCAGAGGGTTAACTTTCTTTGTTGCTTAGTGTGTGTGGTCACACCCCTCTAGCACCTCTTGACTGCTATATATTGACTGGATGAGCACATCCTACCTTCCTTTTTAGGGTTTCACCAGGGAGATGTAATCAGCCTTATAGACTCCAGGAATGCTTTTGGTCCACTTTAAAGTGGACCAAAACGCATGCCCTGACAGCCATGGAATCTATAAAGTTTCGGGGCTGCTAGATTCCCTCCCCCCGGGGCATCCAGAATCGAGATGCCCCACTGTGTGAAACCCCCCAGGTTGCCCGGAAACTCACCTTCTTTCCCGGTCCAGCGGCGCATGCCCGAGCAGTGGCTGCATCCCCGCTATACCTTTAGAAGGGCGTGTGCTCGCTCCAGGCATTTATGAATGGCCGGCGCGGGCATGCTCCATGTTAGAGTGCGCTCGGATGCACTTGCCTTATACAAGCTCTTAGATGAAGGGGTGGGAATAGATCTGAGTGCACTGATTGGACGAGAGCCTGCGCATGGGCTGTAGGACCAGGGAAGGGTAAGTCAGATCAAAGGCAAGGACCAAAACCCAGGATAGCCAAAATCCTGGATTTTGGTCCACTTTAAGGCATGCAATGTGAGCCACGCTTGCACACGTACTAAATAGGCCTTAGCAATTCACTTGGGCCCTATGAATTTTACGGGTCCAGAGGCATCTACAGCCTGGATTCATGCTGTTGCCACTTACGTAACTGCAGATGATTCAGCGTTCCTTTGAATTGCGATTTCTTATCAAATCAGATTTTCAGAATAATTGCCGTGACAAACGATAAAACAATGAGTATTTTTGTGCTTAAATGTGCTTGTTATACACAGAAAACACTCCACTCTCTATAGACACTCCACTTTGGTCTTGACATATGAAGGATTAATTCTTTTCTTTCATTGGCCCAGAATTTGGCGCCTTTCTTCTGAATTGTTTACAGGTGTTGTAATCTCATTATAGATTTTTCCGCAGCTGCCTAATTTATGAGGCTTAAATTGCTAACGCGCCATCGTGGCTTTTGTATGGAAGCATCAAAGTTTGTTTCTCTTTGATTAGCGCTCGGGAGCTCTCCGGCGCTCTGATTATTATCTCGGAAACAGATCTGTATTTTTGCCAAGATAGAAGGGGTCAGGTGGAATCTGATGCGGAAAAAATCTGCATTCTGGAGATTCTCAATCAACTTTGCATATAGCCGATTGAAGGTGGCAATTAGCTAGAAATGTGTAGAAATTAATGTACATGGCTTCAGCGCAGTAATTAACGGGCGGGAAGGGAAAAAAACAGCAGTGATGGTTATGGAAACGCTTCCTTTACACTTTTCTTGATATTAGTATTTCTGAAAGGGTAAATTACTTTGCTGATCTCTAATAAGGCAGCTGCTATATCCAGATGTAAGGATGGTAAACAAGGAACCAATTAAATTGGTAAGGAGGTCCTGGGTATGTGGGCAGGTCTGGATTGAAGCGGAACAAAATCCAAGATTTTGACTATCCCGGGTTTTGTTCCTTGCCCCCCAGGGCATCCTGATTTGGGATGTCCCTCTGTGTGAAACCCCCCAGATCGCCCAGTACAACTCACCTTTCCCTGGTGTTACAGCACATGTGTGGGCTCTTGTTCAATCAGAGCCATTGCCATGCATATTAAACCGGACCAACAGCCTGGCACAGTTGGAAAAGAAAGGTAGCGGCCATTTTGGAGCTTCCTCTCCCAATTGACTTAACTGACAATGCACAGTAACAGGAAGCCCAGCAGCACTTCCTGTTTGCAGGCGACCTGCACGTACATGAACCACCATCTTGTTTTTGACTGTTGGTCCGCTTTAATGGATCCTTGCCCGGCAATTGGGAGCGAAAGTGGATGCATCCGCAGGCCAATCTGAATGGCTGGATGCAGAAGTGCGTAGCAGCCTAGAGATGCACCCACTCTCATTCCCTATTGTTTACATCACTGCCAGAAAAAAAGTTTTGCTGGGACCCAGGAACCGTGGTTCACATGACAGGGCATCCCAATTTGGGATGCCACAGGGGGAAGGCCAGCTTGGGTTTTGTTCCCCTTTTCTGTAGTGTGGAGGCCCCCCAGCCAGAGTCTAGTGTAGGCCTCTGTAAGTAACTATAGGTTAATCGCCGCACCCCCCAGCGGTGGAGGCCGCCTAGGGCAGGAGCCCTCATTTGTCTTTTTTTAAATCTGGCCCTCCATGTGGGTGGGTGTGGGTGTTCATGGAACTCAGGACACATCTGAGAGAACAATAAGAGGAATGAAAGATCTTAGTTATGAGGAAAGATTACGAGAATTAAATCTGTTTAGTCTTGAGAGGAGACAACTGAGGGGGGACATGATTAACTTGTATAAATATATAAATGGCCAATACAAAAAATATGGGGAAACCCTATTTCAGGTAAAAGACAAGGGGGCACGCCCTACAACTGGCAAAAAAAGAAATTCAGTCTCCGGAGGCGACAATCATTCTTTACCATAAGAATTATAAATCTGTGGAATAGCCTCCCACAGAAGCTTGTTACAGTATCAACCACTGACAAGCATCTAAGCCTTTTTTGAAGCTATTTAGAAGAAAATAACACCCTTGGTTAAACTTGATTGACATATGTCTTATTTCAACTATGTAACAACACATCTCTAGGAAGCCCAAGTAAAGGGCCTATTTACTCAAGGCCCACAAAGCTGCCAAGGGCCAATGGCTGACCTGAAGAAAAGACTGTGGTTGCCACCATGACAGAATATTAAAGAGAAACTTCTAAAAGACTCCAGCACCGCCCAACTTCCACTCCTTGGGGTATCTGGAATTGGGATGCCCCTCTGTGTAAACCCCCCAGATCCCCACTTGGCTCCCTTCATCCCTGTTCAGCTAAGCCAGGCCGAGTGAAATCAAGCGTTCTGATTGGCTGAGCAGGCCGTTCAGCCAACCATCGTGCTGGGTTTCGGCCGAGCCTGTGCCATGGGAAGGCCAGGAAGGTGAGTGGAATGGGCAAACTGGGGGGAAACACACAGCGGGGCATTCCAATTCGAGCCTGAGAGAAACATCACAAGGGGGAAGTTAAATTCAGAAATGACTGTTTATTCCTTCATTAGGCAGCAGAGAGGCAACCTAATTGATAATTCAAGCCCCTCCCCCCAGCCATGAATACCCCTTACTGCAAGCTCGGCCTCAGGCAGCCCATACTTGCTCCAGCCTGATTTGAATAACACCGCAGCCCAGAGCCACAAGGTCACTGTGGCCAATAAAGTTCACCTAGTGGACAAACGTACAGTGATGTGCAAGCCCCTCCAATGAACTTAATTAGCTACCGCCAGTCACATGGGGTCAGGTCCCAGCAGGGGAGCCAGGAAGTGGTATGTGTTGGTTACCTGCTATCAGACTTGCGGGGGTGTATGTGCAGTGTTTGGAACACCCCTGTGCTATGGCTTGCTGGTGCACAAAACCCACCAACGGTCCGGTTTGACTGTCCAGATTAAAGCCAGCGTGTATTAAGGAGAGAGGCAGGGTGTTCAGTGAATCTAAAGTCATGTCTGCTTTACCCTGCAATGGTAATGGTCTGCTGCACCCTCGTCCCCTGCTGTCAAGCTCCTGGGAAAGCCTGGAATTGGGTAATTTACATCCACCACATTGCTTTGATGCTTCCTTGATAGGTCAATGGTTGGGCTTCATGGCAGGATGTGCACAGTGCTCTGCCCACCCCAGAATCAAGGATCAGGGGATGTGAAGGGATCACATCTCAGGATCAAGGAGGGGTAATAAAATCATATTAACAGTACACAGGCAGTCTTATTAGGAGGTAGGAAATGCAGCAGCCCTTAGGCACTGGAGTTTAGCAGCAGAGGTCAGTCTGATTTAAAATTGGTCCGAGATAGGGATGTCACTTTCTATCCACAGCCCAGTGCCCCCAAACAGCTTGTGTGTTTCTTACTAAAGACTTTGCCCAATATTTATAAATACACATGCAATCTGCTGTTTGAATGAGGGTCGTATGGCTCCCTGGCCATGGTGCTCCTCAGCGTTGACTCATTCAGTTACAAGCTAAACTGTCACATAATGGCAGTTGAGCTTGTAGTGTTTTAAAGTAGAGCAAAACCTGGGATTTTCACTTTCCTGGATTTTGTTTCATGCCCCTGGGCATCCCACATTGGGATGCCCCACTGTGTGAAACCCCTGGCATCGCTGCATTCAGACTCACCTGCCCACTTAAGTGACGTCATTCGGCGAGCGGCTCTGATTACAGTGAATAGGGAGGGAGAGTGGTCACATCCCCTGCTGCCTCACACCCCCACCTGAATTGCTAGGGTGGGAGCACGCACACAGCCTCGGGATGTGGCTGCTCTTGCTCCCCATAGTAAACAATCATAGCCTCCTTGCCGAATTACGTCAGTTGAGCTGGCGGCTCTGATTGGATGATGAACTGTTGGACCAGGAAAAGTGAGTTACTACCGGCACCCTGGGGGGTTTCACACAGCGTGGGCCGATTCCCAGATGCCGTGGGGGAAAGCCAGCAGCTGGCCCTTGAATCTTCGAAATTCCAGGCTGGCTGCTGGTGGGTTCTGTTCTGCTTAGATTTATTGCAGTTTATTATAACTGATATAGCTGACCCTCAATTCTGAGCTGTGTGTAACTGAATGTATCTTTGCTGAAAAGCACCAGGGTGGTCATACTGCCGCTATCCAAACAGATCAGACTGCGTCCAGTTTAGGTTTACATGAACACTGGGCAAAGGCTGTAAAATAAGAAACACTTTGGGGCACTGGGATGGGGATACACAGTTCCTTTCTGGGTATAGGAGACCACCAGGTTAACCAGACTAACTCTATAGGGGATGGGACCCCTATAGAGGGAAATGAGGAGAAAGCTAATTTGCTTAACAACTTCTTTGCTTCTATATTCACAAAAGAATTTGACATGCCGAGTGAAATGCAGGGGAATAACCGAAACCCTCCATTAAATGTCACTGGTCTAACCAAGGAAGAAGTCCGGCACCGTCTCAAGCAGATGAAAATCGATAAATCACCGGGACCAGATGACATACATCCTTGTGTTTTAAGGGAGTTATGTACAGTAATAGACAAGCCGTTATTTCTAATATTTGTGGATTCCATAACTACAGGGTTTGTTCCGATGGATTGGCGCTTGGCAAATGTGGTGCCAATATTCAAAAAGGGATCTAGGGGGGAACCTGGGAACTACAGACCGGTAAGCTTAACATCTGTGGTGGGCAAGCTGTTTGAAGGTTTCTTAAGGGATACTATCCTGGAGCACCTTGGGGAAAATGACCTTATTACTCCATATCAGCATGGATTTATGAGGAATCGCTCCTGCCAGACAAACCTGATCAGCTTTTATGAGGAGGTAAGTTCAAGATTGGATCAGGGGGAGTCATTGGATATCATATATCTTGACTTTTCTAAAGCATTTGATACTGTGCCACATAAAAGGCTGGTACAAAAGATGCGAATGCTTGGACTGGGGGAAAACGTGTGTAGATGGGCGGGAAATTGGCTTAGTGATCGGAAGCAGAGGGTGGTTATCAATGGTACACACTCAGATTGGGTCACTGTTACTAGTGGAGTACCACAAGGGTCAGTTCTGGGACCAATTCTCTTCAATATATATATAAATGACATTGGGTATGGATTAAACAGTAAAGTCTCAATCTTTGCAGATGATACTAAGCTGAGTAAAGTAATTAAAACAATGGAGGACAACAGGCAACTACAAACAGATTTAGATAAATTGGAAGCATGGGCAGTTAAATGGCAAATGAAGTTTAACACAGATAAATGTAAGGTTATGCACATGGGAAGGAGAAATCTGTGTCATGATTACACACTAAATAAAGAAACACTTGGTAAAACAACAATGGAAAAGGACCTAGGGGTTTTAGTTGACAATAAGCTCAACTGTAGTAATCAATGCCAGGCAGCTGCTGCCAAGGCAAATAGGATCATGGGGTGCATCAGGAGGGGCATAGGTGCTCATGACCAGAACATCATTTTACCCCTGTACAAGTCACTGGTCAGACCCCATATGGAATACTGTGTACAGTTCTGGGCACCTGTGCTTAAAAAGGACATATCAGAACTGGAGCGCGTTCAAAGAAGGGCAACAAAGTTAATAAAAGGAGTGCGGGGGCTAGAGTACCCGGAAAGATTGTCCAAGTTAGGTTTATTTAGTCTAGAAAAAGACGATTGAGGGGCGATCTAATAACTATGTATAAATATATTCGGGGTCAATACAAGGATCTGTCCCACAATCTATTTATACCCCGGAGTGTAACCATAACCCGAGGGCATCCACTAAGGTTAGAGGAAAGGTGCTTTCTCCACCGACATAGGAGGGGATTCTTCTCTGTAAGAGCAGTGAGACTATGGAACTCGCTGCCAGAGGAGGTAGTAATGAGGGATACATTAAAAATGTTCAAAAGTGGCCTTGATGCCTTCCTGGCATGTAATAACATTTCCGGCTATGGCTACTAGACCACTGGAAGGAGTTAAACAGGCTGAACTGGATGGACTAAAGTCTTTATTCAGCCTTACATACTATGTTACCGTTTTTACCTTAACGGGTGTTGGTCCCGCTGTCTGGTGATCGCAAGTAGCCGTGGGACTCCATTCTCGCTGCTGGCTCGTAATGAAGGTGAGTATTACAAGCTTTGTATGTGGTTAGCTGCGACGGGGGCTCCAGAATTCTGGACGCCCACCCCCCCCCGAGCTTCTTGCTATCACCAGACAGCGGGACCAACACCCGTTAAAATAAACAGGTGTTGGTCCGGTTTTATGGTCATCCCCTCTGCCATCTTTGCGGCTTTCAAGAATCCACTTGACTTATGCCACTACTCATTGGCTAAACATCTATGTCGCACAAGAAGAGTTGGCTGAGCAACAGAGGGTCTCACGGGCACTTTGTATGGTGGCTGCCAATCTCAATGACATGATGGCTACTTGTTTCCCACCAAAACCAATGACAGGATATGCCCCCAGCATTCCAAGTGTCCCTCACCCTGGAGGGGTGACACATTTACCTTTCTAGGTCTGAACTCATAATTTAACCTTTTACTACGGATTGCTTTTAGGTTCTACTTTGGATGTCCGACAGTATATAAAACAATACCATTGTACATAAAAAAAAGTTTATTGAATAGTCATTTGGTGCCAATAGATAACATCAAGGCTTGTAGAAGACATTATCAAATAGGAACCGAACCCTCCACTAAAATGTAATTTTCCCTTCTTGGCGATGCAGTTGGCAGCCATATTTAGGAGCTCGATCAATAAAGAGAAAATGGAGAGCCCACTGAGAGTTTGCCTTGTGGGATAAGGGAGAGACTAAAAATAGGACTGGCAAAGCTGCTAAAGGTAAGTACAGGTTTTTCTTTCTGAACCCTCTATAACAGAATGTCCTCTAATTTAGGTAATACCTTTTCTAGGAATTTTAAGATGACATTCACACACAGTGTCAAATTGGCCCATCAGAGCACCAGACTATGCCTTGGTGGCCAGGGCCGGCTCCAGGATTATATGGGCCCTTGGGTGACAAAGTCTCAGCGGGCTCCTTTACTTCAGGTGGGGTGGATATTGCCCCTGGTTGTGGCTGCCCCTTAAAGGGCAAGTCCACTTCTGTACACTTTCCCCAGAGACCTCAGTGTGTCCACAGGTGCCAAGTAAGAGAGGAGTGACAGAAGGAAAAAAAGGAATGAGAAAGGAAGAATAGAAGGGATGACAGAAGGAAGGAAGGAAAAGAAGAGATGACAGAAGGAAGGAAGGAAAAGAAGAGATGACAGAAGGAAGGAAAAGAAGAGATAACAGAAAGAAGCAATGAGAATGAAAGAGAGAAAAAAGGCATGGCATAAGAAAGGGATAAAAAGAAAGAAAAAAAAATACAGAAGGAATCAGAATGAAAAGGAATGACAGAAAAAAGAAGGAATGACCAAGGAAAAAATGAAGAAATGACAAAAAGAAAGAAAGGAATGATGTGGAAAGAAA
This sequence comes from Gastrophryne carolinensis, assembly GCA_027917425.1. Taxonomy (NCBI): domain Eukaryota; kingdom Metazoa; phylum Chordata; class Amphibia; order Anura; family Microhylidae; genus Gastrophryne; species Gastrophryne carolinensis. The sequence continues at coordinate 392,512,886 of CM051237.1, read as the reverse complement.
TAAGAAGGAATGACAGAAAGAAGAAAAAGAAGGAGGGACAGAAGGGAATGGGAAAGGTAGGATAGAAGAAATGACAGAAGGAAAAAAAGAGATGACAGAAAGAAGGAATGAGAATGAGAGAGAAAAAAGGTCTGGCAAAAAAAGGGGGTGAAAAGGAAAGAAAGAAAAAAATTACACAGCGGGAATCAGAATGAAAAGGAATGACAGAAAAAAAGAAGGAATGACAAAAATAAAGAGAGGAATGATGTGGAAAGAAATAAAGGAAAGAAAAAAATGGCACAGAAAGAAAGAGAAAAAAGGAATGACAGAGAAAGAAGGAAATGTAGAAATGATACAGAAAGGAAGAAACAAAAATAAATGACAAAGGGAAGAAATAAAGAAAATAAGGAATGACAAAGAAAGAAGAAGAAGAAGAAAAATTAATGAGAGAGAAATAAAAAAAGCAATACAAAGAAAGAGGGAATGACAAAAGAAAAAATAAAGAAAAAAAGCAATGACCTCCCCCCAAAAAAGAAAAAAGGAATGAGTAAAAAACAAAAGAAGGAATGTGAAATAAGGTGAAACAGAAAGAATAGATAAAAGGACACAGAATGAAAAATGGGGGTGACAAAAATGAAAGGGAAAAAAAGGTATGACAGAAGGTCAGAAAGAACCATTGGGAAGAGATGTGTCTCATTGAGCACCAATGTCAGGCCCTTTTAAAGTGGACCAAAACCCGGGATTTTGACTATCCCGGGTTTTAGTCCTTGGCACCTGATGCGGGATGCCCCACCTGATGTGTGAAAACCCCATCGCACACCAAAGCTCACCTTTCCCTGGTCCTACAGTGCATGCCCAGCCTCTCGTCCAATCAGTGTGCTCCACTGCACTGACATCAAATAGTCTTGGACTTGCCAAGTAAAGCTGAGTGTAGCTGGGCGTGTCGGTGGCCGCATCCCCACTATTCTTTAACAGGAAGTGTGTCTGCGCTGACCATTCACAAATGCCTGGCGCGGTATCAATTATAACGGGCAGCAGCCACTGCTTGTGCATGTGCCATTGGATCGGGGAGAAGATGAGTATACTGGGTGACCTGGGGGTTTTTACACAGCGGGGTATCCTGAATCTAGATGCCCCGCGGGGGAGAAAGAATGCCTGCCCTGCAGTCTCATAGACTCAAGGTTGGGTTTTGGTCCACTTTAAAGTGCATGGCCCCACTAAGCCCAGTGATGACTCCGGCCTGCCTGGTGGGCCACAGACACTGGCCTATGGTGGTCATCAGGGCAGTACAGGAGACCTAAGCCTAGAACAGTGTTTTAATTTGTCTGCAGTGATTTGTTTTATTTATTCAGTATGTTACATTTTTATTGGTATTCATTTCTTTGGTGTGGCCAAGGTGACACTGTTCATGAGCATTAGACTTTCCAGACATCTGAGCAGGCACTTTGGTGGCCACATTCTTACATGGCTGCCATCAGGACAGACAGGACATCAGTATGGGGCCCGGTCACTATCCCATGACAGTACAGACAGGACATCAGTATGGGGCCCGGTCACTAGCCCATGATGGCAGCCCAGTGGCTTCTCACCTGCTCCAGTGCTAACCACCTACTGCAGCCTCTGTTTTGTTTCTTGAGTTAGGCATTTTGCCTTGTAAAACACCCATTAAAAAGAGGTATGCAGAGACAATTTCAGCAGACATGTTTCTTATAGGCAGTGTTGTGGCAGACATGTACTGCTCCACATTGGAAATAAATAAAAATCCATGTAGAAATGATAAGGTGGCCTGAGGTGACATCAAGGTTTGTATAGGACATGAGCATGTCTAATGGTGGCCTTGCACTTAATGTAGATATATTACGTATATTACGTTCACATGACAAAGCGTTCCCAAATCTTAGGATTTACATTCCAGAAACATCATTCATTTAAGCTAATATTCTAGTCAAAGAAACCATCAAAATCATCAGCATCATTATTCTGAGTCTGTGGTCTTAGCATAGCTTCAATGTCCGAACTGCTGTCTTCAGATTCACCCCAAAAAGCTGTAAACACAAGAATAAATGGTAATTACAGTATTACACTGACCACTGAATGAAGAAATACAATATAAAAGATGCATACATGTAAAAGAGGGATTAACAAGTACAGGGCTGGGTTTACCATTAGGTAACCCTAGTGCTATGGAGTGTGATGTTACTGCTATAGTTATTTAAAAAAAATACCTTGCTGGCACCTTAAAGCAGACCAAAACCCACCAAACTTGTTGAATACATTTGGCCATAGCCCCTGCCGATATTTCCCTCTTAGGGTGTAGAACTAGAAATGGATCATTTCCTTTTTCAAATCATCTTGGAACCAGTCATAGAAACATCGAAGGTTGACGGAAGAAGGAGACCATACGGTTCACCTAGTCTGCCCATATGTAACTGTATGTACTCTTTATCTTAGGATAGATGTGTGCTTATCCCAGGCATGTTTGAATTCAGTGATGCAAGCAAAAAAGAAGTGCCAAGGAAGCTGGACATAAAAATACAATTCTGTGATTACTCACCTGTAGAATTGGTATTATGAGTATACAGCACGTCCTGCTCCAGAAGATTCCTTACACTTGGGTTATACATCCTCAAGATGGTGCTGGACTGCAGAGACAGCAAAAAAGTGGCTCCTCACGGCCCCATATATACCAGGGACCTCCCACAAATTCCCCAGTATTGAAAAGCAGTTAAAATGAAGCCGGGAGAACTATAACAATCAAAATTCAATGAACATCTGACCAATCACCATAAAGAGGTAACTGAGAATAATGATAACAAGGGTGGGGTGGAGCAGGACGTGCTGTATACTCATAATACCAATTCTACAGGTGAGTAATCACAGAATTGTATTATACAGCACGTCCTGCTCCAGAAGATTCCTTACACTTGGGACATCAAATAGCAGTGTCCGTAAGGTAGGGTGGGATCCCAAAAAGCAACAGCGGGCAACCACTGCCACCTGCAGAACTGTGCGACCAAAAGCAGCATCAGCTAAGGCCCTAACATCAACCTTGTAAAACTTAGAAAAGGTATGAACAGAAGACCAAGTAGCGGCCTTGCAAACTTGTTCAACAGAAGCCTGGTGCTGAAAAGCTCAAGAGGCACCAATAGCATGAGTAGAATGAGCAGTAAGGCGGAAGGGAGGATTCTTCCCCTTAGCAGAATAGGCCTGAATCACAGCCTGACGAATCCACTTGCTGATAGTAGATTTAGCTGGAGCCAGACCCTTCTTAGGTGCAGAAGGAAGAACAAAAAGAGCATCAGTCCTGAAGGAATCAGTAGCCACCACATAGAACTTCAAGTTCCTGACCACATCCAGAGAATGTAAGAGCCTCTCCTTAGAGTTACAAGGATTAGGACACAGAGAAGGCAAAACAATGTCCTGATTGAGATGAAAGGCAGACACAACCTTAGGTAGAAAGTCTGGCTTAAATCAAAACACCACCTTGTCCTGGTGTATTGATGGAAAGCACCACCAGCTCAGAGACACGCCTAACAGCCACCAAAAAGACTACCTTAAGCATAAGAATAGACAAAGGGGCTTCCTTCAAGGGTTCAAAAGGGGACCCCTGCAAGGCAGATAAGACCAAATTCAAGTCCCAGACTGGTAACATAGGCTTACGTGGGGGACGCACGTGAGTAACCCCCTGGAAAAAGGTCTTGACCAGGGGATGCTGAGAAAAGGATTTTTGAAAGAAAATGGTCAGGGCAGAAACATGACCTTTAAGAGTACTGAGTTGAAGACCCAAATCCAAACCATGTTGCAGAAATTCCAGAATCCTAGGAATAGAAAACTCACGACAGGGGAGTGACTTGGACTCGCACCAGTCAATGTAGGTACGCCAAACCCTATAGTAGATGGAAGAAGAGGACCTTTTCCTAGCCCTGATCATGGTGTTAACAACCGAGGCAGGCAGCCCTTTCTCCATCAAGATGGAGGTTTCAGCAGCCAGGCCGTCAAAGGCAGCGTTTGTAAATTGCCAGCCTGCACGATGTCTGCGAACCACACTCTTCTTGGCCAACAGGGGGCCACCAGAATGGCTGGCACCCCTTCCTGAGCTATCTTGCGCAGCACCCTGCCCAGCACAGGAAACGGGGGAAACATACAGGAGCTGAAAGCTCTTCCAAGACATTGCCAAGGCATCCATGGCTAAGGCCAGAGGGTCCTGGAACAGAGAGACAAATACTGTAAGCTTGTGATTGTGACGGGACGCAAACAGATCCACATCTGGCTGACCCCAACGGTGACGCAGGGAGCGAAGCACCCTGTTGCTGAGGGACCATTCTCCCAGACAAGAGGTCCCCCTGCTCAGAGAGTCCGCCTCCAGATTCTCCACCCCCGGAATGTACACTGCTGAGATGCAAGGAACATTGTCCTCCGCCCAAGACAGAATCATAGACATTTCCCTGAGGGCCCTTCTGCTCCGGGTCCCTCCCTGATGATTGATGTAGGCAACTGCCGTCTGGTTGTCCGAGCGGACCTGAACAGCCTGACCTCGAAGGTGTGGGGTTAGGTTTTTTAACACAACCACCATTAAATAATACAATAGTCAATTATATAAGTTTCTATTCCAGCGCAGGGAGCCTAAAAAGGCTGTGTCAGTCCAGCCACGTGTAACAATAGCAAAAGACTATGTAAAAACATAGAACAGACTCCGCGGGAAATCAAGGGTTAAACAGTTCTCTTAATGACTTCACCAGCAGTGCTTGTCTCAGATCACAGTGTAGCCCGACCACCAGAATCACATTGCACGTACCAGATTTTGCTTTACAATAAGCCCATCAAAGATAACTCAGCTCCAAATAAGAACAATGATCCAATACGGTTGTCCTCTATTACTTCAAATAGCACGCCTCAGTAGTTTCAAAGTTGCGGGGAGAAATTAAAAACGGGACATAGCATAATACCGTTTTTAAATGGATATATAAAAACTTTATTGCGCTTACCCCGTAATAATTCAAACTTGCATCTCATATGTCACTCCAAATGTAATTATTACCTTGATCTTCCTCTATTCCGATATGGGTCATTCAAAACAAACCTCACCGCCCCGGCCGTGGGCTATAGAGGTAAAATCCTGCGGCTGTAGCTGCCAGACAGAACGTAGTGACGTCGTGGAGGGTCCCGCCCAACACGTTTCGTCTATTCCGACTTTTTCATTAGGCAGCGGGCCCTCCACTCCGTCACTAATTTATTCACCTCACTGGGTGACGTGTTAGTAGGAGTGTTAACTCCTTCATTGCTTTCTTTTTGATTCAATATAAATGTGAAAGGCGATTGTCATTTTCAATGTAAGCACGGCATTTATTTCACTGCTATGAACTTTAATTCTGTTTACTTCATAAAAAGGGGAATTATCTCCTTCTTTACTAGAAGTAACTATATATAGCTATATATAAATCTAATATCTTAGATGGTTATTTAGTCCGCCAATTCACTGTATATATATATATATATATATATATATATATATATATATATATATATATATAATTAGATCAATATACTCTTTCAAAAATATATCAGAATTCCCCTTAGAGGAATATAAGCTGATAAAGGCAACTTAACAATTATTAAAAGATCACATATATAAAAAATATAAAAATTTACAATAAACTCCGAATATATTAAAATCCAAATATAACTCTGCAACAAATATTACTGATTTAATCAATTAATAACTATTAATTACTCCTCTTAATTGTAAAATTAGTAATAATAATAGTAATATAATAATAATAAACAATTGTAAGAATACCTAAAATAACATTTTAATATCAATAAATTTATGATTAAAATTACCCTAAGGTAAATTAATTATTCCCAATGAAACAATTCATATCGAATTCAATATTCAAACCTGATGGATTCATTGTTTGCATTTTAAAAATCCACCTGGATTCAGCTTGAGACAACAATCTTATAATATTCCCCCCTTTAAGACCTCGGGTTAGCACATTTATCCCCATAAAGCGAAGTCCTTTGGGATTACACCCATGAACCATTTTAAAATGTGCTGACACGCTATATGATTCTCATGATTTCACAAATTGGTATTGCTGATCCTCCAGAGCGAACCTGAGAAATCTCTGATGACCTGGAAAGATAGGTACATGAAGGTAAGCATCCTTGATGTCTACAGAGGTCAAGAAGTCCCCTGGACGCAGAGAAGTCACAGCTGAGCGCAGAGTCTCCATGGGAAAGTGTCTGAATCTGACAAATTTGTTGAGGCGTTTTAAATCCAGGATGAAGGACCCATCCTTTTTGGGAACAATGAAAAGATTGGAATAGTAGCCCTTGCCCCTTTCCCTTAAGGGCACTTGGCAGATGACCTTCAACTCCAGAAGGTTCTGGACAGTAAAGGACAGACCCTGAGCTGACAAGGGGTTTTGAGCTAACCGGGATCTGATGAATCTTGGGGGAGGCCAGGCTGCAAACTCTATCTTGTAACTGGAGGACACTACCTCCTGAATCCACCGGTCTGAGACATGACGCCTCCAGACGTGAGCAAAGAGCCGAAGCCGTCCCCCCACCCGGATGGGTGAGGGCGCCCCTTCATGCCTGAGGGGGCTTGGGAGAGGACTTAGGCTTGGGACCCCAGGTGGGACCAGGGCGGCCACGTCTTCTGCCCCTGCCTCAAAAATCTCTGCGGGCCCCAGCAAAGGAAGCACCCTGTCCAACTCTGGAACCACGGAAGGAAGACCTGAACCCCGAAAGGGCCGGGGCTGCCTTTTACGCTGAGGTAACTTGCCTCCCTTAGCAAATCCAGACGTTCACCAAAGAGGCGCAGCCTTCTTAGCAGCGTTGTCAGCTGCCCACTGGCACAGCCAGACCGAGCGGCGTATAGCCACCAATAAGGCAGATGCCCTGCCACACATACTAATGGTATTATCCAGGGCTGAAAGAGCATAAGCAACACATTCCTCACAATGCAAAAGAGCTCTATACTCTTCACTACCTGCATCATCAGGGGCCCCATCTAAGACACTCCTGAGCAGGCTCTTGATAGCAACAACTGTAATAGCAGAGGCACAGACCAGACACAGCGCGGTCCCCACACAGGCAAAAGCATGGCAAGACAGCTGATCTATGCGCCTGTCTTCCCCATCCCGCAGGGTAGTAGAGTCAGGGGAATGCATGACGGATGTGTTGGACAACCCCAAAACCGGTGCATCCACTTCGGGAGGACATGACTAACGTTTAACCATCTCAGCGGGAAAGGGATACCTCTTATCCCAACTCTTTGGTAACCCGGGAAGCCGGCTAGGCCGTTCCCACTCTTTGAGCACCAGATTATTAAAATGAGTTTGTTCAGGAAACTCCAAGCGTGGTTTAACAGTATGAAACAGCTCCCCCTGCTGCCGCGGGGCCACGGCAGGAGGAGAGATACAGAGCACTTCAAAAATGTGAGCCAGAAGTCTGTCAGTATCATCTGAAGCCCATGGGTCATACCCTCAGCATAGCCCCTAGGCTGATCCTCAGATGATTCTGAGTCAGAAAAAAATTCCCCCTCTTCCAGGGGGCTATATCCAGTAATATAAAAAAAAACTCCTCAGCTTCCATAGGAAAGAGAGTAACACCGGGTGCCAGATGCCAGCGCTTAGCAGGAGCCTTACGTGGACCATACCCAGCAATATGCCTTTTAATGCTGGCCACCCGGGCAGCCAAATCAGGTTGAGACTCCCCACTGGTATGCACCTCACTGGGAGTCAGGTGTAAGCGTGGGGGGGTAGGCGAAGCCAGAGGGGGCGCAGCACTAGGCCCAGCCGCAGGTAACCCAGACTGCAGCGCAAGTACCTGCTGGGAGCAGGGTACACAAACCCTGATGTCATCACTGACAGGGGATACCCCACACGCAATACACAGCCGGGCTTGTCCCGAAGGAACCCCGAGCACATTATCCTGAGAAGCCTCCATATGGTGATTATCACGGCACAACAGGCCAATAGAGATTGACGCTAATAATAGCAACCCGGGATGCCCCAATAACCCGCTAGGGAAGTGGGAGGTAAGGGAATACAATAGCCCTCCAATAAGAGTTAACACTAAATAGAGGGGATAGGACCGGGAGAAACCACAAAAGTTTGACCCGCCTGCAAGACATAAGCAAAAAGATCCCATAAGCAATATGAAATACAGAGAAATACAAAATAAGTCAGCCCGCAGGGGCACTTACGAACCGCGATAGGGAGACGCCAGACACACGCAGCAGAGAACTAAATATACCTCGAGGGGCGGGCCGCGGAGACAGTGATGCAGAACGCATCAGTCACAAGGCCCGCCCCCCCCGAAAAGCGGAAAAACGCGCCCACATGACAAGGCCAGCCAATGATGGCGCAGCAGCTCCTGAGGCGATGTCGCCGCCAACACAAGCGTGCGGCAGCGGCACAAGCGAGTACAATCGTGCGGCGGTGGCGGCAAAAGAAACCAGTGCAACCAATTCAAAAGGGATCATCACATAAATAATATAGCCAAGACATGCACACCCCCCCCCCCCCCCCCGAGATCTACCAGGGAGAGCGAAGGGGAAGCGACGGCCAGCCTAAAGGGAGCCAACTGCAGGGACAGGGGGCGAGGGGCACAAGACGCGGGAGGGGCATCCCATAAGGCTCACCATGGGCCTATACCGCCTACCCTTTGGTGGTTGGAGCAGCGCTCCTCAGCACCTTACAGCGGTGCTGCCTACCTTCACCCGAACCAGTGCAGCCTGAGCTGGGAGGCAGTAAAAGGAAACGGGTGGGAATAGTCCTACAGGGCCGCAGGCTAATAGCCCCGCTCACCTGCGAGTAGAAAGAGTCATCTTCTAGTCATCGCAGCCCAGATCGCAGAGAAGATCTGGGGAATTTGTGGGAGGTCCCTGGTGTATATGGGGCCGGAAGGAACCACTTTTTTGCTGTCTCTGCAGTCCAGCGCCATCTTGTGGATGTATAACCCAAGTGTAAGGAATCTCCTGGTGCAGGACGTGCTGTATAGAATATATGGCCCTTAATAAGTATGTATCTGCGCAAAAGTTAATGCTCAACACTTTGCATAGAATATCTGTGCAGCTCATTGTTCAAGGCTTTCAGCTACAGTACTGGATGTTACAGCGCCTGGAAAGCGACTTTCTCCCCTCTCCTGTATACAAGCACTCTGCTATTACATATGCAAATGATAGTATAGTAAAGTGCAATAGTCTTTAAAGCAGGGCAGCTCACGCTCACATACAAACTATGATGAAAAAAGAAACACAAACAAAAAGAATATAATGAATATATTTAATAATATACACACACACACACACACACACACACACACACACACACAGTGATAGTGCTGGAACGAAAAGCAAAGTCTTTATGTTTATTGTTATCAGTTGCAGTTAGTGTACTGGCATAATCCTCTGCAATGCACTTTCCGAGGATTCAGTATAATAAGACAGTATAATAAGACTAACCACTGTATGTGATGTGAGGTGGAAACACTTCAAGGTATTGTCCAGGCAACTACATAGACCATATAATCACATAGCCCTAAAGCTCCTAATGTTCCCCATTTTTTTTTCTTTCAAAATGAGAAATCGTATTTTGAATTTTTCATTTATTTTGTAAAATTTCCAGCCAGTGGGTGTGGCTGCGCTCCAGTAAAATAGCAGGCAGCGTGTTTATATAAGCATACTTTTGATACCTAATCACAAAGCTGCAATTCTCAGGTGGCCATGGGGGGGGGGGGAAATTGTAGAACACCAGTCAAGCCCTAGGATTGGTGGTCTACTGCTAGAGGAATCAGGGGAGTGGCAGTACTGAATCATGTTTTTTACATTTTGCCAGGACAGCCAGTGCAGGATGTCAGGTCAGTTTACAACCGGCTTAATTGGCAGCATTGGCTTAAAGGGCCACTCCAGCTCCTTCCTGCAAAATAATCATTACCCCCACCAAATAGTGATTATGCTCATGTAAACAAAGAAAAAAAAAAAGACTCTCCCCTTCACCCCGGATCCAGCCACTGAAATCGGCAGTGCCATAGCACCGAATGCCGCCGCCTTCCTCAAGTCCCAGGAAGATGGCGGCGGGTGTTCAGGGACTTTGCACTGAATTCGGGCTGAAGGTCAGTGGCGGAGGTTATGTTTATTTTGCAGGAAGGGGCTGGAGTGGCCCTTTAATTACCAACATGTTTTATGGAATCCCTAGATACTTGGAGCATGACGTGACTTGGTGCAGGGCTTACACGTTCCCAGCATGTGTATATTTGTTCCTCAAAGCCTGTAAATAAGCCACACACCCATAACCCACTAACTGTTTAAAGCCGCCTCACTTGAGGACACCAAATATTTTTAATGTGTTATACTTGCCAAAGGGCATGTTAGTAGGCACTAACCATACAGGGTGCCCAAAGTGTTATTTTCACCCATTTTCCTGTTTTTATTTTAAAATGTAAGATAAAAATGAAAAAAAAAAATGCTTACATTACAAAGGGAATGTGTCATCTTTTAACTTTATGCTTTCTGGATATCATTTCATCTTCAACTTGCTTAACTGTACACAGTAACAGTAATTTTGACCAGGGTGCCTAAACTTTTGTAAGCCACCATATGTGGTGTTAGACTAGGGTGGTGTGGATATTATTTTTTAGTGGTTTTAATATTTGTCTTATTGGAACATGTAGAATGTGGCGTTGTATTATATGTTGTGCAATCATTTGGTTCTTGAGGTTTATGTTTCAGTAATTTTGTATCTGAATGTGCTCAAGGCTAACTACCAAGTTGTGAGGCAGAGGCAGCTAGCAACTATATTTGAGCCCTTTATCATGTCCGCTGAAGGGTTAATTTGCGTCAGGCATCCCGATCAGGCAAAATAAGGGATGAGTGGGTTTTACCTTGAATATCATAAATGACATGCGCTCTTTTGAATTACTTTTTTTTATATAGAATTATATATAAAAAAAAACAACATAGCGACAATCATTAAAATGTGTGGTTTTCACATCAGCAATTCCCTTCAAAAAGCCCTTTATCTTTTTGTTTTAGTGCTATCTGCAACATAACATAAAAGACAACAAAAATCAAATAAAAAAAAAAAAGTTTTCAGCATCATCTTCTCATCCAGACAAGCAGTGAATTACCTTGTGAAAGAAAATGATAGTGTTGTTGTAAGGTCACACTCGGAAGAATTGGAAAATAACCAGGAAACAGCTGAATACAATACACGGGAGCATGTCACTCAAATAGCTGCACTATTATCCCACTGAGATTACATGAAATACCACTGAGCCGGTAACAAAGAAACCGTGTCCCTTACAATTAGGTCAGGATATGATGAAATGTTACTACCCTTGAAGGCTGATGACAGGCATTTGATAGTAATTATGTTTGGGAAAGTATTTTAAATCCTTACGAACCAAAGGTATGGACTGAAATGTCAGGAACACAGACAGAAAAGCATTCAGGGACAGATATTCAATTTATTGTTTGCAAAATTTAAAAAAAAAAAAATCAGTTTCACCTTCAGAGCTTAAAGGGAGTTTTTTCAAATACATACAAAGAAAAGAGTGTCATGTTAACATTGCTGAATCATTTTACTCTTATATCAGAGGTTTTCTGCTCATCACGCCCTGAATCTTGATGCTAACGCACAGTAACAGGAAGCGCTGTGGCAGCATTCACATTGGGGGCCATGAGGTCAGGGAGACCCATCATGACAGCTCCTCCTCTTTAATAATTGGCCTGCTTTATTTACTGCATCTAATACATCCAGTTTTAACATTTTATCCAAATGTACATTTAATCCCTGCGGGCAGTATAGGTATGGTGGTTATGACATACAACGATGTCCCATGGTTACTTCTGCACCACAGCAAACAATATTTTAATTAAAAAAAGTAACCATAATACCTAAATAGGATAAACCTTACCTTTAGACTTAATATTGGTAGGAACGTTACTGGATCCCAAGTTTGTCATGGGTACTGACGTATTGTTTTTTTCTATCCTGTGAAGAGAAATATAAATAATGTTGATAAACCACAAAAACAGCAATTATATTGTAGGCAAATATATATAAATTATATATATATATATATATATATATATATATATATTTATATTTACAATGAAGAGGAGCACACCTCACACACCTCACTGTTTTATTCACCATGTGAATAAAACAGTGTATAATACAAAAATATATACAAATGCTTCTATATTTGCCACTGGTGATCAATTAGTAGAGAATCAAAAAAGTATACAGTAAAATGGTCTTTTAAGTATATCCCCTAGAGGTTGGTCAGGCACCAGTAGTCTAGTTAACGCAAAAAGATTATTAGCAGTAACTGTAACAAGAAATAATATGTATGGTAAAAAGTTACCTCTACCTTTCAAGTGGACCAACACCCAGAATTTTCACTATCCTGGGTGTTGGTCCACTTCGGCGGGGCACCCCGATCGGGGTTAGGTAAGGTTTGTGGGCGTCCGGGGGGGTTTCACACAGTGGGGCATCCCGATTTCGGATGCCCCGTGGGGAGGGAGCTGATCGGCCATGGGTGTTGGTCCACTTTAAGAGGCCACTGCTATGGTGCACACTAAACCACCTAGGGTATTAGCTCATGTAACAGCTGCCCAAATATACGGTCAAGGAAATGCAGAAATATGACATTAGATGCAAATGTAAAAAAAAAAAGCATCATACCCCAGTATAGCAAGTGAGTCTGCCAGCAGGTGCAAATAGATTCAGTGTCAAATCACAACGTGGCATAGTCATACAAGTGAATCAAATAGACAGAATAACAAGACACTAGAAACATAACAGTACATGGCGTAAGAAATACTATAAGACCGCTTTAAATCATACCAACGTACTTTGGAGCACAACTTACAAATCTTACATCATAATTAAACAACAAGATAGTTTAGATAAAACTTATCAAACAGGTTGGCACTAGATAGGCCTCATTACATTACACAAATAAGTAAGACAAGTTGGTTGAGACCCATTGTCAGAGCTATAAAATATAAACCTTACTTAATATTCTAACAATGGATAGACCTCAAAGCTCGACGTTAACAAACACGACAGACAAAGACAGTAGAAAAGCAGACCTCAAGGTTTCATTAAGCAAAGGTAGGCCTAATTCAGCACGGTATAACAATAGCTACACATCTTCCCCAATATTTCAATTACAGGTCTCTGTTTCTCAATCACAGAGAAGTCAATTCAGCATAAACAATAATATACTTCTTATAAAACCCAAATCAGCAAATTAAAACTTATACAATGTAATTTTTAAAATAAAATATATACATTTATATTTCAAACTTCCGTTGTATAACAATACTCTCAACACAATGCAACCACAGGGCCTGAATGAAGAAACAGATTACACACTATTTATATGATAATCCTTTGTTCTGGGGCCCTATATTTTTGCTCTGCAGATCCTCTCCCATATAAGATACTGGACTACCTTAGACTTTATTAGATTTACTTCCTCCCTGTACTCCAGACGCCATCCCCGCCATCATCCACCTACAGATCATCATTTCATATAAGGTAATTATCCAGGTTTTGTGTTGCATAAATGAGTGTCATCTATTGTTCATTGATTGCTTTCTCAACAAACCATTGCTCTCTTTTTATACAAAAACTAGGTATTATATAATCCTGCTGCTGTCTTCTCAATCCTTTTCATTCACGTGTGTGTGTGTGTGTGTGTGTGTGTGTGTGTGTGTATGTATATATATATTATCTTGGATTCATAATTACCATTTATGAATTAAATGTAAACATTACTACTCCCTACCTCCTAATCTTACTATGCAGCAAGGGATAATACCATTTTGTGATTACTCACCTTTAAAATGGCTATTATAAGTATGTCACAAACCCTGCTTCCACTATTCATGACATATGGGTTATGGTCCAGTAGAGGGCGAACTTCTGCAGAGATGAAAGCAAAAAAGAAGCCCCTCCCGGTCCATAAATACCTGGGACCTCCCACACATTCCCCAGTATTTGACAGCAGTAAGGGGACCAGGAAGAGCTAATAAAACGTTCTTAACCATAAAAAGGTTCACCATATAAAGGATCCAGAATACAAAAGGGCGGGATGAAGCGGGGTGTGTGACATACTTATAATACCCATTTTAAAGGTGGGTAATTACAAAATGGTATTATTCCAAGTATGTCACACACCCCGCTTCCACTATTCATGACATATGGGACATCCAAAAGCAGTATCCGTCATGGGTGGGCATCGAAATACAGCAAAAAAATGCACCAATTTAAACCACTGCAGCTTGCAGAACCTTGCGGCCAAAAACAGCATCCGCTGAGGCCCGCACATCAACCTTATAAAACTTTGAAAAAGTATGAACGGAAGACCAAGTAGCAGCCTTACAAACTTGTTCAACAGAAGCCTGGTGCAGAAAAGCCCAGGAAGCCCCAACAGTAGGATGAGCAGTGATCTTAAAAGGAGGAACCCTCCCCTTAGCAGAATAGACCCCAACAATGGCCTGGCGTATCCATTTACTAATGGTAGACTTGGCGGGCGCCAAACCTTTTCTGGGCCCAGAAGGAACCACGAACAAGGCGTCCGTCTTAAGAAAAGGAGAAGTAGCAACCAAATAGTACTTCACACAACGAACCACATCCAAAGAGTGTAACACCCTCTCCTTGTCATTGCTAGGCTTAGGACACAAGGAAGGGAGAACTATATCCTGATTGAGATGGAAAGCAGAAACCACCTTAGGAAGGAAATCTGGTTTAAAGCGAAAGGCCACCTTATCCTGGTGTCTCTCAAAGTAAGGGGCCTGAATAGACAGAGCCGCCAACTCAGAGACACACCGAACAGAGGTAATAGCCACCAAAAAGGCAACCTTTTGAGTAAGCACAGAAAGAGACACATCCTGCATCGGTTCAAAGGGAGGCCCCTGGAGGGCCGAAAGAACCAAATTTAGGTCCCAAACGGGAACCAAAGGCTTTCTAGGGGGCCGAACATGAGTGACCCCTTGGAAAAAGGTCTTGACCAGATGATGCAAAGCAAAAGACCTTTGAAAAAAGACAGCCAGGGCAGAAACCTGACCCTTCAAATTACCGAGCTGGAACCCCAGATCCAGACCGTGTTGTAGAAACTCCAAAATCCTAGGAATCGAAAACACCCTGCAAGGTAAGGCCCTAGCCTCACACCAGTCAATATAGGACCACCAAGTCCTATAGTAAATAGTAGAGGAAGACCTCTTCCTAGCTCTAATCAAGGTTTGAATAACCGCCTCAGACAAACCTTCCTCCCTCAGGATGAAGGTTTCAGCAGCCATGCCGTCAAAGGAAGCGTTTGTAAATTGGGGTAACGTAGTTGACCCTGAGAGATCAGATCCGGAGACAGGGGCAGCCTGTACTGATCTACCGCCAATCTTACGACGTCTGCGAACCAAACCTGTCTTGGCCACCTTGGGGCCACCAGAATTGCTAGTGCCCCCTCTAGAGCCAGCTTGCGCACTACCTTGCCCACCATGGAGAAGGGGGGAAACAGGTACAGAAACCCCAGATCCCTCCAGGCAAGGGACAAGGCATCCACTGCCAGGGCCAGAGGATCCTGAGACAGAGATACAAAAATTGGGAGCTTGTGATTGTGCCGAGAGGCAAAGAGATCCACCTCCGGAGTCCCCCACTTGTGACACAGGGCCCGAAACACCCTGTGGTTGAGAGACCATTCCCCTCGGCGAGAGAATCCCCTGCTCAGGGAGTCCGCCTCAGTGTTCTCCACTCCTGGAATGTATACTGCCGAGATGCAAGGAACATTACTCTCCGCCCATGTCAGAATCAGAGAGACTTCCCTGAGGGCACTCCTGCTGTGAGTCCCTCCTTGGTGATTGATGTAAGCTACCGCCGTATGATAGTCTGATCGAACCTGAACCGGTAAACCCTGTAGGTGAAGTATCAGACGCGACAGCTCTGAGCTCCAAGACATTGATGGGGTTGTGAGCCTCCTGAGGACCCCACAAACCCCTGGAACTGATAATCTTTCCAGAAGCCTCCCCAACCCGACAGGCTGGCATCCGTGGTAACCGTCTCCCAACGAGGGGCCAGGAACGATCTGCCCCTCATCAGATTGATTGATTCCAGCCACCACTGAAGGGACTGCCGAACCCTGGGAGACATCAGAAATGACTGATCCAAGGACTGAGGACATCCGTCCCATTTCAGCAATAGATGGATTTGTAGCGACCTCATGTGGAATTGAGCAAAGGGGACTGCCTCGAAGGAGGCCACCATCAAACCCACCAGAGTCATCCCTAGCCGAATGGAAGGGCGAGGGTTGGTCAGGAGAACACGTATCAGATCCTGAACCCTCTGCACCTTTGGCTGAGGTAGGAACACTCTGGCCTGACTGGTATCCAGATTCATGCCCAGAAAGGAGATCTCCCTTGACGGGGAGAGAGAAGACTTGGGGTGGTTGATCACCCATCCGAACCTTTCCAGCGTCGCCACCACCGTCCTGGTGTCCAACTCCGCCTGGCAGAGGGAAGAAGCTGTAATGAGTAGATCGTCCAAATACGTCACAATGCGAATGCCCTGGGCTCTGAGCAGGGCCATTATGCCCGCCAGAACCTTGGTAAACACCCTCGGTGCTGAGGTCAGCCTGAACGGGAGGGCCACAAACTGAAAATACTGATCTCCCACCACGAACCTGAGAAATCTCTGGTGTGCTGGGAAAATTGGTACATGAAGGTAAGCATCCTTGATGTCTATGGACGTCATGAAATCCCCCTGACGAAGGGAACCGATGGCTGAACGCAAAGTCTCCATGCGGAACTTCTTGGTTCTGATGAACCTGTTGAGAAGCTTCAAATCCAGGATGGGTCTTATGGAGCCATCTTTTTTGGGAACCGTGAAGAGGTTGGAATAATAGCCCCGGCCTATCTCTGAAAGAGGCACCGGGCATATGACCGCCATGTCCAGGAGATTCTTTACAGCCAACAGGAGCCCCTGCGCCGCCCGAGGATCCGATGGTACCCGAGACCTTAGGAATCTGGGAGGAGGCTGGGACTCGAACTCCAGTTTGTACCCAGACGAGACCACTTCCAATATCCACTTGTCTGTGACCTCCTGGGCCCAGATCTGGAAGAAGAGCTGCAGCCGTCCCCCCACCCGCAAGGGTGAGGGCGCCTCCTCATTGTTGAGCTGGCTTGGCAGCGGGCTTGGGCCTGGAACCCCAGGTAGAGGCTGTACGGGCACGTCCTCTACCTCGGTTCCAGGAATCACCTCTAAAGCCAGAGTAGGCAAGACCTCTGCCCCCTCTGGCACCGCGAAAGGATGGATTAAAGGAGCTTGCCCCCCGAAAGGAGCGACGCAGCTTCTTACGCTGAGGTAGCTTCCCATCCTTCGCCACAGAATCCAATTTGTCTACAAACAGCCGCGTTCCCAAAAAGGGCAAAGCTGTAAGTGACTTCTTGGTCGCAATGGCAGCCGCCCACTGGCGCAGCCAGACCGATCGGCGCATGGCCACCAACAGGGCCGAAGTCCTACTACACATGGTAATAGTGTCGTCCAACCTCTTAAGGGTTGTGAATTCAACGCTGTCCGGGCTGAGCTGGGACCCATTTAACATGTCCCTGATCTCCGACCTGGGGCCACAGCCACGAGTGCAGATGCACAGACGGCAAGGCAGAACCCACACTGGCAAAGGCATGACATGCCATCTGATCAATGCGCTTGTCCTCGCCATCCTTAAGGGTAGTGGCGTCAGGAGTATGTACAACGGAGGTGTTGGACAATCCTAGAATGGGCGCCTCGGGAGGGGAAGACCAGGGCTTCACCGCATCCATCGGAAAGGGATACTTCCTATCCCATCCCTGAGGAACACCGTGAAGGCGACACGGCTTCTCCCATTCTCTAAGAATCATGCTGTCAAAATGATCCTGATTTGGAAACTCCAAGCGGGGCTTAGAGAACCCAAAGAATTCGCCCTTCTTCGGAGGGGCCTCCGCTGGTGGGGAAATATCCAGAACCTCTAACAGATGGGTCAGGACCCTGGGGGTATCAACAGCATCCCCCAGCGCCTGCCCAGCATCAGAATCAAAGAACTGCAATTCCTCAGTCTCAGATTCCTCAAACAATTCCCCTTCCTCAAGCGTGGAATAATCAGTCCAATCAGGTGAGTCATAATCATCAAAATCAATTACCAGCGTAGCCGGTGACAGATGCCTTTTCTTAGCAGTGGCCTTTCTGCTCAATGAGCTAGAAATAATTTTCTCGAGGTTGGCCAGCCTGGCACATACCTCCGAGTGCGACTCCCCACTAATGACAGTGTCGCTTGGGGTATGGATGATGCGGGGTGGGGTAGGAGAGGCGGGCGGCACTGACCCAGACGCCTGGGGTCCCGACTGCCGAGTTATGGCCTGTTGCACACATGGTATGCAAATAAGCACATTCTCCCCCGTAAGGATACCCCACAACCCACACATAGCCGGGATTTTCCCAAGGGGAGCCCGAGCTTGGTATCCTGTGGAGCCTCCATATGGTGATTTTAAGGTAGTCGCAATGACCCGAGGGAATTACGCTGGTAAGCAACCCGGGATGCCCCTTAAGTCCCAAGTGGGAGGATTTTTTTTTAAGTGCCCCAAATTATTGCTAGGGACCTAGGACCGGGAGGACCCCCTTTTTACGCAAGGCACAGGGAGTCCTCCTGAAAGACACAAAGGAGTGGCCATCAGCACATGCACACACACTATATATATATATATATATATATATATATATATATATATATATATGTATATACACACATATTAACTCTATCATCATAATCAAGGAAAAAGGTGACAAGGACTAGCGCTGTCCCCTGACAGAACGGGGCACAAGGCTAAGTCAGGTAAATAAAAGGGGAGAGCCCGGGAGGGCACTCACGTGCTCTGTACGATGGCTGCCACCACTCATCAGCTCAGAGGAAGAGGAAGAAGGGGCGGGCCAGCGCGGATCGTGCACGCGCCTGGCCCCGCCCCCCTACTAACACAACCAGCAGCGCGGTTCCCGGCCATGGGCTGGGCTCCGCAATTGGCTCCAAACCAGAAGGGGGGCGGGCCGTGGCAACGCGCGAGCACCCGACCCCGCCCCCTAAACACCGCAGCCTGAGGGGAAGAAGCTCCCCTCAGCAGAAGTGAAAAATGGCGACCAGCCAGTAAAGTGCAGCACCAAACACACATACACACACACATTCACACTAGAAATAAAGAGGAAAAGACTGCCCCCCCCCCCCCACTGGAGGGTTAACAGAGGGACCCGGAAGGGGGATAATCCTGTACCAAATATGGTGTAAGGGATATATATATATATATAGATAGTTAGGGACAGGGCATCCCAAACCGGGATCACCAACCCGGATTCCGCCTACCCCTTTATGTGGGGTCTCACGGGGGAGCATGGCTCCCTAAACACCTATTAAGGGAGGGGCTTCTTTTTTGCTTTCATCTGTGCAGAAGTTCGCCCTCTACTGGACCATAACCCATATTTCATGAATAGTGGAAGCGGGGTGTGTGACATACTTTGAATATTCATTTTTCATTAGTAAGCAATATGTGTTATTGGCCTTTTAAGTGAACAGTGGCCCTGATGATTGTACTAGCACTGGACCTGTAATAATTACCTCTCACCACTATAGGAACCACTCAACACTCTCTAGACCCTATCCACCCATAGTGGATAACATAAATTGTCCTTAGATGGACCTCTCACACAACTTTATGTGACTGCTGCTGCTATTGTTTTTAACTTTTTTCATTTTCATTTATGTGTATAGGCAGAGTCCTTCCTCAACATTGAGAAGAGTCCCAACCTTCCCTCAGATATGCTTCATACAGCTCCATTATGGCATCATTATTTTTGTAATGTGATGTATTTCTTCATACGCAGACTCGTTCAGCAATCTTTCAGTCCGGAGAAGCAAGTATCGTCAGGGGTTTTGGTCCACTTTAAGGTAACTCTGATTGTCACTGTATCTCTGCTTGTAACTTACTGTACCTGTAACCTGTATTCCACTACTCAGAATGGCATTTGTATTCATACCATCATAGCCAAATGTTTGTAATAACTGCTTAGTGTGCTTACTGCATTAAAATCTATATTTAACTTGAGTAATCTTTTTGCCTTAGCCAAGAATCCGTGTGACCAAGGCCTTGCTGTCCCGCTAGGTGCTTTAGGAAAGCGGGCTGCGTGATCATAAGTGCTGGGCAGTTAATGTGATCACGTGACACCCATTTCCCTGAGACCCTTGCTTTTCTGAAATAGTGTCATATAGCTTTTCAAATGCTATTTTGGATACAGGAACCTAGGAGTACATAGGATTTATACATCAACTTAATAATTTTATTTTCCTGGGGCACCCTAGGGACTGGCAAAGCCTTCTTTGCTCTAGGACCTTGCTTGATCATGATTTTTTCAAGGGTACGCCATATTTATTCTCCCAGTTGCAGACAAGCAACTTCTTTCACAAGTAAGAAAGGCATTTTTCAAGTTTTTTTTTGCTCTGACTATGACTAGCACTAGTAATTCTTACTTTCTCTGATAGAAAGTCGGTGATCAGAAGGAGGGAGCACATTTGATATACAAGGCCAAAAGCAAAAAACCCTAATGGCCGATAAAAGACCACCTTGCTCAGGGAATCAATATTCCTTGCGGGTCCTGAATATGCAGATCAGATTGTTTGGCATGGTCCATCCCTTAACAAACCAAGTATGCCAGGCTGTTATTGGCTAAACTAAAAAGACAAAATGATCCTGACTGCTTCCAAAATGATGAACATCAGAAGAAAGTGTGGGAAATGCAAAAACTTTTCTCAAAACCTGCCATGCAATGACTATTGTTCTGCCTACCAGTCTATCACAATGGGCAATGGGTCTGACCTACAAAGATCTCGATTTTTTTGGGCTGTGACAGGATGCATCACGCTATTTGTAAAATAATTCCAGTGCCAACGTTTACAATTGCTGGCAGATTCAATGTTTGCTCAGCGAGTGTGTTAAATATTTCTGACATACCATTGATAAAATACAATTCTGTGAAACTTACATGTAGAATTAGTTTTTGACTATATAAAGTCCAGGTCGTCCCAGTGATGACATGTGGGTAGTCTGCCCCCAGGGGGCGCTCGACTGCAAGATCAAAAGCTGCAGCTTCTCCCGGCCCCCTATAAAGGCAGGTGTCCCTCTATCATTCTCCAGTGGTTAAAAAGCAGTAAACAAAAAGAGGACAGGCCAGGAGGCCAAGAAACCATGTTACTTAACATGCTTCAGCTTGTACTCTCTCGAACAAGACTTAAAAATACAAAGTGAATAAAAAATGGTAATCGCCATAACAGACAAACAAATATAATGAACAAAAGCGCGGGGTGGGACGACCTGGACTGGATATAATCAAAAACAATGCTACAGGTGAGTTTCACAGAATTGTATTTTTCCCTATATCCAGTCCAGGTCGTCCCAGTGATGACATGTGGGACATCCAAAAGCAGTGTCCATTTGGGCGGGATCCCCAGTATGGAACAGCATGTAGTTCATGTCACTACCGCCTGAAGCACCTTTCGGCCAAAAACAGCATCAGCTGAGGCCCTAACATCCACCTTGTAAAACTTTGTAAAAGTACGAACTGAAGACCAAGTGGCGCCCTTACAAACTTGTTCAACCGATGCCTGGTGCTGAAAAGCCCAAGAGGCACCAATAGCTCTGGTAGAATGAGCTGTGATCCGAAAAGGGGGTTCCTTCCCCTTGGCAGAATATGCTTGCACCACTGCCTGCTTGATCCACCTACTGAGAGTGGACTTGGCTGGTGGCAAACCTTTCCTAGAGCCCTCTGTTAGGACAAAGTGATAATCTGATTTCCTGAAGGATTCAGTCGCAACCAGGTAACACTTAATGGTTCTGACCACATCCAAGGCATGGAGGGTCCTTTCCTTAGAATTAGTAGGTGCCGAACACAAGGAAGGCAAGACAACTTCCTCATTAAGTTGAAAGGGAGAAACGACCTTGGGCAAAAAAAATCAGGTTTAAAGCGAAAAAAACACCTTATCTGTTAGGCACTTACCTCGTCGCCGTCCCTGGTCCCGCGGCGCGCTGTCGGGCGGTCCTCGGCTGGTTGCTGCCCGGCGCTCCCCGGGTGTCCTGGCTCCTCAGCGCGGTTGTGGCGGTCAGGGGTCGGCGGCGCGGGATAGTGTCGGCGGCCGCGCCGCAGCCCGCTCTGCGCGGCTGCGCGGTCCCGCCGGGCTCCCTCGCTGTGCGGCGCTTCCCCCTCCCGGCGGGGGCGCGCTCGATCTTCAACGTGCTCGCGCGCGCGCGCGAGCACGTCGCCTTTATGCCTCCCGGCGGCGCTTTCCCCAGCGCGCCCGCCGGGGGCGAGTTTGAATCACCCAATCCTGGTCCTGCTCATAGAGTGAGCCCAGGGACTGGTCGGCCTGTCTGGCCTGGGCCGTCCAGTTCCTGGGACCACTCCCGTTTTTAGTGTTGCACCAAGCACCTTCGTTCCCTCCTTTTTCCCTGTTCCCCACTGGCCAGATATCCCTATAAATCTGCACTACTCCAGTGTCCCAGTGCCCGTTATAGCTTCTGGGTTCTGGATGTGCGTTGCTGTGTCTTTAGTGAATATTTTGGATTTGGACTTTGACTATTCTCGCCTGCTGCCTGCCCTGACCATCTGCTTTGCCTGACCACTCTTTTGCCTTACCCTTCTGTACCTCGCCTGTGACCTCCTGGACTTGACCTCGGCTACCCTCGACCACTCCTTCGCTATCTCCCTTGGATACCTCGCCTGTGACCTCCTGGTTTGACCTCGGCCTGAATTACGGACTTTCGTGCCCGGCATCCTCATTCGGGATTCCCTGCCAAACATCATTCTGCACCTTAAGCCATTATCCTTTGCGCCTTTTAAGTCCTGGGGGCAACCGACTGGGAGAGGCATTACCCGTGTCTCCTACAAGCGGGGGCTTGTCTATAGGCGGAAGTGGCGGTGGAGATTGGGGGATACCGGCTTAAGACAGACGGGTGTTTGGTATAGTCCTGACATTATAACGGGCCAGAAGAAGAATGGACCAAATCCTGGAGCAGGTGCAAGCCTTGACAGCGGCTGTGGAGCACCTGGCTCATCGAGTTGCGGCCCAGGAGAACCGTCCTACTCCCATTGTCCCCACTTCTCAGGGGACTCCGGCTGCAATGTCTGTGGAACCCAAGATCCCACTCCCTGAAAAGTTCTATGGCGACAGGGCCAAATTTGCCAATTTCCGGGACTCTTGTAAACTGTACTTCCAGCTTCGTCCGGTTTCCTCAGGGTCACAGGAGCAAAAGGTTGGCTTGATTATTTCCCTTCTGCATGGAGATCCTCAGTCCTGGGCCTTTAGCTTATCAGCTCAGGACCCAATCCGCCTGTCGGTGGATAGTTTCTTCGCTGCAATGGAGGTCCTCTATGATGATCCTGACAAAGGGGCCTCAGCTGATGCCAAATTACGTACCCTCCGCCAGGGACGCCGTCCAGCCGAAGACTACTGTTCTGAATTCCGGCGTTGGGCGGTTGACTCACGTTGGAACAATCCTGCCCTCTGCGGCCAATTCCGACTAGGTCTGGCTGACACTATCAAGGACACCTTGGTGAATTACCCGGAACCCCAGACTCTGGACGAATTAATGCATTTGGCCATCCGCATTGATCGTCGACTCCGGGAGAGGCGCCTAGAGAAAGGATCACATCCCGAATCGGCTTCAAAGTCTGAGGCTCTAGTCGCTCAACCTTCTGAAGAGCCCATGCAGCTAGGTGCCACCAGGCTCACCGAAGGCGAGAGACGACGACGCCTATCTGAGGGGCTCTGTCTTTATTGTGGTGGAACCGGCCACATGGTTAGACTTTGCCCAAAGAAACCGTCGGGAAACTTCAGAGCCTAGGGGGTTTCGAGGGGGCCCTCCTAGGCTGTAAGGTATCTCCTCAAGTATCGTCTCCAGTTTTCATCCCAGTCCAGTTTAAGAGTGGTGTTAAATGTATTAATCTAAAGGCTCTTCTAGATTCTGGAGCAGCTGGGAATTTCCTAGACTCTGATCTAGCGCAGACTTTAGGAATTATGGTACAGACCTTGCCGACTCCTATCCGGGTTTCAGCCATTGATGGCACTCCAGTGGCAGGGGGGTTAGTTCGGTTCCAATCCCCTCCTATGCAAATCAAAGTGGGAGCCAGTCATTCTGAGGTTATCAGGTTCTTGATATTGAGTATGCCTGGTACTCCTTTGATTTTGGGTTTGCCATGGCTGCAGGAGCATAATCCCCAAATTGATTGGGTTTCGGGGCAAATCACCAAGTGGGGACACCAGTGTTTTCGGAACTGCCTAGAGTTCCCACTCAGGGTTGCACACCTAGCACCTATTGGGGTTCCAACTCCATATTTGGAGTTTGCTGATGTCTTTTCAGAAAAGGCGGCAGACAAACTTCCTCCCCATAGACCTTGGGACTGCCCAATTGAACTGCTCCCTGGTACGATGCCTCCCAGAGGGAGAATATTTAATTTGACCCGAACAGAAACCCTTGCCATGCGGGAATATATCGCCGAGAACTTAGAAAAAGGGTTCATTCGGCCTTCATCTTCTCCAGCAGGGGCAGGGTTTTTTTTTGTGGAGAAAAAGGATGGGGGGCTTCGCCCCTGTATTGATTACCGGGGCTTAAATAACATCACGGTAAAAAATAAGTATCCCCTACCGCTTATTGAAGGACTCTTTACACAGGTGGTTGGGGCGCAGGTCTTCTCTAAACTCGATCTCCGGGGGGCCTATAACCTCATAAGAATCAGGCAGGGGGACGAGTGGAAGACGGCCTTCAATACCCTTGAAGGGCATTATGAGTATTTGGTAATGCCTTTCGGCCTGTGTAATGCCCCTGCGGTCTTTCAAAGTTTTGTCAACGAAATCTTCAGGGACTATCTTGGCCGGTTTATGGTTGTTTACCTAGACGACATTTTAATTTTTTCTTCATCCATTGACGAACATCGTAAACATGTGTGCCTAGTTTTGCAGAAACTTAGGGAGAACTGTTTATATGCCAAGTTAAAGAAATGTCAATTTGAAGTATCTGAGGTTCCATTTCTCGGTTACATTATCTCCAAATCTGGTCTGTCTATGGACCAATCTAAGGTGAAGGCTGTTTTAGAATGGGAGCAGCCCAGAGATCTGAAGGGCCTGCAAAGGTTTTTGGGTTTTGCCAATTTTTATAGAAGGTTCATTAAGAATTTCTCTGCCCTGGTTACACCACTAACTAACCTAACTAAGAAAAGCGGGTACCCCCCGGTTTGGCCGGCTCAAGCTGTCCAGGCCTTCGGGAATCTTAAGAGGGTATTTAGTGCTGCTCCCGTCCTAGTCCATCCTGATGAGCAACGACCTTTCCTTGTGGAAGTGGATGCTTCTGAAATCGCGGTCGGAGCAGTCTTGTCTCAGTACTGCGGCTCACCTGCACGCCTCCATCCATGTGCCTTCTTTTCCAAGAAATTCTCAGCGGCCGAAAGAAATTATGATATCGGCAATAGAGAATTACTGGCCATCAAGCTAGCCTTCCAGGAATGGAGACACTGGCTGGAGGGGGCTCAGTATCCAGTTACGGTCTTTACGGACCATAAAAATCTAGAATACATCCAGTCCGCCAAGAGATTAACTCCTAGACAGGCTCGCTGGTCCTTATTCTTTTCTCGGTTTAATTTTTCGATAACTTATAAGCCCGGGTCCAAAAATATAAAGGCGGACGCCCTGTCTCGGAGTTTCTCTCCCCCTGACTTACCGGAAAGGATGGTGTCTCCCATCTTGCCTCGCTCCCTAGTGGTGGCCGCCATCCAACCCCAACTTCCTGATCTTACTCAGTTCCAGGCCCAAGCTCCTCCTGGGAAACCCGCTTCAGCCCTGTTTGTGCCCTCTACTTACCGGTCTGAGTTCTTATCCCATTTTCACGATACCAAAACAACCGGCCATCCAGGGGTTAAGAAAACCATAGCTTTATTATTACGCCAAGTTTGGTGGCCTTCTCTTAGGAAGGACGCTCAAAGATTTGTCTCCGCTTGCAAAGTCTGTGCCCAAAGTAAGTCCTTGAGGCGTTCGCCTGAAGGCCCACTTCTTCCACTGTCCATTCCTGCCTCCCCGTGGACCCATCTGGCCATGGATTTTGTTACGGACCTTCCCCCGTCTCAGGGACATACGGTTATTTGGGTAGTTGTGGACCGCTTTAGTAAGATGGCCCATTTCGTCCCTTTAAAGAAACTCCCCTCAGCTCAAACTCTTGCTCAACTCTTCATTACTCATGTCTTTAGGATGGTATTCCCATGGATATTGTTTCGGATAGGGGGGTCCAGTTTGTCTCCCGGTTTTGGAGGGCTTTCTGTGCCAAGTTGGGTTTCACCGTCTCCCTTTCCTCGGCCTTCCATCCGCAGTCGAATGGACAAACCGAGAGAACGAACCAGTCCCTGGAACAATATTTGCGCTGTTTTACGGCGGATACTCAAACTGATTGGGCCTTCTTCTTACCATTTGCGGAATTTGCTTTTAACAACGCCGCACATTCTTCCACGGGGGTTTCTCCTTTCCATTGTGTTTATGGCAAGGACCTGAAGTTTTCTGCTCTTTCGGACCAACCCTCTAGAGTTCCCTCCGTGGATGAATGGGTTTCCAAATGGCCAGGGGAATGGAATAAAATCCAGCAACATCTAGCTAGGGCCGCTCTTCAGCAGAAAAAATTTTCTGATCGCAAACGATCTTCTAACTCTAGCTTTAAGGTGGGTGACTGGGTTTGGCTTTCAACCAAGAATTTGGCGCTACGCCAGCCCTCAGCTAAGTTAGGACCTAAATTTATTGGCCCCTTCCCCATAACACAAAAAATTAATCAGGTTACGTACCAGTTGGCCCTCCCTTCGTCCATGAAAATCTGTAAGTCCTTTCATGTTTCACTTCTTAAGTCTGCAAAAAACCATGAACCTAATAGTCCTCCTAGTCCTGTGTTAGTTGATGGGCATCAGGAGTTTGAGGTTGCCCGGGTTCTTGATTCTCGCTTTTTTCGAAACTCTCTTCAATATCTTATTGACTGGAAGGGATACGGTCCGGAAGAAAGATCTTGGGTTCCGGCCAGAGAGGTTCATGCGCAGAATTTGGTAAAGAGGTTTCACAGAGAGAATCCTTTGAAACCTAGTTTGGAGGGTCCAGTGGCCCCTCCTCAGGGGGGGGGTAATGTTAGGCACTTACCTCGTCGCCGTCCCTGGTCCCGCGGCGCGCTGTCGGGCGGTCCTCGGCTGGTTGCTGCCCGGCGCTCCCCGGGTGTCCTGGCTCCTCAGCGCGGTTGTGGCGGTCAGGGGTCGGCGGCGCGGGATAGTGTCGGCGGCCGCGCCGCAGCCCGCTCTGCGCGGTCCCGCCGGGCTCCCTCGCTGTGCGGCGCTTCCCCCTCCCGGCGGGGGCGCGCTCGATCTTCAACGTGCTCGCGCGCGCGAGCACGTCGCCTTTATGCCTCCCGGCGGCGCTTTCCCCAGCGCGCCCGCCGGGGGCGAGTTTGAATCACCCAATCCTGGTCCTGCTCATAGAGTGAGCCCAGGGACTGGTCGGCCTGTCTGGCCTGGGCCGTCCAGTTCCTGGGACCACTCCCGTTTTTAGTGTTGCACCAAGCACCTTCGTTCCCTCCTTTTTCCCTGTTCCCCACTGGCCAGATATCCCTATAAATCTGCACTAATCCAGTGTCCCAGTGCCCGTTATAGCTTCTGGGTTCTGGATGTGCGTTGCTGTGTCTTTAGTGAATATTTTGGATTTGGACTTTGACTATTCTCGCCTGCTGCCTGCCCTGACCATCTGCTTTGCCTGACCACTCTTTTGCCTTACCCTTCTGTACCTCGCCTGTGACCTCCTGGACTTGACCTCGGCTACCCTCGACCACTCCTTCGCTATCTCCCTTGGATACCTCGCCTGTGACCTCCTGGTTTGACCTCGGCCTGAATTACGGACTTTCGCGCCCGGCATCCTCATTCGGGATTCCCTGCCAAACATCATTCTGCACCTTAAGCCATTATCCTTTGCGCCTTTTAAGTCCTGGGGGCAACCGACTGGGAGAGGCATTACCCGTGTCTCCTACAAGCGGGGGCTTGTCTATAGGCGGAAGTGGCGGTGGAGATTGGGGGATACCGGCTTAAGACAGACGGGTGTTTGGTATAGTCCTGACATTATCCTTATGCTGCTCAAAATAGGGAGGCTTCATACAAAGCGCGGCCAGCTCTGATACGCGACGCACCGAGGTGATCGCTACCAAAAAGACCACCTTGAGAGTCAAGATAGGCAATGCAGCTTCGCACAATGGACCCTGAAGAGCAGACAGTACTAAATTCAAGTCCCACACGGGTAATACTGACTTACGCGGTGGCCGGACATGGGAGACTCCCTGGAAAAAAGTCTTGATCAACCTATGGTTGGCAATGGATCTCTGGAAAAAAATGGCTAAAGCTGAGACCCGACCCTTGAGGGTGCTCAGCTGGAGACCCAAGTCTAAGCCATGTTGCAAAAAATCCAGAATCCTGGAAATAGAAAATGTGTGTCAAGTGAGACTCTTGGCCTCGCACCAAGCAATATAAGCGTGCCAAACTTCCGTGCCTGAATCATAGTCTCCACAACCGTGGGCGACAGCCCCTTGTCCATCAGGATTGAGGATTCAATGGCCGCGCCGTTAAAGCCAGCGTCCGTAAATTGGGGTGCTGCAGGGACCCCTGTGTGAGAAGCCCTGGGTCGTCGGGCATGATGTAGCGATCTACTGACATCTGAACTATGTCCGCAAACCAACTCCTTCTCGGCCAGCGAGGAGCCACCAGGATGGCCGGTACCCCTTCCTGGGCTATCTTGCACAGCACTCTGCCCAGGAGTGGAAACGGAGGGAATGCATACAGAAAATTGAACTCCGTCCAAGGAATCGCCAGAGCGTCTGTGGCAATGGCCAGAGGATCTCTTGAGAGGGAGACGAACCTTGGAAGCTTGTGGTCCACGTTCGGCTGACCCCAGCGGAGACACAGAGCGTGAAAGGTCTTGCTGCTGAGAGACCATTCCCCAGGCGCAAGGCGCTCCTGCTCAGAGAGTCTGCCTCCTGGTTTTCTACTCCGGGAATGTAGACCGCCGAGATGCAGGGAACATTCTCCTCTGCCCAAGTCAGAATCTGGGTCACCTCCTTGAGGGCTCTCTTGCTCCGAGTCCCGCCCTGGTGATTGATGTAGGCGACAGCCATTTGAATGTCCGAGCGAACCTGGATCGCACAACCCCTTAAGTGGGAAGTCAAGCGAAGAAGCACCAACCGGATCGCTCTCAGCTCCAAGAGATTTATGGGTAAGCGGTTCTCCTGTGGACCCCACCGACCTTGGATCTGCTGAGTCTGCCAAAAGCCTCCCCAGCCTGTCAGACTGGCATCCGTGGTAACTATCTCCCAATGGGGAGTCAGAAAGGACTTGCCCACCAGCAGGTTCTGGGAGTCCAACCACCACAAGAGGGACTGCCTGGCCAGGGGGGACAACGAAAATTCTTGTTCCAGAGAATCCTGCACCCAATTCCAGCCGGTCAGCAGGTTCAATTGCAGAGGTCTCATGTGAAATTGGGCGAAGGGTACTGCCTCGAAGCATGACACCATTAAGCCCATCAATCTCATCCCCAGACGTATTGACGGCCGCTGACAAGACAGCAATGCCTGCACCTGTGTCTGGAGACCCAAAACCTTCTGCTGTGGCAGAAAGACCTTTACCTGAGCGGTGTCTATCGTCATTCCCAGAAAGGATCTCACAGATGAAGGAGTGATATGTGCGTTGGGCGGGAATCGAACCCGGGTCAACTGCTTGGAAGGCAGCTATGCTCACCACTATACCACCATCGCTTGATAATCTTAATCAAGCGTTGGTGGTATAGTGGTGAGCATAGCTGCCTTCCAAGCAGTTGACCCGAGTTCGATTCCCGCCCAAAGCACCTTGGTGAAGACGCGGGGAGCTGAGGAAATCCCGCATGGAAGAGCCACAAACTGGTAATGCTGGTTCTCCAGAGCAAACCTCAGGAACTTCTGATGCCCCTGGAAAATCGGGATGTGCAGATAAGCATCCCTGATGTCCACCGGGGTCATGAAGTCGCCGGGCCGAAGCGAGCTCACTGCCGATTGTAAGGTTTCTATGCGGAAATGTCTGATTCTTACAAACCTGTTGAGACCCTTCAGGTTCATAATTGACCTTAACGTTCCATCCTTCTTGGGAACCGTGAACAGGTTGGAGTAAAAGCCTTGACCCTGTTCCTGACAAAGTACAGGGCAAATCACACTGAACCGCAGGAGGTGTTGCACGGCCGTTCTCAAACCCTGTGCCTTCAATGGATCTTGGGATATCTGAGACCGGAGAAATCTTGTGGGCGGTCTGACTGCCAGCTCTATTTTGTAACCGGAGGACACTACCTCCTGAATCCACCGATCCGAGACGGACCGTCTCCAGAATTTGAGCAAACGGCAGAAGCCGCCCCCCCACCCGGATGGGTGAGGGTGCCCCCTCATGCCTGAGGGGACTTGGACTTGGCTCCCCATGCGCGATTGGGTCGGACGCGGGACCTACCTCTACCCCAGGTATCTCTGCGGCCACCTGAAAATGAAGAGCCTCTTCCTCCTCGAAAGGAACGAAAGGCAGAGGGATTCCGAAAGGACCAAGCAGGCTTCTGTCTCTGAGGGAGTCTACCATGCTTGACCAGAAGGTCCAGGCGCTCCCCAAACAGCCTGTGCCCCACAAAGGGAATACTCGTAAGCGACTTCTTGGCCGCGGCATCAGCCGACCATTGCCGCAGCCAGAGCGAGCGGCGGAGGGCAACAAGCAGGGGCGAAATCCTGGCACCAAGCCGGACCACATCGTCCATGGCAGAGGCAACAAAAACAATGAAATCAAAGCAGGCCTTAAGTTCTTTATATTCCTCCGCCCGCTTGCAAGCCTTAGCTTTATCCACAAGGTGTCTCACCTTCTTTCTGATGGCTAGAGAGACAATCGCCGAGGCACACACAGGGCGAAAAAGGGCACCAGCAAAGGTGAACACATGGCAGACCGGCTGATCCATGCGCTTGTCAGCCGGGTCACGTAAGGAAGCAGTATCAGGTGACGGCATAACAGAAGTGTTGGACAACCCCAACACAGGGGAATCCACTTCAAGGGGGCGAGACAATAAGCGAACCAGCTCCTCAGGAAAGGGGTACCGCCTGTCCAGGCCCCTAGGCACCGACTGTAACTTGTTAGGCCTCTCCCATTCCTTGAAAATCATGTTAGAAAAATGGGCCTGCTCCGGAAAGACCCACCTTTGTCTTTCGGGCCTAAACAAATCACCCTGCTTTCTCTTAGCCGCTTTGGGAGGAACAATGTGTAGTGTCTCAAACACTGAGGTAAGCAACTTCTCCGTATCATCCGGGAGCCACGCATCCTCGTCCGAGGAGGAACCAGACATACTGTCATCGCCAGCAGAGAGGCCGCCGGCAGCGAAGGGCTAGGGGCAGGGACACCCATCTGGTCATGGTCCAAAATAATGCTTCTGGCGCAAGTGGTACAAACGCACTGGGGCAGAGCTTTTCCTGCCCAAATGGGGCCCCCAACCAATAAACACCAATAAAGCTTGTGGGCAGGGAGGGTACTTATAGACAACAAGTGGTCCCCCCCCCCCCCCCCCAGGCTCACCATAAGCCTGTGGCTGGCTACCCTTTAGTATAGGGTCTGCGGCCCAGATCCAAGCTCTGCCGAACGCCAATTGACCCCGGCATTCACCCTACCGCCACAATCCCGTAGCAGCCAGGGGCTGGGAGGCAAGAATGGGTCAGAAGGGATGAGCGGAAATAGGGCCCGCAGTGGCCGACGGGCTAGGAGGCCCCGCTCTGCTTCTATTGTCTGAGAGAGTATCCAATGATCTGCAGCCAAGACTGCAAGATGAACACTGGGGGATGATAGAGGGACACCTGCCTTTATAGGGGGCCGGGAGGAGCTGCAGCTTTTGATCTTGCAGTCGAGCGCCCCATGGGGGCGGAATACCCACATGTCATCACTGGGACGACCTGGACTGGATATAGGGAAAAATGATGAACCCAGGGATATTAATTTCAAGCAGCTGGCATGTCCTATGCACAGTAAATAATATAGCTCACCTCTACAATTTCCTCCCTGCTCCATGTGCAACACTGGTCAATCACACCATCAATCACAGACAGCTAAAAAGGGGACTGGGGAAATGAATTGATCCAGCGGCATCAAGCAAAATTCAACCTTGACAATATAAGTTCCCTAACCCTTCATGCTGAGCTAGTTTCCTCATAGATGGTTCCTTAGATGCCTAAAAGATGATGACCTTCTAGATGGGGAGCAGAATTCGTACCCACTGTCACTTCTGTGGCAGAACCAGAGCATGGTCCTTCTTGGCCACTATGTTACCTGATTAAGCATCTAGTCTGTATTAGCTTGTCCATCCATAGCCTTTTGTCTTAATGTCAGCATCATCCAAAGATGCTGAATGGGCCAAGTTTGCTCCTGACTATAGATCTATCATCTATGACAGACCCTGGTCCAGAGGGATAGGCTCATCTCCTTTTGCCTTTTCCAGGACATCATAGTCACAATTTGCAGACCAGTCAGAAAACCATGTCGCTACATACTGAACAAATTGTGCGCAGGTTCTTGCAGCAGTGACAGGCTCCCCAAAACAGAAAGCCTGTGCAAGGTAAACATTTTTAAAATGTCTTAAATCTGCTCAAATGCAATTCCATAAGATGTCTCCAAATTGAGATATACCACTTATAGGGACATTCTTAGAAACAAGTTGTGTGTTTTATGTTAAATTTAGTTAATTTTCCTAGTGCATGGCACGGCCTGCTTCACAAAGTCATAACATCTGGGATTCCGCCACAAGGTGGCGCAGTGGCACTGCAGAAGAGTTGTGGCTCCGCCCGGTACCATATGAAAATGGAATCACCATAGACTTATCCAGTTGTTCTCTGCAGTGCTTACTGCGAAGATAGAAGATGGCTCTCTCTCTATGCGCAGGTGTGCGGGGCAACCATGCCTGCAGCCCTGCATATCTATTTCCACCCATTTCCGGACCCCCTGTGCCTCCCAGCCTCGGCTGACGGATCGGGTGAAGGTAGCGGAGCACTAGGGTCAAGTGCTCAAGGAGCGCTGCTCCAAGCCGCAGACCCTGTACCACAAAGGGTAGCCGGCCGTAGGATTTATGGTGAGCCTACTAGGGATGCGGAGTTCCTGTCCTAGCTTCTGAGGGGATGAGTGTTTTTGGACATGTTTTCTATGTTCAGGGTCCCCCCCCTCCCACTGGCCTGGGCTTCGCTGCTGCCTGCTCGCTCTCTCCCCCCCCCCCCCATTCTCTCCCCGACGGGTGTTCGGGGGGGGGGCGGGTGGTAGTGTGTGTGTTTTTAGCCTGTTTTTGTATGCTTTTGCCGCCGCTTTGTACTGCGCTCCGCGGCAGGCGGCGCTATATTTGTGAGGCGTTTTTTCACTGTGGGGATGACGCCGGCGAGGTCACGTGAGCGCCGTTTTCGCGCTCTTCGGGGGGGGGGGCGGGGCAGGCGGATGACGCGTGTCGCGTCGTTCTCCCGTGGCCCGTCCCTCAAGGTTCCTCTGTCGCCGCCATCTTGCTTCTGCTGCGTGTCTGGGGCCCTTTTCAATCCCTGGGCTGCGGCGGTGATTTCTGCCTGCGTCGCTTACTCCGGTGGTCTGGCGGCTGGCGATCCTTGTCCTGCTTGGTCCGTGAGTCCCCTCTGGGGTTTTTGGTTATCCTTGGGGCATGGGCTGCGGGATGCTTATGTATGTTTGCTTATGTCTTTCAGGTGGGACACCCGTGGGTTGTGGTTTCTCCCGGTCCTGCTCCTTACTCCCCCCCTTCATCTCCCTTTACTGATTCTGGGGCATCCCTCGGGGGGGGGGGGCATCCCGGGTTTTTTTTTTAGCCTTTACCCTGTGCTGGCATATTGCACCTGTATTAATCACCATATGGAGGCTTCTGGGGATAACGTGCTCAGGGGTCCTTCGGGACAATCCCGGTTGTGTTCCATGTGTGGGGTATCCCCTATCAGTAATGACGCCACGGTGTGTGGGCCGTACGCCCAGGCTGTCCTTTTGATTCAGTCTGGGCTGCCTGCTTCTTTACCAAGCTCTGCGCCCCCTTCGGCATCACCTACCCCGCCGCGCCTGCACTTAGCCCCCAGTGAGGGGGACTCTAGCAGGGGGTCACAATCTGATTTGGCACTTCGTGTGGCCAGCATTCCAGGCCTGTTCAGCGTAAGGCCTCTAGCAAGAAGCGGCATCTGACTTCCTCGCCTCACTGTTTACTGAGGAGCAGGAGGAAATTGATCTTTTTGATGAACGTTATTGCCTGGAGGAGGGGGAGCTTTTCTCTGGCTCTGACTCCTCTGGGGACCAGCAGGTGAGCCGCGACAGTGACCCTGGGTCTGAGTCTGAGGATTCCTGGTTTCCTGAGGACACCGCTAATCGGTTGTCTCACATTTTTGAGGTTTTACACATTGCCCCCCTGAGGTGGCTAAGAGGAAGCAATGTGAGCTTTTTCGTACCGTTAATCAGCGTTTGGAGTTCCCTGAGCAGAGTCATTTCACTAATATGGTTCTCAAGGAGTGGGAATGTCCTAGTAGATTGCCCGCGGTGCCTAAAGGTTTGGATAAGAAGTATCCCTTTCCTGCTGATTTGGTTAAGCGGTGGTCGGGTTCCCCACCGAGGTAGACGCGCCCGTTCTTGGATTGTCCAACACTTCTGTTATGCCTTCCCCTGACACTACTACACTGCGGGACAGCAAGGACCGGCGTATGGATCAGCTGGCCTGCCGTGCCTTTGCCTTTGTGGGGGCTGGTTTGCGTCCATCCTGTGCCGCTGCCATAACTGCTATTGCTCTTAAGAGACTGATCAATCGTCTCCTTGCTGGCGTTACAGCTGGAAGGGATGAGTATAGGAATCTTTTGCTGTGCTCTGATTTTGTTGCCTTTATTCTTACTGCCATGGATGATGTAGTACGGCTGAGTGGTAGGGCCTCTGCCCTCTTGGAGGTTATGCGCCACTCTGTTTGGTTGCATCAGTGGGCAGCTGACGCTGCTGCTAAGAAGGCTCTCACTGGACTCCCCTTTGTGGGGCTGCGGCTCTTTGGTGAGCGCCTGGATGTTTTAGCCAAGGATGGTAGGCTGCCATCTGCTTCAGTCTCCTCCTTTCGTACCCCCAGAGGTGGTCGAGGGTCCATCTTCTCAGGTGCCCGCAGGGGGCCTTGGCAGATCCCGTGGTCGTCCCAGTCTTTCATGGGACCCCAAGCCCAAACCTTCTCCCAAGCCCCCTCAGGCACGGGGGGGGGGGGGGGGGGGGCGGCTTCGGCTCTTTGCTCACATCTGGAGGCTCCGCGTCTCAGACCGGTGGATTCAGGAGGTGGTGTCCTCCGATTACAAGACAGAGTTTGCAGCCTGGCCGCCCCCCAGATTCCTCAGATCCCGGATGCCTCACAACCCTCTGTCAGCTCAGGGGTTGCGCCTTGCGGTTCAACGTCTGCTAGACTCAGGAGTCATTTGCCCGGTGCCTTCCCAGGAACGGGGTCAGGGTTTCTACTACAATTTGTTCACGGTCCCCTGAGGCCAATCCTGGACTTGAAGGGTCTCAACAGGTTTGTCAGGTTCAAGCACTTTTGCATGGAGACTCTTCATTCGGCTGTCAGTTCCCTTCGCCTGGGCGACTTCATGACCTCCGTGGACATCAAGGATGCTTATCTTCATCTGCCAGTCTTCCTGGGTCATCAGAGATTTCTCAGGTTTGCTCTAGAGGATCAGCATTACCAATTTGTGGCCTTACCCTTCAGTATCACCTCGGCGCCTCGGGTGTTCACCAAGGTGCTTGGGGGCGTGATGGCTCTTCTGCGGCATCAGGGCATTCGCATCCTTCCTTACCTGGACGGCATTCTGATTGCGGCTCACTCTCTTCGGCAGGCCGAGAGGGATACTCAGGTGGTGACCTCCGCTCTCGAGTCCTTCGGCTGGGTGAACAACTATCCTAAGTCTTCACTGTCTCCGTCTTTGGTGAGGTCCTTTCTGGGCATGACTTTGGATTCCTCTCAGTTCAAGGTTTTCCTGCCCCAGCTGAAAATAAAGGGCCTTCAGAAGCATGCTCGGGCTCTGCTCTTGTGTCCCCATCCCTCCATCCGGAAGGGGAAGCAGTTAGTGGGTCTGATGGTGTCCTGCTTCGAGGCGGTCCCCTTTGCTTAGTTTCACATGAGGCCTCTTCAGTTGCACCTTCTGTCTGTTTGGAATCGGGACCCTGTGTCCCTGGATCAGGAGTTTGCTCTGCCCCCCCTGGCCAGACAGTCCCTCTTGTGGTGGCTGGACTCAAGGAACCTTCTAGTGGGCAGGACTTTTCTGCCCCAGCGTTGGGAGACTGTCACCACAGATGCCAGTCTGACAGGTTGGGGTAGCTTTTGGAAGTCTCTGCAGTTCCAGGGTCAACGGGGCCCCCAGGAGGCCCATGCTCCCATCAATGTTCTGGAACTGAGGGAGATCAGGTTGGTTTTTGCTCAGCTGACCTCACACCATCGGGGTCGGGCTGATCAGATCCGCTCAGACAACAAGACGGCAGTTGCCTACATCAATCATCAGGTAGGGACTCGGAGCAAGCGAGCCCTCAAGGAAGTGTCCCTGATACTGTCTTGGGCGGAAGAGAATGTGCCTTGCATCTCGGCGGTTTACATTTCAGGGGTGGAGAACCTGGAGGCAGACTCCCTGAGCAGGGGGATGTCTCGGTTGGGGGAATGGTCTCTCAGCAACAAGGTATTTCACTCCCTGTGTCACCGGTGGGGTCTTCCGGATGTGGACCTGTTTGCGTTCCGCCACAATCACAAGCTTCCCAGGTTTGTCTCTGGCCTCTGGCCATTGCCACAGATGTGCTAGCAATGCCTTGGACGGAGTTTCGGCTCCTCTATGTGTTCCCTCCCCTTCCTCTGCTGGGCAGGGTGCTGCGCAAGATTGCCCAGGAAGGGGTACCAGCCATTCTGATGGCCCCCTGCTGGCCAAGGAGGGTGTGGTTCGCAGACGTCATGCAGTTGGCAGTGGATCAGTATGTCCTGCCCAAGGATCCAGATCTGCTCACTCAGGGACGGCTGTGCCATCCCAATTTACAAATGCTGGCTTTAACGGCTTGGCTGCTGAAACCTCCATCTTGATGGATAAGGGTTTACCGGCCTCTGTTGTTGATACCATGATTAGCGCTAGGAAAAAGTCCTCATCTACTATAGGATTTGGCATGCTTACATTGCCTGGTATGAGTCTAGATCTCTGCCTTGTAGGGTGTTTTCTATTCCCAGTATTCTGGATTTTTTGCAACATGGCCTGGATTCGGGCCTTCAACTTAGTACCCTCAAGGGACAGGTGTCAGCCCTGGAAATTTTCTTCCAAAGGTCTTTTGCCAATCACCGGTTGGTCAAGACTTTCTTTCAGGGACTTACTCATGTGCGTCCACCGCGTAAACCTATGCTACCGGTTTGGGATCTAAATTTGGTGTTTTCTGCTCTGCAGGGTCCTCCTTTTGAGCCTATCAGTGGGGCTGCCTTGCCCATTATGACTCTTAAAGTGGCCTTCCTGGTGGCCGTTACCTCGGTTAGGCGAGTCTCTGAGCTGGCTGCTCTTTCCATAAAACCTCCTTATTTTGAGCGGCATCAGCATAAGGTGGGGTTTCGGCTTAAGCCGGATTTCTTGCCTAAGGTTGTGTCTGTTTTTCATCTCAATCAGGACATTGTTTTGCCTTCTCTGTGTCCTAATCCTGCTAATTCCAAGGAGCGGAATGCTCCTACTCGTGCTATCGGTGCATCTTGGGCTTTTCAGCACCAAGCTTCTGTTGAACAAGTTTGTAATGCCGCAACTTGGTCTTCTGTTCATACTTTTTCCAAGTTTTACAAAGTTGATGTTAAGGCCTCAGCTGATGCTGCTTTTGGCCGCAAGGTACTCCAGGCGGTGGTGGTCTAAACTGTCTGTTGTTACTTTCTTTTTGGGGATCCCACCTTACTTTGTGGACACTGCTTTTGGATGTCCCAGATGTTATGACTTTGTGAAGCAGGCCGTGCCATGCTCTAGGAAAAAGACAATTCTGTGAGTACTCACCTGTAGAATTGCTTTTACTATGCATGGCACGCCCTGCTTCAACCCACCCTTGTTACGTTGTTCTTGGTTGCCTCTTTATGGTGATTGTTCCAATTTAGTTGGGGTTGTTATCTTTATTTGTCCCCGGTTCTTGTACCACTGCTTGTCAACTACTGGATAAGTCTATGGTGATTCCGTTTTTATATGGTACCGGGCGGAGCCACAACTCTTCTGCGGTGCCACTGCGCCACCTTGTGGCGGAATCCCAGATTTTATGACGTTGTGAAGCAGGCCGTGCCATGCATAGTAAAAGCAATTCTACAGGTGAGTACTCACAGAATTGTCTTGTTCTGGTATGTATTATTGAATCATAATGTCCATAATCATTGTTTTTAGCAAATGTAATAAAAATGTAAACCAGAGGACAAGTGTAAAGAGAGGGATTACAGCCAGGGAGTTGGGGAGGGGGGTTAAGTGAGGGTGCAGGTAAGTGGCTGGGAGAACAGTTAGGTGAGGGTGCAAGTCAATGGCTGTCGGCTCTGGGCAGGGGTCCGGATTCGGACTGCAGTCCACCAGTTGAGTACCCCTGTCCTAGGTCCTAAGTAATTTGAAACCAGAAGGGAAAAAACAAAAGATTGTGTTTTTTAAAATATACAAGCAATAGGGACTTTTTGTATTGCTCTGCCATAAAATAGAAGAATAAATGCCTTTACAAAACTCATTGTTTCTGTATCTACAATAGCAAAAAAGAATCAGGCTACTTGAGTTTTCTGTTACAAAATCCAGTGTTGCTGTGCAAACACAGGAACAAGGCAAGGAAGACTGCAGGCAGGGCTGGCTCCAGGTTTATGTAGGCCTTCAGGCGGCATGGCCTAAGTGGGCCCCTTTGCGGTGGAGAGTCGTGGGTCAGGGCGTCTATAAATTCCATGGCCAAAACTAATAAGGGCTGCTTGACCTCCAAGCCTTTTAGTTTGGCCCCACATGAATGGGCAGAGTATTCAGGAAGAGGGATGGACAAAAGTGGAAGTGCAGAAAAAGATGGTTGGAGAGATAGCTGGGGGGACATGGATGAATGGGACAGAACTGCAGAACTGGGGGGGGCATGGATGAATGGGGCAGAGCTGAGAGAACATGGATAGATGGAGCAGAGCTGAAGGGACATGTATGGATGAATGGGTCAGGGCTCAGAGGATAGGGATGGATGGGGCAGAGGTAACATACAACCAATGGGGCAGAGCTGAGGAGACAGGGATAGATGGAGCAGAGACAGAGAAAGGAAGTGTGTTCACTGTATAACTTGCTTTACCTTCTTCCAGCATGTGCAGTACTTCCTGTTGCAATGCTGGGGCCAGGGTGATTATACCTCTTTGGGGGTGGGGCTGGTCCTATATCAACATACAAGCCAGTGCAGGGCTGAGCAGCGGTTAAGAGTTGGGACAGCTGCACCACCAATGACAGAGTGTGCAGCTCAGCCTCGTTACCAGGTTAGTGACGACCTGGCTCGCTAGGGGAAGGCGGCACACGGGCCCAATGCAATGTTAATGGTAAAAAAAGTTCCACATTGTGCCAGCTGTCAGTGCAGCCCCCTACGAGGTGGGGGCCCTCGGCAGCTGACCGAGTATTGCCAGGTGCTGACGCCGGTCCTGACTGCAGGTCAAAGGCAGTCGGCTCTAGGCAGGGGTGCGGACAACTGCCATCCGAGGTCCAGATTCGGACCAGTTGAGTAGTTGAGTACCCCTGTCCTTGGTCCTAAGTAATTAAAGTCCAGAAGAAACTAAAGATTGTGTTTTTTAGATATACAAGCAATAGGGACTTTTTGTATTGCTTTGCTATAAAATAGAAGAATAAATGCCTTTATAAAACCCATTGTTTCTGTATCTACAATAGCAAAAAAGACTTGGGCTAATTGAGTTTTTTGTTATGAAATCCAGTGTTGCTGTGCAAAGGATGACTGGCGAGAATTGCTGTATCTTTGTCCTATAAGACGTTTGTGGGGGGGGGGAGATATCAGTACGTCTTATCGGGCGAATGTTAAAAAAAAAAAAAAACTTACATTCCATGGATCCCCCGACTCCGTAGTCTCCGCCGCAAGTTCAGAACCATTCAGTTCCGGCCCCTGGTCCAATGACACTAGCAGGAGTCACAGGCCACGCCCACCCAGAAGCTGAAACCGACTCTCTCAGAACTTGCGGCTGACTGCCCCTTCCATAGCCGCTGCTCCC
Organism: Gastrophryne carolinensis; assembly: GCA_027917425.1. NCBI lineage: Eukaryota > Metazoa > Chordata > Amphibia > Anura > Microhylidae > Gastrophryne > Gastrophryne carolinensis. The sequence continues at coordinate 392,472,548 of CM051237.1, read as the reverse complement.
TGCCGCCTCCTACAGAGGCGGTGGGGAGCAGCAGTCAGTGAGTTAAGAGTGGCCCAGTTCCGTCCCAGGGGCGTGGTCTGTGACTCCTGCCAGCGTCATTGGATTCCTGCCAGCGTCAAAGGCCACGCCCCCTGGACAGGAATCAGCCTGCTCTGAACTTGCGGCGTGGAGCGGCAGAAAATGCCGGTGAATGTACGGTAAGTTTTTTTTCTGCTTGGTTTACAGGGTATGCTGCACACTGTCTGTATTGGGGATGCCCGCACACTGCCTATATTGGGGATGCCCGCACACTGCCTTTAATGTGGGATACTACTTACTGCCTGTAATTTGAGATGCCCCTCACTGCCTTTTATGTGGGATACCGCTCACTTCTTGTAATGTGGGGTGTGTAATGGCGTGATCAGGGGGAAATCTGCACACTGTCTATAATAGGGCGATTGTGAGGGGATATTTTAGCACACCATTGGTTCAGAATTTTTTTTTTCACATTTTAGTCCTCCTGGGGTGCGTCTTATATGCGAAAAATACAGTAATATATTGTGTGTCGTGGCAAAATATGTGCATAATAATGAATTCGGTTAAAGGGTCTGTAAATCCAATGGCAATAATACGGCAGCAAACAGCTCATCTGATGCTTGTTCCATGTGCCTCTGCTGCATTTCCTGCAATGCCGGGTAAAAGCCGTAGCATGGAGCAAGGGGATACAGTGTTGTGGAGCCTGCATCCGGTTTCAACGAAAAAACTATGGTATGGCCGGCAGGGTACCCACATCAGGTGAGTTTTGACACTCAGGACTCTAGAGGGTCGATTCAGAGAAACATGTAAAAGCTTTGTTTTTGTTGGTATTTTTTCCGAACGCTCGTGCACTCGTATGAACTTGCGAGCGATTCTATACACTAATCCGTTTCCTATCTTAAAATGCCCGTCCGTTCGTATGCTATCTTCCGACCTTGGTTCAGTCATTTTCCATCGTAAATTATAGGTTGATTGATCTATTGTAGCGACGGCAGCATGTGTTTTTTCCCTTCTTCCATCGTCCACCTCTACGAATTCCTGGCGTTTCCCGATGGGTTAGAATGGTTTTTAACCTCTAATATTCGTTCGTTCGGAAATGTAGAAGATCTTGCGCATGCGCAATACAAGCTACACTCCTCAAACATATGTGCCCCATATCTTACACTACCAAGCTCACCCCAACTACTTTGCGCCAGTCTAACACTTACCTTTATTAACCCTAAAACTTACCCAAACCCCTTTCCGGTTCCATTCTTCTTCATTTTCCAGACCCTAAAACTTACCCAAACCCCTTTCCGGTTCCATTCTTCTTCATTTTCCAGACCCTAAAACTTACCCAAACCCCTTTCCGGTTGCATTTCTTCTTCATTCAAACGGGTCTTCAAAAGTCCAAAGGCCCTCTCAACCACAGCCCTGGTCTTGTGGTGCGCTCGGTTGTATGCTTCCTGAGAGGCATCCTGGGGCCGGAGCACAGGCGTCATGAGCCACGGAAGCAGTGGGTAACCAGAGTCCCCTTAACAAAACCAATTAAAAACACAATTAAGCAAGGAAAGGCATCCCAAAAAAAAAATATTAGTAGATAGCACAATTATGTCAGCTAAAGAAACAAACATTTCACCCAGGGCCAATGATATAAATGACTAATGTAACAGATGTGTGCCATAAAGAAAAATGCAGCATAAGGGAAAAACAGACTGATAACACATCTGCTATGACAAGTGTGCTGGGCAAGATGTTTGTATTGTAGGGTTCAGAAATGTACGATTTATGATGCTGCTGAGGGGCCCCAAACATTCCCAAAAAAAATGCACTCTATGCAGTTCTACTCTAGTTTGTCAGTTACAGTCAAATACAAAAAAAGGGCCATAAACTAGCAGCTACTTCTGGTCAATCTGCTATACGAGGGAGTTTGAGAAATGGAAGTAACAGACGTCGGCCAAAAATCTAACAAATGATGAAGGACAAAGTGAGTCCACCGCTTGTTTGTTGGACAAAACTTTAACTATTATGTTGCAACAGTTGCAAAATGTTGTTTAAAATTAACCACAAATCAGAAAAAGTCCAACAATCAATTAAAAAAAAAATCGGGCCAAAAACACCCCAAAAAAATGTTGGTCACTTACCAAGTAATCTGCCCTCAGACATCCGGATCAAATCAATGCCAAACAGCATTAGGCCTTGATGTTCCTCGAACTCACTCCTCTCCATCCTAATCCCGAGGCCAAAAAGGTGCCGGAAAAGATTTCCCAACTCAACAATTAAATGTGCTTCGAAACACTTAGCAATCAGCTCTCTGAATTGCTCGCAAGCCCATGTCAAGAACGGAAAAATTAGGAACGAACGAAAAAAATACGATTTGGACGGGAAAAAACCCGAACTAACGCAAATAATACAATTGACGCCCGAAAATCGAATGAACATATACGTCTATGCCCGAACGTTCGTGCAAATCCGAAATGGCCAAAAAAAAAGGAAAAAATGACTAACACCCACCCAAACTTCCGAATCCCGATACTAAATCAATTAACTTTTGGATTTAGAATCGACCCTTAGGAATGATCAGGTGTGGGTTGACCAGAATAGAGCTGCACACAGGAGACGCGATCTGACTGATTTGGAGAGCTTCTGCAAGGAAAAGTGGGCAAAGACTGCCAAGTCTAGATGTGCCATGCTGATATACTCCACTCCACCCCCCAAAAACAACCTCAACTGGTCTTGAAATACAGTGCTGTTTATAAGAGGCAAGACTGCACAGTACGGCATCCTTTGCTGTGCTAACTCCTGGACCCTATTTCAGTATATATATATATATATATATATATATATTTATTAGGGGTGTCAGAAAAAATTGATTCTGTCAATTATCGTGACATTTCATTTGACGGTACTAGAATTGATTTTTTCTTTCTAGTATCGATTCTGACTTCAGGAAAAGAAAAGTAAAAAAAACACTCACCTGATCCCTCGTTCAATCTGGCCGGCTCTCCTCTTTTTCGGCCTCCATTCCCCCCCGGGGCTCTTCAATCTTCAGGAGAGAGCCCAACAGGCTCTCCCCCTGGTTTGCTGATGAGCACCGCCATCCTCGGGGGCGGGCCGGATGACATAACCCCTGCAGGCATCATCCTGGCTCCTGGCAGTTCAGCTCTCAGATGCTGGTGATCGCTGGCCGGAGGAGGACGGGGCAGGAGATCCTCTGATATCTTGCCTCCCCCATCCTCTGGCCGGCAATCACCGCATCTGTCATCAGATCAGCGAGGGACACAGGAGCTGACATTTTCTTTTCGGCAGGCCGAGAGGGATACTCAGGTGGTGACCTCCGCTCTCGAGTCCTTCGGCCGGGTGATCAACTATCCCAAGTCTTCACTGTCTCCGTCTTTGGTGAGGTCCTTTCTGGGCATGACTCTGGATACCTCTCAGTTCAAGGTTTTCTTGCCCCAGCTGAAAATAAAGGGCCTTCAGAAGCATGCTCGGGCTCTGCTCTTGTGTCCCCATCCCTCCATCCGGCAGGGGATGCAGTTAGTGGGTCTGATGGTGTCTTGCTTCGAGGCGGTCCCCTTTGCTCAGTTTCACAAGGCCTCTTCAGTTGCACCTTTTGTCTGTTTGGAATCGGGACCCTGTGTCCCTGGATCAGGAGTTTGCTCTGCCCCCCCTGACCAGACAGTCCCTCTTGTGGTGGCTGGACTCAAGGAACCTTCTAGTGGGCAGGACTTTTCTGCCCCAGCGTTGGGAGACTGTCACCACAGATGCCAGTCTGACAGGTTGTGGGGGGCTTTTGGAAGTCTCTGCAGTTCCAGGGTCAATGGGGCCCCCAGGAGGCCCATGCTCCCATCAATGTTCTGGAACTGAGGACGATCAGCTTGGTTCTTGCTCAGCTGACCTCACACCTTCGGGGTCAGGCTGTTCAGATATGCTCGGACAACCAGACAGCAGTTGCCTGCATCAATCATCAGGTTCTCCACCCTCAAGGAAGTGTCCCTGATACTGTTTTGGGCGGAAGAGAATGTGCCTTGCATCTCGGCGGTTTACATTCCGGGGGTGGAGAACCTGGAGGCAGACCGAGCAGGGGGATGTCTCGGTTGGGGGAATGGTCTCTCAGCAACAAGGTATTTCACTCCCTGTGTCACCGGTGGGGTCTTCCGGATGTGGACCTGTTTGCGTTCTGCCACAATCACAAGCTTCCCAGGTTTGTCTCCCTGTCACAGGACCCTCTGGCCGTCGCCACGGATGTCCTAGCAATGCCTTGGACGGAGTTTCGGCTCCTCTATGTGTTCCCTCCCCTTCCTCTGCTGGGCAGGGTGCTGCGCAAGATAGCCCAGGAAGGGGTACCAGCCATTCTTGTGGCCCCCTGCTGGCCAAGGAGGATGTGGTTCGCAGACGTCGTGCAGTTGGCAGTGGATCAGTATGTCCTGCCCAAGGATCCAGATCTGCTCACTCAGGGACGGCTGTGCCATCCCAATTTACAAACGCTGGCTTTAACGGCTTGGCTGCTGAAAACCCCATCTTGATGGATAAGGGTCTGCCGGCCTCTGTTGTTGACACCATGATTAGCACTAGGAAGAAGTCCTCATCTACTATAGGATTTGGCATGCTTACAATGCCTGGTGTGAGTCTAGGTCTCTGCCTTGCAGGGTGTTTTCTATTCCCAGTATTCTGGATCTTTTGCTACATGGCCTGGATTCGGGCCTTCAACTTAGTACCCTCAAGGGACAGGTGTCAGCCCTGGCAATTTTCTTCCAAAGGTCTTTTGCCAATCACCGGTTGGTCAAGACTTTCTTTCAGGGAGTTACTCATGTGCGTCCACCACGTAAACCTATGCTACCGGTTTGGGATCTAAAGTTGGTGTTGTCTGCTCAGCAGGGTCCTCCTTTTGAGCCTATCAGTGGGGCTGCCTTGCCCATTATGACTCTTAAGGTGGCCTTCCTGGTGGCCATTACCTCGGTTAGGCGAGTCTCTGAGCTGGCTGCTCTTTCCATAAAACCTCCTTATTTTGAGCGGCATCAGGATAAGGTGGTGTTTCGGCTTAAGCCGGATTTCTTGCCTAAGGTTGTGTCTGTTTTTCATCTCAATCAGGACATTGTTTTGCCTTCTCTGTGTCCTAATCCTGCTAATTCCAAGGAGCAGACGCACCATTCTCTGGATGTTTTCAGGGCCCTGAAGTTTTATTTAGTTGCTACTGAGTCTTCCGGAAATCTGACGCTCTTTTTGTTCTTCCTGCTGGACCTAGGAAGGGTCTGCCTCCGGCTAAATCCACTATCAGCAAGTGGATCCGTCAGGCGGTGGAGCAGGCCTATTCTGCTAAGGGGAAGGTTCCCCCTTTAAGGGTTACTGCTCATTCTACTCGTGCTATCGGCACCAAGCTTTTGTTGAACAAGTTTGTAAGGCCGCAACTTGGTCTTCTGTTCATACTTTTTCCAAGTTTTACAAAGTTGATGTTAAGGCCTCAGCTGATGCTGCTTTTGGCCACAAGGTACTCCAGGCGGTGGTCTAAACTGTAGTTACTTTCTTTTTGGGGATCCCACCCTACTTTACGGACACTGCTTTTGGATGTCCCAGATGTTATGACTTTGTGAAGCAGGCCGTGCCATGCAATAGGAAAAAGACAATTCTGTGAGTACTCACCTGTAGAATTGCTTTTACTATGCATGGCACGGCCTGCTTCACCCCACCCTTGTTACGTTGTTCTTGGTTGCCTCTTTCTGGTGATTGTTCCAATTTAGTTGGGGTTGTTATCTTTATTTGTTCCCGGTTCTTGTATCACTGCTGATCAACTACTGGATAAGTCTATGGTGATTCCGTTTTTATATGGTACCGGGCGGAGCCACAACTCTTCTGCAGTGCCACTGCACCACCTTGTGGCGGAATCCCAGATGTTATGACTTTGTGAAGCAGGCCGTGACATGCATAGTAAAAGCAATTCTACAGGTGAGTACTCACAGAATTGTCTTTTTCTGGTATGTATTATTGAATCATAATGTCCATAATTATTGTTTTTAGCAAATGTAATAAAAATGTAAACCAGAGGACCAGAAGTGTAAAGAGAGGGATTACAGCCAGGGAGTTGGGGGGGGGGGGGGGGTTAGGTGAGGGTGCAGGTCAGTGGCTGGGAGAACGATTAGGTGAGGGTGCAAGTCAATGGCTGTCGGCTCTGGGCAGGGGTCCGGATTCGGACTGCAGTCCACCAGTTGAGTACCCCTGTCCTAGGTCCTAAGTAATTTGAAACCAGAAGAGAAGAAACAAAAGATTGTGTTTTTTAAAATATACAAGCAATAGGGACTTTTTGTATTGCTCTGCCATAAAATAGAATAAACGCCTTTACAAAACTCATTGTTTCTGTATCTACAATAGCAAAAAAAGAATCAGGCTACTTGAGTTTTCTGTTACAAAATCCAGTGTTGCTGTGCAAACACAGGAACAAGGCAAGGACGACTGCAGGCAGGACTGGCTCCAGGTTTATATAGGCCCTCAGGCGGCATGGCCTAAGTGGGCCCCTTTGCAGTGGAGAGTCGTGGGTCAGGGGGTCTATAAATTCCATGGCCAAAACTAATAAGGGCTGCTTGACCTTCAAGCCTTTTAGTTTGGCCCCACATGAGTATTCAGGAAGAGGGATGGACAAAAATACCATTCTGTGAATACTCACCTTAGAATGGATATTATAAGTATGCATCACGCCCTGCTCCAGTAATAATTATTACGTCTGGGATATAGTCCACTAGAGGGCGCTTTACTGTAGAGATGGCAAAAAAGAGGCCCCTCCCGATCCATATATACCCGGGACCTCCCACTCATTCCCCAGTATAATTAAGCAGTAAGGGAACCAGGAGAAGCCAATAACAAGATTAACAATATTTAACAAGGAAAACTTCACCATATAGAGGATCCAAGAATAAAAAACTCAGGGTGGGATGCATACTTATAATAATACAATTTTGTGATTACTCACCTGTAAAATGGGTATTATAAGTATGTCACACACCCCGCTTCCAATATTCATGACATGTGGGTTATGGCCAGTAGAGGGCGAACTTTGCAGAGATGACAGGAAAAAAAGGAGCCCCTCCCACTCCATAAATACCTGGAAACTCCCACACATTCCCCAGTATAGGACAGCAGTAAGCAGGTCCGTATTTGCCACTAGGCACGTATAGGCACGTGCCTAGGGCGGAGCTACAGGCAGGGGCGGGGATGGGGTGGCGGCCAGCAATACTTTAACTTAAAAAAAATAAATGTCTGCCAGATGGCAGGCCTTGGTCGGCAAAACAGACAAGGTGCTTTAAGCCATTGGTGGATCAGCAGGACCCTCCTCCCTCCCCAGAGACAATCTGACCTGTCTGGTTTTCTGTTGCTGTGCAGGGCCTCCGTCCTGCACATGAGATGAGAGGGGAGAGAAGCTGGCTCCACCCACCTGGCCTCACTGCCCCTCCCAGCACAGCGCGGGAGAGGAGGTATGGTGCTGCAGGGGCCGCTCTCTCCCTAGAGATGTGACAAGTGACAGGTAAGGAGTTTCCACCCGAGAGGATGTGTGTGTGTCTATCTGTGTATGTGCCTGTGTGTATGTCTCTGTGTATGTGCCTGTGTGTGTGTATGTGCCTGTGTGTATGTCTCTGTGTATGTGCCTGTGTGTGTGTATGTGCCTGTGTGTGTGTATGCATGTGTGTGTATGTGCCTGTGTGTATGTCTCTGTGTATGTGCCTGTGTGTATGTCTGTGTGTGTGTACCTGTGTGTATGTCTCTGTGTATGTGTGCGTGTATGTGCCTGTGTGTGTGTATGTGTGTGTGTATGTGCCTGTGTGTATGTCTCTGTGTATGTGCCTGTGTGTATGTCTGTGTGTGTGTACCTGTGTGTATGTCTCTGTGTATGTGTGCGTGTATGTGCCTGTGTGTGTGTATGTGTGTGTGTATGTGCCTGTGTGTATGTCTCTGTGTATGTGCCTGTGTGTATGTCTCTGTGTGTGTGTGTATGTGCCTGTGTGTATGTCTCTGTGTATGTGTGTATGTCTCTGTGTGTATGTGCCTGTGTGTATGTCTCTGTGTGTATGTGCCTGTGTGTATGTCTCTGTGTGTATGTGCCTGTGTGTATGTCTCTGTGTGTATGTGCCTGTGTGTATGTCTCTGTGTATGTCTGTGTGTACCTGTGTGTATGTCTCTGTGTATGTGTGCGTGTATGTGCCTGTGTGTGTGTATGTGCCTGTGTGTATGTCTCTGTGTATGTGCCTGTGTATATGTCTCTGTGTGTGTGTGTATGTGCCTGTGTGTATGTCTCTGTGTATGTGTGTATGTCTCTGTGTGTATGTGCCTGTGTGTATGTCTCTGTGTGTATGTGCCTGTGTGTATGTCTCTGTGTATGTCTGTGTGTGTGTGTGCCTGTGTGTGTGTGTATGTGCCTGTGTGTATGTCTCTGTGTATGTGACTGTGTGTGTGTGTGTGTGTGTGTGTGTGTGTGTGTGTATGTGTGTGTGTGTGTATGTCTCTGTGTGTGTATGCGCCTGTGTGTATGTGTGTGTGTGTATGTGCCTGTGTGTATGTCTCTGTGTATGCGTGTGTATGTCTGTGTGTGTGTGTCTCTGTGTATGTGCCTGTGTGTATGTCTCTGTGTGTGTGTGTATGTGCCTGTGTATATGTCTCTGTGTGTGTGTATGTGTGTGTGTGTGTGTGTGTGTGTGTGTGTGTGTGTGTGTGTGTGTATGTGCCTGTGTGTATGCGTGTGTATGTCTGTGTGTGTGTGTGTATGTGCCTGTGTGTATGTCTCTGTATGTGTGTGTGTGTGTGTGTGTGTGTGTGTGTACCTGTGTGTATGTCTCTGTGTATGTGTGCGTGTATGTGCCTGTGTGTGTGTATGTGTGTGTGTATGTGCCGGTGTGTATGTCTCTGTGTGTGTGTATGTGCCTGTGTGTATGTCTCTGTGTGTGTGTATGTGCCTGTGTGTATGTCTCTGTGTATGTGTGTATGTGCCTGTGTGTATGTGTCTGTGTGCATGTGTGTGTCTGTGTGCATGTGTGTGTCTATGTGCATGTGTGTGTGCATGTGTGTGTGCATGTGTGTGTACCTGTGTGTGTACCTGTGTGTATGTGCCTGTGTGTATGTGCCTGTGTGTCTGGGGCGTTGTTTAAGTGCAAAAAAAATCTGCATGTCTCTCTAGTTTTCAAAAGTTGGGAGTTATGTAAGTGTAACTATTTCCTGTCCCCATCGGATGGAGCTCTGCTAGGAAAAGGTGAGTATCTCTCTAATGCAGGGTCACTGATGGTGTGAGGGGGAGGTACAGTAGTTTCCTGCCCCCCATCAGATGCAGCTCTGCTAGGAAAAGGTGAGTATCTCTCTAATGTAGGGGTCACTGATGGTGTGAGGGGGGAGGTGCAGTAATTTCCTGCCCCCCCCCCCCCATCAGATGCAGCTCTGCTAGGAAAAGGTGAGTATCTCTCTAATGCAGGGTCACTGATGGTGTGAGGGGGAGGTGCAGTAGTTTTCTGTCCCCCATCAGATGGAGCTCTGTCAGGAAAAGGTGAGTATCTCTCTAATGCAGGGCTCGCCGATGGTGTGACGGGGGAGGTGAGGTGAGTTTCCTGTCCCCCATCAGATGGAGCTCTGCCCAGGAAAAGGTGAGTATCTCTCTAATGCAGGGCTCGCTGATGGTGTGAAGGGGGAGGTGAGGTGAGTTTCCTGTCCCCTATCAGTTGGAGCTCTGCTAGGAAAAGGTGAGTATCTCTCTAATGCAGGGTCACTTATGGAGTGAGGGGGGAGCGGCTGACACTCCAGTGAGCTTTTCTATTGCCACGTTGATGTCAGAGCAGCAAAGAAAAGCTGAATGCAGTGCTGGCTGCTGATTGGAGGAGAGCCTGTGTATGTTCCATGAGATCACCAGAGAGTTGAGATTTCACAGTGATCCTGGGGGTTTCATACAGTGGAGCAACCCAAATCAGGTTTCCCCGGGGGTAACAATAAGGGGCGTATGACCAAAAGGTGCCTAGGGCAGCCGGAATCCTAAATACGGCCCTGGCAGTAAGGGGACCAAGAAGAGCCAAATATAAACAATCATAACACTAAAAGGTTCACCATATAAAGGATCCAAAATACCAATAAGGGCGGGATGAAGCGGGGTATGTGACATACTTATAACACCCATTTTACAGGTGAGTAATCACAAAATGGTATTATTCCAAGTATGTCACACACCCCGCTTCCAATATTCATGACATGTGGGACATCCAATAGCAGTGTCCATCATGGGTGGGGATCCCAATACGGCAAAAAGTGCACAAATCTTAAACCACTGCAGCCTGCAGAAACTTGCGGCCAAAAACAGCATCCGCTGAGGCCCGCACATCAACCTTATAAAACTTGGAAAATGTATGAACGGAGGACCAAGTAGCAGCCTTACAAACTTGTTCAACAGAATCCTGGTGCTGAAAAGCCCAGGAAGCCCCAACAGCATGAGTAGAATGAGCAGTGATCTTGGCAGTATAGGCCCCAACAATGGCCTGGCGTATCCATTTACTAATGGTAGACTTGGCGGGCGCCAAAACTTTCCTGGGCCCAGAGGGCAACATGAATAAGGCGTCCGTCTTACGAAAGTGAGAAGTAGCCACCAAATAGTACTTCACACAAAGAACCCCATCCTAAGAGTGCAAAACCCTTCTCCTTGTCATTGCTAGGCTTAGGACACAAGGAAGGGAGAACTACATCCAGATTGAGGCGGAAGGCAGAAACCACCTTAGGAAGGAAATCTGGAAATACCACCTTGTCCTGGTGTCTCTCAAAGTAAGGGGCCTGAATGGACAGAGCCGCCAACTCAGAGACATGCCGAACAGAGGTAATAGCCACCAAAAAGGCAACCTTTTGAGTGAGCATAGAAGTGCAACATCCTGCACCGGCTCAAAAGGAGGCCCCCAGAGGGCCGACAGAACCAATTTCAAATCCCAAACAGGCAACAAAGGCTTTCCAGGTAGCCGCACATGAGTGACCCCCTGGAAAAAAAGTCTCAACCAGAGGATGCAGAGCAAAAGACCTTGAAAGAAGACAGTCAGAACAGAGACCTGCCCTTTCAAGGTACTAAGCTGGAACCCCAGGTCCAGACCGTGTTGAAGAAACTCCAAAATCCTAGAAATCGAAAACACCCTGCAAGCCAAGGCCCTAGCCTCACACCAGTCAATATAGGACCTCCAAGTCCTGTAGTATATGTTAGAGGAAGATTACTTCCTATCTCTAACAAGAGTCTGAATCACAGCTTCAGACAAACCTTCCTCCCTTAGGATGGAAGCTTCAGCAGCCACGCCGTCAAAGCCAGCGCTTATAAATTGGGGTAACGTAGTTGACCTTGAGTGATCAGATCCTGGAAACAGGGGCAGCCTGTACTGATCTACCGCCAGGCTTACGACGTCTGCAACCAAAAACCTGTCTTGACCACCTTGGGGCCACCAGAATTGCTGGCGCACCCTCTAGAGCCAGCTTGCGCACCACCGTGCCTACCATGGAGAAGGGGGGAAACAGGTACAGTAACCCCAGATCCCTCCAGGCAAGAGACATGGCGTCCATTGCCAGGGCCAGAAGATCCCGAGACAGAGACACAACTTTGGGAGCTTGTGATTGTGACGTGAGGCAAAGAGATCCACCTCCGGAAACCCCCACTTGTGACAGAGGGACCGGAATACCTTGTGGTTGAGAGACCATTCCCCTCAGCGAGAGGATCCCCTGCTCAGGGAGTCCGCCTCCGTGTTTTCCACTCCCGGAATGTACACTGCTGAGATGCATGGAACATTGCTCTCCGCCCATGCAAGAATCAGAGGAACTTCCCTGAGGGCACTCCTGCTGCGAGTCCCTCCTTGGTGATTGATGTAAGCTACCGCAGTGCGATTGTCTGATCAAACCTGAACCAGGTAAGCCCCGTAGGTGATGTGTCAAGCATGACAGAACCAACCGAATAGCTCTCAGCTCCAAGACATTGATGGGGGTGTGAGCCTCCTGAGGACCCCACAGCCCCTTGAACTGATGTGTCTTCCAAAAACCTCCCCAGCCCGACAGGCTGGCATCCGTGGTAACCGTCTCCCAACAAGGGGTCAGAAAGGATCTGCCCCTCATCAGATTGCTCGGTTCCCGACACCACTGAAGGGACTGCCGAACCCGGGGAGACATCAGGAATGACTGATCCAATGACTGTGGACATCTGTCCCAGGCCAACAATAGATGGAGCTGGGGCGACCTCATGTGGAACTGAGCAAAGGGAACTGCCTCGAAAGAAGCCACCATCAATCCCACCAGTCTCATTCCCTAGCTGGATAGAAGGACGAGGATTGGACAGGAGAAGACGTATCAGATCCTGAACCATCTGCACCTTGGACTGAGGTAGGAACACCCTGGTCCGAATGGTATCCAGATTCGTGCCCAGAAACAAGATCTCCCATGAGGGGGAGAGAGAAAACTTGGGATGGTTGATCACCCAGCCGAACCTCTCCAGCGTCGCCACCACCAACCTGGTGTCCAGCTCCGCCTGACTGAGAGAGGATACTGTAATGAGGAGGTCGTCCAAATACGGCACAATGCGAATGCCCTGGGTTCTGAGAAGGGCCATTATGCCCGCCAGCACCTTGGTGAACACCCTTGGTGCCGAAGTCAACCCGAAAGGGAGGGCCACAAACTGAAAGTGCTGATCTCCCACCACAAACTTGAGAAATCTCAAGTGTGCTGGGAAAATTGGTACATGAAGGTAAGCATCCTTGATGTCTATGGACGTCATGAAATCCCCCTGACGAAGGGAATTGATGACTGAGCGCAGAGTCTCCATGCGGAACTTCTTGGTTCTGATGAACCTGTTGAGAAGCTTCAAATCTAGAATGGGTCTTATGGATCCATCCTTTTTGGGAACTGTGAATAGGTTGGAATAATAGCCCCGGCCTCTCTTTCTGAGAAAGACCCCGGGCATATGACAGCCATGACCAGAAGATTCTTTACAGCCAACAGGAGCCCCTACGCAGACCGGGGGTCCAAGGGAACCTGGGAGCTTAGGAATCTGGGAGGAGGCCGGCACTCGAGCTCCAGTCTGTACCCGGAAGAGACCACTTCCAAGATCCATTTGTCTGTGACCACCTGGGCCCAGACCTGGAAGAAGTGCCGCAGCCGTCCCCCCCACCCGCAAGGGTGAGGGCGTCCCCTCATTGCTGAGCTGTCTTGGCAGCAGGCTTGGGCTTGGAACCCCAGTTAAGGCCTGGACGTGAGCATCCTCTGCCTCTGTTCCAGGTTTCACCTCTGAAATTAGAGTAGGCAAAGCCTCTGCCTGCTCTGGTACCGCGAAAGGAAGGATTGAAAGCGCCTCCCCCCGAAAGGGGCGACGCTGCTTCTTACGCTGAGGTAAATTTCCACCATTCGCCACTGAATCCAATTTATCCCCGAACAGCCGCGTACCCAGAAAGGGTAGCGCCGTGAGGGATTTCTTAGCCGCAATGTCAGCCACCCACTGGCGTGACCAGAACGATCGGTGAATAGCCACCAGCAAAGCCGAGGTTCTACTACACATAATAATTGTGTAATCCATAGCAGATAAAACAAAGGTCATAAATAATTCCCACCGCTTAAGGGCTGTGAAATCATCACTGGCCGGATTAAGCTGGGAACCACTCAACAGGTCCCTAACCACAGACCTGGTAGCCACAGTCACGAGCGCCGAGGCTCAAACAGGCCGCAAGGCTGAACCCACACTGGCAAAAGCATGGCACGCCATCTGATCCATGCGTTTGTCCTCACCATATTTAAGAGTGGTGGCGTCTGGAGAATGTACAACGGAGGTGTTGGACAATCCCAGAACGGGCGCATCGACCTCGGGAGGGGACGACCAGCGCTTCACCAAGTCCATCGGGAAGGGATACCTCCTATCCCATCCTTGAGGAACACCAGGGAGCCGGCTAGGCCTCTCCCATTCCTTAAGAATCATGCTTTCAAAATGATTCTGATTTGGGAACTCCAAGCGAGGCTTAGAAGACCCAAAGAATTCCCCCTTCTGTGGAGGGGACTCTGCTGGCGGAGAAATAGCCAGTACCTCAAATAGGTGGGCCAGGACTTTGGGGGTATCCACGGCATCCCCCAGCGTCTGCCCAGCATCAAAGAACTGCCGAACCTCAGCATCAGATTCCTCAAACAATTCCCCCTCCTCAAGTGGGGAATAATCAGACCAATCAAGGGAATCATAGTCATCAAAATCCAGTACCGGCGCGGCCGGCGACGGATGCCTTCTCTTAGCTAGGACCTTTCTGGCCGCAGAGCTAGAAATCAATTTTTCAATGTTGGACAATCTAGCACAAAACATCCGATTGCGACTCCCCGCTAATGACCGTGTCACTTGGGGTGCGGATAAGGCGGGGTGGGGTAGGTGATGAGACAGGCGGCACGGACCCAGACGCCTGGGACCCCGACTGCCGCGTTATGCCTGCTGAGCACATGTATGCAAATCAGTACATTCTCCCCCGTAAGGGATACCCCACAACCCACACACAGCCGGGATTGTCCCGAAGGGAGCCCGAGCCCGGTATCCTGGGGAGCCTCCATATGGTGATTTTAAGGTAGTCGCCATGACCAGAGGGAATTACGCTGCTTGAGCTACCCGGGATGCCCCTTTAAGTCCCAAGTGGGAGGATTTGTAGGAACCCAATTTAATCTCAAGGGGACCCTAGAAGGGACCCATAAGAAAGTACAATCATGCACACCACATATTGATATGTCAAGAAAAAAATCAAAACAATATATACACATATACATAAAATCTATATTTATACTAAAAGCCTGGGACGCTGCTCCAAGCGCTATACAAGCGGAGCGCAGCGCGATTATAAAATAAGGAAAGAGCCCGCAGGGCACTCACAACCACAGGCAATGGCTTCCATCAGCAGCAAGGTCTCCAGAAGAGAGAGAGGGAGAAGGAGGGCGGGCCAGCACGGACGCGCAGCACCTGGCCCCGCCCCCTCCCCTCAGCACGAGAGACACGGCTCCCAGCCAGTGGCTGGGCTCCGCACTGGCGCCAATGATCAAGGGGGGCAGCAATAGAAACAAATGGCCGGGGGTAACCCGGCTACCTGCAAGGAGGAGACACAGCCATCTTCTGACTTGCTCGCCGTCTGCAGAGACGAAAACTGGGGAATGTGTGGGAGGTCCCAGGTATTTATGGACTGGGAGGGGCTCCTTTTTTTCCTGTCATCTCTGCAAAGTTCGCCCTCTACTGGCCATAACCCACATGTCATGAATATTGGAAGCGGGGTGTGTGACATACTTGGAATATCCATTCTACAAGGTGAGTATTCACAGAAAGGTATTATTCCAAGTATGCATCACGCCCTGCTCCAGTAATAATCATTACGTCGGGGACATCCAGTAGCAGTGTCCAACAAAGGGTGGGGATCCCAAAAAGAGCAGCAATGCGCAGTTCAAGCCTGCAGAACTTTGTGGCCAAAAACAGCATCCGCTGAGGCCCGAACATCAACCTTGTAAAACTTGGAAAAGGTATGAACAGAAGACCAAGTAGCAGCCTTACAAACTTGTTCAACAGAAGCCTGGTGCTGAAAAGCCCAAGCGGCCCCAACAGCACGGGTAGAATGAGCAGTAATTCGGAAAGGGGGATCCCTCCCTTTAGCAGAATAGGCCCTAACAATGGCCTGACAAATCCATTTGCTAATGGTAGACTTGACCGGCGCCAAACCCTTCTTTGGACCAGAGGGTACCACAAACAAGGCGTCCGTGTTCCTGAAAGGCGCTGTAGCCACCAAGTAGTATTTCAAGTTTCTGACAATGTCCAGAGAATGCAAGGTCCTCTCCTTGTCATTACCAGGATTAGGGCATAAGGAAGGAAGCACCCTTGTCCTGGTGTCTCTCAAAGTAGGGGGCCCGAATGGACAGAGCCGCCAGCTCTGAAACACGCCGGACAGATGTGATCGCCACCAAAAAGGCAACTTTCCAAGTGAGAACAAACAGTGCAGCCTCATGCACAGGCTCAAATGGAAGACCCTGAAGGGCAGACAAAACCAAATTCAAATCCCAAACCGGTAACAAGGGTTTGCGGGGAGGGCGCACATGAGTGACCCCCTGGAAGAAAGTCTTGACCAAAGGATGAAGAGCGAAAGACCTCTGAAAGAAAACCGCCAAGGCGACACATGCCCCTTCAGAGTGCTGAGCTGAAAACCCATATCCAGACCATGTTGAAGGAACTCCAGTATCCGAGGGATGGAGAGCACCCGACAAGGGAAGGCCCTAGCCTCACACCAGTCAATGTAGGTCTGCCAGGTCCTGTAGTAGATGGTAGAAGAGGATTTCTTCCTAGCTCTGACCAGAGTCTGAACAACCGCATCAGACAGACCCTTTTCCTTTTGGATGGAGGTTTCAGCAGCCACGCCGTCAAAGCTAGCGTTTGTAAATTGGGGTAACAGAGCCGTCCTTGAGTGAGAAGATCCGGAACCAGGGGCAGAGGGTACTGATCGACCGCCAGCTGCATGACGTCTGCGAACCACACCTGTCTTGGCTACCTGGGGCCACCAGAACAGCTGGCACTCCTTCTTGAATCAGCTTGCGTAGGACCCTGCACAGAAGGGGAAACGGAGGGAAGAGGTACAGGAAACTGAACCCCTGCCAAGACAGAGACATGGCATCTACCGCCAGAGCCAGAGGATCCTGGGACAGTGAGACAAAAGCTGGAAGCTTGTGATTGTGACGAGAGGCAAACAGATCCACATCCGGCCTCCCCCACCTGTGACAGAGGGATAGAAAGACCTTGCTGTTGAGGGACCATTCTCCCCCCTGCTCACGGAATCCGCTTCCAGGTTCTCCGCTCCCGGAATGTAAACCGCCGAGACACACGGGATATTGACCTCGGCCCAAGAGAGAATCCACGACACCTCCCGGAGGGCACTCTTGCTCCGAGTCCCTCCCTGATGATTGATGTAAGCGGCCGCAGTCCTGTTGTCAGAGTGAACCTGAACCGGTAGGCCCTGGAGGTGAGATGTCAGCTGTGCCAGCACCAACCGAACCGCCCACCAGCTCCAGAACATTGATGGGGGCGTGTTCCTCCTGAGGGCCCCACAGCCCCTGGAATTGGTAGGCTCTCCAGTAGCCCCCCCAACCTGACAGACTGCCATCCGTAGTGACCGTCTCCCAGCACGGTGTCAGGAATGATCTGCCCCCCAGAAGATTCTTCGAGTCCAGCCACCAAAGGAGGGACCGCCGGACCAGAGGGGACAGAGCAAAAGCCCGGTCCAGAGACAGGGGACACTTGTCCCAGGCTGAAAGAAGATGGAGCTGAAGAGGCCTCATGTGAAATTAAGCATAGGGAACTGCCTTGAAGCAGGCCACCATCTGTCCCACCAGTTGCATCCCTTGCCGGATGGATGGATGAGGGTTGGACAGCAAGCCATGATTCAGTGTTTGAAGAGAGTCCACCTTCTGCTGAGGGAGGAAAATCCTGGCCTGAATGGTATCCAGAGTCATACCCAGGAAGGCGGTCACACGTGACGGGGAGAGTGAGGACTTAGGGTAATTGATCACCCACCCGAACCTCTCCAGTGTCGCCACCACCGTCCGGGTGTCCAGCTCCGCTTGTTGGAGTGAAGGAGACGTAATGAGAAGGTCGTCCAGATAAGGAAGAATGTGAATACCCCAGGCTCTGAGAAGGTCCATCACACCTGCCAACACCTTGGTGAACACCCTGGGGGCAGAGGTGAGCCCAAAGGGGAGTGCCACAAATTGGTAGTGTTGTTCCCCTACCGCAAACCTGAGGAACCGCTGGTGCCCTGGGAAGACTGGCACATGAAGGTAAGCATCCTTGATATCTATTGAGGTCATAAAGTCCCCAGGGCGCAGGGAGCTAATAGCGGAGCTCAGCGTCTCCATGCGAAAACGCTTGGTTCTGATGAACTTGTTGAGAAGCTTTAGGTCCAGAATGGGTCTGACGGAACCATCCTTTTTGGGCACTGTAAAGAGATTGGAATAGTAACACACCTCTCTCTCCCAGGGGAACCTGACAAACGACCCCCATGGCCCAAAGGTTTTGAACCGCCAACAACAGGCACTGAGGGTACGTAGGAACCCGTGACCTGAGGAATCTGGGAGGAGGCTGGTCCGTGAACTCCAGCTTGTATCCGGAAGAGACAACCTCCAGAATCCATTTGTCTGAGACTTGTTGATCCCAGACCTGAGCGAAGAGCCGCAGCCGTCCCCCCACCCGCAAGGGTGAGGGTGCCCCCACATTGCTGAGCGGGCTTGACAGTGGATTTGGGTTTGGCACCCCAGGAGGATCTGGGTCGGGCACGGCCTCTGCCCTTGCCCCAGAAATCTCCCCTTTGTCCCGCAAAGGATACCCCCCTGCCTGACCTAGGCCCACGAAAGGAGGGAGTGAAGGAGCACGAACCCGGAAAGAGTTGCGGCTGCTTTTTGCGTTGGGTAACTTACCTCCCTTACCAAAAAGGTCCAGACGATCACCAAACAGGCGCAACCCTTTAAAGGGAAGCCCCGTGAGAGCCTTCTTAGCAGCATTGTCAGCTGCCCACTGGCGCAACCAGACCGAGCGGCGGATAGAGACAACCAAGGCCGAGTTCCTGCTAGACATCCGAATGGTGTCATCTAAGGCAGAGAGTACATAAGTGATGAACAACTCACATTGTGACAAGGCTCTAAATTCCGCAGGTCCTAATAGCCACGGCCGTAATAGCGGAAGCACAAACTGGGCGCAAGGCCGAACCCACACAAGCAAAGGCGTGGGAGGCCAGTTGGTCAATACGCCGGTCCTCACTATCCTTCAAGGTAGTGGAATCTGGGGAATGCACAACAGAAGTATTAGACAGCCCCAAGACGGGGGCATCCACCTCGAGGGGAGTTGACCAGCATTTGACCACGTCCGAGGGGAAGGGATATCTCCTATGCCACCCCTTACAGATACCGGGAAACCGGCTAGGCCGTTCCCATTCCTTGAGAATCAGATTATTAAAATGCGTCTGTTTGTGGAATTCCAAACATGGTTTTGCGGTACCAAACAATTCCCCCTGCTGCTTAGGAGCCGCTGCAGGAGGGGAAATGGCAAGTACCTCAAATATTTGAGTCAGAAGTCTATGGGTGTCGTCAGCATCCCAATGCTCTGAGCCGGCATTAGTGCCAAGGCAATGCTGATCGTCAAAGAGATCTGAATCTGAACATAATTCCCCTTCCTCGAGAGGGTTATAGTCAGACAAATCATGGAAATCATCTTGTCCGAAGGTAAAGGCCGGCGCAGCGGGCGCCACGTGCCGTCTTTTAGCTGGAGCCTTAGGGCTGCAGAGCTAGCAATCAATCTCTCAATGTTGGTCAGTCTGATTGCAACTCCCCGTGTTAATGTCACTAGGGTTCATAACCAGGTGCAGGGGTGTGGGGGATGAGGCCGAAGGTACTGATCCGGCCGCACAGGGCCCAGATTGCCGCGCAATAGCTGGCTGGGCACAGGGTACACAAACCCGCACATCATCGCCCACAAGGGATGCCCCGCACACCACACATAGCCGGACTTGCCCCGAAGGGACCCCGAGCACAGTATCCTGGGAAGCCTCCATATGGTGAATTAGCAGTCGCAATGACCAGTGGGAATTACACTGTGCAGCTACCCGGGATGCCCCCTAATTGTCTGCTACTGGGAGGATTTGCAATTAAGCCCCCAATTTAGTAAGGGTATGACCCAGGGCCCAGGACCGGGAGAAACCTCTAAATAGGTTGTCCCAGCCTGAAAGACATAAGCATAGACAAAGGAAGACCCATTAAATATGGCATGTATACTAATTAATACACAGTAAAGTAATAAGGATAGCAATAAGAATAGGGCACTCACATAACCCGGATCGCACACACCACAAGGCAGCAGCAAGATGGTGCCAATCAGCTCCGGAAGGAGGGGGGGGCAGATGCGGAGCGCGCCCGGTGCTAGGCCCCGCCCCCCTGGGAACGCAGGGAGAGTGCAGAGAGGCCAGGCAGCCTATCGCCCGGCCCCCGGCAACAGAGGACGTCACCGGCCCGCTGACGACCGCGCACGCGGGCCGTTCAAACTCTGCCAGCATGCTCACAGTAATGGAGGAGAGGGGGAGAGCGCTGAGCAAGTGCCAGCGCTGTAAAAGTAAAAAGCAAAGAACGTGCACACACAGTGACAACAGTAAGACAATCACTACACTCACATGAGTATACGGACTCCCCCCCCCCCCCCCCCCCGAACAACCGAACTAGGGAGAAGGGGGAATAAGCCCATGAATACATTTGGTTACATGTAGTGAGGGCTAAGGCAGACGGGGCATCCCATGTCAGGCTCACCAACCTGTGCCGCCTACCCTTTGGTGGGGGATTTGCGTCGGAGCAATGCTCCAGTAAAAAGCACCTCTAATAGGTGCTGCCTACCATCAGCCGGACCCTGCAGCCGTAGCTGGGAGGCGTGTAAAGGTGGCACGGGTGGGAAATATGGCCGGGGGCTGTGCAGCCCGGCTTACCTGCAAGGAAAGAGAGCCATCATCTTGACCTTCGCCGCCCACTGCAGAGACTAAACTGGGGAATGAGTGGCAGGGCCCGGGTATATATGGACCGGGAGGGGCCTCTTTTTTGCCATCTCGCGCCCTCTAGTGGACTATATCCCAGACGTAATGATTATTACTGGAGCAGGGCGTGATGCATACTTGGAATAGTGGAAGTGCAGGAATAATACAACTCTGTGAAATACTCACCTGTAGAGTTGGTATTATATGCAGACAGCACGTCCTGCTCCAGACTTAGTCCTTACATGTGGGTATACCTCCGCCTTCAGCGCCGTGCACTGCAGTTTCATGAAGAAAACAAGCTCCTCCCGGCCCTACATATACCGAGGGACCTCCCACAAATCCCCAGCATTGACAAGCAGTGAGAGAAGAAGCCAGGAGGAAAACAACCACCCAGAATAACTGGTAATAATATCCAAGATAATAATCACCATACAGGGGATCCAGAACAAGGTGAATCAGGGTGGGGTGGAGCAGGACGTGCTGTCTGCATATAATACCAACTCTACAGGTGAGTATTTCACAGAGTTGTATTATTCTAAGCAGACAGCACGTCCTGCTCCAGACATAGTCCTTACATGTGGGACATCCAATAGCAGTGTCCATAAGTAGGGTGGGATCCCCGAGAAAAAAGGCACATACATCCATAAAAGTGCTGTCACCTTAACCATGCTACCAAGAGCAACGAGAGCAATGCTCTAACCACAGCCTTTGAATTCTTGTAAAGGCAGAACTGAACACAAGCGGCGGACTAGCCAGCTTGCTCAACAGAACCTAGTGCTGAAAGGCCCAAGCCAAGCACAAGTAGTAAGAGAGCAAAAACCAAGAGAGAAGAATAATCTTCCCCTAACGAGTAGGCCAGAGTAACAGCCTAACCATGCTACTGGAAAAAAAGGGGCAGCCATGGCAACCTAGAGATTTCCCCATCTGAGAATATGAACCCAGGTCTCAGGCGAGACCAGCAGGAATACTGAAAATCAACGCTAACAAGGCTCAGCAAGAGCCAAGAGGTTTACATTAGGCTCAGAGGAACAAGGCGACCGAGCAGGACCAAGCCAAAGGGCACCTACACCCGTGTTAGCAATCAGATCCGGTATACATAAGGATGGAGAAACCTATAAGCCCCAAGGGGCATAATCCCTACCAGGGACAAGAGAAAGGCCAGGAATCTCCAACACCTGATGAGGGATACAGATCCCTTTCGCTCAGAGTAAGCCAGACAATAGCCTAGAGACCATAGGGTCTGGACTAAAGGAGAATAAAAACACCGCCTGGACCCTATTTGGCGTAAGGCGGAACACCCTCACCTCATGGTATACAGATATATAACATATATACGAGGGGGAGCGTACTGACCTAGTTCCAGGGGTGCTGGAACCCTGTCCAGGATAAGTAACCAAAGGTGTCGCAGGGCCCAAGGGCTCCTGAGAATAAGGGACAGCATCTGGGCCACCACCAACAGGCCCACCGGCTGCAAGGTAAAGGAAGTGCGACATCAAGGAGGGCAAGGCCCTTTCCATAACAAGTCCACATTTAGCAGAAGGAAGGTTCTAACGTGAACCAATCTAAATGCCACCCCGTAGGGGGATACTGTACTGGGGAACACTAAGTAAGTGATGTGCCTGAGCACCAATCCACAGGACTCCCAAAGGAGCCACAAGTCAATAGCCACACGGCCTGATGCAAAAATAGGAAGCAAAGAAGGACAATAAAAGTAGAACCTAGCGCGGACGCCACACGGGCACGTCCAAGACACCACTCCCATACTCGCCTCGGTGAGTCATCTGGGAGCAGGAGAGGAACCAAAACAATACCCCAATGCGCAGAGTTGGACCTTCAACACACTGGCTGGAAGTGGCCTAGGTGTCCTGAAGGCACAGGGGACTAAAAATTATAGATTATAAATCCTCACATGCATCAAGAGGTCTACTGGACTAGAGCGCCTGCGGCCCAACAGGTAGATACCATGTAGAAACTGCCTGTAAAGGTATAAATGCTAGGCCCCAGAATGCCAACCTGGGTCAGACTGCTTCATCCCGGAGGGGAAGGGTAAAGTGGATGCAATCACATGTCAAGGGCCAACCTGTAAGAAAGCCCAGACCCTACACGCCAAACTCGGCCTGCCTCAACTCCCGAAGGGAAAACAGGGACTAGAAGAACCCTGATAACCTTAGAAAAATGACCGCCCAGCAGACTCCATTCTGCATCCGGGGGGACTACCTCCTGTAACAACCTGAAAGAAGCATGGCGCCCTGCGATAGGAGCCCAGTGCTGCGGCAGTCCACTCGCCCAACAAGGCGAGGGCGTCCCCTCACGCTTGTGCGGTTTCGGCAGATTTGGACTTCGCACAGCCGGAGGACCCAGGGCGTTGCCTGCCCCCCCTGGGGCGGGTCTCCATTCCAAAAAATTGGAAGCACACTTCTAGTTCGCGCGTGACA
Organism: Gastrophryne carolinensis; assembly: GCA_027917425.1. Lineage (NCBI taxonomy): Eukaryota > Metazoa > Chordata > Amphibia > Anura > Microhylidae > Gastrophryne > Gastrophryne carolinensis. Next base: position 392,449,597 of record CM051237.1, on the reverse strand, counting down.
CTAACGTAGGGAAGGGGAGGGGTGTCCCTGCCCCTGGGAGGCCGAGACGGCCTTCTGCTCGAGGGTGCCTTACTCCTTTTTTCCAAAAGGTCCAACCGGGCCCCAATAAGCGGGAAGGCCAGTAAGAGCCTTTTTAGTATCATTGTCAGCCCTCTACTGTCGCAGCCAAGCAGGCGGCGAATAGCCACCACAAGAACCGAGGTTCTAGTGCACATTTTAACAGTGTCATCCATCGCTGAGAGAATAAACTCACAAAAACATCACTATCAGACAGTGCCTTAAAGACCTCCCAAGGGAGATCCTCTGCTTGGTGGTCAAGTATCTTCCTAAGAAGTGTCCTGGCGGTCACCGCAGTGACGGCCGCGGCACAGACCGGGCGCAGAGCCGTCCCTGCACACGAAAAGGCGTGGGAAGCCAGACTGTCAATGCGCCGGTCCTCAGCATCCCGAAGGGTACGATGAGTAGAGGCTGTCATGAAGGGACTAATTCATGAAGTACTAATTCTAGTCTGTATGTCCCAAATGGGGCTCTTAGAGACTAGAATTAGTACTAGAGTTAGGACTGCACCTCACAGGGGCACCTTGGCGCTGGTGGTGCAGCTTAAGCATACTTCTGCAGATGTGTGTGACCGAGCCCCCTGTTTTTAACCTAGTTTAGAGACAGATTGTAGGTTGGTCAGCAAGCTAACTGGTTTGAGTGCTGTGGCCCCTTTAAGACTTTTGTATTCTAATTGCCCTGCTAATGTGCACCTCCCTGGTTAGTTATAAAATGGTCTGAGCGGCTGCCACCCCTCCTTTGTTTCAGCTGGAAAACATATAAAAAGGAGTCACCCGCAAGGGCACTTACAGACCAAGGGAGGAGGGAACCGCCACCACGCAATCTCGCAAAGATCAGCAAAATGGCGCCCAGCGAACCTCGAAGGGCGGGCTCGATGCTCGGCCGTGACGCGGAGCGCGCCAATTCAAGTCCCCGCCCACTCCGGAGAGCGCGAAGCTCTGAGGTAATGGCAAAGCAAGGATACAATCACACGCTTAAGGATTTGTAGAAAAACCGTTACGACTAGTAAGGAAAAGGCGCCACAGCATCTAGACGACGCCGCAAACTGTGCATAAGACATACGGCGGTAGCTGAAAACCAATATAAAGAGCAAGCAGCGCGGCTCTCACATTTCAATGTTAATGAAGGGCAGAAATAAGGCCATAAGCGTGAAATACTGTTACACAGGGACCACCACACACATACCCCCCCCATTTCTTTTCCCACTAACTAGTTGGGGAATGAGGGCGGATGGCGACCCTTTACACAGGGTCCAGCACTACCCGGGGTACGGGGCAATAATGCGGGAGGGGCATCCACTAGAGGCTCACCATCAGCCTAAACCGCCTACCCTATGGTGGGGGATTGCGGTGGAGCATGGCTCCGTTAAGCACACTAGGTGCTGCCTACCTTCACCCGACCAACGCAGCCCAGGCTGGGAGGCATATTCTTCTACAAAGAGGACGGGTGGAAATAGTCCCGCAGGGCCTCGGGCTGTAAAGCCCCGCTCGCCTGCGAAAGCGTGATACTTCATGTCTTCGCAGTTCCAGCACTGCAGAGAATTCTGGGGATTTGTGGGAGGTCCCTCGGCATATGTAGGGCCGGGAGGAGCTTGTTTTCTTCATGATACTGCAGTGCACGGCACTGAAGATGGAGGTATACCCACATGTAAGGACTAAGTCTGGAGCAGGATGTGCTGTCTGCTTAGAATAGATGGATGGAGAGATAGCTGGGGGGACATGGATGAATTGGACAGAACTGGGGGGCAGGTATGGATGGGGCTGATCTAGGAGGACATGGATAGATGGGACAGAACTGGGGGGGGGGGGCATGGATGAATGGGGCAAAGCTGAGAGGACATGGATAGATGGAGCAGAGCTGAGAGGACATGGATAGATGGAGCAGAGCTGAGAGGACATGGATAGATGGAGCAGAGCTGAAGGGACATGTATGGATGAATGGGTCAGGGCTCAGAGGATAGGGATGGATGGGGCAGAGGTAACATACAACCAATGGGGAAGAGCTGAGGAGACAGGGATAGATGGAGCTGAGACAGAGAAAGGAAGTGTGTTCACTGTATAACTTGCTTTACCTTCTTCCAGCATGTGCAGTACTTCCTGTTGCAATGCTGGGACCAGGGTGATGATACCTCTTTGGGGGTGGGGCTGGTCCTATATCAACATACAAGCCAGTACAGGGCTGAGCAGCGGTTAAGGGTTGGGACAACTGCACCACCAATGACAGAGCATGCAGCTCAGCCACGTTACGAGGTTAGTAAGGACCTGGCTCGCTAGGGGAAGGCAGCGCACGGCGTGTTAATGGTAAAAAAAAGTTCCACAATGTGCCATGCTGATATACTCCACTCCACCCCCCAAAAACAACCTCAACTGGTCTTGAAATACGGTGCTGTTTACCAGAGGCAAGATTGCACAGTACGGCATCCCTTGCTGTGCTAACTCCTGGACCCTATTTCAGTATATATATATATATATATATATATATATATATATATATATATATATATTTATTTATTTATTTATTTATATATTAGGGGTGTCAGAAAAAATGTATTCTGTCAATTACCGTGACATTTCATTTGACGGTACTAGAATTGATTTTTCTTTCTAGTATCGATTCTGACTTCAGTAAAAGAAAAGTAAAAAAAACACTCACCTGATCCCTTGTTCAATCTGGCCGGCTCTCCTCTTTTCCGGCCTCCATTCCCCCCCCCCCCCCGGGGCTCTTCAGTCTTCAGGAGAGAGCCCAACAGGCTCTCCTTCTGGTTTGGCGATGAGCACCGCCATCTTCGGGGGCGGGCCGGATGACATCACCCCTGCAGGCGTCATCCTGGCTCCCAGCAGTTCAGCTCTCAGATGCTGGTGATCGCTGGCCGGAGGAGGACGGGGCAGGAGATCCTCTGATCTCTTGCCTCCCCCATCCTCTGGCCGGCGATCACCGCATCTGTCATCAGATCAGCGAGGGACACAGGAGCTGACATTTTCTCTATGTGTGGTGTTTTTTTTTTACTGTTAACTCTTTGTGAACTGGTAAGGGATCTATGTTCACAAGGCTCTGGGTCTGGCAAGTCACCTGCGGTTAGTGGGTGATTTGCCACTAACCCCGAGCCCCACCATTACCTGCTCCCCCAGGGGGGCAGAAGAGCTCGTGGCCACAGGCTATGGGGGCTTGTAGCGCCCTGTTCTACAAGCCCCCATAGCTGGTCCCAGGATGGTTATGTTGGGTAAGGGGGCCTCATGTCATTTTTTGGGGGGGATTTTTCAGGGTTTTTTTAACCCTTAATATTCAAAAAATGTGGTCCCTCAGGAAGAGAGACCCTATGTCATTTTTTAAAATTAAAAAATAAAATTGAATAAAAAAAAAAAAATCGCAATATATCATCTTTGAGACAGAATCGGGATATATTGTATCGTCACGCGTGTATTGCGATACGTATTATATCGCTATGGAAATGGTATGGGGGGTAATGCCACACTGACTATGGGGATTGGAAGGGGCGAATGCCACACTGCCCTTAGGGAATGGGGGGAATGCCACACTGCCTATGGGAATTGGAGGGGGGAACGCCACACTGCCTGTAATGGGGTGTTTTAGCACAAAATTTGGTTTATAATATTCTTTTCTTATATTCCTTCACTATATTCTAGGTAGGTGCGTCTTATAGGGAGAATATATATATATATATATATATATATATATATATATATATATAATGTTTTCTGGGATCTTTAGGGGCACAGCCACAGGCATAAAAGAGGGTAATTAAGGGGGGAAAATCGATCTGTAGGGGAATCTTATAGATTCCCAGGCTGATTGTGCAGGGTTTTGGTCCACTTTAAGCAAGCTTCCTTCAGCACATAGGGAAACACAGCTCTTTACAGTAAACTGTTTTCAAAGAGTCAAGTCCCCAATTCAGATGACCCTCCAGGCCTACTCACAGTTCATTCCAGTTCACTGCGTTCATCCCTGACGTCCGTCTCATTCAGTTTAGAAGCAGCCTCTAGCTGGCCCTGGTGCCTCCTGCAACCTGTAGCCCACAAGGCTTGCTCTAGCGCTCTCCAATTCTCCGGTGCCGTCTGCACCCTGTAGCCCACACAGCTACCTGGCTGAGTGCCCAACCATCCATAGTGCACTCCAACACTCAGCAACTCCAGCAGCAGCCCTCAGCTTTGGCTCATTAGCACCCTTCTGAGGCTCCATCACCTCTTTATAATACCCCTGCACTGGATCAGTACTGGACTGGGCTACTTGGCCAGCAGGACCCACCCAGACTCCAGGACCCTATAGAGCACCTTAGTGGCAGCCCCTTTGCGGGCAGGTAACAACAATAACACTCTTTCCTGGAGTCTGTTTGTAGCCTAACCCAGTATTTTCTGAACCAGAAACAGTCAAATAAGGCATGGGCAGAAACCTGACACAATATATATATTATATATATATATATATATATATATACACACACACAGTATTTACATGCACAGTAAAATATGTATCTGCTTTCAGTGACATAATCGCGCAGTATATAGAATAAGAGTGACCTCCTCTGGAATATTTGGGTATTACATAGGGAAAAATACAGTCATCTCGATCTGCGCTTGAAGGAGACGTAGTCCAAGGCTCTGCTAATACACCAATAAATCAGCTTTTTTTCTTCACTGAATGAAAGGCTTTTTTAGGGGGGAACTCAGGCAAGTATTTCAGTACTGGCTCTACATGACAGTGCCACTTTCTGGGAAAGGACTAGAATGCATTTTAATGGTGAAAGGCAACAGAGTGCATCCTGAAGAGGAAACGCTCCTGTTTTCTGGCACAAAGGCGAACAAGTGGTCTTTACCCAGAGAGCAGTGTCCTATTAAGACTCACTTCGCACATTATATGCCTTTTTATCCCCATTCAGCTACAAAATAATTTTGCTATAGGAAACATAACACTGGGGAAAAAAAAGGTTTACATTGAATGGATCTTTAATAATAAACTGTTGCAGATCTTGCAATGACCCTTGATTTATAATACAATAAAACATTGGATTCTATTAAGTGTGGTCTTTTAAAGACATTGGGCTGAAAAAAAAATGAATATGAAAGAACTCAATTCTTTCAGTCTCCAGAACGACAATAGTGAAATGAGCATGTTTAAATGTGCTAAGAGTATCTCTTTGCATCTTTTATAGCATGTGGGTATTAATCTGTAAAGCTTATTAAGGCAGAGTCATTGCTATGCAAAGCAGCACCCAATCCCTTTCTCTTGCCTTTCAACAGCGTACAGTGTTTAGCCAATAGGACTGGCCCCCTGCCCCTCATTCGGCATTCATAACATGCAACATTTACACAATGTATCTCTCAAAGGCCTCTGAATAGAAGGCCTTAATACTCATGTAAACAACTGCAAACCAATTACTTAATGAATCAGGCCCCTACATAATGAGGTGCCAGACAGCGCTATAAATGCATTTTTTTTTTTGTGGCCAATCCTCTGCTTTAAAGTAAAATCCCTCAGCTGCAGTTTGGACTTCACGGGCACATCATAATTATTGTCTCTAGGACATCAGAGGAAGCCATTTTTAAAAAAATTTAGGTCCAACGGGATCTGCTTTGATGTCTCATCAGCTCGCTGACAAAACCGAGCAGTACCACCGCAGTGACGGTACGGTTATGTTTATTTTCAAGTGCCGGGTTGTGAGACCACTTGTAAAAGCAATAAAGCACAAGAAGTGACTGCTTTAAGTGGAATCTTTAAAAAGTAAGCCTGGAAGACATCTTCGCTGCATGTCAATCACAAAGAAGTGAGCACCTGAGCTCCCTGGTCCCTGTCTTTACCAAGCTCCTCTATGGTCTCGCTGGCTTAATCTCTCCCTTACAAGGCTGATGTCAAGTAGGTCGAGCCATGTGCCGCTGCTAAACATAAAATAAAAACAGACCATTCTCCCTCAGCTGTTAGGGAAATAAGCTGGAATGGTAACAAGAACCGCATTATGAGGCACTTTAAATAAGCTGTATCACAAAGAACCTCGGAGAGAGAAACGCAATCCAAATAAACTCTGCTTAAACAAGTCTCTAGTACATGCACGCTGGAAGGCTAATACACCCTCTTAGAAAGCTGGGCTTTCAGTATTATTGGCCAATCAAAAGAGAAGGACGAGAACAACCATCCAGAGAAAAAGATATCAGAATTACAGCACACAGCAACGTGTCACACGAGGGTCATCCTGCAGATAACTTCATACATGTTAAAAATACCATTTTGTGAGTACTCACCTTTAAAACCACTTAGGTCTTCATGACATCTGGGTAATCTCCAGTAGAGGGCAAACTTCTGCAGAGATGAATATGCAAAAAAGAAAGCCCCTCCCGGTCCATATATACCTGGGACCTCCCACCAATTCTCCAGTGTATAAAAGCAGTAAAGGGACCAGGAAGAACCAATTATAACCTTAACAATCAAAACCAATGGTTCACCATATAAAAGCCCCAGAATACCTGAAAAAAGGGGTGGGGCGAAGTGGAGTGTATGGCACACTCATAATACCCGTTTTAAAGGTGAGTACTCACAAAACGGTATTATTCTAAGTGTGCCATACACTCCACTTCGCCCCACCCCTTTTTTCAGGTATTCTGGGGCTTGACATCTACATGACATCTGGGACATCCAATAGCAGTGTCCGTCATGGGTGGGAACCAGAAACAGTAAAGAATGTACCAACTCAAACCGCTTGCAGAACCTTGCGGCCAAAAACAGCATCCGCTGAAGCCCGCACATCAACCTTGTAAAACTTGGAAAAAGTATGAACGGAAGACCAAGTACCAGCCTTACAAACTTGTTCAACAGAAGCCTGGTGCTGAAAAGCCCAGGACGCACCAACAGCACGAGTAGAATGCGCAGTGACCCTAAAAGGAGGAGGCCTCCCCTTAGCAGAATAAGCCCCAACAATGGCCTGATGAATCCATTTGCTAATGGTAGACTTGGCGGGCGCCAAACCTTTCCTGGGCCCACAGGGCACCACGAAAATGGCATCCGTCTTGCGGAAGGAAGAAGTAGTCACCAAATAGTACTTCACACACCGAACAACATCCAAATTGTGCAGAACCCTCTCCTCGTCATTGTTAGGCTTAGGACACAAGGAAGGGAGAACAATATCCTGATTGAGGTGGAAAGCAGAAACCACCTTAGGAAGGAAATCCGGCTTAAGACGAAAAACCACCTCATCCTGGTGTCTCTCAAAGTAAGGGGCCTGAATCGACAGGGCCGCCAAATCAGAGACACGCCGAACAGAGGTAATAGCCACCAAGAAAGCAACCTTCTGAGTGAGAACCGAAAGAGCAATATCCTGTAGCGGCTCAAAAGGAGGACCCTGCAGAGCCGAAAGAACCAAATTCAAATCCCAAACAGGAACTACAGCCTTTCCGAGGGGGGCGCACATGCGCCACCCCTTGGAAAAAGGTCTTAACCAGCGGGTGTAAAGCAAAAGACCTCTGGAAGAAAACCAACAGAGCAGAAACCTGTCCTTTCAAGGTACTAAGCTGGAACCCAAGATCCAGATTATGCTGAAGAAACTCCAAAATCCTGGGTATAGAAAAAAACCCTGCAAGGCAAGGCCCTAGCCTCACACCAATCAATATAGGACCTCCAAGTCCTATAGTAAATGCCAGAGGAGGACCATTTCCTAGCCCTAATCAGGGTCTGAACAACAGCCTCAGACAAACCTTCCTCTTTCAAGATGAAGGTTTCAGCAGCCAAGCCGTCAAAGCCAGCGTTTGTAAATTGGGGTAAAGTAGATGACCCTGAGATAGCAGGTCCGGCAGCAAGGGAAGCCGGTACTGGTCTACGGCCATCCTTACGACGTCTGCATACCAAACCCTTCTTGGCCACCTTGGAGCCACCAGAATCACTGGTACCCCTTCTAGAACCAGTTTGTGAACTACCTTGCCCAGCATGGAGACAGGTGGAAACAGGTACAGAAAACCCAGGTCCTTCCAAGCCAGTGACAAGGCATCCACTGCCAGAGACAGAGGATCCTGAGAAAGAGACATAAAGGCCGGAAGTTTGTGATTGTGCCTCGAGGCAAAGAGATCCACCTCCGGAGTCCCCCACTTGCAGCAAAGATTCAGAAAAACCTCGGGGTTGAGAGACCACTCTCGGTGTAGATTGCCAAAAGGCAAGGAACATTGCTCTCCGCCCAGTGCAGGATCAGAGAGACTTCCCTGAGGGCACTCCTGCTGCGAGTCCCTCCTTGGTGATTTATGTAAGCTACTGCCGTTCGGTTGTCTGAACGAACCTGAACCGGAAGACCCCGTAAATGTGGGGTCAGCCGAGCCAGAACCAGTCGAATGGCTCTGAGCTCCAATACATTGATGGGGGTGTGAGCCTCCTGGGGACCCCACACCCCGCTGAACTGATGACTCTTCCAATAACCTCCCCAGCCCAACAGGCTGGCGCCCGTGGTAACCATCTCCCAACAAGGGACCAGAAAGGATCTGCCCTTCACCAGAGTGCTCGAGTCCAGCCACCACCGAAAGGACTGCCGAACCCTGGGAGACATCCTGAAAGGTTGATCCAATGAGTGTGGGCACCTGTCCCAATACGTCAATAGGTGAAGTTGAAGAGATCTCATGTGAAACTGTGCAAACGGCACCGCCTCGAAGGAGGATACCATCAAACCCACCAGTTTCATCCCCTGTCGGATAGAGGGACAAGGACTGGCCAGAAGAAGGCGGATCAGGCCCTGAATCCCCTGCACCTTGGTCTGGGGCAGAAACACTCTGGCCCGAATGGTATCCAGATTCATGCTCAGAAATGGAATCACACGAGACGGGGAGAGAGAAGACTTGGTGCGGTTGATCACCCACCCGAACCTCTCCAGGGTCGACACCACCTGGTGGGTGTCCAGCTCCGCCTGATGGAGGGAAGAAGCTGATATCAACAGATCGTCCAGATAAGGCAAAATGCGAATGCCCTGAGATCTGAGCAGAGCCATTATGCCCGCCAAAACCTTGGTGAAGACCCTCGGTGCCGAGGTCAGACCGAAGGGAAGAGCTACAAACTGATAATGTTGATCCTCCACGGCAAATCGGAGGAATCTCTGATGTGCCTGAAAAATCGGAAACATGCAGAGACACGCATCCTTGATGTCTATGGATGTCATAAAATCTGCTTGGCGAAGCGAATTGATAGCCGAGCGCAGAGTCTCCATGTGAAACCTTCTGGCTCTGAGAAATCTGTTGAGAACCTTGAGATGTAGAATGGAGCTCACCCTCCTTTTTGGGAACCGTGAAAAGTTTGGAGTAGAAACCCCTGCTTCTTTCCGACAGAGGTACCGGGCATATAACCTCCATGTCCAGAAGGTTTTTTTTACTGCTAACAGGAGCCCCTGTGCAGCCTGAGGGTCCGAGGGCACCCGAGACCTTAAAAATCTTGGGGGCGGCCAGAACTCGAACTCCAGTTTGTACCCGGAGGAGACCAATTCCAAGATCCAATTGTCTGTGACCTCCCAGGCCCAGACCTGGAAGAAGAGCCGGCAGGCTTGGGCTTGGAACCCCAGGCAGGCACGGGACGTGCCCGACCTCTGCCTCTGTTCCAGGACGAGCCCCTGACACCTGAGAAGGCCAAACCCCTAGTCGCTCTGGCCCCTCGAAAGGAAGGAGTGAACAAGCCCGCCCCCCGAGAACCCAGCCGGGAACCCTAAGAAGGGAAGAGCTGTGAGCGACTTCTTGGTTCCAACGTCCGCTGTCCACTGGCGGAGCCAGACCAATCTGAGCATAGCCACCAGTAAGGCTGAAGTCCTACTACACACGACAATAGAATCTTCCATCGCAGCCATGACAAAATCCATGAACAATTCGCATTTCTTAAGCATAGCGAACTCAGCGCCAGCTGGATCAAACTAAGCGTTATTCAGCCAGTCCCTGATAAGAGACCTGGTAGCAAGCGACACCAGGGCAGATGCACTAACAGGCCACAGGGCCGAGCCCACGTTGGCAAATGCGTGGCACGCCATCTGATCAAGGCGCTTATCCTCGCCATCCTTAAGGGAAGTGGCGTCAGGGGTGTTCAGCACAGAAGAGTTGGTCAAACCTAAAACTGGCGCGTCGACCTCGGGAGGAGAAGACCAGCGCTTAACCGCCTCCACCGGAAAAGGATATTTCTTATCCCATCCCTGAGGCCCACCAGGAAGCCGACTGGGCCTCTCCCATTCTCTAAGGATCAGCGCATCAAAATGACCCTGGGTAGGGAATTCCAGACGGGGCTTGCCGGCCCCCAAAAAATCCCCCTTCTTAAGAGGGGGCGCCTCAGGCGGTTCAATATCCAACACCTCCAATAAATGTGACAAAACAGTGGCCATATATGCGGCATCCCCCAGCGCCTGCCCGACATTGGAATTCCCAGACTGAACATAGTCATCCTCTGATTCCTGTTACAATTCCCCCTCCTCTAACGGGGAATAATCTGACAAATCAGCGTACTCCTCATCAATATCCCACAATGGCTGGGCCGACGACAAATGTCTCTTTTTAGCCTGGGCCTTCTTGCCCACCGTGCTAGCAATAATTTTCTCGATGCTGGCCAACCTAGCCCAAACATCAGAAAGCGACTCCCCACTGGTACCAATGTCACTTGGGGTACGGATAAGGTGGGGAGGGGAAGGCGATGAAGCGGGAGGAACCGACCCAGAAGGCTGGGTACCAGACTGCCGCGTTATGGCCTTTTGTGCGCATGGTATACAGATCAGCACATTCTCCCCCGTAAGGGATACCCCGCACCCCACACATGGCCCGGATTGTCCCAGAGGGATCCTGAGCCCAGTATCCTGCGGAGCCTCCATATGGTGAATTTTTGTGGTCAGTCGCAAGACCGCAGGGAATTACGCATAAGCAACCCGGGATGCCCCTTAAAAGTCCCGGTGGGAGGATTTTAGGTGGACAATTTTACACTAGGGACCCCAGGACCAGGAGGGACCCCTTAATATGCACATATACAGGGCAACCTGTAACACACAAAACAAGCAACATAAGTGCAGAGCTGTGTAAAAATGGCCATAACCTTACATGTAAAAAAACACAGCATTTGTGTCACGCTCTGGTAACTCCAGCCCTCTAGGTAAGCCCTCAACCCCCAATCTCCGCAGCCAGCTTCACCTGTAGGAGCCCCCGCTTGCCGGGACGCAGAATACGCCTGCCCGGGATCGGTTGCCCCCAGGACTTCAATGGCTCAAAGGATGAGAGCTTACAGGTATAGAGGTCTGAAGAACCAATGGCTAAGAGCGAGTGTAGCGGAAGTCCAGAGACAGGCCAGAGGTTGACACGGGGAGTCAGAGTTCGCAGCGGTACAGAGGGGTGAGACAGCTCGAGGTCTAGGTACAAGGCAGAGGTCGGCAACAGAGATCAGATCGAGATTGGTCGGTTCAGGCAGAGGTCGGCAACAGAGATCAGAATAGTTGGTTCAGGCAGAGGTCGGCAACGGAGATCAGAATAGTCGGTTCAGGCAGAGGTCGGCAACGGAGATCAGAATAGTCGGTTCAGGCAGAGGTCGGCAACGGTGATCAGATCAATGAATAACACGAGTCAAAGCAAGGTACAAGGCGCTATCACAGGCACTGAGCAACTGTCAGGGTGAACCTTATATAGGGACAGATATGATGGGAGGTGAGTGTGTGATTGGTGCAACTACAATCCTAACAAACATTGGACCAGAACCTAAAAAGGGCGTGTAGCTCAGAACCTCTCTTTTGGGCTCATTGGCCCATAGCCTGAACCAAGGGGCGTGCCTGTGCCCCTTGGTTCAATCCCTCCCCACTACAGCCTCCGGCGGGCGCGCTGTGTGAGGGCATAAAGGTTACGTGCTCGCGCATGCGCGCGCGAGACAGTGACGCGGGCACGAGGAAGGAGAGCGGCCGTGCTCGGCGCCGCCTGAGCCGCCGCTCGGCGTGGCCGCCGGGCAGGAGCAGCTGCGGCCGGGCGCCCGAAGCCAGCGTTGGAACGGGGCTCAGGTAAGCGCCGATTCCTGACACTACCCCCCCCCCTTCACGAGGGGCCTCCGGACCCTTACCGGGTTTTCCTGGATTGTCATGATGAAACTTCTTTACAAGAATACTGGCGTGCACATCCTTTGCTGCTACCCAGCACCTTTCCTCGGGACCGTAGCCAACCCAGTCCACCAAATACTGTAAAGAATTACGCACCTTACGTGAATCCAAGATCTTATTCACTTCATACTCGGGCTCATTATCAACAAGAATTGGCGAGGGACCAGCAAGAGGAGTATTCTTCGCCGGTTTTAACAATGAAACATGAAAAGAATTAGGTATTTTCATAGTCGGTGGGAGTTGAATCTTAAAAGACACGTTATTCAATTTCTTGATAATCAGGAAAGGGCCAATAAATTTCGGACCCAATTTACTAGAGTGTTGACGGAGCGCAATATTTTTAGTGGAGACCCAAACTAGATCGCCTACTTGAAGAGTCGGTTCCCGTGATCTACGGCGGTCGGCAAATTTCTTATATCTTAAACTAGTGGTCTTAAGAATTTCCTGAACATGTGTCTAGATATTCTTCCGTTCTTGAACGCCGGCAAGTTGGAAGGTGACCCTGAAAGGGAAGAAGCTCTAGGATTTTTCCCTAAATTACAATAAAAAGGTGATATTTTGGTACTCTCACTAGGCGCGTTATTATAAGCAAATTTGGCGGAATCAATAAATTCTGCCCATTGTTCTTGGGCATCAGAGACATAACACCTCAAGTACTGTTCCAAAGTTTGATTAGTTCTTTCCGTCTGCCCATTGGACTCGGGATGGTAGGCAGACGAAAGAGAGATCTGTATACCCAGCTGCGAACAGAAATGTTTCCAAAAACGGGAAGTAAATTGGACACCCCGATCAGATATGTGAAGTAAATAGTCGAGAAAGCTCTGGCGCGGAAGGAAGCTTGGCCAAAGGAACGAAGTGTGCCATTTTACTGAAACGATCTACGACCACCCAAATAACAGTATTCCCGTGTGATAAAGGCAAATCTACAATAAAATCCATAGAAATATGAGTCCATGGTTCAGCAGGGATTTCAAGAGGAACCAAACCGCCACTGGGAGCCTTGTGAACCCCTTTACTTCGAGCACAAACAGCACAAGCGTCGATAAAGGTAGTAATATCGCGTCTCATGGTTGGCCACCATACATGGCGACGGGCAAGCAAAAATGTTTTTCGGCTACCCACATGACCAGCAGTTTTGCATCGTGAAATTCGCGAATTACATCTGAACGCTGTTAGGGCGAGCGCTGCACGCCCATCTCACAGCAAGTCACTTACCTCCATGGCTGCATGCAGCCGTCATCCATCTTCCCTCAGGGCTGCTTCCAGCTGCCGCCCTTCCCCCAATGCTTCCTCCTCACATGCTCAGGTGCACGCACGTCTCTGTCCACTAGAGGGCGAGCGCACTGGATTCCTGAGATTTAAAGGGCCTGTACAGCACTGATTGGTGCCTGCTCATCCAATCCTGCATCCACTTCCCCTATTTAAAGAGGCACTTCCTTTCCTTCAGTGCCAGATCTTGGTCTCTCCATGCCTGTTGAAAGTCAGACATTCTTGGATTGCTCACCCATGTACCGACCTCTGCCTGTCCCCGACTCTGAACCTTTGCTGCCTGCCCTGACCTCGGGTACTCACCTTTACCGCGAACCTGTGCTGCCAGCCCCGATCTCTGCCTGTACTTACTACGCCTTTTTGCCTGCCACTTGTGTACCTCACTGAACCTCGGCTGACTGTGGGACTGGGCCGCTGTTAGGGGGTAGCGACCTGGGAGTCACTCGCCGCACAAGACCAACCTGACTTGCGGTGGGCTCTGGTGAATACCGGTGGCCCCTTAGACTCCGCTCCCCTGACACGGTACCCGCCATCGGTTCCACAGTTAAAGCGGATCCACACCTGAGTCCGCTCCACCCGAGTCCGCTCCATCCGGTCCGTGACAAACGCAAATGTGGTGGTACAAACTGGCATCCCAAGGGAACATCACTAGGAGATTCATCTTGAAACGGCGCCAAGGTGTTAGAGAGATCATGAAGTAACGCCCCGACCACACAACCCATAGGTAGGATCGGATCACCAGTATCACCCCGATCCTTACATTCACCGAACATGCGAGATAGAGCATCAGCTTTAGTATTTTTTACACCTGGCTTGAAAGTAATAATAAAATTAAAACGCGAGAAGAATAATGCCCAACGTGCCTGACGAGAGTTCAACCTCTTGGCAGACCAATGTATTCAAGATTTTTGTGATCGGTATACACAGTTATAGGATGTAATGAACCCTCCAGCCAGTGTCACCATTCATCAAAAGCCAGTTTAATAGCTAATAGTTCCCTATTACCGACATCATAATTTTGCTCCGCGGTACTGAATTTACGTGAAAAATAAGCGCATGGATGAAGACGCTCAGGGTTACCAGAATATTGTGACAAAACTGCGCCCACTCCCAGCTCAGAAGCGTCCACTTCAACAATGAAGGCTTTAAGAATATCTGGATGAATTAACACAGGTGCCGAAGTAAAGGCCCGTTTCAAGGTCAGGAAGGCCTCACAGACAGAGAGAGACCAGTTATGAGTAAAGGCCCCCTTGCGGGTAAGGTTGGTAAGAGGTGCAACAATATGAGAAAAGCCTTTGATGAATCGCCAATAAAAATTTGCAAAACCTAGAAAACGCTGCAATTCTTTTAGGGTTTTGGGTTGAACCCAATCCTGAACCGCCGAAACTTTCCCCGCGTCCATCTCTAAACCCTGGTTGGTAATAATATACCCTAAGAAGGGAACCGTGGTGACTTCAAACACGCATTTAGAAAGTTTGGCAAATAAGTTGTTCTCTCTTAATTTTTGTAGTACCAACTTAACATGACGTCTGTGCTCCAACAAGGAATTAGAAAAAATGAGAATATCATCTAAGTAGATGACCACAAATCTACCGAAATACTCTCTGAATATATTGTTAACAAAATCTTGAAAGACGGCTGGCGCATTACAAAGACCAAAAGGCATGACCAGGTACTCGTAACGGCCGTCTTTCACGTTAAATGCAGTTTTCCACTCATCCCCCTGCCGGATGCGAATCAGATTGTATGCCCCTCTTAAATCCAATTTGGAAAAAATTTGGGATCCTGTGACTTGATTGAACAGATCCCCGATCAAGGGCAAGGGGTATCGGTTCTTTACAGTGATCTTATTCAAGGCTCGATAATCAATGCATGGTCTCAGGCCGCCATCTTTTTTCTCTACAAAAAAGAACCCGGCCCCAGCAGGCGAGGTAGAGGGACGGATAAATCCTTTCCTAAGATTTTCGGTAATATACTCCCTCATTGCTTGCTCCTCGGGCAAGGTAAGGTTATAGATCTTTCCCCTCGGGGGAATGGTGCCAGGCAGCAAGTCAATGGGGCAGTCATAGGACCTATGTGGAGGAAGAGTATCAGCAGAGCGTTCAGAGAATACATCGATCCAATCAGAATATGGCTGAGGTAATCCCTGTGGTAAGACTTGAACGCTTCTGAGGCCTGTATTAAAACAGTGACCTTTACAGTGGTCACTCCACTTGACCAACTACCCAGTCCGCCAATCTAACACCGGGTTATGGAGTTGCAACCAGGGGTATCCCAAAACCACTGGAGTTTCCGGACAATCAAAAATAAAGAATTCTAGGAATTCAGAGTGGGAAGAGCCGACAATTAACCGAAGAGGTGCGGTTTTGGTATTTATAGGTCCCCCCTGGATGGCCTTCCCATTGATAGCCAAAACTTGTAGGGATCTTTCAAGAGGAACTAAAGGGATACCTAAAAGGGAGATCATACTTCTGTCCAAAAAGTTTCCCGCCGCACCGCTGTCGATAAAGGCGGAAACTGTTTGCTTAGAAGAACCCCAAGACAAGTCAATAGGCACTAGCATTTTATTTTGGCGAGAGTTGCAAACTGACTCACCCAGATCAGTACTCTCTACCTGGTCTGGGTGTGGAAGTTTTCCGCCGGTCTCCCCTTGTTGGGACAGGACCCTGCAAAATGACCAGAATTCCCGCAATACAGGCATAACCCCTCGGATCGCCTACGCTGTTTCTCTTCTTGGGATAAGCGGGTTCTCCCTAATTGCATAGGTTCTTCCTGGGGAGATGATGAGGTACCTTCCCCACGGGGAACCGGAGACCTATGACCTAGGACTGGCCTGAAGGACGTGGGAGCCTTGACTCTCTCCCTGGCCCTTTCTCTAAGACGTCGGTCTATCTTAATGGAGACCTGCATTAATTGATCTAGGTCCGCTGGCGGAGGAAAATTGACTAAAGCATCCTTGATGCTTTCCGACAGCCCCACCCTGAACTGACTACACAGAGCGGGATCGTTCCACCTAGCTTCGATAGCCCAGCGGCGGAATTCAGCACTGTAATCTTCAGCCGAATTCCACCCTTGTTTTAAGGCCCGAAGCCTATTCTCAGCGGTAGACTGTGAATCAGGGTCAGCGTATAGGACGCTCATAGTGTTGAAAAATGCTGTTACAGATTGTAAGGCAATATCATGACTCGGCAAACTAAAGGCCCAGGACTGCGGGTCTCCTTGAAGTAGAGAAATGACTAGGCCTACTCGTTGGGTCTCAGTGCCAGAGGAGACAGGCCTCAGCTTGAAATATAGTTCACATGAATTCTTGAAGTTAGAAAATTTTGCTCGCTCTCCAAAAATTTTTTCCGGCAGAGGAATCTTTGGTTCGGAGAAATGAGGTGGTACAGAGGAAGTCGGCACTTGACGAGACTCCTGGGTGGCCACTCTTTGAGCGAGTTGGTTGATTGCTGTGGCCATAGCTTGCACCTGCTGTACCAGGTCATCCATGTTGTGGCCTGTGATAATGTCACGCTCTGGTAACTCCAGCCCTCTAGGTAAGCCCTCAACCCCCAATCTCCGCAACCAGCTTCACCTGTAGGAGCCCCCGCTTGCCGGGACGCAGAATACGCCTGCCCGGGATCGGTTGCCCCCAGGACTTCAATGGCTCAAAGGATGAGAGCTTACAGGTATAGAGGTCTGAAGAACCAATGGCTAAGAGCGAGTGTAGCGGAAGTCCAGAGACAGGCCAGAGGTTGACACGGGGAGTCAGAGTTTGCAGCGGTACAGAGAGGTGAGACAGCTCGAGGTCTAGGTACAAGGCAGAGGTCGGCAACAGAGATCAGATCGAGATTGGTCGGTTCAGGCAGAGGTCGGCAATGGAGATCAGAATAGTCGGTTCAGGCAGAGGTCGGCAACGGAGATCAGAATAGTCGGTTCAGGCAGAGGTCGGCAACGGAGATCAGAATAGTCGGTTCAGGCAGAGGTCGGCAATGGAGATCAGAATAGTCGGTTCAGGCAGAGGTCGGCAACGGTGATCAGATCAATGGATAACACGGGTCAAAGCAAGGTACAAGGCGCTATCACAGGCACTGAGCAACTGTCAGGGTGAACCTTATATAGGGACAGATATGATGGGAGGTGAGTGTGTGATTGGTGCAACTACAATCCTAACAAACATTGGACCAGAACCTAAAAAGGGCGTGTAGTCCAGAACCTCTCTTTTGGGCTCATTGGCCCATAGCCTGAACCAAGGGGCGTGCCTGTGCCCCTTGGTTCAATCCCTGCCCACTACAGCCTCCGGCGGGCGCGCTGTGTGCAGCGCCGCCGGAGGGCATAAAGGTTACGTGCTCGCGCATGCGCGCGTGAGACAGTGACGCGGACGCGGGCACGAGGAAGGAGAGCGGCCGTGCTCGGCGCCGCCTGAGCCGCCGCCGCCGCTCGGCGTGGCCGCCGGGCAGGAGCAGCTGCAGCCGGGCAACCGAAGCCAGCGTTGGAACGGGGCTCAGGTAAGCGCCGATTCCTGACAATTTGATCTTGCAGCCACACAATATGTATATATATGTATATATATATATATATATATATATATATATATATATATACCACATCCCAGCCAGACAGTGTAATTAACCCTTCTAGCGCCAGCTACGTAAAATTCACGTAGCTGCCTCTCCTGTCGTTAAACGCCAGCTACGTGAATTTTACGTAGCTAGCGTTCCCTTACCTTCCGGGCCATCGGGGGGGCATCAGCGGGCCAGTTGCTGTCTTTGCAGCTTGCAGGGAGTCCAGGGGTCAGGGGGAGGTGACCTGGGTGTGACCCAAGTCACCCGATCGCTCCCCTGACCAATCAGCAGGGGGCGCACGGCAGCTGTCATCAGCCGGCGCCCCCTGCTTACCTCATCCGGCGCAGCATCATTTCTGGAGCCCAGGGCGACGGTAAGGCCGATCGCCGGCAAAACGCCCTCCACCAGCCTAGCCTCCGCCGCCCCGCCTGCCCGCCCCTCGCCCCTATTAGCTGGCTATACGCGCGACGCGCGCCCGACGGCTCCCCGGCTCCCCGCTCACCACCATGCCGCCATCCATCCATCCTATCACCCCCAATGCTGCCATCCATCCTCTCACCCCCAATCCAGCCACCCTGTCACCCCCAATGCAGCCAT
This sequence comes from Gastrophryne carolinensis, assembly GCA_027917425.1. Classification (NCBI taxonomy): domain Eukaryota; kingdom Metazoa; phylum Chordata; class Amphibia; order Anura; family Microhylidae; genus Gastrophryne; species Gastrophryne carolinensis. Next base: position 392,431,057 of record CM051237.1, on the reverse strand, counting down.
CCATCCATCCATCTTGTCACCCCCATGCAGCAATCAATCCATCCATCCATCCTCTCACCCCCAATCCAGCCATCCTGTCACCCCCATGCAGCCATGCATCCTGTCACCCCCATGCAGCCATGCATCCTGTCACCCCCATGCAGCCATGCATCCTGTCACCCCCATGCAGCCATGCATCCTGTCACCCCCATGCAGCCTGTCACCCCCAATGCAGCCATGCATCCTGTCACCCCCAATGCAGCCATGCATCCTGTCACCCCCAATGCAGCCATCCATCCTGTCACCCCCACGCAGCCATCCATCCATCCTGTCACCCCCAATGCAGCCATCCATCCATCCTGTCACCCCCAATGCAGCAATCCATCTTGTCACCCCCATGCAGCCATCCATCTTGTCACCCCCATGCAGCCATCCATCTTGTCACCCCCATGCAGCCATCCATCTTGTCACCCCCATGCAGCCATCCATCTTGTCACCCCCATGCAGCCATCCATCCTGTCACCCCCATGCAGCCATCCATCCATCCTGCCACCCCCAATGCAGCCATCCATCCATCCTGTCACCCCCAATGCAGCCATCCATCCATCTTGTCACCCCCGTGCAGCCATCCATCTTGTCACCCCCATGCAGCCATCCATCCTGTCACCCCCATGCAGCCATCCATCTTGTCACCCCCATGCAGCCATCCATCTTGTCACCCCCATGCAGCCATCCATCTTGTCACCCCCATGCAGCCATCCATCCTGTCACCCCCATGCAGCCATCCATCCATCCTATCACCCCCAATGCAGCTATCCATCCATCCTGTCACCCCCAATGCAGTAATCCATCTTGTCACCCCCATGCAGCCATCCATCTTGTCACCCCCATGCAGCCATCCATCCTGTCACCCCCATGCAGCCATCCATCCATCCTATCACCCCCAATGCAGCCATCCATCCTGTCACCCCCAATGCAGTAATCCATCTTGTCACCCCCATGCAGCCATCCATCTTGTCACCCCCATGCAGCCATCCATCCTGTCACCCCCATGCAGCCATCCATCCATCCTATCACCCCCAATGCAGCCATCCATCCTGTCACCCCCAATGCAGTAATCCATCTTGTCACCCCCATGCAGCCATCCATCCATCCTATCACCCCCAATGCAGCCATCCATCCATCCTGTCACCCCCATGCAGCCATCCATCCTGTCACCCCCCATGCAGCAATCCATCCATCCTCTCACCCCCAATCCATCCATCCTGTCACCCCCATGCAGCCATCCATCCTGTCACCCCCATGCAGCCATCCATCCTGTCACCCCCATGCAGCCATCCATCCTGTCACCCCCATGCAGCCATCCATCCTATCCCCCCAGGCGATCATGTGCTCCCTGGCGGCCGCGCTCGCACCCACCTGGCCTCCATCTTGGTCGGCTCTGACAGCCGGCATCTTGATTGGCCTCCTCGCCCTGCCTGCCCCACCTCAGCCATTGGTTACAGACCATTGCCGGCGCGGGACATGAGAGCAGGCCGCCGGACTCCGCCCACCTGCTGGGTCAGGGACGTGTGACTGACTGAAGTACTGAGGAAGAGACCCCGGAAGAAAAGGTATTTAAAAAAACTAAAAAAAAAATAGATGTTGATTTTGGAGAGGGAGTGTGTGTGTATATGTGTGTTTTTTTTTTCAGTTTGGTCACGGGGCTCCCGAGCGCATGCCCATAGGGGCCCCGTGCCCCATGACCAACATGTAAATCTGGCCAGTTCGGTGGTTCCGGCGCTCTTCCCCAGGGGAAGACCAACCTCCACAACAACCAGTATAACCAGTGAGTTTCAGGAAGGCTTGCGTCCAGAAAGCTGCAGCTACAACAACAAGCCTGGTACGCCTAGAACGCTTGAGGTGTGTACTTTCAGGGACCATGTGGTTTGTTGGGGGTATTTTTATTGAAAGTGGTGTTTTTGTTGAAAAAGCGCAAGGTGCGCACTTTGTCTGCAGAGCAGGAAATTTCAAGTGAAATGCCCGTTATGCATACGCTTTGCTTTGGGGTAATTGGCAGCCCTACCCTTGGAGGTAGCTATGCATGTTGGGTATTGTTCTGTTCAGAAGACCTTGCCATTTCAGATTTGATTAGTTTTTTTTGGTTAGTGCATGTTTTTTATAGAAAAATTTGGTCTTAATGCTGCATTTTTGCTATTTTTTTAGGGAAATCCGGTACAACCAGTGAGTTTCGGGAAGGCTTGCGCCCAGAAAGCTGCAGCTACAACAACAAGCCTGGTACGCCTAGAACGCTTGAGGTGTGTACTTTCAGGGAACATATGGTTTGTGGGGGGTATTTCAATTGAAAAGTGGTGTTTTGGTTGAAAAACCGCAAGGAGAGCAAAATGGTGTATTTTCTTTGAAAATTAGCTCAGTCGCTCTTTTTAGTTTTACGTGTCTCGTGGGCAGGAAAGGATGTCTACCAATACATATGTGGTACTGTTGCAATCGGGAGCAATAGGGCTTTTACACACAATATGATTTTCTGGAACAACTTGCATGTTTTATTAGGAAAACACACTAAAATTGTAAAAAAATGTTTTTTGGGTTTTTTTTTTACATATTTTCCATAAAAATATTTAAAAAACACTGACAATCTTACAAACAAGACACTTCATGTTAAAGCCCAGACTGTGCTGAAAAAAACAATATATAATTGTCCAGGGAAATACTGGGACACAGTTGAACATGTGGAGCGCAAAATAGTGCAAAATGGTCTGGCAACAAAGGGTGACAAAATCTCAAGGTAGGCTGGCGGTTAAAGGGTTAAAGCACACACACACACACACACACACGTTCCAGATCAGTGGGGGCCCCCGCTAAAGAGGAGCCCCCACACACACACAAGCTAAGGAAGTGGCCATCGGGCCCTTACCACACCGATTGCTATGCGGCCTGCTCGAAAAGATGGCCCCCACGCAGCCTCGTGCCTGAGGAGGGAGAGCAGGGGGAGGGTGGGCCAGCGCAGAACGCGCGTTTGCCGAGGCCACGCCCCCCTCCCAGCAACGCGGACCCCTAGAAAACGAGCACAGCAATCGAACCAAATGAGGGAGCGGGGCTACCGCTGCCGCGCCGAGAGCCCGGCCCCCTTCCCGAACGCAGCCTGAGGGGGAGAAGCTCCCCGAGGCTGCCATTAGTTCCTGGTATGCCAGTAAGGCAGTAAGACACGCACACACATACAGTAAAAAACACTCAGCACACAGGGACACAAGCTGGGGAAAACGAAATATCGGCGAGGCCAGGGAATTGGTGGGAGGTCCCAGGTATATATGGACCGGGAAGGGCTTTCTTTTTTGCATATTCATCTCTGCAGAAGTTCGCCCTCTACTGGAGATTACCCAGATGTCATGAAGACCGAAGTGGAGTGTATGGCACACTTAGAATAATGTTCCCATTATTGGAAGGAGTCATTTATTAAATACACCAAAATGGCAAAGAGAATAGTTATATTATAATCAATTCATACAATCCTTCCAAGAACATAAAATACATAAAACTCACCAGAATTAAAAAAAAAAAAAAAAAATTAAGTGCATAGAAATAATTAAATATGTATTAATTAATGATAAATACTGTGAACAACTGATCATATACCTATAGGTGCGAAAAATCAATAACAGAAACAAAGTCAGATATACAATCAAAAGGTGAGAGTAAGACCCAAAAACCTGGTCCTGGCAGCCCAATTGGAGGGGGGACAGACAGAGGGGACACCTGCGCACGCGGCCGCCCGTGCCGCTTCACTGGGTGAGAAACAGTGAATAGAATGTCCTATGCAGCCTTTTGTACCAACCTCCATCCTACGGTGACCAACATCATCTGTTTGCCCGGATGTGATGCAGTCAGCATAACACATCATGACAGGACCATACTAATGGCACGCAGGCGCCGCAGACAAAGTAGAAAGAGCCGCGGCGCACGTCTCACGCACGCTCCCTGCCCTGTCACAGTTGCGCATCCACAAACATAGATAGTCAGAGGACGCGGTGCGTCCCCGTCCCCTCTAACACGCGCATCCCTCCGCAACCCAAAATCGGTCGCCGAGGAGTTTCCCAGGTATCTTGTGCTATGTGGACTGTTACCAGCACTGGAAGTATTTGGGGGCATACAGTGTCTTTTAATTCACTGGTTGTTGTTTGTATGTACTGTATGTGGTTTGTGTCATTTCAATAAAATTAGGCAGAATTTTTAGATTGTTGGTATGATTATTGGTGCTCCTGTGTTAGGGTAAAGAGGGTGACCAGCCCTCTTTATTCTATTTTTTTGTGCAGATATCTTCATACATGTTAAAAATGTTCCCATTATTGGAGGGATCCATTTATTAAATACACCCTGTAATACACCCTCTTACAAAAGCTGGGCTTTCAGTATTATGGGTCAATCAAAAGAGAAGGACAAGAACAACCAACCAGAGAAAAAGATATCAGAATTACAGCACACAGCAACATGTCATGTGAGGGTTATTCTGGAGATATCTTCATACATGTTAGAAATTTTCCCATTGTTGAAGGGAACTATTTACTACTTAATACACCCTGAGAGTGATATGGGAAATACTGTATTTCATTTCTGATACACCCAGAAGCGCTTTTCATAAAAGAAGACCTTATTGTGCCTCTGTCTCCTGTCTCCTGTCTCAAAAGGTTTTACTTGCCTTGCCATTTGCTAACACCGCTAGGTGACACTTCTCACAGGAAGACCGGCTCTAAGGAGATCTGTAAACAAAAGGAGTCCTTGCTACATTTCTCAGCTGGAGCAGAAAGTCTGCAATCACACTGACCCCCTGTGGAGAACCTTCTCCCAGGACACAACTTCACAAGGATCCCATAGCCAGTCCGTGCTAAACTTGTGTGCCTAGCATGGTACTGGAAATTTCTGTGCCATCGTTCTCCATAATCATAAGCCTAGTACATAATCAGAACCCGCAGATGCACCCATACATGCACCCATATATTCCCCCTTATGGTGGTGTGTTATGGAGAACTTGGTTCTGGAACCATATCAAGCAGCTGTAGTTGGATTCATCGGTTGCGCAGCATCTGACTGTATTGGTTGACACCAGGACCCGCATTCTAGGAGCTTCCTACCAAAGGGTATCCTCCAAAATACTTTTAGGAGCCTTTTCAGTTGTGAACCAAATGGGGGGCCGGAAATTCCTCCCAGGGGCTGTAGAAGTGACTTGCCCAGGTCTAAATGCCAAGGATAAAACTGGCAAATTGGTCTTTCTTCTAAGGGTTCATGTGACGTGTGGAAGGATTCCAAGGATACTAGCAGGCTCAGCTTGCCTCCTGTGGCTGGCCTGCAACACTGCATATCACCCACTGGCAGTACGCTACTCATTTTTTTGCTTATTCTGACTGTAACTTTCCACTTGTAATTTTCCCTTCAGACATGTATAGGAATCTACTCATTGCATGTAAATTGTCTTGCCTGCTCTTAAAGTGGACCAACATCCATGGCTGATCGGCCCGGGAATCTATACTGATCAGCTCCCTCCCCGCGGGGCATCCGAAATCGGGATGCCCCGCTGTGTGAAACCCCCCCAGACGCCCACAAACCTTACATTCTCCCGTTCGTTTGTGAATGGCGGGCGCGCTCCCTGTAAGAGGGACGTGAAACCCGTGAAAGGGACGTGAAAGAGGGACGTGAAAGAGGGACGTGAAACCCCCCCAGACGCCCACAAACCTTACATTCTCCCGTTCGTTTGTGAATGGCGGGCGCGCTCCCTGTAAGAGGGACGTGAGAGAGGCGGCAGCGGCGGCCTCAGCTTGTCCGTCGGCGGTGAGGTAAGTTTTTTGGGGCTTTCTGGGGGGTTTCACACAGGGGTGCACTCCTGATCGGGGTACCCCGCATAAGTGGACCAACACCCAGGATAGTGAAAATCCTGGGTGTTGGTCCACTTTAAAGCTATTCAATATATACCTTAATCTTGCTCTTTCACCTTGATCTCAAACGCATCATCCATTTTTTTCAGGTTAAGTTAAACGCTACTAGGCTGGCTTCTGGCCCTGATATTTTTCGCTACGGACCTGGGGTATGTAACAGAGTTGGTAGCAGTTATTTACGTTGGCAGTACAGCGTTCACTTGTGGTAGTGAAAGGGTTCCGCAGCTGGACCGGTATTAACGAATGCATGATTCCGGCTCATGTGTCACAGGTTTTGTCACATAGCATCTTAAAAGCTGGGCTCTCAGTGTTATGGGCCAGTCAGAAGAGAAGGATGAGAACAACCCACCAGAGAAGAATATATGAGAATTTCAGCACAAAGAAACCTATCACGTGGATAATGTGAGGGTTAATCATGAGATTTTTTCATAAACTGTTAAAAATGTGCAGTGGGCCATTTACTAAACTGTAAAGATTTTCTCCATCTCCGTTGGCCAGCTTAACCACAAATAAGAAAGACGTGGCACTGCTAGATAGCAGACCTGCAAGTCCCAAAGGGACACGATAGGGTGCCTTGGCCCACCAGAGAATTCCTTAGGGGGAGACACTGACCCAAGGCCACCATTAGGGCAGGGGAGGTCCAAGACAGTGTTTGTCTGAAGTGTCCTGTACAGTTGGCTTTTTAAAGGAGCACTATCACGAACATTTGCATTAAGAAAGATAAATAATTAGATAGCCACACAATAGCTTCTAACATGTGTATAAATAATGTGGCAATAGAAAAAGGAAAAAATATATGCCTTACTTTTAAATTGTATAATGACAATGGCTCAGTCCATTTGCTGAATGGGGGGATCTGCTGGGTTTTATTCAGTGAGCTGCATCATTTAGCCCACTGGTCTCCTAGCAACAGCTTTCCTCACAGGCAGGCGCTGTACTAGGTGGTGGCAGCTGTGTGTGAGGTGCTGCTTCTGTGATGAGACCACCAGGTGACTCAAATATGTAATATACTCAAATATCTCTACAAAATAAACGAAACTGACTGAAAACGACTGAAATTCTGCTTTGAATGACTGCAGGTATATATAAAGGTATTATAGTGGCCGACCCTGAGGTCTAAAAGACTCCATTGCTGGCCACTGGCCTCCCCCCTGGCGCATCCTAAATCGGGATGCCGCACTGTGTGAAACACCACCCAGGTCACCACAAATCCCACCGTTTTTCCTGGATCCAATGGCAATGTAAATAGCCGTAGCAGCATCCTCAGCATCTCTGGGCTGAGGCGCGCATGCAATGCAAATAGAGCCAGCCGAGCAAACCGTGCTGATTGGATGTGAGCCCATGCATGCGCCATGGGACAGGGAAAGGTACGTTTTCACGACAAACTGGGGGATTTCACATAGCGAGGCATCCCAAGTCGGGATGCCCCTAGAGCCACAAAACAAAACTCCGGATAGTGAAAATCCTGGGTTGTGCTTCGCTCAAAACACACAAAGCTGAAAAAATACATGGAAAAACGTGTTGTACGAATATGAAAGAGAAAATGGTAAACCGAAAGATACTGCAGCAGAGGAAACATGAAAAAAAAACTGCCAAAATATGTGTAGATCAAAAAAAAAAAAAAAAACAGGATTTAAACACAAAATTCTAAATTAAACTAAACAAAAAAATAAAGTTGGAGGGACTGGAAAATGAACTCACAATACTATGCTTCATAGATCAGCACACTAACCATTGAACCAAACCACTTACTGAAACTTTAGCACTGTTTCAGCTATATGACCTTCTAAAGCCTAGACAATGTTGCAATAGTTTTATCTTTATGTTGGACGGCAGCCAGCACTGATACTTGACACATAGCTGACACTGCCTCGCTATGTCCTCGCTAATCTCAACAAAAGAGAACACACTCTCCGCCTGATGCTGGACACTGTCTGCACAGAATAGCGAGGACATAGGAAGGCAGTGTCAGCTATTATCAACATAAATCAACACTGCGGTGTACTAAAACTCCGCCCCACTCCTCTGCCCTCTCCACTATGCTGCCCTGCACCTCTCCACACACAGTGCAGGGAGCATGTTCTCCCCCCCTCTGAGCAGTTGGATCAGTCTGGGTGACGCTCCCCGACACCCAGCCGATATTTACAGCAGCTGCCAGTTTAGAGCTGCACAACATAGACCTACTTTTTAACTACACTTGTACTGCTTACCCCACCACTTACCTATATACAAATTACCATTTAATTCTAAGTTCCCATGAAAAACTCGCGATAGTGGTCCTTTAATTAAATGAATACACATCACACAGTATATTGTGCAGTAATGTGAGAGTGCTCTAGCATAAACTGACCATTGTTGGGGGGGAGGGCTTAAACTGGGACAGCTTAAACCTGTTTGGGGTTGATGGGCGAAGTGGGGGGGTGTGGTTTATTTATAGGTTTTTGAATACCTATCACAGCATTCTATGCTACTCATGCATTTAAGTAGGTGGTGCCCTGCCCCTGGTCACATGTTTCAGGGATCGATGGTCCATGTTGGTGATTGAGCATATGCTAACCTATCCATGCATTTCACAGCGGCCATTCAGCCAGCAGCAGTAAATCAACCAGACACCCTGCATTCATTTGGGACAGTCTTAACCATAATGTCAGCCAAGTGTGACATTTAGGATGCCTCATAGTGGAACTGTTCCACCAGTTGTGGGACATCTGGTCAGTTTATCACTAGGTTTGCATATTTAGCTTGAGGGTTGGCTCTAAGAAAGATTTCCTGGGTGGGGCCCAAGAACCCCACTGGACACCGGACATCTACCAACCAGTAACGCAACCAAATAGTCACCACTAATATATATATATATATATATATATATATATATATATATATATATATATATATATATATAGACAAGATAGAGGTGAGGCTCTGCTGAATAGTGTAGAACATATAGTGTTGCACTGGACTACCAGAAAGCCAGAGGATCTCCTGGTGGGCCCCAAGCACTGCCCCAAGGGCACCATTGGTACAGGACAGTGATAGGGTTAACAGTAATGAAATGTACTTGGCCTTCAGTGTTTTACTTTCTGTTGAAAAAATGATGTTTATGTATTGTGCAACCTTCCTCGAACTGTCTCTTGTATCAAGGTTGGAACATTTTGTTTTGGCTGCTGGCTGTATGGCTAAAAGTAAGAGTGTCATGTAAACAATGGCAGCATGGTACAGAAATAACCCAGCCCTTATGGGCGTCAGGCCCGGAGAGGGGCGTGTCAGATGACCAATGAAAATGCTTGAATGTATCTGTATATGTGTGGCAACACCCACCCATATCATTGTATATTAGCAGCTGACAAACAAAAGGGCTTATTTCTCTTCAGATGCCCTTTGAGTCTTTACTACACAGCGGTCTCTGTGTCTTATTCACTCTTAGAATGATTTGGACTCTGACAACAGAAGTAGAAGCTGTGCCCACTTAGGGTACGGACCTAACAACAGGAGGTACAAGACTAAGGCCCCTTTCACACTTTGTGTCTCCACACACAGATGCACAATTGTGTGCTGCACTGTGTCTCTGGTGTGGTGTGCCGTGCACACCCCGTCATTTCCTGTCCCCCAGCACAGGCACCTGAAGGCAGCAATGGCGGCAGTGACAAGCTTCAGCTACCGGCAGCAGCAGGTGGAGGAAGGACCAGCATCTCTGGTCAGGCACTGCTGAAGCCACCTCTGGCTGCAGCAGTGCCTGACCAGAGGGCGGGACATCGGTGGGTGACCAGCAGCGATGTATCGGGAGGTGGAGGGGAGTATAGCTCTTTCACCACAATCCACCGCAGATAATGCGCAATACATATGCTTTAACTGCAGTTCTCATAGACTTCGCATTATGGTTGCATGCAGCGTTTTGTAAACCGCAATGGACGGATATGAGATGCATATTCCGTTCGTTTGTCACATGTTGGAGTATTAAAGTGGACCAACACCCAGGATTGTGCCCCGCTGTGTGAAACCCCCCCGATCACCCGAGAAACTCACCTCTCCCCGCTCCCAGCGCCGACGGACAAGCAAACTGACAGTCCCGGACAAGCGGCTCCTCTGCCGCCACCTCCCGCGCGTCCCCCCTGACGCGCGCGCGCGCCCGCGCCGGCCATTCACAGACGGCCGGCGCGGGCGCGCGCACGCCTAGAGGGGCGCGAGGGAGGCGGCCGGCCGCCGCCGAAGTTAAGGTAAGGGGGTTTGGGGGGGTTTCACCCCGCGGGACATCCCGATCTCGGATGTCCCGCGGGGAGGGAGGTGATCGGCCCGGGAATCTATAAGATTCCCGGGCCGATCACCCGTGGGTGTTGGTCCACTTTAATACATGTGTGAAAGGGGCCTAACTCAGGGTTTTTGGTTTGCCTGAAGTGTCCTGTAAGGATGTTATTTATTCAGTAAATTACTTTTGTTATTTAAAGGAGCTATATTGTCAGATTCCCTAATAATAAAAATCTATATCAGCAAGCCATATATTGGAAGGAGTGTTACTTATACATCCCAATTGAAAAAAAATCCCCCCAAACCTATCCAAGGGTGATGGGTTTTGGAACATACCATTCCTCTTTTCCCGGGGTGATCTGCTCCATTCCAATGTCTGTCTCCTGAGGTGGCACCCACATCTCTGCTCCATGCTGTACCTCCATTTCCGCGTTGCTCCATGCTGCACCCTCATCCTGTTCCCTGGGCACCCAAATCTATGCTCTGCTCCATGCTGCACCCCCATCTCTGTCCTGCCCCATGCTTCACCCCATCTCTGTCCTGCTCCATGCTGCACCCCAACCTCTGCCCTGCTCCATGCTGCACCTGCATCTTTACCCTGCTCCATGCTGCACCCCCATCTCTGCCCTGCTCCATACTGCACCCCCATCTCTGCCCTGCTCCATGCTGCACCCCATCTCTGCATTGCTCAATGCACCACCAACATCTCTGCCCTGCTCCATGCTGCACCCACATCTCCAACCTGCTCCATGCTGCACCCACATCTCTGCCCTGCTCCATACTGCACCCCATCTCTGCCCTGCTCCATTCTGCACCCCATCTCTGCCCTGCTCCATACTGCACCCCATCTCTGCCCTGCTCCATGCTTCACCCCATCTCTACCCTGCTCCATGCTTCACCCCCATCTCTGCCCTGCTCCATGCTGCACCCACATCTCGAACCTGCTCCATGCTGCACCCTCATCTCTGTCCTGCTCCATGCTGTACCCTCATCTCTGTCCTGCTCCATGCTGTACCCTCATCTCTGTCCTGCTCCATGCTGTACCCTCATCTCTGTCCTGCTCCATGCTGCACCCCCATCTCTTCCCTGCTCCATGCTTAACCCCATCTCTGTCCTGCTCCATGCTGCACCCCCATCTCTGTCCTGCTCCATGCTGAACCCCCATCTCTTCCCTGCTCCATGCTTAACCCCATCTCTGTCCTGCTCCATGCTGCACCCCCATCTCTGTCCTGCTCCATGCTGAACCCCCATCTCTGCCCTGCTCCATGCTTCACCCCCATCTCTGCCCTGCTCCATGCTACACCTGCATCTTAACCCTGCTCCATGCTGCACCCCCATCTCTGCCCTGCTCCATGCTTCACCCCATCTCTGTCCTGCTCCATGCTTCACCCCATCTCTGTCCTGCTCCATGCTTCACCCCCATCTCTTCCCTGCTCCATGGTGCACCCCAATCTCTGCCCTGCTCCATACTGCACCCCCATCTCTGCCCTGCTCCATGCTGCACCCCATCTCTGCCCTGCTCCATGCTGCACCTGCATCTCTGCCCTGCTCCATGCAACACCTCCATCTCTGCCCTGCTCCATGCTGCACCCCCATCTCTGCCCTGCTCCACGTTTCACCCCCATCTCTGCCCTGCTCCATGCTGCACCCACATCTCCAACCTGATCCATGCTGTACCCTCATCTCTGTCCTGTTCCCTGGGCACCCAAATCTCTGCTCTGCTCCATGCTGCACCCACAGCTATGTCCTGCTCCATGCTTCACCCCCATCTCTGTGCTGCTCCATGCTGCACCCCCATCTCTGCCCTGCTCCATGCTTCACCCCATCTCTGTCCTGCTCCATGCTGCACCCCCATCTCTGCCCTGCTCCATGCTGCTCCCACATCTCCAACCTGAAGAGTCTCCGGATGATTTTGGTGCACTTTAAAATGGACCAAAAATGAAAAATAACTTTTTGTCCATTTTGGGATGCCTCTACAGTTAAAGATCCTGAGGAAGCCAAAACTGGGCATTAAAGTGGACCAACACCCTGAGGTGATCGGCCCGGGAATCTATAAGATTCCCGGGCCGATCACCTCACACACCGCGGGACATCCGAGATCGGGATGTCCCGCGGGGTGTAAACCCCCCAAAACCCCCGAAAAACCTTACCTCTCCAGCCGCTGCTTCCGCCTCCGCCGCCTCACTCGCGCTCCTCTAGACGTGCGCGCGCCCGCGCCGGCCGTCTCTGATTGGCGGGCGCGCATACGTCAAGAGTGACGCGCGGGAGGCGCCGACGGGCAAGCTGCTTGTACGTTGCTGTCAATCAGCTTGTCCGTCGGCGCCGATTGGATGGCGCGGCCACATGGGAGCGGGGAGAGGTGAGTTTTGGGGGCTTTCTGGGGGGGGGGGGTTCACACAGCGGGGCACCCCCGATCGGGGTGCCCCGGGGAAGTGGACCAATACCCAGGATAGTCAAAATCCTGGGTGTTGGTCCACTTTAAACCATTTTATAATAAGTGACAGGAAATAGCTGTGTCCTTCAGTGAAGCAAGTTTCCTATTGGATGAGCTGCGGATTCCACACACGTGTTTAACTATTACCTGCCCCCCCAACCGTAGGTCAGTATCTCGCTAATGGAGGCCTCACTGATTGTGTAAGTTAGGATAGTTTAGTGTCCCTGTGAACCAGGACCCATGCTGGCACATAGTGGCAAGGTAGAGTGTAGGTAAGCTTTAAGGGGCCACCCAGGCCAAAAAAAATATTTATTTATTGTTTTTCATTATGTTTCTCAAAATACAGAGGTAATACAAAAGCCAACGTCCCAAGAGGAAATAAAATACAGATCAAAAGAACTAAAAAAAAAAGGTTCATAGAGATCTCCAGGCCTTTCCAAGCTATCAGATGAGTATAGAGATGTTGGGGCCTGGTAAGCTTTAAAATGAAAGTCCAGTCTCTAGGTAACCTCAGATCTTGGTCACAGTCATCTTGCAGAGAGTGGCAGGACTGTCTCCCAATTCCGTGCAGCAGTGTGACTGTATTGGTCAATCACTCAAGTCCAACTGTCACATAGATTACATATGGCTGCCATTCAAAGTCCCCCCCCCCCACCGGAATCAGGGGAGGACTATGGTGATCAGGTGAGTTTCATTATTTTAATGCACAAATTGGGTTTAGCACAGGGAGAAGGTATGGAGTTCCTCTTTAAACAGCTAGACCTAAAGGCAGCAGCTATGGGGAGAGAAGAGTTGAGTATCATTTTTTTTTTTTTTTAGGTATCATAAACAACACCTCTACCTTTTATGCTTTGATATGAATTGGCCCTTTATAGCCTTATTAAGGTAACATCTGCTCTGAAGTATCACACATATTAGTGCAGCTGAAAAAATCAAATAGAGTAACAAACTCCAACACACTCAAGCATCACTCAGAATCTCCAACATGGTATCACACTAGAAGCATGCCGTATATTCATCCGACCTTAATTAGTTCCTTTTCAAAACAACATTTAAAAGTATGCTTTACCTGTAGAAGATTAATTGTCATCCTGAATACCTTTAAAGCTAAAAAGGAAAAGAACCACTAAATGTTGAACATCCATAACAAGCCAACTACCTATCTATTAAGTGCCAAACGCCACAAAGCATTTTAATAAGTTCTCCAAGTCAGTTTGTTCTAAAAGTGGATGTATGAAATCGACTTGACCCGATGAAAGTTTCCCCAACAACTGACACATTTTGCATAATCTAAACCTAGCTGTCTGCAATTAATGTGGAATCTGCTCTCCAACTGCCAGTGCCATTCAATTCTATTACATTTGTGAAGCTCCAGCATTTATGAACAGAGCCATGCTGCTGGGTGATTTCTCCCCCTTTCCCCTCAAAGCCCTGAAAGAGTGGCACAAAACCCATAAAACAATTCCCTGTACCCCCCACCCACCTGAATAGCTTACATGATGTGGCTTGGCAGTGGACCGGTGTAAAATAAAAAAAGACTTTTCCACTCCGTGGATTGACAGTTGGCTGATCTCAAGAATGCCGACTGACTGGGGATGCAACAGCTTACTGGTGACCCCTGGGGTTACACACCGGGGCATCCTGATTTTGGATGACTCCAATACTATGCAGCACAGGTTTTGGTCAGCTTTGGTATGAAGCCCCGAAGGGAGGGGGGAGAAAATACAATTCTGTGAAGTACTCACCTGTAGAATTGATATTATTTGTATACAGTACGTCCTGCTCCAGATATAATACTTACACTTGGGTTATCCTCCGCCAGATGGCGCTGCACTGCAGAGACATGGAAAAACAGGCTCCTCCCGGCCCTTCAAATACCCGGGGACCTCCCACAAATCCCCAGCATTGAAAAGCAGTGAACAAGAAGCCGGGAGAATTAAACCACCCAGAACAACTGGTAATGATAACAATGATAACAATCACCATACAGGGGATCCAGAATAATGCAACAACAGGGTGGGGTGGAGCAGGACGTACTGTATACAAATAATATAAATTCTACAGGTGAGTACTTCACAGAATTGTATTATTCTTAGTATACAGTACGTCCTGCTCCAGATATAATACTTACACTTGGGACATCCAATAGCAGTGTCCATAAAGTAGGGTGGGATCCCCCAACAAAAGGTGACAACAGGCAGTTTAAACTACTGCCGCTTGCAAAACCTTGCGGCCAAAAACAGCATCAGTTGAGGCCCTAACATCAACCTTGTAAAACTTTGAAAAGGTATGAACAGAAGACCAAGTAGCGGCCTTGCAAACTTGTTCAACAGAAGCCTGGTGCTGGAAGGCCCAAGAGGCACCAATAGCACGAGTAGAATGAGCAGTAAGACGGAAGGGAGGACTCTTCCCCTTAGCAGAATAGGCCTGACTCACAGCCTGACGAATCCATTTGCTAATAGTAGACTTGGCAGGAGCCAAGCCCTTCCTAGGACCAGAAGGGACCACAAAAAGAGCATCAGTCTTCCTGAAGGCCGCAGTGACTACCAGGTAGTACTTCAGACAAC
The DNA here is from genome assembly GCA_027917425.1 of Gastrophryne carolinensis. Lineage (NCBI taxonomy): Eukaryota > Metazoa > Chordata > Amphibia > Anura > Microhylidae > Gastrophryne > Gastrophryne carolinensis. Next base: position 392,415,911 of record CM051237.1, on the reverse strand, counting down.
TTACCACATCCAATGAATGCAAAACCCTTTGCTTAGCGTTGCTAGGATTAGGACACAATGAAGGAAGGACAATATCCTGATTCAAATGAAAGGCTTAAAGCGGAACACCACCTTGTCCTGGTGTCTCTCGTAGTATGGGGGCTGAATAGACAGAGCGTGAGTGACCCCCTGAAAGAAGGTCTTAACCAAGGAATGCTGTGCAAAAGACCTCTGAAAGAAGACAGACAGGGCAGAAACCTGACCCTTCAGAGTACTGAGTTTTAAACCCAACTCCAATCCATGTTGTAAAAACTCCAGAATTCTAGGGATTAAGAATTCCCTGCAGGGGAGAGACCTAGACTCACACCAGTCAATGTAGGAACGCCATACCCTATAATAGATGGCAGAAGAAGTTTTCATCCTAGCCTGTACCATGGTATCCACCACTGAGGCAGACAAGCCTTTCTCCATCAAGATGGAGGTTTCAGCAGCCAAGCCGTCAAAGCCAGAGTTTGTAAACTGGGATGGCGTAGGGAGCCCTGAGTGAGTAGATCTGGCTCCTCCGGCAGGACGTACTGGTCTACTGCCATTTGTACCACGTCTGCGAACCACACTCTTCTTGGCCACCTCGGGGCCACCAGAATCACTGGCACCCTTTCCAGGGCAATCTTGCGCAGAACCCTGCCCAGCAGGGGAAACGGGGGGAAGGCATACAGAAGCCGGAATGTCTTCCAAGACAGTGACAGAGCATCCGTGGCCAAGGCCAGAGGATCCTGCGACAGGGAGACAAAGGCCGGGAGCTTGTGATTGTGACGGGATGCAAATAGATCCACATCCGGTAGGCCCCACCGGTAACACAGGGACTGGAACACCCTGTTGCAGAGGGACCACTCCCCCTGACGGGAAGTCCCCCTGCTCAGAGAGTCTGCTAGAAGATTCTCTACCCCCGGGATATAAACAGCCGAGATGCATTGAACATTGGCCTCAGCCCATGTCAGAATCCGCGACACTTCCTGGAGGGCACCCTTGCTTCGAGTCCCTCCCTGATGGTTGATGTAGGCAACCGCTGTCCTGTTGTCTGAGCGCACCTGCACAGACAGACCCTGCAGGTGATCGGTCAACTGTTCCAAAACCAACCTGACCGCCCGTAGTTCCAGAATGTTGATGGGTAAATGGGCCTCCTGAAGACCCCACCTCCCCTGGAACCTCAGGGATTTCCAGAATCCCCCCCAACCTGACAGACTGGCATCCGTGGTGACCGTCTCCCAGGAGGGGGCTAGAAAGGACCTGCCCTTTAGCAAGTTCTTGTGGTCCAGCCACCACGAGAGGGACCTTCTGACCAATGGGGGAAGCACACAAACCCCATCCAAGAACGCGGGGTCCTTGTCCCATACTGATAGGAGGTGAAGCTGCAGAGGCCTCGAATGGAACTGAGCAAAGGGCACCGCCTCGAAGCTCGCCACCATCAGGCCCACCAGCCGCATTCCCTGTCTGAGGGAGAGCTGGGGGCACGAGAGCAGGGATCTTCCACCTTCTTTTGGGGAAGGAATATTCGTGACTGAACCGTATCCAGAATCATCCCCAGGAATGGGGTCACCGGTGAAGGGGACAGGGAGGACTTGATCACCCAGCTGAAGGACTCCAAGGTGGACACCACCAGCTGAGTGTCCAGCTCCGCCTGCTGTAGAGGCCATGAGGTGATGAGAATGTCGTCCAGGTAGGGCAGCACTCGAATGCCCCCTGACCTTAGCAAGGACATCACACCCGCCAATACCTTGGTGAACACTCTGGGAGCTGAAGTGAGGCCAAATGGAAGAGCCACAAATTGGTAGTGTTGATCTTTCAACTCGAACCTCAGGAACCTTTGAAGCCCGGGGAACACAGGGAAGTGAAGGTAAGCATCTTTGATGTCCACAGACGTCATAAAATCCCCTGGTCGTAGAGAGCCAACGGCCGAGCGCAGGGTTTCCATGCGAAAGCGCTTGCTCTTGACAAATTTGTTGAGGATCTTTAAATCCAGAATGGGCCTGACTGGCCCGTCTCTTTTGGGTACTGTGAAAAGGTTGGAGTAGAAACCTTCTCCCAATTCTCTCAAGGGAACTTTGAAAATAACTCCAGAAGTCCTTGTACTGCATGCATCAGGACCTGAGCTGACACCGGGTCCTGGGGTATCCGGGACCTGACAAATCTTGAGGGGGGCCGCACAGCAAACTCTATCTTGTAGCCGGAGTAAACTACCTCCTGAATCCATCGGTCTGAGACTTGACGCCTCCAGACGTGCGCGAAGTGCTGTAGTCGTCCCCCCACCCTGGCGGGCGAGGGCGCCCCATCATGCTTGAGGGGTCTTGGGAGGGGGTTTGGATTTGGTCCCCCAGGAGGAGCCAGAGCGTCGCCCCCTGCTCCTATGCCAGGAGTCTGTGCGAGCCCCCGCGAAGGACACCCCTCAGAATCCCGCAGTGTAGTAGTGACGGGAGAGTGCATAATAGAGGTGTTAGACAGCCCTAGAATAGGAGCATCGACCTCGGGGGGCGATGGCCAACACTTGACCATGTCAGCAGGAAATGGATACTTCCTGTCTAGACTCTTAGGGATCCCGGGAAGTCTACTGGGATGTTCCCACTCCTTAAGCACGAGGTTATTGAAATGGGTCTGCTCAGGAAATTCCAATCGAGCCTTAGCAGTATGGAATAGCTCACCCCTTTGCCTGGGAGCCGCAACCGGGGGAGAGATGGACATAACCTCAAAAATCTGAAGCAATAGCTTATCAGTATCATCCGGGGTCCAGTGATCAGAACCAGAATCATCATGACCCCTAGACCTCTCATCAGATGACTCTGAGTCAGAGATCAGCTACCCCTCGTCCGAAAGGGTATGGTCATATAGATGAGTAAACTCATCAGACTCCGTAGGGAATGGAGCAGAGTCAAGGACAATGTGCCGCTTTTTTGCGGTAGCCTTGCGAGCTAGAGTACTAGCAAGCAATTTTTCAACACTGGCCAGTCTAGTAGCCACATCAGGATGAGAATCCCCGCTTGTATTGGGGGTTAGACTCAGGCTTGGTGGGGTAGGTGAAGTGAGGCGAGGTGCAGACTCAGCCCCAGAAGGGGCGGGAAGTACCAGTAACGCCTGCTGCCTGCACAAGGGACGCAGACCCGAGCATTGTCATTGTTGATCGATGAGACCCCACAAGCTACACACAGCCGGGCTTGTCCCGAGGGAACCCCATTAACAATATCCTGGGATGCCTCCATATGGTAATTAATGGGCACAATAGGCCAGTAGGGATTGACGCTGTAAGCTACCCTGGATGCCCCAAAGACCCGCAGGGAAGTGGGAGTAATTATAGTAGGTCCAACTGGGAAATACACCGGGCCAGGAGAAGCCACTGGATTCGACCGTCTGAAAGACATAATGGGAATAGGGATGTCAGAGCCATGCGCAGTAAGTAATACAAATGAAAATTGCCCGCGAGGGCACTTACAGATCGAGGGAGGAGGAGGAGGACCGTTACCACGCGCGCGCGCGATGAGTATCGAAATGGCGCCAAGCGGACCTCGAAGGGCAGGCCAGAGCGGGCTGTGACGCGGAGCGCGCCAAGCCAGGTCTCCACCCCCCCCCCCCCCCCGAAGAGCGTGAAGCTCTGAAAACAGTAGTCAGCGCAGACAGCAGAGTGAATGACACACTATAGAAGCCAAAAACGGGGAATACTTCCCGATGCGCCCGAGAACAAATACCAATAAAGACGCCGCAGGCCGATAGACAATTGAAGAGCAACAGCGCGGCTCTGACACCAGGTGTATAAGTCAAGGACAATACTAAGGCCATAACATGTACTGAATACAGCAGACCACCACACCCCCCCCCCCTTTCTTTCCCCCCGAACTACGGGGGGAACGAGGGAGAATGGCGACCCTTTGAACAGGGTCCACCACTACACGGGGTATGGGGCAATAGCGCGGAAGGGGCATCCATCCATTAGCCTGAACCGCCTATCCTTTGGTGGGGGACTGCGGTGGAGCATGGCTCCATAAGCACGCATGGTGCTGCCTACCTTCACCCGACCAGCGCAGCCCAGGCTGGGAGGCACATCACAGGGAGGACGGGTGGGAGTAGTCCAACAGGGCCGCAGGCTTTAATAGCCCCGCTCACCTGCGAGAGAGTGACACATCATGTCTTCGGAGTCAGCACTGCAGAGAAATCTGGGGATTCGTGGGAGGTCCCTGGGTATTTGAAGGGCCGGGAGGAGCCTGTTTTTCCATGTCTCTGCAGTGCAGGGCCATTTGGCGGAGGATAACCCAAGTGTAAGTATTATATCTGGAGCAGGACGTACTGTATACTAAGAATATCACTCAGCACAGCAGGCTTGCTATTTCAATACAAGTCTAAGGCTGAGGATGCTGTGCAAGAGCTTTTCGTTGGTCATTAATTGCAATCACAGATAAGACTTCATCTCATCAGTTATCAGTATATTATGCGTCAGTTGTTGGAGAAAATATAATTAGGGCAAAAGTGAAATTTTGACCTGAATTCTGTTTTTCAGTGGACTCACCTGGGTTTCGGTCCACTTACATTAAAAGGTTCACTTCTGTGGACTTTTCCTAAGACATCAGGGAAGGCAGCAGAGAGTAGACAGTAGAGGGGATAGGCCTAAAAGACTGCAGGGCCGGCTAAGATGCGTCACGGTCACTTTAAAATGACACAGCACCTATTTTAAATAAAATTGGTATTACCTGCAACAGGGGATTAATTCCCCTGTAACCCCAGTTTTCCTACCTTCTTCACGCTCCCCCAGCGAAGCTAGGGCCTGCGATTGGCAGTCAGTGGTCATGTGGTCTGAAGTTTTATCAGTGGACAGAAGAGGACTCTGGATCACGTGATGGGGGGGTGAAAAGGACTAGAGCTTGTGGAGGGTGTATGCTCAGGGGGGGCATGTGGGTGATCCCCCTGTGCTGCAATCAACACCCACAATGCTTAAAGTGTTTGGCAATCAACACCCCTGCCCAGACGCCCTGACTGGCAGGCTCTCCCGGCAGATCTGAAACCCCGAAATTTAAAAATGGGGTGGGGTGTTGGAAGGACATATGAATAAATCTATGGAGTTTGTGGAGACAGTGGGAATCCTGACTGTTGTAAAAAATCTTTGTCATGCCATTTAAAATGTGAAATTCTCAACCTATTGATTGTGGCCCATGAACAGTTTTCAAATTACTTATATGGCCTGGGCTCTTCAAAAGGTTGAGCACCCCTGTTCTACTATAATATTTGCATGAATTGATTTTAGAAATGAATGTTAGTTGCAGTTAGAGCAAAAAAATGTCTGCCATCAAGCCTGGATATGATATACGTCCCCTAATTATAGTTTTAAAGAAGGGAATTTGTTTTGATCTAGCCCAGACATGAGACCCATTGATTCTGGTAAGCGGATTCTGCCTTATAGTCTAGACTTTTACATATATCATTTATATGGGCTAGCAAAAGGGAAAGGCGAGTAAAATACTTGAAATAAAGGAGGCTCTATGGCGAATGTTTGAAAACTAATTGCCAGAGAGAAATATAGGACTGTGCTCTCTATAAAAATGGTTTGGCCATAGACAAAAGTTTCCTGTCTTGTCAAGTATCTTGGTCTTACATTGTAACACCACTTTCTCCAATTATACGAGGGCCGGTATTTAAGTGGCAGCTGTCAGCATCGTGTTTGGCATCAGTTAGTGGCTGCAATAGTTTAATTTTTTCCTAAAACTCTCTGTTACGATAAGTGAAAAAAATGCTGAATATATTTCTGGACTCACTGTTAGTTCATTTTGATTTAAAATAAAAATACCATTTTGTGAGTAATCACCTGTAAAATGGTTACTACGAGTATGTCACACACCCCACTTCCAAATATTCATGACACTCGGGAACCCGACTTGTAGAGGGCGATCTTGCAGAGATGACATGGAAAAAGGAGCCCCTCCTGGTCCATATGTACTGGGTTTCTCCCACTATTCCTCAGTCTTTTTAAAAAGCAGTGAAGAACCAGGAAGAGCAAATTATATTCGATAATTGAAAAATAGTTTGAAAATAATCACCATATAAAGGATCCCTTAGAACAAAAAAGGGCGGGGGAAGTGGGGTGTGTGACATACTCGCAATAACCATTTTACAGGTGAGTACTCACAAAATGGTATTATTCCTAGTATGTCACACTTCCAAATATTCATGACACTTGGGACATCCAATAGCAGTGTCTATAATGGGTGGGGATCCCCAAGGAATAATGCATAACTTAAATTACTGCAGCTTGCAGAATTTTGCGGCCAAAAGCAGCATCCGCTGCACATCAACCTTATAAAACTTAGAAAAAGTATGCACAGAAGACCAAGTTGCAGCCTTGCAAACTTGTTCAACAAAAGCCTGGTGCTGAAAAGCCCAGGAAGCTCCAATAGCACGAGTAGAATGAGCGGTGACACGAAAAGGGGGAACCTTCCCCTTAGCCATATAGGCCCCAATGATGGCCTGACGTATCCACTTACTAAGGGAAGATTTGTCAGGAGCAAAACCCTTCTTGGGCCCAGAAGGCACAACAAAAAAGGCATCCGTCTTGCGGAAGGCCGAAGTAGTAACTAAATAATACTTAACATAACAAACTACATCCAAAGAATGTAAGACCCTTTCCTTGTAGTTACTAGGTTTAGTACACAAGGAGGAAAGAACTATATCCTGATTTAGGTGGAAAGCAGACACCACCTTAGGAAGGAAATCCGGTTTAAAACGGAAAACAACCTTATCTTGATGCCTCTCAAAATAAGGGGCTAGAATAGACAAAGCCGCCAGTTCAGAAACTCGGCGGACAGAAGTAATAGCAACCAAAAAGGCAACCTCCTGAGTAAGAATAGGAAGAGGAATATCCTGCAAAGGCTCAAAGGGAGCGGCCTGCATAGCTGAAAGCACTAGGTTAAGGTCCCAAACAGGAAGTTAAGGCTTTCTGGGAGGCCGCACATGCACGACTCCTGGGAAAAAAAAAGTCTTAACCAAAGGATGAAGAGCAAACGACCTTTGAAAGAAAATAGCCAAGGCAGAGACTTGCCCTTTCAAAGTACTAATCTGGAATCCCATATCCAGACCTTGTTGCAGATATTCCAGAATTCTAGGAATAGAAAATACTCTACAGGGCAAAGCCCTGGATTCACACCAATCAATATAGGACCTCCAAGTCCTGTAATAAATGACAGAGGAAGACTTCTTCCTAGCTCTAATAAGAGTCTGAATAACCACATCAGAAAGACCTTACTCTTTCAAGATGGAGACTTCAGCAACCATGCCGTCAAAGCCAGCGTTTGTAAATTGGGGTAACAAAGTTGACCCTGAGTGATGAGATCTGGAAGAAGAGGCAGATGGAAACGATCCACTGCCAGCCTTACGACGTCTGCGTACCACAGACATCTTGGCCACCTTGGCGCCACCAGAATTGCTGGCGCCTCCTCCAGTGCTAACTTGTGCACCACCTTGCTGACCATGGAGAATGGGGGAAACAGATATAGGAACCCCAGATCCTTCCAGGCCAGAGACATGGTATCCGCTGCCACTGCCAGAGGATCCTGGGATAGAGACACAAAAGCTGGCAGCTTGTGATTGTGGTGAGAAGCAAACAGGTCCAACTGTGGAGTCCCCCACTTGTGACAGAGGAACTGAAAGACCCTTGGACTGAGAGACCATTCTCCCTGGCGAGAACATCCCCTGCTCAGGGAGTCTGCCTCTACATTCTCTATCCCCGGAATGTAAACTGCTGATATGCAGGGAACATTGATCTCTGCCCACTGAAGGATCAGAGACACTTCCCGGAGGGCACCCCAACTGCGAGTCCCTCCCTGGTGATTGATATATGCAACAGCTGTTCGGTTGTCTGACCGAATCTGAACTGGCAGACCCTGTAAGAAATGGGTCAGTCGAAGTAGAACAAGACGTATGGCCCGAAGCTCTAATACATTGATTGGAGAATGAGCCTCCTGAGGCCCCCACAATCCTTGGAACTGATGCTTCTTCCAGAAGCCGACCCAGCCCACCAGGCTGGCATCCGTGGTAACCAGTTGCCAACGCGGAGTCAGAAACGACTTGCCCTTCTGGAGTTTGAGCGATATTAACCATCACTGAAGGGACTGCAAAACGTGGGGAGACAATAGACAAGTCTGATTCAATGATAGTGGGCACCTGTCCCACCTTGCCAAGAGGAAGAGCTGAAGCGTCCTTATGTGAAACTGGGCAAACGGGACTGCCTCGAATGCAGCTACCCTCAATCCCACTAGTCTCATCCCTAGACGGATAGACTGATGAGGGTTGGACAAGAATAGACGAATCAAGTCCTGAATCAGAACCATTTTGGACTGAGGAAGAAAAACCTTGGCCTGAAATGTATCCAGAATCAGGCCCAGGAAGGGAATTTCCCTGGACGGACAGAGAGAGGATTTGGGTAATCTATTACCCATCCGAACCTCTCTAGCGTAGAGACCACCATCCTGGTGTCCAACTCTGATTGTTCGAGGGAGGAGGCTGCGATAAGAAGATCGTCCAGAAAAGGCACAATGCGGATGCCCTGGACCCTGAATATAGCCATCACTCCTGCCAGCATCTTGGTAAAGACTCTTGGGGCCGAGGTAAGGCCGAATGGCAGGGCCACAAATTGATAATGCTGGTCTTCTATCGAGAACCTGAGAAATCTCTGGTGACCCGGAAAAATAGGAATGTGAAAATCCTGCACAATTGCCGGATCTGACGGCATCCGGGACATGAAAAATCTGGGAGGAGGCCGGAACTCGAATTCCAGTTTGTAACCGGAAGAGACTACTTCCAGAACCCAATTGTCTGATACCTCCTGACCCCAGACCTGGAAGAAGAAACGCAGCCGTCCCCCCCACCCGTAAGGGTGAGGGCGTCCCCTCATTGTTGAGCAGGCTTAGTGGCAGATTTGGTTTTGGACCCCCAATTCTGACTTGAACGGCCACGTCCCTTTCCTCTATTCCATGCATTCCCTCTAGGGGCTGAAAAGGCAGATCCTCTACCGGATCTAGACCCCCGAAAGGAAGGGTTAAAAGAGGCCACTCCACGAAAGGAACGACGTTGTTTCTTACGCTGAGGTAATTTACCTCCTTTAGTGACAGAATCCAATTTTTCTCCAAAGAGGCGCAATCCCACAAAAGGGAGCACTGTAAGCGATTTCTTGGCTACAATATCAGCTGCTCACTGCCGCAACCATACTGACCGCCGAATGGCGATTAACAAGGCTTCTGCTGCACATGAGCAGAGTATCATCTAAGGCAGAAAGTACAAAAGATGCAAACATCTCACATCGCTTAAGAGCGGCGTACTCATCAGAGGCCGGATCAAGCCCTGAGTAATTAATTAGGTCTCTCACAACAGACCTAATAGCCACTGTCATGAGTGCAGAAGCACCAAAAGGCAGCAAGGCCGAGCCCACACTGGAAAAAGCGTGGCATGCCATTTGATCAATACGCTTATCCTCTCCATCTTTAAGTGTAGTTGAGTCAGGAGAATGCAACACAGAAGAATTGGATAAATTAAGCACAGGGGCATCCACCACAGGTGGTGATGACCAACGCTTAACAGTATCAGCTGGGAAGGGATATTTCTTGTCCCAGCCCAAGGGAATGCCAGGAAGCCGCGCAGGCTTCTCCCATTCTTTAAGAATAATTCCATGAAAATGCTTTTGATTTGGAAATTCTAAACGAGGTTTAGAGACTCCAAAGAATTCCCCTTTTTGAGGGGCGACTACTTCAGGAGGAGTGATAACCAAAACCTCAAATAACTGAGCAAGAGCCTTTGGGGTATCCACAACACTAGCTTCACCCTGCTCAATCACAGTACCAACAAATTGCTGTTCATCAGAAACATCTGAATCCTCATAGAATTCTCCTTCTTCTAACTGAGAAGGATCAGACCAATAAAGCATTTCACAATTATCCAACTCACTTACCGGAACGGCCTGAGTCCCTGCGTCAAATGTTTCCTTTTAGCTGAGGCCTTCTTGGCCACAGAGCTAGACATTCATTTTTCAAGATGAGCCAATCTGGCACATAAATCAGAATGCGACTCACCACCCATGACAATATCACTGGGGGTACGGACAAGACATGGCGGAGTAGGAGATAAGGCAGAAGCAGCAGACGCCAAAGCCTGGGCCCCAGTTTGCTGCATAATAGTTAATTGAGCACAAGGGACGCAAAGAACGTTATCCCCAACAAGGGATGCCCCACATCCAAAACATTGCCGAGTCTGTGCAGAGGGAACTGCATGCCCGTTGTCCTGAGATGCCTCCATATGGTGTTTAGTATTATACTATAATTGATTATAGTCGCCAAGTATATATGGGATTTACGCAATTGCTACCCGGGATGCCCCTTTAAATAGTCCCAAGTGGGAGGATATTAACACAAATGGACCCACAAATAAGGCTTTAAGGGCTAAAGACCAGGAGAAACCTCTTTAAAAATACCATTTTGTGAGTACTCACCTGAAAAATGGGTATTGTTGGTGTGCCACACACCTCGCTTCACCTTTAAATATTCATCCATTATTGGGTTAATCCACCGCAGGTGACGTAGTGCAGAGAGGAAGTCTTGTAACGAGCCCCCTTCCGGCCTATATATACCTGGTACCTCCCTTCAATCACCAGTATATTTAAAAAGCAGAAAGACAAGGTACCAGTATTCCACCAGTAACCTCAAAATCAAATTTGATATAAACAAAAAGCTTCACCATATAAAGGCTTCGGAACTACCGAAAAGGGTGGGAGTGAAGCGGGGTGTGTGGCACACCAACAATACCCATTTTTCAGGTGAGTACTCACAAAATGGTATTATTCTTGGTGTGCCACACACCCCGCTTCACCTTTAAATATTCATCCATTATTGGGACATCCACAAGCAGTGTCCCCAAGGGCTGGGCAACTAAAGGCCAGGTGAAGCATAACTTAAATGACTGCAGTCTGCAGAACCTTGCGGCCAAAAACAGCATCCGCTGAGGCTCGCACATCAACTTTGTAAAACTTAGAAAAAGTATGAACAGAAGACCAAGTGGCGGCCTTACAAACTTGTTCAACAGAAGCTTGGTGCTGAAAAGCCCAAGACGCCCCAATGGCGCGAGTAGAATGAGCAGTGATACGAAAAGGGGGAACTTTCCCCTTAGCAGAATAGGCCGCAGTAACGGCCTGACGTATCCACTTGCTAATGGCAGATTTGGCTGGTGCCAAACCCTTCTTAGGCCCATGGGGCACAACAAAAAAGGAATCCGTCCTACGAAAAGGAGACGTGATAATTAAGTAGTACTTAACACAGCGTACTACATCCAAGCAATGCAACACCCTCTCTTTGTCATTCTTAGGATTAGGACATAAGGAGGGAAGAACAATGTCTTGGTTCAAATGAAAAGCAGAAACAACCTTGGGAAGAAAGTCTGGCTTGAACCGAAAGACCACTTTATCCTGATGCCTCTCAAAGTAAGGCGCCTGGATAGTCAAGGCCGCCAACTCTGAGACACGCCGGACCGAAGTGATAGCTACCAAGAAGACAATCTTCTGAGTCAGGGTAGACAAAGCAATATCTTGCAAAGGCTCAAAAGGAGGAGCCTGAAGAGCAGAAAGAACCAAATTCAAATCCCAAACCGGGAGTAATGATTTCCTGGGAGGCCGCACATGCGTAACCCCCTGGAAAAAGGTTTTAACCAAAGGTTTAAGCGCAACACGCTTCTGAAAAAAGATAGATAAGGCAGAAACTTGCCCTTTCAACGTACTAAGCTGAAGACCAGAGTCCAGCCCTGATTGTAAAAACTCCAGAATCCTGGAGACTGAAAAGACCCTACAAGGAAAAGATCTTATCTCACCCCAAACGATATAGGCTTTCCAAGTCCTATAGTAGGTGACGGAAGAAGACTTCTTCCGGGCACTGATCAAAGTCTTAACGACTGAATCAGAAAGACCCTCCTCCTTCAGGATGGAGGTCTCAGCAGCCAGGCCGTCAAACCCAGCGCTGGTAAATTGGGGTAACACAATCGACCCTGAGTGAGCAGATCGGGCCGACGACTTGGTCCACTGCCAGCCGAATGATGTCTGCGAACCATACTCGCCTTGGCCACCTTGGGGCCACGAGAACGGCGGACACCCTTTCCAGAGCCAACTTCCGAAGCACCCTGCCTAGCATGGGTATCGGAGGAAACAGGTATAGAAATCCCAGATCCCCCCAGCTCAGGGACATGGCGTCCACTGCCAGAGCCAGAGGATCCTGGGAGAGCGACACGAAGTTCGGGAGCCTGCAATTGTGACGAGAGGCAAACAGGTCCACCTCCGGTGTCCCCCATCGGAGACATAGTGAGCGAAACACCCGAGGATGGAGAGCCCATTCTCCCAGACGGGGAGAGCCCCTGCTCAACCGGTCCGCTTCCTGGTTCTCCACTCCTGGAATGTATACCGCCGAGAGACAAGGAACATGGGCCTCTGCCCAGGTCAGGATCAGGGACACCTCCCTGAGAGCACTCAGGCTGCGAGTCCCTCCCTGATGATTGATGTAAGCAACCGCTGTTCGATTGTCTGAACGCACCTGGACCGGAAGGCCCAGGACGTGCTGAGTCAGGAGAGCAAGCACCTGACGGATGGCTCTCAGTTCCAGAATATTGATGGGTAAGTGGGCCTCCTGAGGTCCCCATTGCCCCTGGAACTGCAGCTCCTTCCAGAATGCGCCCCATCCCGTCAGACTGGAGTCCGTGGTGACAATTTCCCAAAGAGGGGTCAGGAAAGACCTGCCCTTTACGAGATTGGTCGAGACCAACCACCACTGGAGGGACTGCCGGACCCGGGAGGACAACTGGAAGGGCTGATCCAGCGACCGAGGCCATCGGTCCCAGGACGCCAACAGATAAAGCTGAAGCGTCCTCGTGTGGAATTGAGCAAAAGGAACTGCCTCGAAGGAGGCAACCATCAACCCTACCAGCCTCATCCCCAGACGGATGGACGGCCGAGGATTGGAGAGTAGGACCCGAGCCAACTCCTGAATCAGATGAATTTTGGACTGGGGAAGAAACACTCTGTGCCGATGAGAGTCCAACTGCATCCCCAGGAAGGACACTACCCTGGCCGGAGCGAGGGAGGACTTGGGGAAGTTGATCACCCAACCAAAGCTTTCCAGCGTGGAGACCACCATGCTGGTGTCTGTCTCTGATTGATTGAGTGACGGAGCCATGATGAGAAGGTCGTCCAAATAAGGTACGACACGAATGCCCCGAGATCTGAAAATGGCCATGACCACTGCCAGCACCTTGGTGAACACTCTTGGAGCTGAGGTAAGGCCAAACGGAAGTGCCACGAATTGATAATGCTGATCCTTCACCACGAATCGAAGAAAACGTTGATGAGCGTGGCAGATGGGAACATGAAGGTAAGCATCCTTGATGTCTATGGACGTCATGAAGTCCCCTTGCCGAAGAGAGCCGACGGCAGTACGCAAGGTTTCCATGCGAAACCTCAGAAACCGGATGAACCTGTTGAGTAACTTCAGGTCCAAGACGGGACGGACTGACCCATCTTTCTTGGGGACTGCGAATAAATTGGAGTAGAAACCGAGGCCCATCTCTAAGCGCGGTACCGGCCGGATGACCGCCATCTCTAGTAGATTCTTTACTGACGCCAGGAGCCCCTGTGCGGCGAAAGGATCGATGGGCACCCGAGACCGAAAGAACCGTGAAGGAGGGCGAGACTCGAATTCCAGCTTGTAACCGGACGACACTATCTCCTGAATCCATCTGTCCGGAACTCCCCGGTTCCAAACCTGGGAGAAGTGTCGTAAACGTCCCCCCACCCGCACGGGTGAGGGCAGCCCCTCATTGCTGAGAGGGCTTACCGGCAGGTTTGGGCTTGGAGCCCCAGGACTGGGCGGGACGGCCACGGCCCCTCCCCCGAGTCCAACCTGTACGACTGGTAGAGGGAAGGGAAGCCCCCTTACCCGCTCTGTATCCTCGAAAGGAAAGCCTAGTAGAGCCTGCCCCCCTAAAGGGGCGTCGAGGCCTCCTGCGTTGTGGCATCTTACCACCTTTCGCGACAGAATCAATTCTTTCCCCAAACAGACGCAGCCCCAAAAAGGGGAGAGCTGTGAGCACCTTCTTGGAAGCTGAATCCGCCGACCATTGTCGCAGCCATACAGACCGACGAATGGCCACCAGCATTGCCGCTGTCTTGCTACTCATAGCCAGCGCATCGTCCTGAGCGGATAGAACGTAGGACACAAAAGATTCACACTGCTTAAGCGCAGCGAACTCTTTACAAGCGGGATTAAGATCCTCGTATAGCCCCTGGATTACAGATCTGACCGCCAATAGAAGAAGGGCCGAAGCGCACACCGGGCGAATTGTAGACCCAGCATAACTAAAACCATGGCGAGCATACTGGTCAATCCGACGATCCTCCCCATCTTTAGGGACAGTGGTCTCAGCCGACTGTACCATAGCGTTGCTAGAGAGCCCTAGTACAGGGGTATCGACTTCAGGAGGAATGGACCAAAGCTTCACCAATTCTGGCGGAAAGGGATAACGCCTTTCCCAACTGGAAGGGATTCCAGATAACCGCGTGGGATGTTCCCATTCCTTAAGGACCACCCTCTCAAAGTGGTGCTGTCTGGGAAAAACCCAACGCGGCTGAGGCTCTTTAAACAACTGGCCCCTTGGCAGGGTGACAGCCTCAGGCGGATCCAAATTCAGAATTTCAAACATTTGAGCCAAAATGGAGGGGGTGTCAAGGACAACCCCCGCCGACCAATCGCCAATCGCATCAGCCTCAAGCTGATCTGCCGGCTCATCTGACTCCAAGAGGAATTCCTCCTCATCCGGGGAGCCCTCGGACCATTCCACAGGCTCACATAATTCGTCCTGTGGAGCCGAAGATACCGGAGTCAGGCGCTTCCGTTTTGCAGGGGCATTCAACCCCGCTTTAACGGGCAATACTTTCCGAAGGCTGGCCAATTTTGCCGCCACCTCGGATTGCGAATCCCCACTTTTGACAGTGTCATGCGGGGTCCGGAACAGGGAGGGAGAGGCAGGAGATGATGGAAGTTGCGACGGGCCAGCAGCCGGATCAACAGACTGACGCGCAATACTCTGTTTTGCACAAGGAATGCAAATAAAGACATCATCAGCTGGGAGTGCCGCCCCACATTTTACACACCCCCTGGACGGCTCTAACGAGTCGTTTCCGGTAGTAACAGAAGCCTCCATATTGGTGATTTATGGTATCGCAAATACTGGGATTTTTAAGGCATAAGCCAACCCGGGATGCCCCCTATATCAAAAATGTCCCGGAAGGGAGGGTTTTTGCTATAAAAAATACTTTTTTTTTTTTTTATGAAAAGGTCCCCCTTAATAATCTCAATATATATATATATATATATATATATATATATATATATATATATGTATATATATATTAAATGTGTAACTTCATATATAAAGAAATATCCCCCTTTTTCTTTTCCAAAAAAGAAAGATTAGCCAGGCAACATAGAGCCGGAGGGCCGCTATAATCAGGGATCCCAGGATCTGAAAGGAAAGAAACAAACCATCAGATCCCTATATGAGTGTAACACATGCAGCATGTCTTTATGCACAATCATAATATAAAATAATATGATAAGAGTGCTTCCTTAAAAAGCTTACCCCCATAATCAGAGAATAAGGGAAAAAGAAATCCCACTCTCGGCCCCACCAAAGCGGGGCCGCTTACCTGACAGGCAAAAACGCAAGACCGGAGGGATCATGTAGCAGCCGCAGCAGTAGGATAATAAACACATGTGCTGCAGCGCGCGCCCCCCCCCCCCACGTGCCCTCTCTTAACAGAGACAGGAAGGAAGTGAGGCCGGGGCCGCCGAGCGCCGCTACCGCCGGCGCCACGCCCTCCCCGCGTCACAGGGAGCCGCCCCCAACAAGCCGGTCAGACGCGTCCTCGTGCACGCCCGCTCAATGACGGATTGCAACCAGCTGCGCTGGCTCACGCACAGCCAGGCGGCCGAGGACAGGGAAGCATAAGCGCAGCCACACAGGCTGCCGCACGGAGCCAGCGGGGAAGGGGGGAGTCGGGAGGGAACGCAGACTGAGGCGGCAAGACCAACAGCTGAGCGCGGTCCGCTGCCCCGCCCCCATAAAGCTGACCAACACACTGGCCACTGATGAATATCTAGAGGATCTGCCCGGAGCTCCAGCATATAATACAAAGCGCACCAAGCTGCGCAGTCTGCTTATATGCACAAAGTGACACACATATGTAAAGACAGCAATACCGTGAAAACACTATACATAGTACACAACCCTCTATACCCCCCCCCCCATAGTGAAGGGAGAAGGGACCGTAACGGGAGAGTAAGGGGCTAAGGGGACCCTCGGGACAGGGGCATCCCATTTCCGGATCACCATGCCGGATAGCCGCATTGCCCCCAAAAGAGGGGGACGAGCGGAGGAGATAAGCTCCTAGGCACCTATAGTGCCGTCTACCAATTGCCCAGTGAGCAGCCTAGGCTGGGAGGCTTCCAATCCACCATAAGGGTATACAAACTCAAACCGGGCAGAAATAGACCAAAAGGGGGGTGGCGGGGTAAGAATACCCCGGCCTACCTGTAAGCAGGAGACTTCCATCTTCTGACTTGTCAGCAAGCAGAGAGAAAAATACTGGTGATTGAAGGGAGGTACCAGGTATATATAGGCCGGAAGGGGGCTCGTTACAAGACTTCCTCTCTGCACTACGTCACCTGCGGTGGATTAACCCAATAATGGATGAATATTTAAAGGTGAAGCGGGGTGTGTGGCACACCAAGAATATAAAGAGTTTCCACCTACAAAGAAAACAAACAGTCACCAATGCACACAATACAATAAATGACAAAGCATGAAAAAAAAATGACCGAAACTCCCTTCAGCAAGCTGAGGGGTACTCACAGCACCTTTAAATATGGAATGCTTCACGAATATGCATGTCATCCTTGCGCAGGGGCCATGCTAATCTTCTCTGTATCGTTCCAATTTTAATATATGTGCTGCCGAAGCAAGCACAATGGGGGAAGACCATAGGGAAACAGCAGGAGCCAGGCAGACAAGGAGAGCACACCAGGTGCTCTGAGAATGAAATGATGCTGTGTGCCTAAGCCCCGTCCACCCCCAGAATCACATGACCAAGAATGGAGGGAAATTCAAATCTGAACATAGCAGAAACAAAGAGCTTTGAAAGGTAAGCAAAAGAATGCTGCCTAGACAGAAATAGGAAAATCTAAATAAAACATATCCTATTAAATAGTATAGTAAACATACATAATAATAATATATGTAATAAAGATTATTTAATATATCTTTTTTTTTTTTTTTCCATTATCTGTGTGCATGGTGACAAATAAGCCCAGATAACGCCCCCCCTCCTTTTTACCCCAGCAGGGTAAAGGAGAACTAAAGGGGAGAGGATAGAAATGCACCCATAAGGCACAAGGGAATTATAAAGGGACAGGGGCATCCCATGCCGAGAACACCAACCCGGAAACCGCCTACCCACATTTGGGTCTCACGGAGGAGTAAAACTCCTGTATACACCAGAAGGTGTGTGTATCTACCTTTGCCTGAACCATACAGCCAGGGCTGGGAGGCATACAATATAACCAAACAGGTTTAAAGAGTATCAGACAGAAATAGA
This sequence comes from Gastrophryne carolinensis, assembly GCA_027917425.1. NCBI lineage: Eukaryota > Metazoa > Chordata > Amphibia > Anura > Microhylidae > Gastrophryne > Gastrophryne carolinensis. Next base: position 392,398,231 of record CM051237.1, on the reverse strand, counting down.
GAAAAAAAGGGTCCGGGAGCAAGCCTGGCTACCTGCAGCTTGAAGGAGAGACATCTTCTGAATGCTTCGCCGACTGCAGAGACGAAAAGACTGAGGAATAGTGGGAGGAACCCAGTACTTATGGACCAGGAGGGGCTCCTTTTTCCATGTCATCTCTGCAAGATCGCCCTCTACAGGCCGGGTTCCCGAGTGTCATGAATATTTGGAAGTGGGGTGTGTGACATACTAGGAATATTTTATTACATTTTTACATACATTTGTACCAGCTATGGAGTCTAAAGGACTCCTGGGCGGGCCATTTCCCTGTGCCCAGGGCATACAGATTTAGGATGCTCTGTGAAATCCCCATGGGCATCCATGTAGCGCATGTACAGGCCCGTCCGGCATCCCCACTGTGTACACACGCATGGTGGCAAGGTACCAGGTGCAGAGGGTTATCACACAGCAGGATATCCTAAATCAGGGGGGGAATGCACGTGTTGTGGTTCTATTTAAAAGGGACAGTCGAGTCTAAATAATGTGGATCATGAAAGCAACCATGATGGGATTACCTGTGGGAGCTTCCCCATTGCCTTTAACTGAGAGTACCCCCCGATAACCCACTCTACTTATCTTTCCGCCGTGGTACTTGTCCAATCAGTGCTATATGCCATGTATAGTAATGCACAGCATAAAGCCATTGTCTTAAACAGTATGTCAGCATAGGGAACGCCAATGGCCACATCCCAGTTTCCCCTGGCTGTATCTTAATGCCTGGGCATAGGAGCCCTCACAGCTGCAGGGATGCGGCAGCGTGCGCAGCAAGGGATTGGCGTAAAAGTAAGGGGTTTGCGGGTAATCTGGGGGGGTTCACACAGTGGGGCATCCTGAATTGGGATGACACGGGGGCACCTATTTAGACCAGTGTTGGCAGTGATTGGTTCACTGTAATTCATTATTATAGCCATGTTATTTATCTAGGAAAAGGTTCTTACTTGGAAAGCTCTTACCTTTCAGACAATTGATAGCTATTTAAAGTGGAACTAAACCACCACTGCCAGTTATATGCCAGAGAGAGACTTGTTCCACGTGGTCCTTAAAGTGATTGACTAATCAAAAGTTAAAAAATAAATATCAGTATCTTACCTTACATTGAGTCCCTCCAGAGATCTCCTTCCTGCTATGTCGACTCATTCAGCTTTAAGTCTCCACCCTGCTGACCTGGTCCTTCAATCAACCTTCAGTGGAGCTAGAACAGAAACAACCCACTCCCTCCCCAGATGTTCGGTTTGGCTGCCTCTATCTACCCCCCGCCCTCCTCCCTGGTCACACTATGTGCTGGCAGACTGGAGATGCTCTTAGCCTGCAGCATCTTTCACCCCCTATTTCTGATCACACTATGTGTTGGCAGTAATAACTAGGGGCACAACAATACACTTATTTCACATTGTAATGCACTTACATCACATAGCTGTTGCCGCGCCCACTGTTTCTACTCATTTTTTCGCAGCATCTCCAATGCTCTAATACTTTAAGTAATAACTTTGGAACTACAGGGTCTAGTATAACTTTAACCAAAGCTAACCTAACTCTCCTACCACTGGTAGCCCTCACAATAAAGAGATACTTACCTTTAACTTCTAGGGTTCTCTCTGGTCAGCCGGCAATGGCTGCACACAAGTGTGGTACCCAAACTTTTACTACTAGGGTGTGTGCAGCCATCGCCAGGTATATTGGCCCCGGATGCACTATGACACACAGACAGCAGTAAGGCTAAATGTAAAGTGGATATTACCAAAGAATAGATGTGAATAGAATTATGGAATACGTAGAAAGAAAGAAGCAATAAATAAACGAAAAATTAGATTAAAGAAAAAGATAAAATAGAAAGAGTACAACAAGAAAAAAATAATAAGATATAGGGAAGAAATAAATACAAATAAAGGATAGAAAAAAAATAAAAAAGAAAGATAGAATAGGAAGGCTAGAAAGAGAGAAATAAAGAATAAAAAAGAAAGTTGAAATAGAAATAAAAAAATAAATAATTAATTAACAGAAAGAAAGAAAGAGAATAAAAGGCACTGAAAGAATCAAAAAGAATGAATAGAAGAAAATATCTGAAAAAGATTCATATAATCGTGCCCTTGAAAAGAAAAATGTATACAACCAGAGGAGCTCTGGGGATGCCAAGAAAGAAATCATCATGTCGCTTATCATATGACCACCACGTGAGCTGGGCCCTCCCAAGATGCAGGGGCCCCAGCAGCTGCCCAGTTAAGCCCAGTTTGGGCACCAGCCCTTGTTGGAGCGATCCCTAGGTCACTGTCAGACCGAGCTCTAGGAGTAAAGGGGTAGATGTTTTTTTTTTGAGGGGCTAAGTTGTTAGGTCACAGCCATCAGCTCAGTTGTTAAGGAGGTTACAATAAGCTTGGACTTAAGTGCGCAGCATGATAGAAGGAAGAGGTGGGTTAAGGCGATAACTATCAATTATTCCTTTTGAAATGTCCTGAATAAAGCTGAAGGGACTGCCGGGGCAAAATGTAAAAACCATGATTTAGCAGCTTGCCTCATCATATCTGCCCTCTGCCTTCCTGTAACCTCCCAGCAACACCAGAAGTAGAAACTCCCCCTGATTCTCCTAGCAGTAGACCACCAATCATAGGAATCGTCTGGTGGTCTATAACATTTTTGCTTTGGATGGCTTGTTTTGAAGATAAAGAAAAATACCATTTTGTGATTACTCACCTGTAAAATGGGTATTATAAGTATGTCTCACACCCTGCTTCGGAATGATTAATAACACGTGGGTTATAGCCAGTAGAGGGCGAACTTCTGCAGAGATGACTAGAAAAAAAGAAGCCCCTCCCGGTCCATAAATACCTGGGACCTCCCACACATTCCCCAGTATAAGAAAGCAGTAAGGGGACCAGGAAGAGCCAATAAATCTAAGAGAAAAAAGTTTCACCATATAGAGGATCCAAGATACAACTCAGGGTGGGACGAAGCAGAGTGTGAGACATACTTATAATACCCATTTTACAGGTGAGTAATCACACAATGGTATTATTCCAAGTATGTCTCACACCCTGCTTCGGAATGATTAATAACACGTGGGACATCCAATAGCAGTGTCCAAAAAGGGTGGGGATCCCAAAAGACAACAGTGCACAAATTAAACCACTGCAGCTTGCAGAACTTTGCGGCCAAAAACAGCATCCGCTGAGGCCCGCACATCAACCTTATAAAACTTGGAAAAAGTATGAACAGAAGACCAAGTAGCAGCCTTACAAACTAGTTCAACAGAAGCCTGGTGCTGAAAAGCCCAGGAAAAACCAACAGCACAAGTAGAATGAGCAGTGATCTGAAAAGGGGGATCCCTCCCCTTGGAAGTATAGGCCCCAACAATGGCCTGACGTATCCATCCACTAATGGTAGACTTGACGGGTGCCAAACCCTTCTTGGACCCAGAGGGCACCGCAAACAAGGCGTCCGTCCTACAGAAAAGAGAAGTAGCCACCATTAAGGCAACCTTTTGTGTAAGAATAGAAAATGCAACATCCTGCACCGGCTCAAAAGGAAGCCCCTGGAGGGCCGACAAAACCAAAATCAAGTCCCAAACAGGCAACAAGGGCTTGTGAGGGGGCCGCACATGAGTGACCCCCTGGAAAAAAGTCTTAACCAAAGAATGAAAAGCAAAAGACCTTTGAAAGAAAACAGCCAGGGCGGAGACCTGCCCTTTTAGAGTACTAAGCGGAGAACCCAGGTCCAAACCGTGTTGGAGAAACTCCAAAATTCTGGAAATCGAAAACACCCTACAAGGCAAGGCCCTAGCCTCACACCAATCAAAATAGGACCGCCAGGTCCTGTAGTAGATGTTAGAGGAAAACTTCTTCCTAGCCCTAACAAGCGTCTGGATCACAGCATCAGACAAACCTTCCTCTTTTAGGATGGAGGTCTCAGCAGCCATGCTGTCAAAGCCAGCGTTTGTAAATTGGGGTAACATAGCTGACCTTGAGTGACCAGATCCAGAAACAGGGGAAACCTGTACTGATCGACCGCCAGCCGCACGTCGTCTGAGAACCACACCTGTCTTGGCCACCTTGAAGCCACCAGTATAGCTGGCACACCCTCTTGAACCAGCTTGCGCACCACCCTGCCTACCATGGAGAAGGGGGGAAACAGATACAGGAGACCCAGATCCAACCAGGCATCCACTGTCAGAGCCAGAGGATCCTGAAACAGAGACACAAAAGCAGGGAGCTTGTGGTTGTGACGGGAGACAAGGAGATCCACCTCCGGGAACTCCCACTTGTGACAAATGGATAGAAATACCTTGTTGTTGAGGGACCATTCCCCTCGGCGAGAGGACCCCCTGCTGAGGGAGTCTGCTTCCATGTTCTCCACTCCTGGAATGTACACCGCCGAGATACATGGAACATTGCTCTCGGTCCATGCAAGAATCAGAGAAACTTCCCTGAGGGCACTCCGCTGCGAGTCCCTCCTTGGTGACTGATGTAAGCGACCGCAGTCCGATAGTCTGATCGAACCTGAACCGGAAATCCTTGGAGATGATGCGTCAAGTGCAACAGCACCAGCCGAATAGCCCTCATCTCCAAAACGTTGGTGGGGATGTGCGCCTCCAGAGGACCTCACAGCCCCTGGAACTGATGTTTCTTCCAGAACCCCCCCCCCCCAGCCCGACAGGCTGGAATCCGTGGTGACAGTCTCCCAACAAGGAGCCAGAAAGGATCTGCCCCTCAGAAGATTTCTCGGTTCCAGCCACCACTGAAGAGACTGCCGGACCAAGGGAGACAGCAAAGGACTGATCCAAGGCCAGAGGACATCTGTCCCAAGCCGATAACAGATGGATTTGAAGAGACCTCTTGTGAAACTGAGCAAAAGGAACTGCCTCGAAGGAGGCCACCATCAACCCCACCAGCCTCATCCCTTGCCGGATGGACGGGCGAGGGTGGGACAGAAGAAGACGTATCAGATCTTGAACCATCTGCACCTTCGACTGAGGTAAGAACACCCTGGACTGAATGGTATCCAGATTCATGCCCAGAAAGGAAAGCTCCCTTAACGGGGAAAGAGAAGACTTGGGGTAGTTGATCACCCAACCGAAATACTCCAGCGTAGTCACCACCAACCTGGTGTCCAGCTCCGCTTGACTGAGAGAGGATGCCGTAATGAGAAGGTCGTCCAGAAACGGCACAATGCGAATGCCCTGGTCTTTGAAAAGGGCCATTATGCCCGCCAACTCCTTGGTGCTGAGGTCAGCCCGAAAGGGAGAGACACAAACCGGAAGGGTAAGCGTCCTTGATGTCTATGGACGTCATGAAGACCCCTGGACGAAGAGAGTTGATGGCCGAGCGCAGAGTCTCCATGCGAACTTTCCTGGTTCTGATGAACCTGTTGAGAATCCTGAGATCCAGAATGGGTCTTATGGAGCCATCCTTTTTGGGCACTCTAAAAAGGTTGGAGTAATAGCCCCGGCCTCTCCCTGAGGAAGGCACCGGGCAAACGACCCCCCTGTCCAGAAGGTTTTGTATTGCCAATAACAGCTCCTGCGTGGCCCGGGGGTCCGAAGGAACCCGAGACCTAAGAAATCTGGGAGGAGGCCGGTACTCGAACTCCAGCTTGTACCCGGAAGAAACCCCTTCCAGGATCCAGTTGTCTGTAACCTCCTTGGTCCAGACCTGGGCGAAGAGCCTTAGCCGTCCCCCCACCCGCGAGGGTGAGGGCGCCCCCTCATTGCTGAGAGGGTTTGGCAGCAGCCTTGGGTATGGTACTCCAGGCAGTCCCGGGGCAGGCACGTCCACTGCCCCTACCCCAGGAGTCACCTCTGAATGCAGAGTAAGCAACTCTCCTGCTTGCTCGAGAGCCACGAAAGGAAGGATTAAAGGAGCCTGCCCCCCGAAAGTACTGGCGCTTCTTCTTGCGCTGTGGCAACTTTCCTCCTTTCGCCCCCGAGTCCAATTTATCTCCAAACAAGCGCCTACCCAAGAAGGGTGGCCCTGTAAGCGCCTTCTTAGCCGCCATATCAGTCGCCCATTGGCACAACCAAACCGAGTGGCGTATAGCCACAAGCAAATCCGAGGTTCTACCTCAAATTCATATTGTATCGTCCAAGGCTGATAAGACAAAGGTCATGAACAGATCATACCGCATAAGTGCTGCAAATTCAACACTAGCAGGGTTAAGAAGGGGAACATTCAACAAGCCCCTAATTACAGATCTGGTAGCTACGGCCGAGAGTGCGGAAGCACAAACGGGACGCAGGGCCGAACCCACACTGGCAAAGGCGTGTGACACCATTTGATCAAGACTACGGTCCTCACCATCCTTCAGCGTGGTGGAGTCAGGTGAGTGCACAACCAATGTGTTGGACAACCCCAGAATCGGAGGGTCGACTTCTGGGGGTGGCGCTTCACCGGGTCCACCGGGAAGGGATATTTCCTATCCCACCCCTGAGGGGTGCCGGGAAGCCGGCTGGGCCTTTCCCATTCCTTAAGAATCAACTTGTCAAAAAGTTTCTGATCAGGAAACTCCAAGCGCGGCTTAGTGGCCCCCCAAAAAATTCCTCCTCTTGCGGAGGGGCCTCCGCAGGCGGGGAAATAAGAAGAACCTCAAAAATATGGGCCAGAAGTCTGGGGGTATCCACGTTATCCCCACGCTCCTGCCCAGCATCAGCATCCAGGTACTGCTGATCATCACAATTCCCCTTCTTCCAGCAGGGAATAATCAGACCAGTCAAAGGAGTCATATTCCTCAAAATCAAAACCCGGCGCAGCCGGTGCCACATGCCTTCTCTTAGCCGGGGCCTTTCCAGCCGCAGAGCTAGCAATCAATTTCCCAATGTTGGCCAATCTAGCACAAACATCAGATTGCGACTCCCCACTAATGATAACATCACTTGGGGTCAGAATCAGGCGTGGGGGTGTAGGTGATGAGGCCGGCGGCGCTGACCCAGACGCCTGGGACTCCGACTGCCGCGTAATGGCCTGCTGTGCACATGGAATGCAAATAAGCACATTATCCCCCGCAAGGGATGCCCCACAAACCACACACTGCCGGGGTTGCCCCGAAGGGAACCCGAGCCCAGCCTCCATATGGTGATTTTTTATGGTAGTCGCAATGACCAATGGGAATTACGCCAGTAAGCTACCCGGGATGCCCCTTAACATCCGTTACTTGGAGGATTTGTAAAGCCCCTATTTGAGTGAGGGACCTAAGGACCGGGAGAACCCCCTTTTAACTATCAAGGAAGGTAATCCCCCTGGAAGACATAATAAAAAAGGGTACCATAAGCATGAAGTCATTACAGCAATCATACATCCAGATATAATCACAGCCATACAATATATCCGTATAACCTTAAAGTATATGTCAAAGATAACGCAGCATACAAGGCACCCCAATAGAAATAAGATTATGCATAACAAAAAAGGCAGATAATAGAACGAGCCCCGCAGGGCACTCACAGTTAGGATGCAAGATGGCGACCAGACACCCAGCAGCATCAGCCAGGCCAGGGGAAGAGAATGGGGCGCGCCGCGCGTGGCCCCGCCCCCTCCTGCTGGGAAGAGTAACCGCGGTTCCCAGCCATTGCTGGGAACCTCCGTGGGCGCCAAGAGAGAGGGGGGCGGGCCGCGCCAGCGTGCCGAGTGCCCGGCCCCGCCCCCTCTCCTGACTAACAGAGAAGTAAAAAATATGGCCGTGCTCCCACAAGGTTGCGGGGCCGGCCCGTTATCCGGGCCGCCGTCTAACAGACACGGCACAGCAACAAGTGAAGCAAACAGCCACACACACCACACACACACACATACACTCATACCACACTGACAGCTAATTGGCCAGGCAAAGTCTGAGGTAAAAAATTGGAGGGACATGCCCCCCCCCCCCCATGATCCAGGGACAGGGAGCAATGGGTGGGGGAAGTCCCAAGCCACCTAATGCAGCGCAGGGAAAATGACGAACAGGGCATCCCAAACCAGGATCCCGAACCTGGTATCTGCCTACCCCTTGGAGGGGGTCTCACGGAGGAGCATGGCTCCAAGTTATCACACCACTAAGGTGTATCCTACCTTCACCCGGACCAACAGCCAGGGCTGGGAGGCATAGGGACTTAATAAAAACAAGGTCCGGGCAGAAATAGGGAAATAAAATGGCCGGGTGTAAACCCGGCTTACCTGCAAGGAGGAGACAGCCATCTTCTGACTTGCTCGCCGTCTGCAGAGACGATTACTGGGGAATGTGTGGGAGGACCCAGGTATTTATGGACCGGGAGGGGCTTCTTTTTTCTAGTCATCTCTGCAGAAGTTCGCCCTCTACTGGCTATAACCCACGAGTTATTAATCATTCCGAAGCAGGGTGTGAGACATACTTGGAATAAGCGCGGAACCTAACATTACTATATAGTCTATGACTCTATGTAGTTGTCTGGAAAATTCCTTTAACCCATTGTTTACGAAATCGGAAATATTTGGAATACACTTTGACAGAAACGTAAAAGGAGAAATTGCAATTGTTGCTATTCCATAAACCTTAACTAACATGGTTTTTTATAACATATTGTAATATACCTTTTAAACGAATAAGTAGTATCACTAAAGCACTATATGAGCTCTATTATTTTCTTGTACTCTCCATGAATATCAAGCATGATACAATAGTCACAAGCATAATAAAACATTGTTAACATTAAATTGTATTATGTTAAAATGATAAATGCTATTCCAAATGAACATCACTGGGTTCTATGCAGACACTTAAGCTAGATAAACTCGATAACATACAAAAATGGTATATTTATGTTATTCCATGGAAGGTGTGTAGAGGGGTCAGAACCTATAAAGACGGCAGCCAGTACACTGGACATTTAGAAATAAGAATTGGAAAGCATTGTAGGAAATAAAATGAATGTAGAGAGTGAAGTCTACATTCTGCCAATATTAGCAAGAAGAATATGGCACTTTATTTCTTTGAGACTGTTGCTGCATTATGTCGGCGAACTGCTTGACGACTGTCATTGTCTGGTCTCTAAGTAGCCCTATGGAGAGCAGCTGTACATGCTAATTTGAGGTTCACTGCAATGTCAATTGAGTCTCATAATGAGCAGACAACAGCTGCACAACAATACCTGGGCTTCATGAAAACACAGCACAAACGCATTGATACGTTAACCAGAGGAGTGTCATTATGTAAGAAAAAAAACAAAATGTCAAGGTCAAAGAAAAATCTCCAAAATTAGGGAAACCGCAGAGATTTTGCGAATACAAAAATGCATGCCTGTCTCCAGGGCCAACCTTACATTAGAAGGAGTCATGTGCAAGACTTTAGGATAGCGCCTTAAACAGGATAAACAGACCATGTACTCTCCAATGGACCACCAATCCTAAAAAATAAATCAAGTGGTGCTCACTGCTCTACTTGGACAAAACACTGTCTTGCCTTACAATGAACTTCACTTACCCCCCAAAATGTAATCTGGCGTAGTTTTTGGGTGCTGAAAGGACCAGTTGACTGCCAGTGGACAATCGCCAGGCCCGGATTCGCAGATGGGGAATAGTAAAGGTAAACTTGTGCTTGGTTGTGTCACCATGTGCTGTGATCAGTACCCATTTTGTTTAAAATTAGGTGTTAAATTGCTTTAAAGGTGCATTGTAGGCTAAAATAAAACAATAGAAAAGTAACAACTAAAGAAATGCTATGTAATGTTATAATGTTAATGAAGACACACAAGCCCATCCCTATTTGAATGGTTTCAAGCCAGACCGACTGACAACTAAATTGTCACTTGCCCATGATATTGCAGACTTTTCCAGATTACAAATAAACCAGCAAACAATTGTTTTACCTGTGTTGAGGACTTGACTCGGTGGAAGATATGGTAGACTCCGATACGGTTTTGCTTGGAACGTTTTTTCTAGCAATATTATTTGGCGCAGGTATCAACCCTGTAAGAAACCACAATAACCAGCATCATAACCCACACTTAATTGGTAGAATATTAATATAATGTTGGTCATACATGTAGCTATTCCATTGTACAATTCTTTTTGATTATAGGACATGTGGGTTACACTGAAAATCAAAGCATACCTGCTTTACTTCCCAGGGAGACGATTCCTCCTGGTTTGCTCTCTCTGAAGGTTGTAGCTGCCGAGCCCTTTATCATCTACAGCTACATCCCCCAGCTTTCCCTGTAGCCTTCTGCTAGGATCAAAGAGCGCATGAATCTCACCTCTTCGGGTGAGGAGGAAAGGTTGCTCACCCTGTATTAATGTGGTCATATCGGAATTTCTTAAACCTCTCATACTAGCTTAAGTAGAAGCAGTCTGCACTCTTCCATATAGCATCCAAGTTTATCCATAAAAAAAACAGCATAGCAGGTACACAACAGGGTTAATCTGTGACTCTCCTGCCTTCATCACGGTCTGTAAGCAGTTCCATTTACTGTGTACTCGGATAGCCTAAGATGAGGTTCTTTATACTCCATAATGTATACTCGAGCATACCATTCTATTTTATTGGAGAGATCTGCTCACCTCTAAATGCCTGTTGGGAACTGCAGTTACCTTCTCTATTATCTGCTCAAATTTTTGCATGATGGGTAAAAACATCTACACACAAAAACTATAATATCTATAAGCTGTTTTTCCAGCACAGGCTATCTAAGGGGACAAGCTGGTAGAGTTGAGCATTTCTCCCCTATAAAATCAGAATGGTATATTCACAAACCTGTCACCCTGATTTTTCTTCCTTCTTGTAAATAAAAAAACAAGCTTGGTGGAAATGTTTTGATGTATGGGGTATAAGTGACCCTCTCCCCTTGTTATCTAGCTTTTTTAGTTTTTTGTTATTAGACTATTTGTGTGCGATATAGCTCTTTTAAGTTTTATGTTTCCCTGTGTGACAGACGCTCTGTCTTTTGGATGTCATCACTATTCAGTTGCCCACCGGGTCATTCCCTGACCTTTTCTTAATTAGGTCATTGTATTTTGATACTGTTACAGGCAACGTCATTGTATTTTGACTGCCATTGTGTATTGTTGATTACGTCACAGTCAATGGCATTGTCCTGATTGATTATATTACGGCCTGCTATTGTTCTACTGATTGCGTCACCGGCAGAGTTGAGGGATTGTTTGCCCTGCTGCTATTAGTCGGTGTGTGTGTCATGCAATAGAGACTTGTGTATATAAGGCCCAGTGTGGCACTAATAAAGTTGACTTCACCTTCACCCTCAATACTGAAGTTCTGTCTCTTATTGGGGGAAACGCTATATTACAATTCACTAGCCCTTGTAAGGGCTGTTCCTGTTTCCTCACAGATGACTCTGGAATTCCAGCAGCACCTCTTACGATTGGGAAAAGGACGTCTCGGGCGGTGAATCCCTCCGGCGATAAGGGTTATCGCTACAATTGGTGGCAGCGGTGGGATGGTCCTTTGTACCCAGAGAGAGTGCTACCCTGATGGAGAGTCAGTAGGACAAGTTGAAAAGGCTGACCCTGAAGGATCTACTCGAGAGCCGGGGAAGGTCAGCTAGCAACCGCCCACGTCGGGAACTGATAGCCGAGCTGATCGAAATGGATCATGCAGCAGTGAGGACTGAAACCAATATAGAGATCGATGAAGACGCTGCTCTTGTTCAAGCGGTTCGGAACAGATTGTCGGTCTATGGCCCGAATCCATCACAGGAACTGATCGACCGAGTCTTCGCCGCAGCGGAGGCAGAGGCCAGTAAGCGAAGGGAAGATCGGCGACTTTCAACCCAGCAGCCTCTCAGCCTCAGTTACACTGGGGGGAGAAAGATTCCATTTGCAGCATTTAAGTCCTTCCAGGAAAGTGACGACGAGATTGACGGATTTTTGGCCGATTTTGAACGGCAGTGCGCTTTACACCGGGTACCCACGGAGGAATGGGTCACCATATTATCAGGGAAACTATCTGGGAAAGCTTCCGATGCTTTCCGGGCCATCCCTGATGCGGACATACCACACTACCATCTGGTAAAGGAGGCTTTGTTAGCCCGGTACGCTGTCACCCCGGAAGCCTACAGGCGACGATTTCGGGAATCCCAAAAGAAGGGAGGGGATTCTTACACGGAGTGGGCATGTCGCCTCCATCGTACAGCATCACACTGGGTCACTGGATGCAAAGCCACGACCGCTGAGGATGTACTACAGTTGTTTTTACTAGAACATTTTCTCAATGCCCTGCAACCAGAGCTAAGAGAGTGGGTACGTGACCGGAGGCCTCTAACGCTACCTGAGGCTGCTCGTCTAGCCGACGAGTACACTGATGCTCGCCGGACAGAACAGTCCGCTCCAAAACCACAACCTCCCATCAAATTTCAAGCACCTGTGGCTTCAGCGCCAACTCGTGACTCTGGGCCACATAGGCCAGCGCAGCAACCGAACCTCTCCACAGTTCAGTGCCATCGTTGCAAACAATGGGGACATTATCGCAGTGATTGCGCCCTAGAGCCTCCCCGAAACACGTGGGGGCAAAAGCAACCTTCCACCTCCCGTACTCCTGTGGCACACTGTTTGGAAGCTGAGAGCAGTTCGGAAGAGTATCTGGGGGTACTGTATGAAGCTGATCCCGTACAAGCGGCCATCCAAGACAACCGACAGCACCATTGCCAGGAGGTACGAGTCAATGGGCGCACCGCGCAAGGATTACGCGACACCGGAGCCACACTTACCTTGCTTCAACCTCATTTGGTCAAGAACAAAGACCGCACTGGACACACCGTTGCAGTAAGGGTGGCGGGAGGAGCTGTGTTTCGACTCCCCACCGCCCGAGTACATCTTGACTGGGGCGCTGGATCCGGCAGGGTACAGGTGGGACTTATGGACAACTTACCAGCAGAAGTACTATTGGGAAATGATCTAGGACCAATGACTTCTGCCTACGCTACCTCTGGACCAGCCAGCGTCAACCCTGTTACAACCCGGTCTCCAGCCCGAGCTGCCGACTCCAGCCCACTGGTCGGGGAGACCCAGGGGTTTCGTCTGCATCACGTCATGTCTGTTACAAGAAGCCAAGAAGAGGATCAGCCATCAGGTTACGTCCTTCCAGAAGGGAAACGTATGCCAAACACTATTTTTGTTGGGGGCATTGGCCGTCGGATTAATCAGCCTGAAATTAAGGATGTTTTTTCAAAGTATGGCGCTGTAAAGAGTGTCAAAATTATTAGGGATGCCTCTGGCGTTTCTAAGGGTTATGGTTTTGTCTACTTTTACGATGATGTAGATGTGCAGAAGATTGTGGATTCTCCGATCAGCTACCATGGAAAGAGATTGAAACTTGGACCAGCTATAAGAAAGCAAAGCACCTGTGCACACATCCAACCAAGGACTTTGGTGCTGAACTCACCAACGCCACAATATCCCAGTGTTTGGACCCCACCCATGACCGATTCCTATGTACAGCCCACATCAATGTTTAGTCCGGTTACTCACTATGTGCAGACTTGTCCTTACACAGAACTCTGCCCATAACAAGAGTCCGGACAGCCCCACGTTAACCCGAACAGGGTCAATCCGGGTCTGCCGGGTGTTCCACAAAAAGGGGGCATTGTGACAGACGCTCTGTCTTTTGGATGTCATCACTATTCAGTTGCCCACCGGGTCATTCCCTGACCTTTTCTTAATTAGGTCATTGTATTTTGATACTGTTACAGGCAACGTCATTGTATTTTGACTGCCATTGTGTATTGTTGATTACGTCACAGTCAATGGCATTGTCCTGATTGATTATATTACGGCCTGCTATTGTTCTACTGATTGCATCACTGGCAGAGTTGAGGGATTGTTTGCCCTGCTGCTATTGGTCGGTGTGTGTGTCATGCAATAGAGACTTGTGTATATAAGGCCCAGTGTGGCACTAATAAAGTTGACTTCACCTTCACCCTCAATACTGAAGTTCTGTCTCTTATTGGGGGAAACGCTATATTACAATTCACTAGCCCTTGTAAGGGCTGTTCCTGTTTCCTCACGGATGACTCTGGAATTCCAGCAGCACCTCTTACGATTGGGAAAAGGACGTCTCGGGCGGTGAAGCCCTCCGGCGATAAGGGTTATCGCTACACCCTGGGACAAAAGTTACAGCCTCTTTACATTTGTCTATGAAGGTTCTCATTCATTCAGGTCATGGTATAGCTGTAGGAATCAATTAAGCCTACTGGACTTGCTGTGAAGGTCCTCATTCATCCAGGCCATGGTCTATCTGTAGGATTAAATCAAGGCAACTAGACTTGCCATTACATTTTCTCGACAATATTATGCTATTCATCTGACTGGCTTTCTTAGTTCAGATTGAGCTTGCTGTATTTTTCCAAGTTTCACTTGCTATGTGACTTGCTTTCTCAATTCAAAATGACTTGTAATTAAATTTCTGGCGATAAATTCTGTTGCGTGTTACTCCAATACCTATAATGCCTTTTCCAAAATCTGCATGAGGTCTAGGATCTCAAGGAGGTAAGGTGCCAACTGCATTTGAACAAATAGATTGAACCAATAGATTCACTGGTATAGCTACAAGTAAAGGACACAGAACACCCAGGTTCACATGTTGAACACAGAGGGGGGACAGGTCCAAAAGAGGTCTTAAAGAATCTATACAGGCCCATATTAACACCTCTTCCGAGGCAATTACCTCAATTAGGCAAATTCGATTGACACTTGCTTCCATGAGCTCCTTGATCCTATGCAGATTATGGTAAATCGATCATGCTGATTGAAGCTACACGCAACATTATTTAATCCAAGGCTTTCATTTATTATTACAGATGTATGGTAATAGATGTTGAGTGGTCATTACACATGAGAGTGCCTGGGGCCAACATAAAGTGGTCCTCAATATCCGTTCACATCACTGAGCTTCCGATACGGGATGCTCCGCAGTACTTACTGTAAAACAAAGCCTGAAACTACTACTGAGCAGATCCGTGGTCCTGCATGTAACGCTGCTCCACATGACCGCTAACGGCCAAAGGGGTTTGGGCAGTTGATTGCTGTCAATAGCATTAGGAAATTCTGGCAAGTAATGGTTATATAATGCAATTTCATATGTTTAAGCTGTGGAATAAGTTGGCAAGATGAAAGCATTTTCTTACAAAGAAAAACATTCAAGCCTGGCCAAATGCATGTGGGAAAATGAGTTGTAATTCAAAAGGGCATCACCAAAGAAAAACCATACCCATGACCATGAAATATGGTGGGGCAGAATTATTCTTTAGGGCTGGAATTGGAGCTTTAATCAAGATGGAGGGAATTATCACCAGCTTCAAAGAACCACTTTGAAATATAACCTTTAAATACTGAAGATGAATTTCACCTTTCAGCACAATCATGACCTTAAACATACCTCCAAATCAACAAAAGAATGAATTCTGCAGCCAGAGCTCAGACCTGAATCCACTTGAAAAACATTGGGTTGACTAGTAGAGCAGGGTTCCCTCAAAGCCCACCAACAGGTCATGATTTGTGGATCTCCACACAAATGCACAGGTGAAGTAATAGAAAGTGCAGAAAAGCTATAGAGCCAGATATGTGGAGATCCACAAAACATGACCTGTTGGTGGGCCTTGAGGAGGAGGGTTAGGGAACACCGATGTAGAGGACTGTACACAGGAGATGTCCTTGAAATCTGACAGATGTTCAGAGCTTTTGCAAGGAAAGGACACAGTTGGACAACCCAAAACACATTATTTTATTCCTATCCTAAAAAAAAATTTAGCGGATTAAAAGCAACTGTAAACTGGAAACACATTACACAACTTTAAACACATTGAAAGCAACATTTTCCCTCTTTTTTCCCCTGCCCCACTGTGTACAGATTGGCAATCCCTTTTTTTTACCTTAAGTGGTTTGATGATCAGTTACATTTTCTCTTGATAATGGCGGCATATGTATCTGCCGACCACTGGCAGACCGGAAGCGTTGCTGGGCTGTCAGCAACTTGATCTCTGACAGGCATCAGCAGCTCAGGATTCCAAGCATCCTTTCTGACAGAGCAGTGACAGGGGACCTAATGACAAGGTAGCCATCTGCAGAAACCCCCCCTGCCATCAGCGCATGGGCGCGATGTTGCTCGGTCAGAGAATAAAAGCTTGAGATCTTGCGCTGATGCCTACCAGTGATCAGCGCACTGGAACACTCACTGCACAGGCGCAGGATTTCGCTCAGCAGTGAGCTTCGAGGTGGCGGTGCCTGATGTGCAGAAGAAAATGTGGTGATTCAGTGTGAGGCTGAGGTGGGTGGTGTGCTCCGAAGTTGACCCCCCGATCGAGCTCATCTACAGCCGGAGCAGGTGTGAGCCTCTTCCCTGCCCTTTCATCGGAGCGTCGGTGGGCGGCTCCCCCCCCCCCCCGCCTGTAGCCGTTGTCTGGAGCCCCGACAGTGACGCGCCTGCTTTCCACCCCGGGCTGCGGCGGTGGCTCCCTGCGCTGACCCGTCCTTCCTCTCCTGCACTACAGGAGTCTAACCGGCCCCGCTTGCTGGAGCTCTGACGCAAGCTGCAAGCCTGGGCGACGGCATCAGGGCAGTCTCTGCTGCCGAGCTCCCTGTCACAAGTGAAGCCTCCGGCTGGAGGTGAAGATCTTGCCTGGCTCTCACTGCCCTCCACATACCTAGTGTGACACCACGAAAAGGGACGCTCTCCCTGCACCCTACACTCACCACCAACTCACCCTCCAATAGATCTGAACAGCCCAGTACGGACCCCCATCCTGTCTCCACTGGCAGCGACTGGCGACTGGCAAGTCATTTCACCGCAGCGTGCTAAAGTCATTTCACCTCAGTGTGCTAAAGTCATTTCACCGCAGTGTGCTAAAGTCATTTCACCGCAGTGTGCTAAAGTCATTTCACCGCAGTGTGCTAAAGTCATTTAACCGCAGTGTGCTAAAGTCATTTAACCGCAGTGTGCTAAAGTCATTTAACCGCAGTGTGCTAAAGTCATTTAACCGCAGTGTGCTAAAATTATTCAACCGCAGTGTGCTAAAGTAATTTAACCGCAGTGTGCTAAAGTAATTTAACCGCAGTGTGCTAAAGTTATTCAACCGCAGTGTGCTAAAGTTATTCAACCACAGTGTGCTAAAGTCATTTAACTGCAGTGTGCTAAAGTTATTCAACCGCAGTGTGCTAAAGTTGTTCAACAGCAGTGTGCTAAAGTCATTCAACCGCAGCGCCCTAAAGTCATTCAGCCTCAGTGTGTTTAAATCATTCAGCAGCAGTATGCTTAAATCATTCAGAAACCATCCACCCACAGTGTGCCAAACCGTTCAACGGCAGCGGGCTAAATTCACTAATTCACGTTGTGCTAAAAGTGTCCAACCACAGCGAGTTAGAGACAGCTTACGTTATAGAGGGATAGAACACGGGCTGAACCGGGAGCTGTCCTCTATATGACAGGCAACAAGAAGCGGTGCACAGTGCGACTACATTGTGGGACACAAACAATGGCTGAGCCAATGGGGGAGTGGCCGGTCTCTCCCACCTCTAATCCTGATAATGCTGCAATAATGGCTGCCATTACTAACTGTCAAAGTGTCCTCATGGTGAAGTTTGACAACTTGCAGGAGCAACTTAATTACTTCAAACATGACCTAGACAAAATAAGGGATAGAGCGGCCGAATCGGAGAGGAAAATTGGGGAGGTGGAAGATGGCTTGTCTTCGGTGACTGTGGCGGTTGAGTCCCTGAAGCGCCAAGTCAAAACCCTTACGGAGCGAGCAGAGGACGCGGAGAACCGAAACTGCTGCAACAATATCAGAATACTGGGGATACCGGAGAAGGCGGAGGGGAATGCCCAGGAGAACTTCATTGAGAACCTCATCCAAAAGACTCTGACACCGGAGGGTCTCGCCCTTTTTGGGTTTTTGGTTGAGCGGGCACATCGGATACCGTTTAGGCCCCCCCCGCCCCTTCATGCTGAAGTTGATGAACTTTAGAGATCGCGATACTATACTAGCGGCTGCTCGGAAACAGCGGGATATCCTGTCTAACGGTGCAAGATTATCCTTCTTTCCTGACTTCACATCTGAAGTGCAGAAGCAACGGCGCTCTTGAGATGAGGGCACGTCTCCGGAGGAAAACTATCAAATACGCTATGCTTTTCCCAGCTAAACTACGAGTGCAAGCCGGGACTTCCACCAAATTTTTTCGCACGGCAGAGGAAGCAAGCGACTGGATGGATTCACTACCTGAAGTATGAGATTCTCCCTCATGGTTTTCCTCCCTTTTTTTCTTTTCCTGTCTTCTTTTTTTTATGGCTACCTGGGTGCCACAATGCAATATGGGGCACCCAGTGTCTGAGATCCAGTGATGCTGAAACCACTAAGAAATTGTAGTTAAGGTGAACGCTTCCATGTCTGGACCAGATGCCCTCATTGGCTTGGGCAAACCTGGACAGTAACACTCTGGACAAACGGAGGACTTGGCCCCTTTCCCTTTAGGGAGGTGAAGCTGGGACGGGGAATCTCCTACACTGTTCCGTGTGTCTGGGGGGCCCTGTACCCAGCTCCCCCGACTTCCGCCTCCACTCCCATTCCCCTCGATCCCCATGATCCTCCCCTTCTTCCCTCCCCCCCTCGCCCCATGGTCCTGACTCCCGGGGGTTATGCATCCTTTAATGTCCCTCGGTGTGCCGCCGTAGCATATATGACCCCAGGGCACTAGTGTTAACCAGTGTTTATTGTTGCTAACAGTTAAGGGATTAAGCTCGCCGCAGTTGGGTTTGGTAGAGCCGGGTGGGTAAGGGTGTTGGCATTAAAGTTTTGAGTAGGAGGGAGTGTTACTCTAGCACAGTTCGTTGCTCGGACCCAAAGCTGGGTTCAATGGGTTTCTTCCACCTCTACTTGTGGTTTTATTATGTATGTTTATGTTACTGGTGTGTGTGGGATGGTGTGAATGGTGAAGCCTGCTGCCAAAAAGCCTTGAGAGGGAACGTGAGCCAATGGAGCCCTGGCATATATGAGTTACAAATTGAATTGAAAATTGAGATGGAATGTAAGGTGATTTCGTGGAACGTACGCGGACTCAATGATAAGATAAAGAGATCCTCTGTACTCCAATTTTTGAAAAACTGTAAGCCTAACATCATACTTTTGCAGGAGACCCACTTGTTGGGACAGAAATCAACGTCCATAAAAAGGCCATGGGTCATGCACTTATTTCATTCCCACTACTCTAATTATGCCAGGGGCGTCACAGTGCTGGTAGCTAAACATTTGCCTTTTGTTCTTCTTTCTGTGCACTGTGACCCCAAGGGTCGATTTGTTATAATGCATGCAAAGATATATGATGTCAAGATTCTGATAGTGGGGTTGTATATTCCGCCTCCATTTGTTATCGGGGTCCTCCGAGAGATTATGGATAGAGTAGCTGCCCCCCCCCGCCAGACCCCCTGCTGCTGACCGGCGACTTTAATATGGTCCTCGATAAAGCTCTGGATCGATTGACACCTGGGACAGGCCCGCCCACTCCGCTAGCGGGTTGGGCCGAGGCTCTAGGCTTAACCGAGATATGGAGATGGAAACACCCGGTGGAGAGGGCCTTTTCTTGTCAATCGGTCCCTCACAAGTCACTCTCACGTATAGACATGGCCTTCGGATCTAAGGGTCTTTTGTCCAAAATAGTAGCCTGTGAATACTTGCCAAGGGGCATCTCAGATCACTCACTGCTGATGGTGACAATATGCATGTCAAGGAACCGGGGCCTAAGATTCTGGGCATTGAACGCGCTTTGGTTGGAGGATGAGGAAGTATTTGGCACTATGGTTGGTGAGCAGGAGAGGTACTGGTGCAACGGAGAAGAGACCTCAATTAACACACGCTGGGATGCATTCAAAGCAGTAGCTAGGGGTAGTGCCATTAGCGCCATAAAAGGAGTTAGGGTAAAAAGGGGAAGATCCATGAGAGAGCTAGAGGAGAAAATAGCGAAAGCGGAGGAGAGATTTGTGGAGACGGCAAACCCCGCAGACCACACCTTACTTAAACGCCCTGCAAAGGGAGTATAGTCTGGCACTAACAGACTCCACAAGAAAGAGCTTACAGTTTAAACAGCAGACGGTTTTCAAGAAAGGGGATAAGAACAGGAGAACCTTGGCATACCTCTCCAGGACAGAGACTCCACAAACACTAATCGCAGGTATCACAAATCAAACCCAATTTATCACGGACTCGGAGGGCATTGCTAGGCAATTTTATGATTATTATAGTTACCTCTACTCCTCCAGAGTACGTTATGATCCAAAAGAGTTAGAATCTTATCTCACTCCCTTAGTCCTTCCATCTCTGTCAGAACCAGAGAGGGTAATGCTGGATAGCCCAATAACATGTGAGGAAATTGTAAGAGCAATAGCCCTTATGTCTAACCGGAAGGCCCCAGGGCCAGATGGGTTACCCTCCGAATGGTACAAAAGAAAAGAAACCAAGGTTGTTGGGAGGTTTTCTCAGAGGCCCTGATATCGGAGTCCCTCCCTAAGTCCTTTGCGCAGGCGACTATCACCCTGATCTATAAGACTGGGAAACCCCCGGACTCCTGCAGTTCTTATAGGCCGATCTCGCTCCTGAATCAGGATGCCAAGGTTCTCGCTAAGATTCTAGCACTCCGCTTAAATACAGTGATACTCTCTCTCATTGGGAATGATCAATCGGGTTTCATGCCAGGCCGAGCGACGAGTATCAATCTGAGAAGGCTGTTTAGTAACTTGCAAATCAAACATGACAATGTGGGGAGTAGAGTGGTTGTCTCTCTGGACAATGAAAAGGCCTTTGACTCTGTTGAGTGGCATTATTTGTGGGCAGTCCTAACCAAATTTGGTCTCCCTCCAACTTTTATTAAATATGTCCAGCTGCTCTATAAATATCCCAAGACGAGGGTTAGAGTCATGACAGCCGCCTTGGTTCTGGGCCGGGGCACATGGCAGGGGTGTCCACTTTCTCCCTTGCTGTTTGCGCTGGCGATTGAGCCATTGGCGTCGCTAATCCGGGACCCCTGAAATTCAGTGGTGGAGACTTGGACAGACAGTTGAGAAGGTTTCCATGTATGCAGATGACACACTGGTTCACCTGGCTGAAGGCTCTCTAGAGGCTCTGCTGGAGCTAATAACTAAATCTGGCTCATTCTCAGGCCTAAAGTTCAACTGGGAAAAATCCAGCTTATATATAGTGGACGAGCCAGGGGGCACTCGGATCTCTCCAGCCTCGTCGCTCTGTATAGTAGATAAGTTTAAATACTTAGGAATAGTCATGCACGCGGACCCCTCTAAATTTATAGAACTCAATATCAGCCCAGTGAACGACACTCACTCACACTTTCGGCACTAACTCACACTTTCGGCTTTTGGACTCCATTCTATTCGGCTTCATCTGGGGGGTTTCTCCCCCTAAAATGAACAGGACCATCCTGAGAGTTCCTGCCGGGACTAGGTGGCCTGGCCGCACCGCACATGATGCTATATTTCTATGCAGCTCAGCTAGTGTATGCTACTTGGTGGATGAACCCTCCCGCTGGTAACCCTGTGGTGGCTCTTGAGTCCTCTCTACCGAGTCCAATGATTCCTTTGCATAGTCTCGTGTACTGGGGCGAAGGGTCTCCCATGTGCCACTGCATGTATAAGAACGACCCTGCATGTGTGGAAGAAGGTACAGGGTATGGGGAACCCCCTGAGATCCCCCTCTTAATGGTCCCCTAACACACCTATCTGGGATAACCACAATCTGCCAGAGCTGAGGGCCCTCCCTGACACATCCTTCTGGAAAAAGCGAGGAATAATGTCATTAGCGCAGATATTCTCTGGGGGGACTCTGATGACATATGAGCAGCTATGTCAGGCATTTGCGCTGCCGCCTAGAGAATTCTTTAGATATTTGCAACTCCGACATGCTCCAAGGTCCCAGATTCCTATAGTGGGATTACAGCTGGTGGAATCGCCAATCGAATCCCTGATAAGGTCCACTAACCTAAGCAAACCCACCTCCATGCTATATAATGCCCTCCTCCTGAGCCAACCACCTCCTTTAGAGAAAACACGGAGGAAGTGGGAAGAATTTATTTCGGGCATAGACCAGGATGATTGGGAAGAGGCGGTAGACAATCTGTACTCCTCGGTCATAGATGCCAGGGATAGGCTGATCCAGGCTAAGTGGCTGCACCAGGTGTACCTGACCCCGGTGAGAATGAAGAGGATGGGCCTAATGAAGACGGATCTTTGCCCTAGATGTAACACTGGCATTGGTTCTTTAATACATATGATCTGGGAATGCCCGACAATTTCAACCTTCTGGGACGGGATATCTGACTTTATGTCCATCTCCTTGGGCCTCCCAGTGCGGAAGTCAGCGTCCCTCTGCCTATTAAGTGTGGTAGAACCTATGTTGGATGATGGCCCACAAAAAATCCTGGTGCGTTTATTGATGTTTTATGCAAGGAAGTGCCTTCTTTTAAATTGGAAGCACCCAAATAAGCCGAGTCTTTCAGCCTGGAAGAGCTTGGTAAATGGCAAGTTAATATTGTATAAGATGACCTACCAGGCCAGAGGATGCCAGACAAGTTTGAACGAGTATGGGAGGTGTGGCTTGACGCCCCTAGCTCCACTAGTGACTAGGTACTACCTGTGGCTCACCCTCCAGGGCTATAGTTCAGCTCTCAAAAAGGCAAGCTCAACTTAAAGCAGACGAGAGTTTGAATGAGTGTGAATGTATATGTGTGTTATGTGTTTTTTTGGTTAATAGGAATAGATATGGGGTAGCGCCCTCAAGTTAGAGGAGGCAAATTTTTGGGACTTGCAATTGCATTGTAACTGTAACTATGACCGTGATAGTAATGTAATTGTGAATGTTTCTATGTTCTCTGGAAAAACATAAATAAAAATTCTAAAAAAAAAAAAAAAAAAAAAAAAAAAAAGGGGACCAACAGTCAAAAATGACTTAAACAAGACCAACACAACAAACATGCATGCCTCCCCAGGGCAATTTAGATTGCTGCACATAAAAATTCATTTACCTTTTTCTAAATCCTGCTGTGGTAAACTTTAAAAACAAAATGGCGGCTCGTGCATCTGTGGGCCATCTGCAAACAGGAAGTGCTGCTGGGCTTCCTGTTACTGTGCATTGTCAGTTATATCAGTTGATTCCAGGCAGCAGCATGGATGAGATACTGGGGGAGGAAGCTCCTAAATGGCCGCTACCTTTCTTTTGCAACTGTTCCAGGCTGTCAATCCAGTTTAAGATCTCTCTTTCTAAGCGTGTTGGTTTGGTTTAAAGGTGGAAAAAGTTCTTTTGGTCTGATTATTTTTACATTAGCGAGGTATCAACTTGTGCAGAGCACTTGTGTGTCACTACTGTTTAATACCAATTGTTAGTGGGGTTTCTACTGGTTCAGGGCACTTCTGTGTCACTGTTTTTTAATATCACTTGCTCAAACCACTTTGGTGCCACTACTCCTTAATATCACCTTCTCAAACCACTTGGGTGCCACTTCTCTTTAATACCAATTGTTAGTGGAGTATCCAGTTGCTCAAATCACTTGAGTGTCACTGCCCCTTAATACCAATTGTTAGTGGAGTATCCAATTGTTCAAACCACTTGGGTCTCATTACTCTTTAATACCAATTGTTAGTGGAGTATCCACTTGCACCGGGTACTTGTGTGTCACTACTGTTTAATACCAGTTATTAATGAAGTATCCAATTGCTCAAACTTTTAGGTTGTCACTACACTTAAATACCACTTGCTCACTAATACCAATTGTTCAGGCCACTTGGGTGTCACTACTCTTTAATACAAGCAATCCCCAATCTCCACCGCCTCTTGTGCCTATAGATAAGCCCCCACTTGCTGGAGACACGGGTTATGCCTCTCCAGACTCGGTTGCCCCCAGGACTTACTGGCGCAAAGATTGCTGGCTTACGGTGAAGATAGGTGAACGGCAGGGTATCCCAAATCGGAAGTTCGAGCGGGCTGAGTCCGAAACGTCGAGTCCAGCAGGTTAGGCAAGAATGGTCGAGACGAGCAGTGGTCAAAGCCGGGTGGTCACAGGGCACGGTATCCAAGGGGTTAGACGAAGAATGGTCGAGACAGGCAGGGGTCAAAAGCCAGGTGGTCACCAAAGTGCGGTATCAAAGGGGTAAGGCAGAGACGAGGTCAGACAGGCAGATGGTCGGTGCGGGCAGCGGGCAGGAATGGTCAAAGACGGAGCTGGATCAGAACACACTAAACGCAAATCCAATAGCACACCCAAGCTAATAATGGCTATAACGGGCACTGATGGTCAGGGCAAGGACACTTTTAAAGGGGAACTGGCCAATGGGCAGGGGGGAAGGGGTGTGTGTGATTGGTGCAACACTGGTGATTGGTGCAACATATGAACCTGCTCCTGATAGGAGCCCCCCAGGGACTGGGCCGCCCTGACCAGCCAGGTTGTCCAGTCCCTGGGTTCATAATTCCCACAGGACCCCCCTCCTGGACCGATAGGTCCAATCAAACCTGCCCCCGGCGAATGCGATGGGAGCAGCGCTGCCGGGTGACAAAGTTGACAAGTGCTCGCGCGCGAGCACGGGAGACCCTGCCAGGCGCGCCCCCCGAGGAGGAGGAGGGGGAGGACACGCCGGCCGAAGCAGCGGCGCCGCCGCCAGAAGCCCCAGCCGCCGCCGCAGGAGAGGAGGCGGAAGCCGGAGCCCCAGCACAGACGGAGCCCCACGTGGCTGCCGGACGCCCGGAGCCGTGCCGTGGGAACGGCCCGCAGGTAAGTTCCTTACAGTAAGTATGTAGCTAAATAAATTGCCTACAATGCCGCTTGATTTTCTTTTTTTTGGAATGTAAAATAAACTTTTTTTGTCTTTTAAAAATGCCATACAAAGTGCAATTACCCTTTAAGTACATCCCTAAACATTATAAACTCGCAGTAAATCTAACATGTGCAAGGATGTGCTGTATACTTGGTCGGCTTTTATTGTCTGGTCCATGCTTCATGTGTGGTCTTCTCTACCACTAAGGAAGCTTACCGGGTACAAAGTCATGGATACCACCATTATATACATATTAACACAGTTATAAGATTAGGTAAAAAGGGCCACCAGTTGTTTTAAAAGTTTTCCTGGACAGAAAGGCTTAACTAACACAAAAGTAGTCATGTGTGCCCCCAAATACACCACTTCTTAGGAAACGGACAACTGTGATAATGGTAACACTATGATTACATGCCACAGACTATTCTCTGTTTTAATTTTCATCCCTAAATGACATAGAATGTTACTATGTGCCACATAATGCTCTGATCACATAAACAGTCCAGATAAAAAAAACTGGACGCTAATAATAACCATGAAATCAAGGACGAGCGGATCACACACAAGGCACAAAGGAAGCCTTATATCCGGGCCAAAGCTTCGTAAATGGATTATTAGAGTAAATCTGTCTGTTAATCCCACACAAAGCTATGGCCATTACTGATATATTGTTAATTGTTTACCATCTTTGGGCAAAATGTGTTTTTCTGAACCAGGAATACATGAAGAATTTTCTTTAGCAAACTTATTAGTGTGACATTATTATTTTCAAAATGAATAACAACGGCATTGAAGTCTGTAAAATAAAAAATCACATGAAAGGCTTCTTCCTGCTGTTTTAGCTGGCCTGTGCATTAATCTGAGCTTGGATTGGTGACCTCTCACTTCAAAGGCAACAAATTAAGTCATTAGAGTCACAGAGGTTCCCGGTGACAAGCTGGCGCCAAGCACTGGCAGTTTGCACAGGTGTATATGATAATAAAAAGCAGTAGATGGGTTTAAAAATATGCATGAGACCAGAGCGGGATTTATTACAAGGCACTCAGAATGGGTCTATAGGGTTGTCTTGAGGAGTGGTCAGCATAACAGCACAGTGTATTTTAAAAAATGAAACCCCCCTCCCCAACTTTCTCATATTGATCACTAATAAAAATATTTCTCTTATTCTTGTCTATTTACTGTATATATAGTTAGTGCTCATCCTAGTTGCTGCTTGTGGATTACTCTCTATCATAGGCAATGTTTATTGTAATGATGCCGTTTTGTGAGTATTCACCTTTAAAACGGGTATTATGAGTGTGCCATACACTCCACTTCGGTCTTCATGACATCTGGGTAATCTCCAGTAGAGGGCGAATTTCTGCAGAGATGAATATGCAAAAAAGAAAGCCCCTCCCGGTCCATATATACCTGGGACCTCCCAACAATTCCCCAGTGTATAAAAGCAGTAAAGGGACCAGGAAGAACCAAATATAACCTTAACAATCAAAACCAATGGTTCACCATATAAAAGCCCCAAAATACCTGAAAAAAAGGGGTGGGGCGAAGTGGAGTGTATGGCACACTCATAATACCCGTTTTAAAGGTGAGTACTCACAAAACGGTATTATTCTAAGTGTGCCATACACTCCACTTCGATCTTCATGACATCTGGGACATCCAATAGCAGTGTCCGTCATGGGTGGGAACCAGAAACAGTAAAGAATGTACCAACTCAAACCACTGCAGCTTGCAGAACCTTGCGGCCAAAAACAGCATCCGCTGAAGCCCGCACATCAACCTTGTAAAACTTGGGAAAAAGTATGAACGGAAGACCAAGTAGCAGCCTTACAAACTTGTTCAACAGAAGCCTGGTGCTGAAAAGCCCAGGACGCACTGACCGCACGAGTAGAGTGCGCAGTGACCCTAAAAGGAGGAGACCGCCCCTTAGCAGAATAGGCCCCAACAATGACGAATCCATTTGCTAATCGTAGACTTAGCAGGTGCCAAACCTTTCCTGGGCCCGCAGGGCACCACGAAAAAAGCATCCGTCCTGCGGAAGGAAGAAGTAGTCACCAAATAGTACTTCACACAGCAAACAACAAATTGTGCAGAACCCTCTCCTTGTCATTGTTAGGATATTGTTCTCCCTTCCTTGTGTCCTAAGCCTGATTGAGGTGGAAAGCAGACACCACCTTAGGAAGGAAATCCGGCTTAAAACGAAAAACCACCTTATCCTGGTGTCTCTCAAAGTAAGGGGCCTGAATCAACAGGGCCGCCAACTCAGAGACACGCCGAACAGAGGTAATAGCCACCAAGAAGGCAACCTTCTGAGTGAGAACCGAAAGAGCAATATCCTGTAACGGCTCAAAAGGAGGACCCTGCAGAGCCGAAAGAACCAAATTCAAATCCCAAACAGGAACCACAGCCTTCCGAGGGGGCCGCACATGCGCCACCCCTTAGAAAAAGGTCTTAACCAGCGGGTGTAAAGCAAAAGACCTCTGGAAGAAAACCAACAGAGCAGAAACCTGTCCTTTCAAAGTACTAAGCTGGAACCCAAGATCCAGATTATGCTGAAGAAACTCCAAAATCCTGGGTATAGAAAAAACCCTGCAAGGCAAGGCCCTAGCCTCACACCAATCAATATAGGACCTCCAAGTCCTATAATAAATGCCAGAAGAGGACCGCTTCCTAGCCCTAATCAGGGTCTGAACAACAGCCTCAGACAAACCTTCCTCCTTCAAGATGAAGGTTTCAGCAGCCAAGCCGTCAAAGCCAGCGTTTGTAAATTGGGGTAAAGTAGATGACCCTGAGATAGCAGGTCCGGCAACAAGGGAAGCCGGTACTGGTCTATGGCCATCCTTACAACGTCTGCGTACCAAACCCTTCTTGGCCACCTTGGAGCCACCAGAATCGCTGGTGCCCCTTCTAGAACCAGTTTGCGAACTACCTTGCCCAGCATGGAGACGGGTGGAAACAGGTACAGAAACCCCAACTCCTTCCAAGCCAGTGACAAGGCATCCACTGCCAGAGACAGAGGATCCTGAGAAAGAGACACAAAGGCCGGAAGTTTGTGATTGTGCCTCGAGGCAAAGAGATCCACCTCTGGAGTCCCCCACTTGCGGCAAAGATCCAGAAAAACCTCGGGATTGAGAGACCACTCTCCGTGGCGAGAGGATCCCCTGCTCAGGGAATCCGCCTCCGTGTTCTCCACTCCCGGAATGTAGACTGCCAAAAGGCAAGGAACATTGCTCTCCACCCAGTGCAGGATCAGAGGGCACTCCTGCTGCGAGTCCCTCCTTGGTGATTTATGTAAGCTACTGCCGTTCGGTTGTCCGAACGAACCTGAACTGGAAGACCCCGTAAAATGTGGGGTCAGCCGAGCCAGAACCAGTCGAATGGCTCTGAGCTCCAAGACATTGATGGGGGTGTGAGCCTCCTGGGGACCCCACACCCCGCTGAACTGATGACTCTTCCAATAACCTCCCCAGCCCGACAGGCTGGCATCCGTGGTAACCGTCTCCCAACAAGGGATCAGAAAAGATCTGCCCTTCACCAGATTGCTCGAGTCCAGCCACCACCGAAAGGACTGCCGAACCCTGGGAGACATCCTGAAAGGTTGATCCAATGACTGAGGGCACCTGTCCCAATACGTCAATAGGTGAAGTTGAAGAGATCTCATGTGAAATTGTGCAAACAGCACCGCCTCGAAGGAGGATACCATCAAACTCACCAGTTTCATCCCCTGTCGGATAGAGGGACAAGGACTGTCCAGAAGAAGGCGGATCAGGACCTGAATCCCCTGCACCTTGGTCTGGGGCAGAAACACTCTGGCCCGAATGGTATCCAGATTCATGCCCAGAAATGAAATCACAGAGACGGGGAGAGAGAAGACTTGGTGCGGCTGATCACCCACCCGAACCTTTCCAGGGTCAATACGACCTGGTGGGTGTCCAACTCCGCCTGATGGAGGGAAGAAGCTGATATCAACAGATCGTCCAGATAAGGCACAATGCGAATGCCCTGAGATCTGAGCAGAGCCATTATGCCCGTCAAAACCTTGGTGAAGACCCTCGGTGCCGAGGTCAGACCGAAGGGAAGAGCTACAAACTGATAATCTCTGATGTGCCTGAAAAATCGGAACATGCAGATACGCATCCTTGATGTCTATGGATGCCATAAAATCCCCTTGGCGAAGGGAATTGATAGCTGAGCGCAGAGTTTCCATACAGAAATTTTTGGCTCTGATAAATCTGTTGAGAACCTTGAGATCTAGAATGGGTCTCACCGAACCCTCCTTTTTGGGAACCGTGAAAAGGTTGGAGTAGTAACCCCTGCCTCTCTCCGACAGAGGCACCGGGCATATGACCCCCATGTCCAGAAGGTTTTTTACTGCTAACAGGAGCCCCTGTGCAGCCTAAGGGTCTGAGGGCACCCGAGACCTTAAGAATCTTGGGGGCGGCCAGTACTCGAACTCCAGTTTGTACCCGGAGGAGACCACTTCCAAGATCCAATTGTCTGTGACCTCCCGGGCCCAGACCTGGAAGAAGAGCCGCAGCCGTCCCCCCACCCTTGCGGATGAGGGCGCCCCTTCATTGCTGAGCCGGTTTAACAGCATGCTTGGGCTTGGAACCCCAGGCAGGCGCGGGACGTGCCCGACCTCTGCCTCTGTTCCAGGACGAGCCCCTGACACCTGAGAAGGCCAAACCCCTAGTCGCTCTGGCCCCTCGAAAGGAAGGAGCGAACGAGCCCGCCCCTAAAAGGGGCGGCGCCGTTTCCTCCGCTGAGGTAACTTACCTCCTTTAGCAACAGCATCCAATTTATCTCCAAACAGCCGCGAACCCAAAAAGGGAAGAGCTGTGAGCGACTTCTTGGCCCCAACGTCCGCTGTCCACTGGCAGAGCCAGACCAATCTGCGCATAGCCACCAGTAAGGCTGAAGTCCTACTACACACGACAATAGAATCTTCCATCGCAGCCATGACAAAATCCATGAACAATTCGCATTTCTTAAGGATAGCGAACTCAGCGCCAGCTGGATCAAACTGAGCGTTATTCAGCCAGTCCCTGATAGGAGACCTGGTAGCAAGCGACACCAGAGCAGATGCACTAACAGGCCACAGGGCCGAGCCCATGTTGGCAAATGCGTGGCACGCCATCTGATCAAGGCGCTTATCCTCGCCATCCTTAAGAGTTGGTCAAACCTAAAACTGGCGCGTCGACCTCGGGAGGAGAAGACCAGCGCTTAACCGCCTCCACCGGAAAAGGATATTTCTTATCCCATCCCTGAGGCACACCAGGAAGCCGACTGGGCCTCTCCCATTCTCTAAGGATCAGCGCATCAAAATGACCCTGGGTAGGGAATTCCAGACGGGGCTTGCAGGCCCCCAAAAAATCCCCCTTCTTAAGAGGGGGCGCCTCAGGCGGTTCAATATCCAACACCTCCAATAAATGTGACAAAACAGTGGCCGTATATACGGCATCCCCCAGCACCTGCCCAACATTGGAATTCCCATACTGAACATAGGCATCCTCGGTTTCCTGATACAATTCCCCCTCCTCTAACGGGGAATAATCTGACAAATCAGCGGACTCGTCGTCAACATCCCACAAGGGCTGGGCCGACGACAAATGTCTCTTTTTAGCCTGGGCCTTCTTGCCCACCGTGCTAGCAATAATTTTCTCGATGCTGGCCAACC
The DNA here is from genome assembly GCA_027917425.1 of Gastrophryne carolinensis. NCBI lineage: Eukaryota > Metazoa > Chordata > Amphibia > Anura > Microhylidae > Gastrophryne > Gastrophryne carolinensis. Next base: position 392,367,774 of record CM051237.1, on the reverse strand, counting down.
TAGCCCAAACATCAGAAAGCGACTCCCCACTGGTACCAATGTCACTTGGGGTACGGATAAGGTGGGGAGGGGAAGGCGATGAAGCGGGAGGAGCTGACCCAGAAGGCTGGGTACCAGACTGCCGCGTTATGGCCTTTTGTGCGTATGGTATACAGATCAGCACATTCTCCCCTGTAAGGGATACCCCGCACCCCACACATGGCCCGGATTGTCCCAGAGGGATCCCGAGCCCAGTATCCTGCGGAGCCTCCATATGGTGAATTTTTGTGGTCAGTCGCAAGACCGCAGGGAATTACGCAAAAGCAACCCGGGATGCCCCTTAAAAGTCCCGGTGGGAGGATTTTAGGTGGACAATTTTACACTAGGGACCCCAGGACCAGGAGGGACCCCTTAATATGCACATATACAGGGCAACCTGTAACACACAAAACAGGCAACATAAGTGCAGAGCTGAGTAAAAATGGCCATAACCTTACAGTATAAAAGACCACAGCATTTGATCTTGCAGCCACACAATATATATATATATATATATATATATATATATGTATATATGTTAACTATATCCCAGCCAGACAGTGTAATTAACACACACACACATGCTCTAGACCAGTGGGGGCCCCCGCTAAAGAGGAGCTCCCACACACAAGCTAAGGAAGTGGCCATCGGGCCCTTACCACACCGATCTGCTATGCGGCCTGCTCATAGAAGATGGCCCCCACGAAGCCTCATGCATGAGGAGGGAGAGCAGTGGGAGGGCGGGCCAGCGCAAAACGCGCGTTTGCCGAGGCCACGCCCCCTCCCAGCAACGCGGACCCCTAGAAACGAGCACAGCAATCATGCCAAATAAGGGGGCGGGGTTACCGCGGCCGCGCCGAGAGCCCGGCCCCCTTCCCGGACGCAGCCTGAGGGGGAGAAGCTCCCCCAGGCTGCCACTAGCCCAGTTATGCCGGTAAAGGCACTCAGTCACTCACACACACACAGTAAAAACACACTAACCACACAGGGACATAAGCTGGGGAAAACGAAATATCGGCCAGGCCAGGCCAGGCAACCCCCCCCCCCCCTGGAGGGGAATAAGGGACCCGGAACAGGGGGAACCCTGCCAGAAGCCGGCCATAAGCCTAGAGGGACGGGGCATCCCACACCAGGATCACCAAGAAACCTGGATAACCCCCTACCCCATAGTGAGGTCTCACGGTGGAGCAGTGCTCCTGCTGCACCCATAGGGTGCTCCTACCTTCACCAGGACCCGCAGCCTAAGCTGGGAGGCTCAATATAGGGGTAATTTAGAAGGGTCCTGGCAGTAATAGGGACAATAGAAGGCCGGGCGCGAGCCCGGCTTACCTGTAAGTAAAGAAGTCTTCATCTTCTGTCTTGTAGCCTTCCCTGCAGAGAAGGAACTGGGGAATTGGTGGGAGGTCCCAGGTATATATGAACCGGGAGGGGCTTTCTTTTTTGCATATTCATCTCTGCAGAAGTTCGCCCTCTACTGGAGATTACCCAGATGTCATGAAGACCGAAGTGGAGTGTATAGCACACTTAGAATAAATAATAAACTACTTCCCAGTAATTATTTAAAGTGTTTCTATACCTGAAAGGACTTTTATGTCATCACCTTCCATTCCTAGGCCAGTGCCCCAAAACAGCCTGTGATCCATTTATTACTAAAGCCTTTGCCCAATATTCATAACAACATGACCTGGATGCAATCAGCCATACTGCTTGCTGGCAGAGCAGCCCCTACCCCTAGTGCTTTTCCAACGATGGCACATTCAGTTATAGTACACAGCTCAGCATTGAGGAGCACTTCAATCTAACTGCCATTATGTGACAGTTTAGTTGTAACTGAATGAAATAGCGTGTGGCTGCCATTCTGACATCAAACTGCATCTTGTTAGTGTTGTTATGAATACTGGGCTAAGACTTTAGTAAAAAAAAAACAAGAAACACAGGCATTTTGGGGCACTGGGCGGGGGGATAGAAAGTGATAGTGTGATATAGGATCACTTTCACTAAAGATTACAAAATAGCCCCCATTAAGTGGCATGGTGTGGAGGCCTCTGAACCAGTAGGAGGTGAATCAGGGATGGCGCCAGTGCTAGGAGTAGCCGGACAAGTACTGGGGCCCACTCAAACTCAGATTGGGCTAAGGGATGTTTCTCTGGTGGACTTCCAGTGGGCAGGTGTCCCATGCACAGACCTGCTCATGACTGGCGTCAGGGTCAGAGGACGACCAGCAAAAGCCTATCATAATTTGGAATGCCCTTGGTGCAAGGAACACAACCTAGGATAGTCAAAATTCCAGGTTCTGTTCCTTTTTAATATCTACACATTCTAAACAGCATTAACCTTAAAGCTAAGATCCAGTCATGAGAGGGGGGGCCCCAAGCCCCCTACCCCAGTGCAGGAGCAGGATGGGGGCACAATAAAATCTAGTTCAAGCCAGTTCAGTGCTTCTGGCGTCGGCCGCAGTGATGCATTTTACTTGCTCTGTGCGCACTTCCGGTCAGTATATACATTAAAAGGGATTCAGTAGGCAATGCCAAGCGTTGGCCTATGGTGTTATGCCACACCTGGCAATGTCCTAAACAGTTTGTAAAAAGAAGCTTTTGTTGCCGGGATATACAGCTTCAAATGTTTTACTTTCACACAGAGGGAGTGGGCGTGGCCATGCAAAGCAGGGGAAATGTAATGCCGTGTCTGTGCACAAGCTCCCATTACATTACATCTCTGTATATAAAGCCATTACCTACCAGGAATTTCAATGTCTGATAAATCACTGAGGCCCGTGTCATCCTCTTTTTCATCATGACTGGACTCCTTTGTACTTTCTAGCAAATCATTCACTTGTGCATCACTGGAGTACGCTGCAAATAGAAGCCAATAGAAGCAAAGTTAAAAATGTAACAATCAGCATTTTTTGTGCATATATCGGTATATATGGCCATAGCAACATCAATTATAAAGCCACAAAGCTCAATATGTTTCTTGATTAAAATGAATATTTCACAAAGTAAGATCATTTAAAGACCAATTGCTGCCATAATTTGTAACCCAAGAAATATGAAACCTCACTTGCCAGCTGATCACCAGAGCCAGTAATTTTATTTAACAGAAAAGATATTGGTCTCCATAGGGCGGCCAAAAGATGAAGATGAGTCAATATATAAATGCACTGATGATACATTATCTTGGTTTTAAAACTCAAAGTGTTTACAGGAGTAGCAAAAGCACCAATACTAAGTACAAACTTAGCTTAGATTGCTTTGGGTCTCACACCCAAAAAGGGGTTGGCTGTCTGTCTGCATTATATTATTATGTGTGGATATAAAAAGCTTGTATTACTCCATTAAAAGTGAGCTCTTGATCAGACGCCTGTTGGACATTTACTGCCTTTGATTGTTTTCCTATTCCTGTCCTGGGGTGGGGACACCCAGCATCTAAAATGAATACATTTTAGGTTTTAGTGACTTTTTTTCTTTCCCCCATTGGGCTGCAACTCTGTTCAGGACTCTAGGATAAGGGCGCTGTCATCTTGCCTCAGAAGCATCACATACTGAAGAGAGGAGAGGAGGGAAACTGCAGGTGGGTGGGTTAGAGCTGTGCTTGGTACACAGACAGAGCAGAGCTGGGGTCAGGAAACAGACAGCAATCCCAGAATGCAGAGCAGCACAGTCAGAAGACACTTCCTGTCTGCACGCAGCCTGAGGCTCCATGGGCTGCCATCTTGGGTGTTAAACACTCATAACATGCAGTAGATGCAGGTAGGATCATTTTTAAGGTGGGTAATCTGTTTGTACAGGGTGGAGGGAAACATATAAGATAGGCTTTAATTCAGGGTGAAGGTCTGGTTTAACTGGAGGCCCTCTTTATTTTCAGCATAGAGAATAAACAAAGAGAATAAAAACTTTTTGAGGAAATAGGAATTATTTTTTATAAAAAAATAGTTCTACCCAGCCCACCCACCAAAAAAAGCAAGATCCTGGATTGAGTTTGTCACGGTGTGTGCAGATGTCAATTTAGCAAAATGAACCCTGGGCTGCTGGCCCTGGTGTCTAAAAGATGCCATGATCAGCTGTTGGCCTTCCCATGGAGCATCCCAGATTGGGATGCCCCCACTATGTGAAACCCCTCCTCGAGTCACAACAAAACAGAACTTGCCCTGGCTATCACGGCAATGTAGACAATGCCGGCCACATAAATAAATGAGCTCTCTGACATGTTGGAGGTGAATTAAGAGCTTACCACATTTTAGTAAATTGCCTCCAAATTGTGTACTTAAATCTACAGACCTCAAGCCAAATATACATATAGTGACTTTATTTAAAAAGTAACTATATGCGTGTAAGGGGTGTTTTTCTAGTTGGGAGCAGTGAGTATTTACACACAAGATCATTGGAAACCCTGAAGTTTGACCATCACATAAGTGTAATAAAGCATGTTACTTGTCTTAAAGTGGACCAACATCCAGGATTTTGACTATCCTGGGCTGTGGTCCACTTTGGTGGGGCACTCCGATCGGGGGTGCCCCGCTGTGTGAAACCCCCCCCCCGAAAGCCCCGAAAACTCACCTCTCCCCGCTCCCACGTGACCGCTGCAGCCAATCCCCGCCGGCGGACAAGCGAGAGGCAGCGGCGGACAAGCAGAGCGCGTCCACCGCCACCTCCCGCGCGTCCCTCTTACAGGGAGCGCACCCGCGCCGGCTATTCACAAACGGCCGGCTGCTAGAGGGACGCGCGGGAGGAGGTGGACGCGCATGCGCCGCTGGAACGTGGAAAGGGTAGGATTGTGGGCTTCCTGGGGGGTTTCACCCCGCGGGACATCCCGGTTTCGGATGCCCCGCGGGGAGGGATCTGATCCCCCCTGGGTGTTAATCCTTGCAAAAATTAATCAGTGCTGTGCAAATTGTTGGCTGGGCTCTCGGGGCACTCCCCTGCCCATTCCAAACCTAATCTGAAATGTTTTTGCACATTCTGGGTGCCACCTGGGGGGGGAGCAGACCTCCAGTAATTTATAACTGATGGTGGGGTATTAAAAGGTGACCAACATAAAATTTTAGGTTCCTCTGATGGCAATAACACCCATAGTGGTTCTATTCTATGAACTTCCTATTTGGCAAACACATTTAGAAATGAAACCAAGGTAAATAATTTCCTGGTCTGCTATAATTCAGGTTTTCTTTGCAAACATTTAGAGAAGCGGCTAAATCTTCCCAACAGGATAAAAGACCCCAAAAATACCATTTTGTGATTACTCACCTGTAAAACGGGTATTATAAGTATGTCTCACACCCTGCTTCGGATAGATTAATTACACGTGGGTTATGGTCCAGTGGAGGGCGAACTTCTACAGAGATGACTAGAAAAAGAAGCCCCTCCCAGTCCATAAATACCTGGGACCTCCCACACATTCCCCAGTATAAGAGAGCAGTAAGGAGACCAGGAAGAGCCAATAAAATCCATGAGAAAAAAATTTAACCATATAGAGGATCCGAGACACAACTCAGGGTGGGACGAAGCAGGGTGTGAGACATACTTATAATACCCATTTTACAGGTGAGTAATCACAAAATGGTATTATTCTAAGTATGTCTCACACCCTGCTTCGGATAGATTAATTACACGTGGGACATCCAATAGCAGTGTCCAAAAAAGGGTGGGGATCCCAACAGGCAATAGTGCACAAATTAAACCACTGCAGCTTGCAGAACTTTGCGGCCAAAAACAGCATCCGCTGAGGCCCGCACATCAACCTTATAAAATTTGGAAAAAGTATGAACAGAAGACCAAGTAGCAGCCTTACAAACTTGTTAAACAAAAGCCTGGTGCTGAAAAGCCCAAGAAGCCCCAACAGCACAAGTAGAATGAGCAGTGATCTGAAAAGGGGGGACCCTCCCCTTGGCTGTATAGGCCCCAACAATGGCCTGACGTATCCATTTACTAACGGTAGACTTGGCAGGCGCCAAACCTTTTTCTGGGCCCGGAGGGCATCACGAACAAGGCGTCCGCCTTACGAAAGGAAGAAGTAGCCACCAAATAGTACTTCACACAACGAACCACATCCAAAGAGTGCAGGACCCTCTCCTTGTCATTGCTAGGCTTAGGACACAAGGAAGGGAGAACCACATCCTGATTGAGATGGAAGGCGGAAACCACCTTAGGAAGGAAATCTGGCTTAAAGCGAAAGACCACCTTGTCCTGGTGTCTCTCAAAGTAAGGGGCCTGAATGGACAGAGCCGCCAACTCAGACACGACGAACAGATGTAATAGCCACCAAAAAGGCAATCTTTTGTGTAAGCATAGAAAGTGCAACATCCTGCACCGGCTCCAAAGGAGGCCCCTGGAGGGCCAACAGAACCAAATTCAAATCCCAAACGGGCAACAAAGGCTTTCTAGGGGGCCGCACATGAGTGACCCCCTGGAAAAAAGTCTTAACCAAGGGATGCAGAGCAAAGGACATTTGAAAGAAGACCGCCAGACCTGCCCTTTCAAGGTACTAAGCTGGAACCCCAGGTCCAGACCGTGTTGAAGAAAATCCAAAATCCTAGGAATCGAAAACACCCTGCAAGGCAATGCCCTAGCCTCACACCAGTCAATATAGGACCTCCAAGTCCTGTAGTAGATGTTAGAGGAAGATCTCTTCCTAGCTCTAACAAGTGTCTGAATCACAGCATCAGACAAACCTTCCTCCTTTAAGATGGAGGTTTCAGCAGCCACGCCGTCAAAGCCAGCGTTTGTAAATTGGGGTTAACAAAGTTGACCTTGAGTGATCAGATCCGGAAACAGGGGCAACCTGTACTGATCTACCGCCAGCCGTACGACGTCTGCGAACCAAACCTGTCTTGGCCACCTTGGGGCCACCAGAATTGCTGGCGCACCCTCTTGAGCCAGCCTGCGCACCACCTTGCCTACCACGGAGAAGGGGGGAAACAGATACAGAAAACCCAGATCCCTCCAGGCAAGAGATAAGGCTTCCACTGCCAGGGCCAGAGGATCCTGAGACAGAGACACAAATGCAGGAAGCTTGTGATTGTGACGTGAGGAAAAGAGACCCCCTCCGGAATCCCCCACTTGTGACAAAGGGACCGGAATACCTTGTGGTTGAGCGTGATGGGGTGTGGGCCTCCCGAGGACCCCACAGCCCCTGGAACTGATGTTCCTTCCAGAAAACCCCCCCAGCCCGACAGGCTGGCATCCGTGGTGACGGTCTCCCCACAAGGGGTCAGAAAAGACCTGCCCCTCAGAAGATTCCTTGGTTCCAGCCACAACTGAAGAGACTGTCGAACCAGGGGAGACATCAGAAATGACTGATCCAATGACAGCGGACATCTGTCCCAAGCCAACAGTAGATGGAGCTGGAGCGACCTCATGTGTAACTGAGCAAAGGGAACTGCCTCGAAGGAAGCCACCATCAACCCCACCAGTCTCATCCCTAGCCGGATAGACGGGCGAGGGTTGGACAGAAGAAGACGTATCAGATCTTGAACCATCCGCACTTTCGGCAGAGGTAGGAACACCCTGGTCTGAATGGTATCCAGATTCATGCCCAGAAATGCAATCTCCCTTGACGGGGAAAGAGAAGACTTGGGGTGGTTGATCACCCAGCCGAACCTCTCCAGCGTTGACACCACCGTCCTGGTGTCTAGCTCCGCCTGCCTGAGAGAGGATGCCGTAATGAGGAGGTCGTCCAGATACGGCACAATGCGAAAGCCCTGGGCTCTGAGAAGGGCCAATATACCCACCAGCACCTTGGTGAACACCCTTGGTGCCGAGGTCAGCCCGAACGGGAGGGCCACAAACTGAAAATGCTGATCTCCCACCACAAACCTGAGAAATCCCTGGTGTGCTGGGAAGATCCGTACATGAAGGTAAGCATCCTTGATGTCTATGGACGTCATGAAGTCCCCCTGACAAAGAGAAAGGATGGCTGAGTGCAAAGTCTCCATGCGGAACTTCTTGGTTCTGATGAACCTGTAGAGAAGCTTCAAATCCAGAATGTGTCTTATGGATCCATCCTTCTTGGGCACCGTGAAGAGGTTGGAATATTAGCCCCGGCCTCTCTCTGACAAAGGCACCGTGCATATGACTGCCATGTCCAGAAGATTTTGCACTGCCAACAGGAGCCCCTGTGCAGCCCGGGGGTCCGAGGGGAACCGAGATCTGAGGAATCTGTGAGGAGGCCGGTACTCAAACTCCAGTTTGTACCTGGAAGAGACCACTTCCAAGATCCACTTGTCTGTGACCTCCCGGGCCCAGACCTGGAAGAAGTGCCGCAGCCGTCCCCCCACCCGCAAGGGTGAGGGCGCCCCCTCATTGCTGAGCTGGCTTGGCAGCGGGCTTGGGCTTGGAACCCCAGAAAGGTCCTGGAGGGGCCCGTCCTCTGCCTCTGTTCCAGGAATCCCCTCCGAAGGTAGAGTAGGCAGCTCCTCTGTCTGCTCTGGCTCCGCGAAAGGAAGGATTAAAGGAGCCTTCCCCCGGAAAGGAGCAACGCTGCTTCTTGCGTTGCGGTAGCTTTCCTCCTTTCGCTACTGAATCCAATGTATCTCCAAACAGCCGCATACCCAGGAAGGGTAGCCCTGTAAGTGACTTCTTAGCAGCAATGTCAGCCGCCCACTGGCGCAACCAGACCGATCGGCGAATAGCCACCAGCAACGCCGAAGTTCTGCTACACATACATATTGTGTCATCCAAGGCAGATAAGACAAGGGACATGAACAATTCACACCGCCAAAGTGCTGCAAATTCATCGCTGGCCGAGTTAAGCTGGGAACCACTCAACAGGCCCCTAACCACAGACCTGGGAGCCACAGCCGTGAGCGCAGAAGCACAAACAGGCCGCAAGGCTGAACCCACGCTAGCAAAGGCATGGCAAGCCATTTGATCAATACGTCGGTCCTCACCATCCTTAATCGAGGTGGCATCTGGAGAGTGCACAACAGATGTGTTGGACAATCACAGAACGGGCGCATCGACCTCGGGAGGGGACGACCAGCGCTTCACCGCGTCCACCGGAAAGGGATACTTCCTATCCCATCCCTGAGGAACACCGGGAAGCCGGCTAGGTCTTTCCCATTCCTAAAGAATCAGATTTTCTCAATGCTTCTGATTTGGGAACTCCAAACTAGGCTTAGAGGTCCCAAAAAATTCCCCCTTCTGCGGAGGGGACTCCGCCGGAGGAGAAATAGCCAGCACCTCAAATAAAAGGGCCAGGATCTTGGGGGTATCCAAGGCATCCCCATGCACCTGCCCAGCATCATCATCCAAAAACTGCTGATCCTCAGAGCCATCAGATTCCGCAAACAGTTCCCCTTCCACAAGTGAGGAATAATCAGACCAGTCAAGGGAATCATGATCACCAAAATCCAGAACCGGCGCCGCCGGCAACAAATGTCTTCTCTTAGCCGGGGCCTTTCTGGCCGCAGAGCTAAAAATCAATTTTTCGATGTTGGCCAATCTAGCACATACATCAGATTGCGACTCCCCGCTAATGACAGTGTCACTTGGGGTACGGATCAGGAGTGGTGGAGTAGGTGAAGAGACCGACGGTGCTGACCCAGATGCCTGGGACCCCGACTGCCGCGTTATGGCCTGCTGTGCACCTGGTATGCAATCAGCACATTATCCCCCGTAAGGGACGCGCACGACCCACACACTGCCGGGATTGCCCCGAAGGTAGCCCGAGCCCGATATCCTGGGAAGCCTCCATATGGTGAATCTTATGGTAGTCGCAATGGCCAGAGGGAATTACGCTAGAAGCTACCCGGGATGCCCCTTAAGTCCGTTAGTGGGAGGATTATAATAATAATTATGCCCCAAATTTAGCCAAGGGACCCTAGGACCAGGAGAACCCCCCCTTTTAACTAAGCAGGGTCCTCCTGAAAGACATAAAAAGAGAGGGGAACCCTGTAAGCAAGGCACACTCTCCACGGCAATCATACATGCAGAAAATGTTAATATATGATTTAAACACAAATGTGCAACAGATACATGCGTCATTAATGGCAGCCGCCGCGCTAGACAAAAAAAGGCGCATATAACATAAACAAGTATATGAAAACAACAAGAAGCCCCGCAGGGCACTCACAACGCTGTAATGGCGCCTCTCCGACCAAAATGTGCAGACAGCAGAGGAAGAAGAAGAAGGGCAAGCCAGCGCAGATCGCGCGCCTCGGCTGGCCCCGCCTCTTCCCCATCATCGCGGTTCCCTGCCAATGCAGAGCACCGCAAAGGGCGCCAGAGAGAGAGAGAGAGAGAGAGTGAGAGAGAGGGGGCGGACCGCCACTAGCGTGCTGAGCGCCCGGCCCCACCCCCTTCCCGGACAGACATGAGGGGAAGAAGCTCTCCCCACCGAGCGCGGAGCCGTCGGCTCCAGGCGCGCTGCGGCTCCCAAACAGGCGCATCAGTACGGTGCAAGCACCACACACCCACACAATCACACAGAAACAAAAAGGTGAAGGATCATGAGTGAAAGGACACAGCCCCCCCCCATTGCGGGAAAGGGAGTAATGGAAGGTTAAGGTCCCCAACTACAGTGGTAGAGAGTGGGGAAACGGACAGGGCATCCCAAACCAGGGTCACCAACCTGGTAGCAGCCTACCCCGTTATGGGGTCTCACAGAGGAGCAAGGCTCCTATAAGTACACCTGTTAAGGTGTACTCTACCCTCACCCGGACCTGCAGCCTAGGCTGGGAGGCATAGGGGTTTAAATTAACTAGGTCTGGGCAGAAATAGGGACAAAGATGGCCGGGTGTGAACCCGGCGTACCTGCAAGGAAGAGACAGCCATCTTCTGACTTGCTTGCCGACTCCTGCAGAGAATACTGGGGAATGTGTGGGAGGGCCCAAGTATTTATGGACTGGGAGGGGCTTCTTTTTCTAGTCATCTCTGCAGAAGTTCGCCCACTACTGGACCATAACCCACGTGTAATTAATCTATCCGAAGCAGGGTGTGAGACATACTTAGAATATACTGTATTTTCACTCTAAAAGTGGCTGACTGATGGGTAGGCTGTCAGGTAGCACACACATACAAAAGATAAATTCCACACACATGGCCAGCGCTTTCGCACCGCTGATTGTCCTCCCGCAGCCCTGGCTCTGCTTGGTGGATGGGCTTGGCCTATATACCATCGGCACTAAAACATTAGGGGGTTCTGCACACAGCCTGTAATGAGGTTCTTGGGGGGTTTCTGCACACTACTTGTCATGGGGTGATGGGGGGATTCTGTGCACTGCCTACTATCGGGTTCTTGGGAGGGATTCTGCAAACTGCCTGTTCTGGAGTTCAGTAAGAGAAATATTTTATCACACGATTTGGTTTAGAATATGCTTTTTTTCCTCCTCTAGAAACTAGGTGTGTCTTACAGTGCAATACAGTAAAGGACATAATCTCTTCCTGACCGTATTCAAAACCAAAGAAGTGGTAACTGGCATTTAGCCTTCTCTTAAAAGATGTAGCCATCTGGCCCCAACACCTGTCATTTAGCCAGACAACTTCCATTTTACTAAGAGGTCACCACTGGCCATCAATTCTCACAATTCCGGAAAAGTCAAACGTTTCCATCTGTGCTGTAAAAATAGATTTAGTGTGTTCAGTTAGTCCTGGTAGACTGTCAGTCCGAGGCAGGTAGACACCATGAACAGAGATAAAAATAGTCATTAAGGTTTATAATTAGCTCCTGTAGACCCAGCAGGTATTTCAGCCGATACTTATCATCTTCCCAGACTGTCCCCCACTGCAGCATACAGAATTGAGAAAAACTCAAATGTTTACTTAAAGACTATATTTATCTATATTTTATCCATGAGAACGACCATCTAGGTGCATTAAAGGTTATCACCAACCACAATCAATAAGCTCTTCTATAGATTAAAACGACAATCAATACTTCTAGTACTTTAGGGTACATAAAACAGCACCAAATCCTCACTTCACCTCCATGATAGTGAAATATAAACGCTCAGGAGCACCCAAGAGTAAAAAGAAACTTCAGACACACATAAAAAAATATATATATGGTTAAAGGGGACAAATGAGATTTCTTCATCAATGGTATTTACAGCCTTTAATATATACTGACGAAATGCAAATGATTATTAAGTAAGATATATAACATATAATATATTTATAGTTTGAGCTATTAATTAATAGCAAGATTTTCTAACAGCCAGTCTTAGAAGAGAAGGGAACTAATTGACAACGTGGTGCTCTCGCTGTGGCTCACGGGTACACCCTGCTGCGCTTTGCTCCAACTTCAAACGCACAGCAAGGGGAAAAAGACAGGCTAGAGCTGGAATCTGCAATGAGGGTATCTTGTAATAAATCACTATTTTACCAACTCAAAAGAAGTTAGATAAAATAAGTGCTTATGAAGCACATCACACGTATGTAAACTGGCACAATCATGCAGATGCAGTATATGTATTCAACATACTTGCAGGCCACCCATTAATGGAGGGTTGCTATAATCACACAAATGACATGTTTGAAGGCATGGGTTATAATTTAAATGCAATTACTTTCAAAGCATATTAAGCAGATATAGCAAGCACATTATTTGCAGCTTGGAAATCAAAACCCTATTAATCCTATTATGAGATGTCCCTGACTCTCTATTAGCTAGCTGCAGAGGACAGGGGTTTTTGGTTAGTAATTTAAGTATATCTGATTATAAAATTATCATACTAGCTTATCCTGTCATAGTGTAATAATAATTGTTATTTTTTTCATTTAGATTTGAGCAAAATGGTTCACCTGACACCAGCTTTATCTTAAATTAAGCCATTTTAAGACAGGGGAATAAATGCCAACCTTAGCTGTTCACACGAGATACGATTGCCCTAATGTTTGAGTTCAAACAGTAGAGGAAGCATATTAATGTGAATGACCCCATTTAAGCAAGGTCAATGCTGGGATTTTTAGGATATACAGATGTCCAGCCAAAACTGAATTGCTACACACAAGTCCAGATACCAGACTGCCTTTAATCAATGCTTCCATGTTTCATTGACGACGTCCATTCATGTGACTGGAGCCAGTCAATCAGCAAGGCCACAGGTAGTACCTGATGGGCTGATTGTGGTCATGTAGGATATGGAATGGGGAACAGGTTGGGCAGCGGGCATCCTAAATCAGAATCCTCCTGTGCTGCAACCACCAGAAAAGTCCAGTTAGTTATGGTTACTTACTCAAGTGTCAGTTTACCCAAAAAAATAAAAATGTTCAGGAATGGTCTAATTGGTAAATTCTCTGTCCATCCTTAAAGAGGACCTCCAGTCAAAAATGAGTTTAACAATTGCCCCCCCAGGGTATGCTGATTTTGGATGCCACTACACTCAAAGATTCTTAGAAAGCCAGAATAAGGATGGAAACAGGAAACAGCTATGCATTGCAATTGAGAAATTCCCCCAATGAAAAAAAGTGTGGTTTTGGCATGAGTGGGTAGCCATGGGCGGGTGGCACTCATGTGGATCAGTGAGTCCAGCGGCTGGTGGCAAGGGAGCACAGAGGAATGCAAGTACCTCTACCATACCTACTGCGTTTATGGTTAGGTTATACACGGAGAGCATCGCAAATTAGGATACCCCTAACTGAAGGGGTTAGCGGAACAACTCTGCCTTAATATGATTTAAATTTATAAAAGTATTTTATTTGTTTACAGAGGTTTGAAAATATACAATTCTGTGAAACTCACATGTAGAATTGTTTTTGAATATATCCAGTCCAGGTCATCCCAGAAGTGATGACAATGGGTATCACACCACTAGGTGGCGCTTGACTGCAAGATCCAAAGCTGTCGCTCCTCCCGGCCCCCTATAAAAACAGGTGTCTCACTAAGATTCCCCAGTGGTTAAAAAGCAATAAGAAAAAGAGACAAGCTGGGAGGCCAAGAAACCAGGTTACTTCACATAGCTTCAGCATGTACTCTCTCCAACAAAAAACCTTAAGGACAACGGTCCAATACAAAAATGGTAATCACCATAAAAGGCAAACAAGAGACAATGAACAAAGGGCGGGGTGGGACGACCTGGACTGGATATGTTCAAAAACAATTCTACAGGTCAGTTTCACAGAATTGTATTTTTCACTATATCCAGCCCAGGTCATCCCAGAAGTGATGACAAGTGGGACATCCAAATGCAGTGTCCAATAGGGCGGAATCCCCAGTGCGGAACAGCATGTAGTTCATCTCACTACCGCCTGAAGCACCTTTCAACCAAAAACAGCATCAGCTGAGGCCCTAACATCAACCTTGTAAAACTTGGTAAAAGTATGAACTGAAGACCAAGTGGCGGTCTTACAAACCTGTTCAACAGATGCCTGGTGCTGAAAAGCCCAAGAGGCACCAATAGCTCTGGTAGAATGAGCCATGATTCGAAAACGGGGTTCCTTCCCCTTGGCAGAATATGCTTGCACCACCGCCTGTCTGATCCACTTACTAAGAGTGGACTTAGCTGGAGGCAAGCCCTTCTTAGAACCCTCTGTTAGTACAAAGAGCGAATCCGACCTCCTGAAGGATTCAGTCGCAACCAGGTAATACTTGATGGCTCTAACCACATCCAAGGCATGGAGGGTCCTTTCTTTAGAATTAGTCGGTGCAGGACACAAGGAAGGCAAGACCACTTCCTCATTAAGATGAAAGGGTGAAACGACCTTAGGCAAAAATTCAGGTTTAAAACGAAAAACCACCTTATCCTTATGCCGCTCAAAATAAAGAGGCTTCATACAAAGCGCGGCCAGCTCTGACCACATTGAGGGTCAAAATAGGTAATGCAGCATTGCACAAAGGCTCAAAGGGAGGACCCTAGAGAGCAGAAAGTACCAAATTCAAATCCCACACCGGTAATACAGGCTTACGTGGTGGACGTACATGGGTGACTCCCTGGAAAAAAGTCTTGATCAATCTATGATTGGCAAAGGATCTCTGGAAAAAAATGGCCAAGGCAGAGACCTGGCCCTTGAGGGTGCTCAGCTAGAGACCCAAGTCCAAACCGTGCTGTAAAAACTCCAAGATCCTAGAAATAGAAAATGTGCGACAAGGGAGACTCTTGGATTCACACCAAGCAATGTAGGCATGCCAAACTCTGTAATAAATCATGGAAGAAGACTTCTTCCGCGCCTGAATCATGGTCTGCACAACCGTGGCAGACTGCCCCTTATCCATCAGGATTGAGGTCTCAATAGCCAGGCCGTCAAAGACAGCATCTGTAAATTGGGGTGTCGCAGCGATCCCTGCGTGAGAAGCCATGGGTCGTCGGTCATGAAGTAGCGGTCCACTGACATCTGAACTATGTCCGCAAACCAACTTCTTCTCGGCCAGCGAGGAGCCACTAGGATGGTTGGAACCCCTTCCTGGGCTATCTTGCGCAGCACTCGGCCCAGGAGTGGAAACGGAGGGAATTCATAAAGGAGCCTGAAATTCGTCCAAGGAATTGCCAGAGCGTCTGTGGCGAAGGCCACTGGATAGAGAGACAAACCTTGGGAGCTTGTGATTGTGTTTGGACGCAAACAAGTCCACATCTGGCTGACCCCAGCGGAGACACAGAGCGGCAAAGATCTTGTTGCTGAGAGACCATTCCCCCAGACGAGAGGCCCCCCTGCTCAGGGAGTCTGCCTCCTGGTTCTCTACCCCGGGGATGTAAACCGCCGAGATGCAGGGAACATTCTCCTCTGCCCAAGTCAGAATCTGGGTCACCTCCTTGAGGGCTCGCTTGTTCCGAGTCCCGCCCTGGTGATTGATGTAGGCGACAGCCGTCTGATTGTCCGAGCGAACCTGGATCGCACGACCCCTTAAAGCAGGGCCGAAAGCCTGGCACCGAGCCAGACACCATCATCCATGGCAGAGACAACAAAGGCAATAATCTCTACACAGGCTTGGAGCTCTTTATACTCCTCCGCCCGCTTGCGAGACTTAGCAATATCCACAAGACGTCTCACCTTCTTTCTGATGGCTAAGGAGACAATAGCCACGGCGCACACAGGACGAAACCAAGCACCAGCAAAGGTGAAGGCATGACAAACCAGCTGGTCCATGCGCCTGTCAGCTGGATCACGTAAGGAAGCAGTATTGGGTGACGGCATAACCGTAGTGTTGGACAACCCCGACACAGGGGAGATGCAGGGAACATTCTCCTCTGCCCAAGTCAGAATCTGGGTCACCTCCTTGAGGGCTCGCTTGTTCCGAGTCCCGCCCTGGTGATTGATGTAGGCGACAGCCGTCTGATTGTCCGAGCGAACCTGGATCGCACGACCCCTTAAATGGGGAGACAAGCGAAGAAGCACTAAGCGGATCGCTCTCAGCTCCAGGAGATTTATGGGTAAGTGGTTCTCCTGTGGACCCCACTGACAGGTTTCTGGGGTCCAGCCACCACAAGTGGGACTGTCTGGCCAGGGGAGACAGAGAAAATTCTTGTTCCAGCGACTCCCGGTCCCAGCCGGTCCCAGCCGGTCAACAGGTTCAATTGAAGAGGTCTCATGTGGAATTGGGGCGAAGGGCACTGCCTCGAAGCATGACACCATCCGACCCCCCAGCTTCATCCCCACACGGATCGACGGTCGCTGACACCCAAGGCTTGCACCTGCGTCTGAAGACCCACCACCTTCTGCTGTGGTAGGAATACCTTGACCTGAGAGGTTTCTAGCGTCATACCCAGGAAGGACCTCACCGTTGAGGGAGTGATCGAAGACTTGGGGTAATTGACAGCCCATCCAAACTCCTCGAGAGTGGACAACACTGTCCGGGTGTCACTCCCGGCCTGCTGGAAGGACTGAGCCGCAATCAGTAAATCGTCCAGATAAGGCAGTACACGAATGCCCTGGTTCCTCAGAACAGCCACGATGCCCGCCAGCACCTGGGTGAACACCCGGGTGGCTGAGGATTTCCCAAATGGCAGAGCCACAAACTGGTAATGCTGGTCCTCCAGAGCAAATCTCAGGAACCTCTGATGTCCCTGGATTATCGGGATGTGCAAATAGGCATCCTTGATGTCCACTGTGGTCATGAAGTCGCCGGGCCGAAGCGAGCTTACCGCAGAACGCAAGGTTTCCATTCGGAAGTGTCGGACTCTGACGAACCTGTTGAGACCCTTCAGGTCCAGGATAGGTCTCAGCGTTCCATCCTTCTTGGGAACCGTGAACAGATTGGAATAGAACCCCTGGCCTTGCTCCTGGCAAATCACTCCCAACCGCAGAAGGTGCTGCACGACCATTCGCAGGCCCCGTGCCTTCACTGGGTTCTGGGGTATGCGAGACTCAAGAAATCTTGAGGGCGGCCAGACTGCCAGCTCTATTTTGTAACCGGAGGACACCACCTCTTGAATCCACTGATCTGAGAAGCGCTGTCTCAAGATATGAGCAAATAGCAGAAGCTGTCCCCCCACCCGGATGGGTGAGGGCGCCTCCTCATGCCTGAGGGGCCTTAGCAGAAGGCTTGGGCTTGGATCCCCAGGAGGGATTGGGATGGCCGCAAGACCTACCTTGTCCCCAGGAATCTCTGCGGCCACTGGAAAAAGAAGAGCCTCTTCCTCCTCGAAAGGAGCGATAGGCAGAGGAACCCCGAAAAGGCCGCACAGGCTTCTGTCGCTGAGGGAGTCTACCGTCCTTAATTAGGAGGTCCAGACGCTCCCCGAACAATCTGTGCCCCACAAAGGGGATACTAGTAAGTGACTTCTTGGCCGCGGCATCAGCCGACCATTGCCGCAACCAGAGCAAGCTGCGAAGCGCAACAAGCAGGGCCGAAAGCCTGGCACCGAGCCAGACACCATCATCCATGGCAGAGACAACAAAGGCAATAATCTCTACACAGGCTTGGAGCTCTTTATACTCCTCCGCCCGCTTGCGAGACTTAGCAATATCCACAAGACGTCTCACCTTCTTTCTGATGGCTAAGGAGACAATAGCCACGGCGCACACAGGACGAAACCAAGCACCAGCAAAGGTGAAGGCATGACAAACCAGCTGGTCCATGCGCCTGTCAGCTGGATCACGTAAGGAAGCGGTATTGGGTGACGGCATAACCGTAGTGTTGGACAACCCCGACACAGGGGAGTCCACCTCCAGAGGACGGAACCATAAGCGGACCAGCTCCTCAGGAAAGGGTTACCGCCTGTCCAGGCCCTTAGGCACCGACGGGAGCTTGTTAGGCCTCTCCCACTCCTTAAATATCATATTAGAAAAATGGGCCTGCTCAAGAAAGACTCGCCTCTGTCGTTCAGGCCTAAACAATTCACCCTGCTTCCTCTTAGCCGCCTTAGGAGGGACAATGTGCAACGTCTCAAAAACTGACGCCAGCAGCTTATCCGTATCATCAGGGAGCCAGGTATCCTCATCCGAGGAAGAGCCAGGCCCGCTGTCATAGCGGGCAGAATAATCCACAGTGGAGATGGAGCCCTCATGCAACTCGCCTTCCTCCACAGAGCCCCCATCTCCAAAAAGGTCACCATCATCATAATCACCATTATCCGAGTAAACGGGCTCGATGTGCCGCTTCTTACTCGTGGTCTTCTTAGGAGCCGCACGCGAGATCTGTCTCTCAAGGCTGGCCACCCGATATGCCAAATCAACTTGGGACCCCCCTGCTGGCTTCCCCCTCGCTGGGGCTGAGTGCAGCAGCGGGGGTTCTGGAGAGGCCGCAGGCAATAAAGGGCTAGGGGTAGATACGCCCGCCCTATCATGCTCCAAAAAGACGCTCCTGGGTCAAGTGACACAAACCGTGCCGAGTCCGCCCAGAGGACTGGCACCGCACATGGGGCAGAGCTTCACCCGCCCAGATGGGGCCCCTAGCTCACTATCCCCAGAAACCCCCATTATGGTGATTAGCAGACAAAAAAAATCTTATGCAGGTTACAAGGCACCAAACCGCTATATCCCTCCGATATAATCCCTCTTTTAGTGTGATCCCTCTTAATAAAAAGGGGTGGAGGAGGGAGGGGGGGGGGGGGGAGACCGTGAGGAACCACAACCCACAATCTATAAGGGCCCGACCTGAAAGACACAAGCAGAGAAGGGTCCGTAAGCATCCCACAGCACATGCGCATGGTAGTATACAATAAAGAACAAAGGGACTCACGGCACCGACAGAGATCACCGGAGGGGTCCCAGCAGCAAGGCCAAAGAGCAGCAAGGTAGGAGATCAGCAAGATGGCGCCAGGCACAGCTCCGTGGGTTCTTTGAGGGGTGGGCCGCACTGGCAGTGACGCGAAAAGCGTCATAGTGCGGCCCCGCCCGACGGCGCGAACACAGCGCCTGCCTCCCGCCTCCTCACAGGCCATGAAGATGGAGTAGACCTCCGAAGCAAGGCAAAAAACGCAGGGCAGCCCACGGCGGGGCCCCCACACAGCACACGGCGCGCGCCCACACCGCACCAGAGACAAGGCCCCACGGCCTCAGGAGAGGCCACCGAGCAGCGTCGACCCCCCTCCCCTCCTCACAGCGCAGCCCAAGATGGAGGGGAGAGGGAGCAGGAAGAGGAACTCGAGGGAGCGATGGAGGTAAGTATGGCCAGTGCAAGACAAAATAAAGTCACAAAGCACAACACATAAAACAATAAAGCTGACCTCAACATCAGCCTATGGCCAGCTACCCTTTAGATAGGGTCTGCGGCCCAGAGCCTAGCTCTGTCAGATGCCTGACCCCGGCGTTCTCCCTACCGTCACAGTCCAGACAGCCGTGGCTGGGAGGCAGTAGTGGGTCCACGGGATCAGTGGGAATAGGGTCCACAGCGGTCGACGGGCTAGGAGGCCCCGCTCAGCTGCAATATCCAGGAGAGAGTATCCAACCGATCTTCAGCAGCAGACTGCAAGATGAACAGATGATGGGGAATCTTAGTGAGACATATAGGGGGCCGGGAGGAGCGACAGCTTTGGATCTTGAAGTCGAGCGCCTACTAGTGGCGGAATACCCACTTGTCATCACTTCTGGGATGACCTGGACTGGATATAGTGAAAAGTATCCATACCCCCACAACCTTTTCTACATTTTTTAAAGTTACAGTATTTGTAAAGTGTAAAGAAAATTATACAAGCTTTTCCAAATTAAGAAAAAAAATGAAAAGTGTGTCCCCTGCACTCTAAATAGAGTCTACCTGCATGGAATTTATTCTGAGAATAGCTAGAACTGTTCTGTGAAGGCCTCAGAGGTCTGTTAGAAAACATTGGTGAATAAACAGCATCAAGTATATTGCAGGGTAAGGTTTTAAAAAATAGCCCAAGCTCTGAACATTGGACAGAGCACTGCTCAATCCATCATCATTACATTTCTGCAAATCTACCAAGACGTGGTTGTCCAGCTAAAATGACAGCCCAGGCAAAGAGAACACTAATTAGGGAAGCAGCTAAGAGGCCCATGGTCACTGAAGAAGCTGCAGAGATCTACAGCTCAGGTGGGAGGATCCTGTCCACAACTATTATTAGTGGTGTACTCCATAAATCTGGAGGGTGGCAGGAAGAAAGATATTTTTAAAAGCAAGCCATGAGAGGTTCCATTTGCAGTTTGCCTAAAGTTTTGTAGGGGACAAAGCAAACGTGAAATGAAGCTAAATACAAGGCAATCTTGGAGGAAAACGTGTTAGAGGTTGCAAAAGAGACTGGGATATTAGTTCACCTTTCAACAGGACAATGATCCTTCATACAGCCAAAGCTACAATGGCATGATCCCAACCTTTTTTCATCTAGTACCACTTTCCATTTTTCAATATTTAATACCACCTGGGTGGTGTGTGTGGGTTGTCAGTCATCTAAACCCATGGTCAAATTAAAAAAAAACATTTAAAGTAAATTAATTACACAAAAAGACACATAAATAGTTCAGGTTGGGGCACAGGTCAGCCAGAATCCCTGTTTATTAATATCTGATAGGGTGTCAAGTACCACCACAGTTGCTTGTGCCACTAGTTCACTAGTTGGGAACCCCTGGTTTATATCAAAGCATATTCATGGCTTGGAATGGCTCAGTCAAAGGCCAGACCTAAATCAGATTTATAATATGTGACATTACTCTCTCCATCCTATTTTGCAAAAGAAAAATGGGTAAAAATGTCAGCCTCTAGATGTGCAAAGTTTTTAGAGACAAACCTCAACAGACCTGCAGCTGTTATTGCAGCTAAAGGCGGTCCTTCCAAGAATTGACTCAAAAGGGCCGGAAACGTATGCACCCCACTATTCAGTGTTATTTTATTTGTTTAAAAATTGGAAAAATACCATTTTGTGATTACTCACCTGTAAAATGGGTATTATAAGTATGTCACACACCCCACTTCAGATACTTATTATTATTACACTTGGGTAACTCACCGCTAGGTGGCGCACTTGCAGAGATCTCCAAAAGCTTCAGCAAGCCCCTCCCGGTCTATATATACCTGGTACCTCTCATCAATTCCCCAGTGTTCAAAAAGCAGTAAGACAAGGTACCAGAACTAAACAAATTTAACCCTCAACCGTAAATAACAAAACTTCACCATATAAAGAACCAGGATACCAAAAAAGGGCGGGTGAAGTGGGGTGTGTGACATACTTATAATACCCATTTTACAGGTGAGTAATCACAAAATGGTATTATTCTAAGTATGTCACACACCCCACTTCAGATACTTATTATTATTACACTTGGGACATCCAACAGCAGTGTCCAAAAAAGGGCGGGTATCCAAACCAGGCAATAACGCAGATAAAACTCAAACCACTGCGGCCTGCAGAACCTTACGGCCAAAAACAGCATCCGCCGAGGCCCGAACATCAACCTTGTAAAACTTGGAAAAGGTGTGAACTGAAGACCAGGTAGCAGCCTTACAAACTTGTTCAACTGAAGCCTGGTGCTGAAAAGCCCAGGACGCACCGATCGCACGAGTAGAATGTGCAGTAACACGAAAAGGGGGGTCCTTCCCCTTGGCAAAATAGGCAGCAATAATCGCCTGACGAATCCACTTACTAATGGAAGACTTGGCCGGAGCCAAACCCTTCCTAGGACCACAAGGCACCACAAACAAGGCATCAGTCCTACGAAAAGAAGACGTGACACGCAAATAGTACCTAACACATCGCACCACATCCAAGCAGTGCAACGCACTCTCCTTATCATTCCTAGGCCTAGGGCACAAGGAAGGAAGAACAATGTCCTGATTAAGATGAAAAGCAGACACCACCTTAGGAAGAAAATCTGACTTGAAACGAAAGACCACTTTGTCCTGATGTTTCTCAAAATAAGGAGCCTGAATCGACAAGGCTGCCAACTCCGAAACACGCCGAACCGAAGTGATGGCCACCAAAAAGACAACTTTCTGAGTCAGAGTGGATAAAGCAATACCCTGCAAAGGCTCAAAAGGAGGAGCCTGTAACGCAGAAAGCACCAAATTCAAATCCCACACTGGGAGCAATGGCTTCCTGGGAGGCCTCAGATGCGAAACCCCCTGGAAAAAAGTCTTGACCAAGGAATGGCTAGCAAAAGACTTCTGGAAAAAAATTGACAAGGCAGACACCTGCCCCTTCAAGGTACTCAGCTGAAGACCAGAATCCAACCCAGATTGAAGAAAATCCAGAATCCGAGAAATAGAAAAAACCCGGCATGGCAAAGATCTAGTCTCACACCAATCAATATAGGATCTCCAGACCCTGTAATAGATGGAAGAGGAAGACCTCTTCCTAGCACTAACAAGAGTCCGAATGACCGAGTCGGAAAGACCCTCCTCCTTCAAGATGGAGGTTTCAGCAGCCAAGCCGTTAAAGCCAGCGTTGGTAAACTGGGGTAACACAGTTGTCCCTGAGTGAGCAGATCTGGCCGAAGAGGCAGATCGAACTGATCCACTGCCAGACGAACGATGTCTGCGAACCACACCCGCCTTGGCCACCTTGGAGCCACGAGAATGGCGGGAACTCCTTCCTGAACTAGCTTTCGCAGCACCCTGCCTAGCATGGGAATCGGAGGGAACAGATACAGGAACCCCAGATCCTTCCAGCTCAATGACATGGCATCCGTCGCCAGTGCCAGAGGGTCCCGAGACAGTGACACGAATGTCGGAAGCTTGTGATTGTGACGAGAGGCAAACAGATCCACCTCCGGCGTTCCCCACTGAAGACACAAGGACCGAAACACATGGGGATGGAGAGACCATTCCCCCCGGCGGGACGAGCACCGGCTCAAGAAGTCCGCCTCCGTGTTCTCCACTCCTGGAATGTACACCGCCGAAATGCAAGGAACATACGTCTCTGCCCAGACCAGAATCAGAGACACTTCCCTGAGGGCACCCAGACTGCGAGTCCCTCCTTGGTGATTGATGTAAGCAACAGCCGTCTGATTGTCCGATCGAACCTGAACAGGCAGGCCCTGTAACCGATGCGTCAAGCGAGACAGAACCAACCTGATGGCTCGCAATTCCAGAACATTGATGGGCAAGTGAGCCTCCTGAGGGTCCCACAGCCCCTGAAACTGAAGATCCTTCCAGAAACCTCCCCATCCTGACAAGCTGGCATCCGTGGTGACAGTCTCCCACCGCGGAGTCAGAAACGACCTGCCCTTCAGAAGATTGTCCGGAAACAACCACCA
The DNA here is from genome assembly GCA_027917425.1 of Gastrophryne carolinensis. Classification (NCBI taxonomy): domain Eukaryota; kingdom Metazoa; phylum Chordata; class Amphibia; order Anura; family Microhylidae; genus Gastrophryne; species Gastrophryne carolinensis. Next base: position 392,344,240 of record CM051237.1, on the reverse strand, counting down.
CCGAAGAGACCGCCGAACCCGAGGGGAAATCTGGAAGGACCGATCCAACGACCGCGGGCGCCTGTCCCAAGACGCCAAGAGATGAAGCTGCAGCGTCCTCGTGTGAAACTGTGCGAAGGGAACCGCCTCGAACGAGGCCACCATCAACCCCACCAGTCTCATCCCTAGCCGAATGGACGGGCGAGGAATGGAAAGAAGACGCTGAGCCAATTCCTGAATCAAAAGAACCTTGTCCTGAGGAAGAAACACTTTGTGCTGACAAGAGTCCAAGGACATCCCCAGAAAAGTCACCACCCTGGCCGGAACCAGAGAGGACTTGGGGTAATTGATCACCCAGCCGAACCTCTCCAGCATGGACACCACCGTGCTGGTATCCTCTTCTGCTTGGCTGAAGGAAGGAGCCATGATGAGAAGGTCGTCCAGGTAAGGAACAATACGAATCCCCTGAGCTCTGAGCAGGGCCATCACCCCTGCCAACACCTTCGTGAACACTCTCGGGGCCGAGGTGAGGCCGAATGGGAGAGCCACAAACTGAAAATGACGATCCTCCACCACAAAGCGAAGAAACCGCTGATGTGGCGGAAATATAGGAATGTGAAGATACGCGTCCTTGATGTCTATGGACGTCATGAAGTCCCCCTGCCGAAGCGAGCCGATCGCCGACCGCAAGGTCTCCATGCGAAACTTCCGGGGACGAATAAACCTGTTGAGACACTTCAAATCCAGGATCGGACGGAAGGACCCGTCCTTCTTGGGGACAGTGAAGAGATTGGAGTAATAACCTCTTCCCACCTCCGAAGGAGGAACCGGGCAAACGACTGCCAACATCAGAAGATTCCTTACTGCCGCCAGGAGCCCCTGCGCGGCCACAGGATCTAGAGGCACCCGAGACCTGAGAAACCTTGGAGGAGGGCGGGACTCGAACTCCAGCTTGTAACCGGTCGACACTACCTCCCGGATCCACCTGTCCGACACCTCCAGGTCCCACACCCGGGAGAAGCATCGTAACCGTCCCCCCACCCGTGCGGGTGAGGGCGCCCCCTCATTGCTGAGCGGGCTTGGCAACTGACTTAGGCTTGGCGCCCCAAGCGTGAACGGGGCGGCCACGGCCTCTACCCCTATTCCAACCCGTGCCCCTGGAAACCGAGACGCCCGCACCTCTGCCGGCTTTGGCTCCCCTAAAGGACGGATTAAAGGAGACCGCCCCCCGAAAGGAACGGCGAAACCTCTTGCGCTGAGGCAACCTGCCTCCCTTGGCAACAGAATCCAGCTTTTCACCAAAAAGCCTCGACCCCAAGAAAGGAAGGGCCGTGAGAGATCTTTTAGAATTAAGGTCAGCTGTCCACTGTCGCAACCACACAGAGCGACGAATAGCCACCAACAGAGCAGAAGCTCTGCCACACATCAACATGGCATCATCCTGGGCGGCCAGAACAAATGACAAAAAGGAGTCACAACGCTTGAGCGCAAGAAACTCATCACCAGAGGGATCAAGGTCCACACACAAATCCCTGACCAAAGACCGTACTGCCAAGGTCAAAAGAGCCGAAGCACAAACAGGCCTCAAAGCCGAGCCCGCACAAACAAAACCATGGCGGGCCAACTGATCAATCCGGCGATCTTCGCCATCCTTGAGATAAGTAGTGTCAGGAAGATGAACAGTCGCCGTATTAGACAGTCCCAAAACCGGGGCATCCACCTCGGGAGGGACCGACCACCGCTTTAGCAAGTCCGCCGGAAAGGGATATTTCCTATCCCAGCTGGGCGGAACACCAACAAGCCGTGTAGGCTGCTCCCATTGCTTAAGGACAACATCATCAAAATGCTGTTGACTGGGAAACTCCAAACGCTGCTTGACCCCCCCAAAGAGCTGACCCCTAGGCCGAGGAGCCGCCTCGGGAGGGTCCAAATCCAGAACCTCAAACATCTGGGCTAAAATAGAAGGCGTGTCAGGAACGGGACCATCAATATGATCCCCCTCAGTACCCAACACCTGCTGAGCCACGGAAACATCCGATTCTTCCTCAAGCTCCCCCTCCTCAAGGGGGCGATCCACCCAATCCAAATCCTCAACAACCTCCTCATCAGAGTCCGGCTGAAGCGGAGATAGGTGTTTACGCTTCGCGGTAACCTTCAGAGCGGACATATCTGAAAACCGCTTCTCGAGGCTGGCCAGACGGGCGCACACCTCAGATTGCGAATCCCCACCCGTGACAACGTCACACAGGGTCCGGAACAGGCGAGGCGAAGAGGGAGATGGCGCGGACGAAGAAGTCCCAGGCACCGGAGTGCTGGATTGACGCTCAATGTTCCGCTTGGCACATGGTATACATATAATGACATCATCCCCCGGGAGCGGAGTCCCACAACCCCCGCACAGCCTGGATTGTCCCGAAGGATCAGTTCCGGTATCCTTGGCAGCCTCCATATGGTGAATTTATGGTATTCGCGGAACCCAGGGATTTATGCAGTAAGCAACCCGGGATGCCCCCAATGATACAATCTAAGTATATATAAATATATACAATCTATACTGCCCAGACCAGGGAAAGAATTCCTTTTTTTTTTTTTTTTTTTTTTTTGCCAGCCACCCAAAGGGACTATAAGGCCGAACCCAAACTAGCCAGGTATATGAGACCGGGAGAGCCCCACAGGATGGAATCCCGGAATCTGAAAGACAAAGACAAAGACAACAGTCAAAAACCAGCGCAACATGGCAGCAAACACACAACATAGCCAAAATACTGGGAAGCCAGGGAGGGCCAGACTAAGCAGAAAAACAGGGAGGCCAGGGGCCAAAGGCATATAAGCATAAAATAATGGCTGCAAAGTACCCCACCTGCTTCTATTACCAACACAGGCATACCCAAAACCTGGCCGCATATACCACCCAACACCCCCGGTCGGAGGGGGGGGGGGGGGAGGGGGAAGGGGAGGGGGGGGGGGGGGGGGGGCGGGGGGAACAGAGCCCGCAATAAGGCCCAATAGCCAGCGATCCCTGCCCCACTATCCCCTATAGGCAAACACAGAAAGAAAACCACAAAAACCTACCTGGATCCTGCCGCACTAACAGACGTCACGAAATGGCGGCCAGCCAGGGAGAGAAGGAGCGAGACTCGGGGCGGGCCCAACAGAAACGCGGGAGCCGCTAAAGCCCCGCCCCCTCTCGCTCCGCTTGTCACGGCGCGGGCCGCGCGAGCCGCGGTCCCGCCCACCTCTGAGGCAGAGCGAGCAGCGGGCGCCACATGAATGGCGCCCACGGAAACCGCCAAGGCGGACCAGCAGCACACATGCCGCCCCGATCCGCCCGCAATAAACAAGCGGCGAGCGCGACCGCGGCCTACGGGCCGGCGGCGCAGCGCGCCTGTCGGCCCCGCCCACAGAGCGAGCAGGGGACCCTGGGCCACGAAGGGCGCCCTGACATGGCGCACGCCCCTACCTTCAAAACGGGCCGGCGAGCCCGCCGCCCGCACAGCCCCCTAAGTGAAAAACACGGGGCTCAGAGAGCCCCCCAAGCACCAAGCACCAAAAACAGAAAACGCCAGACCACTCATCCCTGCCACTCACACACACAGACATGAATAAAGGACAAGGGCACTAAGGGCAAACTAATGGGGATATAAGGGCTGGGGCATCCCATGTCCGGATCACCAACCGGAGCACCGCTATGCCCCATAATATAGGGTCGAGCGGAGGAGCTAATCTCCTAGGCACCTAGAGTGCCATCTACCTGTGCCCGGCCTCCAGCCTGAGCTGGGAGGCTGCCATAGAATAAGGGGATAAACACAACAGAGCCGGGCAGAAATAGACCATTGGGGGGGGGGCCGGGGTGAGACCCCGGCTACCTGCAAGCAGGAGACTTCTCTCTTCTGTCTTGTCGCCATCTTGCAGAGACCAACACTGGGAATTGATGAGAGGTACCAGGTATATATAGACCGGGAGGGGCTTGCTGAAGCTTTTGGAGATCTCTGCAAGTGCGCCACCTAGCGGTGAGTTACCCAAGTGTAATAATAATAAGTATCTGAAGTGGGGTGTGTGACATACTTAGAATAGCATGTACTATATTATTTTTCTTTAAACTTCACAAATACCATACTTTTCGCTCCATAAAACACCCTCCCAAAAGGGGGAGGGGTATCAATGCATCTTATGGAGTGAATGTGAAGGTGGGTAGAAAACATGTTATGGGCTCCCTAGCCCTCCCCCCCATTGCTGCCAGCCTAATATCCTCCTCCCTCCCTCGTGCAGCGTTCCAGAAGAGAGAGGGGTGATACAGGGATGCTGCAATCTGCCTGTAATAGGGGGGTTGTCGGCTGCCTGTAATGGGGGGGTCTGCCCGATGACTGTAATGGGAGGGTCTGCCCGATGACTGTAATGGGAGGGTCTGCCCGATGACTGTAATGGGAGGGTCTGCCCGATGCCTGTACTGGGGGGGTCTGCTCGCTTCCTGTAATGGGGAGTCTGCCCACTGCCTGTAATGGGGCGGTCCTGCATACTGCCTGTAATAGAGGGATTCTGCACACTTCCTGAAATGGGGGATGCCGCACTGCCTGTAATGGGGGAGATGCTGCACATAGCCTTTAATTGGGATTGGGGGGAATTCTGCACCACACTGTGGGTGATGGGGGGATTCTGAACACTGTCTGTAATGGGGTGATTGGAAGGAATGTATTTTAGCACACTATTTGGTTCAGAATTTTATTTTTTATTCTTATGGTCAGATGTGTCTTACAGAGCGAAAAATACGGTATTTGCTACTTAAAATCTCAATACTATCACATAAAATCTCAGTAAAATAGTAAAATACATTTACATTTGTGGCTGTAACAGTGAAAAAGTTTAAAGTGGACTAACACCCAGGATTTTGACTATCCTGGGTTTTGGTCCACTTCGGTGGGGCACCCGGATCGGGGGTGCCCCGCTGTCTAAAACCCCCCAGAAAGCCCCGAAAACTCACGTCACCCCGCTCCCACGTGACCGCTGCAGCAAATCCCCGCCGCCGGACAAGCGTGAGGCAGCGCTGGACAAGCAGAGCGCGTCCACCGCCACCTCCCGCGGGTCCCTCTTACAGGGAGCGCACCCGCGCCGGCCATTCACAAACGGCGGAAGCGCGCCCTGCTAGAGGGACACGCGGGAGGCGGGAACGTGGAAAAGGTAGGATTGTGGGCTTCCTGGGGGGTTTCCCGAAATCGGGATGTCCCGCGGGGAGGGATCTGATCTATAAGATTCCCGGGCCGATCCCCCCTGGGGTCCACTTTAAGGAGTATGAATAATTATCAAGGCAATTTATATGTCTATTTAGTTTAGACCTTTTCTTGGCAACGGTTGCTTATTGCGGCCACGGTTGGACCTGTGTAGGGAACACAAAGAAATCTGAAGTACGACTTTCCTTCTAGCATATTTTTCTGTAATGAGCTCACCATCCATTTAGAAAAGAGTGTCAGTAAATTAGAGCAATATGCAGGTTATGATATAATTACTCTACAGCTACTGTATACCCATTAAGACATGCACACTCCAAAAGGTCAGGTGATAATGACACCATTACAATGGATCTTGCCTATAGCTTGACTTCCTACTTGTTAATGTAGAAACACATCTGTTTACTCTGCATAAATGTCCTTAGTAAATAGCTGCCTATCTGTTTAATATCCAGGGGGGGGGGGCGTTTCTCATCTTGCTTTTAAGTTGTCTTTTACCTGCAAGACACATTTTCCCAAGAAACTTTCCATGTCTGCTATCATCTTCACACAAGCTTGTGTCATGTGTACATCGAAAAAGAAAATAATGAAACATTTGTAAGACTTGATGACCGCGCTGGCTTAGTTCCAGTTCAACCCTTTCCTTTCAATCTATATATTTTTTTTCTTTTTACTGTTGTTATCTTGCGTTTATTGATCTTGGCTTCTACTTTCTGCTTCTCAAAAGAAAAAGCCTACTGTGAACTTTTTCGGCCTGCTTCAGCTGCTGCGAAAGTGATTGAGCCATGCAGCCTCCTTAAATTATTTATGATTTAACTAGATGAAATATACTGAAAAAAAAAAGTAAAAGAAAAAAAATGTACATAAATACCAACAGTGCACGTCTCTGAATAGCAGGACATCTACAGGATACGGCAGCAAACTTAATTAGCTGGAATCAAAGTTGCTTTTTCCACTGCGAATAAAACAAGCATGCACTCAAAAGACCTAAATCAATGTGCCCAGCTTAATCATATAAAGGGTTTTTCATCCTAATTGCCGAGCTCTTTAGATTTTGATGAGATGGATACTAAGGAAGATAACCCGGAGAGTGTATATTACCCAATCATTATTCCAGGCTAAACTTTGATTATTAAAATGGATTCTTGGTGTATATGGCTCACGTAATTGCTTTGACTATGTTCTACCTTGACATAATTAAAACAGATCATGTTGTGCTTATCGTTGCTGTTATTTTGCATCGCTGGAAATTCAGCTTCCATACAGTAATTGCCTTTTTTTTTCTTTTAATTTTTAGGGGTCTGAGCGGGTTGTTTATTCGATCACCCTCTACATATGAATTGCTTGGGTCTGAGAGGGCGAGTGATCCATTGGCCCCCTGTGTATAGTATGTGCAGCACCTATGGGTGGCAGATATGCTGATAGTGGTGGTAAGGGAGACTTGCATTGTGGCCATGCGTAGAACAGTATGGTGAAACTCCTCTTTAAAGTGCATCTGTACTCTCCCAGGGCATTCTGTAGTGGGTGATACTTGGGGCAATTCGTAAATAGGAATAGGAATAAGTACATTATGAAAAAATACCATTTTGTGAGATACTCAACTGTAAAATGGTTATTACGAGTATGTCACACCCCCCAATTCCCGATATTCATGACACTTGGGAACCCGGCCTGTAGAGGGCGATCTTGCAGAGATGACATGGAAAAAAGGAGCCCCTCCTGGTCCATAAGTACTGGGTTCCTCCCACTATTCCTCAGTCTTTTTAAACAGCAGTGAAGAACCAGGAAGAGCCAATTATATTCAATAATTGTAAAATTATATGAGAATAATAATACCAAATAAAGGATCCCCTAGAGCAAAAAGAGCCAATTATATTCAATAATCGTAAAATTATTTGAAATAATAATAATAATCACCATATAAAGGATCCCTCGAACAAAAAAGGGCGGGGGAAGTGGGGGGTGTGACATACTCGTCATAACCATTTTACAGGTGAGTATCTCACAAAATGGTATTATTCCTAGTATGTCACACCCCCCACTTCCCGATATTCATGACACTTGGGACATCCAATAGCAGTGTCTATAATGGGTGGGGATCCCAAAGGAACAATGCATAACTTAAATTACTGCAGCTTGCAGAACTTTGCGGCCAAAAACAGCATCCGCTGAGGCCCGCACATCAACCTTGTAAAACTTAGAAAAAGTATGCACAGAAGACCAAGTCGCAGCCTTGCAGACTTGTTCAACAGAAGCTTGGTGCTGAAAAGCCCAAGAGGCTCCAATAGCACGAGTAGAATGAGCGGTGACATGAAAAGGGGGAACCTTCCCCTTTGCCATATAGGCCCCAATGATAGCCTGACGTATCCACTTACTAAGGGAAGATTTGGCAGGAGCAAAACCCTTCTTGGGCCCAGAAGGCACAACAAAAAAGGCATCAGTCTTGCGGATGGCCGAGGTAGTAACTAAATAATACTTAACACAACGAACTACATCCAAAGAATGTAAGACCCTTTCCTTGTCGTTACTAGGTTTAGGACACAAGGAAGGAAGAACTATATCCTGATTTAGGTGGAAAGCAGACACCACCTTAGGAAGGAAATACGGAAAACAACCTTATCTTGATGCCTCTCAAAATAAGGGGCTTGAATAGACAAAGCCGCCAGTTCAGAAACTCCGCGGACAGAAGTAATAGCAACCAAAAATGCAACCTTCTGAGTAAGAATAGGAAGAGGAATATCCTGCAATGGCTCAAAGGGAGCAGCTTGCATAGCCGAAAGCACCAAATTAAGATCCTAAACAGGAAGTAAAGGCTTTCTGGGAGGCCGCACATGCGCGACTCCTTGGAAAAAGGTCTTAACCAAAGGATGAAGAGCAAACGATCTTTGAAAGAAAATTGCCAAGGCAGAGACTTGCACTTTCAAAGTACTAATCTGGAATCCCATATCCAGACCTCGTTGCAGATATTCCAGAATTCTAGGAATAGAAAATACTCTACAGGGCAAAGCCCTGGATTCACACCAATCAATATAGGACCTCCAAGTCCTGTAATAAATGACAGAGGAAGACTTCTTCCTAGCTCTAATAAGAGTCTGAATAACCACATCAGAAAGACCTTCTTCTTTCAAGATGGAGACTTCAGCAGCCATGCCGTCAAAGCCAGCGTTTGTAAATTGGGGTAACAAAGTTGACCCTGAGTGATGAGATCTGGAAGAAGAGGCAGATGGACACGATCCACTGCCAGCCTTACGACGTCTGCGTACCACAGACGTCTTGGCCACCTTGGCGCCACCAGAATTGCTGGCACCTCCTCCAGTGCTAGCTTGCGCACCACCTTGCTGATCATGGAGAATGGGGGAAACAGATATAGGAATCCCAGATCCTTCCAGGCCAGAGACATGGCATTCACTGTCACTGCCAGAGGATCCTGGGATAGATACACAAAAGCTGGCAGCTTGTGATTGTGACGAGAAGCAAACAGGTCCAACCGTGGAGTCACCCACTTGTGACAGAGGAACTAAAAGACCCTTGGATTGAGAGACCATTCTCCCTGGCGAGAACATCCCCTGCTCAGGGAGTCTGCCTCCACATTCTCTATCCTCGGAATGTAAACTGCTGATATGCAGGGAACATTGATCTCTGCCCACTGAAGGATCAGAGACACTTCCCGGAGGGCACCCCAACTGCGAGTCCCTCCCTGGTGATTGATGTATGCAACAGCTGTTCAGTTGTCTGACCGAATCTGAAGTGGCAGACCCTGTAAGAAATGGGTCAGTCGAAGTAGAACAAGACGTATGCCCCGAAGCTCTAATACATTGATTGGAGAATGAGCCTCCTGAGGCCCCCACAATCCTTGGAACTGATGCTTCTTCCAGAAGCCCCCCCAGCCCACCAGGCTGGCATCCGTGGTAACCAGTTCCCAACGCGGAGTCAGAAATGACTTGCCCTTCTGGAGGTTGTGCGATATTAACCACCACTGAAGGGACTGCAAAAGGTGGGGAGACAATAGACAAGTCTGATTCAATGATAGTGGGCACCTGTCCCACTTTGCCAAGAGGAAGAGCTGAAGCGCCCTTATGTGTGGCAAATGGGACTGCCTCAAATGCAGCTACCATCAATCCCACTAGTCTCATCCCTAGGACGGACAGAGAGAGGATTTGGGGTAACTTATTACCCATCCGAACCTCTCTAACGTAGAGACCACCATCCTGGTGTCCAACTCTGATTGTTCGAGGGAGGAGGCCGCAATAAGAAGATCATCCAGAAAAGGCACAATGCGGATGCCCTGGACCCTGAATATAGCCATCACTCCTGCCAGCATCTTGGTAAAGACTCTTGGGGCCGAGGTAAGGCCGAATGGCAGGGCCACAAATTGATAATGCTGGTCTTCTATCGAGAACCTGAGAAATCTCTGGTGACCCGGAAAATAGGAATGTGCAAATAAGCATCCTTGATGTCTATGGATGTCATGAAGTCCCCCTGACGGAGAGCATCGATCGTTGATCTCAGAGACTCCATGCTGAATTTTCCGAAACGGATAAATTGATTGAGTCTCCTTAGGTCTAGGATAGGCCGAACAGAGCCCTCCTTTTTGGGTACCGTGAATAGGTTGGAGTAAAACCCCAAACCCCTTTTCGCTGGAGGCACTAGGCCGATAACAGCCATGTTTAACAGATTCGCTACTGCTGCCCGCAGTCCCTGCGCAATTGCCGGATCTGACGGCATCCGGGACATGAAAAATCTGGGAGGAGGCCGGGACTCGAATTCCAGTTAGTAACCGGAAGAGACTACTTCCAGAACCCAATTGTCTGATACCTCCTGAACCCGGACCTGGAAGAAGAACCGCAGCCGTCCCCCCACCCGTAAGGGTGAGGGCATCCCCTCATTGTTGAGCAGGCTTAGTGGCAGATTTGGTTTTGGACCCCCAATTCTGATTGGACGGCCACGTCCCTTTCCTCTATTCCACGAAAGGAACGACGTTGTTTCTTATGCTGAGGTAATTTACCTCCTTTAGTGAATCCAATTCTTTCTCCAAAGAGGCGCAATCCCACAAAAGGGAGCGCTGTAAGTGATTTCTTAGCTACAATATCAGCTGCCCACTGCCGCAACCATACTGACCGCCGGATGGCGACTAACAAGGCAGAGGTTCTGCTGCACATGAGCAGAGTTTCATCTAAGGCAGAAAGTACAAAACTTAGTAGCAAACATCTCACATCGCTTAAGAGCGACGTACTCATCAGAGGCCGGATCAAGCCCTGAGTATATCATTAGGTCTCTCACAACAGACCTAATAGCCACTGTCATGAGTGCCGAAGCACCAACAGGCAGCAAGGCCGAGCCCACACTGGAAAAAGCGCGGCATGCCATTTGATCAATACGCTTATCCTCTCCATCTTTAAGTGTAGTAGAGTCAGGAGAATGCAACACAGAAGAATTGGATAAATAAAGCACAGGGGCATCCACCCATGAGCAGAGTATCTTTTAAAAATACAGTCTCTCTATAAATTAATTAAATATTAATGCATAGATGGCCATTGTATGCTTGCGCACACATAGGAATTTGTCCTCCGTGTGAGGGTGTGAGTGTACACATGCCCAGAGCGGTGGGCACAGGTGGTGATGACCAACGCTTAACAGTATCAGCTGGGAAGGGATATTTCTTGTCCCAGCCCAAGGGAATGCCAGGAAGCCGCGCAGGCTTCTCCCATTCTTTAAGAATAATTTCATCAAAATGCTTTTGATTTGGAAATTCTAAACGAGGTTTAGAGACTCCAAAGAATTCCCCTTTTTGAGGAGGGACTACTTCAGGAGGAGTGATAACCAAAACCTCAAATAACTGAGCAAGAGCTTTTGGGGTATCCACAACACTTGCTTCACCCTGCTCAATCTCAGTACCAACAAATTGCTGTTCATCAGAAACATCTGATTCCTCATAATAATTCTCCTTCTTCTAACTAAGAAGGATCAGACCAATCAAGCAATTCACAATTGCCTGACTCCCTTGCCGGAGTGGCATGAGTCAAGTGCTTTCTTTTAGCTGAGGCCTTCTTAGGCACAGAGGTAGACATTAATCTTTCAAGATGAGCCAAATCAGCATGCGACTCACCACCCATGACAATATCATTGGGGGTACGGACAAGACATGGCGGAGTAGGAGATGAGGCATTAGCCGCAGGCCCTGAAGCCTGGGCCTCAGTTTGCTGCATAATAGTTAATTGTGCACAAGGGACGCAAAGAATTGCGTTATCCTCAACAAGGGATGCCCCACATCCAAAACATTGCCGAGTCTGTGCAGAGGGAATTGCATGTCCGTTATCCTGGGATGCCTCCATATGGTGTTTAGTATTATACTATAATTGATTATAGTCGCCAAGTATATATGGGATTTACGCAATTGCTACCCGGGATGCCCCTTTAAATAGTCCCAAGTGGGAGGATTGAAACACAAATGGACCCCCAAATAAGGCTTAAGGGCTTTTTTTTTTTTATATATAAGGACCAGGAGAAACCCCTTTTTAAATAAGGAGTTTCTACCTACAGAGAAAACAAAAAAACAGTCACCAAATGCACACAATATAAATAAATGACAGAAAAAAACTCCCTTGAGCCAAGCTGAATGTAAAAGCTGTATGTAAAACATACATAATAAAAATAAGAAATAAAGACTTATTTTATATATCTCTTTTTCTTTTGTGCATGGTGACAAATAAGCCCAGATAACGCCCCCCCTTCCCCCCTCCTTTTTACCCAGCAGGGTTAAAGGAGACTAAGGGGAGAGGATAGAAATGCACCCATAAGGCACAAGGGGATTATAAAGGGACAGGGGCATCCCATGCCGGGATCACCAACCCGGAAGCCGCCTACCCACATTTGGGTCTCACGGAGGAGTAATACTCCTGTATACACCAGAAGGTGTATGTATCTACCTTTGCCTGAACCACACAGCCAGGGCTGGGAGGCATACAATATAACCAAACAGGCTTAAAGAGTTTCAGACAGAAATAGAGAAAAAAAATGGCCGGGGCAAACCCGGCTACCTGCAGCTTGAAGGAGAGTCATCTTCTGAATGCTTCGCAGACTGCAGAGACGAAAAGACTGAGGAATAGTGGGAGGAACCCAGTACTTATGGACCAGGAGGGGCTCCTTTTTTCCATGTCATCTCTACAAGATCGCCCTCTACAGGCCGGGTTCCCAAGTGTCATGAATATCGGGAAGTGGGGGGTGTGACATACTAGGAATAAAGGTTAGCAACTCCTGACAAACACTATCATGCCATATTTCTCCTGGTTCGTTTATATTATTGGGCAGGAAATCCAATCTATGATTTTCAAATTAACAGTCTCTCAGGAGTGGTTAAACCAGACCAACAACCTTATAAGAAACAGTGCTCATATACATCCTTTCCCAGGGGAATTCATATTGCTGCATATAAAAACTAATTTATCTTAAAAACTAATTTATTAACTCCTGCTGTGGTTAATTTTCCCTCCTCAATGGCATCCTATGGAGTTGCCAGTGGCCTGCAAAGAGGACTTGCTGTTGTGTTTTTCTGCCACTTTGCATTGTGGGTTATGTTGGCTAAACCCAGGCAGCAGCATGGCTGTAATCTTGAGAAAGAAAGCCTCCCGGGTGCTTCAAACAATAGTTTTATGCCATGCAGGCACCCCCGCGAATGCCCTGGAAAGAGGACCGTGTGTATTGCACTTTGATGTCTCTAATATTTTATTATCTAGTGTAGTGATTCAATATCGTTAGGGGGACTGTCTTACTAGTTCAATGTCCACATTTTAGGATTGTTTATTATGGTTGTTGTTTGCATTGGTGATACTTGTTGATTATGTATTTTATAATGGTTAGGCGTATAGAATATTAATAATTATGCACTTTATAGTATATGGTATTAATAATTATATAATATAGTATGGATTTTGCACTTTATTATTATTGGTCTGCACTTATTTTTCCCCAAAAGTGGCAAATGTAAAAAAAAATGTAAAAAGTAAACTCACCTGTTACGGGCGCTCCCGCGTTGCCTGCCACACTGCGGGAGCCCAGAAGAGCAGCGGGCTCTGTCCCTGCCGCTGCGATCGCTGTCTTTTAACGGCAGCGATGGCAGCAGTGGGGCCTGAGACAGCGCCCGCCGCTCCTCCATCTGCTGCCGCTTCCGGGTTCAGCACATGCGAGCACCCAGGTCAGGGCAGCAGGTGGACGTGGCCTGCACTGACAGGCCACACCCACCCGCTGCACTGACCTGGGTGTTTGCCTGTGCCCAGGAAAAGGCAGCAGATGGAGGAGCGGCGGGCGTTGTCTCAGGCCCCGCTGCTGCCATTGCTTCAGGTAAAAGACAGCGATCGCAGTGGCTGAGACAGTGACAGAGCCCACCGCTGCCCACCCCATTCACGGAGCCGGACGCTCAGCGGAGCGGCGGAGAGGTGAGTTTTACTTTTTTTTAAACTACCTATGGGAATAGGGGGAGGGGGGATGCCACACTACCTATGGAAATGGGGGGATGCCACACTACATATGGAAATGGGGGGGATGCCAAACTACCTATGGAAATGGGGGGAGGGGGAATGCCACACTACCTATGGGAATAGGGGGAGGGGGAATGCCACACTACCTATGAAAATGGGGGGATGCCACACTACCTATGGAAATGGGAGGGGGATGCAACAATGCCTATGATAATGGGGGGGTACACTGCCTATGGAAATAGGGAGAGGGGGAATGCCACACTACCTATGAGAATGGGAGGGGGGGATGCCACAATGCCTATGATAATGGGGGGGGGGGGGCACACTGCCTATGGAAATAGGGGGAGGGGGATTGCCACACTACCTATGGAAATGGGGGAACGCCATACTACCTATGGAAATAGGGGGAGGGGGATTGCCACACTACCTATGGAAATAGGGGGAGAGGGAATGCAACACTACCTATGGGAATAGGGGGAGGGGGATTGCCACACTACCTATGGGAATGGGGGAATGCCACAATACCTATGGAAATAGGGGGAGGGGGAATGCCACACTACCTATGGAAATGAGAGGGGGGGATGCCACAATGCCTATGATAATGGGGGGGGCACACTGCCTATATGGGGAATGGGAGGGGGGAATGCCACACCGCCTATGGGAATGGGAGGGGGGATGCCACAATGCCTATGATAATGAGGGGGGCACACTGCCTATGATAATGAGGGGGGCACACTGCCTATATGGGGAATGGGAGGGGAATGCCACACTGCCTATCGGGAATGGGATAGGGGATGCCACACTGCCTATATGGGGAATGGGATGGGGGGATGCCACGCTGCCTATGCCATTGGGGTATCCCACACAGCCTATGGGAATAGGGGGGATGCCACCCTGCCTATATGGGGAATGGGATGGGGGGGATGCCACATTGCCTATGGCATGGGGCATGCCACACTGTTTGTAATGATGTGTTTTTGGTTTAAATAATTTTTTTTCTTATTTTCCTCCTTCAAATCTTGTGCATCTTATGGGCAAAAAGGGCGAAAAATATGGTAATTCATGGTAGAACTTGTCAGATATTGAATTAATTTATTTACATCAAATTGTATATAATTTTATATAATATATGCACTAGCACTATTATTATATTTTTTTTGATAATCCCATCAAAGAATACATTTTTGTAATGGCTATATTGCCCCTTGTAGCATATCTTTGTGTGTATTTTTAGTTTTTAAGTGGTTTTAATTTGTCTTGTTTTTCTTATATATGTGACTATTCAATAGTTTGTTTGGTTGAGGATGCTTCTTAGGGGACATTAAAGTGATACTGAAGGCAAAGGTAATTGTTAGATTATTGTGTTGGGCTACATTTGGCACTGTCCTAATTTTGAAATTGAAGCAGAAATGGCAGAGATATCGATGTTTACAGGTTCAGCCAATTACATTCTCATTATTATTCCGTCCCCCAATCAGCTCAGCAGAGCGGGACAGGATTGCTGGTCCCTCCTCCCGCTCCTCCTCTAGATTCACCACATTGCTGTCAGCACAGAGAGCTTATTAGTATGCAGCATCACAGCTCCAAGGGCCACGCCTAATTTTATCAGAAGATAAATCAAGTGAACCTGTAAACCTTGATATCTCGGTCATTTCTTCTTTGATTTAAAAACGGAAAACAGTTCAGGACAGTGCCAAATGTAGCCCGACGCAATGGTGTAACAATTACCTTTGCCTGCTATAGCACTTTAAGGTGCTGGCCATGTGAGTTTTTTATTTTTTCGTTATATATTTATATAGTCTGTAAGAGCAGTGCCCCCTTCTAGGTGACTGCCCTAGACACAGGCCTAGGGTTGCCTAATGGGAAATGCCCCCTGTAAACATGGGTTTACACATATTCCATTATTGACTGTGGTACAGTTGATGGTATAATGTTTTAATTAAATTTCAAGTATGAATATTTGTGCATCATAGTGAATAATACCATATTTTTCGCCCTATAAAATGCACTTATTTTTCCCCAAAAGTTGGAGGAAATAGTGCGACAGAAAGAGACACGAACGCACACATATACATCACTGGCGTCCTCCGTCTTAGTCATTGCTGCTGCCCGCCACCTCCGCTCCTGCCACTGGCTGCCACTTCCATAGCCGCCGCAAGTTCAGAGCAATCCAGTTCCAGCTTCTGGGTGGGCGTGGCCTATGACTCTTGCCAGCGCCATGTATTTTGGATGCCCACACACTGCCTGTAATTGGGATGCTGCACACTGCCTGTATTTGGGATACCTCACACTGCCTGTATTTGGGACGCCTCACAATGCCTGTAAATGGGATGCCCGCACAATGTCTGTATTTGGGATGCCCACTCACTGCCTGTATTTTGGATGCCTGCACACTGTCTGTAATTTGGATGACCACACACTGTCTGTGATTGGGATGCCTGCACACTGCCTGTAATTGGGATGCTGCACACTGCCTGTAATTAGGATGCTGCACACTGCCTGTAATTGGGATGCTGCACACTGCCTGTAATTGGGATGCTGCACACTGCCTGTAATTGGGATGCTGCACGCTGTCTGTAATTGGGATGCTGCACACTGCCTGTAATTGGGATGCCCCTCACCGCCTGTAATGTTGGGTCTGTTATAGGGTGATTCTTAACACTGTCTATAATAGGGTGATCGGAAGGGGTTATTTTAGCACACCATTTGGTTCAGAATATTTTTTTATATTTTTCTCCTCCAAATCCTGGGTCTGTCTTATGGTCTTATAGGGCGAAAATGTGGTAAACAGGTTTAGACAGTAACTTATATCTAACTAAACATGATGTACAGCATTTGTAGGGTGCCATGTGTGATACCATACATACAGCAGCAGGACTAGAAGAGTAATCAAAGATTTAAATCCCTGGGATTTTAGGTGTATCCTAATTTAGGATGCCATGCGGTATGAAACCCCCCAGCTTGCCCAATATGAAGCAACAACATCCCCACTCAACAGCTTACATAATGGCTGCAGTACCTGCCCACGCACAAGTGACAGCCAATCAACCCTCCTTGGTGTGGTGAGCCTGCAACCCAGAGATGTGATGCAAGTACCATGTGACCTCCGGATTAAGGTGAGTATAATGCGAACCTGGACCTTTTACACAACGAGGAATCTCACATCAGGATACCCCAGGGGCCAACTTTGACCCAACACTAGGGACTTTAAGGCGAGGTGATGAGAGGTTTGGTCCACTTTTAACCAACTTAGGCAAACTTATAATCAGAAACACAAAATCTCCTGATGTTTTATGGTTTTTACCTGGGTTAGGTTTGAATGACCCGCTATCTGCTTGAATCTTTTCGGGAAGAAAGCTGCCCTGGGTTTCTGTGCTGTAATTTGATGTAACATCTGTCTCAATTCTTGCCATTTGGGGGTTCTAAGAAAAGGTGAAAGGAAATAAAAAGGAAATTAGCCAACATGAGAAAACATGATGAAATTAAGTATACAGATTTGTGCCCTGGCTATGGCTAACTTTCTGCTTGTAAATCCAGCACTGTGTCATACAGAGCTAGCCTTTCAAACATCACCACCAGACTTTGCTCCTCCTCTGGCAAGCTTGTTTCTGGAGTATGCAAAAGCAGCATCAGTGTCGTCGTCACCTCCTCCTGAGCGGACCTAGCATTGTGCCGTTTTGCAGATGATCTGGCCCTACCTTGGCTCTGCTCTTTGTCGCTCCCAATGTCAGAAGTACCTTTGTGCTCTGACGAAGCCCCATCCTTGTTGCCTGGTTCCCAGGTCCTGTCCAAAAATACATCATCATACTCTTCCTCCTGATCCCCACCACTTTCCTGTTCTGATGTTTCATCATGATCTACTCCCCCCCCACACCACAACCACCTTCATAACTGCCAGTATGTTCATGTCCACCACCACTCCTACTTCCACAGCTATGTGTCTTGGGCACCGTTTCCACCTCCTCTGTCATCAAACAAATTCTCCTCATCACTAACCATAGCATAACCACGGGGCTGCTGAGAGAAGCTGGTGCCCCACTGGGGGGGGGGGGGGGGGGCAGTAAAGAGACGGATGATGGAAGAGAAAGGCTTCTTTTACTGTGATGTGTAGCTGTAGTGGAGGAAGAATCCACTGAAACCTGGCTCAAAGTTGTTACGTCACAGTCTTCCTCCTCCTGAGATGAGCAAGAGCGAGTCAACCAGTCCACAATGGATACATTGTCCGAAATAACATGCCCACTGGAGGAAATGGACAGCTCTGGCTTGTTGATGCTGCTACAACTACCACGTACATTGCTGCAGCTGCTACTACTAGCGGTGGCAGGCCTGGGCAAATGGATGCTGCCACTACTATGGCTGGGCAAATGGCTGGTGCTACTTTTACTGGGCCTGGGCACATGGCTGCTGACCACAGTGTTGGTACTGGCACAAACATCCACATCCTTGGTGGCAGAAGGAATTGCAGGGATGTCTTTTCCTCTACCCTGTCCTTTCCCACCTCTTCCTTTCCCAGACATTTTACTTCATATTTCAAAAAAATTATTTGGAGCAGCGCACCCACCAAAATGACACACTTGCACAGCCCAGCTGAAACAGACAAATGTGACCTAAAATATCGCTTGGCCGGTGAACGATTTTTTTTTTTTTACTGTATTTAACAAACAGGCACCATGTACCCCAACTTAAAGAGACAGGGCCTGCACAGCTAAAACAGAGCTGCCCCCTTGTTTTCTTACAACTGTATTTAACAAAGAGGCACAGTGGACCCCAACTTAAAGAGGGACAGGGCCTGCACAGGTAAAACAGAGCTGCCCCCCTTGTTTTCTTACAACTGTATTTAACAAAGAGGCACCATGGACTCCAGCTTAGAGAGAGATGGCGCCTGCACACTTAAACCAGACCTACCCTTTGTTTTTTTTAAACTGCATTTAACAAAGAAGCACCATGGATCACAACTTAGAGAAAGATGGTGCGTGCACACTTGAAACAGAGCTGCCCCCCCAAAAAAAAATTCATTGGCAGGTGAAAAAGCTTGATATTTTTTTAACTGTATCAAACACTGAGGCACTGTGGAACCCAACTTCGAGAGATGTGGTGCATGCACACTTGAAACAGAGCAGCCCCCCCCCCCCAAAAAAAATTAATTGGCAGGTGAAAAAGATTGACATTTTTTAAACTGTATTAACCCTTTAACTGCCAGCCTACCTAGAGTTTTTGTCACCCTCTGTTGCAGACCATTTTCACTATTTTGTGCTACACATGTTCAACTGTGATTTTTTTTAAAGGGATTTCTATGGGCACCTTGCCGTCTTTCAAGAAAAACAACCTTTTACATCTGAAATACCCCCAAGCACACTAGGCGTACCAGGCCTGTTGATGAGTTCGCAGTTTTTTGGAAGTAACCTCTCAATGAATGATTTGGTTGCAAAGGGTTTACCTTAAAAAAAAAAAAAAAGCAAAATCAAAGCCACATTTTCCTTAAAACCCAATATGCAAACAAGAAGAAACAAGTTTTATGCACTTCCTAAAGTGCATAAGTCGGCAACATCGCCACCAGGCCGGCCGATTGTCTCAGGCATGGGGGCTCTGACTGAACAAGCCAGCCGATATGTGGATCAGCATCTTCAGCCCCTGGTCATGGGCCTGCCGTCGTATGTTAAGGACACGGGCCATATTGTCTGTGTTCTTGACGACCTATGGGTGAGCCCTGATGCGCTTCTGGTGACTCTGGACGTGGAGGCCATGTATTCCAGCATTCCACATGAGCTGGGATTAAAAGCAGTTGAATTCTTCCTAAACGAGTTAGATATCGAGGAACACGACCATAATCTTTTCCTGCTTCGGCTCCTCAATTTCGTCCTCACCCACAACCTCTTCCTATTTAAAAACCAACTATACCACCAGATACAGGGGACCGCGATGGGGACAACATGTGCCCCATCGTTTGCGAACCTGTATCTGGGCTGGTGGGAAAGGGGGTTGTGGGCGGAGGACAAAATGGCCAGGTACCTGTGCCACGCCGAAACGTACATCAACGACATCCTGGTCATATGGCAGGTTCACTTGCGAGTACAATCAACATAATGTGACATTTTTAGATATAATGATCAATAAGGACTCACGAGGCCATATAAATACTACACTATACCGTAAGGCGTCTGCGGCCAATATTACTTTAAGAGCCTCAAGCTCCCACCCTAATCATTTATTAAAAAGTATCACATATGGAGAATATATTCGGGCTCGCAGAAATTGCAGCACATCTGAATCCTTCCAAAAGGAAGCAGATAACATCCGTAGGAGGCTATCAGAGAGAGGGTACAAACAAGTCACCCTAAAAGCTGTCTACAGGAAGGAAAGAGGGTAGATAGACAGACATTGTTATATAGACCCAAACGCATCAAGGAACATCAAGGCCCTGCATTGATTCTCACGTATACTGAGTCACATGACAAAATACGTCACATAATAAAAAAACATTGGCCAATTCTGCTCAATGACACTCATATTAGGACATTCCTACCTCAAGAGCCTAGAATAATTTTTAGAAGGTCCCAGAATTTAAGGGACCGATTAGTACACAGCCATCATAATACAAATAGGCGAAAGGAATTTTGTAAACAAAAAGGAACCTATCGCTGCGGTGGCTGTAACATGTGTGGGTTCATGTTATCAGGCCCCACAGTGACCCTACAGGGAAAGGGGGAAATAAAAATTAAACATTACATTAATTGTCAGTCGACGAATGCAGTATACCTTCTGACGTGTGGTTCTGGATGCTTCTAAGTCGGGAAAACAAACCGCCAGCTCAGACGGCGTGTCTATGAACACCAATACAATATAAAAACAGGGAACCAAAAAACCCCAGTGGGTCGCCACTTTGCAATAAAACATAACAAAGATCCTAGCTCCCTAAAAGTTCAGGGACTTGATCGAGTACATCCATCACAGAGAGGGGGAGATATCCGTAAAGCAACCCTGCAGGCTGAAACTAAGTGGATATATAAGCTAGGGGCATCCCGATTTCCAGGGCTGAATGACAGTCTAAGTTTTGCCCCATTTATCTAGCGAATGCACCCATTCAGAAACTCGGAAGGAGTCCAATTCAGAAAATATAAACATACTAATGCTAGGAAACATTTGGATAGCTGTTAGCAGGGAGTAGACTCAAAATAGTCATCATATAGGACTAGGCTGTTGCCATAAATCAATTGGTATCGATGGCAGCCATTTATCTGTCAAAATGATATATATATAAAATAATTGTGGATGTGCGTAATTGCAAAATGTAAACTGAAGGGGACATGGCTGAACACCTGAATTAAACCGTTGGCGGAGGACCTGTTTTTGATCATACCTTTTGGAACTCTGGACAGTAGTCTCTAAGGCCCCCAATAGACATTAAAGGACATGTCTACCAGGCTATGGAAGTAGGATACCCACAGTAGGATATATTTTGTGGGTGGGATACCCACAATAGGACATATTCACATAATAGGGGACACCATTATTCATAAACTTCGCCCAGGTTAGAAACATGGACGGGGACTCCAGAATAACAATAATAAATAAATTATTATAATAATAATAATAATAATAATAATAATAAATAAATTATAATAATAATAATAATAATAATAAATTGTGGATTAGAATGCCCCGTATAGGGGAAACATAACCATTGCCACCAATAACTGCTTCACTATAATATATTTATACAACATATATTAAGAATGATGAAATCATACTGTACTGTTTTTCAAAACAAAAAAAGTAGGAGGGCTGAGGCTCAATGAGCACAGATCCCTAATTAACTTAGTGCGATGTATGAGCAGTACTCCGAGAATATGG
The DNA here is from genome assembly GCA_027917425.1 of Gastrophryne carolinensis. Lineage (NCBI taxonomy): Eukaryota > Metazoa > Chordata > Amphibia > Anura > Microhylidae > Gastrophryne > Gastrophryne carolinensis. The sequence continues at coordinate 392,322,714 of CM051237.1, read as the reverse complement.
AGTGGAGACGCAGACAAATACGTGTTTGACTTATATGAGTCTCATGAATTAATGACTTAGTACCTATTCTATCTTAGAGGCTCTTGATAATGTGAAGCAGCATTGGTGGGACACTAATTTAAGAAAATACAAACAATTATAAAAACTCTAGTGACCCAAAAGCATTATAATGCTTTATACAGCTGTACACAGAAGGCGCCGGCCGGGCTCCAACAAAATGGAGCCGCAGCTTCAATAGTTTGGTGACGTCACATGGCATGTCGGGTAGTGCGCAGACGAGCATTCCGGTGCCTGGAACGCAGTCACTTCCGGCTGACACCGGGGAGGAGACGCGCACCCGGCCCAGAGTGTAAAAAACCCTGTGATGGGTAGCGGCCCACACATATTTCTAATCACGCCAGCAGCAAGCAGCACACATTGAGGAAGACGAGGGGCAGTCCCCGCCTATGGAACACATCATACACACTCACGTGGCAGCTTTCATCTAAAGGTATAAGAATGCATACCAGCGCTTCTTCTAGCACCTATTTTAGCATTGAACAGCTTAACTTTACTGAAAGTATGAAAACATAGACAGTCCTGAGTGACGTCTTGCCCCCTTTGTACAGGCTTGTAATGAGGGATCTTTCTTTCCAGATATAGCCTGGCTGTCATTTCCTCTGGGGGGATCCTCTGATAAGCCCAAGCCCGTTACAGGTACAGCCAACGGTATTATTAACTTTAGTAAACAAATGAGCAATTTCATCAAAGCTGGCAGACATGTAATAAACTCACTATGCTGAGTGATCTGGAGGCTGTCAAGCCCCAAAGGTATCTCTGAATAACCTAATGAACTTTAAAATCTATTTTAAAGGCCAGCTGATTTCCTGCAAAATTTCATGACGGTGTTCCTACCATGTCCTCCCCGGTGTCTTATTATTATTTGAATATTGTTATAAAAAGACAAAGATAAGAAGGATGATGACTAATGTTCCTATTCCTTGCATACTAATAACAATACAGGTACAATATGAAACTCATTTAAATTTTACTTAAAGTTCGATACATAAAGTGATAATTCATTACAGTATTTGAAACATACACAATGATTTGTCATCTTTCCCATAAGGGCATTGAGAAAGCCACAGAGGTGTGGCGAAACATGTCTGCCAGATATTGAGACAGTCTGTGGAGACTTCTTATCCAACTTATGAAATTCTTTGGGAAAGCGTGACCAAAGACATTATGTTATATATTTTATCAACTTCTGTATATGAAATGACAATGGAATCATGTGATTTGTGATTTATGAAATGTTATTAATAAATGTGAAGTAAGACTTCTGTTACAAAAACAAGCAGTGTGGTCATAATCAAATGCTCGTTACCCATACCGGGGATAGCCTTAGCCCGGACCAAGCGACATAAATCTGAAAGAACAAGGTCCCCCGAGCAGAACAATACCCAACATGCATAGGTACTTTTAACTGCCAGCCTACTTGAGGTTTTGTCACCCTCTGTTGACAGGTCATTTTTCACCAATTTGTGCTACATTTAACTAAGATTTTTGCATGAATTTCCAGGAAAATTACATATTTTCTTTATAGTTTTTTAAAATATTAGATTAGATTAGAGTAAAAAAATGGATTTTTTTTTAGGTTGTCTCATTTATTTTAAATACAACATTTCTTATTATATCATAAGTAAACCATATTGCACGTGAATGCCCCATTTCTCTGAATTACAATGGTACCACATATGTATCGGTAGCCCCCCATTTCTGCCCAGGATACCCCTCAAACTGACAAGAGCACTTAACATTTACATGTAAAATACAACTACTATCCACACTATAAAGGGTTAAATTAAAAAATTCGCAGGGGGAGGGAACCCTTAAAAGTCCCCCCAAAAGTGGTCCCCCCCCAAAAAAGCCAGCCTCTGTTGCCCCCCTGCACTGCAAGCTACAAGCCCTCACAGACTAAATGGAACCTGGCCATTCTGCCCCCCCCCCCTTGGGCTTTGGAGAGGCAGGTAATGGGGGGCTGGGGGTTAATGGCAAGTCACCCAATAGCCGCAGGTGACTTGCCAGTCCCCTAAGCCTTGTGAACTAGTATAGAGGTCTCATAAATCTCTTATCAGTTCACAAAGTTTACATAAATGTAAAAAAAAAACACATGGGGGAGGCCCCATTTTTGGGGAAATTTTAAGGGTTAAAAACCCTTACAAACTCCACAAAAAAATTGCGTGAGGTCCCCCCCTACCCAGCATAACCAGCCCAGGGACGAGCTATGGGGCTTTGTAGAACATGGCGCAACTCTTGATGGTTAACTACGGTAGTTTGTTGCATCAGTATAAGCTTATATTTTCTGCAGTTTAAAGTTTAAATGAAGATTTTAATGATAATACTACATTTGTTATGAGCCCTTAGACACCACAAACCATTAAAATTTCCCCCTGGCAGAAAGCAGCGGCAATCATAAAGACTCAAAACAAGAATCTCCAGACAACCTTAGCAGAAACCCTGACATCTTGAATACATGATATGGAAATATTTGAGAGGTATCAGAAGGTTCCAGAGAATAAATGCATGAGTGCAGAATTTTACATCAGCTTACAATGCATCAGTTTCCAATGTTACTGTTTTTAACAATGCTCTTATAATACGTTCAAGGTGGAAATTTCCTTTTAAGTCTTAAGTTGTTGATTCTATTTCAACAGATATATCAAAAAAGACTTTCTAGTGTGCAGTTTCTGCTTTTGCTAAAACATCTAAAACTGGACAAAGGGAAAACAAATGGGCAAGAAAATCATAGCTCCCTTAAACCCATGCTTCAATAGAGTGGCACTCTCATCTGAACTTCTAATGGAGAAAAAAATTGTGAATATGTGTTTTAAATGTTATATAAATGATATTACATAATTTAAGACAGCTGGTGATTTACATTTCGGTAACAAAATAGATGTTCTTACCCAAAAATTTAAAATGGACATAAATTGCCATTTAGCTCAAAGAGGAGCAACAGGGTAGGTTAAAACCTACCCCAAGCCTCACCGATCTGCTGCACCCCCTCTGGTTTTACCTTTGGGCATTATTAAGTCACCTCACCAAGGGATACATCTTCTGGGTCCCTCGGTTTAAGGACGGCGCCATCTTGCATCCCAAAATCTGCTTTATACAGCTGTACACAGAAGGCGCCGACTGGGCTCCAACAAAATAGAGCCGTGGCTTCAATAGTTTGGTGACGTCACATGGCATATCCGGGTAGCGCGCAGACGAGCATTCCGGTGCCTGGAATGCAGTCACTTCCGGCTGACACCGGGGAGGAGACGCGCACCCGGCCCCGGAGTGTACAAAACCCCGTGATGGGTAGCGGGCCACACATATTTCTAATCACGCCAGCAGCAAGCAGCACACATTGAGGAAGACGAGGGGCAGTCCCCGCCTATGGAACGCATCATACACGCTCACGTGGCAGCTTTCATCTAAAGGTATAAGAATGCATACCAGCGCTTCTTCTAGCACCTATTTTAGCATTGAACAGCTTAACTTTACTGAGAGTATGAAAACAGACGGTCCTGAGTGACGTCTTGCCCCCTTTGTACAGGCTTGTAATGAGGGATCTTTCTTTCCAGATATAGCCTGGCTGTCATTTCCTCTGGGGGGATCCTCTGATAAGCCCAAGCCCGTTACAGGTACAGCCAACGATATTATTAACTTTAGTAAACAAATGAGCAATTTCATCAAAGCTGGCAGACATGTAATAAACTCACTATGCTGAGTGATCTGGAGGCTGTCAAGCCCCAAAGGTATCTCTGAATAACCTAATGAACTTTAAAATCTATTTTAAAGGCCAGCTGATTTCCTGCAAAATTTCATGACGGTGTTCCTACCATGTCCTCCCCGGTGTCTTATTATTATTTGAATATTGTTATAAAAAGACAAAGATAAGAAGGATAATGACTAATGTTCCTATTCCTTGCATACTAATAACAATACAGGTACAATATGAAACTCATTTAAATTTTACTTAAAGTTCAATACATAAAGTGATAATTCATTACAGTATTTGAAAGATACACAATGATTTGTCATCTTTCCCATAAGGGCATTGAGAAAGCCACAGAGGTGTGGCGAAACATGTCTGCCAGATATTGAGACAGTCTGTGGAGACTTCTTATCCAACCTTATGACATTCTTTGGGAAAGCGTGACCAAAGACATTATGTTATATATTTTATCAACTTCTGCATATGAAATGACAATGGAATCATGTGATTTGTGATTTATGAAATGTTATAATAAATGTGAAGTAAGACTTCTTTTACAAAAACAAGCAGTGTGGTCATAATCAAATGCTCGTTACCCATACCGGGGATAGCCTTAGCCCGGACCAAGCGACATAAATCTGAAAGAAAAAGGTCCCCCGAGCAGAACAATACCCAACATGCATAGGTACTTTTAACTCTTAACTGCCAGCTTACTTGAGGTTTTGTCACCCTCTGTTGACAGGTCATTTTTCACCAATTTGTGCTACATTTAACTAAGATTTTTGCATGAATTTCCAGGAAAATTACATATTTTCTTTATAGTTTTTTAAAATATTAGATTAGATTAGAGTAAAAAAATGGATTTTTTTTTAGGTTGTCTCATTTATTTTAAATACAACATTTCTTATTATATCATAAGTAAACCATTATATGGAAATATCTGAGAGGTATCAGAAGGTTCCAGAGAATAAATGCATGAGTGCAGAATTTTACATCAGCTTACAATGCATCAGTTTCCAATGTTACGGTTTTTAACAATGCTCTTATAATACGTTCAAGGTGGAAATTTCCTTTTAACCCTTTAAGTGCCAAGCACGTAACACCTACGTGCTGGCTTGGCTGGGCCTTAAGTGCCAAGCCCGTAGGTGTTACGTGCTTGACTTTCCTCGCTTCTAGTTTAAAAAATAAAAATCAAAAATACTCACCTGACCCCTTGTTGGATCCGGCCGGGTCTCCTCTTTAATTTGGTGCCATCCGATCCCCCGTGGGGGGTCGGATGGCTCCAGGAGAGCCCCCGGAATAGGCCGCCCCCCCCCCCCCCGCTTCTGCAGCAGCAGCTGCTAACTGTAAAAAAAAATAAAAAATAAAAATGACATTCACTTACCTGTGTGTGCGCTGGCTCCCGCTGTCCCTCCTCTTCACCTGGGGGGCCTCCGATCCCCCCCCAGGACTTACCGATCTTCAGGAGAGAGCCTGGGAGGCTCTCTCCTCTCTTCTTCACGATGGTGGCCGCCATCTTGCCTCTAAGCCCCGCCCCCTTGGGGGCGGGGCTTATGACGTCATCCCGGTCCCGATCACCGGCTTCAGCTTTCTCAGCTTCTCAGATGCCGGTGATCGGTGCCCTGGAAGGAGGTGACAGGAGATCCTCTGATCTCCTGCCTTCTCCTTCTCTGGATGCCGATCACAGGCATCTGTCAGCTGAGCGGCGAGGGACAAGAGCTTGCAATCGAAGGTAAGTACAGTTAAAAAAATTTTTTTTTTTTTGAATAAAATACTTTTTATTATTGTGTGGTGGTTTTTTTAACAGTTAACCCTTTGTGAGCTGGTAAGGGGTCCATGAGACCCCTTATACCAGTTCACAAGGCTGGGGGGGTGGCAAGTCACCTGCCCTAGCGGGTGGCTTGCCATTAACCCCCGCACCCCCATTACCTGCCTCCCCAAAGGCCAGGGGGGGGCAGAAGAGCCCGGGCCCACATAGGCTATGTGGGCTCGTAGGCTGCAGGGTGGGGGGGCCACCAAAGCTGGCCCCCCCACTCTGTGCCTACAAGCCCCCATAGCTGGTCCCGGGCTGGTTACTTTGGGTAAGGGGGACCCCACGTCATTTTTTTTTTTGGATTTTTAAGGGTTTTTAACCCTTAAAAATCCAAAAAAAAATGGGGTCCCCCTCCCCGGGAAGGGGGACCCTATGTCATTTTTTTTTTTAATTAACCATTTGTCATCCAGCAGCTATAAAAGGCTTCTGGGCAGGAAAGGGTGTCTACCTATACATATGTGGTATCGCTGTAACCGGGAGAAATTGGGGTTTCTCACGCAATAAGATTTTATTGACAAACTTACATTTTTTATTACAAAAAAACTCTACAAATTGTAAAAAAATATATTTTTTTTAATTTTTTTCACACATTTCACCCAAAAATGTTGAGAATACACCTAAAAAATACAAACAAGACATTTCATGTTAAAGCCCAGACTCTGTTGAAAAAACAATATATAATTTTCCTGGGAAATCCCTGGAAATCCTTTCAAAAATGACAGTTGAACATGTGTAGCGCGAAACAGTGAAACTCAGTCTGGCAACAGGGAGTGGCAAATGCTGCAGGTAGGCTGGCAGCGAAAGGGTTAAGTCTTAAGTTGTTGATTCTATTTCAACAGATATATCAAAAAAGACTTTCTAGTGTGCAGTTTCTGCTTTTGCTAAAATATCTAAAACTGGACAAAGGGAAAACAAATGGGCAAGAAAATCATAGCTCCCTTAAACCCATGCTTCAATAGAGTGGCACTCTTATCTGAACTTCTAATGGAGAAAAAAATTGTGAATATGTGTTTTAACTGTTATATAAATGCTATTACATAATTTAAGACAGCTGATGATTTACATTTCGGTAACAAAATAGATGTTCTTACCCAAAAATTTAAAATGGACATAAATCACCATTTAGCTCAAAGAGGAGCAACAGGGTAGGTTAAAACCTACCCCAAGCCTCACCGATCTGCTGCGCCCCCTCTGGTTTTACCTTTGGGCATTATTAAGTCATCTCACCAAGGGATCCATCGTTTAAGGACGGCGCCATCTTGCATCGCAAAATCTGCGAAACTTTGCTGAGCTGCGAGATCGCGGTGGGACATTGATGAGCGTGGCTAAGGCCAGGCTTATCATAAACAGATGGCTAAGTGGATGGCAGGGTGAGGATCGGGTCCTGAAGCAGCCGCGACATCCAAAAAGTAAGTAGGGGCCAATGGGGGGGGGGGAATCGAACCCTTTCTTTTCGGTCTGATGTTCCTCCTTTCCCCCAAAACCCAATTTGTGAATTCATTTAAACATTACAAAACAAGAAATATTTTCCCACTCCATGTAAAGAATTTACTCTCTTACCGGAAGCCAGGTCATGTGTGAGTGGCTGTCAAAGCTTTGGTGTCACGAAGGATCATGGATGACCCTTTTATCAAAATCACCAAAATGGGGTTAAGCTTGAGAAGTTAAGGGCATCCATAAGTATAAAATTAAAAAGAAAATTCTTTGAGTACTTACCTGTAGAATTAATTTCTCTTCCATTATTACTTCAGGACATCAGAAGAATTCAGAGACGAATAGGTTAACCACACCCTTCGTGAGAGGTTAACCCATTCGTCTCTAAATTCTTCTGATGGTCTGAAGTAAAATGGAAGAGAAAGAAGGGATACCCATTTCATCTTCATAGAAGTTCTATCCAGTTCCATTGCTTTAAAGATTACCAATTCTATACTTCCCTGTCCCATCTTCAAACTTGCCCCCACCAATTATTTGATACTGGACATTAAAGAGAGCTTTCTAGCTCAATAATCAAGTGCAACCTGTTTGGATTATGAATCATTCAGTTGTACTACAAAATCTATCCAATGTAATAAAGGTGTGTGGTTTATGGTTATCATGATCATGTTGCAGGGTTCACCTCTTGGTTAAAAGATAGTTAAAACCCCTAATTACATCAAATCAAGTTGGTCAAATAAAACCATATAAATTGAAACTCACCCAACAGTGACACATTTCAGGTTCACATGGCCCCTAATTACACAAAAGTATAATATATTGACCTTGCCTATCTGGTCTAATACACCATACACCACATGTAAATTCTCAGTTTTGGGCAAGTTAACCCTCCCCACCAACACCCACAAGCACCTCCCACAAAGAAAGTCAGGGAGAAGTGGCGGAGCCAACAGCCATGCTGTAAAGATGCAGGCTGAGCTCTTCGCTGCATAGCCAGAAATAGCCCACCCTGCCTATCATTAGTAGCCCTACCAATACCTGGAGCACAGACCCTGTTAATCACAGCGTGACTCCCAGCAGCATGGCTGACAGCACGGCTGGATTCAACGATTCCTCATAAGAGACTCAGGCTACAGCCAGTGAGTACAGGAAGCAACAGGGATGATTCGCCAGCAGTGTGTGTCTCCATTACCACCAGGCTCAACAGGTGCCAGGCACAACTAGTTTATTCCGGTTGGCACAAATCCATCCTGACAAAACCGCAAATTGGTCAGCCTGTGCTTCTCCTTCCAGGTCTCTCAGGCCCCATGAACAAACTGGAACACCATCTTGGCACACAGAAACAAGGATCTGTGCAAAGGTGGCCTCAGCTGGAAGCAGTTTACAATGGTCAAAATGGGACCACCATCCTCCACCAGAGCGGAGTTCTAGCTGTCCTTGGAGTCCAAATATGCAAAACCTCCGTGATAGAACAACCAAGACAGAACAAAGAATCAGCAACTTGGATGATACAGGTCATCCTATAGGACAGAAAATTTGATAGAAAGTGAATCATATAAATAATAAATGAGATGATCTTGAGATCAAGACACTAGAAGTTAATAAAACCCTGAGATAGAATAACATAAAATACAGCATGCTGTACCCCGCAAAAGCCCCGTATCGTGACTGGTACCAACCACACTCTTGGGGGATGGGGGGTTTGATGGCTCAACATTCTTCTTCCTTATGATACTCTACATATATGAACATTGAAACAATTTTGCATATCATCTGAGGAAAACCATATTGCAAAGTGCATATAAATCACACCCTGTTCCTCAAGGGGTACCAATAGTCAAATTGTGCATATTTACATACTGATGCATGTACGCACTGATGAGGGTGAAGTGCTGTAATTAGTGCTCAGACAGGGCTATAGACTACACCAGTGCATCCATTGCAAATGCTGCAAAACCTAGCCTCTTGGTGGTGCTTGAGGAGGAGAGTTGAGCATCCATGATCTAAAAAATATTAATTTAAAAATCTGCAGATCTTAGATTTGATATTTCTGAGGTCTATCATGATGGGTACGCCCAATATGTGGGGTGATTATGACAATCAGGTTTCCAGAGGCTAATAATTGTAGTGTCAAAATGTTATTACAACTTATATTTGAGCTAGAAACAAATTGATTTTGAAACCCTTGTTTAATTAACTCAGATGCCTTTCAATTATAAGGCAGTTGACGCATCAAAGGTATTTTTTTACTCTTTCTAAGATTTCCAGACACCCTAAACAAGCAGTGTTTACTTCATCAAGAGATAAGAAACCAAGCCACGCTCCTGCTCTCTTAGGGTATAAAAAAAAAGTGTGTGGGGGGGGGGGGGGGAGAAAGGGAGTGGATGTGAAAATAGGAAACAATTTGAACCAAAAATTAATCTCTGAGAGATCAAACAACATTAGAATTGCAGAACATTAGGCTCGATTCAGAGACAGATACGTCTGGACTTTCGCATGTGTCTGTGTATGATTTTGTGTCTGTTTTGCCTTTTTTTTTGGTTTTTACGTTCCTTTTTCCTTGCGTATGTTTGTTCCCGCTAATGCGTATATATGCGCTTTCGATGGACGAATCTAAATCTGCTCATTTGCGTTAGTTGGGATCATTTTCGCATCCAAATATGATATTTTGCGTTCGTTCAGATAACTTACGTTATTGGGATGGGCTTGTGTCTGATTCAGAGAGCTGATTGCTGAGGGCCCACCGCTCTATAAAACGGTTTAATTTGCGATTCCCTTACGGGACCATTTTGCACTCGGCTTGCTTGCTTGACCATGTTTTGCAGCTTTGTGGAGGAATATGAGCGCCTTCAGCTCCAAGGCATTGCATGCGTCAGCAGGGCCGAGGCCAGATTGCACCGTCGACGCATGCATATCGATCGCATGCATGATTTTGAGTTGTTCAAGCTGACCCGACTTAACCACGCTTCCCTCCATAAGTTGTATAGTGAGCTGCAGCCATGGTTAGCCCGCACCACAAGGAAGGGGCAAGCAATTTCAGGTATGACCAAGATGCTTGGCTGCCTGCAATTTTTGGCGAACGGCTCGTTCCAGAGGCTGGGTGCCCTCTCCGTGGGGATGTCCCAGCCTACGCTGAGCCGCGCGCTATCCAGGTTTTTGCTTGGCATGGCTACGATTAGTCCAAAATATATTTCATTTCCGGACGGCATGGTAGCCTAGAACGCGCTTAAGTTGGGTTTTTTTAATATCGCCGACATGCCCAACATCATGGGTGCGATCGATTGCACCCACGATGCATTGGTCCCTCCCGCAGCCGACGAGTACATTTATAGGTAAGTTAATTAGGTCATTTTGTTATATAGTTTAGGCAAACTGTATTGTAACTATCTAATAATCCCTCCTTGTAAAGTGTCCCTGTGAACCAGTTTACAGTGTATACCTTAATCCCTCCTTCTCAAGTGTCCCTGTGAACCAGTTTACAATGTATACCTTAATCCCTCCTTGTAAAGTGTCCCTGTGAACCAGTTTACAGTGTTTACCTTAATCCCTCATTGTAAAGTGTCCCTGTGAACCAGTTTACAGTGTATACCTTAATCCCTCCTTGTATAGTGTCCCTGTGAACCAGTTTACAGTGTATACCTTAATCCCTCCTTGTAAAGCGTCCCTGTGAACCAGTTTACAGTGTATACCTAAATCCTTCCTTCTCAAGTGTCCCTGTGAACCAGTTTACAGCGTATACCTTAATCCCTCCTTCTCAAGTGTCCCTGTGAACCAGTTTACAGTGTATCCCTTCATCATTTTTTTTTTAATGTAGGCCTTATCAAACCATTTTAATGCTGACCTTAATTAGTCATTAGAATGTTAATCTTTATTTTCTCCCACATACATATAATCTTTGTTATTAAAACGACTTATGTACTTAGTTACTGTTATTTGGATTGTACATGTTTTTTTGAGGGTGTTAGGAGTTATTGTTTGAGTAGTTTACCTTGGATTGCTACATTTTTTTTTTTTTCAGGAACCGCAAAATGGGCCACTCACTGAATGTCCAAGCAGTGGTGGCCCCGGACATGCGGTTCCTTAGTGTCCTCGCCAGGTATCCAGGCTCATCCCATGACGCGTACATCTTGCGGAGCTCCGGATTATTTCGTCGGTTTGAGTCTGGAGAATTATCAGGTGGATGGCTCCTTGGTAAGTTTCCTGAAATTACGTCATTCCCTTTTCACTGTATGCCTATGAATCTAGTTGATGACCTATGTCTTAACCTATGGCTGTTTTTTCCCCTTGATGACATGTTAAACCGGACCCTCACCATGAATTTTAGAAAAGCCCAAACCTTTAAAAACTGATTCCCCAGCATTTCCACCTAATATATTTCACGTTTTTAGTCACTTATTATTATTTCCTCCACTGGGCTGCAACTCTGTTCAGGACTTTAGGATACGGGTGCCACCATCTTTGCTCAGATGCATCACACTTACTGAGGAGAGGAGAGCGGGATAAAGTGCAGGGGGCGGGTTATAGCTGTGCTTTGCTCACACAGAGCAGAGCTGTTGTCCAGAAAAGGTCAGCAATCCCAAAATGCAGAGCAGCACAGTCAGAAGGCACTTCCTGTTTGCAGCCTGCCTGATATTCCCTGAGCCGCCATCTTGGATGTTTAAAGGCTCATAACATGCAGTAGATGCAGGTAGGATGATTTTTAATATGAGCAATCTGTATGTAGAGGGTGTGGGAAACATGTAAGATAGGCTCTTATTCAGAGTGAACGACCGCTTTAAATAATATTGTTGTTTCGAATGTGTAATTTATGTAAGTATTTTCTTATTCTTTCAGGGGATTCAGGCTATCTGCTTCTTCCCTGGCTCCTGACGTCCGTACTTCGGCCGCAGAATGAGGCACAGGAGGCATACAATCGGTCACACAGGAAGACCCAGCCCGTTGTAGAGGGCATTTGGACTGCTCAAAACCAGATACCGCTGTTTGGACCATACCGGGGGGCACTCCAATATGACCCCAACAAGGTCATAAACATAATCCTGGCATGCTGCGTGCTGCATAATTGTGTGATAATGCAGCGTGTCCTGTATGTGGATCTGCCCCCCTCTCCACCCAGCCAGGAGCCAGATGAGCATTACACTGGCACACCTAGTGCCTCTGGCCAAGCAGTGCGGGCAAATTTGATTACCAGCTTAAAATTTGTTTGGTTTGTTTGTTTGTTTATGTTATTTTCACTATGATTTGCCTTTGTGAAGGCCTTTTTCTTTATTTTTTAAAAAAGTGATGACTTAATTACTATGAAATTGACACCTGATTTGAGTCTCATGCAGTTTATTTTTGCATGTTTGTTTTTTAAAACCTTCATTAATATCAAAATAACCCAAACATTAATGCATCAACTTAGTCAAGAACAGCTAAAGTCACATTCAATATATTTTATTGAACTATGTAAATTTTTAGTTGAAGGGCACTCGCAGACTCAAAATGTACATACATAGTAAAACATAAATAGAAATTGGGGCAGACTCATGGCCCCTAGCAATTGGTCACATCCAGGAGTAAAGTAACGGACTCCAGGCCGAAGTTTCACCGCCCAACAACATCAAGATACATAGGGAGCAAACATTTCCAGGGGAATAGTCTGGCAGGAATACATAGGCCCACATACACACCCTCTCCTGCTTGGCCACATTTGCCACCGGCACAGGTGGAAAGCAGCCATACATATGCCACATCCACGCCTGTAAGTTCGGGGGCCACCCAGCCAATAACCCCCAGTCCTAATGCCAGTCCAGTCCAATCTTTAAAAATACAATTCAAATACCGCGCTCACAGGTTCTTAAAATATTCTTAAAATGACAGGTGCTCGACGTGTAAGAAAACTCCTCTGTCCTAAGAGTTCAATTGAATAGACAAACAGCAACACAGAGCTCCCTTATTTTCCAATAGTTCTTAGCTGTCCCAAAGTGCATGCACACTCCGTACACGATGTTTCTACTAAAATCACCAACACACCAGGACAAAGTGCTGATCACAATCCTCCACCACAGTGTGAATCTTCTTACCGGATTGATTCAGCTGATAACGCTTCAATTAATCCAAGTGTGTAGTTTCAACATGGATCCAATAATTTTTAAGCAGACCACAGTGGTATGGATAAGTTTCTCCACATCAAATTAATTCACCTGATACCACTTTAATCAATCCCAGCATGTAGTTCTGAATGAAGCCAAAGCTCTTAGGCAGACCGCAATGGTATAAGTTTCTCCACATCAGTGACCATCAAAGGCACATAGACAGTTAAAACACAAAACATAAATCTAGTGTGATTCTGTATATAAAATACTATTTATTACCGTAGACAAATGCACTCACATATACACAAAGATACTTCAACGCTCTTGAAATAGAGAGAGTGGCTCTCACCAACTCCCCAATCCTTCAGACCTGGCCAGATCCAAAATGAAAGTGTGTGCGTACCGCCTGCTACCGCCGACGCGTTTCGTTGCCCGTGGTAACTTTTACGAGGCTGGCAGCATGGCGGATTAAAAACACTTAAATACCTTAAACCGGAGGGGGAAACAGTCAGGGGGCGTATTCTGCCCAGCCAATGCAATGCGCCCATTCAGAGTCGTCCACTGCCAATCCTCGCACAGACTCAGCTGCGAGCAGGCCATCACGTCATCAAACTAAACCGAGGCAAGTAACGCCCTACTGGCGGTTCTTACCTCCAATTAGACTACGTGGATTGCGCAGCTGCACCTACAACTACGTGCATTAATGCCAGGACCATCTGGCATTAATGCCAGGACCATCTCCTCAGCTCGGGTATATTGCAATTTGGTGGGGAAGCCTCCGCCAGTTTGTAAGCTGAAAAATAGAGGTTAACAAATTTTGGTCATTGTGGTCAATACAACAAGCAGCAAAATGCACAACTCAAATATGTACCTGTGATTGTGTTGTTTATTCTGTTTCTTCCGTGCTGCATACTTCAGGTCAGATATTTTGCGCTGTATCTGCATCTTTCCTCTTATCCCCCACTGCACTGACCTGTCTGGTGAGCTCCTCCAAGATTTGGTTCTTTCTCATTTAGCTGGTTGATTTTGAATGTCGCCAATATAGCTCATCATAATGAATTGTGAGGCCACTTGCCAATGTGAGAGTTTGCGCCTCACCAAACCTGCCACTCAACTGGCCTCGCCACAATGTTCGGCCTAATGCTTGGTCTTCTGGCTCATCTATGTTTGTTGGAAATTCGGGGGACATTCTGGGCTGGTTCTGTGGTGATGAAATGGGCGACACGTGGCTTGAAAACGACTGACCTGGCCTGGGTGGCCACAGAACTTCCAGGCGTGGATGTGGCATATGTACTGGTGGTTGCCACCTGTGCCGGTGGCAAATGTGGCCGAGGAGGAGAAGGTGTGCTTGGGGGGGTGGGGCTTCGAGCCCTGTGCCTCTTTGTGCCCTTTGAAGTGGTGCTCCATTTCTCATGTGATGTGCTTGCACGTGGAGCAGGAGAGGCTATGCTGGTTGGGCTGGGGCTTCGGCCCGCTGGCTCTTAGTGGGCTTGGCACTGGTGCTCCTTTTGGCAGGTGATGTGCTTGCACATGGAGCGGGAGAGGCAGTGCTGGTTGGGCTGGGACTTCGGGCCCGCTGGTTCTTAGTGGGCTTGGCACTGGTGCTCCTTTTGGCATGTGATGTGCTTGCACGTGGAGCAGGAGAGGCAGTGCTGGTTGGGCTGGGGCTTCGGCCCCGCTGGCTCTTAGTGGGCTTGGCACTGGTGCTCCGTTTATGAAGGAATGTGGTAGGGCGGGGAGAAGGTGAGGGTGTTTTTAGTGGGATCGGGCTTCTCACCCTCTGCTTCTTTGTGGCCTTGGACGTTATCGTACCAGGCTCCTTGGATGTGGGTGCCTTCTTCTTTGATGCTCCTTCCTTGCTTTTGGTTGTTGGTTTTGATGTTCCAGGCTTGGTGGACAATGTCGCCTTGTGTTGGCCACTTTGACTGCGCGTTTCCCGCACCTTGCTAGTCGCTTGGTGCGACCGAGTGGTCGGACGGGAGGAAGAAGTCTCCTCATGCCGCTGGGCCCTTTTGCTGGTTGCCTCCTTTGCTGGTGTTGCTTTAGCGCTCTGTTTTTTTTTTTTGGTGCCATGCTGACAATCTCAAAGAGAATGAGCTATGTGTCCATGACCCTTTAAATACTAATGACTGGGTCTGACGCGTAAGCGTGTGTACGGCCGTTCGTCGGGCCGTGCGGAACCCGGAAACAAGATGGTGCCCACGATCTTCACCCGCCAACAACAAGAGCTGATTATGCTCGTAAGTGTATTGTAAGGACGTTGATTTGCCATCTAAATGCAGGCCTAGGCCTTAAGAAACCGCAGGAAGAAACAGTTGTTTTCAAAACTTAGTTAAACTCCGTGCCAAACAGAAGTTAGTGCGCACATGTGCAAACCAAGGATAGTTTGAGGCTAGAAATGTGTTTGGGAATGTCATTTAGTCAACTGATCTAATTGTGACAGATATTTGTATGCAGTTGGATCTAACAACTATTTATTTTTGGTGTTTTTTAGACCATGCTTCAGAGCAGGTACGACTACCTGCCCAACACGTTTGAGAAGAGGAATGTCACCCTGGAGATCGTTGCCCGGATCCAACAGGAGATAGACACCACCTTCACCCATACACAGATCATGCAGCACTGGTCGAACCTGAAACGACTCCACATGCTCCGGGTGCAGCGATTTTTTGGTCTCCATTTTCCAAGTACGTACATAGCGATTGCATGCTAGATGTAACTAATACAGAAGGTAGGCCTTTATTTATAAATGCTTTTCTTTTCTAGTGTTGGAAATGGAGTACCGAATCAGACGCACCCGGAGGCGCACAGGCCAGCCAGTGCTGCATGAATCTGCAGCAGGAAGTGAAGGTGCTAGATCTCCAGGGCCACGTTCCTACCCCTCCTCTGTAGCGGCCTCAGATCAGCCCCTGGACCTTTCGACAGAGGAGAGGCGTCACGGCGTGGGCAGGGAGTCGGGCCAAGCGACGGAGCCATTAGCCTCTGGTATGTGACTCTTAATGTAACCGCACACACATATATGCTATTAAAAGCAAAGCGGATTCCCTTAATCTCTTTTTATAGATGAATATGTAGCGGGTGAAGGATCTGTGGAAGAGACTGCAGCACATGCCCAGGAGGCACATGGAGAAGGTGGGTGATGTCAAACACACATTCTAAGTGTCATTTGCTTACTGTTGACTCAGACATTAGAAGTGACCCTATTTTACATGTCTCTACAGCCTCAACGTCCCAGCAGTGGCAGGTCTTAGAGCGGAGGGTAGTCCCCGAAGCAGAGGTCGCCCGCCAACGAAGTAAGTTGCAATGTAAATATTTGGAGTATGTGGGAAATTATATCATCACCAATCTACCTAAATCCATTGACCATGCCATTAGCATAATGACATATGGCCTCTTCCTTTTATTAATTCCTTAGCACAATGACATATTGCCTCTTCCTTTTATTAATTCCTTAGCATAATGACATTTCGCCTCATGAGTTAGCTTGCAACCTAATAAACATTCCATCCACAGCTGTTAAACATATATTTGCTGACAAATATATATATTTTTTTTTTTTATAGGCACCGCACGTGCCAGATTGGCACAACTCAGTGCCACAGTGCTTCAGTTGGGGGATTCGTTGGGGACCACAGATGAAAAATAATTTTCTGGGGCCTGCCCTTGCTTTGTAAATAGTTTTATAAAGTTTAAATTTTAAACAAATTTTAAACTATTTTCAAACTTAGCATTTAAAAAAAAAATGTAGCTAAAAATTTTATCTGTTGTAAATTTTTCCCAAAAAATTTATAAAAAAATAAGGCACTCAAAAAATGCCACTTAAGAGTAAAACCAAAAAAAACAAAAACTTGTTTCTGTGTCATTTCATTTTCTACATACATTCATTAAGGGTTGGTTACCACAAAACGAATGCAAAACCCAAAATTTAGATATGAAGAATCGCCAGACCGCGAAGTGATTTAGGTAAGCAATAGGTGCGGGAAATTAAAGGAAAATGAGACCGCAAAGTGATTTTGGTAAGTTTTAGGTGCGGGAAATGGAAGAAGAATGAGACTGCGAAGTGATTTAGGTAAGCATTAGGTGCAGGAAATGGAAGAATGAGACCGCAAAGTGATTTTGGTAAGTTTTAGGTGTGGGAAATGGAAGAAGAATGAGACCGCAAAGTGATTTAGGTAAGCATTAGGTGCAGGAAATGGTTGAAGAATGAGACCGCAAAGTGATTTAGGTAAGCTTTAGGTGCAGGAAATGTATGAATATACTGACCGCGAAGTGATTTAGGTAAGTTTTAGGTGCGGGAAATGGTTGAAGAATGACACCGCGAAGTGATTTAGGTAAGTTTTAGGTGTGGGGAATGGTTGAAGAATGACACCGCGAAGTGATTTAGGTAAGTTTTAGGTGCGGGAAATGGAAGAAGAATGGGAGGAAGTGATTTAGGTAAGCATTAGGTGTGGGAAATGGTTGAAGAATGAGACCGCAAAGTGATTTAGGTAAGCTTTAGGTGCAGGAAATGGATGAATATACTGACCGCGAAGTGATTTAGGTAAGCATTAGGTGCGGGAAATGGATGAATATACTGACCGCGAAGTGATTTAGGTAAGCTTTAGGTGCGGGAAATGGAAGAATATACTGACCGCTATGTGATTTAGCTAAGCATTGTAGCAGAAGTGAGTGAACAAAATATGTAGACGAGCACATTAATGAGTTAATTGAACTTGCAAAGAGTCTGTTTGTATGTACCCTAATTTATACAAATAAAATGGTTCTATAGCAGCGGTACTCAACTGGCGGACCGAGGTCTAAATGCGGACCTCGGGGCAAAATTTCCAGATCCCTGCCCTGACAGCCCTGCACTCAGTTGCTTCTGTGTTCTGATGCTCGGCACTGCCCCCTTTACTTGATCGGTGATGTAGTGCTTAGTCTACCTGCCAGTGTCATGGCTCCCTGGCACCTAGCTTTGCAGTATGAAGTACTGCATGAGTGGAAAGTGGCATTGCAAGGAAAACTTGTTTCTCTGTCTTTTTGCCCCATCCAATACTGTCCCACTGCCTCAGTTCAGTCCCATCCACCTCTGTCCCGCCATATCTGCCCTATTCATTCCCATCCCCCCAGCTTTGCCCCATCCATTCCTGTCCCACCAGCTTTTCTCCATCAATCCCATTCTCATCCATTCCTGCCCACCCCCGCTTTGTCCCATCCATCCCTGCCCCCTCAGCTCTTCCCCATCCATCCCAGCCTTGCACTGATTTCTAACTAACCAATAAGCGCAACAGCCCCTGCCCGGAACTTTACCTCTCACCAGATGCCTGTATATGGACCTTTATAAGAAGTGGTTGAGTACACCTGTTCTATAGGCTATCCCCCCACTTACCACTAGTCCTAAGTAGTCCTTCATAAACTAACTTCAGTGAAGTACCTGGTACATGATCAAGGTCCACCACAACAAATGAAACATGTTTAATAAACTTAATTGTACCTTAAAGAGATTGAATATGCAAATAACAAGCCATCCTGGTTGAAAGAGAACCCATGAATTTCCAGAGATGTAATATTCAATACCATTGAAGGGTGTGACTACATTCTATTCTGCCTTGCACACAAACCAATATTAAGTAAATAAAAAAGGAGACAATATAATCAGACAACAATGTAGAGCCAAAGCAGATTGAACACAAATTAATCTTATTTAAGAGCATGGAGCCACTATACTGTACATAACACAACACATGTGCTTTATTCTTTGGATGGGGATTTTCATACTCATACTAATAATTAAGCGAATCTTACCAGGAAAAGCATTTACTATAAAAGAGTGCATCAAGCCTGCTACCCGGATCTCCCACAAAATGTACCATTATAAGGTTAATTTGCTACATTCCAAAGTAAATGTTCCAAGGTTAGTCTTGGAGTCCAAGGCTAGTCTCTTACAAAGTGAACACTTTAATAAGCTTTTAGATGACAATGTCAATCTCAGAAATGCAAATGTAAGTGAAACCATAGAATAACACAATGGAATGATAACTGTATTCATACAACACATTCACCTATTCCAGATTCCACTTAGCATTCCTTTGTCACAGTATTATAGATGCCAGTCTAAATAATACAATTCTGTGATTACTCACCTGTAGAATTGGTATACAGTACGTCGTGCTCCAGATAAATTACTTACACTTGGGAATTACTCCGCCAGATGGAGCTGGACTGCAGAGACATCGAAAACAGGCTCCTCCCGTCCCCTCAAATACCCAGGGACCTCCTAGCAATGAAAAGCAGTTAACAAGAAGCCGGGAGTATTAAAACAAACCCAACTGGTAACTATAACAATGATAACAATCACCATACAGGGGATCCAAGATAATACAAAACCAAGGGTGGGGTGGAGCAGGACGTACTGTATACTCAAAATACCAATTCTACAGGTGAGTAATCACAGAATTGTATTATTCTTAGAATACAGTACGTCCTGCTCCAGATAGATTACTTACACTTGGGACATCCAATAGCAGTGTCCATAAAGTAGGGTGGAATCCCCAAAGGTAACAGCAGACAGGTCATACCACTGCCGCCTACAGAACCTTACGGCCAAAAGCAGCATCAGCTGAGGCCCTAACATCAACCTTGTAAAACGTTGAAAAGTTATGAACAGAAGACCAAGTAGCGGCCTTGCCAACTTGTTCAACAGAAGCCTGGCGCTGAAAAGCCCAGGAGGCACCAATAGCACGAGTAGAATGAGCAGTAAGGCGGAAGGGAGGATTCTTCCCCTTAGCAGAGTAGGCCTGAATCACAGCCTGACGGATCCATTTGCGGATAGTAGACTTAGCAGGAGCCAAGCCCTTCCTAGGACCAGAAGGGACCACAAAAAGAGCATCAGTTTTTCTGAAAGGTGTTGTAGCCATCAGATAGTACTTCAGACACCTAACCACATCCAAAGAATGCAAGACCCTCTCCTTAGCATTACTAGGATTAGGGCACAATGAAGGAAGAACAATGTCCTGATTCAAATGAAAAGCAGACACAACCTTAGGCAGAAAGTCTGGCTTGAAGCGAAACACCACTTGTCCTGGTGTCTCTCAAAGTAGGGGGGCTGGATGGAAAGCACCGCCAACTCAGACACACGCCCAACAGGAGGTGATAGCCACCAAAAAGACAACTTTGAGAGTAAGAATGGCCAGGGCAGCATCCTGCACAGGTTCAAAGGGAGCACCCTGCAAGGCTGACAAAACCAAGTTCAAATCCCAAACAGGCAACATAGGCTTACGTGGGGGACGCACATGGGTAACCCCCTGGAAAAAAGTCCTGATCAGAGAATGCTGAGCAAAGGACTTCTGGAAGAAAACAGCCAGGGCAGAAACATGACCCTTCAGAGTACTGAGTTGGAGCCCCATCTCCAACCCATGCTGCAGGAACTCCAGGATCCTGGGAATAGAGAACACACGACAGGGAAGAAACTTAGACTCACACCAGTCAATGTAGGCACGGCAAACCCTGTAGTAAATGGAAGAAGAAGACTTCTTTCTAGCCTTTATCATGGTATCAACAACAGAGGTAGACAGCCCCTTCTCCATCAAGATGGAGGTTTCAGCAGCCAGGCCGTCAAAGCCAGAGTTTGTAAATTGGGATGGCGTAATGGACCCTGAGTGAGCAGGTCTGCCACCCTGGGCAGAGCGTACTGATCTACTGCCAGCTGCACCACGTCTGCGAACCACACTCTTCTTGGCCACCTGGGGGGCACCAGAATTGCTGTCACCCCCTCCAGAGCAATCTTGCGCAGAACCCTGCCCAACAGGGGGAATGGAGGAAAGACATACAGGAGCTGAAAGTCCTGCCATGACATTGCTAGGGCATCCGTGGCCAAGGCCAGAGGATACTGGGACAGGGAGACAAAGGCCGGGAGCTTGTGATTGTGACAGGATGCAAACAGATCCCCATTTGGTTGGCCCCAACGGCGACACAGAGATTGAAACACCCTGTTGCAGAGGGACCATTCTCCCAGGCGAGAGGTCCCCCTGCTCAGAGAGTCTGCCTGCAGATTCTCCACCCCCGGGATGTACACAGCTGATATGCAGGGAACATTGGCCTCCGCCCAGGTAAGGATCAGTGCCGCTTTTTTGCAGAGGCCTTACGCGCCAAGGTATTAGCAATCAACTTCTCAACACTAGCCAGTCTGGAAGACACATCAGGCTAAGAATCCCCACTTGTATGCAACTCAGTGGGAGTGAGATTTAAGCTTGGGGGAGTAGGCGAAGCCATACGAGGCGCAGGCCCAGCCACTGGAAAACTGCAGCGCAAGCACCTGCTGGGCACAAGGTACACAGACCCGCACATTGTCAGTGCTAATAGGGGACACCCCACAAGCTACACCCAGCCGGGCTTGTCCCGAAGGAACCCCGAGCGCATTATCCTGAGACGCCTCCAGATGGTGATTATAGCGGCACAATAGGCTGATAGGAATTGACGCTATAAAAGCAGCCCGGGATGGGGAGGGTGTAGGGCCGGGAGGGCCGGGAGAAGCCAATAGGGTTCTGCCCGCCTGAAAGATATAAGCAAAGGGAAACCGTAAGTGACATGTAAATGACAACGGTAAATAAAGCCGCCCGAGATGACACTCACGGACCGGGGTAGGTAGATGTCCGTCACGTAGCAGCCGGATCCAAGAAAAAATGGCGCCGGGTATACCTCTAGGGGCGGGCCGCAGAGACAGTGATGCGGAACGCGCCAAAAGCAGGCCCCGCCCCCCTGAAGAGCGTGAAGCCGTACACGTGACAAGCAGCCAATAACGGCGCACCAGCGCCTGAGGTAACGGCGATGCCAAGCGCGGAACACAGTGGAAGGGCGCGCGGCGGCAAATTTAAAAAAGACAATCAGTGCAACCAAGTCAGCGCGGCGACTGACACCAATCATAAGAACATAATACAGTGAAGCACAAAGGCAAATACACATACACACACCCCCCCTCCCCCGAGGGCTACAAGGGAGAGCGAGGGAGGACAGCGGCCACTTAACAGGACCCACCGATAGACAGGGGCAATAGTGCGGGAGGGGCATCCCATAGAGGCTCACCATATGCATATACCGCCTACCCTTTGGTGGGGGATTGCGGTGGAGCAGCGCTCCTAAGCACCTGACAGCGGTGCTGCCTACCTTCACCCGACCAGCGCAGCCAAGGCTGGGAGGCAATTACTGATGGAACGGGTGGGAATAGTCCTACAGGGCCGCAGGCTAATAGCCCCGCTCACCTGTGAGAAGAGAGAGCCATTTTCTTGTCCTTCGCAGTCCAGACTGCAGAGAAGATCTGGGGATTGTGGGAGGTCCCTGGGTATTTGAGGGGCTGGGAGGAGCCTGTTTTCGATGTCTCTGCAGTCCAGCGCCATCTGGCGGAGTAATACCCAAGTGTAAGTAATCTGGAGCAGGACGTACTGTATACTAAGAATATTTGCCTTGTGGCTGAAAATTGGGGGGTATGCTGGGAGCACAGCAAACATTCTGCTTCCTTCTCCCCAGTGGAGATTTGCCATGGCCAGAATCGTTGTATAAATCCCCTGTGCTCTGGCCAACTAAAGGAGCAGGACCACAAGCTGGTGGTTCTGGGCACTCACCACAAAACAGAAATTTTTTGAAATCTAGGTAGAACAATTACATGGAAGTAAATGGCTTTTGCTCCAAAACAATCATTACCAAGTTATTCTGAAATGTTGTGCTTGCTTTTTTACGTGGGTGTTGATCAAACCTAGTACACATATTTTAGAGTTAGAAGGAAAAATACACAGATGTTTTAACATTTGGAACAGAAAAAATGGAAAAGAAAGGCAAATTATTCCTAAATGTATTCATATCAGTAGCCCTTTCCCTTAACAGTTCAGAATATTGTTTTGGGGTCATTCAGGGAAGCTGGTAGTAGCCAGAGAAAGGAAAAGTTGGCCGTTGTATCTGGCTCCAACTCTGTTTTGGTACCTAATGGTGGTGCTCATTTTCAGTACCTATTATCACGTTTAGGCAGAGTTCTGATTGTGGGAAACCAGGATCTCACTGTAAGCAAGTCGGGCGTTGTAGACTACTACCCAGAACCTACGACTCTACCTGAAGGCCTGGAATTTATAGGGCAACCATGGTCTTCAATAGAGACTACCAAAAGGGAAGTGTGAGAAATATGACAAAAAGATTATATAACATCTCTGATCTGCTCATATCTGTAAACAAAGACTTCATTTGAAATATTATTCTGGTCATAATGCTCAGGCCAGTAAACAATAGGTCTTGTTTAAAGTGGGCCAAAGCCCAGGATTTTGGCAATCCTGGGTTTTGGTCCTTGCCCCTGGGGCACCCTGCTGTGTGAAACCCCCCAGGTCGCTCGAACACATGTACCTCTTCCCGGCCCTATGATGCATGTGCGGCCACTTGTCTAATCAGCGAGATCCAAGCACACTGGCGGCCACATCCCTCGCTACCCTCTAACAGGGAGCGTGCCCGCACCGGCCATTCACGAATGCCTGCTGTGGGGATGCGGACGCAGCTCGCGCATGCGACGTTGGACCGGGAAAGAAAAGTGAGAATCCAGCATTCCTGAATTACAATTCTATTGTGATTCCAAACACAAGTCCATCAATAGATTACACGCCTCTATTTGGCCATGTGATAGTCCAACATTTCGGGTCTCCTGTTCCCCTTCCTCGGGGATGGAAAAAAAAGAAGACCACACAATTCACAAGGGTTAAGTACACAAGGGTTAAGACCACATCAATGACATAAGCGGGGTCACAGACAGATAAGTACATATGTAAATAAGTAGGAAATGTATTGGTGAATCATTCATACCATAAGTCACATGACAATAAAAACATATATATAGAACATGCCAAGTGTCCCTCCACCTGGCTCCACTTGCGCATTAGGCACCAAGCAGAGTTCAAGTCACTGCTGAAAGCACGGCGGGCGGGTTGCTTAGCAGGCCGACCCGCAGTCCCACTGCCTGTGTCGGGGGAAGATATCCCCTCCAGGAGATGTCAAATGGACCAGGAAACAAGGCGAGTTTCCAGGTGACCTGGGGGGTTTCACACAGCATCCCGATTCTGGATAAAAATATAAAAAACTTGGGAGACTATAATAAGATTAACAATTTATTGAGTCCCGATTCTGGATGCCTCGGGGGGAGGGGAATCCAGCGGCCCTGGAATCTTATAAATTTCAGGGCCGATGGGGTGTGGGTTTTGGCAGGCTTGTTAAATTTAGATACAGCTGACAGTTAGCTTCTGCTACATTTGTATCTAAATGTAACAAGCTTCTCTATCTGCACCAGAAGTACAGTAACATATTTATGAGCTCAGAGGCACAGAAGTCTCATTAATGAAAATAAACACAAAGCCCATGGCCAGAGCAGTTGGCAAATGATACTTGTCCTTTAAGAGAGAAAAAAAAATCAGCAACATATTTTCCTCTAAGAGAAACTTTTGCCAACAGCCAACTTGTTAAAATAACTAGGCACATTGATTATCAAAACATCTCCTACCTGCTGAGTTTTCATTTCATCATTCAGTATCAGTGCGTTGGCAAAACCTGCTGGAACACCGCCTTTCAAAATCCCATGTTCGTTCAAAAAAGAGACATGGCCAAGCAGATGGTTTTGCAATAATGTAGAGATAGTCCTGAAAAAAAAAACCCAGAAACTAATATGACTTCTAACTCATGTGAACATAGCAAAGTATCAGCAGTCCCAGTTTTATCATTTAAAGCAGACCTTCGGCATCATTTATTGAAAAGCTCAAGCCCTTAAAAAACTATTCCCCAGCATCTAAAATTAATATATTTAACGTGTTTAATCACTAGATGCAGGTAGGATGATTTTGAATGTGGGCAATCTGTATGTAAAGCGTAGGGGAAACTTATAAGATATGCTCTTATTCAGGGTGAAGGTCTGTTTTTTTATGAATTGCGCTGCGTATGTTTGCTGGCATAGAAGTCCGTTTTGGAGCATGGCCATCTATTCATATGTTGGTGCTGCTATTAGTACAGAATAGCGTTGCAAGTTACAACGCCTTATGTTAAACATTTCTCAGCCTTTGTCAGCGCCTGTTAGACCCTTATGCAGTTAATACCAGCGCCAGTGAGCGCCACTCTGTACCGTCATCTTTTAGGCACTGCACATAATATTTAATAATTTTTGCACGCTGAAAACATTGCCGCTGTATGCAACTGGCTTCAATACAGTTCTGCCCATTGTGGTCTGTGGGATCTTAACTTACAGCGCTATAAACTGGCGCAGCTTAAACAAGAGCGCCTGTCACCACAAGCTATATGGTGCTGGTGATGAATTAGTCACAGGCTGCCGGGTGCATTGCCGCTGCCTGTTTTTTTGTTTGCTAGATCGCACACTGAGTAACGCCGAGGCAAAATATTGGCATTGATTGGTGCTGACACTTAATAAATCAGGCCCTAATTTGCAAGTTGTGTCAAGCACTTCACAGTCAAAGTTCATGTTCATAGTCGAGGTCATGCTTTAACCCTTTCAGTGCCAGTCTACCTAGAGGATTCATCGCTCTTTGTTTTTTAGCATTTTGCGCTATTGATATTTAACTGTGCTTTTTGCAGGAATTTCCAGTAAAAGTATATATTGTTTTGGGCTTTAAAGTGGACCAAAACCCAGGATTTTGACTGTCCTGGGTTTTGGTCCTTGCCCCGGGGCACCCAGATCGGGTATGCCTCGCTGTGTGAAGTCGCCCCAAATTGACGCTACTCTCCTTTTACCCAGTTCTATGGCGCATGTGCAACCTCCCATCCATTCAGTGCACTCAACTGCAGCGACGCAAGATCACCTAAGGAACCGAGTGGCGCCAACGCCAACAGGGAGTGTGCCCGCGGTAGCCATTCACAAATACTTGGTGTGGGCACCCGCCATGCTAAAGGGATAGCAGGGATGCGCCGCTGCTCACGCATGCACCGTTGGACCAGGGCTGAAGGGGAGTATACCAGGCGACCTGGGGGGTTTCACACAGCAGGGCATCTTGATTCTGGATGTCCCAGGGGGATGGCATCAAGCGATCTCCGATCATCATGGGTCTTGGTCCACTTTAACATGAAATGTCTTCTTTGTACTATTTTCAGTGGTTTATCAATATTTTTGGGTGAAATATGTATTGGTAGACACCTTTTTCTGCCCAGGAGACACCCCAAACTGAAAAAAGAGCTCCTTCAAATAAAAACAAAACTGCCTTTCACTTTTATTGTCTACCGGGTGTAAATTTTCACCTGGCTCTGAATCAGCCCAAAAGTAGACAATTAAAGCGAATGGCAATTTTCTCTCCTAAAAAATAAGTGAGTTTTTCACCAGGCTCTGAATCAACGGCTATGTCATGTAGGGAAAGAAAAAAATAGGGGCTTGCTGGGATTATACCTAAATGTAATACAGTCTAAAATGATATGACTCACATTGCCAATAATTACACATTTTTGCACGAATTAGGATACTGGCAAATCCGGAAATTCATGGCACGCAAGGATTCCAGCTCTCCAGGAAGTATATAGTACAATGACATTTTTATGCCATTTTGTTAAAAAAAAATAAAAAAGGCAACAGCATTCTCCAACAGGCGACAGATTTTGAAAACAATGTCCTTCGTCTTGCCTACATGTACCATAGGACAGGTCTCCATGACAGCTCCACCTTCTCAGCTGAGTAGCCTCTTTGCTAAAGAGCATGACCAGTAGTCTTCTGAGGTGGGTCACACAAAAGACCTGGGTTAAATAAATCCTTATCACTGATTCGGCAATAGACCGAAGCTTAAACCGGACCAACAGCTTGGCACAGTTGGAAAAGAAAGGTAGCAGCCATTTTGGAGCTTCCTCTTCCAACTGGAATAACTGACAATCACAGTAAAAAGAAACCCAGCAGCACTTCCTGTTTGCAGGTGGCCTGCAAATGCATGAGCCGCCATCTCGTTTTTAAAATTGACCCCAGCAGGAGTTAGAAAAAGGTAAATTAATTTTATGTTCTGCAATGTAAATTTCCCTGGGGTTGGATGTATATGAGCACTGTCGGTTGTGTTGGTCTGTTTTAAGTTATTTTTGACTGTTGGTCTTCTTTAAGTGAAGGGAGGAAATATATAGAGACAAAGGGGAGCATCTGTTAAAGTGCGCCTATACTCAGAAAAGAAGTTTATGCCATCACCTTCCATCCCCAGCTCTGTGCCCCAAATGCCTGTGATTCATTTTTTACCTCAGACTTTTGCCCAATATTGATACAAACACCAGGAAAAAGCAACAGGATCAGGAGTATTATGGTGAATGGCAGCCATATACTAATTAATTCAGTTACAACCAAACAGTCACATAATGCAGTTAGGTTGAAGTGCTCCCCATTGCTGAGCTGTGTGTACTCTAACTGAGGCGACTGCAGCCAGTTCGTGTTGTTATGTATATTGGGTAAAGGCTGAGGTAAAAAAAAGTAATGCAGGCTGTTTTGGGGCAATGGCCTGGGGATAGAAGGTAACTACATAAACCTCCCTCTGAGTATAGGTGCACTTTAAAGTGTCCAAACTTCTAGTAGGTCATTCTTGACCCCAGTCCACCCCATAAACATACATGTTGTGTTACATGCAACTTAGCCATTTTGTTTTGGTTGTGCCTAGAATTCAGTTAGCCAAATTAGGTGATGTAAGCTCAAACAACACATGCTAACAGCAGTAAGCAAAGAAAAGACATTTTTTTTTACTAGTTTTTGTTACAAAATACCACATTTGCTATGATTACAGGAGGAATAAAAAAAATCAAATAAATTAACTTAACTTAATATGAATGATGGGTTTACTATTAAAAGACTAAAGAGATAATGATGAAAGAAACTGTCTGTTGTAACAAAGCATTTCACATCAAATAATACGCTTAGAATCACAATAAACGAATGCACTTTATATTTAAGAGCAAAGGAAATTCTTTTTTTCTTGCCATAGTTTCTCATCATTGTCCTTGTAATGAATGCAGTTGTATTAGTCTGCCATTATGCTTTTCCTGGCTTGACATTGCGATGTAGACCTGAGGTGCCTGCATTCCTGATATAAAACAAGCTCTTTGTTTCAATATGCACCCATCATATGATAAACAACATAAAGCATATTCACTCCACTCAATACCCCTCGTGGAATGGGCCCAGCAATTTGTTCCTTGCATGTCAAGCAGCTATCATGAGAATGTATTGTTTCAGAAATATCTTATGTGCTCAACAATAAATGAATTGTCTTTAGTATTCACAAAGAGAAACCATTACAAGTTCAGCATAAGTAAGCCCAACATATCTCTAATGGATAAAAGAAAAAAAGTCAGCTCAAAATTCTGGACCAGAGAAATACAAATATTTAAATACAAGCAGAGCTAATGCCAAAATCAGAATGGATGTCTGTATGGTGGGGAAAAGGAAATGGCTGCATACTTCAGTGAAGTTTTCATGATTGTGTACCAAAATGAAGTCCTCAAGGTGCTGCTGAGTGTATCAATTTTTATTCTATTTGTTATAAACAACGTAACATACACTAAATGGTGTGTTTGGTGTGCCTAGCAGAGGCCTAGGGCTGAGGCGGGAGATATAACCTGTCACCCCTGATTGTATTTTCTTCCATTAAAGGAAAGAAATAAGCCTGGCCAGATATTTCCTGATGCAGGGTGTATAAGTGACCCCTCTGCCAGCTATGCAGCATATTTATATATGCTGCATATATAAATATATATATGCTTATATATTTGTATGGATTTGTAATTGGTCTATTTTTCCGCGATAGTCCTCTTAATTAAAGTGCACCAAAAACCACCCTAGAGTTTATGAGACTCCAGGGCAGATAGGCATACTCTACCCTGGGGCATCCAGATTCGGGATGCTATACTGTGTAAAACCCTCCAGATCACCTAGTAAACTCACCTTCTCCCCAATCCAACGGCACATGCCCGAGCAGCATCTGTAAATGGCTGGCACCTGCACACCCCCTGTGCGAGTGCCGATGCGCTCGGCTAGGATTGGCTTTAGCCGTAGGACTGGGGAAAGTGTGAGTTAGATTGGGCGACCTGGGGGGGTTTCACACAGTGCAGCATCCCACATTGGGGTGCGCTGGGGGCAAGGACCAAAACCCGGAATAGTCAAAATCCTGGGTATTGGTCCACTTTAACTAGATGTGCAATTCCAGGAGGAACACTTAGTGCTTGGAAAAAAGCTGCAAGGGTGTGGACAGGCGTGTCTGGGCGCACCTGCATTTGAGGGTGTGCATGCGCATTGGTTTGTATGCTTGCAAATGAGGCTTTGTGCACATGTGTGCCTGTGGGTGTGTGCATGCTCATCTGCAGCTGTGTACACATGCACACCAGCGGGTACACTCATACATGTCAGGGGGGTGTGCACACAAGTATCCCTGATTTGGAGGGACTGTCCCTCTTTTGAGTCCATGTCCCCCTGTCCCTCGTTGTCCTTTTTTGAGGTTTAACATGCAGATCAGCATCAATAAATGATTTGTTTGATGATTTGAATGATTTTGCTTATTCAATGTGTTTATATGGTTGTAACTGTTACATCCTATCTCCTATCCATCCCTCAATGAGGGGGTGTGGCCTAATTAAACAACTGTCCCTCTTTCCCACTCTGAAAAATTGGGAGGTATGCATGTGTGTCTGGGGGTGTGTACATGTGTGTTGGTGGTAACTCCAGACCCTGATAACTCTATATGTCCTCGCCCAACCTCTATATCGAGACATACAGCATTGAAAGTTCACCACATGAATCTGCTTTATTCAAAACCAGCTTGCATTTTTATACAAAATGGCACACAAAAAAGGAGTACTAAGCCCCCACATTTGTAACTAAACTAAAAACCTTTACACAGAAGACTGACAATAAATCTCATGGTTGCTGTGTGAGCAATTTTCCTATAAGTCTACTGATAACAGAGTTCAAGGGATTCCGTGACCTACATCAAGATAAATCACTGAAAGAAAGACATTCCTACACATTAAAATGTCTGCTGGCTTTATGCCCAGAACTTAACATATCACAGGTATATCTATATAACTAAGTTTAATACTTAAGTATAGAATATGAAATGGAGTCTTATTTTTAACATGGCCGCCATTAGGCTAAGCATTTTGCCCTTCATATGCACATCTGGATGTGCCCATGAGCATCTATGGGGGTGCGCATGCATGCCAATGCTTGTGCATGTGCGCCTGGGGGTGTGGGCATACCCCTCTTGGTGCACACATATGTGAGTTGGTGTGCAGATACACGCCTGGGGGTATGCACACATTTTAAAGCTGGAAACAGATCCCAGGAACATATCGTAACCCATCCACATGTTCCTATGATGATGAAATGTGACAGCATCGGATACAGAGTAGCTGCGTCTCTCCGCTTTGCTCTCCATATGCCTGGCAGTGAGAGGAAAGATGCGGGAACCCGGAAGAAGGTGAGTATATGTTACGCCATCTGTTTACAGATTTAGATTGCAGGGCATCCAGATTTAAAGATTAAGATAGTGTACCAAAGGTTATTTAGACTTTTGGTACACTTTAATTAGATTAAAAGGGACAGTCCAGGCAAAATGTAAAAAACCTGATTCAGTAGCTTACCTTGTCATTCATATCTGCCCTCTCCCTCCAGTAACCTCTCCGCAACTCCTGGAAGCAGAAACTTGGCGTGGACTTTTGATACTCCTCCCGATTTCCCTAGTAGTAGACTACCAATCATAGGGTTAGACTGGTGGTATCTGCCCCACTGTGACTGCCTGTGTATTGCAGCATTGCAGTAAGGTGTACGCTGTCTGCGATTGTATCAGAGAGCAACCACACCCACCGTCTGGAAATTTAAAAAATGAATGAAAACTTCTAAAATATGTTTTCTCCACTTTGAGGGGTTCTTTTGAGAAAAAAAGAAACAGGGACCATTAGGAGCTTTAGGACTATGTGATTATATGTTCTATGTAGTTGCCGGCACAATCCCTTTAACGTAATTGTATAAACATTAAAGAAAACCTAGGGCCTTATTTATCAAGGGATAGCGCCAGGTAGTGTCTCACTAGCGCCAGGTAGCGCCAGCTATCGGCGGCTACCGACTCCAGAACGCCAGGCTGCGAACACAATCACGCATTTATCACGCTAAATGAGGCTAGCGCCGGCGAGAGCGTCAGCTAGCGCGGGATTCATCATGTTGCAGATTTCAGCGAACAGCGCCGCTGCTAATCCCATCACAGCGCCAGGTATGACCTCTCGCTACCTGGCGCTCTCCAATGCATTTCAATGGAGCAATCTTTAAATATTCATAATTAATTGATATTAATGTTTTTTTTTTGTTTTTTTTTTAAATGTCAAACCACTTCTGCAATGTTATATCTTTTTTTTAAGGTAAAAAAAAAAAAAAAAAAATTTGTGCAGAATTGATATTACAGGTCTGATATTAATGTATTCATATTACAAAATGTTTATAAAAACTTGTTTATTATTCTTTTCCAAAAATAAGGTTGTTTGGGGGTTAAAAAACTACTTTTAACACATCGCCGCCAGCGCTCTGGGGTTTAAACATGCATTTTACAGCGCGAGAATTTTGGGAGCGTGATTTGTTAATGAATATGCTGGGAGCCGTTCGCTATGTCCATTCGTTGTCATGCGCTCCCATACAGCGCAGAACCTGTCAAACAGCGACTCCTAACCCCGTATTCAACATTACCGCACACCGACTGAGTCGCTGTCAACAACCGAGCAACGGCCAAGCGCAGCGAATACTAGCCGGCGCTGTGAAAATCACGCTACTGTCGCTCATCTGTCTCTACCTGGCGCTATTAATAAATCGGCCTCCTAGTAAAGCAGACATTCACCATAAATAAGAGTCTACTCTATATGTTTCCCCTACCCTGTACATACAGCTTGCTCGCATTAAAAATCATCCTATCTGCAGCTAGTGCATTTTCTGAGCCTTTAAACATTCAAGATGGCGGCCCGTGGAGTCTCAGCCTGCCTGCAGACAGGAAGTGCCTTCTGACTGTGCCGCTCTGCATTGTGGGATTGCTGTCCTTTTCCTGACCCCAGCCCTGCTCTGTCTGTGCAGAGCACAGCTATAACCCCACCCCCTGCACCTTGCCCCCCTTTCCTCCGTATGTGTGATGCTTCTGAGGCAAGATGGCGGTGCCTGAAGAGTTTAAGCTCAGCGGGAGAAAGAATAAAAAGTAACGACTAAAAAACCTAATATCTATTAATTTTAGATGCTGGGGAATAGTTTTTTAAGGGTTTGGGCTTCATTAAATGATGCTGAAGGCCTGGTTTAAAAAGTAGTGGTATGTTATTGACACTCTTAGGCAATATGCCCTGACCAACTATGCCCTTTAAAGGAGGTCTATAACTAATACTCAAGTCAGTTTATTTAGAGAATCTCTCCAATTTATTTAGAGATGGCTGAGGACTGCTGATCTTGACACAACAGCAAAATACTTTTTATATTCACTATTTTGCTATCAGTATAAATGTCAGACCTTTATGTAAAGTAATAATATATTAGAATATCCCCCGCTGAGCCCAACAGGAGGTAATGCAGTATGCACTACAGCGCTTATCTGAAACGGGCACATTTACAGGATTCCAATTAATGATTTCTCACCATCCAGCTTTGGGTTTTATTAATCATTTGTGTCACTGATCTCTAAAGCCAAGGTTCTTTGCACCATATTACTCGCAAGATATTT
Organism: Gastrophryne carolinensis; assembly: GCA_027917425.1. Taxonomy (NCBI): domain Eukaryota; kingdom Metazoa; phylum Chordata; class Amphibia; order Anura; family Microhylidae; genus Gastrophryne; species Gastrophryne carolinensis. Next base: position 392,289,954 of record CM051237.1, on the reverse strand, counting down.
ATGCATTACTTCCAACATGTTGCTGCTACTTTTACCCTCCGATAATTGCCATTATATGCTAATTATTTCCTTATTTATGCAGCTTGTGGTTTTGTTCTCTCAATGTGATCGCTTGCAGTTGGATCTTGATCAAGCAATTACATATCTCGATTAGCATTCGTACCTTGGTTTTATCGCCTGCTGCTGTACACTGGGTGTTTCTATGGTAACTGTCCCATTGTTGCACTATAATTTCTATAAATTATCCCGCAGTAAGTCCCATAAATTATTTTTATCTATGCATGCAAATGATATTTAGATTTGCGGCCTTCTGAGTTTGCTGTCGGTTTAAAACCTGTATGTTTAAAGAAAATGTATTAATGCCATCACATTAATGGAATTCAACCGCCATCATGGTTAATGTTATTAAAATAAAATAACAAACCTTCACCCTGAATAAGAGCCTATCTTACATGTTTCCCCCACCCTGTACATACAGATTGCCCACATAAAAATATCATCCTACCTGCATCTACTGAATTTTATGAGATTTTAAACATCCAAGATGGCAGCCCATGGAATCTCAGGCTGCCTGCAAACAGGAAGTGTCGCTCTGCATTCTGGGATTGCTGTCCTTTTCCTGACCCCAGCTCTGCTCTGGATGTGCAAAGCACAGATATAACCCCACCCCCTGCACTTTTGACCCCTCTCCTTTGTATGTGATGCTTCTGAGGCAAGATGGCAGCACCCGTATACTAGAGTCCTGCAGCCCAGTGGTGGAAAGAATAATAAGTGACTAAAAACGTAAAGAATATTATTTTTAGATGCTGGGGAATAGTTTTTTTAAAGGTTTGGCCTTTTCATTAAACGGTGCTGAAGGTCCAGTTTAAGTGTATACACAGAACAGAAAGTTTCAATAAAGCAGCAAAAAACCCTTTTCTGCAACCACTCCTGCCCAGGCCAAGTACCTCGGGTGATGTGGCTGGCTCCGCGTTGGCTTGGTTCTAGATACATTTTTTTTTACCACCGCCAAGGCCACGGCCACCTGGCATTTTTTAAATCGAAGATTGGCGGATTCAATAATGCCGGCTCAAATGACCCAGCATGCTGACCACACCCCCGGCTTCTCTGTAGTTTGGGGAAGGGATACAGCACCTAGTGTATCTGAATGGCTGGGCGTGGGAGCGTGCCACAGCTACAGGGAAGTAGCTGCACGGAAAGTTGGGTTTACCGGCTACCCCAGGGCTTTCTACAGTTTCAAGTCTGGCCTTCCAGAATGGTCGTGCTCATGCTAGAAGTGCTGAGGTGGACACGGAGAATGAAAAGCAAAGCGGGGCAAGCTTTGAACTGCTACGGCATCTATATCTTCAAATATCCAAGACTTGAATAGGAAAGCTTTATCAATGTCTGCCAGGAGATGGGACACTTCAAAAAGTTGTTCTGCCTTTGGTTACCCTGACCGATGGGAGGATCCTAAGTTTCTAGGATGCAGTGCTAACTAGGAATTAACTCTGAATATAAAGTTATTGTCCATAGACAAGGGAGAACTTGTCACATGTGACTTGCCGGCGACTGCTGCCCTGTGAACTGGGCAAGTTATATGTGAAAAGCAGGTGACTTGTCATTATACCAGACCCCATTACCTGCACCCCCAAAGCCCCAGGGAGAGGGAGAAAGAGCTATGCGGGCCTTCAAGGCCAGGAGATGGCCTGAGTTCTTTGGTCTACCAGCCCCCCATAGCTGGTGCCTGAGCTGGTTTTGCTTGGATAGGGGGAATTGCTGATGTGGCCCTCGGTAAAAATTAGTTTGATACCCCTGGTTGAACATAATAATAGTATTTAATTTGGAAATCTCACAAAATGCACTTTTCAGTTTGGGGTGTCTTTTCATGTTAAACATTTCACGTTAAAGCCCAAACTCTGCTGAAAAAACAATATATAACTTCTGAAAATCCCTGCAAAAATCACAGTGAAACATATATAGCGCAAAATGCTGAAAAATGGTCTGGCGGACTAATCTCTAGGTAGGCTGGCACTGAAAGGGTTAAAGGCCAACCTAGTCCCCCCGAACCTTCTTCTTACCAGCCATTAGATGACTCTTCTCAGCAAATTGCATACAATAAAAGACAAATACATAGGCCAAGGTTCTGCAGAGCCTCCCTTTTACTGCTACAGCCTGCTATTGTTACCCAAAAGTTATTGCCAGTACGAATTTCTGCACCACCCTAAAATTAAAGACCTTCATGCATCTTCCCCTGAGTTTCATAATATTAAAACATACAAAATCTAAGGCTATGTTCACAGCTGTCCGGCACACGTTTCGGCATGCATTTCTAAAGTTTGTGCTTTATACATTTTTACTTATTTTGTTTGCATTTGCGCCTACATAATCCTTTTTCTGTGTCCTATGTCCTGCCTTACTGTCTGTTAATTCCCCATTAAAATCTATGGTGCTACAAACACAAAACGCATGCGTTACTGCATGAAATAAAAACATGTGTTTGCCTTTTCTTCTGTTCTGCCTCAGAGGTACCATTGCTGGATTACTTTTGCAGTACCGCTGCATCTGCCGCAAACGCATGCGGTACCTGACAGGTGTGAACGAGGGCTTAGATTAGTAGATGTTTCTAGTTACATGGATAACTTTAGCTGCTTTTATGCACATTATCATTTATTATCATATTTTGCACTAGGTCACTTTATATTTAATAGGTAGATTATACATTGTACACTGTGTTGGGCAGTCACATATTTTGCATGGGGGTGGGTTAATAAATGACATCTAGGCACATTCTTTGGATACTTAATTTTTTGTGGTGCAGGACTGATCATATCAAGGGAGAATTCTCTTTAAGTTATTTATTTGGGCATTGTGCACTATATCCAAAATTCACCGCAGCTAAGGTGAAGCTACTGCATTTGTTGTGTTGAATTGGGTTTCGGGGATTGTGTTGATTTTCAAGTTGCTAAGCCAGCACATTATGGATTTTCAGTTGTTGCAGCAGATCTTTGGCTCTATTTAGCATATAATGCAACTTACCTCTCATGTGTGAGATGAGTTTTATCAGATAAAGATCTTCCAGTACTCTCTGTCTGAAGATGTTGAACTACAAGAGCACAGCAAGCTTCAAGGTCTTCTTTTCTCATGGTCTTTAACTGATTACAAAGGCTAGAAGATAACAATACACAGTGAACTTTTAGATGCACATTACAACATCTATATACAGTCAGTAAAAAGTAAATAATGGAATAGTATAGTACAGAATGCTAATTATCCTCACACAAACCATATCAACGGTATCATGTAATAGGTTAGAACCACTAAATATTACCTTATTGGGTAGTTTCAAGACTGAGCATTAGCTGTAGTTTTATTTTGTGTAAGTCAGTTACTGTAAAAATTGTGGATAAAAAACAATTAAAACGAACACCCATGCTGAGTGCTGGCACCCATGTTTTCGTAGCGGCCAATAATACACTGGATTTCTCTGTGGGAACGAGAACCACGAAAAAGAAAAGATTTCTCCTGTCCACAGCAATTAATGTGCAGGGGTGCCTCCCTGCTCCCTGAACACCACCCTATTTTGTGAAAAGTGGGTTTTGCTTCGGTTTAAAGTGGACTGAAACCCAGCTGGATCCATTCCCTCTCCGCGGAGCAGAGACGTCGGATTAGACATCCATAGCTCAGCGGCTCCGAGCGTGCTGATGGGCCGTAGGACCGCGGTGAGGTGAGTGGAAGATGGCGATCTGGGGGGTTTCATATAGTGAGGCACCCCCGATCGGGGTGCCCCGGGGGAGTGGACCAAAACCCAGGATAGTCAAAATCCTGGGTTTTGGTCCACTTTAAGAAGACAGTCTGGAATTAGATGTGTACACATAAGCTAGCTAGATCCCCATCTGCAATGAAATACTGGCTATTAGTTGTGTTATTAATTTAATATTTAGAGTAGTAACAGCTAAAATTGTTACCGTTAGCAATATAAATGTTGTAATTCTGCAGCCAATAAAGAAGAGAGGCCATACCTTACAAGATGATCATGTTGGTCAGGCATTAGCTTGGTATTCTGGTAGAGTTGTAAGTTATTAGCACCAGTCTGCAGTATCATATCTTCTATCGACTGAAGTAAATGGATGAATCCTTTGTCAGACAAGATATTTCTTAAAAAAAAAAAAAAATAGTATGTAGAAAAAGCCAAAAAATACTTAAAAGAGCACTAACAGTCAAAAATGACTTAAACCAGACCAGCACAACAAACAGTGCTCATATGCTCCCCAGAGAAAATTAGATTGATGCACATACAAATAAATTTACCTGTTTCTAACTCCTGCTGTGGTAAATTTTAAAAACAAAATGGCGGCTCATGCATTTTCAGGCCACCTGCAAACAGGAAGTGCAGCTGGGCTTCCTGTTACTGTGCATTGTTAGTTATGTCAGTTGAATCCAGGCAGCAGAATGGCTGAGATGCTGGGAGAGGAAGTTCCAAAATGGCCGCTACCTTTCTTTTCCAACTGGCCAGGCTGTTGGTCAGGTTTAAAGGGGAACAACCAAGGCCAACCGATTATGGAACCCTGGATCCCAAACTTTTGTGAAACTTGCAGTTTAACCCCAGTTTCATGTAACTGACAATTCATATGGACAACCCAAATGGTACTTGCAACAATTATAAAATGGAAAATGGTACATGGTGAAAAAAGGTCAGGGACCCCTCGCTCTCTAGCTGGGGCCAGCTGCAGGGCTATCATCTCAAGGTTCCATCAAATACAACATAAAGCTAAGGATTTTGGAAGAAATCATCCAGTCACACTTTCTTTTAGACAAATATATGCAACAGAATAGGAAATACTGAAGAAATACAAGTGCAGTTGATGTGATTTGCAGGACAGTCTAGTAGTATAGGGCAGCTGCGTTCTAAAGTGCATTGCACACAAAAAACAACTCGCTGTGAGCCTTGAAACTTGGGTGCCCTCTAGCAGGTATATTAGAGGTGCCAGGAGGGCGAAACAAATCCACCACTCCACTCCCCAATTACATAATTGCAGTACTATGCAAGGTATCCTGCATCCGGAACCATCACTGCCACACCACTGCTAGTCCAGTTACAGTGCCTTGAAAAAGTATTCATATGTCTTGATCTGTTCCACACTGTTAAACAATACAACCACACAACTTATATGTTTTTTATTGAGAGTTTCAAAGTATCAAGTATCTGTGAAGAGTAAAGAAAATGATACATGATTTCCCAAATCCTTAAACCTGAGCTTCAGCATCATTTAATGAAAAGCCCAAACCCTTAAAAAACTATTCCCCGACTAATTAAAAATTAATATATTTTAAGTTTTAGGTTGCTTACTTATTATTCTTTCCCCCACTGGGCTGCAACTCTGCAACTTGTATAAAGAGTAAAGGTCCGGTTTAAAAAAAATGTCTTGTGCATACGAATTCAGCTCACCTGAGTCAATACTTTGTATGACCACCTTTAGCTGCAATTAAAGCTGCAGATCTGTCTCTACCAGCTTTTTGCCCATTCATCTTTGTACAATAGAGTAGCTATAGCTCTGTCTGATTGGATGGAGATTTTGTGAACAGAAATTCTTAAATTATGTGTATGGACTTTCCAACACATGAATATGCTTGGAATTAAAACATTCTATTGTAGCTGTGGCTGTATGTTTAGGGTCACTCTCAGTCTGGAAGGTGAACCTATGCCCTAGTCTCAAGTTTTTTGCAGCCTCTAACATGTTATCCTCCAAGATTGCCCTGTATCTAGATTCATCCATCTTTCTATCAACTCTGAGCAGTTTCCCTGTCCTTGCAGAAAAAAAGAATCCCACAGCATGATGCTGCCACTGCCACGTTTCATTGTGGGGAAGGTGTGTTCAGAGTGATGTGCAGTGTTAGCTTCCATAGCATTTGCATTTAGTATTCTAGCCATTTCTACAAATGCCAGATTTGTAGAGTACATGATGCAGCATTGTCCTGTGGACAGATTGGAAAGATTCTCCCAACCTCTTGGTTGCTTCTCTAAATAGTGCTCTCCTTGCCTGGGCTGTCAGTGAACAGCATGTTTGGTAGGTTTGCAGTTGTGCCATAGTCTGTCCATTTAGGGATGATGGATTGAACAGCTGGATTGATTGATGGATGGATTGAACTCTGCAATACACTTCACCGCAACTCTATCCCTAAGTTATCTGGTGTGTTCTTTGGTTTCATTATGCTGTTTGTTCACTAATGTTCTCTAACAAACCTAGGAGGCCTTCACAGAACTGTAGTTATACAGAGAATAAAAAACACACGGGTGGACTCTTTTTACTAACTAGGCGACTTCTAAAGGCTTAAACTGTTTTCAGGGGTATCAGGGTACAGGGGTATATACCACACTTGTTTTTTTTTTTTACTTAGAAAAGTTCAAGGGGTCTTTTTCAAGACATTGGATCAATTGAGGAATGGCGACCTCTGCTCAGAAGAGTCACTGACATAATAGTGGTGAAGCAGAGAACAGCTGAAAATATAAATAAATGTTGCAGGGTGCTTTCTATCTCAAGTGTCAGTATGATAAATTTCGAACTGCTTCAACATCAGCTAGGGAGCCCTGGAAGCAGTTGAGTCTTGTGGCTCCCTGGAGGGGGGGGGGGGAGGTTCACGCAGTGGGGCATCCGAATCCTGGAATCTTTTAAGTTTGAGGGCTGTGACGTGAGGGTTTTGCTCCGCTTTAATGTCTAACAACCAGTTTTTGTTTTTGGAATTATCTTTGCTTCCTTACTTTGTTTATCTCTCTATATATTTATCTATCATTTTGCTACAGTAGCTTTGAAGAGCCTGCTGTCAGGCACGCTAGTTTCCCTTTTAAAAGGCCCAAAATCTGGGGACTTGGTGAGGGAGATGGAGCTGTATGTAGAGGAGATGGGATTGCTGGTTCTGGATGATCCGGATAGAGAAGCTCTGGAAGAACCATTTGAACAATTAGAACTGTTGGAGGCCATGGCCTCAACTCTGTCTGGGAAGAACCCGGGCCCTGATGGGTTTACAATAAAATTTTATAAACAATTCAAGGCTCAACTGACACCATTTATGACCAAAACGTTCAACGCGATCTCGGAGAGTTGCGGCTTCCTGACACAGACCTGACACAGACCTTAGAGGCTCATTAATTAACGTAGATGTTTAACTCTTTTCCAAAATGATTGCCAACAGGCTAAAGAGGTTACTACCGGCTTGGGCACATACAGATCAGGTGGGGTTTGTGTCGGGAAGGGAGGCCCGAGACAATACAATAAAGACGATTCTCCTGAACTCCTACGCCAGAACAAATACAATCCCTATGTGCCTCCTGTCTGTTGATGCTGAAAAGGCGTTGGATAGGGTCAGTTGGAAGTTCCTGGAGCTAACTTTGAGGCAGGCAGGGCTGGACTCAGTTCTGTGGCGGCCCCACAGCGAAGGTGAGAGCAAACGGCTTTTTCAGCTTTTCGGATAGGGAATGGGACGAGACAGGGCTGTCCCTTATCGCCCTTGTTATTTGTGCTGGCAATGGAGCACCTGGCAGTGGTGCTACGTAGACACCCTGACATTAAAGGGATAGAGGTAGAGGGCAAAGATGCATAAATTGGTACTGTATGCAGATGACTTACTGCTATATATCACTTCGCCCCATATATCTTTGCCACTGATCATAAAGGAGTTCCAGAGGTTCAGCAGAGTTAGACATATTAACTTTAAAATTGCTAAGTCGGAAATGCTGAACATTAGTATTAAGGACCAGGCCCTAGTCCGGAGGTTAGAAGGGAACTTCCCTTTTAAGTGTAAAGAGGCCATAGAATATCTAGGAGTTCTCATTCCGGCTGATCCTACCTCGCTGTTTGGCCTGAACTACGATCCCTTACTCGCAAGAATTAGGAAAGAACTGTATGGGAAAAAAAAGTATCTCCTGGCTAGGGAGAATAAATGTCCTAAAGATGGATATATTACCGAAACTATTATACATCTTTCAGGAGATCCCCTGAAAGATGGCAATAACGCTTTTTTAGACAAATCAGATCAGAGATCGTGAGATTTGTATGGGGAGGGAAACAGCCGAGACTAAGCCTTCGCAAGCTTGCTAGGCGCAAGGAATGGGGGGGGGGGGGGCTGGGCTACCAGATGTGGAGAATTACCATAGAGCAGCAGTACTAATAAGGATGGTGGATAGGCACCATGGGGGAGGGTCTAAGCAGGCGTGCAAGGTCACATCTCTCCCATGGGAGGATCCGAAAGCAAGGTCGAGAGAGAAACTGCCGTTCTTAATGGCCCAGCTCCTTCTGACGTGGGAAGACTGCCTTAGGGATCTGAATATAGCAACTAGACCAGGCCCAATGACGCCTTTATTCAACAATCCAGAGTTCGAGCCGGAATTGGGGGCCCTGAAATTCGTCCTCAAGCATTAAGTTGCGACATACACTAGTCCAGGGCGGGCCACCCACAGCGGGAGAGTTGAGCACCCGGGTAGGGTATCCTGGCTGGCAGTGAACCAATTGAGAAACTACTTGGGCTCATTTGTGGGGCCTAGGTAAGATTACAAGAGAGTGCTCCCAGTTTGACAGCCTGCTGAAAGCAACAGAAAGACCAAAAGGGGTAATTTCAGTCCTGTATGGTATACTGATGGGAGGGGTGGGGGATGCGAAGCTGGACTTTGTAGTAGAATGGGAGAGAGTGATCGGGAGGACCCTAGAGAAGGAGGAGTGGGAGAAGGCCTTTTTTCTTACTCACAAGATGGCAAAACCACGTAAAGCTCAAGAAAAAAAATTAAAATTGATCTCACGGTGGTATAGAAGCCCCGCCCGGATCCATCAGATCTTACCCCTAATACCGGACATGTGTTGGAGATGTAATGTGGCTTGGGGTACCCTCTTGCATATTTGGTGGGAATGCACTAGCATAAACAGTCTTTGGGCCGGGATCCTCTCGCTGTATGCGGAGACTTATGGATCTCCAATCCCAAACACCCCCGAGATAACGCTGCTGTCCATGCTTCCAGGAAGTAGGCAAGCGTGTAAAGGGGGAGTTCTGAGACACTTTTTGAATGCTGCGAGATCTGTGATACCAAGGTACTGGAAGAGAACGACAGTCCCTTCCTTGATAGAGTGGTGCGAAGAGCTCAATAATATTATGAGAATGGAGGAGCTAACAGCTGATCTAAACGGGGAGGGTGAGAAGTTCAGGAATACGTGGGTAGCATGGATAATGTACAAGGGTTCGGACCAAGGGCAGAGAAAAATAATGGAACTACAATAGACCCTGTCATGGATAGATGGACATGGGCTCTTCTTCTTTTCACCTTACCTTCTCCTCGCTTCTTTCTTTCTTTCTTCCCCCGCCCCTCCATCCCCAACCCTAGTGTGTGTGTCTTTCTTGTGGGATGTATGTTGTTTGTTCTTTGTGGTGCGTTGTAAGATTGCCTGATCTACAGATGGATAGATGAGCGGGAATCGGAGCAGATCTAGGACAGAGGACTCTGTTCAGAACACCCTAGAATACTCAGGGGGACATGAGCTTCTTGTTCACGGATTACGGATGAGGGGAAGAAGGGGAAATACCAATTCAGCTGATGAAGCTATGGTGGGGAAAGAAAGACTGAGAGGATAGATTTAACAAAAAATGAGGAGATCGGGAGAAGACCGAGGAGGTCAAGGTGGATCTATGTAGGTTATGGGAGTGCAAGATAACTCTGTATGCCATATATTACGCACTTTGTATTATTGTATTATGGTGTGTCTATTTGTGTTAATGTAAATGTGAAATGCTGAAAATTCAATAAAAATAAGATTAAACATAAAAAGGACCAAAATCTGTATGCTCTGGCTCTGGAGTCTAAAAGACTCAAGGACCAGCCACTTTCATACCCCCAGGGCATGACGACTTGGGATGCCCAGATTGTGAAACCTCTGAGGTCGTCCGCAAAACACACCTTTGTGGCCATACCATGGCACATGCGAGGCATGCGTCTACATCGCTGACATCTCACAGCTGAGGCACCTTCCAGAGCCAAGCAATTCAGACTGGGGACGGGAGTGCGCCACAGACTGCAGCGAGACCAGGAATGCAGCCATTCCCCTTGTGGTACCACCGTAAAGGTGAGTTTTCCTTGGTGATCCCAGAGATTTCACATTGGGAAGCATGCCAAATCTATGGCCTAGCTGGGAAGGGTGTGTCATGCTGTGGCTTTATAAGCCTTGAGCATGCTGTACTGTGGTCAAAGACTGTGGGACCACTCTGGCTTGCTTTGCTCACATTGTTGAGTGTTCCAAGGGACAGAGTGGCTGTTAGACCAATTTTGGGTGGTACTGGAGAAATGAAAAGGAGGGTAAACTTCTGCGAAGGCTTCTACCCTGCACTGCAGGAAACTAAGGAGGGGAAAATGGGACAGGCTTCAAATAAGGCTGCTAGAGCTTAATTATTGCTATTGGTTTTGCAGGTACTTTAACCTCCACACAAGGGCCGCCATTTCAAGAGATTACTAGAAGATCCCCTTACCTTACCAAAGCTGCCACCAATCGCCCTCCCGCAACCCCCGTTTGTAAAGTCAGGAGCTGAGACTTTTAGGTTCCAGCTGGAGGGTGGGAGTGGCCCCGGTGCGGCTGGCTCTCAGGGTTCTCATCCATTTCTCCATTTGACTCTTACATCACTGGGGGGGGGCATAGAGGGATACCCCAGGAAATCTCCTACATGCTAGCTCCACACCAGTGGCTTCTACAACTGCCCCTACCAATCTAAGAAGACCCCCAGCTGCTGGACCAGGAAGGAGCTCCTGACACGGGGAACCTGAAGAGAGGATGCCGTCCGAGGAGGGACAGCAAGAGAAGACGTGAACAGTGAGTACTGTTGCATTTAGAGTAATACATTTTTTTAACTGTTTGTAAAGTTCACAGGGTATTGGGGTGGCATGCCACCTGCCAGACACTGGCTGGTGGCATGCCCATGTCCCGCTCCCCTATTGCCCACACCCTCTATTGGGCACTAGAGCACAGGACCAAAGGGCATAGGGGCTGGTGGACAGGCAGGGCGAGGGGACAGATATTCAGCCTCTGAGCCCTGTATTACCAACCCCTATGTCTGGTGCATCAGGCCGATTGGCTCAGGAGGGAAAAAAATGTTAGAAAAAAAACACTTCTGCATGTCCACACATGCAGGCAGCAAGGCATTACTCATGTTAAAATTAACATTCTGAAAATGTAAGCATGAGAGTTTTTCAGGAGAACCTTTTTTTTTTTTTTTTTTTTACGCTCCTTACGTTTTTTATGTGCTTATGCAAGATAAATAGGCAAAATAAGCAAGAAAAGAAAAACTTTAGCAACTTCCTGAGTCTGAGAAAGTATGTGAAATTGTATTCTCGCCGAATTGTTGAATCAACCCTAATGTGTGTGTTGCCCCCTATAACATTGTAAAATGTTACAATGTAACTAGTTATAATACTCGAAACTAGATCAAATGTAAACAAGTCTACTAAAGCCTACCACGCACTGACCAGGGAAGAATGAGGTCTCCAGGGTCTCCAGAATGAGGGTCTGACCTTTATTACAACCAGAAGTCCTTGTCTTTGGACCACCTACAATTGAAATCCCACACATTTAACAATGCAGTGTGTACACAACCTGCAGCATCAATAAAAAGGGGACAAAAGCTTTAACAATCACTAGGATAGACCTCTTGTTTCCAAATGGACTTCAACATTTCAATGTCTCTGCCTGCGGTGAATCAAGTTTACTAAAACATGTAATTAGGGGTCATAATATACAAATTGAAAGCCAAAATAACCAGTAAACCTTGAAGAGTCAGAAACAATTTAGCATCAGTTAAGCACCAGCCATTTGTAGTCTGGTGGTGTCACGGGCATTGGAGCTAGTTATATAAGCAGACCGAATATTCCTTTTGAGATCCTTAAAAAATCTATACATTTATGTTGGTAGTGTCCATACAGAAATGGTAATATCAATGTTGGTATCCATAACCAAACAATGTGTCCAAACAATAACTCTCCAAGCAGCAGCGGTGGTGGTCGGTGGTGACTCAACCGACAGCAATGAACCAGAATGATGATCACGCCCTTCCATCAATTGTGCTATGGAATATGATAGCCTGATGCTCAGATTGTTTTACAATTAGCACATTTTAAAATGTGATTGAAGCGGACCAACCGCTTTAATTAAAAAAAAAAAAACCTGTGTCAACTCCCCTTCGTGTCCTAGTAATAAAAAAAACCTGTATCAACTCCCCTTCGTGTCCTAGTAATGAACTGAATAAAAATACTCACTAGCGATTTTAGCTTCAAAAGAAAAATTGGGGGGAAAATGAAAACATCTAGTTTAGAACTATGGTATCCTGTGATAAACCAATAGCATACAAATGGTATATCTGCGAAACTTAAACTGGATGAACACCCTTTATTTACTAATCATAACTAATTTACCGTTTTCCAACTCCTGGAGCCGCCTGCAAACAGGAAGTGCTGCTGGGTGTCCTGCCACTGTGCAATGTCAGTTATGTCAGTTGAATCCAGGCAGCAGCAGGGCTGGGATGCTGGGAAAGTAAGCTCCAAAATGATTGCTACCACTACACAACAGTGAGGCAGCGTTTCAGCTTTTAGTAACCTTTCAGCTTACTACCCTTTCTTCTTTTTGATTAAATAAAGCCTATTCTTTGTCCCAGATTATAAGCAATAAAGGGAAGTAATGCACAACATTTCACATATATAGTTTGTGTTACTTTTGGAGCAGTTCTGTACTACTTCAGGCATGTGTAAATGTATAGATGGGCAGCAGATTAGGTTGAGATACAGGTCATTCTGAAGCTTTGCTGATAAGATTCTGTGCAGCCACTGGTTGGGAACCCCCTATTAAGATCATTGTCAGGGGTCTGGAAGGGTGAGGTATCTAAACTTGCTCAAGTCTTAAAGTGGACCGTCACCCAGGGGTGATCGGCCCGGGAATTTATAAGATTCCCGGGCCAAGACCTCTGTTTTTAACCAGATTTAGAGACAGGTTTGGTTGCAAGCTAACATGGTTGAGTGCTGTGGCCCCCTTTAAGACTTGTGTATTCTAATTGGCAGGCTCACATGCACCTCCCAGGTTAGTTGTAAATTGATCTAAGCGGCTGCCACCCCTCCTTTGTATTATTTCAACTTGCTATCACAAAAACCTGTCTAACCAGTAACTCAATTTTTTGAACCACAAACATATCAATTAGCCTACTCCCATCTTGTGGCATGTGACGTTTATTACATCTAACCTATGTTGTATGTACTAAACTGTGCTTACATTTGCTTTATAAGCAAAACTGAGTACTGGGGTTAGGGCCCCACTTTCACACCCCTTCTGTTAATTACAAACTGATATTCATGGATATAAGGCTTGTCACAGAAACCAGCTGAAATTAGTGGAAAGGGACAACAATCATCTGACATCTATGGGTAATTTAAGAGATCAGATATCGGGACCACCTGCAAACACACACATCTACTTGTGCTAGACAAATGAGGATTTGGTGAGGGCTTCAGTTGTTTAATAATGCAAATTAAGATTTAAACACAGCAACAATAGGAATCTGTTAATCCTTTTTACAGCGTTGTAAATAGCCATTCAGGCTTTGCTTCCAGACTGGCCGCTTTGTGTAGGGTTTAGCGTAAATAGGCACTACAAGAATCAGATATCTGTCCAGCCACACACAATTCTGGCCTGCTTTGAAGGTGATTTCTCAGTTGGGTATTAGAAAGCCATCATTTGAGACTGTAAAATACAAATCAAACTGATAAACACGTGCGGACTGGAGGACTTTGTCTGCCAAAACAAATTAAGACGAGGGGCAGAAGAGTTTGCAAACAGCTGTGTGTGCATCAACAGGGTATTTGTTTTAGGTGCACAAAGCTAGAATATAACCTAGATGCGGCAATGTTGGACTTTTCTTTGCTTCCTTAGCCGGGTCTCACCAAGCCTTTATTTGGCTAGATAGCTCATTTTTTTCCATTGTGATTACGTCTGGGTGGTCTTTCTGGGTACCGCTTGAGGGGACGGTAATAATAAAGGAGGAGGGGAAGGAAGGGACACCAGCAGAAAGAAGAACAGAATTTATGACAATCTGCAGCAGGCTCGGGATCAGAGGTCAGCAAACAAGAGGTTCTCCTCTTTTACAGGTTGCTTCCTGGAAACAGGCTGATTAAGCTGACAGCTTGAATTATATCTGTTACGTTCTATAGCAGACAATGCATTTGTGCATGGCCCTCTTCAGGCCAGCTGAAGCGGCGGCGCAGGAGATGAGTGGAAGCATCTTCTTCTTTTGGCAGCATAAACGCTGCAATTATATTTTACTTTCACAATGACTGTCAAAGCTTTTATCAAAAATGTAAATAGGACGCGTCCCCTAAATTACAGTTTTTTTGTTCTAGAATCAAACAATGTGCCAAATGTCATAGGGCTTGACAGTTTTCTTATTAAATGAGGAATTTACATTCACCTGCAAATCATATAAGCAACTAGGGCATACTTGCTATGGGGTCAGAGGAGAATTTGTCTCCTTGGACAGCTGGTGGCAGCCAACAGGGGAGATATAAGCTTCCCTTTCTACTAACGTCTTGTTGTGTGGGATGAGGTAGGAGGAGGAGGCATAGTAAATACCACTGATGGCTGGTTTGGACAATACAGAAGAACATCCTACATTTGCCCCTAAAGTTTGTACAAAAAAACAACATAAATTTTACGGTCTTGTTCAGCATATATACACAATCAAGTCACATTAAGTCTAAGATAGCTAACCAACAAAATATTGTTTTTTTATCCAATGGAACCTCTTGCGATTTCTAAAAATAGCTTTTGATAAAAACCTTTCCCTGTCACAGGATTTTGCAGTTTAGTGACCAGACCTGTTTGTATTCTGTTCTGCTTCAACTGCTGCAGGGGGTCCCATCAGCCTCTACCTAATAGACTTACATAAACTGTAACACTTTACAGACAAGTAAAACATTGTTGTTTGTATATAGGAACGTTTAAAGTCTCTGTCTTTGTACAGGCGTAATTGAAAGGTTGCATAGTTTGTAGAGGCAGAAGTAAAAAATGGCATTGACTGACTGTAAAGACAAACTCTAAGACCCCGTTAGCAATTCACATAGGTAATAGTGTTTGCTGGCCGATTGAAAAAGTCTTGCATGAAGTGTCTTGGGAGTGCTATCGATAGCTCTATAGCAAATAGTGATCACAAGCGCAATTGCTCTGAAAACACAAGCAAATCGCAGGGACAGTCCATAGCATTGCAATATCGATTACCATTATTACAGCAGTGAGAACTGAGCTTAAGAGTAATGTCTGGGCATTGATGCAACCACTTTGCCATGGCTGTACGGCTTATATATATATTATGAGCAATACCATATCACCTCTTTTACCTGCTCATGTCTGTCAAGAAAAGAACGTATTTAAAATGCATAAGCTCACGCCTGCCAGTGCCCCTAAGGCCATGGGTTCTTGACTTCAAAGGTCCTTCACTGGCAAGTGTACGACCTAAGTAGGTATGGAGACATAAGGTCTGTAACCAGACAAGCCTTGCTGAGAGCATGCCCTGGCCATATCGCTTCAAAGAATTTCTCCAAGACAAGCGGGGTACAATATTAAACAGCGGTGTCTGGCGCACAACTGGGACCACTGGCTACAGAATTGGAACTGCAAGACCTTCCACCAAAAAGTTATGACACATATTAGTTCTTAGGAGTTTAGTCAGGATTGTACATGTCCAGGGGAAGGGACAGACGAGCTTTCTGGAGAGAGGTCAACCTGGAATCATGCCAGAAAGAATTGCAAGAACAAGGACCATGAACCCCCCCCCCACCCACACACACACCTCTCTGTGGCTTCCTAGAGCAGCTAATGGTAACCGACATACATTTTATCTGCTCATTCTGATTGTAACTTGCTAACATGTAATTGCCCTTTTTACCTGTATATGTATCAATGCATTGTAAGTCTATAGTTCGTCGAGTGTGCCCTCAAGGCGATTAAATATATAAATTCATTTTGAACTGATCTGTATCTTGATACCAAACCCTCAATCGTCCATGCTGAATTACACAATAACAGCCTGCCTTCTTGCCTGATATAATTCAGCAAATGGACCGGGTCAGCATCAAGCAGAGCTGGTAGCAGTCCTACGGGGCTAACAGGGCTCGGTTCATTGGTGGTAATGAAAGAGTAGCCTTTTAGGGTCATGAACGCACCGTGTGATCTCGGTAACAGCGACATCAGCCGGTGTTTTGGGAATCTATACAAGCGACATGTGTTTGGTGTGAGGTTAACATTTATAATAAAGGCTTGCATTTTAGCAGTTTTACCCCTTACAGTGTTTTTTGTTCCTCCACTCCCATATCATAACAATCTAATGGTTGAATATGTAAGTTACTGCCTATGGTAATAAAGAGAGCCAAAATCAATAGATATACCTAATTAACATATTTAAAACCATGCTGTTCCGGAGACAATACACATTTACACAAAAAAACTTTAGCTTCAAACAGCTTTGAGTTATCACTTAACATTTTAGTACATTGCTCTATTGAATTCTGCAGTTTCCCCTAGTATACTCTTATAGTTATACGCAACTGGTAGCCGCATTAGTTGTTGCATGATTTCACCCCCACTAAATAATCAGATCATTCAGAAGAAATAAATCTATGCTCCAATAATACATTTGAAGATCACAGCAAAGTTTCCTTTTACCCTATTTATTTATTTGCAGACAGCAGTGATATTTTGGACAAAATGTTGGATAATAGGAAGGCATGTTAAGGTACATTGCTGGCTTTAAAGAGGACCAAAACCCACCTTGGAGTCTATGAGATCCCAGGGCAGGCATACTCTGTGCCCCGCTTTGTGAAACCCTCCCAGGTCGCCCCCAAAAACCCACCTTTGTTCCCAGTCCAACGGTGAATGGCCATCGCAGGCACACTCCCTGTTAAGAGGGTAGCAGGGGATACGGCCGCCAGCGTGATGATTGGACGAGCGCTGGCTCATGCCTCGTAGGAGCGGGAAGAGGTGAGTTTGTTCGGGCAACCTGGGGGGGGGGGGGTTCACACAGCGTGGCACCCCCGATCGAGGTGCCCCGGGGGCAATGACCACTTTAAGTAGGAATGATTAGAAGCCACTTTGGAGTTGAAAAATAACAACTGATAGAAGCAGAGCCCACACCACCAGACATTTGTTGTAGAGGTCATGCAATTATAAAGGGCAGTCTGGTTTAAATATCTGTAAATTTCATCGTTCCTTTTACAGCAGATCTTATCCAATCTTAATATCGTATATATAGGACATATAGTATTTTGTGTGGAATTTTTTTTTTTTTTGTAAGCAAAGCAGAGTCACCCATTTTATTCTAAAAGGGAGAGCAATTTAAGACTTCCCTGCTGAAAATAATATCAGATGCTGTCTGGGTTCAAAAGCAGGACCTTTGGAATCCTCTGCTTTAAACTTGACTTTATTCTAGTACTTTTCCTGTCACTTTCTTTGTACTTGTGCTGTAATGCTTTCCTGTCTATTCTGCCTGCCTGACCCTTGCTCACCTCGGGATGATTCCCAACAACCTTCTGGCTGTAACTATATGTGCCTTTGATCTGGTTTGGCTGGAGCCTTTTGCCTTTGTGAACGAAATTTGTTTAGCTACATGCATCATTAGCCTCCTTGATCACCATGCTGTTAGAGCTTCTTTGAATTGTTTTATTCTCTATAAAGTCTAGTCTTGACCTGCCCTGTTGCACTTCTTGGTGGTTGTTTGTGTTCTGGTCTGTCGTCTTCTGTACAACCACTGCCTTTGTTAATCCAACACAACCTTACATCAGGCCTCTGACTATATTAGCTATGTCCAGCCTACCTATCCTGTATATGTATATTGCCTAAGTGTACCAGGTGATCCTGTAAAATGTATTTTGTGTGCCGCTGCTTTTTAGAGATTCTTCTATATGCCTCAGCTAGCCTTAGGATTAGCACTTTTAGACAGGAGGATACAAGCTAAGCAAAATGGTAATGCCAAAAGTAATGGAGCTTCAACCGGACCAACAATCAACAACCATGATCATGTTTTTTTTCTTTTTAATAAATAATTTCCCTTATAACTTATATACCTAGCAGAATAAGAGGCACCTAGGTGTGTGCTCCCCAGTCCAACACAAGGACTGGCGTGGGTGCCTGATGAGCAGGAAGGCTCGAGCTGCCAGACCTGCGCTGCTTCCAGCTTCTCCAAGGATATCCCAGGATTCTCAGTGGCCGCAGCAGAGCGGCCCTTCCACTTTGGATGAAGAGCGGCCGCCATGACAGCACCGGTAGTGTTTTTTACAAGAGATACAGAAGGAAAGAGGGGCATTCATGCTCACCAATCTGAATTTTGTGTTTATATACATGCCCAATTTGGCCAACTGTGTGAAACCCCCCAGAACACCAGGTACAACTCACCTCTTTCTTGTTCTTATGGCGCATTCAAGGGGGTGCAGCCAATCAGAGCCATTTGCCATGTTGTTTGCTCATTGACTTCAATTGGGGGTGTACGTTGCCGCATTCCCAGTGCGCCACTGGGGATGCAGGGGATGAGACATAGTCATGGCACCCTGGGGGGGGGGCTTTAACAGAGGGGCATCCTGATTTGGGATGCACAAGTAGAAAGCCAGCCAAAGTTGGCCGCTGGTGGGTGTTGCTCCGCTTTAAAGAGGATCAGACCTTTTCTGATGTTCCTCTCTAAACATCCATCCCCCTCCCTCACTGCCTTTTGGATGTTGGCGTTATCTAAAATGCAGATATCTGGCCCCTTTCAACCCCCCCCCCCCCCCCTAGAAGGCTGCGGCTTTAGCAATACCTACCTTACCTCGCCCACTCTTCAAATGTCCCGCGCCGCTCTTGCGGTATTTGTGTCGAGTGTCATTGCAGCCTATGCAATGACACTTCGCATGCGTGAGATCTGAGGGACAGCGCAGTGCATGAGGGGACGGCAAGATGGCGCTGCCCTAAGGAAGACGGTGCTGGACCGAGATGGCAGAGCACGATGCGACTGGACAGGTAAGTTTAAAATTAAACCGGAGGGGCAACGGGGATGAGCAAGCCAGGTTTAGGGAGTTTTTATTAACTCCCCAATAACTAACGTTCCTCCTTAACTGCTAGCAGTCAAATAAAAAAAGATAGAATAAGAATCTTGTTATGTTACTATCCAACAATCCCAATCCATGGTTCTACTGAATTTCTGAGATTTACAACTCAATAAGTGTTGTAGTAGGATATAACAGTACAGAGAATTGACAAGGAATGTATTGTGGTATACCCGTTCATTATTCACCAATTAAAACTTGAACAGTCCAAAACTCCCAGGGGGAACATTGGGTTGTTAAATAGCTCTGCTAATGGTAAATGTTTGGATACTAGTTTGGATTGCTTCTTGTACCTGTCCCAATTCTCTATGAGGCAATTTATTATTAGGGATATATTTTTAGGACGTAGGAAAGGCAAAGTATCTACTGGCATAGGTGCCAGTATGCACGAGTGGGATAGCAGCTATGTAATACGTATGCAGCGAAGGTACTCTCAGGCCGATCCAATATTGGTATGATGATACAAAACTTTTCAGTTTATCCTTGTTTTTGTGGTTCCCCCTATGTACTTTAACTATTTATTTTGAAAGGGTTTGAGGAAATGTAGGGGGATTGATACTGGAAGGATTCTGAATAGGTAGAGTAATGTAGGTAGGAGGGACATCTTTATTGCCACCAGAGCGTAACAGTTTTAATTTGGAATGAGATTTGTATATACAGTATCTCATGTTCACTCAACTTTTTTGGTTCTGGATATACCCAGATTAATATTGCCCATTTAAAACACCATTTGGTTACTGTTTACTTGATAGTTTCTCCTGGGCAATGTTTTATGTCTGACCTTTAGCCTGGTAATGTACCCTGTATGCATTTAAGCTACTGGACGGGCCATGTCTTCACAACCACATTCACAAGAATATTCTGCCAGTGATTAGTAGCTAAACTGACCATTTTTTGTGGCTTCAATTTGGAACAATGTAAACCAGTTTGCAGGTGATGGGCATGTGGTTTAGGGATGTGGCGCTTTTACAGATCCCTTAAAAATGTTAGTGACTGAGCCAATGCTTAGCCAATGTATTTCACTACCGCCATTCAGGCAAGAGCAGAGCAGTTGTGAACCAACTGGCTATTTTTCATTCTGCATTCGATGGGATGATCTTCCCCATAATTTTAGCAAAGTGGGACATTTAGACGTCCGCAGAGTTTTCAGGGGGACAGGGGGCATAACATGCCTCAAAGTGGGACTGCCCTACTGAAAGTGTGAAATTAGTAGCAAATGCTTATCATAAAGAGGACAGAAAAGTTCCTCTGTTTAACTGTGCTCAACATATGTGGCCTGATTCAAAGCCTATCTCGCACATATTCCCACCAGCGGGAATGACGTCAAAGGACAGTATTTGGTCTCTTTTCCATGTTGGGTAATTTAGGGCCTTATTTTTTTGGCCGAGTTGTACTTTTTGCGGGAAATTACGATATGCGTACGCCAAACCAAGTGTTCACTGTATAACGTCTAAAGGCAAACCGTGTGCCCGTAATTTTATGGGTTTAGCCTGCACTTGCGCGTGATTCTGAGCCCTGATTTGTGCATTTTCAGACCTGTAAAAAAGCAACTACTCACCTGTAGAATTGTTTTTGTTCTTGCATGGCACGGCCCGCTTCGGTATTCATAACAGTTGGGTTATTCCGCCACTAGGTGGCGCAATGGTACTGCAGAAAGCTGTGGCATCCCCCGGCTCCCTATAAAAACGGGACTAACCATAGAGTTCCCAGCGTAGACAAGCAGTGAGACAAGAAGCCGGGAGAGAATAAGGTAAAAAACATGTAAAAAAGGGTAAAAAAAAACCCATTTAACTTGGAACAATCACCATAAAGAGGCAACCAAGAATAACGATAACAAGGGTGGGGCGAAGCGGGCTGTGCCATGCAAGAACAAAAACAATTCTACAGGCGAGTACTCACAGAATTGCTTTTTTCTTTATTGCATGGCACGGCCCGCTTCGGTATTCATAACAGTTGGGACATCCAAAAGCAGTGTCCAAAAGTAGGGTGGGATCCCCAAAGAGTAACGGCCAGTAGTTCAAGTCACTACCGCCTGAAGCACCTTGCGGCCAAAAGCAGCAACCGCTGAGGCCTTAACATCAACCTTGTAAAACTTGGAAAAGGTATGAACAGAAGACCAAGTAGCGGCCTTGCAAACTTGTTCAACAAAAGCTTGATGCTGAAAAGCCCAAGAGGCACCAATAGCACGAGTGGAATGAGCAGTCACCCTAAAGGGAGGTTCCTTTCCCTTAGCAGTATAGGCTTGAATCACCGCCTGACGGATCCACTTGCTGATAGTGGACTTAGCCGGAGGCAAACCCTTCCTAGGTCCAGAAGTGAGAACAAAAAGAGCATCAGACTTCCTGAAAGTCTCTGTAGCGACCAAATAAAACTTCAGAGCCCTGATCACATCCAGGGAATGCAGTGTCCGCTCCTTGGAATTAGCAGGACACAATGAAGGCAAAACAATGTCCTGATTGAGATAAAAGGCAGACACCACCTTAGGCAAGAAATACGGCTTAAGCTGGAACACCACCTTATCCTGATGCCGCTCGAAATAAGGAGGTTTGATGGAAAGCGCCGCCAGCTCAGAAACTCGCCTTACAGAAGTGATACCCACCAAAAAGCCTACCTTAAGAGTTAGAATGGGCAAGGCAGCCTCACGAATAGGCTCAAAGGGAGGCCCTTGCAGAGCAGACAACACCAGATTCAGATCCCAGACTGGTAGCAAAGGCTTACGTGGTGGACGCACATGAGAAACACCCTGGAAAAAAGTTTTAACCAGCCGGCAATTGGCAAAGGATCTTTGGAAAAAAAAAAATTGCCAGAGCTGAAACATGGTCTTTTAGGGTACTAAGTTGAAGGCCTAGATCCAAACCATGTTTCAAGAATTCCAGAATCCTGGGAATAGAAAAACCCCGACAGGGAAGAGACTTAGACTCACACCAGGCAATGTAAGCATGCCAGACCCTGTAATAGATAAAAGACGAAGACTTCTTCCTAGCCCCAATTAATCATGGTATCAACAACAGAAGCAGGCAACCCCTTTTCCATCAATATGGAGGTTTCAGCAGCCAAGCCGTTAAAGCCAGCGTTTGTAAATTGGGATGGCGTAGCTGCCCCTGAGTCAGAAGATCTGGATCCTTGGGCAAGGCGTACCGGTCTACTGCCAACTGCACGACGTCTGCGAACCAAACTCTTCTTGGCCAACAGCCACCAGGATGGCTGGTACCCGCTCCTGGGCTATCTTGCGCATGACCCTGCCCAGGAGAGGAAACGAAGGGAACACATAGAGAAGCCGAAACTTCTTCCAAGGTATTGCCAGGGCATCCGTGGCGAAGGCCAGAGGATCCTGAGATAGAGAGACAAATCTGGGAAGTTTGTGATTGTGACGGGACGCAAACAAGTCCATGTCTGGCTGACCCTAGAGGTGACACAGGGACAGAAACACCCGGTTGTTAAGGGACCAGTCCCCCACACGAGACGTCCCCCTGCTCAGGGAGTCCGCCACCTGGTTCTCCACTCCTGGAATGTAGACCGCTGAGATGCAGAGCACACGAGTCCCTCCCTGATGACTGATGTAGGCAACCGCCGTCTGGTTGTCTGAGCGGATCTGAACAGCCCGACCCTGAAGGTGAGTGGTTAGGCGAGAAAGAACCAACTTGATCGCCCTCAGTTCCAGGACATTGATGGAAGCATGGGACTCTTGTGGGCCCCATCGACCCTGGAACGTCAGGGACTTCCAGAAGCCTCCCCAACCAGTCAGACTGGCATCTGTGGTGACCGTCTCCCAGCACGGGGGCAGGAAGGTCCTGCCCCCCAGAAGGTTCCTTGAGTCCAGCCACCATGAGAAGGACTGTCTGGCCAGAGGAGACAGAGCAAATTCCTGATCCAGGGACGCAGGGTCCCGATCCCAAACTGACAAGAGGTGCAACTGAAGAGGTCTCATGTGAAACTGAGCAAAGGGGACTGCCTTGAAGCAGGACACCATCAGGCCCACCAACTGCATCCCCTGACTGATGGAGGGATGAGGACACGATAGCAGAGACCGAGTCTGAAGACCCCCCATCTTCTGCTGAGGAAGGAACACCTTGACCTGAGAGGTATCCAGAGTCATGCCTAGAAAGGACCTCACAAAGGACGGGGACAGAGAAGACTTGGGATAGTTGATCACCCAGCAGTAGGACTCTAGAGTGGATGTCACCATCTGAGTGTCCTGCTCGGCCTGAGGAAAGCACTTGGCCACAATCAGGATGTCGTCCAGCTAAGGAATGATGCGTATGTCCTGGTTCCTTAGCAGAGCCATCACCCCCGCCAGTACCTTGGTGAACACTCGAGGCGCCGAGGTAATACCGAAGGGTAGAGCCACAAACTGGAAATGCTGATCCTGCAGCTCGAACCTTAGAAATCTCTGATGACCTGGGAAGATAGGCACATGAAGATACGCATCCTTGATGTCCGCAGTGGTCATGAAGTCACCCGGGCGAAGGGTACTGACAGCAGAGCGTGAGGGAGTGGAAATCAGTTGCCGCTTCTTGCCAGAGGCCTTCCGAGGAACAGACCTGGCAAGCTGCCTCTCAATGCTGGCCACCCGCAGAGCCAAATCAGAGTGTGACTCCCTGCTAATATCCCCTTCACTAGGGCCCAATTGCAGGAGCGGGGAAGTATGTGAAGCCGAGGGAAGCACAGAGCTGGGAAGCGAGGCAGGCAAACCTGCTTGAATCGCAAGTACACTCTCAGCGCACAGCACGCACACCGTGACACTGTTACTCACAGGGGATACCCCACACAATAAAAAAAACCCCAAGGGGGACTCCCAGACCAAAGACACCGCAGGGTCACCAAGGCACAGACCTCAGGATGAAGGTACACACCAGAGGAAGCAGCGCTGCAGCCAGGAAGGGAAAAATCCAGACGCGCAGCTAGTCCAAAATGGCGCCGGCAGAGGTACCTCAAGGGGCGGGCGGTGGGGAGACGACGCGATATGCGTCATCCCAAGGCCCCACCCCCCCAAAGAGCGTGAAACGGCGATCACGTGACCTGGCCGGCGCCATGACAAAGCAAAAAAACGCCTCAGGTTATAGCGCCAACTGCCGCACGCAGTACAAAGCACACGGCGGCTGAAAAACACAAAAAAAACCACATAGAATACCACTCGCCGATGCCACCCCCCCCCCCCCCCCGAACAAAGCCAGAGAGGGTAGGGGGAAGAGAGAGACGAGAGGCCAGCGCGAGTATCCAGGCCAGGGAGGGGGAGGGGGAGGGGGGGGGACCCCTGAAGGAAAAGATGGAGACATAGTCCACAAAAATACCATTTTGTGATTACTCACCTGTAAAATGGGTATTATAAGTATGTCACACACCCCGCTTCCAATATTCATGACATATGGGTTATGGTCCAGTAGAGGGTGAACTTCTGCAGAGATGAAAGCAAAAAAGAAGCCCCTCCCGGTCCATAAATACCTGGGAGCTCCCACTCATTCCCCAGTATATGAAAGCAGAAGGGGACCAGGAAGAGCCAAAAATAAATTCTTAACAATAAAAAGGTTCACCACCACCATATAAAGGATCCAGAATACAATAAGGGCGGGATGAAGAGGGGTGTGTGACATACTTATAATACCCATTTTACAGGTGAGTAATCACAAAATGGTATTATTCCAAGTATGTCACACATCCCGCTTCCAATATTCATGACATATGAGACATCCAATAGCAGTGTCCAACATGGGTGGGGATCCAAATACAGCAAAAAAATGCACCAAAGGCAATAATGCACAAATTTAAACCACTGCAGCTTGCAGAAACTTGCGGCCAAAAACAGTATCCGCTGAGGCCCGCACATCAACCTTATAAAACTTGGAAAAAGTATGAACAGAAGACCAAGTAGCAGCCTTACAAACTTGTTCAACAGAGGCCTGATGCTGAAAAGCCCAGGAAGCCCCAACAGCACGAGTAGAATGAGCAGTGATCTGAATAGGGGGAACCCTCTCCTTGGCAGTATAGGCCCCAACAATGGCCTGACGTATCCATTTACTAAAGGTAGACTTGGCAGGCTCCAAACCTTTCCGGGGCCCGGAAGGCACCAAGAACAAGGCATCCGTCTTACGAAAGGAAGAAGTAGCCACCAAATAGTGCTTCACACAACGAACCACATCCAAAGAATGCAGGACCCTCTCCTTGTCATTGCTAGGCTTAGGACACAAGGAAGGGAGAACCACATCCTGATTGAAATGGAAGGCAGAAACCACCTTAGGAAGGAAATCTGGCTTAAAACGAAAAACCACCTTGTCCTGGTGTCTCTCAAAGTAAGGGGCTTGAATGGAAAGAGCCGCCAACTCAGAGACACGCCGAACAGAGGTAATAGCCACCAAAAAGGCAATCTTTTGTGTAAGCATAGAAAGTGCAACATCCTGCACCGGATCAAAAGGAGGCCCCTGTAGGGCCGACAGAACCAAATTCAAATCCCAAACCGGCAACAAAGGCTTTCGAGGGGGCCGCACATGAGTGACCCCCTGGAAAAAAGTTTTAACCAAAAGATGAAGAGCAAAGGACCTTTGAAAGAAGACCGCCAGGGCAGAGACCTGCCCTTTCAAGGTACTAAGCTGGAAACCCAGGTCCAGACCGTGTTGAAGAAAATCCAAAATCCTAGGGATCGAAAACGCCCTGCAAGGCAAGGCCCTAGCCTCACACCAATCAATATAGGACCTCCAAGTCCTGTAGTAGATGTTAGAGGAAGATCTCTTCCTAGCCCTAACAAGTGTCTGAATCACAGCATCAGACAAGCCTTCTTCTAAGATGGAGGTTTCAGCAGCCACGCCGTCAAAGCCAGCATTTGTAAATTGGGGTAACAAAGTTGACCTTGAGTGATCAGATCCGGAAACAGGGGCAACCTGTACTGATCCACCGCCAGCCGTACGACGTCTGTGAACCAAACCTGTCTTGGCCACCTTGGGGCCACCAGAATTGCTGGCGCACCCTCTTGAGCCGGCTTGCGCACCACCTTGCCCACCATGGAGAAGGGGGAAAACAGGTACAGGAACCCCAGATCCCTCCAGGCATGAGACATGGCGCCCACTGCCAGAGCCAGAGGATCCTGAAACAGAGTCACAAATGCAGGAAGCTTGTGATTGTGATGTGAGGCAAAAGAGATCCACCTCCGGAATCCCCCACTTATGACAAAGGGACCGGAATACCTTGTGGTCGAGAGACCATTCCCCTCGGCGAGAGAATCCCCTGCTCAGGGAGTCCGCCTCCGTGTACTCCTCACCCGGAATGTACACCGCTGAAATGCATGGGACATTGCTCTCCGCCCATGCAAGAATCAGAGAAACTTCCCTGAGGGCACTCCTGCTGCGAGTCCCTCCTTGGTGATTGATGTAAGCGACCGCAGTCCGATTGTCTGATCGAACCTGAACCGGTAGACCCTGGAGGTGATGCGTCAAGCATGACAGCACCAACCGAATAGCTCTCAGCTCCAAGACATTGATGGGGGTGTGGGCCTCCTGAGGACCCCACAGCCCCTGGAACTGAAGTTCCTTCCAGAAACCCCCCCAGCCCGACAGGCTGGCATCCGTGGTGACCGTCTCTCAACAAGGGGTCAGAAAAGACCTGACCCTCAGAAGATTTCTTGGTTCCAGCCACCACTGAAGAGACTGCCGAACCAGGGGTGACATCAGAAATGACTGATCCACTGACAGCGGCTATCTGTCCCAAGCCAACAGTAAATGGAGCTGAAGCGACCTCATGTGGAACTGAGCAAAGGGAACTGCCTCGAAGGAAGCCACCATCAATCCCACCAGTCTCATCCCTAGCCGGATAGACGGGCGAGGGTTGGACAGGAGAAGACGTATCAGATCTTGAACCATCTGCACCTTCGACTGAGGTAGGAACACCCTTGTCTGAACGGTATCCAGATTCATGCCCAGAAACGAAAACCCCCTTGACGGGGATAGAGAAGACTTGGGAGTTGCTGAGTTGGCTTGGCAGCGAGCTTGGGCTTGGAACCCCAGGTAGAGGCTGGATGAGCACGTTCTCTGCCTCTGTTCCAGGAATCATCTCTGAAGTTAGAGTAGGCAAGACCTCTGCCCACTCTGGCACCGCGAAAGGAAGGGATGAAGGAGCTTGCCCTCGTAAGGAGCGACACTGCTTCTTACGCTGAGGTAGCTTTCCACCTTTCGCCACAGAATCCAATTTGTCTCCAAACAGCCGCGTACCCAGGAAGGGCAGTGCTGTAAGAGATTTCTTGGCCGCAAGGTCAGCTGCCCACTGGCGTAGCCAGACCGATCAGCGAGGTCGGCATGGCCACCAGCAGAGCCGAGGTTCTACTACACATGATAATAATGTCATCCATAGCCGCCAAGGCAAAAATCATGAACAATTCACACCTCTTAAGGGCTGTGAATTCACCGCTGGCCGGGTTGATCTGGGAACCAATTAACATGTCCCTAACCACAGACCTGGTAGCCACAGCCGCGAGCGCAGAGGCACACATGGGCCGCAGGGACTGAGCCCACACTGGCAAAGGCATGGCATGCCATCAGATCAATGCGCTTGTCCTCACCATCCTTAAGGGTAGTGGCGTCCGGAGTGTGTACAACGGAGGTGTTGGACAATCCTAGGATGGGCGCATCGACCTCGGGAGGGGAAGACCAGCGCTTCACCGTGTCCACCGGAAAGGGATACCTCCTATCCCATCCCTGAGGAACGCCGGGAAGACGACTCGGCTTCTCCCATTCTCTAAGAATCATGCTATCAAAATGATCCTGATTTGAAAACTCCAAGCGGGGCTTAGAGGACCCAAGGAATTCCCCCTTCTTAGGAGGGGCCTCCACTGGCAGGGTAATATCCAGGACCTCTAAGAGATGGACCAGGACTTATGGGGGTATCCACAGCATCCCCCAGCGCCTGCCCGGCATCAGAATCAAATAACTGCAGTTCTTCAGTCTCAGATTAGCAAACAATTCCCCCTCCTAAAGCGGGGAATAATCAGATCAGTCAAGAGAGTCATAATCATCAAAATCAAGTACCGGCGCAGCGGGTGACAGATGCCTTTTCTTAGCAGGGGCCTTTCTGCCCCCTGAGCTAGAAATAATGTTCTCGATGTTGGCCAGCATAGCACATACATCAGAGTGCGACTCCCCGCTAATGACGGTATCACTAGGGGTACGTATAATGCGGGACGGGGTAGAAGATGAGACTGGCGGCACTGGCCCAGACGCCTGGGATCCCGACTGCCGCGTTATGGCCAGTTGCACACATGGTATGCAAATCAGTACATTCTCCCCCGTAAGGGATACCCCACAACCCACACATAGCTGGGATTGTCCCGAAGGGAGCCCGAGGCCAGTATCCTGTGGAGCCTCCATATGGTGATTTTAAGGTAGTCACAATGACCAGAGGGAATTACGCTGATAAGCAACCCGGGATGCCCCTTTAAGTCCCACGTGGGAAGATTTGTAGGTGCCCAATTTACTGCTAGGGACCCTAGGGCTGGGAGAACCCCCTTTTTACATATACATATAAAACTAGATATAAATATAAGAAGCAAATGCAAAGGGAGCCAGCGCTGCCCCCATGCAAAGACTGGGGCATGAGTACACGGGGGGAGCCCATAAAAGCACTCACACACTCCAAAATGGCATCCAGCCCAGTCAGCAGTCTGAGAGGAAGAGAGAGAGGGAGAAGAAGGGGCAGGCCAGCGCGAATCGTGCGCCGCGCCTGGCCCCGCCCCCTCCCTCACAACCAGCAACGGCGTTCCCAGCCGGAGGCTGGGCTCCGCAATGGTGCCAAGGCAGGAGGGCCTCAGCAGATATCATCAGAAAAGAGAAATGGCGTCCTGTAACGTGTAGCACCGCAAGCACACATAACACACACACACATGAAAGGAAGGAGGATAAAGCACATTCTCCCCTCCCCGCCATGTAGGGTTAACAGAGGGGCCCGGAAGGGGGGAAATCCCACACCATGGGTGTAAGGGACATAGCAATAGGGACAGGGCATCCCAAACCGGGATCACCAACCCGGATACCGCCTACCCCCTTGTATGGGGTCTCACGGGGGAGCATGGCTCCCTAGACACCTATTAAGGTGATGCCTACCCTTACCCGGACCTGCAGCCAAGGCTGGGAGGCTGGTATTGGGCTTAATGTAAAAGGTCCAGGCAGAAATAGGGCAAAGAATGGCCGGGTGTAAGCCTGGCTTACCTGTAAGGAAGAGCAGCATACATCTTCTGACTTGCTTGCCGTCCTGCAGAGAAGGAACTGGTGAATGAGTGGGAGGTCACAGGTATTTATGGACCGGGAGGGGCTTCTTTTTTGCTTTCATCTCTGCAGAAGTTCGCCCTCTACTGGACCATAACCCATATGTTATGAATATTGGAAGCGGGGTGTGTGACATACTTGGAATAACACTCACCCCCTCAGAAGCCAGAACATGAACTCTGCATCCCTATCAGGATCACCATAAAGCTTATGGCAGGCTACCCTTTGTGGTACAGGGTCTGCGGCTGGAGCTGCGCTCCTGGAGAACTTGACCCTAGTGCTCTTCTACCTTCACCCGATCTGTCAGCCGAGGCTGGGAGGCAGTGAGGGTCCAGAAACGGATGGAAATAGACACGCAGGGCCGCAGGCTTGGTTGCCCCGCTCACCTGCGCAAGAGAGAGAGCCATCTTCCAACTTTGCAGTATCACTGCAGAGGAAACACTGGGAACTCTATGGTTAGTCCCATTTTTATAGGGGGCCGGGGGATGCCACAGCTTTCTGCAGTACCACTGCGCCACCTTGTGGTGGAATAACCCAACTGTTATGAATACCGAAGCGGGCCGTGCCATGCAATAAAGAAAAGCCGTAGGTTTCTGGTTCAAACTTGCACCATCTTTTTGCTAGCCAGAATACTTGAACAACCTCCTTTTCCTAGTGAAAATACAGCCTACAGCCTCCACACCTGCGATGGAGACCCTTGATGACTTCTGTGAAGAATATGAGTGTCGGCAGCAGCGTGAGCTGTGAACCTTGTACCTTCCAGAGCTTCGGCGTACCCGCCATCGTCTGGATATTGATCAGATGACCGATCAGCAGGTGTTCAAATTGAACCAACTGAACTGCCTTTCTCTTGAGAAGCTTTACTCAGTTGCAGCCATAGTTGGCCCCCCGCCACAAGAAAAGGGAATGCAACTGGAGGTATGACCAAACTGGTTGGCTGCCTCCAATTTTTAGCAGATGGCTCCCTCAAATGGCTAGAGTTGGCATGTCCCAGCCTTCTCTGAGCCACACCCTCACTAAATTTCTTGATGGCATGGCTGTCCTTCAGGAGAAACGCATTTCTTTCTCTGACAGCATGGCAGCCTGGAACACAGTGAGCCCACAATCCTACCTGTTCCAGCGGCGCATGCGAGTCCGCCGCCGCCTCCCGCGCGTCCCTCTAGCAGGGTGCTCCCTGTAAAAAGGATGCGCGGGAGGCGGCGTGGCGGACGCGCTCTGCTTGTCCGGTGGCGGGGATTGGCTGCAGCGGTCACGTGGGAGAGGGGTGAGGTGAATTTTCGGGGCTTTCTGGGGGGTTTCACACAGCGGGGCACCCCCGATCGGGGTGCCCCACCGAAGTGGACCAAAACCCAGGATAGTCAAAATCCTGGGTGTTGGTCCACTTTAATATTTGGTCTTGGCTGTTTTGATGGTGTGTTGCCTGTTAGTAATTTAATTTCCGTTTTCATTTGTGTTTTAGGCGATTCTGGTTATGCGTTGCGGCTCTGGCTCCTGACGCCCTTCTTAAGGCCCCAGACACCTGGCCAGGAAGCTTATTATGGGGCCCACCGCCACACATAGGCTGTAGTTGAATGTGCCTTTGGGCTGTTGTAGGCCAGATTTTGCTGTCTGGACCACACAGGGGGCACCCTGCAATACAAGCCAGAGAAGGTTGTGAAAAATACAATTCTGTGATTACTCAACTGTAGAATTGGTAATATGAGTATACAGTACGTCCTGCTCCATATATAGTACTTACTATCGGGTATTACTCCGCCAGATGGCACTGGACTGCAGAGACATCGAAAATAGGCTCCTCCCGGCACCTCAAATACCCAGGGACCTCCCACAAATCCCCAGCATTGAAAAGCAGTTAATGAGAAGCCGGGAGAATAGAAACAACCCAAACTATTAACTATAACAATGATAATCACCATACAGGGGATCCAAGATAATGCAAAACCAAGGGTGGGGTGGAGCAGGACGTACTGTATACGCATAATACCAATTCTACAGGTGAGTAATCACAGAATTGTATTATTCTTAGTATACAGTACGTCCTGCTCCATATATAGTACTTACTATCGGGACATCCAATAGCAGTGTCAATAAGTAGGGTGGGATCCCCAAAGCTAACAGCAGACAGTTTAAACCACTGCTGCCTGCAGAACCTTTCGGCCAAAAACAGCATCAGCTGAGGCCCTAACATCAACCTTGTAAAACTTAGAAAAGGTATGAACAGAAGACCAAGTAGCGGCCTTGCAAACTTGTTCAATAGAAGCCTGGTGCTGAAAGGCCCAAGAAGCACCAATAGCACGAGCGGAATGAGCAGTAAGGCGGAAGGGAGGATTCTTCCCCTTAGCAGAGTAGGCCTGAATCACAGCCTGACGGATTCATTTGCTGATAGTAGACTTGGCAGGAGCCAAACCCTTCCTAGGACCAGAAGGGACCACAAAAAGAGCATCAGTTTTCCTGAAGGGTGCAGTAGCCACCAGATAGTACTTCAGACACCTAACCACATCCAAAAAATGCAAAACCCTCTCCTTAGCACTACTAGGATTAGGGCACAAGGATTCTGGTGGCCCCAATCAGATGAAAAGCAGACACTACCTTAGGCAGAAAATCTGGCTTGAAACAAAACACCACCTTGTCCTGGTGTCTCTCACAGTAGGGGGGCTGAATGGAAAGCGCTGCCAACTCAGACACACGCCTAACAGAGGTGATAGTCACCAGAAAGACAACCTTGAGCGTAAGAATAGCCAGGGTAGCATCCTGCACAGGTTCAAAAGGAGCACCCTGCAAGGCTGACAAAACCAAGTTCAAATCCCAAACAGGCACCATAGGCTTACGTGGGGGACGCACATGAGTGACTCCCTGGAAAAAAGTCCTGACCAGAAGTTGCTGAGCAAATGACTTCTGGAAAAAAACAGCCAGGGCAGAGACCTGCCCCTTCAGAGTACTTAGTTGGAGCCCCATGTCCAACCCATGCTGAAGGAACTCAAGAATCCTGGGAATAGAGAACACACGACAGGGAAGAGACTTCGACTCTCACCAGTCAATGTAGGCACGCCAAACCCTATAATAAATGGAAGAGGAAGACTTCTTCCTAGCCTTTATCAAAGTATCCACAACCGAGGAAGACAGCCCCTTCTCCATCAAGATGAAGGTTTCAGCAGCCATGCCGTCAAAGCCAGAGTTTGTAAATTGGGATGGCGTCGTGAGCCCTGAGTGAGCAGATCTGGCACCAAGGGCAGAGCGTACTGATCTACTGCCAGCTGCACCACGTCTGCGAACCACACTCTTCTTGGCCACCTGGGGCCACCAGAATTGCTGGCACCCCTTCCAGAGCAATCTTGTGCAGAACCCTGCCCAGCAGGGGGAATGGAGGGAAGACATACAGAAACTGAAAGTCCTGCCATGACATTGCTAGAGCATCCGTGGTCAAGGCCAGAGGATCCTGGGACAGGGAGACAAAGGCTGGTAGCTTGTGATTGTGACGGGATGCAAACAGATCCACATCTGGTTGGCCCCAACGGTGACACAGAGATTGGAACACCCTGCTGCATAGGGACCATTCTCCCTGGCGAGAGGTCCCCCTGCTCAGAGAGTCCGCCAGGCGATTTTCCACTCCCGGGATGTACACAGCTGATATGCAGGGAACATTGGCCTCCGCCCAAGTCAGGATCAGAGACGCTTCCTGGAGGGCCCCCTTGCTCCGGGTCCCTCCCTGATGATTGATGTAGGCAACTGCCGTCTGGTTGTCCGAGCGCACCTGAACAGGCAGGCTCTGAAGATGAGTAGTCAAGTGAGCCAGAACTAACCTGATCGGCCGCAGTTCAAAGACATTGATAGGTGTGTGGGCCTCCTGAGGACCCCACCTCCCCTGGAACTGCAGGGACTTCCAGAAATCCCAGCATCTGTGGTGACCGTCTCCCAGGAAGGGGTAAGAAAGGATCTGCCCCCCAACAGGTTCCTTGAGTCCATCACCACGAGAGGGACCTCCTGACCAGAGGGGAGAGCACACAGACCCCGTCCAGGGATGCTGGGTCCTTGTCCCACACCGACAATAGGTGAAGTTGCAGAGGCCTCAAGTGGAACTGAGCATAAGGGACCGCCTCGAAGCATGCCACCATCAGGCCCACCAGCTGCATCCCCTGCCTGATGGAGGGATGAGGACAAGATAGTAGGAACTGAGCCTGTGCAATCAGACTGTCCACCATCTGTTGAGGAAGGAAAATCCTTGCCTGAACTGTATCCAGATTCATTCCTAGGAATGGAGTTACCAAGGGAGGGGACAGTGAGGACTTGGGGTGGTTGATCACCCATCCAAATGACTCCAGAGTGGACACCACCAGGTGAGTATCCAATTCTGCCTGATGTGATTGGGAGGTGATGAGAATGTCGTCCAGATAGGGAAGCATGCGGACGCCCTGATACCTGAGCAGAGACATCACGCCAGCCAGCACCTTGGTGAACACCCTGGGAGCTGAGGTGAGACCAAAGGGCAACGCCACAAACTGGTAGTGTTGATCCATCAGAGCGAACCTGAGGAACCTTTGATGACCTGGAAATACAGGAATATGAAGGTAAGCATCTTTGATGTCCACAGAAGTCATGAAGTCCCCTTGGCGCAGGGAACTGATGGCAGACCGCAGAGTTTCCATGCAAAAGCGCCTGCCCCTGACAAATTTGTTGAGGATCTTTAAGTCCAGGATGGGCCTGACTGAACCATCTTTTTTGGGAACTGTGAATAGGTTGGAATAGAAGCCTTTGCCTTTTTCTCTCGCAGATGACCCCCAGCTTCAGGAAGCCTTGCACTGCTTGCACTAGCTTATGAGCTGACACAGGGTCCTGAGGAATCCGGGATCTGATGAATCTCGGGGGCGGCCAGGCAGCAAACTCTATCTTGTAACCGGAGGACACTACCTCCTGAATCCACCGGTCTGAGACGTGAAGCCTCCAGACGTGAGCAAAGTGCTGCAGCCTTACCCCCACCCGGATGGGTGAGGGCACCCCATCATGCCTGAGGGGGCTTGGGAGAGAATTTTGCTTTGGGACCCCAGGAGGAGCCAGGATGACCACATCCTCTGCCCCTACCCCAGGAAAGGAAACCCCCCTCCCCTGTCTAGCCCCACGGTAAGGGGAGGAGAAGGAACCCTGACCACGGTAAGGGGAGGAGAAGGAACCCTGACCCCGAAAGGGCAGAGATTGTCTCCTGCGCTGGGGTAACCTGCCTCCCTCAGCAAAAAGGTCCAGGCGGTCCCCAAACAGGCGTAGTCCTTTGAAGGGAAACCCAGTGAGGGCCTTCTTGGCAGCGTTGTCAGCAGCCCACTGGCGCAGCCAAACCGAGCAGCGTATAGCCACCACAAGGGCAGATGTCCTGGCACACATTCTGATGGTGTCATCCAAGGCAGAGAGAACAAAATTTACAAAAACATCACAACTGGAGAGTGCATTAAACACCTCAAAAGGCAAATCATCAGGGGCACTATCAATATATTTCTGATAAGGGTTCTAGAGGCCACAGCGGTAATGGCAGAGGCACAGACCGGGCGCAGCGCCGTCCCCGCACATGCAAAGGCATAGGATGCCAGCTGGTCAGTGCGCCGGTCCTCAGCATCCCGCAGGGGAGTAGGGTCAGGGGAATGCATGACAGAGGTGTTAGATAGCCCTAGGACCCGGGCATCCACCTCGGGAGGGGATGACCAACACTTTACCACATCAGCAGGAAAGGGATACTTCCTATCCCAACTTTTAGGTACCCCGGGAAGTTTACTGGGGCGCTCCCATTCCTTGAGCACAAGGTTATGGAAATGTGCTTGCTCGGGAAACTCCAAACGTGGTTTTGCTGTATGGAAAAGCTCCCCCCTTTGCCTGGGAGCCGCAACAGGGGGAGAAATGGACAGGACCTCAAAGATCTGGGTCAATAATCTGTCAGTGTCATCCGGGGCCCAGGGGTCAGAGCCAGAATCGTCATGGCCCCTTGGCCTCTCATCAGATGAGCCTGAGTCAGAGAAAAGCTCCCCTTCATCAGACGGGGTATAGCCACAAAGATTCCAAAACTCCTCAGTTTCCATAGGGAAAAGAGTGATATTAGGCGTTAAGTGCCGCTTTTTTGCAGGGGCCTTACGCGCCAAGGTATTAGCAATCAACTTCTCAACAGTAGCCAGTCTGGAAGACACATCAGGCTGAGAATCTCCACTTGTATGCAACTCAGTAGGAGTGAGATTTAAGCTTGGGGGGGTAGGTGAAGTGAGACGAGGCGCAGGCCCAGCCACTGGAAGGCCAGATTGCAGTGCAAGCACCTGCTTAGCACAGGGTACACATGAGCATGAGGCTGCCCACACGCTACATACAGCCGGGCTTGTCCCGAAGGAACCCCGGTCACATTATCCTGAGATGCCTCCATATGGTGATTATAGCGGCACTATAGGCCGATTAACTCGGGATTAACGCTATATAGCAACCCTGGATGCCCCAATAACCCGCTAGGGAAGTGAGAGTATTACACAAGGCCTAACAAGTTAAAACTAATAGAGGGCCGGGAGAAGCCAATGGATTCGCCCAGCCTGAAAGACATAATAGAAAGAGGCCGTAAGCACACTGTAATAAAAGGTAGATAATAAAGCCGCCCGCGAGGGCACTTACGGACCGCGGTAGGTAGGGGTCCGTCGCGCATAGGCCAACCAAGCAGATCAAAGATGGCGTCGGTACACCTCGAGGGGCGGGCCGGTAACAGCAATGACGCAGAACGCGCCATAGAAGGACCCCGCCCCCCCCCCCCCGAAGAGCGCGAAGCCAGGACGTGACCAGCAGCCAATAACGGCACACCAGCGCCTGAGGTAACGCCGCCACCAAGCGCGGAACATAGTGAAGGAAAAGGCGCGCGGCGGCGGCAATTTTAAATACAGTATAAAGAAAGGCAAGCCAGCGCAGCGGCTGACACAAGGCAGAATGAATAAAGTATAAAGTTAACACACAATGCATATCATATACACCTACACACCCCCCCCCCTTTTCCCCCGAAGGCTACAAGGAGAATGAGGGAGGACAGCGGCCACTTAAATAGGGCCCACCGATAGTCAGGGGCAAGGGGCAATAGTGCGGGATGCATCCGATGGGAGGGCATCCCATACAGGCTCACCACAAGCCTGAACCGCCTACCCTTTGGTGGGGGATTGCGGTGGAGCAGCGCTCCTAAGCACCTAACAGCGGTGCTGCCTACCTTCACCCGACCAGCGCAGCCAAGGCTGGGAGGCATATTACTAATGGAATGGGTGGGAATAGTCCTACAGGGCCGAAGGCTAATAGCCCCGCTCACCTGCGAGTAGAGAGAGAGCCATTTCTCGTCCTTCGCAGTCCAGACTGCAGAGAAAATCTGGGGATTTGTGGGAGGTCCCTGGGTATTTGAGGGGCCGGGAGGAGCAGATTTTCGATGTCTCTGCAGTCCAGCTCCATCTGGCGGAGTAATACCCGATAGTAAGTACTATATATGGAGCAGGACATACTGTATACTAAGAATAATATCTTGGCATGCATCAGTCTTCATAATTTTGCCTTGAGCGGGAGGGTGGCAGCATATTTGGGCTACTTCTCGAGAGATTCCTGGCCATCTGTATACTGGCACCCAGAGCCATGTGGCCCATAGCATTTGCTGGACACCTCTTTTTCTTTAATTGTTTTTGCTTTTGACCGCTTATGTCATTTGTGATTAATTCTACCCCTTGCCTTGTCTGGACATCCAAAGTTCATGTTTTTGGTACTTATTCTCTAATTACTTGTTAATTGTCACAAGTTGTTGGGTTATGACACAACTGTGAATGAAAGTCAACAGAAAATTGATCACAAAAAATGTGCCTGTTTGGCGTAACTAAACCTTGGGGACCCCCACAACCGAAAGTCCAGAATGGCAGGTTAGGGGGCCTGGCTTTGGGTGTTTGCAGCTTGCTGTGACTCCAGCCTTTGAAGGGCAACCTGGTTGGCCTCCAGCCTCTCCAGCCTTTGAAGAGCAACCTGGTTGGCCTCCAGCTTCTCCAGCCTTTGAAGGGCAAACTGCTGGTGGTGACGCTGCTGCTGCTCTACAACCACTGCAGCCAGGTCTTCATGGAGCAAACTGGTGCTCTGTTGCAAAACTAAAATATCTATTGGCGTTTTGCCGAAAAGTGGTGCTGTTGGCCCAACAGCTTTCCTCTATGATTTAGCATCACCTTACCAAAGACATGGTTGCGCCTAGTTGCAGGCCAGGCTGTCTTCCTACCGGGTGCTTTGTGTTAGTTTTTTCCAATGTTACCACAGAGCCAACTCCACCCTGCCCTTTGCCTATTAAGCTCAGCTCATTTACCTCATCACTGTATGGACTCCGCTCCCTTGGTGGCTGGCTGGTGATGTTGTCTTGGTGGAAGGCAAACCAGATGGGCCAGCTGTGGCTGCAGGTGGTGGGTCTTGTGGGCGAGGTGGTGTTGTTGCAAAGTCAAGGTAAATGCACTGGTAGTTTTTATACTTAACAGTATATGTGCCCCCTTGAAGTTGCTAAAAGGGCTACACACTGGGTCCCACATCGGCGTTGGCCCCCAAAAAAATTTCTGCTCACACGCATGTTAGGGGTTACATATAAAGGTTGGCTAATATCCTTGATGTGTGTTGTCGCACAACATATGTTGCGCAGACTAGCCCTCAAAGTTGGGTGTGCATGTGGGAACTGAGGTTGCTGGGTGGGCTGTTTGGTTGGTCTACTCCTTCCTGTACCAAGCTACAATTTGCAAGTCACACCACTAGCGGGCACATGCCGCCTATCGGTGTTCATGGTGCCCAACACCCCTGGTAGGTGTTGGGGTGGAGCATCCACAACACCCGCTCCCCCGCATGGGTAAATTGTAGTTTTGAGGAGTCCCCCACCAGTTTGAAAGCTAGACACTTACACCTCAGTCCGTCTGGTGCTGGGTTTCTGCCAGACCACCACCTTCAGGTCGTTCCACTTTTTCATGGCCTGGGCACCATCCTTGGATTCTGGCCCCACCCCATCACATTGTGGGCAAACGCCATCTTGGAATCTCGACATGCGCCACCCCTCAGATCTTGTGCATGCGCAGTGCCATTGCATCAGCTGATATGACACTCAGCACAGAATAGTGCGAGATCTAAGGAGCAGCGGGAGACATTTGAAGAGAGGACGGCTACAGGTAAGGCCGGCTACGCCTGCAGCCTTCACTCTAGGATGGCTAAGGGGGGTGTGGGGAGTTGAAAGGGGCCAGGAATACTGCGGGATGCCAACATCAAAAAGGCAGTGAGGGAGTGGGGAGAGACATTTAGAGAGGAACATCAGAAAAAGTCTGATGTTCCTCTTTAAAATAGCTGGTAAAAACAAAAAAAGGCCTATGCCGGAAAGCCACCGACGGACTCGGCACACCAAAAACAATGGGATCCACAGCAAGTTCCGTCCAAAAACAGGTAAAAACTGGGCTTCCGAGAATACTTTGGCTGCAAATACCAGAAATGCCTGCAAAGCAAATGCGGCCGCTTACACATGAACTACATTTTCCAGGTTTCCGAGATCAGTTCCCGAAAAAAATGAGCATTCACAGGCAGGAATCAGGCCAATGATGGTTATCACAAGGCTGCAAATGTGCAATTCTGAAATTCTACAAGATACCAGTGCCATAAAGTGGGTGAAGAATTTACATAGTCAGCAAAAAAATTTACTAAAAAACTATTAACTAAAATCAACTAATTGCTAATGATTAAATTATCGTCATTATGTATTTAGGAGGTACTGCTGAGTAAGATCAGAGGACCAGTCAGGTTTTATTTTTTATCTTGCATTATATAAGGTTCCCATCAATGATCCCACATGTTTCATATAAATAGATGACAGGAATTAAATCATGCAAAGTGTATTGGCATCTATCTAACCTGTATCAAAGCTCTTTCTTTTTGTATACAACTTTTTATATTCAATGAACAATATGTTTAGGCTACAAAGTTAGCAAGCTTACCAAATTTCCCACTTGTGCTTGTATTTATTCTTGTGAAGGGCAATTTTGTTACATACTTCATCATACAAAAATATTAGTGGTTCTAAAAACTACTAATTAAAATAATTTATGGACTTACTGACTTATTGAAGAGGCTGATAAGGACTCCTCATCATTTGTTGCATTTTCAAGTTGTTGTTTGGGGAGTTTTTGATTTGTACTCTGCTGCTCAGCTTTATTTTTGTTTTTTTTGGTTGCTGTAAGTTTTTCCTTCTTCGCATGAATGGCGTCCAGCAGATCATCAGCATCCAGCTCCTCTGAGTCAGTAATTGATACTGTGAGGTCACTGCTGCTGCTAAGAAATTCATTATCTTCTAAGTTTGACAATTGATTACCTAATGTAAGCAAACAGGAGAACAAAATTAAAAAATCAGATTGTGTTTTTGGCAGCTCAGGAAATATGCAGCAGTCCCCAAATCTAAAAAAAACTAGCACATAAGTAAACCTACTAAGCAAAGTTAAAGTGATTGACCAGTCAAATAGAAAAGCAAAAAGAGGAGTCTTGTCGGCCCCCCAAACTCCAGATCAAGACGGTCTAACACCACCGGGACCACCAGGTCATCACCATATCCCTGTGATGGATGGCAGAGGGACACATGTCTGACGCAGTGTGGGTGAATGACCCAGTGATCAGGTTAGCTGCTGATTGGCAGGGACAGCTACCAATCAGGTGAGTACCCTTTTGGTTTTTATTTGTGTGCTTTTTTTTTATAGCTTTCTGCAGCATTACAGACTGTGAAGCATTCCAAATCAGGATGCCCCCTAAGGTAGTTGATTCAAAGTCTATTAAGGCACTTTAATATTTCTGTTTTGTTTTTCAAACAAGGCCCTACCACTTGGTATATCTGTATCTGTCCGGCATGCCCTCTACATCCACTGCAATTCAGGGGCATTGCCAGATCTTTGCATGCCCCCTCTATTGCAGTGAATGGAGGGGCGTGGTGATGTCACTGTTACTGATGGAGAGAGGCACTCCTACTTAAAGAGGAACATTGGACCTAAAATAAAAATGAGCCAATTCCCTCCCCCATCGGCCCCTACTTACCTTTTTGATGTTGCCGCTGCCTGCTGCGGTGACATCAGGGCTTCAGGGCCCGATCCTCACCTTGCTGTCCGCTTAGCCGTCTGTTAATGACAAGCACGCAGCGCTCGTCAATGTCCCATGACGATCTCTAGTGGGATTTCGGGCAGCCCCACTGCATCCTATTCATGGGCCCTACACAGGCGCGAGATCGGGGGCTGCGCTCAGTGCCTGATCGGATGCAAGATGGCGCCACCCATCGGAAGGTCGACCGGAAACCGAGGGACCCACAAGACTGATCCTTTGGCGAGGTGAGTAAATAATGGCCAAAGGTAAATCCGGAGGGGAAGGGGGCAGCAGATCGGTCAGGCTCCCCCGATATTCCTCTTTAGGTCTTGCTGCAGGGGACTGCTTTTAAAAAGCAGATGGTTCTGCCGTAATCAAAAGCACAAGTGAATTCACAGACACAAATCCGTCGTAATATTTGTAATACTTTTCTTTTCTTTATTCAATGTTTCAGAGTCTCAACGGGTGCCTTCCTCAGGAACCAAGTAGGGACGTGGCGCCCCTTGGTGTATCCAATAAGATTCAGAGTGCTGGGTTAAAAGAGATCATCTGGGCGGGGGGGGGGGGGGGGGACAACAAGGGAGAATAGTTTTTCTTTTTTTTAAATGTTTAGCCTGGACAATGACTAACTTTAAAATGATACTTGCCAAAAATCTGCACCTTTTGTATCTTATTAGCCATGCATGTAAACAGAAAATCCAAACTTAAATCCCATTTATTGGCTAACGCAAAAAAATTAGGTTTCTTCTTTAGCCAATAAATGTTAATACAGTACTTTGGATGTTCTGCTTACTTTAAAAAACAAGTATATAGCTAGCTGCATGGTTCTTCTAAAGTGGAATCCACTTTTTACACAACCTGACAAATAAAAGGTAATCTGAAACCTAGCACAAATTAAATGCTTAGAAAAGGGGGAAGAGTTACAAGTAAAAGATGGACAACTTCATTGGATACTTCTACATGGTATGGATCTCATGACATGTGGCAAAAAGGTTCTAAAAAGCTATCAGTCAGACCTTTTAAAGGAATGATGAATTGGGGATTCCTGTGATTCCTTGTGTTTCAACAGAAATAAACGTGCTATTGTACTGCTCTCTCACCCCAAGGATCAGTAACAGGGGTGTGGCCCCACCCTATTCATTCACTAAAATGTGGGAGGCCTCAGCACCCCCTCTTCATTGGCATGAATGGAGAGGGCATGGCAGGGCTCCTGTGACTGACGGAAGGGCACAAGCACGACACGCTATAAATTCTGACCCATGTTTTGGCCTGGGGTTGGGTAGGCTGGGATCTAGCAATCAGGTGAGTTGCTGATCACTGAACTCGGACCAGTTGGTACCGCAGGTTGAGAAACCTGAGATTTCTCTGGATTATTCAAAGTAACCTAGGGGGTTTTAGTAAATATTAAAAAAAAAAACTGAAGTGATCAATGTCAGGCAGCCAATGCCAAGGCAAACAGGATCATGGGGTGCATCAAGAGGGACATAGG
Source organism: Gastrophryne carolinensis (assembly GCA_027917425.1). Taxonomy (NCBI): domain Eukaryota; kingdom Metazoa; phylum Chordata; class Amphibia; order Anura; family Microhylidae; genus Gastrophryne; species Gastrophryne carolinensis. The sequence goes on along the minus strand of CM051237.1, from coordinate 392,248,016 downwards.
TGCCTATGACCAGAGCACCATTTTACCCCTCTATAAGTCATTGGTTACACCCCATATGGAATATCGTGTACAGTTTTGGGATGCATAAGAAGGATATATCAGAACTGGAGCACATTCAAAGGTGGGCAGCTAAATAAATAAATGGAATGAGGGAATTGAAACCCTGAAAGATTGTCGGTTAGATTTATTTTGTTTGGTAAAGAGTCACCTGAGGGGTGATCTAATAACTATGTATAAATATATCTGGGACCAAATACAAAGATCTGTCCCATAATCTATTTAAAGTCAGAATTGTAAGTTAAACTCGGGGCATCCACTAAGGTTGGAGAAAAGAGGCTTCTTGCACCGACATAGGAGGGGATAATTCTCTGTAAGAGCAGTGAGACTATGAAACTCTCTGCCAGAGGAGGTAGCCATGAAGAAAACCCTAAACAAGTTCAAAAGTGACCCACATGCCTTCCTTGCATGTAATAACACCACTGGCTACTAGGCCACTGGAAAAAGATTCTTTCCCAAAACGTCCTTCAGGACGGCCCAGCCGAGTAGCTCCTCCCACCTAAACAGGAAACACAACTGGACAAGTTTAAATACCCCGCCCCTTCCTCTAGGATCTCGGGAAACAGGCTCGCCCGAGGAAACAGGCTGGACTCGTCATCCCATTTTTTATTTTTCCCCAGGGAGACTGGCGGGCCCGGACTCCCTCTCCATGCTCTAGCAGGCAGTTCGGGGGTCTGGGCAGCCCCTTGCCTGCTACAGCTGGAGGTTTCCCCCCTGGACGCCTTCCTGGAGGACTACCGGAAATCTTATTACCGGTAAGCTAAATTGTTTTTTTATATACAGTCTGAACTGGATGGATAAAGTCTTGTTTCAGCCTTACATAGTATGTTACTATCAAAACGACTACACCTAACAGCTTGAGGCTTCTTCCAATATCACATTCTGCAAACATTATAAAGCATCACTCATGCAGCAAGGTTTCCATAAAAACTCAAAAACTCAAGACTAGAAATAGCTCATATGCTTCCCAAGTTATCTGCATCCACTCTTCATAACTCTCTATTGAACTTTTTCTCTGTATATCTTTGTAGTATTTTCCACCAGGACTTACCCAGCTCCTGGGCCCTTTGTTTCTATATTCACAACTGTCTGGGAGGAATGGAACACATTGTGAGAAGCTGTAGGAATTTGCCCTTTGAACAATGGAGAGAGCAAACTTCTACAAGGAACTTGTAGTGGCAAAGAACTTCAGCTAGCACCAAGGTCAAAGGAAGAAAAGGAAAAACGAAGGTGCCACATCAATGAAACCCCCCTCATCTGTATGTGCCTGTTTATCACTGTAACCTGAACAACAATGTAAGGCTAGTTAAAGGTATGCTAATAGAAACAAATGCCATTTCATTTTAAATGATAATGTGAACCAATTCAGCGTTGCATATTGGTTAGTGTACTAAATCCCACAGTATTTTCAAGATATACCGGTATCTAATTGATTTGCAGATTTGAACCCACCAAGTGTGCATCAGCATATATAAGTATTCAGCGATATTTTTATAGTCCAACAATGCCATGTTATTGTTTCCTATATGGCAACTAATGCTACTACCACCACCATTTCTGTTCCTCTCTATCTGTTAAGAGTCTTGAATATGTAGCATGTCAAATAAAAATCAAACACCGTAAGTCAAATCCCTCATAAAGCCCTGAAACAAGTAAGTGGTCCTGAGAGGTCAGTGATAGAATTATCAAGAGATAGAAGAGGCTGGTCGGTGGCTGTCAAAATCCTAAACCACATAAATACTGAAAAAAAAAATCCAAGAACATAAATCTCTTACGTTAATGCATAAGAAGAAAAATATCTTTGTTGTCCCCAGGAGTCTTTTTTTAACAGGACGTCTGCTTGTGGCCAAGGACATTAAAGAGAATATCAAAGAAAACTAGAAAAAGCATAAATAGCTAAGAGAAAAAAACTCATCATACCAGACAGATTTTCACAGGCGTTATGGTTATCTGATGCGTGTTTATTTATGTAATCACAGGCATCAGGTGAAGATCCAGAGGGGTTTGTGTTTGTAAATCTTTCTTCATTAGAAACCAGCCTTTCATACATCAATGAATCTTCCACCTTGTTGCCTGGGCTGTCATTCCGTAAATCCCCCGTTCTGTTCTCTGGACTTAATCTTTCCCGAGTCTGTGTGCTAAGTTGTGCAGATTGCTTGCTTTCAGCTAAATGTTTCCTACCACTTTGAGTCATGTCGATCTCTGCATGGTGTGTTCCTGCATCCCCAGAAGAAGCGGCTGATGTGGCCAGCATTTCTTGCCTAATCTGGGAAGATGATGTCTCCCCATCTATTTTGTCAGTCTTATTTAAGCACAGAGTATCACTATTAGCTGGTACTACACAGCTGTCTGTCACATTGCTGTTTATTATAGCCTGTCTGACTGAATGTGGGTCAGAAATAGAAAAGCTCTTTGTGGGCTGGGGAGATTTCCTCTGTGTAAGGCAATGTTCAATGCTTGAGTTGGCTGACATTTGGCGGCCCATGAAGATTGTTGCTGGATGATAGATTTTTCTTGACATGCCTGTGCTTGTGCTAATTTCTTCCTGTCCTGAATCCTTCAGCATCTGAAAAATAGAGGTTGTTGGGATTTAAAATAGGTTTGAACACTAAAAAATGTATTTTCTTTCTTCCATCAACTAGCACATATTGGGTTTGGGTAATACAGTATAAACTCATTGTATCATAAGAAGAGGAGGCATATTTACAAAGACTAGTGCAAAGGCAAATTAGTTGATTTTCAGGCAAGGTTAAAAAAAACAAACAGCATCTTACCTTGCCAAGCATTCCTCCACCTTCTCTCAGCTTAGTTCCACATCTGGCCCTCCAGTGACACCCTGCCGATGTGGGCCACCAATACTCACTTGATGAGCTAGTCCAGACCACTCCCACCTCTGTATTGATGGCTTGTATGGCACTCTCAGTGCTGCCATTCAAGCCTAGCTAACCCAGCTAATCTCTTCCTCCTTCCCAACCAGCCTTCTCCTAGCAAGCTCTTTCGCTCCCAGTGCCACCCACCCATTATGCTGATTATTATGCAGCATCACAGCCCAAAGGGCCACGCCCACATGCTTCGGAAGAGAATTAATGAGGTAAAATTGTAAACCTTGATATAGGCATTTCTTCTTCTTCTTCGGAAAAACAGTTAGGACAGTACAAATGTAGCCCAACACAATGGTCTAACAAATAGCTATGCCTGAAGTATTACTTTAACTATCCAAAGAACTATAAAACAAAATATTTTGAAATATTAAGAGAGGTACTGTATTGGTTACTTTTACAAATTTGCTTTCATTTTCTCTAAACTGGTCTTATTAAATCTGTTCCTGCATGTCAGCAGCTCTAGTTACAAGGCTAAATTCACATTGGTTCAAAATGACTAATTGGTTGGCTTGTGTTTGTAAATTACCTTTATGTATACCAACAATTTATTTACTTTAAAAAGGAAAAATAAATTATATTATACTCACAGTAACAAAAAATGTTAATATTCATACACAGCTTCAGAACTGACAGGATTAAACTCCTGCTTGCAAGGAGATTAGGCATTCGACTATAGGTTGCCCCAAGTGGAATCAAAACCCTCCAAAAACGCACCATCCACCCGGGTACCTCAAGTTTCTAAAAAACTCCTTTTCACACCACCGTAGCCACACCCAGAGGGAGATTTGAGATTGGCAAACTGTGTGATCTCTAATCTACCATCTGACATAACAAGCCTGCTGACTGCATCCCCGGCTCCCTCTAGTCTGGGGTCTCCCGCCACCAGCCTATCTGAATGGCTGGGCACTAGAGCAGATGCAGGTCGAAAAAACGTAAGTTAGGTACCTGGTAACTTTTTTTCTAAACATCCGAAAGGGCAGCATACGCCTGAGACCTCCGGGCTCCTCCTACCAATTTGGAACACCTGACCACCAGACAGAATAAAATCTTGACTCCTCCTCCCATTCCTCAGTTGTAGAGATCTGAAAGAGAGAAAAGAAACAGACCCACAACTCCAACATATAATCCATATAATAATACATAATCCAACTCCACATAAGAAAAAAAGGGAGGGAAGTCGGTGTATGCTGCCCTTTCGGATGTTTAGAAAAAAGTTACCAGGTACCTAACTTATGTTTTCTCAAAACATCCTTCGGGCAGCATACGCCTGAGAGATAGGTGAGTACTACCTCGTTGGGTGGGAAGAATAGCATGGAGGACACTTCTGCCAAAAGACAGATCCTTCACAGGACAGAAGAGCCAACTGAAAGAGTCCAGCAAAAAAAACTTCGCTGGAGGACCAAGTGGCTGCTTAATCCCAGCCTTCTCTGCCCCAGATGAAGCATCACTTTTTGTAAATGAGACGTGATACCATTTGGCCTGACATAATTTCGATAAGCCAAATCCTGTAAAGAAAACTAGAACCTCTTTGTCCTTTACTTGGACCTACAACGTACATGAACTCACTGTCGGATCTCCCTTAGTCTGGTAAAGGGAGATCAACAATGTGTAAAACATCTAAAGTATATCATACGAAGCTTCCTCATCAGTTATAGAAAGAAGGACCATTCCTTGAGTCCAAGAAAACTGATGAGACCTTAGATCAATAGCAAGGATCCACTCTCAGAATACTGGATCTGGGAAAAAAGCTCAAAAGGTTGAACACTTGATCCTGAATAAAAATCTTAACCCTAAAAGTTGCTTGGGTAAGAGTAAGGACTAGCCTAGTGCCAGAGTCAGCCTCAGCCCCAGAGACAGCCTCGGCCCCCGAGAAAGCCTATGGCTAAGGTCAGCCCAGGGCTAGAGACGGCCCAGGGCTAGAGAGACGGCCCAGGGCTAGAGAGACGGCGAGAGACGCCCCAGGGCTAGAGAGACGGCCCAGGGCTAGAGAGACGGCCCAGGGCGAGAGAGACAGCCCAGGGCGAGAGAGATGGCCCAGGGTTAGAGACAGCCTAGGGTTAGAGACAGCCTAGGGTTAGAGACAGCCTAGGGTTAGAGACAGCCTAGGGTTAGAGACAGCCTAGGATTAGAGACAGCCTAGGATTAGAGACAGCCTAGGATTAGAGACAGCCTAGGGTTAGAGACAGCCTAGGGTTAGAGACAGCCTAGGGTTAGAAACAGCCTAGGGTTAGAAACATCCTAGGGTTAGAAACATCCTAGGGTTAGAAACATCCTAGGGTTAGAGACAGCCTAGGGACCCGAATGGATAACACCATTGAACCGGAAAAAAGCATAGGCTAGACTGAAATGCCATGTAAGGGATAAGGTGTCTGCTCCCACTGCTGGACCCTCTGGATTCAAAGTACTTGACCAGCTTGTGACTTCTTGCTGAAGCAATAGATCCATATTTGAAAAGTCCCTTAAAAAGCATATCTGCTTGAACACCCTTGAGGTGACTGACCAATCTTACCCTCTCATGAGAAGCACTCAGAAAATCTGCCACATGATTCAAAGTTCCTTTTGGAACACTTGTGATGGAGACTTCAGGTTTCCTTCTAAACCAATAAGGATCACTAATGTGACCACCATCTAGCGATGAATCTCGCTCTCCCCTGATGGTTAATGTATGCTACAGTTGTAGCATAGTCTGATCTTATCTGTACATGCTGATCTTCCAATGTTCTACAAATTCCATCAAGGCTACTTTATTGTTATCCATTTTCTTAGGTTCGAGGAGGACTGGCTCAGGGCCTTGGGCTAGTTTCCTTGTGCTGCCCAACTTTCGCAATGGGTTACCTAACCCCAAGCTGAGGTATCTGTAGTAACCATCTTTCCTTTTGGGGTTCCCGATATAGCTTCCCTTGACCGAGCACTAAAACTATATCTTCCAACCCATACCGGGAGCCGTTCCAAATGCTCAGGATATGTATATGAAGAGTCCTTGAATACAAGTCATCATCTTTACTGCGTAAAAATGCCAATGTTAACAGTCCTAATACCCACATGGCTTGTCTTATAGAAGATGTTGCACTGGCACAAAGGAATCAAATGGCTTCCTGAAGGGCTGAAATCTTTTGAGAAGGCAGAATAAGAGTCTGAAGAAAAGTGTTGACTTCAAATCCCAAATAACTTGCCTGAGAGGGAACCAGACCCAGAGGTTCTGCCAATATCTTTGTAAAAAATTCTCAGGCTGAATCCAGCCCGAAGGGAAGCAATCTAATTGGAAGTGAAAAAAACCCAGTCCTTTACTGTGAATCTTAAAAGCAGGACTAAGTCCAAGGCTCATTGGAACTTGTCAGCAAGCATCCTTCAGATCTATTGAGACCATAAAAGGGCTCTGTGGAAGCATATTTTTCACTGAAGTAAAAATGTTTTATTCCAAATGTCTGTATCAACCCAGAGATGTTTCCTATAAAATAAAAATGAGTCTCTACTCAAGGCTTTCTTCACCAGTGGCAAAAAAAACCCATTCCTCGCTGGTGACGGGGGAACTGGGATAATGACTCCCCTGTCCCCCATGTCTAGCAGACTTTCCTGAATGTCTGATCGTTCCTCCAACCTCATGGGTATAGGAGAAACCAGAATTTTGAGGGGTACAAGTAAATTCTAAGTGAACCCATCTTTTATGTCCCTGGAAACAAAAGGGCAATTCAAGGTATTGTCCAACACTGTGAACAAAAACTCTTAGTCAGGCCCCAACCCGAGACATGGCGTCATTGTTTCTTGGGTTGTACCGCCCAGTTCCATACAGAGTGGAACCTTTAAATCCTCCTTTCCTGCAGAAAAGGTAGAGGAGGAAGGTACCCCCGAGACATCTAGTAGCATCCCTGTATGACAGGATTGTGTAAAAGAGGACCTAGGAAGGAACTCCATTACTACAGGAGGCCTAGGTCAGGCAGGGAACCCAAGTTCCTATCGGCTGCCCTATCCCCAGTTTTTCCAAATCTGCCCAAAAAGGAAGTCCTTAAAAGGGCATTGCACAAAGACCCACCTTTGACCCGATGTTCTGGACCAGGTCCTCAACCAAAGAGTCCTGTGCCCGGAATTGGTCACAGCCATACTTTGTGCCCAAAATCTTACCGATTCAGCCATGGCGTCTTGTTGCTGACAAAAAGGATAGGTAAGGCTTTTAGTATCTCCCAATTTTTTAAAGGACCCATGTGGAAGCCAAAAATTGGCATTTCCAAGAGCAGGGAATCCATATTCTTATCTAGGGGATCACACAGAACCCCAAATCTTCAAAGGCTAACCTTGCCCCTTCGGGAACTTTAGCAAAAGGGGAGCACCCTGTTCTCATTCTTCTAAAAGCATATGTTTTAGATTATGGAAAGGGAATGGAGATGTCGAACCAAGGGCCAATCATAGTAGAACCAATCAAGCCTAGGGCCCCCGGTAATCTCAGGCGGACTCCCATACAAGCACTGACCGGGCCTGACCCTGCTTAGCTTCCGATATCGGGCGCATTCAGGGTGGTGTGGCCGTAGGTCTATATGGATCTGGGGCCCGGCTCTTTTTCCTCTATACCCATTGATACATATATCAACCGTAAGAGGAATGTAAGCCCCCAGGGGGATACAAAAATGAAGAGTCGGGCCTGATTTTTTTCCCCCTGGGAAGAAATCCCCCCCCCCTTCCTCAGAGTCCTCATCAGATATATATGACTCTAGATTGGATAAAATAGGAGAAACCCCTCATATGTCCCAACAGCGGAGAGGAATTAAAGGGCCCTGTGGTTGTTTGAAAAAACTAACCTGGTTACCTAAACCTTAGGTAATATCTGGCCCCTGTTACAAATGGTGAAAGGTTTAAGAAACATTTCCCATCTTGAAACAAAGTGGATTCTTGTTCCGTACAACCATCTTTTCCATGTAGTATGGACATAGGGGTATTCTTATATGAATTATTCTCACATATAAAAGGTATCTCATGCCCTTCTTTAGTGATTTAAATCTCAAAGAAGATTTTAGGTACACTTTAATGAGTTTTATCCGGGGTCTTGACTAAAAGACAATAAAACATTATATATACATATATAAATATATAAATATATATTAACTCACCGGGCAGAGTTAATCCTTCCTTCCAAAAGCAAGTAAGTTCAAATTTCCGCGCGCGCCCGGGAATGCTGTCGCTGCCATGGAGGAAGAGGAAGGGGAGGACGTCCCGCCTGTGGAGGAAAGCGTGATGGTTGGCTACACTGCCGCCGATCGATCCCCCGGGCCGAACGCTACCCGGCCGCGGACACTGAGGTTACGGCCATCGGCGTTGTAGTAATGTCAGGCGGAGAAGAGAGAGAGAAGCGTCATTCACCTCTCTTCCCCGCCTCTACAATGTGAAAATAAACAAACACAAAATGAAGAATAAAACACATCCAGTGCAACCAATTCTCAGGAAAAAGCTTCCTCTGAGCCATCACAACATAATAAATACTATTTTAGGGCCGGCCACCCCAGCTTCTTCCAAACAGTCATCCTCAGTAAGAGGGAAAATAAAGCTTACCCCCCTTTGTAAAAATTCAAAGAATGGGATTCTTGACCTAAAAATCCCGAGGGTATTCCGGGCCCCAGGAAACCATACAAGCCTCCAGGACAGAGAAAAGAGCCCCCTGCAAAGGCCCACAACGCCGGAAATACTTACCTAAACCTTCCTGGTTCAGGAGCTAGTGGTCTGGCTCCTACCTCACGGAGGAACACGAAAACAACTGAGGAATGGGAGGAGGAGTCAAGATTTTATTCTGTCTGGTGGTCAGGTGTTCCAAATTGGTAGGAGGAGCCCGGAGGTCTCAGGCGTATGCTGCCCGAAGGATGTTTTGAGAAAATACCATTTTGTGATTACTCACCTTTAAAATGGGTATTATAAGTATGTCACACACCCCGCTTCCACTATTCATGACATATGGGTTATGGTCCAGTAGAGGGCGAACTTCTGCAAAGATGAAAGCAATAAAGTAGCCCCTCCCGGTCCATAAATACCTGGGACCTCCCACACATTCCCCAGTATATGACAGCAGTAAGGGGACCAGGAAGAGCTAATAAAACATTCTTAACCATAAAAAGGTTCACCATATAAAGGATCCAGAATACAAAAGGGCGGGATGAAGCGGGGTGTGTGACATACTTATAATACCCATTTTACAGGTGAGTAATCACAAAATGGTATTATTCCAAGTATGTCACACACCCCGCTTCCACTATTCATGACATATGGGACATCCAATAGCAGTGTCCGTCATGGGTGGGGATCCAAATACAGCAAAAAAATGCACCAATTTAAACTACTGCAGCTTGCAGAACCTTGCGGCCAAAAACAGCATCCGCACATCAACCTTATAAAACTTGGAAAAAGTATGAACGGAAGACCAAGTAGCAGCCTTAAAAACTTGTTCAACAGAAGCCTGGTGCTGAAAAGCCCAGGAAGCCCCAACAGCACGAGTAAAATGAGCAGTGATCTTAAAAGGAGGAACCTCCCATTAGCAGAATAGGCCCCAACAATGGCCTGGCGTATCCATTTACTAATGGTAGACTTGGCGGGCACCAAATCTTTTCTGGGCCCAGAAGGCACCACGAACAAGGCGTCCGTCTTACGAAAAGGAGAAGTAGCAACCAAATAGTACTTCACACAACGAACCACATCCAAAGAGTGCAAAACCCTCTCCTTGTCATTACTAGGCCTAGGACACAAGGAAGGGAGAACTACATCCTGATCGAGATGGAAGGCAGAAACCACCTTAGGAAGGAAATCTGGTTTAAAGCGAAAAACCACCTTATTCTGGTGTTTCTCAAAGTAAGGGGCCTGAATAGACAGAGCCGCCAACTCAGAGACATGCCGAACAGAGGTACTAGCCACCAAAAAGGCAACCTTTTGAGTGAGCACAGAAAGAGCCACATCCTGCATCGGTTCAAAGGGAGGCCCCTGGAGGGCCGAAAGAACCAAATTTAGGTCCCAAAGGCGCTTTCTAGGGGGCCGAACATGAGTGACCCCTTGGAAAAAAGTCTTGACAAGATGATGCAAAGCAAAAGACCTTTGAAAAAAGACAGCCAGGGCAGAAACCTGACCCTTCAAAGTACTGAGCTGGAACCCCAGATCCAGACCGTGTTGTAGAAACTCCAAAATCCTAGGAATCAAAAACACCCTGCAAGGTAAGGCCCTAGCCTCACACCAGTCAATATAGGACCGCCAGGAACGATCTGCCCCTCATCAGATTGCTTGATTCCAGCCACCAGTGAAAGGACTGCCGAACCCTGGGAGACATCAGAAATGACTGATCCAAGGACTGTGGACATCTGTCCCATTTCAGCAATAGATGGAGTTGTAGCGACCTCATGTGGAATTGAGCAAACGGGACTGCCTCGAAGGAGGCCACCATCAAAACCACCAGAGTCATCCCTAGCCGAATGGAAGGGCGAGGGTTGGTCAGGAGAACACGTATCAGATCCTGAACCCTCTGCACCTTTGGCTGAGGTAGGAACACTCTGGCCTGACTGGTATCCAGATTCATGCCTAGAAAGAGGAGAGATGGGGAGAGAGAAGACTTGGGGTGGTTGATCACCCATCCGAACCTTTCCAGCGTCGCCACCACCGTCCTGGTGTCCAACTCCGCCTGGCAGAGGGAAGAAGCTGTAATGAGTAGGTTGTCCAAATACGGCACAATGCGAATACCCTGGGCTCTGAGCAGGGCCATTATGCCCGCCAGAACCTTGGTAAACACCCTAGGTGCCGAGGTCAGCCCGAACGGGAGGGCCACAAACTGAAAATGCTGATCTCCCATCACGAACCTGAGAAATCTCTGGTGTGCTGGGAAAATTGGTACATGAAGGTAAGCATCCTTGATGTCTATGGACGTCATGAAATCCCTCTGACGAAGGGAACCGATGGCTGAACGCAGAGTCTCCATGCGGGAACTTCTTGGTTCTGATGAACCTGTTGAGAAGCTTCAAATCCAGGATGGGAACCGTGAAGAGGTTGGAATAATAGCCCCGGCCTCTCTCTGAAAGAGGCACCGGGCATATGACCGCCATGTCCAGGAGATTCTTTACAGCCAACAGGAGCCCCTGCGCCGCCCGAGGATCCGATGGCACCCGAGACCTTAGGAATCTGGGAGGAGGCCGGGACTCGAACTCCAGTTTGTACCCAGACGAGACCACTTCCAATATCCACTTGTCTGTGATCTCCTGGGCCCAGACCTGGAAGAAGAGCCGCAGCCGTCCCCCCACCCGCAAGGGTGAGGGCGCCTCCTCATTGTTGAGCTGGCTTGGCAGCGGGCTTGGGCCTGGAACCCCAGGTAGAGGCTGGACGGGCACGTCCTCTACCTCTGTTCCAGGAATCACCTCTAAAGCCAGAGTAGGCAAGACCTCTGCCCCCTCTGGCACCGCGAAAGGAAGGATTAAAGGAGCTTGCCCCCCGAAAGGAGCGACGCAGCTTCTTGCGCTGAGGTAGCTTCCCACCCTTCGCCACAGAATCCAATTTGTCTCCAAACAGCCGCGTTCCCAAAAAGGGCAAAGCTGTAAGTAACTTCTTGGCCGCAATGTCAGCCGCCCACTGGCGCAGCCAGACCGATCAGCGCATGGCCACCAACAGGGCCGAAGCTCTACTACACATGGTAATAGTGTCGGTCCATAGCAGACAAAACAAAATTCATGAACAATTCACACGTCTTAAGGGTTGTGAATTCAACGCTGTCCGGATTGAGCTGGGACCCATTTAACATGTCCCTGAGCTCCGAACTGGTGGCCACAGCCACGAGTGCCGATGCACAGACAGGCCGCAAGGCAGAACCCACACTGGCAAACGCATGACATGCCATCTGATAAATGCGCTTGTCCTCGCCATCCTTAAGAGTAGTGGCGTCAGGAGTATGTACTACGGAGGTGTTGGACAATCCTAGAATGGGTGCATCAACCTCGGGAGGGGAAGACCAGTGCTTCACCGCGTCTATCGGAAAGGGATACTTCCTATCCCATCCCTGAGGAACACCGTGAAGGCGACTCGGCTTCTCCCATTCTCTAAGAATCATGCTGTCAAAATGATCCTGATTTGGAAACTCCAAGCGGGGCTTAGAGAACCCAAAGAATTCCCCCTTCTTTGGAGGGGCCTCCGCTGGTGGGGAAATATCCAGAACCTCTAACAGATGGGTCAGGAACCCTGGGGGTATCAACAGCATCCCCCAGCGCCTGCCCAGCATCAGAATCAAAGAACTGCAATTCCTCAGTCTCAGATTCCTCAAACAATTCCCCTTCCTCAAGCGGGGAATAATCAGCCCAATCAGGTGAGTCATAATCATCAAAATCAATTACCGGCGTAGCCGGTGACAGATGCCTTATCTTAGCAGTGGCCTTTCTGCCCACTGAGCTAGAAATAATTTTCTCGAGGTTGGCCAGCCTGGCACATACATCTGAGTGCGACTCCCCACTAATGACAGTGTCACTTGGGGTACGGATGATGCGGGGTGGGGTAGGAGAGGCGGGCGGCACTGACCCAGACGCTTAGGGTCCCGACTGCCGCGTTATAGCCTGTTGCGCACATGGTATGCAAATAAGCACATTCTCCCCCGTAAGGGATACCCCACAACCCACACATAGCCGGGATTGTCCCAAGGGGAGCCCGAGCCCGGTATCCTGCGGAGACTCCATATGGTGATTTTAAGGTAGTCGCAATGACCCGAGGGAATTACGCTGGTAAGCAACCCAGGATGCCCCTTAAGTCCCAAGTGGGAGGATTTTTAAGTGCCCCAAATTTCTGCTAGGGACCCTAAGACCGGGAGAACCCCCTTTTAAGCAAGGCACAGGGAGTCCTCCTGAAAGACACAAAGGAGTGGCCATAAGCACATGCACACACACTATATACATATAACTAGAAAGAGGAAAATACCGCCCCCCCCCCCCCACTGGAGGGTTAACAGAGGGACCCGGAAGGGGGATAATCCCCGGATTCCGCCTACCCCTTTATATGGGGTCTCACGGGGGAGCATGGCTCCCTGAACACCTATTAAGGTGATTCCTACCCTCGCCCGGACCTGCAGCCAAGACTGGGAGGCTAATATTGGGCTTAATGTATAAAGGTCCGGGAAGAAATAGGGCAAAAAATGGCCGGGGGTAAGCCCGGCTTACCTGCAAGGAAGAGAAGCAGACATCTTCTGACTTGCTCGCCGTCCTGCAGAGAAGGAACTGGGAATGTGTGGGAGGTCCCAGGTATTTATGGACCGGGAGGGGCATCTTTTTTGCCTTCATCTCTGCAGAAGTTCGCCCTCTACTGGACCATAACCCATATGCCATGAATAGTGGAAGCGGAGTGTGTGACATACTTGGAATACACTGTGGCTCGAGCTCTGAGAAAGGAGCTTTTTGGGGCAATGAGCTGGGTTACAAACAGTGGGGCACCCCAAAGCGGAAGTTTCTGATCTACTTTAAGCATGATGCCACAGCCTATTATCCCTCAGTTGTGACCAGGTGTGAGGAGAGAAGTACCCATAGGATAACTGTAAAATAACTGCTGAGCCAAAGCCCAGAAATGATCAACATCTTTCTAGGGTGATAATCTGTATCAACAAACATTTGACAAGCACTAATCGAACTTTTACTTACCAAAGTAAAAAAACAGAGAAAGATTTCATAGAACAACCCTATTCTATTATTCACTAATTACACAACTTCAGCACAGAGGGGATGTCTATAAGTGGTTCCAAAAACAAAGGATAGGAAAATAAAATCCCCAACAAACTCAGTAATTGCTATAATTGGCTAAAGAGTAAGTCTGCAACAGAAGAAACAGTCAAACTATTCAAAAACTTATGCATGGAGCAACTTAAAGCAGAAAATGCAGGGGGGTGGCAGACGGCAGACAGCCAAGGCGGGGCCCAGATGCAGTGTGCAGTAGACGGGCTTGAGCGGCATGACCTGTCAACCCTGACATAACGGTGGGCGAGCCAAGGATAGACTTGCTGGCCCAGCTGTCATGGCGTCAAGTGTGCCCAGTGAGAGGGAAAATAATGGACAGCGTGGGAACTGCCGCCACCACCACCATCATTAAATTCGCAGCCTGCCACAGCCCATTCCCGGGTCGTGGTGAAGCCAGAAAATAACATCTACAGAAGGTATGGACCTGAGTCTATTTTGGGGAATACTCTGCCACACTGCTCGTTATGGGGCGATTAGGGGGGTGTACTCTACCGCACTGCTTGTTACGGGGTGATTTGGGCCGATACTCTTCTGCACTGCTTGTTATGAAGTGATTGGGGGATTCTGCACACTGCCTATTATGTGGGGGGGGGGGGGGCATTATATGGGGGCGGACACACCGCAGAAGGGCCGGTGTGACCAAAAAAAGTCCCAGCCTATTTTTTTAATCCCAGTCTGCCCCTGGTGACAGGGAAGTAAAACGATGTTCAATTTATTTTAACTTATCTATTCCACCAAGATAAACATTTCCAATAAACCTTTCTCTGTGCGTTTTCCTCGGATGATGCTTCAGTCATATCACAAAAAGGCTTCTATCGCTCACGCCAATGTGCAAAGCAGATACAAGTTTGCAATAGTCTACAGCACCTGTACCATAGTTATTATGGTCTACGCCGATGGCCTACTTCCAGCTCTGTCGCAGATCTCTGCTACATCTGACACTCAAGCTTCTTCTTCTGGGTTCCCTTCCTGTTAGCAAGATTCCAGGTAGCATAGCTGAGGATGGCTGAGTACTCCATTTCCCCATAAGCCACCTGCCAGTACGTGACAACAGGACAACAATGATGCAAGGGGAGTTTGCCTTGCATAAGCTTGAAATGTAAGACAATTTGTACATTATAGCTGAAATCACAGATCTTTACATTTGTACTGAAGTATTTACAAGAAAAAAACAATTCCTCGTCTATGGTTTCAGTAATAAAACATGGAATAAGTTTGGAATTTGAAGTAACTGTGGAATTTATAATTTATTAAAAATGTTAGTTCTGGAGACCAGTGTGGACCAATATAACAGTATCAGCTTGTAAGGGGAAACTTTAATCCAGGGGGGGGCAGGACCCCTGCTAGCCACTCTGAATATTATTGGGGTGGGGGGTACATGTTTTTCCCTCTGCATATTAATTACTGGGTTTGTAGGAGCCAGGTAGCCACTCTGAATATTTATTACCAGAGAAACTGGGGGCCTGCTTGTCACTCTGCATATTATTTTCAGAAAGGGGGGCCTGCTTGTTGACTTGCATATTAATTAAAGGGGGGGGGGACCTGCTAGCTGCACTGCATATTAATTACCCGGAGGAGGTCTGCAAGTGCACGCTACATATTGAATATCAAATAGGGTGGCGATGCATACTTTTTTTTTACGTTACATTTTTGTGGTCTGAACAGTGATGCTTGGTATAGCAGTTTTGCAACAGAGGAGCAAGGTTTTATACACTCATTATAGCAACTGGCTTGCATTTTGTTTCTTAGTGGTGTTAGTAACTGAAAAGCGAGGGAAATGTATTTATACTGGATTTATACTGGAGCAGGGTGCAATGTTAGAAGTTTATCCACTCAATGTATTAAATCTGTGGGTCTGTAACCTGATCAGCATAATAGCCCAAACTATTCATTTTTTTTAATACATCTTAATAATTTTATAATTTACATAAATTCCAGATCTGCAATAAAAAAAAAAGACAATATGAAAGGGTTAATGTGTTATCCTTAGATAATGGGCGCTTAAATACTGTACTGCAGATACCGTGAACTGGAGCCAATGTCTGGCCAGGTTGAGGCTGGGAGGCAACAACTGTTGCTGGTTTTTGCATTGGGGAGTGCTGCTTTTACAATTATAAGCTCAGTGATCCCTGTGTTCGCTGTGTATGCAAACCCCCTTTTGCTACCTGACGCTTCATTATTACTGACCTGTGAACTATATCCAAATTCATAATTGTCATCACAGGTAAATAACCATGGTTTATAATATAAGCATATTAACCCTTTCAGTGCCAAGCACGTAGATTCTACATGCTCGCTTCCACTCCACTTAAGTGCCAAGCACGTAGAATCTACGTGCCTGACTTTCCCCCCTGCTAGTTAAAAAAATAAAAAATACTCACCTGACCCTTCGTTGGATCCGGCTTCTTTAATTTGGATCCCCCGTGGGGGGTCGGATGGCTCCCGGAGAGCCCCTGGAATAGCCGCCCCCCCCCCCCCCCGCTTCGGCAGCAGCAGCTGCTAACTGCTAAGAAAAAAAATTAAAAATGACATGTACTTACCTGAGGCCGCACTGTCTCCCGACGGGTGTCCTCTTCACTGGGGGGGGGGCCTCCGATCGCCCCCCCCAGCTTTTTCTGTGGCGAGGAGAGGGTAGAAATTGCCCCCCCCACTTCCTGGAACGGGTCTGCTAGCCCCCAGCAGCCCTCTTAATGCCGGCACCCAACACAGACAATCAGTCTGCTCGGGTGCCTGGAGGACAGCAGATGGGGAGGAGGAGAGGGCTGAGATCGCCCCCCGCCCTCCCCAGGCTCTCTCCTCCAAACACCCGAGCAGACTGTCATCGCAGATCGCCGGGCGACAGAGGATCGGAGGTGAGTAAAGTAAAAAAATAAATAAATAAATAAAGATCACTTTTTTTTCTTTTCTTTTTTAACATTTAACCCCTTGTGAACTGGTAAGGGGTCCATGAAACCCCGTATACCAGTTCACAAGGCTGGGGGATGGCAAGTCACCTGCTTGCCGCAGCGGGTGACTTGCCATTAACCCCCGGCACCCCCAATTACCTGCCTCCCCAAAGCCCAGGGGGGGGGGCAGAAGAGCCCGGACCCACACAGGCTATGTGGGCTCGTAGGCTGCAGGGTGGGGGGGGGGCCACAATAGCTGGCCCCCCCCACTGTATTCCTACAAGCCCCCATAGCTGGTCCCAGGCTGGTAATGTTGGGTAAGGGGGACCCCATTTCATTTTTTGGGGGGATTTTTAAGGGTTTTCAACCCTTAAAATTCCAAAAAAAAATGGGGTGCCCCCCTCCCCCCCCCCCCCCCGGGAGAGGAGACCCTATGTCATTTTTTTTTTTAAATTAACCCCTTATGTTTATAGTGTGGATAGTAGTAGTATTTTATTTGTAAATGTTATAAAGTGCTATTTTCAGTTTCGGGGGTCTCCTGGGCAAGAATGGGGGGGGCTACCGATACATATGTGGTACCGTTGTAATCGGGAAAAATTGGGCTTTCACATGCAATATGTTTTTCTCTAATAAAGTCAATGTTTTATTTAAAATAAAGGAGACAATTGTCTAAAAAATTTTTATTTATTTTTACACAAAAATATTAAAAAAAAAACAGTAGAAAAATTACAAACAAGACATTTCATGTTCAAGCCTAAACTCTGCTGCAAAATATATATCTATAATTTTCCCGAAAATTCCGGCAAAAATCACGGTTAAACATGGCGCAGAATGGGGAAAAATGACCTGTCAACAAAGGGTGACAAAACTTCAAGTAGGTTGGCAATTAAAACGGTCAATAGTACCTATGCATGTTGGGGATTGTTCTGCTCGGGGGACCTTGCTCTTCCAGATTTAGCTTGTTTTTACTTGTTTACATATTTATATTTTAGGAAAACATGTTATTTATTCAGTTTTTTTATTCATTTTTTTAGGGAAACCCTGTGCAACCTAAGAATTATTTGAGGGATTACTTCCAGAAAGGTGAGCCTACTACAACAAGCTGGGTACTCTTAGAAAGCTTAACATGTGTACTTTCAGGGAATATACGGTTTATAGGGGATATTCCAAATGTAAAGGGTTGTTTTGGTTGAAAAATTGTGCATTTTGTCTGCAGAACTGACATGCTTATGCGCATGCTTTACTTTGGGGTGTTTGCCAACTCTTCCTTTGACAGCACCTATGCATGTTGGGTACCGTTCTGTTCGGGGCATGTTGCCTTTTGAGATTTTACTTGTTTTTTCTTGTTGGCATATAGTTTTTTTGGAAAATGTGGCTTGATTCTTCCTTTTTATTCTTTTTTAGGGAAACTTTGTGCAATCAAAGAATGCATTGAGGGATTACTTCCAGAAAACTAAGCCCACATAAACAAGCTTGGTACGCCTAGAAAGCTTGAGGTGTGTACTTCCAGAGAATTTATAGTTTGTGGGGGGTATTTTAAATGTAAATGGTTGTTTTTCTGGAAAGACTGCAGGGTGCGCTTAGCGCATAGCGCAGTTGTATTTTATCTGAAAATCTCCTAAAGCTCTGTTTCAGTTTGGGGGGGGGGGGGGAGTCTCCTGGGCAGGAAAGGGTGTCTACCAATACATATGTGGTACCGCTGTGACTGGGAGAAATTAGGGTTTCGCACGCAATAAAATTTTATTGACAAACTTATATTTTTTATTACAAAAAAACACTACAAATTGCAAAAAATAGATTTTTTTATTTTTTTTTGCACATTTTTCACCAAAAAGTATTGAGAATACACTAAAAAAAAGGCCAAACAAGAGATTTCATGTTGAAGCCCAGACTCTGTTGAAAAAAACAATATATAATTTTCCTGGGAAATCCCTGGAAATCCTTTCAAAAATCACAGTTGAACAGGTGTAGTGCAAAATAGTGAAACATGGTCTGGCAACAGAGGGCGACAAAAGCTGCAGGTAGGCTGGCAGCGAAAGGGCATATATACAAGAATATAACAAAGAGACAATTTGCAGATGTAATTAAAATATATTCAGAGGGATATGGGCATGGAACCCTTGTATGCCCCAATGATGCGGGACACAATTTAGCCAGGATGTGCATTATGAGCTGGCAAGCAGACCATAGCCAGCACCAAGCTGGATGACCATTTGTATCACCTCAATACAGTAAAGGAAAAGGTAAACTATGCACCCATAAACACACTGACTGTATACACATGTGGCACAGGCGTTTAGGTCACAGACACCTAAAATGCATACAGGAACTACAAAAGAGGAATCTGACAAAGTATCCCCTTGTCCAGTTTCTGTTAAGTGTGAATGTTGTAACAAAATCCAAAAGGTACAAGAGGAACATTTCCTAAAGTCGGAGAAAATAGAGCTTCAAGACCACTTGACCTAGTTCACAGTGACACATGTGGTCCCCTAAAACCACCTAGAGGCAACTGCTACATAGTGACTTTCATAGATGACTATTCAAGGTATCACTTGCCTGTAACACAAAAGTGAAATTCTTGACAAATTACAGTACTAGGTAGTAAAGATAAGTAACAAGTTTCAGAGGAAGTATCTCACACTTTGAAGTGACAATGGAGGTGAATTCACAGGACACAAAGTACAAAAGTACCTAAAGCTGAACGGAATAGAGCATCAAAAGACAGTGCCATACATACCAGAGAAAAATGGGGGAGCTAAAAGAAAGAACAGAACTCTGACTGAAATGATCAGATGTATTTTGACAGTCTCTGGACTACCACAAAAACATTGGGAATAGACTATTTTCTAAAACAATTGAGAAAACTCCATGTGAACTGTGGCACAATGAAAAGCCAAGTGTAAAACATTCATCTACATTCCGGGGAAAATGCACAGAACTCCAAAGCAGAGCATTTGATGCAATCTTTGTTGGATACAGTGATAATCTTAAAGGCTACAGAATCCTAAATCCCAAAACAGTTACCATTAGAAACAGCATAACTTTTGTTGAAGATCTGAGAGACAATGTGATGACAACTGAGGAAGTTACAACAGAAGAGAAGACTGAAACTGATCAGCCATCATCTGTAAATTCTGAACAAACAGTTGAAGTTAGTGCAGAACCTACAAGTACTGAAGAGGAGACACAAGCAAGCTCAGACACAAAACCAAGACGCTCAACAAGAGAAAACAAAGGTAACCACATGAACGTCTCTCATACAAGTCAAGCACTGCCAGTACCAATGAATCTGCAATTTGGGAAGACATATCTCAGCTTTCAGAAAAGGAAGACAGTAAATGGATAAAGCAAGAGATAAAATAAATACATGACACCAAAATATGGACACTTACAGAACTACCACTGGTTGCAAATGTTAGATTTTTAGAGTGAAGTACAATGTAGATGGCACAGCGAAGAGATAAAAAGCAAGATGCTTAGCCAAGGGATATTCTAAAAAATATGGAGAGGACTATGATGAGACTCCAGTAGTCAAGCATTTTACAAGACAGTAGCGGCCGCAAGGAAAATAAAGGTTAAACACTTCGATGTGAAAACATCGTTTCTACATGGCAAGTTAACAGAAGACATCTACACGGAAAAACCACCAGGATTCAAAGATGAACAAAGGCCAGACCTAGTATGCAAACTTCAGATATAAGTATATAAGGTCTAAAGCAAGCCACTAGAGCATGGGATATGAAAATAACAGTATATATTCATGTCAATTAAAAAAAAACTAAATATATATCACAATAGCACAATATCGGGATCTTACAGACCCCTCGAAGGGCCATGTCCACATGCTTCAGAAGAAAAATCATTGGTGGTTCTCTATTAAGGGTTTGGGGGAACACTGCACTACATTCTTTTTTCTTTTTCCACAAACACCTGAGTGGCCTGCTAACACTTCCTTTGCGTGGAACTTCAGACAAATTGTAGAATTTTCTGAAATTGTAAGTTTTGTCAAAGATAAAATTATTTCTGGAATGAGCAAGGTGTGAAAAAGAGGAAACGAAAAGCCTTGGTGACATGGAAAGCTGTCGGTAGAAAAACCATGTAAGCCGCATCTGTAAAAGAAAACCTGCCAATGCAGAATCAAAATAGAAGTGTTAGCTACTAAAACACAACTGTTCTTCCTATAGTCCCATGGCTTACCCAGAGGCCCATGCTGCAGAAGTAAATGAAGCACACCTTGAATGAAAGCCATAGAAGCCATTGGTTTCTAGACAAGAATGCCTAAGGCCCAGACTTGACCCTATGGTACTGATAGCATTCAAGCTTGACTGTAGGAAAACTAAGATCACTGCCATAGGGAAGACCCTGGGTGGAGTCTACACACTAGTAAAAGTGATTTTTACATCCAAATGAAAATATCTTGCCACAGAGTCCTGCAGGCTGAAGTCGTCCTATTTCAGAGCCAACCCCGCCTCCTCTTCCATTCCCAACTGTGTACAGCTGTGCAATTTAGCACCCACCATGGATAGCATCCTTATTATTACAGTTTATTTATAAAGCGCCTTTATAGTCCATGGCACTGTACAAGGTAGAAATGACACGAGGGTAATACAAGCATGGTGCTCTCCCTGCTGTCAAATAATCAGGGAGTTTTGCTCTGTCATGACTGGAGACAGGGGTGCACACCAAGGGCGGCCAGTGAACATGCTATTAGCATCATGCCAACAGCACTGAAACCACACCATTGCAGTCTGCAAGAGCGATCACCCCATGGGAGGACAGGTAAGTGTAGCTTTCTTTTTTTTCATGGAAATATACTTTAAGCCTTCCAGTATAAGTGGCAGTAATAGAGTCAGTGGCAGTGATGCCTCTAGATACTTGCCCCATTTAAATATCATAGTAACATAGTATGTAAGGCTAAATAAAGACTTTAGTCCATCCAGTTCAGCCTGTTTATCTCCTTCCAGTGGTCTAGTAGCTATAGCTGGTAATGTAATTACATGCGAGGAAGGCATCTAGGTCACTTTTGAACATTTTTACTGTATCCTTCATTACTACCTCCTCTGGCAGCGAGTTCCATAGTCTCACTGCTCTTACAGAGAAGAATCCCCTCCTATGTCGGTGGAGAAAGCACCTTTCCTCTAACCTTAGTGGATGCCCTCGGGTTATGGTTACACTCCGGGGTATAAATAGATTGTGGGACAGATCTTTGTATTGTATTAGATCACCCCTCAGGCATCTTTTTAAAAAAACTAAATAAACCTAACTTTGACAATCTTTCAGGGTACTCTAGACTCCGCACTGCTTTTAACTTAGTTGCCCTCCTTTGAACGCGCTCCAGTTCGGATATGTCCTTTTTAAGCACAGGTGCCCAGATCTGTACAGAGTACTCCTTATGGGGTCTGACCAGTGACTTGTACAGGGGTAAAATGATGCTCTGCTCATGAACACCTATGCCCCTCTTGATGCACCCCATGGCCCTGTTTGCTTTGGCAGCTGCTGCTTGGCATAGATTACTATAGTTGAGCTTATTGTTAACTAAATGCCCCAGTTACCAGGACTGTTGCAAATGTTGGCTTAGCCATAGGCCCAACAAGTTGGTGTGAGTACCTAAGTAATCTTCAATGCACCAGCCACCTGGGTCCTTGATCAAATAAGGTTCCCCAGTGGGGAGGGTATGGCCCTAAGAAAGAACAGGAGCAGGCATCCGGTGCCTTATGTGGCCAAAGCAAAGATTGCGGAGGCCAGAGCTGGAATCGGCTGGATTGTGGGCCAGGTAGGTTTTTTTTTATGTAACCCCCCCCCCCCCACCCGCCTTCAGCGCTAGGGGAGCATGGCAGGGCAGGGGCAAATTAAAAAACGGTCAGTATGGTTGGACTGGCCCTTTAAACAGGAACAGCAAAAAGATACTATGAAGATTTTCCAGTGCCTCAGCTTCCTCTTTGAAAGATCCAGCACATGCACCATTGTCCACACATGCATTGGAAGGTAGTTTTAGTAAAGGTTTACGGTCAATGTTTTTGAACTTGAACTTGGCCTTCAACCATTTCATAGAAAATTTGGTAGGGAATGGATACCAAAAACAAAAGAGTTTCTACAAACATGTGTCATTCTATCTGGCTTAGTCTAATGAAACACGATAAAATCAAAGTCTGAAAGACTTAGAGGCCGATTCATCAATAGCGCCAGGTAGCGACAGATGAGCGACTGTAGCGTGATTTTTTCAGTGCCAGCCAGTATTCGCTGTGCTTGGCCGGCGTTAGCTTGATGACAGCGACTCAGTCGGTGTGCGGTAATGTTGAATACGGGCTGGGGGGTCGCTGTTTCACAGGTCCAGCGTTGTATGTGAGCGCCTGACAACGAATGGCCAGAGCGAACGGCTAGCTTCATATTCATCAACAAATCACGCTCCGAATGTGCTGTCGCTGTCCATTCCTTGTTTAAACCCCAGAGCGCTGGCGGCGATCTGTATTAACTAGTTTTTAACCCCTAAACAACCATATTTTTTGAATGTAACATTATACATGTTTTTAGAATCATTTTGTAATATGAATACATTAATCTCAGACCTGTTAGATCAATTCTGCACATATTTATTTTTTTTTGACTTAAAAATAAATCCTAACATTGCAGAAGTGTTCTCCGATTTTTTGACATTAAAAAAAAAAAAAAAAATTATTACCAATTAATTATGATTAATTATAGATTGCTCCATTGAAATGCATTGGACATCGCCAGGGAGCGACAGCTCATACCTGGCGCTGTGAGGGAATTTGCAGCGGCGCTGTTCGGTCCAGGCGGCTTCATGATGAATGCCGCGCTAGCCGTCGCTCTCGCCGGCGCTAGCCTCATTTTGCTTGATAAATGCGTCATTGTGACCGCCGCCGGGCGTACTTGAGTCGGTAGTCGCCGTTAGCTGCCGCTACCTGGCGCTCGTCAGACACTACCTGGCGCTATCGCTTGATGAATAAGGGCCTTAGACAGGCCAACTTTGGGCCGACTCTTGTGAGACAACACGGATTTACTTTCCAGAATCTCAGGATTATTCCTTAAGCTCTGGGAGTTTAATAAACTCTACCCCTGGTAGAATTCCAAGTTTTTTCTTCCTTTTAGAGATCTTTCTGATCCAAATCAATGGATTACCTGTACAAATAACCCACTCTGATTTAAAGGCTGTTCTTCAAGCTGAACTGATGCTGGCATCTAAAGTAGATATATGCGTCAGTACATGTCTTTTCAAAGACATGAGACCGGCCTTTTGACTTGACATTGAAGCCTCCTTGGTAGTTTTAGGTTTGAGGCC
The DNA here is from genome assembly GCA_027917425.1 of Gastrophryne carolinensis. NCBI lineage: Eukaryota > Metazoa > Chordata > Amphibia > Anura > Microhylidae > Gastrophryne > Gastrophryne carolinensis. Next base: position 392,224,180 of record CM051237.1, on the reverse strand, counting down.
CAAACTGGACAAACAGGGGACCACCATGTTCAGTGCAGCTGCAGTCTAGCCATTTAAGGAGGATGCTATTGGCATACAGTGTGGTGGTGCACCATATTATATTAATGCAGTAATCTTTCAGCCTTGTATTTATAAGACTTTGTGCATTAAACAAACAAATCTTGTATTCTGCCACTATTTTGCAATTCCTTTTTCAGGCTTTTTTAGGAGGTATCGGAGTGCTTGGTGTTGGCCGGTTTCGCCACAATAATTGAATTTCTATAAATCCCTCAACTCCTCCCACCATCTCCTCCTCCACCTCTCATAATCTATACAGTATTAATATATACAAAATCCAGCTTAACTTCACGAGACAAAAAATATCAATACAAGCATACTGGTAAAATCATTGTCCATGTGGGTCAAAATATAATATTTTTTAAAATGATGCTCCCTTATTTCTAAAGAAATATTACTTTTTATGTGCCTCCATTTATTATATGGCAGAGAAATAATTTTGACCACTTCTGCCAATGTAACTTTAGAATAAAATATTTTTGTGTCACTTTTTTTTTCCACTTTTGCTACCTTGACCTAGTACAGGGTCCAGGGGATGCTCCAACATATTTCATTTTTAAAAACAAGACTTCTAAGCCTCATCATTCCTCTAAGTTTTTTATCTCTTCTTCCTGGAGCTGTGGCAGAGCGGAGTCATGTCGTGGAACCTGGAACGTGACTTCTTTCTCTGCAGTGTACTGAAACACTGGGAGAAATACATTAGCATAGGCGGAAGGCAGTTCCAGAGGCAGGGGAAATAGTTATCAATTTCCTCTTCCTGGCCCTGGAGAAAAACAACCGAAGGAGGTCCTACAACTCAGGGTAGACTGCATCAGCATTCCTTTTTTTCATGACTGGACAATCACTTTGAAAGTTAGAAAACACTGTTCCGATTTTTGGAAGAAAAATGTAGTTTAAAGTCCACCAAAAGTTTAGATCAATTCCTATTCTCTTTTTATTCTGTTAGTGTCCCTGGTGTGTTTCACTGTATTGGGCTTCCTCAAGGGAACAAGAAGGATATTAAAGTGGATCTCAAGTAAAAAAAAAAAAAGTTTAGTAAATTGCTTCCCCTCCTATGATCAGTGGCATAAGCAGTTTGAGATGGCTTAATGCAGATGTTGTCGATTGGCATAAAGATTATTCACTCTTGAATTACATGGTGGCGGCCATCTTGTCACACACCTGATAGTCCTGCTTACACATGAGAATTAGGGGGTGCTGTGCTGACAGCAATTCACACCAAATTGAGAGAGATATATGCCTCAGAAACAAGGCAAACAGGCAAACACTGAATAAACAGCTAATGTAGCAAAGGAAATCTGTTACAAAGTATCTCTATGGCGGTGGCCACCGCAAAAGAACTCCATCAGGTGATACAATGTATTTTATTCAAAGATGAGTCATTACAGCTGAAGACTTTCTATTTCTGACTAGAAATAGAAGATGATTGGGCGTGTGTGACCGAGTTTTTAACCAAGTTTAGAGACAGATTATAGGCTGGCCTGCAAGCTAACAGGGTTGAGTGCTGTGGCTCCTTTAAGACTTATGAGGCAATTTTGACTGAGAGACTCGGTTTTTAAGCATTGGCTTTTTCATGTGTGTGGAAACATGGTCGCTGTGTAAGATCTGCCTGCTATTCCAAACATCTGCATGGCGTTAATACCACTCAATAAGCTTATGAGTGCCACAGGGGGGCTTTAGGGGAGAAATATACTAAGCTTAGATTTTTTTGACTGGAGGTCTGATTTAAAATGTCTTTACCAAGAGGATTTTTTTGTTTTGTTGTTCTTGTCATTTTAGCTGGCTTTCTAAAGTAATAAATAGCCTGTATGCTGAAATGGAGGGTGCAGGGGAGGAAGAGTGTGGTGTTGGTGTGCCGCACGCCAATGTTGGAAAGCCCCCGCCACAACCTTGGTTGTCGCTGCTCCTTTAATTATCTCCTTGCTATGACTGGAGGTGCAGAGGACGGTAAACAACAAATAAGGGGATTTTTCTCCCAGCAATTGCTTTTAGAAGTTGAGCAGTGTTTCTAACTCAATGATTTTAAAAACATAATTGTATTGGTATTATTGTCTCATACGATAAATCTGAATATTTACTATTGTGTAGACTGTAATGAGGGGTTAAAGTGGAACCAAACCAGAGATTTAACTATCCCATGTTTTGGTCCATCACCCTACATGAAACCCTGCCAGTCACCTACTATTCTTACTTTTCCAATGAACCCACGGCCCAGGCGCGGCTCTTCTCCAATCAGCTTCTCTGGCCCCACATATTAATGTGTGGCTTGAAAAACTGAATGACACCCGCCGCATCCCTCTTCTGTGTGCGTGGACATGCCGGCCATTCAGTTATGCCAGGCATGGCTGCACACAGCCTGAGAGATGCCGCTGCTGGTTGTTGGATAGGTAAGAAAAGCAGGCAACTGGCGGGGTTTCACGCAGAGGGGCATACTAAACCAGGATGCCAAAGGGGGGATCAAAAGCTGGGTTTTGGTCCATTTTAGGTAAGAGCTGATGGGAGGAGTTGAGGGATTTCTAGATATTGGAAAGATCCAGATACAACTTTTTGGAAAGTAAAAATTTTGCCCTTAAACCACTGGGTGAACCAAATAACATTTTCCGCATGGGTTAACCAAATCACTTGATGGTGCAATCCTCTTGATGCAGGTATCCCAATTTGGAATGCCCCACTGTGTGTATCCCCTGGGATAGCCCTTAAACTGTTTCTCTTTTCCACCACGCACGTGGCGGCCACTCAGCCAACCAGCGTCCTGCGCTCAATTCTATGAATAGAGTGTGCACCACTGGCCACATTGCTGCTTGCCTCTAGCTGTGGTTTCCCACAGTGGAGCATCCTGCTGTCCCAAGAGTCTTGAGAAGGGAAGTGAACCATTTCTCTTAGGGGAGTTCCTGCACCAGAATACATTTTGGGGGGAGGGGGGTTATATGTAAATTGAGTGGCTAACTGTAACAAGTTATTTGGGGTAGGTAAACACTTAGGGGGACATAGGAAAATCTTTTTTTGACATCCTTTGTCTAAACATGGAATGCCCTTAAAGAGGAACACCACCTGGGAATTTCACTCCCCCGGGTATTGTTCCTCTAAGGTGGGATATCCCGATTTGGGATGCCCCGCTGTATCCCCCTGGTTTACAGTACAAACAAACCTTTCTGGCATTGCCATGGCACAGGTGCGTCCGAAACCGAGTGCGCAGACTGGCTCGCTTCGGCGGCTAGGCAGCTAAAGGAAGCAGAGTGAAACCGGGTGTGTTCCCGCCAGCCACATCCCCACTCAGTTTCTAGCTGTCAACGTGCCTGCACTGCACATTCAGAAAGGCCTGACACAGGTACGCACACAGCTAGAGGTGAGTGGGGATGCGACCGCGGTGCCAAGACGCACCAAGGGCTCCAGGAGTGGAACGCGCGACCTGGGGGGGGGGGGATTCATACAGCGGAGCATCCTGAATAGGAGTAGGGCTCGGATTTTAAAGTCCCTCTTTAAACTCACCTTTAACTTGTCCCTTTGCCGCTATGTGAAACCCCGGGGGTCATCCAATTGACTCACTTCTTCCTTGAACTGATTGGCTAAGCGGCCTGCACCTTTGCCATAAGAACCCCTCATTACATGGCAAAGGTTCGGGCCGCTCAACCAATCAGTTCAAGGAAGAAGTGAGTCAATTGGGTGACCCCCGGGGTTTCACATAGGGAGACATCCCAAGTCAGAATAACCCATGAGAAGGTAGTCTACCCCCCCTAAGGGTATTACAGATTCGAGGGGAGGGTTGTTCCTCTTGAGAACGAAAGTGAACCATATCTCTGCATCAAAATAAATTGGGGGGGGGGGGGGGCAAATAATTACTGAACAAAATTATTTGGGGTAAACACTTGGAAGGGGCATCGAAAATCATTTCTTTAACTTTATATTTATATCCTTTATCATTCCATGCATTCACTTTAATTGACTTGTCCTTAAAGAAGCTTATAAACATAGCAGCAGACCCAACTTCCTGCAAACTCACATTTCCGCCAGTTCAAATAGCAAATTAAAAAATAAAATAAAACCTAAAGTTGTATTCCTGCTTAAAAAAAAAAAAAAAAAAACTCGGTGGACCTGCTTTTCTGATAAGAGTCTTAAATACCAAACAGTTAACTACGCAATAAAATTCCCTGGCAGCCGGGCTGCCTGCCTGGCAGATATATAAAGCAGGTAGAAAGAGGGAAAGGTAATTTCTTGGCTGAATGATTCCATCGGTAGCTATAGGGCAAACTAGAAAGTCTTTCCCGTAAAGTAGCGCTAGATGCTTCTATCAATCTGCCGCACACATACGCTCTTCCAAGGGGATGTATTAAATATGAAAATCATATCCTGTTATCATCTGTTTCCAGCTTTCAGCCCAGTAAGCTTTTCTTAATGAATGCTGCAGCCTCGGGGACAAGCACGCTGTTGGCTCCTCTGAATAATGGAGAGATGTTACCAGCTCTGCTTATTACAATATTGACTCGCTGAGGGGGATTCACGCAGTCACAAGTGACTACACTTGCCAGCATGCTCCAAGTTATTACGCCATGTTTTAGACATTTCATCTGAAAAGGCTTTGCTCCTTTTTTATTCAAAGTGAAGAAAGAAGCGATGGCCTTTAACGGCATCATTTATATGGAGATAGTAGGAGGGATTAGAGGCCTGCATTACTAGAGATACATAGCAGAGCGCGCTTTGGCGTTTCCCGTCAGACGTTTTCTCAGTCGGGCCCAGCGATATGTAATCTGCTTCCTGTCCTTTGGAAAAGTGGGAGGAGGATAAAGTACACAACAAACAAATCTAATAGTAGTTTTCTGTTGTGCTTCATGGTACCGTGTAATGATATTTGGTAATGGGTGTTAATAATGTTTGTATAGGGGGGTTACAGCAAATGGAAGGGTAAAGGGATACTAAATTCCTGTAAAAGAAGATACATTTATATCGAAAGCCTAAGAATTGAGTAAAAGTGATCAGCAAATTATTTAAATAGATTTCATGTAAAGGGAAATACACAGTCTAAAGTGGCAGTTAAAGTGATCCTATACCCAGAAAGGATGTTTATGTCGTCACCTTCTATTCCCAGCCCAGTGCCACAAAACAGCCTGTGTTTCTTTTTTTTACTAAAGCCTTTGCCCAATATTCATAAAAGCATAACAGGCAGCAGTATGATGTCCGAATGGCAGCCATATGCTAGTTCATTTAGTTACAACTAAATTGTCATGTAATAGCAATTATTCTGAAGTTATGCAGTTATGCTGAAGTGCTTCCCTATGCTGAGCTGTGTGTACTGTAACTGAATGTATTATCGCTGGAAAGCATCAGGAGGTGGGGCTGCTTGGACAGGTAGCAATATGGCCGACTGAATCCAGTTTGTGGTGTTATGAATATTGGGCAAAGGCTTTAGTAAAAAAGGAACACAGGCTGTTTTGAGGCAGGGGGCTGGGGATAGAAGGTGACAACATAAAATTCCAGAATTTTGACTATTCTGTGTTTTGGTACATGGCCCCGGGGCACTCCAAACGGTGAAACCCTACTGTGTGAAACCTCTAGGTCGCCCGATCTAACTCACCTTTCCCTGGGCCTATAGCACATGCATGGCCTCTCATCCAATCAGGGCCCTCCTGCCCCTCGTCCACAAAACGTGACCTGTTGGTGGGCCTTGAGGAAAAGGTTGGGAAACTTTGCTCTAAGCCCTCAAAACTCAAATTATTCAGACGAGCCTAAGCATTAGACTTCACAGACAACTTCAGAACACTTGCCATCATGCTTAGTACATACTACAATTCACCTGTTTTGTCTTCACCCCCTTGTCCTTTAAAATGTTTGCAGGGCCCCCACTCCTAGCGTTAGTAGTGATTCATGTGGCTTTAATGGTAAGAAAGTCTGGGGACTTATGGGCCCGCATCTGCCAAGAAATTCCAATAAAACATTACAAAACACCTCATTTGTAAAAGTCGAAGAGGGCAGAAGAAGTCTGATCTGATCATTTCTTAGGCAACTAAAAAAAACAAACTTCGTACTCACTGCACATACATTACTTCTGCTTTCACTTGATAACCAATTGTGATATTAACGAACAACTGGCTGCCATCAGTCACAGACTATAGCACACCCACTGGATTCACTATAAAACCATTATTGCAGTGAATGGAATGGGCGTGCTAAAGTCACTGTGGCAAGTTTATTCCCCAGGTATATATGAGGATACATACTAGGAATTTTTCTTGGCAAATCTCAGTTTTTGGAGTACCAGGGAACGACAGGGTAATATGTACAAATATAAAAATGACTGTTCTAGGTAATGTTATAGGGCAGAGGTGCTCAACCTTTAAACAAGGGTGGGCCACTTAAATTTGGAACTTGGTCGCGGGTCTACTCGTATGTCTGTCCACTACACCCCTACATTGACCATACCGACTGGCTAACCTCTCTGAATATATAGGTCCCTTATTTATAACCCCCCACATCTTAATCTTGTTCCCCAATACCTAACCTGTCTAAGCTCCCACTAATGCTAAGCATACAATTATTATAGAAAAACTACTTTACTATATTATTGTGCCAAGGATTTCACTCAGTGGCAGTATTGTAAAATATTGTACAATCAAGCATTCCTCCAAGCTTCCATTGTGACCTGTTTGGCAATGCACCCACCTATATCACTCTCTGTGCAATCTCCCACTCTCACTGCACTTTACCCACTTTCCCCACAGCAGGTCAGGGGCCATATCAGATGGCCCTGAAGGCCACATGTGGCCTCCAGGCCACAGGCTGAGCATGTTCTAGGGCAGTGGTACTCAACTGGCGGACCTCTGCACCAGATTTCTGGACCCCCGCCCTGACAGCCTTGCATCCAGTTGCTTCTGTGTTGCTGTGCTCAGCGATGTAGTGCTTATACTTCCATGCCAGTGTCATGGCTCCCTGGCACTTAGCTCTGCTATATGAACTGCTGCGGGGGCGGGAAGTGGCATTGCAAGGCACACACAAACTTTGTTTCTCAATCCCTTTGCCCCATCCAATCCTGTCCCGCTGCCCCAGCTCAGACCATCTATCCCCCCCCCCCCCCCCGTCCGGACCTTCACCTCTCAATGGATACCTGTATATGGACCTTTACAAGAAGTGGTTGAATATCTCTGTTCTAGGGGGATGATGAAAAATGTTTCACTTAGCAGTTCTAGATAGTGGTACCTATTCATAATTATGAGAAACTGTTACAGATTCTCCAAGACATGTTCCTACAGAAGACATACTACTAATAGTCTAAATACACCATTTCCCATAGCAATTAATGCTTTTGATAGCTACAGGATAAAAACTGTTCCTATGGTTCAGTTCTTGTGAATGGACCCCGCTATACCCAGTTGGATGGCACTCTGCTTAGAAGAAAAGAGTATCTCTTTAATGCAGGGCTCACTGATGGTGTCAGGAAGGTAGGTTAGGTAAGTTTAGTGTGCATGTGGACAGGACACTCCCTGACACAGAATTAAGGCCTGCTCTAAGACTGAACAAATATGTAGTATTTCCTAACTAGTTGCTGTAGGTTACATAAACTTGCATCGTCTGCTAGAAATCCACTTGAGTAATTGAATTGCAAAGTTGACACAAATGACAAAATAAAACAATGCAAATACAGTAAACTCTTGTAAAAACACAGTAAAAATGCACATTCAGCACTGCAACTCTAAATTACTTTCACCTTACAGTATATTCACTAGCAGGCACAAAAGCAGGACTTTTAAGCACTTTAACTGTAGTTGACATGGCAACATTATTAGCGGCAACAAAGGATGATAACTATTAACAGGAAAACAAAGTGGTTGAGCAAATAAGTGTATACCTATTGTTCAGAAACGCTTAACCCACCTACAGCTTCAATGGTTCGACAATAAAAAATACAATTCTGTGATTACTCCCCTGTAGAATTGGTATTATACGTATACAGCACGTCCTGTTCCAGAATATTCCTTACCCATGGGTAATACATCCACAAGATGGCGCTGGAGAACAATAACCATAATTCAACAATGAACATATGAACAATCACCATACAGAGGTAAGTAAGAATAATGATAACAAGGGTGGGGTGGAACAGGACGTGCAGTATAATACCAATTCTACAGGTTCTCCCGGCCTCTTGTTAACTGCTTGTCAATACTGGGGAATTTGTGGGAGGTCCCTGACTTATATAGGGCCGGGAGAGGCCACAAGCTGTTTTCTGCATTCCAGCGCCATCTTGTGGATGTATTACCCATGGGTAAGGAATATTCTGGAACAGGACGTGCTGTATACGTATAATACCAATTCTACAGGGGGGTAATCACAGAATTGTGTTATTCTAAGTATACAGCACGTCCTGTTTCATGATGAGAATGTCGTCTAAGTAAGGAAGGATGCGAATGCCCTGAGATCTCAGCAGAGCCAGTACGCCCACCAGTACCTTGGTGAATACCCTGGGGACCAAGGTGATACCAAAAGGCAGAGCCACAAATTGATAGTGCTGATCCTCCAGAGCGAACCCGAGGAATCTCTGATGACCTGAAAAGACTGGTACATGTAGGTAAGCGTCCTTGATGTCTACAGAGGTCAATAGTGGCATAGTGAATTGACAGCGGAGCGCAGAGTCTCCATGCGAAAATGTTTGAATCTGACAAATTTGTTGAGGCACTTTAAATCCAGGATAGGTCTGATGGACCCGTCTTTTTTGGGAACAGTGAAAAGATTGGAATAGTAGCCTCTGCCCTTTCCCTTAAAGGCACCTGGCAGATAACCCCCAACTCCAGAAGGTTTTTGACAGCAAGGCACAGACCCTGAGCTGGCAGGGGGTTTTGAGCCATCCGGGATTTGATGAATCTTGGGGGCGGCCAGGCTGCAAACTCTATCTTGTAACCGGAGGACACTACCTCCTGAATCCACCAGTCTGAGACGTGAAGCCTCCAGACGTGAGCAAAGAGCCAAAGTCGTCCCCCCACCCGGATGGGTGAGGGCGCCCCTTCATGCCTGAGGGGGCTTGGGTGAGGATTTTGGCTTGGGACCCCAGGAGAGGCCAGGACGGCCACGTCCTCTGCCCCTTCCCCAGTGATCTCCGCAAGCCCCAGTAAAGGAGACTCCTCGGCCAGGTCTGGAACCACGGAAGGATGGGAGAAGGGCACCCATCCCCCGAAAGGACCGAGACGGCCTCCTACGTTGAGGTAACCTGCCGCCCTTGGCAAACAAATCCAAGCGTTTACCAAAAAGGCGCAGGCCCTTGAAAGGGAAACCAGTGAGAGCCTTCTTAGCAGCATTATCAGCTACCCACTGGCGTAGCCAGACAGAGCGGCGTATAGCCACCAACAGGGCAGAAGTTCTACCACACATTCTAATGGCATCATCCATAGCAGACACGACATATGCAACAAATTCATAGCAAAGCAGGAGAGACCTATACTCTTCTCCTCCTTCGTCATCAGAGGCCCCTTCTAAGAGGCTCTTAAGCAAACCCTTAATAGCAATAGCTGTAATGGCAGAAGCACAAACCGGGCGTAGCGCGGTCCCCACACAGGCAAAGGCATGGCAAGCCAGTTGGTCCATACGCCGGTCCTCACCATCCCTCAGGGTAGTAGTGTCAGGAGAATGCATGACAGATGTATTGGACATCCCCAGAACGGGCGTGTCCACCTCAGGAGGACATGACTAACGCTTAATCACATCAGCAGGAAAGGGATACCTTTTGTCCCAACTCTTGGGCACCCCTGGCAGCTTGCTAGGCCGCTCCCATTCTTTGAGCACCAGATTATTAAAGTGCGACTGCTCAGGGAATTCCAAATGTGGTTTAACCGTATGAAAGAGCTCATCCTGCTGCTGCGGAGCCACAGCAGCAGGGGAGATACAGAGCACTTCAAAAATATGAGCCAAAAGCCTGTCAGTGTCATCTGAGGACCATAGATGTTCCCCAAAGGGAGACCCTGTACCACCATAAACCCTGGGTTGCTCCTCAGATGATTCCGAATCAGAGAACAATTCCCCCTCCTCCAGGGGGGGAATAACCAGTAGTGTCAAGAACGTCCTCAGTTTCCACAGGAAAGAGGGAGACGGTGGGAGACAAATGCCGCTTCTTAGCAGAAGCCTTACGTGAGGCAGGCCCAGCAATATGTTTCTCAATGCTGGCTACCCGTGCAGCCAAATCAGGCTGAGACTCCCCGCTAGTATGTTCCTCGTAGGGGGTCAGATGCAGGCGTGGGGGGGTAGGCGAAGCCCGAGGGAGCACAGGCCCAGCAACAGGTAGCCTAGACTGCAGTGCAAGTACCTGCTGGGCGCAGGATTCACATACCCTGACATCATCACGGGATACCCAACACGCAACACATAGCCGGGCTTGTCCCGAAGGAACCCCAGGCTCATTATCCCCAGAAGCCTCCATATGGCGATTTGAACAGGCACAGTAGGCCAGTAAGGGTTAATGCTAAAGAGCTACCCGGGATGCCCCAATAGACTGCTAGGGAAGTGGGAGATAATGAGGGGAGAGGGCCGGGAGAACCACAGGACCGAAGCTTTATCCCGCCTGAAAAACAATATATTCCCATAAGAATAAAGCATAAAAACAAATAGAGACAAATTCACCCCACCGGGGTTACTCACAGACCGCAAGGAGCCAGCAGCGACAGGAAGAAGACAAAATGGCGTCCGCAACCTCGAGGGGCGGGCTGTGGAGACTGAATGCGCAGTACAAACGCGCGGCAGCACGTTTTAATAAAGTGAAAAGCACAAATATGTCCAAAGTCATAAAACACTAGACAACCCCCCCCCCCCCCCCCCCCGAGATCCCCCGAAGGGAGAGTGAGGGAGGATAACGACGGAATACCCTGGGGGAAGCGGCGCCCGGGGCCAATATGAAGAGTGAAGGTGGAGGGGGAATGGGAATAGGGTTTACCGTACAGGATAACCTGGCCAAACCCATGAGGCAGTGGAGGCATCCCAAAAGGCTCACCATTAGCCTAAACTGCCTACCCTGTTAGAGCAGGGACTGCAGTAGGAGCCTAGCTCCTCAGCACCAAGGTGCTTCTATCGCCTACCTTCACCCGAACCTTATCAGCCGAGGCTGGGAGGCAGTCAATGGGACGGAACGGGTGGGAATAGTCCTGCAGGGCCGCAGGCAATAAGCCCCGCTCACCTGCGCCACAAGAGAGCTATCTTCTATCTTCTCAGCGCAGACTGCAGAAATAAACTAGGGAATTTGTGGGAGGTCCCTGACTTATATAGGGTCGGGAGAGGCCACAAGCTGTTTTCTGCAGTCCATCGCCATCTTGTGGATGTATTACCCATGGGTAAGGAATATTCTGGAACAGGACATGCTGTATACTTAGAATATATTTGGCTTTATTTGTGAAGCATTTGAACTTTAAAATACTAACTCACATTACTGCATAGGTGAGATATGAAGGGGCTTCTGGAGGTGTGGACACAAACAGAGAGAACAATACCAATAAACACGCTGAAATCTTAATGATATAGTTATGCTGGGCACATAAAAAAAAATACAATTCTGTGAGTACTCACCTGTAGAATTGATTTTGTAGTATACAGCATGTCCGGTTTCAAAAGTATTCTTTACGCTTGGGATATCCGCCACAAGGTGGCGCAGTGGACTGCAGAAGAGACTTGTGGCGTCTCCCGGCCCTTATAAAAGGACAGGAACCTCCCACAAATTCCCAGTGTTACAAAGCAGCCGGGAGAATAAAAATGAAGGACCCCCAACCAACTGGAGTCAACTGGAAAAGAACCAACCTTATTGCCCGCAGTTCCAGAATGTTGATGGGAACATGGGCCTCCTGAGGGCCCCACTGACCCTGGAACTTCAGAGACTTCCAAAAGCCCCCCCAACCTGTCAGACTGGCATCTGTGGTGACAGTCTCCCAGCAAGGAGGCAGAAAGGTCCTGCCCACTAGGAGATTCCTTGAGTCCAGCCACCACGAGAGGGACTGACTGACCAGAGGGGACAGAACAAAGGTCTGATCCAGGGACACAGGGTCCCGATCCCAAACTGACAAGAGGTGCAACTAAAGAGGTCTCATGTGAAACTGAGCATAGGGAACCGCCTCGAAGCATGACACCATCAGGCCCACCAGCTGCTTCCCCTGCCAAATGGAGGGATGGGGGCAAGAAATCAGAGACCGTGCCTGCGTCTGCAGGCCCTCCACCTTCTGCTGAGGCAGAAAAACCTTAACCTGAGATGTATCCAGAGTCATGCCCAGAAAGGACATCACCAAGGATGGAGACAGAGAAGACTTGGGGTAGTTGATCACCCAACCGAAGGACTGGAGCGTGGAGACCACCATCTGGGTATCCAGCTCGGCTTGATGGAAGGACTGAAACGCAATCAGAATGTCGTCCAGATAAGGAAGGATGCGAATGCCCTGAGATCTCAACAGAGCCATCACCCCCGCCAGCACCTTGGTGAAGACTCGAGGGTCTAAGGTAAGACCGAAAGGTAAGGCCACAAATTGGTAGTGCTGATCCTCCAGAGCGCAAGGTACTGACCGCCGAGCGCAGAGTCTCCATGCAAAAATGCTTGAACTTGACAAATTTGTTGAGGCGCTTCAAATCCAGGATGGGTCTCAGGGACCCATCCTTTTTGGGAACAGTGAACAGATTGGAATAGAAACCTCTGCCCCTTTCCTGGAAGGGCACCAGGCAAATGACCCCCAAATCCAAAAGGCTTTGGACCGCAAGCCACAAGCCCTGAGCTGACAAGGGATTTTGACCCATCCGGGACCTGATGAATCTGGGAGGCGGCCATGCTGCAAACTCTATCTTGTACCCGGAGGACACCACCTCCTGAATCCACCGGTCTAAGACGCGCAGTCTCCAAACTTGAGCAAAGAGCCGCAACAGTCACCCCACCCGGATGCCTGAGGGGGCTTGGGGGAAGATTTGGACTTGGGACCCCATGAGAGACCGGGGCGACCACGGCCTCTACCCCGGCCCCAAGGGTCTCTACATGCCCCCGCAAATGGTGCACCCCGACCGGACCTGGGAGCACGGAAGTAGGGGAGGGAAGAACCAGCCCCCCGAAAGGGCCGAGGCTGCCTCCTGCGCTGAGGCAGCCTACCATCCTTGGCAAACAGATTCAGATGCTTCCCAAAGAGCCGTAGCCCAGTAAAGGGGAAGCCAGTGAGAGCCTGCTTAGCAGCATTATCAGCCGCCCACTGACGCAGCCAAACAGAGCGGCATATAGCCACCAAAAGGGCAGAAGTCTTACCACACATCCTGATCGCATCATCCATAGCAGAAAGAATAAATGCCACAAATTCATAGCAAAGCAGGAGGCATCTATACTCCCCCCCCCCCCACCCTATTGGCATCCGAGGCATTATCCAGAAGGCACTTGAGTAACCCTTTAAGAGCAAGAACCGTGATGGCAGAAGCGCACACAGGGCGCAGCGCAGTCCCTGCACAAGAAAATGCGTGACAGGCCAGCTGATCAACACGCCGGTCCTCACCATCCCTCAGAGTAGAAGTGTCAGGGGAATGCATGACCGAGGTATTGGACAACCCAAGCACAGGAGCATCCACCTCGGGGGGACATGATCAGCGCTTAACCACATCAGCAGGACATGGATACCTCCTGTCCCAACTCCTAGGCACCGCGGGCAATCTTCTAGGACATTCCCCCTCCTTGAGCACCAAATTATTGAAGTGGATCTGCTCAGGGAACTCCAAGCATTGTTTAACAGAGTGAAAAAGCTCACCCTGCTGCCTTTTAGCCGGGACAGGAGGTGTAATACACAGTACTTCAAAAATGTGAGACAACAGCCTGTCTGAATCCTCAGGAGACCACGGGTCTTCTCCAAAAGGAGACCCAGTACCACCATAAACCTCCTGCTGCTTTTCAGAGGACTCAGAGAATCAGAGAAAAGTTCTCCCTCTTCTGGGAAAAAGGTAAACAGCGGGAGTTACATGCCGCTTCTTGCCAGAAGCCTTATGGGGGACCGGCCCAGCTATATGCCTTTTCAGGCTGGCCACCCGCAAGGCCAAGTCATAGTTTGATTCCCCACTAGCATGTCCCTCACTAGGGGTCAAATGCAGGCGCGGAGGGGTAGGTGATGTAGAAGGGGGCAGCGTAGCAGGCAACCCAGACTGCAGCGCAAGTACCTTCTGGGCATAGGGCACACATACCCCGACACCGTCACTAACATGAGATACCCCACACGCGGCACACAGCTGGGCTTGTCCCGAAGGAACCCCAAGCACATTATCCCCGGAAGCCTCCATATGGTGATTAGAGTGGGCACACTGGCCAGTATAGGGTTAAGGCTAACAAGAGCCACCCGGGATGCCCCAAAACCCGCTAGGGAAGGTGGGAGATTCAAAGGGGAAGAGGGCCGGGAGAAACCACAGTCACGTTAATCCCACCTGAAAGACATAAGAAAACCACACATAACATCCCCATAATGTGGTGACAAGAGCACAACACAACCCCGAAGGGGACTTACGGACCAAGAAGCCGATCGCACAACCAGGCAGGCCAGCAGCGCGCCACAGTACCGCAGGTCAGGAGAAGACAAACTTCAAACAAAATGGCGACCGCAAGGACCTTGAGGGGTGGGCCGCGGTGGCATGACGCAAAAAGCGTAATCCGCGGGACTTGCCCCCCGAAGAGTTCGAATCGCGCTCAACGTGACCTCCCAGCGCCAATAACATTGCAGCAACAGATGAAGCGAATGTCGCCGCCAGCCGCGGAGCGCCGTACAAAACGGCGGCGGCGAGCGCGGACAATACAAGTAAAATATAGACAAAATACAATGTGCAACCACACCGCCTACCCCCCCCCCCCCCCCCCCGTGAGAGAGCGAGGCGAGGAAGAGCAGCGGTAGGCGCACCCAAGGCATGCATAGCTAGAGAGGAGGGGGGGGCAGTGGAGGAGGGGCAGGGAAAAGGCCACAATAAGGCAGGAAGGGGCATCCCACAAGGCTCACCATAAGCCTGAACCGCCTACCCTTGTAGGTACAGGGATTGCGGTTGGAGCAGCGCTCCTCCAGCACCTGACCCTGGCGCTGTCCTACCTTCACCCGAACCAGGCAGCCGAGGCTGGGAGGCAATGGGTCCGGAGCAGGTGGGAATAGTCCTGCAGGGCCGCAGGCTGGTAAGCCCCGCTCGCCTGCGTAATATAGAGAGCCATCTTTTATTTTCGCAGTCCAGACTGCAGAAGGAAACTGGGAATTTGTGGGAGGTTCCTGTCCTTTTATAGGGCCGGGAGACGCCACAAGTCTCTTCTGCAGTCCACTGCGCCACCTTGTGGCGGATATCCCAAGTGTAAAGAATACTTGTGAAACAGGACGTGCTGTATACTTGGAAAATTGCCTTTTTTAAATATAAGTCAATCTGTGATAGATGTCACCAGCATAAAGCATTATATACGCATTATAGTAGACACTAAGCGCTGACCAAAATCCTCTAACCCCCGCCCCCCCAAGCCCGCTATCCGTTTCCCCACCCGAGTACCTGTGGCAATGCTGTTGGCTCATTGGTCATTGCCACTGCAGCCATGCCTACTCTGTTTGTTCAAACCTGATGAATGGGCGCATGTCGCCCTGAAACGTCGGATATAGATTATTTGGACTGTATCATTCGCTGGATCAAGATTGCATGGATTATATGACCATGATTGAATATACTTTATTTGTAAATGGAGAGCTGGCTTCTCGTTTGATACTTTGCAGATTTGAGACCGCCAACTAATTGATCTCAAAACAGGCCAGCTCACCTGAATAAGCCAGCTGGCCGCTTTCCCCGTTTTCCTCTAGTTTGAGGCACGCCTTCGTCCCCCCAGTGAGGCATTCCAAATCGGGATACCCCAGGGACAGCAAAGCCCTGCAGTCTTTTAGCTTTTTTTAAGCTATTAGTAACTGTGTGGCCGGTTTTCACTCTGCATGCTCGTCCTTTATTTCCATTGGCTGTTAGGGTGAGCATAGCTGGCTGATAGATCATTTGGCCGTGCCTGCCCACTTGATGTGGGGAGTGGCAGACTGGGAGACTGGCCTTAGGGTGTGGAGTGTGGGAAGATCTTGTTCTCCTGGTTTTACTGGTGGGGGGCAAAAATGGATAGAGACTGGGCAGGTAATGGGGATAAAAAAAAAAAAAAAAAGTGAAAATGTTATTATGCATACAATTAAGGAAATGTCTTTGAATTAAGGATGCTTTTATATTGGTTCAGCTTGGGATTTTTATTAAGTGAATGGATATTTTATGGAGTGAGTAGTGGCCTGACCAGCAACCTTTGCTTCAGTGGCTTGGTACACAACAGTCCCTTGGAACTGAGCTGAAGTCATCAAACCAGTGAGACCCAAGGTAAAGATAATGGCCATGTGACCTACCAGCCCAACATGGTTCATCGACAGGATGTTCACAGTGGTGTGGGCAGAGTTAATTGATGAACAAAGATAATTAAATATGTGCACCAACAAAAAGATTGCTTTGCTTATGCCATAATTTTATAGTATCAAACGTTATATGTATACCTGTATCCACGTATATAAATCGTAGTAATACATGCAACGCTTGTGTTGTACACCATGTACATTGTTATATTGTATATTTATTGGCTTAAAAGTGAGATCTGTGGAAAAAATAGTTTTCAGAAGTATTTGAAAAGGAGCTAAAGGAAAGGAGCAAAATATATTCACTATTTAGATAAAGAAGAGTAAAAGTAGAATATTAATATGCTTTATAAATATGAGGAAAGTGAAGTAATGTGTTCTAACTGGGAGGCATTTCTAAAACACACCTAAAATCTACGCACAGCTCCATCATCAAGGACCAATGACCCATGAGGGTCAGCAAACGGAAGACCTAATGAGAGGTCTTATGAGACCTAATGAGAAATACTCCTGAACCCTGTAAATGTAAATGATTATGTGAAAATGGAATGTATATAAAAAAGAAGCAGTTATGTAATGTGCATATTTTTGATCTATTGGTTCTATGTTTTAATTTGATTTTAAAGTAGACCTACAGTTCAAACTCAAAGCTCAGTAAATTGCTCCCCTCTGGCAATCAGTAACATAAGCTTATCGAGGGGATTAACACTACGCAGTTGTTTGAAATAGAACGGAGATTCTGCACTCTTAAAATGCATGGCAGCGGCCATTTTGTCACACACATGAGAGGCCTGCGGAAAACCGAGCAGCATCCCCCATTACAGGCAGTGAGCAGCATCCCCCATTACAGGCAGTGAGCAGCATCCCCCATTACAGGCAGTGAGCAGCATCCCCCATTACAGGCAGTGAGCGGCACCCCTCATTTCATAAGTGCTGGCAGCAGCATGGGACCAGGGCTATGGTGACTGCCTTAACGTTGGCTCCATAAGACGCACAAATATTTTCCCCACCCTTTTGGGGAATAAAGTGCGTTTTAAAGATCGAAAAATACGGTAATTTGATTTTGTATCACTGGTGAGTTTTGGTTTGCCATACCATGAATTAGGTGGTTGGGTTATTTACTGGCCCTGCAGGGTTGTTTGGCGCAGGTTTACTTTCATCTAAAAGTGAGTGTCCAGTGCCTGCAAAAAAAAAACCCCAGGGATGTTCAGTGAGGTGGATAAAAAAAAAAACTCACCTTGTCTTGACCCTGCTCTCACAACGAAATCGGCGACATACGTCACAAGCTGTCAGGGCTTCTGCACTTGATAAGCGACAGTCTGCATGACTAAACTGTCACTCACCATCCTCTTGTATCTCAGCAGAACGGAAGCTGGGACATCAGGGGCCACAGCCCGCTCCCGCGTGTTACTGGACCCAATAATTGTTTTTTTACCCACTTCGTTGGGCATCACTGGTGGAAGAGTATTTACAAGCACTGAACAATAATTTTAACATGGGGAAGCAAGACTACTGCTGCTGTGTTGGCTGCGCAACTCTATTCTAAAAGAAATAATACATTAGTGGCTATGTTAATGTGACCAACATATTTATATTTTTTCAACTCTTCTCTCCCTATCTTCAAAAAAAGAATCTTATCTTCCTATCTTTGATGAAAAGTGAAGCTTCACCCTTACATGTCATTAAACATCAAGAAACAAATTGAACAGGAAAGAGTGGAGAATTACAGGAGCTGATTTAATATTGCAACAGAACTCTTGCTGAGCTGGAAATTCTGGGAGGTGATTATCACTATGTTACACATATCACACACTAAAAAGCCCCATATTCAAAGGGGAAAGAACACAGAAAGTGATAGCATGGTGAAAACAGATCAAGAATAACAGGGTTACCCATCAATCTTAGTGAGAAGGTGGAGCCATCCAAACATCTTCTTATGCCTCTCATTATTCCAAGCGCAGGGGCGTACATAGATTTCACTGGACCCTTTTGCAAAAGTCATATTGGACCCCCACCAAAAAAAGAACACATTTCTTGTGGATGGGTGCACTTTGCTTTAGCACTGCCATACTAGCACATTGATACTATGCTATTCACAGTCTGTGCATCATCTTCTCTACCTGATACAGGCAAGGGGTCTACTTTAAAATGTGTGGATTTTTAAGTCTCATCCTAGTTTTATTATTACCTTTCTGTCCAATGATGTCCGGGAAATCAAAGCTTGTAAACGAGCTTGGGCGACATTGAATTCCTGCAAGAATGCTTGGTTCCTTTGGTTAGCTTTCTTCTCCTTTTCACATACTTCCTCCAAAGAGTGTTTCAGTTTCATATACTTAAGTTGGCATCTATAGAGGTCAATAGAAAAAAAAAGTTAGAAAAAAAAAGGAAAAGAAGGACTTTTATTTAAACCTTTAACTGCCAGCCACGTAAAATTTACATGGCTGCCTCTCCTGCCGTTAACTGCCAGCCACGTAAATTCTACTCACCTGACTTTCCGGCTTGCTAGCAGACAAAGTAAAAAAAAAAATAATCACCTGACCCCTCAATCGATCCGGCCGGTTCTCCTCTTCTCTTTTTTACCATTAACCCTTTGTGAACTGGTAAGGGGTCCATGAGACCCCTATACCAGTTCAAAAGGCTCTGGGTCTGGCAAGTCACTTGTGGCTAGCTGGTGACTTGCAATTAACCCCCATCCCCCCCATTACCTGCCTCCCCAAAGCCCAGGGGGGGCAGAAGAGCCCATGGCCATAGGCTATGCCGGCTTGTAGCCTGCAGGGCCTGGGGCCACCAAAACTCGCCCCTGCGCCCTGTTCTACAAGCCCCCATAGCTGGTGTCCCCAGGTGGGTTATGCTGAGTAGGGGGGAACCTCATGACATTTTCTGGGTAACTTTAAACCGGACCTTCAGCGTGATTTAATGAAAAGCCCAAACTCTTAAAAAACTGTTCCCCAGCATCTAAAATTAATATATTTTATGTTTTTAGTCACTAACTTATTATTCTTTCCCCCACTGGGCTGCAACTCTGTTCAGGAATTTAGGATACGGGCGCCGCCATCTTAATTCAGAAGCATCACACTTACTGAGGAGAGGAGAGTGGGATAAGGTACAGGGGGGCGGGTTATAGTTGTGCTTTGCTCAGACAGAGCAGAGCTGGGGTCAGGTAAAGGTCAGCAGTCCCAGAATGCAGAGCAGCACAGTCAGGAGGCACTTCCTGTTTGCAGGCTGCCTGATAAGATGGCGGCTTCCATAAGCCGCCATCTTGGATGTTTAAAGGCTCATAACATGCAGTAGATGCAGGTAAGATGATTTTTAATGTGGACAATCTGTATGTACAGAGTGTGGGAAACATATACGATAGACTCTTATTCAGAGTGAAGGACCGCTTTAAGGGTTTTTAATCCTTAAAATTCGAAAAAAAAAATGGGGTCCCCCCCAGACCCCACAACAATTTTGTTTTATTTAACCCTTTATAGTGTGGATAGTAGTTGTATTTTATTTGTAAATGTTATAAAGTGCTCTTTTCAGTTTAGGGGGTCTCCTAGACAGGAACTGGGGGAGGGGGGGGTTACCGATACATATGTGGTATTATTGTAATCGGAGAAATGGGGCTTTCACATGCAATATGGTTTTCTTTAATAAAACAAGTGTTTTATTTAAAATAGAAGAGACAATTTAAAAAAATATATTGTCAGGGTTGGAGTTCCTCCTTAAGCTCCAGAGTCTGCCTTCCCCCAGTTTCTCCAGGCTGCTTTAAAGTTAATACAGGAGCCTTACATCCAGCAGTCTCCCATGACAACCTGGAGTCCTCAAGTGGCTTATTTTCTTTTCGAAGATGATTTGTTTTTCTGGGCTGAAGCGTGGCTAAATCATAGTAAACACCTCAGTGAGAATTACTTACTTATGTATTCCTGAGGCTGACCTGAATCTGACTGCAGTTTGTTCAGCCCAGAAATCAGAAACTCCAGCCAAATCTATTGCCTCTGTGTCTAACGTGGAGGATGAGGATGACAGTGGGTCTGATGCCGGGGTTGATATATCTCTTTCAGAGGATGACCTCCATCCATCTGTTCTGTCCTCCGTTCAGTCCACTAGGGTGCCTCAGTCTGCTGTTTATCATCAAACCATGCCGGTGACCCCAATAATCCAACCCGAGCCAGTAACGCTAGTGATTAAACCTGAACCTCACTGTGAGCCCATGCCTGAACCTGGCTGTGAGTCTGCTTCTAAATCGGTCTGTGACCCTGACCCAATGTCTGTCTTTGAGCCTGTCACATTCTCTGCCTATGAGTTTGATCCTGTACCTGTTTGTAAGCCCGGCTTAATGTATGTTTGTCAGTCTATATTTCCTGTCGAGCTCTCTCCTCCTGTCGAGTTCTCTCCTAGTTCACCTGAGGTAGGAGCGCCTGAGGTTGGTTCACCTGCCTTGCCCGAGCCTCTGATGCCAGTGCCTGCCTTGCCCGAGCCTCTGATGCCAGTGCCTGCCTTGCCCGAGCCTCTGATGCCAGTGCCTGCCTTGCCCGAGCCTCTGATGCCAGTGCCTGCCTTGCCCGAGCCTCTGATGCCAGTGCCTGCCTTGCCCGGCCCAGTTGTTGCCTCCGTACCGGCGTGCCCAGTTGTTGCCTCTGTACCGGCGTGCCCAGTTGTTGCCTCCGTACCGGCGTGCCCAGTTGTTGCCTCCGTACCGGCGTGCCCAGTTGTTGCCTCCGTACCGGCGTGCCCAGTTGTTGTCTCCGTACCGGTGCGCCCAGTTGTTGCCTCTGTACCGGCGTGCCCTCCTGAGGGCTCCAGTAATATCTGCCCTAAGCCTGAACCTGATCACCATATTTCGGGTAATCTTAGAGAAGGCCATGAAGATTCCCCACGTGCTCGTGGTTTTGAAACACCTCGGGTTGCAAATGGGGATTTTTTCAATGTCCCGCTGGCTCAAGGAGATCTGGAAGGGTTTCCTAAAGTCACAGGAAGGTCTGAATTTGGTTACCCAGGCGCTGATTTTAAAGGTTTCAAGGGCACAGGTTACTGTCTTAAGAACCTGGATCTTGAAGGTCCAGGTCCCCCTGGGCGCTGCCGTGAAGGTCCCGGTCCCCCTGGGCGCTGCCGTGAAGGTCCCGGTCCCCCTGGGCGCTGCGGTGAAGGTCCCGGTCCCCCTGGGCACTGCCGTGAAGGTCCCGGTCCCCCTGGCCATTGCTTTCTGGATTTTGACCCTGGAGGGACTGACGTACCTGCTGAGTCTTCGCCTGCTTCGGGGCCCGAGCCTGTCGAGTCTTCGCCTGCTTCGTGGCCCGCGCCGGCTGAGTCTTCGCCTGCTTCGGGGCCCGCGCCTGCTGAGTCTTCGCCTGCTTCGGGACCCGCGCTTGTTGAGTCTTCGCCTGCTTCGGGGCCCGCACCTGCTGGGTCTTCGCCTGCTTCGGGGCTGCTTCCCGCCTGCCAGCTCCCCGGGTGTGAGCTTCCCGCCTGCCAGCTCCCCGGGTGTGAGCTTCCCACCTGCCAGCTCCCCGGGTGTGAGCTTCCCGCCTGCCAGCTCCCCGGGTGTGAGCTTCCCGCCTGCCAGCTCCCCGGGTGTGAGCTTCCCGCCTGCCAGCTCCCCGGGTGTGAGTCGCCTGCATCGCCCCTGTCTGGATTTCTGCCTGCATCGCCCCTGTCTGGATTTCTGCCTGCACCGCCCCTGTCTGGATTTCTGCCTGCACCGCCCCTGTCTGGATTTCTGCCTGCACCGCCCCTGTCTGGATTTCTGCCTGCATCGCCCCTGTCTGGATTTCTGCCTGCATCGCCCCTGTCTGGATTTCTGCCTGCATCGCCCCTGTCTGGATTTCTGCCTGCATCGCCCCTGTCTGGATTTCTGCCTGCATCGCCCCTGTCTGGATTTCTGCCTGCATCGCCCCTGTCTGGATTTCTGCCTGCATCGCCCCTGTCTGGATTTCTGCCTGCATCGCCTCTGTCTGGATTTCTGCCTGCATCGCCCCTGTCTGGATTTCTGCCTGCATCGCCCCTGTCTGCATCGCCCCTGTCTGCTGCACCGCCCCTGTCTGGATTTCTGCCTGCACCGCCTCTGTCTGGATTTCTGCCTGCACCGCCTCTGTCTGGATTTCTGCCTGCACCGCCTCTGTCTGGATTTCTGCCTGCATCGCCCCTGTCTGGATTTCTGCCTGCATCGCCCCTGTCTGGATTTCTGCCTGCATCGCCCCTGTCTGGAATTCTGCCTGCATGGTTCCTGTCCGGCCCGCCTCTCATGGGATGTCTGCCAATTTTACCCATCCAGATCATACGTCTGGTCCCATGCTACCTTTCTGGATTTTTTCTCGTATGCTGATTGAAGCATCTCCAGTGGAGTTGTTATTTAAAGCGTTCGGTGCCCACTTTTTTTGAGGGGGGGTAATGTCAGGGTTGGAGTTCCTCCTTAAGCTCCAGAGTGTGCCGCTTGTTAATACTGCTTCTGGCTGGCTCTTTCTCTGGAACATCCCCTGCAATATGATGATCCACCAGGAGATGGCTCTGTCCTGCAGAGGTGCTGGCAATCAGCCAGCACCTGTGACTCCTCAAGCCTATATAAGCTGATCAGCCCATTCAAGCAGCGGATTAGCATTGTGTTATGTCATCTTGATCCCAGAATGCTGTACCTAGATCCCAGGTACTCTGAAATCTGAACCCTGCACCCAGGACTCCTGCCTCAGCTCTTGTGTTTGCTCCCCCTATCCCAGCCGTGTAACCCGCATTGGAATTTGGACTTTCCTTTGATCCTTATGCATGCTTGTTGCCGGACTCCATCTTGTGTATGTACAGCCAGAGCGTGTTGGTTTCACCTGTATGTGTATAGTTCAGCCAGAGCGTGTTAATCTCTTGTATATATGTATAGTTCCCTTACACATATATGTTAAAACCTAAACTCTGCCACAAAAAGAAAATGTCATTTTCTTGGGAATTCCTGCAAAAATGAAGGTTAAACATCAAACAAGATGGTGAAAAATTACCTGTCAGCAGAGGGTGACAAAATCTCAAGTAGGCTGGCAGTAAAAGTAGCTATGCATGTTGGGTATTGTTCTGCTCGGGGGCCCTTGCGCTTTCAGATTTAGCTTGTTTTTTCTTGTTTGCATATTGAAATTTTAGGAAAAGGTGTTATATTCTGCTTTTTTATATATTTTTTAGGGAAACACTGTGCAACCTAAGAATATTTTGAGGGTTTACTTCCAAAAGATGAGCCCAGTACAACAAGCTGGGTACACTTAGAAAGCTTAACATGTGTACTTTCCCTGAATATATGGTTTATGGGGGATATTCCAAATGTAAAGGGTTGTGATGGCAAAAAAAATCTCAAGGTGTGCACTTTGTCTGCAGAGCTGACATTTTCAAGTAAAATTACCATTACGCACATGCTTTACTTTGGGGTACTTGGCAACTCTTCCCTTGACAGTAGCTATGCATGTTGGGTATTGTTCTGTTTGGGGGACCTTGCTTTTTTAGATTTATCTTGTTTTTTTCTTGTTTGCATATAGTTTTTATAGGAAAATGTGGCTTTGATTCTGATTTTTTATTCTTTTTTTTTTTTTTTTTTTTTTTAGGGAAACTGTGTGCAACCAAAGAAATCATTGAGGGATTACTTCCAGAAAACTGCACCAATGTCAACAAGCCTGGTACTCCTAGAAAGCTTGAGGTGTGTACTTCCAGAGAGTGTATAGTTTGTGGGGGGGTATTTCAAATGTAAAGGGTTATTTCCTTGCAAAACTGCAAGGTGTGCATAGCACATAGCATAGTTGTATTTTATCTGAAAATCTCCTAAAGAGCTGTTTCAGTTTGGGAGAGTCTCCTGAGCAGGAAAGGGTGTCTACCAATACATATGTGGTATCGCTGTAACCAAGAGAACTTGGGATTTCGCACGCAATAAGATTTTATTGACAAGATTACATTTTTTATTACAAAAAAAAAACACTACAAATTGTAAAAACAATTTTTTTGCACATATTTCACTCAAACATATTGAGAATACACCTAAAATATGACAAACAAGACTCTGCTGAAAAAAAACAATATATAATGTCCCTGGGAAATCCCTTAAAAAATCACAGTTGAACATGTGGAGCGCAAAATAGTGAAAAATGGTCTGGCAACAAAGGGTGAAAAAATCTCCAGATAGGCTGGCAGTTAAAGGGTTAAAGCTGGCTTTAAGCTGAACATGGTAGATTTGGCTTCCAAGTATCAAGAGCTGCTGGTAATCATGAATGAAGACAACCCCTTTCTCATTGTCATTATCTGTCTTTACAAGCACTGATGTTCACACTTATGGCTATTTAGTGTCCACAGGTATACATGGAAAGTGCATCCCTGAAAAAGGCACAAATATATATATATATATATATATATATATATATATATATATATATATATATATGTAATGCAATGGCAATAAAAAGACAGAAAGAAGGAAGGTGCACTAGCCGATAGGCCTGTAAATAGTCAACCTTTCCCAAGGCCTGAGGAAGCGGCTACAAACAGCCATGGAACATGTGGGTCGCTTGAGGTGCTCTCCGGGGCTTATCTCACTTCTTGGTTCACTGCCAGGTCAGTTGGGGCGTAGATTTTAGGCCTGTGTCTCCCTAACTTTACTGTAAGTTTTCTTTTTCTGGCCGTATTATTCATAAATTAGGATTAGATTGGGTGACTGCAGTGTGGCGGCAGGGCATGCTCTTTATTAATCTCCATTTATTTTTTATTGTTTTGAGTCGTATTTGTTATAGCATTAGTTTTTTCAGTAATATATTTATTGGGCACATATTTATTTATTTAAAGGGTAACTCCACTTTCCATGGCATTTTTAAAAGTTTCCAATACAATGCGCTGAAGGTGCTGAGCTTATTCATTTTTAACTTTTCTGTGTTTTTGCAACTGCATGTTATAAAATAAAACAGTTCTTCATTGACTGAGGCAGACATGACAAATGTAACACCATCCGCATTATTTCAATCACTTCAGATAGGGGGGAGCCATCTTGTGTTCAAGAAGCTAAAGGGTTACTAGCAGTGTTCTCAGGTGAAAAGCTGCTGCTTTGTTTAGCCAAAGCTGCTAATAAACACGCCTGTTACAGCTGAAGTATTCTAGGATTTGTAGTGAGATAAGGATACTAGGGGCTTTACTGAGGGGCAAGAAAGCCACTCCTACTTTAACAAGCCAGATCCACCGGAATACAAGAAACTTGGACAAAGCCTGCTGATAAGCAAATCACAGGTCTGGGGGCACAATTCTAACACACGGGTTTATTTTACATCCCAGAAGAGGAAAGCAATAAGGCAGAACTCCGACAAGGGAGCTTTCCTTTAATTTACAGTATATATTTTGTACTGGTGACCTGGCAGTTAATAATAGACTGCAATAGATAAGAGATCAACTGTTCCGGATCCAGGAAAGAGTTTAGCACATGTTTATGATGTACAGATATTGATGGTGTATAATAATATTTTGAGTAAAGGGTGGGAGTTGCTCCATCACAACTAGTTACAAGTTATTCAGGGTCTGGCAACCAAGTACCAGTTTAACCCTCGTATCACTATTTAATATTCAGCAAACAGGCATATGAATTCTCTACAGAAACTAGGGGCCTAGTTTGAATGCAATTGCAATCACATGTATTAAACCCCATGCCACATTAAGGTGCCACTTTTGCTGTATCAATTGTATCATCAAATTGATGCTCCCAATGTGCTGAGCTGATCTAGTATTTTTTTTTCTTATGTTAGAAAAATGTGTGTTTTATGGAAGCAGTGTTCACTATCTGCAATCTGTTTTCATCCATTCTCCTCCAAACTTCTTGAACAACATGTCCATTCAGAGCTGGCACAATACTTATCTACCAACAATTTACTTGATCCCTTACAACCACTCCACTGAAACTGCCCTCACCAAAGTCATAATGATCTGCTCACTGCTAAAACCAAAGGTCACTACTCCATCCTCATCCTTCTTGACCTCTCCTCAGCCTTTGACACTGTTGACCACTCTCTGCTTCTTGATATTCTCTCCTCTCTTGGGGTTTAAGGTCTTGCACTCTCTTGGCTCACTTCTTACCTCTCTGACAGATCATTCAGTGTATCCTACTCTAACACGGTCTCATCCTCATGTTCCCTTTCTGTTGGTGTGCCACAAGGTTCTGTCCTAGGCCCCCTACTTGTCTCAGTCTACACCTATGGCCTTGGCAAACTTATAACTTCACTAGGCTTTCAATACCACTTCTATGCAGATGACACTCAGATATATCTCTCAGGCCCCAATCTCTTCTCTCTCCTATCTAGCCTCCCCAACTGCCTTACAGCTATTTCTTCATTCATGTCATCTCGCTACCTCAAGCTGAACATGGACAAGACAGAACTGGTCATTTTCCCACCATCTAACTCCTCTCCTCTCTCTAACACGTCTATTTCTGTCAACAGTTACACAATAACAGCATCTCCCCAAGCTCGGTGCCTGGGAGTCATTCTGAAATCTGTAATCTCATTCAAACCACATGATGGAGCAGTATAAATAAACAATAATAATAATAATAATTGGCAACATACACCAAGAGTCTACACCAAGAAGATATATGCGAGTCCTGTACATACAGAACACTGCTGCTGGGACATGTGTAAGGTGGAGTGAGCTTCCTCACCTCAGCAGCGGCCATAGCAGCAGTGTTCTGTGTGTACAGGGTTCACTTCTGAGCTGTTGGTGGATACCTGTGCTAGGTTCTTACCCCTCCCTAAAGTAGGGACATCCCAGGTCACCACTCAGAACTGAGAGAACCCACAGAGGCCTAGAATAGGCATGTTCCTAGCAGGAGGTATGCTGGGAATGTGGACAAGGCACGGAGATGCCAAAGGCTTGGGGAGGTGAGTGGATTGGGCGATCGGTGGGGGTTTACACAGTGGAGCATTCCAATTCTGGATGTCCCATAAAGTAGATCATCCCCCCCAGGAGTCTTATAGATTCAAGAGGGGTGTTAAGCTAGATATTTCTGGCAGGTAGTAACCACTGGTAGTCACAGAGTGCCCTAAGGAGGATAAACAGTGATGGCCTCTGATCTTTTGTAGGCCCCCTATTGGAGTACTGGGCAAGATCTAAATGGCAGCACTCACACTTCTCTCAAGACAGTTTGCCAATAAAGGCCTGATTTATTAAGTGTGCTAGCATAGGGAGAAGAAGCTGCCGGCTAGCTAACCAGCCTGTGCTGGTCCAGGCATAATGAAGCTTAAACCGGACCTTCAGCATCATTTAATGAAAAGCGCAAACCCTTAAAAAACTATTCCCCAGCATCTAAAATTAATATATTTTACGTTTTTAGTCGCTTGCTTATTATTCTTTCCCCCACTGGGCTGCAACTCTGATCAGGACTCTAGGATATGGGGGCAGCCATCTTGACTCAGTAGCATCACACATACTGAAGTACATGGGGTGGGGTTATAGCTGTGCTTTGCACAGACAGAGCAGAGCTGTGGGAAAGGACAGCAATCCCAGAATGCAGAAGAATGCTAATGCTCCATGAACCGCCATCTTGAATGTTTAAAGTGGACCAACACCCAGGATTTTGACTATCCTGGGTTTTGGTCCACTTCGGTGGGGCACCCCGATCGGGGGTGCCCCGCTGTCTGAAACCCCCCAGAAAGCCCAAAAAAACTTACCTCTCCCTGCTCCCACGTGACCGCGCCAGACAATCACAGCGCTCAGAGCCGCTGTGGTATCCATGTCCAAGGCCGCCTGGACGCGCATACCAGCTCAGCTGGCTCTGAGCGCTGGAGGCCGCGTCTCGCGCTTCCCTCTAACAGGGAGCGCGCCTGCACCGGCCATTCACAAACGGCCGGCGCGGGTGCGCGCCCTGCTAGAGGGAAGCGCGAGACGCGGCATACGCCGATGGAACGGGGCTGAGGTAAGGTTTGTGGGCCTCCTGGGGGGTTCCTCCCCGCGGGACATCCCGATTTCGGATGCCCCGCGGGGAGGGATCTGATCGGTCCGGGAATCTTATAGATTTCCGGGCCGATCCCCCCTGGGTGTTGGTCCACTTTAAAGGCTCGTAACATGAAGTATATGCAGGTAGGATGAATTTTAATGTGGGCAATCCATATGTACAGGGTGTGGGAAACATATAAGATAGACTCTTATTCAGGGTGATCCGCTTTAAGTCAGCACACAGTGCAAATAAGACAACTCACGCACTGATCACATAAAACAATGGAAGTTGTGCTTTTTATAGAGACACAAAAACCTCTTCCTGTCCCTCTGCGCACAAAATCCACCCTCCCTGTCCCAGTATGATGCGCCTGGCTTGGTGGTGGCCTGTTTTTTTTTTTAAAAAAAAGGGTTTTCCACCCAAAGGCCAAGCCTACCAGACATTCTTGAGTTTGCCAATGGGCTGATCTAAAAAATGGTGGCTGCTTCCCTGTAGACTGGGAAGCACTACTGCCTCCAACATATAGGAATGGCTGCGGGAGACTACAGGGAAGCCAGGAATAGGGTCACTGGAAAAAACAGTGCGTGAGAACTGCAGGAAAAGGGGAGTTTCACACAGTGGGAAATCCTGATTTTGGATGCCCGGGGGAAGGCTAGCAGCCAGCTCTGGAGTCTTTTAAACTTTAGAATGGCCGATGGGGGGGTATGAGCCGCTTTAAGATTCATAGAACATTGCTTGAGTTAACCTGCTTAAGTTTTGTTACGTGCCCCCCCCGGCACACCACATTGGGATGCCCCACTGCGTGAAACCCCTGCCATTGCCACATTCAGACTCACGTCTTTTCGGTCCAACAAAGCCTGTGCGGGCTCCTGTCCAATCAGAGCCGCCCGCTGAAGTGATGTAATTCGACAAGCGGCTCTAATTAAAGTGAATGGGGAGTGAGAGTGGCCGCATGCTCTGCTGCCACATGCCCCAGCCTATCTGAATAGCTAGGACGGGAGTGTGTGCACAGCCTGAGGATGCCGGGGTTGCAGTCGCTCCCCATAGTAAACAATCAGAGCCACCTTGCCGAATTACGTCTGTTCAGCAGGCGACTCAGATTGGAAGAGAGCTCGAGCATGTGCCATTGGGCAGACAAAAGGTGAGCGATTACGGGCGCCCTGGGGGGTTTCACACAGGATTCCAGGCCTTTTAGACTTTAGATTCCAGGGCTGCCGCTGGGGGGGGTTTCATTCTGCTTTAATAATAGGTCATGTGCTCTCCCTATATCATTTCACCCTAGTATATATGGCTCAGAAAAGCGTTTACTAGCTACAGATAGACAAAATTAAAACAAATATATCAGGGTTTTTATTGATGACATTTTCATTGACAATTCTGCCTGAATGATACCATTCCAGTTATATGTTTGTTAACAGGATTGAAATCCATGAGTTTTGGCATATAAATAAATATATATAGCACATTTAAACACCCATTTTCTTTTTTTTTCTTGCTAGTGGTGTGTGTGAGCATTGCAGTGCCCGACTATGCTCAACAACCAAACAATGGGCAGTTTAAATAAAAGCTATTCTTGGAGTGCTGCATCTTATTTGGATTTTGGATATATTGGTGCTGTTGCAAGCCTCTGTACCAATCTAATGGACATCCTTTGATATATTTCAAATTAGCAAAAATAGGTCTTTGCTAGACAACGCACCAGCAGGAGCGCACTTCTTACTCGGGAGCAGAGCCACGTTTCTGGGTTGCTGGTAAAGCACGCTTCCGCTATGTCAGCCACATAAATATACTTTCAAAAATTCCATTTAAAGTGGACTTTAAACCAGAATAACACCCTAAAACTAAGTCGTTTGCCTCTTAAAGAAATGCTCATCTGCTTTATTTTCTTTTAAAATCCTCTTTTTTTGTGCCAAAATGAGGTCCTTAAAGTGCTACAGCAGGCAAAGGTAATTTTACACCATTGAGTCAGGCTACATTTGGCACTGTCCTAAACTGTATTCCGTTTTTAAATTGAAGATGAAATGGCCGAAATATCGAGGTTTACAATTTCACCTCATGATTTTGTTTCTGAAAAAAGTGGGCGTAACCCTTGGATCTGTTGTTGTGAAAAAAATATATTCAGAAGCAAAATGTCTTCAGGAAATGCAATATTTATTTGGTTAACCGGGGGCCGATATTCCTCGAATGCCCAATACAACAATTACTCGGAGTTGCTTAAATACAGTTTCAGACAAAGAATCTTAAATGACCATCTGGATTGGATGGCTTGACACATGTAAGCATTCGATTGGCTATTTTGAACATACACAGACACATATATGGAAGGTATAGCTCGGACATAAAGAACATCTGTTTCTCATCAAGTAGACACAACATTCCATTCTTGGTAATGGTTTAAACCTATGAGGAGGGAGGGGTGAGAACCCCTCCATCCACTGGAGATGTGAGAGATGGCATTCAGGCAGCTCATAAAATTAATTCTGAACATAATATCTAATTTTCCACTTCACTGTGATGCTGCATAATAATCAGTATAATGGACAGGGACTGAGGGATTCCCAGATCTTGCATAAGGCACCTTGGCTGTGCTTCTCCGCTCTTCCCCCTGTTGCGAGGCAACATTGGAGCCTAGACCAGCACTCCCAGACACACTCTCAAAGTGCATCTGCGTTGCTCTCCCAAATGCTCATGCATGCACTCCCAAAATGCATATGTGCACTCCCAAAATGCTGAGGAAAAAAAGAGATAGAGAAAGAAGCAGATGGGGAGGCAGAAGCCATGCTGCTCTCTCGCGGCATCAGCCAGGGGAGAGGGGAGGAAGGTGGGGCAGCAGGTGCCAATGGAGAAAGGAGATGGCGGGGAGGCAGAAGCCATGCTGCTCTCTCCCAGTGAGGCGGCAGGTGCCGCTCATCCATTCTTCTCCACTCACTGCATGAGTGAGAGATGGAGAGAGGAACGGGGCACCCCGAGCAGCAGTGTAGATCTCCCCCGCTGCTGGCCGATGGGGTTGTCAGTGTCCGCCTGGTGGCCGTTGACATGCCTGCCGAGCGTGGTGTGCATGCTCCCCGCTGCTGGCCTGTGGGGAGGCTATGTAGCTGGAGAAGATGGAGGGAGGGGGCCATCAATTCTGTCCAGCTAATTGGGGGACGGGATGTAAGGGGGGAATGTCATAGGCTGAACCTGTAACATTTCTTCTTTAACTTAAAAATGGAAAACACCACGCAATGGTGTAAAAATTACCTTTGCCTGAAGTATCACTTCAAGGTGCCGAGCTTATCTAGTATTGTTTTTATTTTTTCTAATGTTGGCATATGTGTGTTCTATGGAAGCAGCTTTTACTGCAAGTATTTTGTTTCTACTGGCAACAGTACACTAAGATCTATAAGAAGAGAGAAGTGATCGCTGTACACACAGAACACTGCTGCTATGGCTGCTGCTAAGGGGGGGAGCTCACTCAACCTGACACATGCCCAGCATCAGTGTTCTGTTTGTACATGGCTCACTTCTCTCTTCTTGTAGATTGCTATACAGACTTGGTGTACAGAAGTCAATAGCGATATATTGCAGATGAAAACTCCTTACATTAAAGTGGACCAACACCCAGGGGGGATCTGCCCGGGAATCTATAAGATCCGAAAATCGGGATGTCTTGCGGGGTGAAACCCCCCAGGAAGCCCACAATCCTACCTTTTCCACGTTCCAGCGGCACATGCGCGTCCGACGCCGCCGCCTCCCTATAGCAGGGCGCTCTCCCACGCCGGCCGTTTGGGAATGGCCGGCGCGGGTGCGCTCCCTGTAAGAGGGACGCGGCGGCGGACGCGCTCTGCTTGTCCGGCGCTGCCTCTCGCTTGTCCGCTGGTGGAGATTGGCTGCAGCGGTCACGTGGGAGCGGGGAGAGGTGAGTTTTCGGGGCTTTCTGGGGGGTTTCACACAGCGGGGCACCCCCGATCGGGGTGCCCCACCGAAGTGGACCGAAACCCAGGATAGTCAAAATCCTGGGTGTTGGTCCACTTTAAATAATAGATCAGCTCAGCACTGTGGAGATCTCTTTTTGGCACACAAAAAATTTCAAAAATGTCATTGCAACTGAACTTTTCCTTTAAGTAAAAAAAAAACTGCACAGCTAATAATATGCTTCATAACCTTCCATTTGTGTTCTATGGGGGTGATCCTCGTTGTAGTGAGCCCTCAGGACTTAGCACTGAGTAGTAAATATGGAACACACTGAGGGAAAAAGCACTTAGTAACTTAGTGACTATTCTGGGCTATGGCGACCTTTAGCTGTACTCACCGGTGTGCATCAGAAGAACTGTGCTGAAACAGCTTCTGTTCCAGCTCCAGCCTCTTCATTTCACTGTGGGGTAAAGAGAGAGCAGCAATGAAGATATGAAAGGTATTCCCAAAGGTCATACAGTCACAAGAATATTATTATTATGGTTTATTTATAAAATCCCATCATCTTCTGTGGTGCTGTAATAAAAATAATATACCTCGATTACACAGGGTAAATACTTACTATACATTAGGAGTGATTGCCCTGCTCATGAGAGCCTACAAGGCAGAAGAAGGGTGCATCAATGACCGCTCCTGAGTGTCCGCTGCCTGTGATGAAACTGTAGGCCTAAAGAATGAAGGACTCTGTGAAATTAAGCCTGCAGGCTGGCAGCTATGCAGTATGTCTGCAGTATGACCAGTCAAAACAAAGCTGCACTAATCTGGCCCCTGCAAACTTAGAAGGGAACAACCACCGCCCCTCCAGTCTATAAGATGCAATCCCGAATTGTGATACCCCACTGTGTTAAATGCCAGGAGTCACCTGATCAATTCACCTCTTCCCTGAGCCCTCGCCACATCTCCACTATATGTCTAGCTAGATGCGCACCCGCCAGGGTTTTCTGAAGAGCTGGCGCGGGCATGCCCACAGCTCGAGGTGCTCACTCCATTCAGATTTCCTTTTTGTTCTGAGCGGCAAAGAAAACCTGAATTGAAGGAAAGTGGCTCATTGGGTGAGGGGTCTCCACATGCACTGTGGGAATAAGCTAAATGTGAGTTTACGTGCAATTGCGGGGTATAAACACAGTGGGGCATCCCAAATCAGGATGCCCCCACCGGGGGGGGGGGGGAACAAGAATCAAGACAGTGAAAATCTTGTGTTCCTTTAACACCTTGTAGGCCTGTGGCCTGAACCAGGCTAGTTTCTTCATGGTCCACCCCTGTACACTCTCAGTGTGCTTCCTTGCTTCCAGTCACAAAGAAAGAAGGCTCCCTGATTGGCAGAATGGATCACACAAGAGCAGTAGTCCTCAAACTTCCTCCTCAAGGGCCGAGACAGGCCAGGTTTTGCAGCTCTCTATGCTGATGCACAGATGTAATAATTAGGGCTATAGCTCTGTCTGAGCACCAGTTAATTCACCTGTGGAGTAGCGTGGAGAGCTGCAAAACCTGGCCTGTCTCTGCCCTTGAGGAGGAAGTTTGAGGACTACCGCACAAGAGCATCCAATCCTGATTTTCTATTAGAGACGGGCACTCAAATAGGCTGCTAAGCAGTGGGCATCGTCGGCTTTGGAGCTCACAGCTAATAAACAACTGTGTCAGCCTACAGAACTATGTGGGATCAAGTATGAGGGCGGCCAGCTTTAGTTTTCTTTGGACTGGAAAAACTGATTCGGAATGCCCCGCTGTGTGAAACCTCCCCAGGATACTCACCTTTTCCCGGTCCTACAGCACATGCGCAGTCTCTGGTCCAATGAGCAAGCTCAGCTGCGCTCACGTCTAATTGACTACACTCGGCTAAGACCTGATTCATTGCAGTGCACAGCCATTTCCTGTCCCCTGACATACAGCGTTCCATGCCTGATCTTGGCTTCCCTTAGGATCTTTAAAGCGTAAGGGTTCCCCCCCTTCCCCTCCCTGGCCTGGATACTCGCGCTGGCCTCTCGTCTCTCTCTTCCCCCCCCCCTCTCTGGCTTTGTTCGGGGGGGGGGGGGGGGGCAGGGGGCATCGGCGAGTGGTATTCTATGTGTTTTTTTGGTGTTTTTCAGCCGCCGCGCGCTTTGTACTGCGTTCCGCAGCAGTTGGTGCTATAACCTGAGGCATTTTCTTGCTTTGTCATGGCGCCGGCCGGGTCACGTGATCGCCGTTTCACGCTCTTTGGGGGGGTGGGTCCTTGGGATGACGCATATCGCGTCGTCTCCCCACGGCCCGCCCTTCGAGGTACCTCTGCCGGCGCCATTTTGGACTAGCTGCGCGTCTGGATTTTTCCCTTCCGGGCTGCAGCGCTGCTTCCTCTGGTGTGTAGCTTCATCCTGCGGTCTGTGCCTTGGTGACCCTGCGGGGGTTTTGGTCCACTGGTTAAGAACCAGTAAGCCCAAAATCAGGCAAAATAACTCACTGTATCCACATTCCTGCATTGCTCTTGCATCTCATGAGACTGCGGGAGGTCAAATATCAGCACAGCAAGCACGCCCCATCAGCAAGCCCTATCGGCTGCCAGTAGAGTAGGGATCAGGAAAGGGTTGGGGAGTGTGGAGCAGGTGCGCCTGCTGTTGATGGATCATTGAAACCTCCCCCAAACCTCACTGATCTGCTGCCCCCCCCCCTCTCCAGTTTTACCTTTGGGCACTAAATACTCACCTCACCAGGGCATCCATATTCTGGGTCCCTCGGATTCTTTACAGCTAAAACAGGGCCCTCGGATTCTGGCAACCTCCCGACGGGCAGCGCCATCTTGCATCCCATTAGGCACTGCGCGCTGCCCCCGAGATGCAATCGAGACATTGCTGAGAGGCGCAGGACTTTGAAAAGCATGGCTAATGTCGTGCTGTCATTTACAAATGGCTAAGTCGGCGGGGGGGCAAGAATTGGGCCCTGAAGCAGCTGGATGTCGTCGGAGCAGACAGCAGCAACATCCTAAAGGTAAGTAGGGGCTGATGGGGGTGGGAATCTGCCCTTTTTATTTTAGGTCCAATATTCCTCTTTAAAGCCGACCAAAACCCACTGAACACTGATTTTTTTTCTGCCCCTCTCTGTAAGATGACAAGCGATGAGTCATTCCATAGGCATAGCAATTACATCATTGCCACACACAACAGCGGAAATGAATGGAGGAGGCGGAGCTTTACAGCTAAAACAGGGCCCTTGACAGGGATTAGAGTGAAGCAGCACCAATTAAAATGGGAAAAAGTACTCTTCATAGGAGGAGAAATTCAAGGGATGCTAGTCAAAAATGTGGGTTTTGGTCCACTTTAGGGGTATTTTTCCAGATTTCAGGCTTCTTATGTTTTTGTAACCCGAGGGGCAACCCATATTTGAATGTTCCAGGCAAGTAAGTGGACCTTCATTCATTTTTGACTGGAGGTCCAGTTTAACGTGGATCAAAACCCACAGCAAGATTCCTGGGCCAATCGACTCCCTCTTCCCGGGACATCCAAAATCGGGATGCCCCCCTGTGTGAAACCCCCCAGGTCGCCCCCCTGTGTGAAACCCCCCAGGTCGCCCATACACTTAACTTCTCTTCCGGTCAAACAGCGCATGTGCGAAGCTGCTATCCCTCTAGCAGGGCGCGTGCCAGACATTTGTGAATGGCCGGCGTGGGCACGCTCCCTGCGCATCCGAGCGCGCTGATAGGACACGCGGGCGAGCATGCGTCGTAGGACCGGGAAGAGGTGAGTTTGTTTCAGCAACCTGGGAGGTTGCCCCAGGGGCGAGAACCAAAAACCAGGATAGTCAAAATCCTGGGGTTTGGCCCACTCTTCTGAGGTTTACAATAGTAAAATAAGGCAGATGATTGGACATTGCCCTGCTGAAGGGAAGCATCAGATTGCCGAGATGACACACCTATCATGTTCATGGCAATTAAACACAATAGTCACTACCATTTCATTATACATGTGCAGTGCTGAGGAACTGCAAGTCCCAGCATGCCCCCAAAGGAAGCTGCAGCGGTGCTGGGGAGCCTCGTCCAGTGCAGCACCCATTCCCTCCCGATCAGTGATTGGCTGAACAGCACGCCCCGCCCACCTCTTACCATTCCCTCAGCCTGCGCTGCAGCTCCCCGATCCGATCATAAAACTGGGCGCCTCCGCCAAGCCGATCCCCCGACCCCAAACCACTCATCCTGCTGCCGGAGCTTCTGCTTCCCACCCACAATGCACTGCCATATGTCATGGCCGCCGGTAGCCATAGAAACCGGAGAAGCCAGGTCTGGTCACATGATCGAGACAGTTGAGATCATGTGACAATATGTCGGTGCCTGATGGGCTGATTTCGACTCGGCGCATGGCGGGTTTTATTCTTGGTTGGAGAGGACAGACACGCTTCGTAGCTGCCAGGATTATGGCACGTGGAAATGTTATATGGTGAGGAGAGGGGCCTGCTTTCCATGTACAGCGCTGCTGCGTATGTCGGAGCTATGTGAGCATATCCCAGTTCAGTTACAGTTTGGGATGCCCCTCCAGCTAAAGATCTCTAGGCAGTCGAAATCTGTGTCAGGGGACCAGAAATGGCTGCATACTGTATTGGAGCATGTTATTGGAGTGGGGGCCGTTTGATGGAGCTCTGCTAGGAGAAGTTGAGTATATCTCTAATGCAGGGCTTGCTGTTAGCTGTGTTCTGCGCTGCTGCATATTGTGGAGCTATATAAACATCCAAGAGCAGACAGCAAGGACTGGTGTATTGAGTCCCAGGCACTGGCTGGGCTGATTTAAAGCCGGACAAAACCCAGGAATTTGACTTTCCCCAGTTTTGTTCCATGCCCCTTCATCCCAAATTGCCATCGCGGGCTCTCGTCCAATGAGAGCCACTTGCTGTGATTACATCAT
Source organism: Gastrophryne carolinensis (assembly GCA_027917425.1). Lineage (NCBI taxonomy): Eukaryota > Metazoa > Chordata > Amphibia > Anura > Microhylidae > Gastrophryne > Gastrophryne carolinensis. The sequence goes on along the minus strand of CM051237.1, from coordinate 392,187,047 downwards.
TTGGCAGGTGGCTTTCGTTGACTTAAATTGGGAGCAGGAGCTGCCACATCCCCCTGCAAACCCGGCCATGTGCACGCTCCCACCCAGGGCCGGCTCCAGGTTTATGTGGGCCCTCGGGCGGCATGGTCTCAGTGGGCCCCTTTGCGGTGTATAGTCGCGGGTCAGGGGTCTATATATTGTATGGCCGAAACTAAGAAGGGCTGCTTGCCCTCCGACCCCCTATTGGAGCTATTTTTTTGTTTGGCCCCACATGAATGGGGAAGTATTGAGGAAGAGGGAGGCTGAGGGAACATAGGTGAATGGGACAGAGCTAAGAGAACAAGGATAGATAGGTCAGGGAATAGGGATGAATGGGTCAGGGGATAGGGATGAATAGGGAAAAGCTGAGTGGATAGGGAATTATGGGTCAGGGCTCAATGAATATGAATGAATGGGTCAGGTGATAGGGATGGATGAGGCAGAGGTGACATGCAACCAATGGGGCAGATCTGAAGAGACAGAGAAAGGAAGTGTGTGCAGTTCTTTAACCACATTGTGGCAGCTGTCAGTGGGCCCCCCTGATGGGTGGGGCCCTCAGCAGCTGACCGGGCTTGCCGGGTGCTGACGCTGGCCCTGCTCCCACCCAAGTCGATCTGAACAAAAAAATGCAGGGGGCTCTTATTGGACGAGAACCTGTGCATGCGCTGTTGAAGTGTGGCAATGTGAGTTGTTATAGGTGAACTGGGGGGTTTCACACAGCGGGCCATCCCAATTCAGAATGCCCAGAATAAAAGCCAGCGGCCAGCCCCGGAATCTTTCAGATTCCAGATGACCTGCTGGTGAGTTTTGTTCTGCTTTAATGGCGGTGAGTGGGGGGGGGGGGGGGGGGCACGGCCAGAGCTGCACAGTGGGATGCTAGTGACAGCCCTCTGAACACTCATACTATTGAAAAACCTTGTTAAGAACATGGACTGTTAGTTAACATTGATTGCAATGAATGTAAAAGCGAGGTAGCCGCGTCAAGGCCGTCCAATTTGTACCCCGTCCCTAACATTACTGAGTTTAAAAGTTTAGCTAGGTTTTTCAATAGTATGAGTGTGCAGAGGGTTAACTTTCTTTTTTGCTTAGTGTGTGGTCACACCCCTCTAGCACCTATTGACTGCTATATATTGACTGGTTGAGCACATCCTATCTTTCTTTTTTCTTTCTGATGCTGGTGACAGCCCCCCATCGGGCCCTGCTTATCTTTTGGATGTCGCCACCGCCTGATGCGGAAACATCCGGCTGCTTGAGGGCCTGATACTCTGCCCACACCTCATCTTAGCCTACTTTAGCCGTGTTGTTAGGTGCAAGAAGCTCAAGGATAAGTAACATATCATTTATGAGGCATGCCAGCGAATGTGCTCCAAACAAAAGGTTATAGATCAGGGGTTCTCAATCAGTGGTACTCAACAAGGCTGCAGACTGACCTGTACCCCAACCCAACCTGTTGCCATGTACACTTATCCCAAGCCTGATCTGCTCCATAAATACAAAACTGCTTCCAAAATGTGCATTTTGTGTGATTCATTCACTTTAAACAAGGGATTTTCAGGTAGATAAAAAACTATACTCCCCTTTTCTTCCACACAGACCATCGCTCCTAGTCCTGGGCAGCAGCGCTCACCTGAAAGGCTGGAACCATGTCCCTTGCTGCCCAGCACCTCTTGCTCTCTCGTCGTGCTTCTCTTTGTGTCTCCCGCTGATGTGGCGATGCCCCCGCCATAGATCGCAGTGAGCTACCACGCACCCCGGCATTCACTGCAATGAGGTGTTAACAGTTGTGGTATGATCAGATTATCGTCTCTTTGCACAACATAATTCTACCTTAATGTCATTTTTATAGGCAGGCTCAAAAGGAATACCATATTGTGGGGGTACACATGACCATGGTCTCCATTTTGGTCTCAAGCTAATTTAAAATGAAGGTTTACCTCGTGTTATGTCCTCTGTGATGAGAATGGCAGGGTAATGCAGCTGGGCAGAGCCAGGCTCCAGTCAGAGTGTGGAGGGCTAAACTGCCAGGCAATTAAGTTTGACTGGTTAATGCCCTTTGATTTCACATTATGACTGGTTGCTTTTGTCACTTGACTGAGCCAAGATTATTGTTCTTTCTGTGGAGAACATGGCTCTAGGTCAGTGGTCAAAGCAGAAAAAAACCCTTCCTCTCAGGAAAGGAATGGGAAAGGCTGGAGGCAGCCCCAAAAAAAGTCTAATTTTTCTTATTGAATAAAGTACTTATGTGAATAAAGTTGGAGTATATCTCCAGTTTTTGAAATGCTTTTTTAACGCTTTAATGACCCACCTAAATTCAGCCTGGAAAAGTACAATTTTGTCCCTCTTTGTGCTCCAGCGGTCAGACGGGCAGGTGGGTATTAGTAGGGCAAGTACAAGTGGATGAACAGGCAGGTAGGTGGGCAGCAGATAGGTGAATGAACTGGTAGTTGGCTGGGCATACAGGCGGGTGGGTGTGTAGGTAGGTAAGTCAGTAGCAGGTAGGTGGAGGGGTGTCTTGGCGGCATGCATGCGAGGCCGACATCTCAGCAGGCTGCACTTCGGATTGGGGGGACAGGAAACAAGCTGCAGCGAGGGGGCAAGGTGAGTAAAAAATTCATGCCCTACATGCCCAACAATTCAGCCTAGCCCCTGGAACGCTCCCCCACCTCACGAGTCCCTCCAGGAAAACCCCCTTGCTTCACTCCGGTTACCAAATTGTGTAATATTAAAAATCCACATAAACACCTTAGCTAATGACAGGCGGGGTCACTTATACACCTGAAAACTCCCGCCAAGCTTGTGATTTTCTTCTCCTGGTAGGAATAAAATTCAGGGGTCACAGGTTTAGTCTGTTACTTCCTCTTTCATCCATTAAATAAAAAAAAACAAACCTGGCTGGATATTTCCTGATGTCGGTTGTATAAGTCAACTCTACGCTCTCCATCCACCATATTTATATGGATTTTTATTATTGGGCCATTTTTTGCGATAGTGCTCCTTTAAATGGTTAAAGTGGAAGTCCAGGCTAGCAAAAGTCTTAAAGGAGCCACAGCACTCAACCCTGTTAGCTTGCAGGCCAGCCTATAATCTGTCTCTAAACTTGGTTAAAAACAGAGGACTCGGTCACACACATCTGCAGAAGTATGCTTAAGCTGCACCACTACGCCAAAGTGCCTCTGTGGGGTGCAGTCCTAACTCTAATCTCTGAGAGCCCATCTGGGACATACAGTGCAATAGATAAATTGGGAGCAGGCTTACCTGAGGTTGCCCTAAACCTCTCAAGTGCAAGCCATGGGGTGGAAGGGTCAAAGACCTTGCAATACAGCCTAGACCCCACACACCATGTGCTTGCACAAATTCAAAAGAAACAAAGGGAGCCGCTCAGACCATTTTATAACTAACCTGGGAGGTGCACGTTAGCAGGGCAATTAGAATACAAAAGTCTTAAAGGAGTCACAGCACTCAACCCTGTTAGCTTGCAGGCCAGCCTATAATCTGTCTCTAAACTTGGTTAAAAACAGGATTCGGTCACACACATCAGCAGAAGTATGCTTAAGCTGCACCACTACGCCAAAGTGCCTCTGTGGGGTCCAGGCTAGCAACCACCCCCCTCCCCTGATTGCTAGACTTGACTTCCACTTTACTTCATGCCAGGGGACAACAGTAAAAAAAAAAACTGCTTATCCAGTGGCATCAGTGCACCTGCGGCAGCCACACAGGCACTTAAGTGAATGGGCGGGGCTACGCACAAAGCAGGGGATGCCACTCCGTACATCCTGTCTAAAAGGCCAGCACCCAGGACTCGAAACACTGGCAGAACCATGCAGCCTCCCAGTGATATAAGCTGTTTATTTTCCTGTAACCCCCCCCCCCCCCCACACGCGTTAGTGCCAGGGGAGTGAGGTAGGGCAGGGATGTGATTGTTAAACTGGACTTCAACTTTAACTCTATTGTAAATCAGACATTCCTGCACTTTGCAAACTTGTTTCCTTTTCGCATATATAAACACAGACATGGCTACTGCCAAATATATGGGTTCCAAGGATCCTGAGACTCAAGGTGTCTGATGGAGAAGGTGCTCCTTGCACAATTTTTATACCAGACACCATTGGTTGATGTTACTTGCCAATCGGCAACAGGTTCTCACAATTTTCTGGACATAAGTGTTGTGCCTGAAGACCACAAAGGTCTTGTGACTGACAACCTAACTCAGGCCAGCACAAGGAGCAAGGTGACCATGGCAAATGCTATGTAGTACAAACACTTTGTTTCCAAGCAGTATACAGACAGCAAAGGCGGTGAGTAAACAACCTAATCTCTATTTATTTCAGGTAGAGGTGTAATGGCCCAGTTCCACAAACAGATACATTGACCATTACATTGAGTGAGTAAACGAGTGTTTGGACACACAAAATGTGTCACCTAATGGTTTGTTAGATCAATTGTTCATGAGTTTGCTCCTGCTGTACACGCTGCATCCTATTCACGGTTGATTTCCACATGCCGACGGTTCTATTTCAGCCGCCAGCTCGACAGAAGAACAAATCTACGTTGACACTTCTACTGATGAATTATCGTCTGATTATTAAATTGTTCTGTGGATATGGGTCATGAGATGTTCTGCCGCAGAAATTAATGTCCAGTTTAGGAAGCCCTAGATAGCTTAGACAGGATTAGGCAAAATAAGACAAAAGGCTAAAAATAATTATTCATTGCGTATAATAGAAGAATGAAAAAAAAATCTTTTCTGCGCATGCATATTCAGAACATTCTTCATGCAGCTTGACATTAATCAGTCTGAAAAGTGGTTAACTATCCTATTTCCCATCTGAAGGAAAAAAAAATCTACTTGACCTGGATGGTAGGATTACAAAATAATAAATTGTAGTACAAATTAGGCTGCTGCTAGGTAGCCTAATACAGCTGAATGAAAATGGATGTCTTTAAAACAATAAGTGTGTTACCGCCAGGGGACTGAATAAGGAAGGGTGAAACCGCTGTGTCTCATTGAATATATTAATGATCTAATTTCATGCAAGCAACCAGCAGAAGAAGGGTACATACATACATTGATAGATATGTACATACATTCCCTCTTAATTGTGGTTAACAGGGCATAATAAACCTATAAAAGGAAGGCTTCCGATAGGAAGCTGCTGCCGGCATTGGGATGGAGATCTTCTGGTCTTAGCAAGCCGAATGGCCCTCAGGGTGGTCAGCCACAACGCAGCTCTCCTCTATGCTCCTCTCTCTTGATTTTCGATAGGAAGCTGCTGCCGGCATTGGGATGGAGATCTTCTGGTCTTAGCAAGCCGAATGGCCCTCAGGGTGGTCAGCCACAACGCAGCTCTCCTCTATGCTCCTCTCTCTTGATTTTCAACAGTCGTCCGCTAATAAACGACAGAAATACATAAATAAATATATATAGAGAGAGAGGGAGATAAATGTCAGATGCAAATTTACTACACAAAAAAAATATCTTTGTCCTTGCCTTTAAAATGTCTATTTGGATGGATGATTGGTAAATATACTGTGTCAACAATGTATCTCCTATGATGAGAATTCAAAAGATCAACACAGACAATGACATCTTCAACAAGCTATTGTGTACTGTAAACCTATTGATGTGTCTGTATATATATAATTCTCAGTTTCCAATGAGTACAAATACATATAATATATTTATATAAATCAAAATAAAATATATGCATACCTAATAAACAAAAAACAAGCCATGGTATTAAATATAAAGTCAATATATAGAATAACCAGCTATGTATAGTGTGGAATAGTATTATTTATCTATCTATCTATCTATATATCTATATATATATATATATTAGTTTCCTAGATGTACAACACAACATGCATCTATATAGTCAAAATAAAACGTAAAATGAATATAACATGTATCTTATGTACTATAAAATGAATACAATTAAAGTATGTTTACAGTGGCAGACAATTATATATTCTCTCACATTATATATATAATACATGAGAGAGAGAGAAGAATATATAATATAAAATAAATCTACAGTAAGTATAGGTGTGCGGCGGGGCGCGGATGGAGTTGGTATTCTCCTCAAGAAGGTGAAGCGGCTCTGTGGATTTTCCCGCCACCGCAGGGCTTCTTCCCCTAAGCCTGTGTTCGGCTTCAGCCTCTCTCTCAGCCACATGACCGCCATTGCAGAAAGACAGACACAAAGCAGAACCTCCATTTAATGGCGACAAATAAAATAGACGGGACACTGCAGGGAAAAGAAGGATGAACGAGGAGACGTCTCTCCTTACACAGCGCGGCTGGGAGCGCCGACTGCCGCACGATGGAGTCGTCGAGCATATTGCTGCAATCCCGGCCTCTTCTCTCGGTCTTAAATTTAAGATAAGCCACTTACACATGTGAGAAATCTATAAACATCCGCCATTGTCAGGCGCCCGAGCGGCGCTCATTTGTTGCTGCATAAAAGGCGGGATATGATTGTGCTTCATGAAGAGAGGGGCTGCGGAACGCAATCCCTGCTGCACAACCGCCCCCATTGTCAGGCACTGGCTGCCGGGCCACCGCTCCTCACACCCGGGTGACACTTATCACTATCGGCAACTTGTGTGGGAACTGCCTCAGCACTGTATGTGTATGTGTGTATCCTACAAACTACACACAAATTACATAACTAATGCTCTACACAAATACCTACTGCACACAAATATACATTAATACTATACACAAATACCTACTGCACACAAAAATACATTAATACTGACTGTACACACCTATACATTAATACTATACACAAATACCTACTGCACACAAATATACATTAATACTATACACAAATACCTACTGCACACAAAATACATTTATACTGACTGTACACACCTATACATTAATACTATACACAAATACCTACTGCACACAAAAATACATTAATACTGACTGTACACACCTATACATTAATACTATACACAAATACCTACTGCACACAAATATACATTAATACTGACTGAAATATATATATATACTGTAAACAAATATACATTAATACTATACACCATGCTCTCATATATGCTCAGGAGTGATGTGATTCCAGTGGGACTACTTGATATGTGTGTGAATCATGTTAGGGTTTATGTTGGGGGTACCGGTAGGTCTTATTTTCAGGAAACATGGTATATATACTGTACACAAATACTCGCATACACACTGTATACAAATACATGCTTATAATGTACACAAATATACGCTAATACCCAGTGTACACTAATAATCATTATATCCAAATAAACTGTAATACGCTCAATACATAAATGTACACTAATAACCACTGTATACAAATATACACTAATATCCAACTGTACACAAATATAAACAAATATACATTAATACCCACTGTACACAAAATTGGATAATATTGTACACAAATATATACCAATAACTACTGTAGACAAATAAACACTTATACTGTACACATATATGCCTATACTGTACATAAATATTCGCTAATACCCACTGTACTCAAATATACACTTATACTGTACATAAATATACATTAATACCCACTTTACACAAATATATGCTTATACTGTACAAACATATACTGTACACAAACATACACTAATACCCACTGTACTCAAATATACACTTTTACTGTACACCAATACACATTCATAACCACTGTAAACAAATATACACTAATACCCACTTTACACAAAAATACTATACACAATTATGCACTAATACTCACTGTGCACAACATGTGTTCATACTGTACACAAATGTACATTTATAACCACTGTACATAAATGTATTCTAATACTACACAGTAATACTACTACTACAGTAATACCCACTATAATATATATATATATATATATATACTGTTTCCCCAACAATAGAAATGGTGTTATCTACTTTGTAAAGCGCTACGGAAGATGATGGCGCTATATAAATAAACAAACACAAATATACTCGCATACATACTGTATACAAATACATGCTTATAATGTACACAAATATACACTAATACCCAGTGTACACTAATAATCATTATATCCAAATAAACTGTAATACGCTCAATACATAAATGTACACTAATAACCACTGTATACAAATATACACTAATATCCAACTGTACACAAATATACACGTATACTGTACACAAATATACAGTACTCACATATATATTAATACCCAAATATATACTTATACTGTATACAATTTAAACCAATACTGTACACAAAAATGCATTTATACTGTACATAAATATGCATTAATAACCAAAACACACTAATACTACTACAGGAAAACCCACTATACAATACATAGTGTGTGTGTGTGTGTGTGTGTGTGTGTATACACTGTACACAAATATTCACTGTATGCAAATATGATGTAATACTCACTATATACAAATATACACTAATACTGTATGCAAATACACACATTGTAATATTATACACAAATATATGCACTAATACTATACAGAAAATGTCTTATTTTTCTCTCTATAGGTTTATAAAAAGGTCTGTACTAATGATCACATGAGATATATATATATATATATATATATATATATATATATATATATATATACACGTGGTCACTAGCATCAGTCTAAAATATATACATATGTATGTCAATGGTTTGTCAAAACAAATCTATAGCAATAAATATATATAAGTGTGTTCATAGCAATAAATATATATAGGTGTGTACATGGTCACTGGTATCCTGCTATAGATTGATTTATCTTATGATCATCATAAATTATGTTTCATTATTAGAAAGTTACATACTAATAATTTAACGTTTGTAATAAGGTTCTACACACGGGTCAATTTACTATGTGGGATAGAACAGGTTTTCTCATCATCATTCATGTCTGTAAGTAATGTCAGGGCCTCCAGCACGTTGATATAAGATATAGAAAGATAAGGCCCAAGACATGCCTAGTCCAGTATAAATAATTAGTAATATAAATAATACCTGTGTATGAGGGTATACAATGGAGGTAACATCAGCACTAATCATATTTGATTATGTTTTACACAGAGGCCACATCAGAAATGATGTGAGTTCTATATTATAAAGCAAACTGTCTTATTTAAGCGTATTTACCTTTATTACATTTAACCCTTAATGGCCAGTATGTTTATCCTGCTGGAAGCAGAGGGGTTAACATTTAGCACACAACAAGGGGCAGTCCACACAGGCATTCATCAGTGAAGGGTTGGTCACCTCAGCCACTTCAGCCTTCACAATGTCTAGAGCTATATAGCTGAGGAACTCAAATTAACTTGTTAAATGCCTAGTAGGATGTTTTGATTTGGTCCTTTTCTTTTTCTGTATTTCCAGGCCTGGCTGCCGGAATGCCATTAGAGCCCAAGATTGAATCTAATGGAAATATCATCAGGAGACAATTACCCTTACAGGCTATTCACTTCTGCTAGCAAACACTGTCATTTGAGAAATGGGATCATTTCATTTCATATTGCAATAAATAATACCCAACTGCTTTAAATTGTCAGTTTCTTAAAATGCACCCATTGGAATAAATAGCTGTGAATCTTTTCCTCTTTTTCCTGGGAACGGGATGTGAATCAGGCGCGCATCCGGAGAAAATAAGTAGAAATAGCAGGCGCACATTATTTTTGGGTAATATGTCAGGATTCAGGTGTCCTAATACTATGTATTTATTTCCCGTATTACATTTATTAGTGCTCGGCCTCCCGGCTTCCCGTGTCCCTGCTCTTGCCTCAGCTGCTTGAGCTGTTCCTGGCCGGATCATCCTTCCACCATCAAACCAGTTCTATGAAATAAACGTCAATTTATTAACAAATATACCGTGCCCTGACTGATATCCGCAACGATTGTTCTGAAATTAACCTGTTACTGTCTGTGATTTCCTAAAGCTTTCCCACCAAGGACATGCTGCAGCACTGGCTGTTAAATACGTCTTCCTATATTGTTATAGGTTTGCAAATTCTGAGAGGTCAGCCAGACAAGATAAGTGTTTTCCTATTCAGAGCATGGACAAAATAGCCATCATTGCTGGAAAGCTAATATTCTCCCCTGTCTGCACCCATTCTATGACACTGCTGCTGTCCCATACCTGTATGTGCCATGCTGTGCATCTACATTGGAAATAGGTTGTTTTTTCTCTTCACAGGGGTGATCCTAAACTCTCTGCTGCCTGCGGCGAACTATAGAAAGTTGCCCCCCCCCCTTGTGTGTGCTGCTCCACTACTCAATAGAGCAGTGCTGATGCACTGTGAGGGGTAAGGGCAAGGACTGCAGCCACTGAGCCAATAATAAGAGATTATGGGGGTTATTTAAGAAAGGATAGCGCCAGGTAGTGCCTCGTAGTGGCAGGCAGCCTCTGGTGAACGCTGGGCGCTGTATGGGAGACCACATTTGAGAAAGCAAATCTGGTCTAACAGCAGGATTACTTTCATGCAGGATATTTTAAAGAATAATTTAACTTTCAATGGCCATTATTGTGTGCCAAAAATCAAAAATATCCTCAAGGTGCTGATTTTTTTTGTTTGTCTTTATTTGTTTGCAACTTTGTGTTGCAAGAAAAGAGGTTTCTCTAGCAGCAATGCGATCACCAACATACACAGAAGTGGTGTGTGGTACTTGGCAGAGACTTCCTGAGTTTCCTTTTGCACTAATTCATCTTTTTTAGGTAAGGGCGTCTTAATCTAGTCTTCTAGTAGCTAACTGGTTACTGGCAGCATTCTCACCTGGGGAGGTCTTTACTGTTGCTTGATTTTGCCAAAGCTACAGACAAGCTCACCTGTTACAGTGAAAGGATTCTGGGATTTGTAGTCAGAAACTATACTAAGGGCCAGGAAAGCTGCTTCCACTTTAGCAACACAGAGCTGCAGGAATATAAGAAACTTGGAAACTGCATGTTGATAAGTAAATGACATGTAATCAGGTTTATTTTACATTCCAAAAGAGGAAAACAATAAGGCAACAATAACCTCCAACACCTGACAAAAAGGGAGTGTTCCTTTAAGCCTTCTTCTAATTATTAGACATTAAAGGAGCTATTGAACCATATTTGAAGAGATCTTCCACATTTCTGAGTGACTCTCTATTTTTAATGAATTCCTGTGCTGCTTGCCAATTTGAAACACAATAAAAACATAATAAAGTGCAAAGAAATATATTATATATAATAAAAATATATATATAGCGGATGGGATTGGCTGGGAAAGGCTAAAATATATGGTTCAATGTTGTCGACTCACTAATTATCTCTGGTAGGAAGAGATTACATATTAAAGCGGAACAAAACCTGGGAATTTGACTTTCCTTGTTTTTGTTTTGGTCCCCATATTGGGATGCCCCGCTGTATGAACCCCCCCAGGACACCAGTATTCCCTGACCTTTCTTGGGTCCAGTGGTACATGTGCAGGCTCTCATCAAATGAGAGCTGTTTGCTGTGACTATGTCATTTAGCAAGCAGCTCTCATAGGTTTCAGCAGTGTGCGAAAGCAGCAAACAACTCTCAGTAGATGACAGCAAGTCCATGCGTCGTCGGACTCCAGCCCCTTTGCAAGGCAAGAAGCCGGCCCTGGAATCTTTTCGCACTCCCGTCTTCATCTTGCTGCGCCCAGGAGGTGTAGGTACATATCCCACGGTCCTCCCTCTGCAGCATCTTTCAATGGATCGATGTAGCCAGCTCAAGATGGGAGCTGCAAACGAGGGAGAGGTCGGTCACCAGGGAAGTCCGCAGCTTCTCACTGGGCTTGTTACGCAATGCCCAAATGCAGAGATGATATTGGGAAATTTACTCTGCTTTAAAATAATAAAACAACTTGCCTGATCACCAACCCCCCCCCCCCCCCCATCAGAAATAACTGGACTCCCTCTTTAATATGCAGTAGTGGGGCAGCCCGGATCGATCTCCCCTGCTGTGCATCAGCGCCGCCAGATAGTTACCACTTCCAGGAACCTTCTACAGCAGCTGTAAAGCAGCCTATCATGTTCACATCATCAGTAATGCCCCCTGTTCATTAGTGGTGCAGATGCCCAGGTTGAGCTGCCCCGCTGCTGCATATTAAGGAGGGAGTGTCTCTTTGAGCAACCGTTGGACCTGAGTGACAGACCCGCACAGTCACACTGCTGTACGGGAATGGGTGACTGACCTGCAGCTTCTGTTCTGATCACCTGCCCCCAGTTAGTAGTATTTTATAATATTGCCTAAATTGGGGCTAAGTAGAGGGTGAGGGAGGGGAGAGTGGTGTGCTGCAAAATGCTTGGACCTCCTGTTTAAATGCAAAGTTATAGAGTAACCTCAGGTAAGCCTGCCCCCAATTTATCTAATGCACTGTATGTCCCAAAGGGGTTCTCATAGATTAGAGTTAGAACTGCCCCTACACAGAGGCACGGTGGTGTTTGGTGGTGCAGCTTTAGCATACTTCTGCAGATGTGTGTGGACCAAGACCTCTGTTTTTAACCAGATTTAGAGAGATTATAGGTTTGGCTGCAAACTAACAGGGTTGAGTGCTGTGGCCCCTTTAAGACTTGTGTATCCTTTTTAAATACATATACTCTACTTTTGCTAAATACTTGAGGGTAAGGGGTATGTATCTATGTATACATGTTTGCAAGTTTTATATTTTTCGCATTAAATTATATGAACCCAAAAATGAATGTAGAATCCTCATCAATGTGATACTCTTCAGACATGTAAACATCACTGGAGCTGAGTGCTTGTTGATAATTGTGTATTGCAGAGTGAGGGCCATCACGGATTTGATTTCTACCCTTCACACCAGGATGTGTTGTTTTGGCTCTCTCAATTTTGCATGGAATTTTTGACACAGACATTTCAGGGCTAAATTTGTCTTGTAAATGTATTCACATAACAAACCTCCAAATCTGACCCTATGAAAAAGCAGCAGCACTGTTAAAGGGATTTTTCAGCCAAAAAGCAAAATGTATCTGACCTCCTGCAAGCTCAAACCCATACAATGCTGCTCTCTGAAGCTGACGGCATATTCCCACTGAGCATGATGTTCAATGTGGTGCGCCCCTTGCTGCCAATAGGTCGACCTGGGGCCTCAACCCAAAGTAAATTTGCATACCTTCCTGTGGCCCTTTTTGAAAAAGGGGGCTCAACCGGCTGTCTGTCATTTCGCTGCCTGACAATATCCAAAAGAATGCAATTTAAAATTATAACCATAACCTAAATAGCTCTTTTTGGATAAGCTCCTTCCTGCTTTCTATTGCTTATTAAAAAAATCCAGCTTAAGCGCAACCTCTGCTGTGCGCACAACATCTTTCTGTCTTCGAACCTGATCATGTCCTCCCACTCTTGTCTTCAGGACATGGCTGCTGCTGTGACTGATTTGCTCATGTGACTGATGTTGTAACATTCTCATCCAATCGAAGCAGCCACCAAGCACTTGCGGCTGCTATAATTGGGTAATGAGTCTTGTCACTCGTCAAAGGCAGCAACCAGTCGTTGGATATAAGGCCTGCCAGGTCGCCCCACACGTCCCCGCTTCTGCCATGGGAGCAGGTGCCAAACAAGATCTAGGTGAGTTTATCTTTCTCTTCTGATATCTAGGTGAGTTTATTTTTTAATTTTACTCACCTCATAGGTATCGCTAGTAAAGATGGGGGAGGGGGTTGTAGGACAGGGGTTACTGTAAGTTCTAGCAAGGAAACTCAGGGCTTCTTATCCTCTTCACTGGAGGCCTGCTTCTCCCACTATCTCCAACATGGGCAAAGCAATCATGCTGGGCTTTGAGTGTGGCCAGTCAGAACACACAACATCCACCAGTCATGACGGAGTCTGCTAGGGAAGCGCATCTGGGGCAAAAGTGATAAGGGCAGCAAAACAGCACACTGTTGGGAGCCAGGACTGCATTGAATCATGTTTTTGGGGTTAGGATGAGCATGACGTGTTTGTTGAGACCTACAATATCCCCTTAATCCCCAACTTTAGAAAATGTGTTTTAGTTTTGTAAAAAAATAAACATTTTAATGAATTAATTTAATTCCAAGCAAAGTAAAAACAACTTTAGGTCCACTTAATCTATGTCCCCCACACGATTTCTCTGCATATAAACGAGCATGAAAAAATGGTAAGAAGTTCTGATTCTGAAAATTTAGCCCTACTTCCTGTTTAGTCACCAAACAGGAAGTTTACCTAATAGAAAAGCCATGAATGTTACTACTTTATAGTTCACTTGACACCCATTGATTTAAAAAAAGAAATGGACCTTCCGAGTCTCCAGTAACCAAACAGGAAATGAAACTATCTTCTGAAGAGGATCATGTACATCAGTGAGAGCTGGAATATGGCTGGAATAACACTGCCTCTAAATCCAAAATTATATAGCTTAAAGCATTTTGGTTGGAGTTAGACTTGAAAGTAAACATGCTCAGCAGGTCTCTTTAGGCAAGCTGGTAACATTTAAGAAACATGCAAGGGGGGGGGGGGGCTACATCTGAGAAATGAGAAGTAGATATAGTAACTATTAGGTGTACTGTATATGTGCCATTGTTTCATAGGGTCAAATTTGGTGACATGAATTTATTTTTACTTTTGCATAGGCAAAGGTTATGCACCCTTTCAGGTTACTATTGTGATCTGCCTCCACTATTGAGTCTAATTTTCATCCCTTTCTGTACCAGACCTTTCCCTAGAGTTGTGTCCTGCATTTGTTACTCTTGTGCTGTTGCCTAGCAGTGCTGGGTGCAGCAATGGCATCCAAGTGCTGGGTAGACCCGCAGATGGTACTGTGAATCACACTTAATCAGCAGTTCCACATTTGACAAGGGGGGGTTTCTGGCAGGTGGAGGTTAGTAGTGGTGTAAGTGGTCAGATGTGATCAGGTATGGTTGGTTGGCCACAGTGCAAGGCACTTGGACGTGGTCAGGCAAAGCAGGTGGTTAGCAACAGACAAGGCACTCCAGATGAGGTAAGTATGCCAACTGGGCTAAATAACCAAGGCAGCTATCAGGGCAGGGCAGCTGAGGCTCTTGCATGGAGCCCAAGTGGCCTAGCTGTGAAGAGAGGGGGCCCCAATGGCAGCCCTAACTTGAGACTTGCTGGTGGCCACTGCTGCTGCTTGCTATTGCTGCTGTGAGTGACTGGAGCATGTGAGTGATTCTGTTTTGGTTTGTATTGTTGGTTTGCTTCTTGCCCTTGTGTAAGCTAATATTAATGTCTATGTATATGTTTATGATCCCTCTCTTGAAGGGAATGGCTGTAATGGTAAGCTGTAACCTAAATCAAAACCATAAATAAACATTTATAAAAAAAAAAAGATAAATGAGGGTGTCTGCCCCCCTCTACTTGATTTGACTTGGGACCCAATTCAAACTAGTGGCTAAGCCATCACATGTAGATTATGGCGGCATGGACTTGTGTCCTTGTTTGAACTTCAGTTTCCTTTATAGTATGAATATTGGGGCCCAGTTCAAACTAGAGCGATCACATATAGGTTACAGAGGGATCCAGGCTCTATGCAGCTTAAAGTGGACCAACACCCAGGATTTTGACTATCCTGGGTTTTGGTCCACTTCGGCGGGGCACCCCGATCGGGGGTGCCCCGCTGTGTGAAACCCCCCAGAAAGCCCCAAAATCTTACCTGTCCCCGCTCCCACGTGACTGGACGGTCCAATCCCCGCCAACGTCCAGGCGGGGATCAGGAACGTCCAAGCGGCTGCCGCCGCCGCCGCCTCCCTCGCGTCACTTTCGGCGCGCGCGCGCCCCCGCCGGCCATTCGCAGACGGCCGGCGCGGGCGCGAGCACGCCTACAGGGGCGCGAGGGAGGCGGCGGCGGCCGGCCGCCGCCGAAGATCAGGTAAGGTGTTTGGGGGTTTTTTGGGGGGTTTCACCCCGCGGGACATCCCGATCTCGGATGTCCCGCGGGGTGGGAGGTGATCGGCCCGGGAATCTTATAGATTTCCGGGCCGATCACCTCTCGGTGTTGGTCCTCTTTAAACTGTGTCTGGGCTCCACCCATGATCTGTTATGTGATGGCTGATTTTCTGTTTCCTGTATGGTCTGAATAATGAGGTAAGCCTGGCTACATTGGGGCTAAAGGCCCAGTTCAAACTAAGGGCCAAGCCATCACATATAAGGGGGTCCCAGATGTAGGACCCTAAAATTCCAGATCTCTCAGCAGCCTGCTGACAATGCACTGACGCCATGCTGTTCCTTTTTTCACGATTAATGCGTACAGCAGCAATAAATAGCACCCAGCAGAGGAATGCTTATGGAGTAACCTACCTAAACTGATTACATATTTTTGGGTGATTATCTGAAATAATATCTAATACCCTGTTTCCCCGAAAATAAGACACTGTCTTAGATTAATTTTTCCCCAGAAATATGGCACAGCGTGTGTCTCCTCCACCTCCCTGGAGCTCCCCCCTTACGTGCCCCGTCATTACGCCCTCTAGTGGTTACAATACAATTTTCGGGGGATGACTTATATAACGATATCTTCCGAAAGCAGGTACTAGGCCTTATTTTCGGAGGATGTCTTATTTTCGGGGAAACAGGGTACATGAATTATGTTTGGGTTTGGTAATATCTTGCCTCACTGGGGGCATTTTGCTCCAGGCCTATTCCCACAAAATTATAAACCTTTTAACCTGCCTCACACGTCCCAAACGTCACGTTAACCGATAGATAAAACCCTCTGTCCCAGTGTCTTCCACGGCTTGGCAGGGCAGTCGCTGGACAGTTGTTCCACCCCTCAGCAGTACTCTCAGGTTCTGAAAGCTTAGACAATGAGGATGCACCACCTAGAATAGAAGGGTTAAGAAAGAGGAGCACCTTTCTCTTTAACATGATGTTTGAGCAAGTGCTGGTAGACTTTGCCTATGCCTTTCTAGAACTGAAATACAAGGCTTCTCCGTCACTCAGTCCAGAGCCTAAAGAGCTGTATGTAGCTGGTAGAGCTTTTGTAGTTTGAAGCTCTGGGGGTCTTGATTGGACATCTAGGCCCAGGAGCTCCTCTCTTTTGCCTCTTCAAAGAAAAAGTAACCTTTCTTTGTTGTAGGTGGGTGGGGCATGTTTGTTCAGTTTTGTTTTTCCCTATGAGCTATACCCTACCCCCTGCTCCAACTGAGCTGTCTAATTACTACAGGCAGTGAAAGTGTACTTTTCATTTAAAGAAGACCTAAAGTGAAATGTGAATTTAGGTTCCTTTTATCAATCGCCCCACTGGGGCATCCATATTTGGGATTCCCCCACAGTTTAAAATCCTTAGAAAGCCAAAACTTGGCATAGAGTGCTGCATAATTGGACAGAAAATAAAGCATGTGTGTGAAGCAGTTCCCTGTCTCCTGTCAAATAGAGCTTTGCTAGCAAAAGGTGAGTATCTCATTAAAGCAGGGCTCACAGATGGTATAGAAACAGAAGGGTGACGGCAGGAGGAGACCATACGGTCTATCTAGTCTGCCCTTATGTGTATAAGGTATGTTATCTTTATCTTAGGATAGATGTGTGCTTATCCCAGGCATGTTTACATTCAGTACCTCTGCTGGAAGTTTGTTCCAAGCATCTACTACTCTTTCTGTAAAATAATATTTTCTAACATTGCTCCTGACTAGTTTCATGTTGTGCCCTATTGTTCTATCACTACGTTTCTTCTTAAAAACACTTCCCTCCTCAACCTTATTGAATCCTTTCACATATTTAAAGGTCTCAATCATGCCCCCTCTCCCTTCTTTCCTCTAGACTGTACGAATTAAGTTTTTCCTGATAAGTTAAGTTTAAGCCTTTCCACCATTTTTGTTGCCCATCTTTGGACCCGTTCTGTTTGAATAATGTCTTTTTGCAGGTAGGGTCTCCATAACTGTGGCCTCACCAAGGCTCTATACAGCTGCATCACAACCTCCCTCTTCCTGCTGGTGATGCCTCGAGCTATGCAGCTGAGCATCCTGCTTGCTTTTCCCACTGCCTGGCTACACTGACCACTTATCTTGCAGCTTTCCGTAATGAGTACCCCTAAATCTCTTTCCTCCGAGGTCCTGGCTAACACAGTACTGCCCATACGGGACTCAGAGCAGGGATTCCTTCTACCCAAGTGCATGATGACTTGTGGATTGAGTTAGTTTTGTGCCCTTCGTGAAACAGAACCATCTGTGGCACAAAGTTGCCAGGAAGGATCTATATCTACTTTAATTGCACAGTGACAGTGGTTCTTCCCCACTATTGCTTTTGACATGTTAAAGTGGACCAACACCCAGGATTTTGACTATCCTGGGTGTTGGTCCACTTAGGTGGGGCACCCCGATCGGGGGTGCCCCGTTGTGTGAAACCCCCCCGATCGCCGCAAAAACTCACCTCTCCCCGCTCCCACGTGACCTCGTCCGGCCAATGACAGCACTCAGAGCCGCTCTGGTATGCGCGTCCAAAGCTGCTTGGACGCGCATACCAGAGCGCTGTCATTGGCTGCGTCTCTCGCTTCCCTCTAACAGGGAGCGCGCCTGTGCCGGTCATTCACAAAACGGCCGGCGCGGGAGCGCGCCCTGCTAGAGGGAAGCGAGAGACGCGGCCGCGTCTCGCGCATGCGCCGTTGGATCGCCGGTAAGGTAAGGATTGTGGGCCTCCTGGGGGGTTCCTCCCCGCGGGACATCCCGATTTCGGATGCCCCGCGGGGAGGGATCTGATCGGTCCGGGAATCTTATAGATTCCCGGGCCGATCCCCCCTGGGTGTTGGTCCACTTTAAGGTAGAGTCTAAAAGACTCCAGAGCTAGATGATTCCCTGTCTCTGGTCTTTAAAACCCCCCAATTCCCCCGGTATACTTGCTGTTGCGCCAATCCCATGGTGCATGCAGAGGCCTCCCTGGCTTCCAGTGATAGATGGAAAATGTGTGTTTCTGATACCTGAAAAATCCTGACACTAATCTAATGTGTTTATCATTCAATGCAGTATTTGGTAAAGTGAAGAATAATGTTTCAATGATAAAGCAAAGCCAGAAACAGAACTCCTTTCATTCACCCATACCATTTCCCTAATCTAAACTCTGATTGGTCAGCATAGGTTATTCCACTGTTGCTCTCTGCTCTGCATGGCTGAAGGGTCATATATGAGAATAAATTGGATGTTTACATTGAGGTGATACATCTTGTATGTGTATCTCTCTATAAATGCAGAGGAGCATCCTGGGTACCAAGTGGCTGTGCAGGTAGCATCCCCTGCCTGCCATTGTGTGGTCATTATAGAGTACGTGCCTTTCAATGCTATGGCTTTATTTGGGCAGCTATGTGTCAGGATTCATGACAGAGGTGCTCTAATTGTGATCCCTACCACAGACACTAATCAAGTAATTTCCCCATCCCAGCCCCATCAAATTGCTCTTTAGCTGTTGAACTGTGGAGTTTTGCTTCTCCTTTCACATGCTAATCACAGCCATTCAGCATCTTTCTGTGAGGCTATTTGTAGTGGATAAATCTCCTTGTTTGCCTGCTGCATGATTAATTGACATTGTTGTGCGCCTTTTGTTTGGGATGCAGAGAAGTGAAAGGCAGAACGTATTGGATGTGAGGACAAGAGCTGACAACATAATTTTGCTTCTGAGGTCTTTCAGAGGTCTGCAAACAGTCTGATCACAGTATTCATTCTATTTTATTTTAATCATTGAAAAATATGACAAAGGAATAAAGAAAGCTACAAAATAACCTCCAGAGTTGTACAGCCATCCATAACTGCACAAGATCGCATTTCTGCTCCTGGGGGAGCCGAGTCATTTTGTCGCTGCCATGCTGTGCTGTTAGTCCTATTAGCCCTCCTAATGACGAGTTAACTGCATGTAATAAATTCATCATCTATCTGACTATATGTAGCCCAGAGCAAACCTTAGATAGCCTGAACAAAGCTACCAAGGCCCCAGATTTAAAGAACACAGTATTTTTAATGTGTATCTAGAAAAGTAAAGGCCTGCTTTTGACAGAGCAGTGATCCTTCGCACTGAAGAGGTGAGAGGTAAGACCCCTTTCACACCTAGCCCGTTTTTTCTTACATACAGAAATCAAAACACATTTCCCTTTCATCATATGGGTCTTTTCACAAACTGAACAGATGTCCCAATTTGAAGCATTTTGTCCCACTGTCTTCCTGAAAACTCTGGGGGGCACCTAAATGTCCTACTTTGCAGACATTATGGAGAAGAATGTTCCACCAAATGCAGAATGCTTTGGCAGTAGTGGATTGATCCATCACCAACATCTTTTATAAACTGAAGACCCCTTCGGCATTTGACTGGGGGCATGGCTACACCTACCTACCCATATATATGAGCAGCATAGAATTCTGTGGATATTTGTTCCTCAAAGCCTGTAAAAAAGCCACACACCTAAACCATAACCATTACCCAAAAACTGATTTAGGATGTCACTTTGCAGCTCTCAAAAAATGGTCAGTTCATGCCAACAGCATTTCCAGTGAAACTCTCAACCTCAGTTCCAAAGAAGTCTATGGAAGCACAAGCGCAACAAAATAACAAGACAAGTGTGAAAGGAAGCTAAAGTCCCTTTTAAACCACAACTAAAGAGTACCTTAGTCATGTATCGGCTGGGAATCGAACCTGCCACCCTACAGTCACAAGGACACTTTGTTACCTGTAGGCATATTTACTAGGCTTCCTTGCCCATCACTTATGGTCTGTGCTATCATCCCCCTCACATCAGCCAATGCCAGGTGCGGCCTCTGCTGCCATCGCCTCCTCCACAATTCTGGGTGTTGCCTTTGGTACCACCTCCTCCACGATGCAGGGTGCTGCCTCTTGCACCGCCTAATCCTCCTACACGATGCTGGGTGCTGTCTCTGGGACCGCCTACCTTTCTTCTTGATGCGGGGAGCTGCATCTGCTGCCTCCTTCTCCTCTATGATGCTGGCTGCTGCCTCCTCCTCCTCCACAATGCTGGTTGCTGCCTCCACTGTCTCCTCCTCCTTATCCATGATACCGGGGGCTGCCTCCTCCTCCACAAAGCTTGGTGTTGCCCCTGACACCGCCTCCTTCCAATCCACTATGCCAAGTGTTGCCTCCCTTCCTCCACAGTGCCCCTGGGCTCCACCCCCACAATGCTGGGTACTTCCTCTGCCATAGCCTCCTTCCCCACAATGCTGGGTCCTGCTTCTGTTGCCCTCTCCTTATTATTGATGCTGAGTGCTGCCTTCACTGCCTCCCCACATTGCTGGGTGCTGCCTCCAGTACCACCTCCTTTTCCACAATTCTGGTGGCTACCTCAGCCATAGCTGCCTCCACCACGATGCTGGGTGCTGCTTCTCCCTCCTCCTTCTCTAAGATGCTGGGTGCTGCCTCTGCTGTCTATCCCTCTTATGTCTGCTGTCTCCTACTGCCGCTGGCCTCGCCTTGGTACCGGAAGACTAGGAATGCTGCAAGGAATACTATTTCATGTACATTTAAAAAACGTTTTGAGGGGGAGGGGTTGCAGCAAAAGTTTTAGAGGACACCTGATTCTTCTCACATTTGCGAATGAAAAGCAAAACACAAAAGCAGCATATTAGGAATAGATCTGAGGGCAGATACATGACAAACCAGGGTCATGTGTTCCTTATATTCTTGTAGAAATGGCATTTTAATGAAAGGCATTAAACTGTCTATGCATGTGTCTCCGAGGGGTAAGATGCACTGCCAAAGCTTTAAATCTTTAGCTAAGGACCTGAATAGAAAAGGGCAGTTTGACATATCTCCAGCTTAGCACCTGCAATGAGGTATGCAGGAACCATAAGCACCACTATTGTCCTCTGCAGTTATCAGTGGAGAGCAGTGGTAGATGTTAGAATTGTTAAACTCATCCAATCTCATCAAATGAGGCAGGCCAACACATCCACAGTGCAATTAGTACTTGATTTGTGGATCACCAGCTATATAATGGCAATTAACAGGTTCAGCCACCAAAACACATGTTGCTTTCATTCATAAACCCCTATCCATGTTAGTTAAACCGGACCTTCACCATGATTTAATGAAAAGCCCAAACTCTTAAAAAACAGTTCCCCAGCATCTAAAATTAATATATTTTACATTTTTAGTCACTAACTTATTATTCTTTCCCCCACTGGGCTGCAACTCTGTTCAGGAATTTAGGATACGGGCGCCGCCATCTTGACTCAGAAGCATCACACTTACTGAGGAGAGGAGAGTGGGATAAGGTACAGGGGGGCAGGTTATAGCTGTGCTTTGCTCAGACAGAGCAGAGCTGGGGTCAGGGAAAGGTCAGCAGCCCCAGAATGCAGAGCAGCACAGTCACTTCCTGTTTGCAGGCACTTCCTGTTTGCAGGCTGCCTGATAAAATGGCGGCTTCCATAAGCCGCCATCTTGGATGTTTAAAGGCTCATAACATGCAGTAGATGCAGGTAGGATGATTTTTAATGTGAGCAATCTGTATGTACAGTGTGGGGGAAACATATAAGATAGACTTTTATTCAGAGTGAAGGTCCGCTTTAAGCATGCATTTTCAGAAACCACTGGGCAGTGATGATAAATCCAGACATTGTGCATTGTGGGGGTAATTCATGAAAGTCGCAAGTGTGCGTGATTTTCGCATTCCCCTGCTTTGCAGCTTGTCCTGCGAATGGGTTGTTTTGCGCCATACTGTGCTCTAATTCACATAGCAAATTGGAAAACAATTGATTGCCTGCTGGTTGTCTTTGGTCTGGCAAAGTGGCAAAATGGTTATTCAGATTACTTTATTCAGATTACAGTAAGCTTGCTTACATTTTTCCAAAAATTATTATGGTATGGGCCTCAAAATATATGTGTGGTGTCTCAGGAGTGTCCTGCGTGTTTGCTATGCTTTGTATACTGTGAAAAGTAATGTGAAGACAGTTGAACAGTTTTTCTGATCTCTTCAATTCCGGGGCACCACCAGTAGCCAAGCTTGGGATAATCTCAGCCGTAGACAGAGGACTGCAAGATAGAAAATGGCTAGCTCCTCTTGGCCTATATAGGGTAGGCTGTGGCAGGATTTCCCTGCTGCATCCTTGAATCATTGCTTGGCAGCTCCTGCACTGCCTCCCTGTTATCCTGGGCTGAGTATCGGATCCAGCGTGGCTGCCTTCCCACAGTTTTCCGTGGTCAGATAGGGCACCCTCTGGGGGCAAAGACTTTTGACTTGTACTGATTCCTTTTAGGAATCTGACATTGTTCTTGTTGTTGCAGGGTGGGGGACCAAAAGCTGCTGCATCCTTGGCCGGTGGGTTGATTTCAGCTGCAGGGAGGTGTTTTTTCCGGTAGTGCAGGGAGGTCTGACCAGTAGTCGACAGGTAGGAGGGTGTGGGGACCAGCTGTATTGCTTAGCAGTTAAAGCAGGTATTTTACCATATCAGAGGCACAGAATGATGGCGCTTGTCCCATGTGCCAAGTACTCCTGACCTCGGGTGAGGGACCCCTGTGCGCTGGGAGGTTCTGTGCCTCAGTCAGATTGTCCAGTTTTCTCTTGGGCTTCAGGCTCGGACTCGTCGGAGCGGGATACCCTCTTGGGGGGCAGCCAGGTCCATTTGTGTCCCAGGGTCCGCCCACAGATGGGATTCCTCCTTCGGACGTGGCGGACAGGGTGGCTCGTTTGGAGAGCATGGTCAGTGGCCTTGGTCAGCAGGGGCATCCCAAGTCTGTCTCTGCTAGCCCAGACGGGAAGGCTACAGCCAAGCGTAGGCATATTCAGATGGAATCCTCTCAGGATGCTAACTCCTATGCCGAGGACTTATTTAGGGGTTTAGGATCTAGTTCCAGCTGGTTGGAGGTGTCATCTGGCAGCAGAGAGGAATCGGAAGTCGTGCATACATCAGGAAACCCTCCAGAGCTGACTAGGCTTCCACAGGAACGGAAACTGAGGACCTCATTTCGGAAGTTGATGAATTTTCATCCCTTTCGGAAGTTCGGAGGTTCTACAGACTTCAGACGCTGTGAGAATTTTTTGGATAAGTGAAAACCATGGGGGAAACCTAGACCCCAAGGGGCCAGCCAGCCCAAGACTCCAGCCAAACCCTCATAGGGTTGACGGGGCGCCCTCACCTGATTGGGTGGGGGGACAGCTTTTGCACTACCGGCCGTTGTGGAGGGAATGGATATCCAACGCCTGGGTCCGGGAGGTTGTTTCCCCTGGATACAAGATCAAGTTCTGGACCAGGCCTCCACTCAGGTTTGTGGCTTCCAAACTTTACCGCGTTGCGGAAAAGGGCTGCGGCTTGCGACCGCACGATAGAGCTCTTGCTGGAGTTGTAATACCTGTGCCCACCTCAGAGCGGGGCTGTGGCTTCTACTCAATACTATGCATCATCCCCAAGAAGGACGGTTCCATTTGGCCAATCTTGGATCTCCGGAATCTGAACACTTATGTTCGGTTGCAGAAGTTCCGCATGGAATCTTTAAGATCATGGTGTTGCTTCAACAGGGGGATATTCTGGCCACGGTGGACATAATGGATGTTTATCTGCATGTCTCGATCTTCCCTGGTCACCAACAATATCTGCGTTTTGTGGTGGAGGCCCGATTCCAATTTGTGGCACTGCAGTTCAAACTGTCCACTGCCCCGCAAGATGTTTTGCTCATCCGAGCCCCATCTCTAGCAGAGGCAATGTGGGATGTTTGGATGGTCCTGTCCACACTGGAACTTTAAGGTGGGTGATCAACTACCCCAAGTCCCAGGTGGTTCCCTCCATGGTGGCGACCTATCTAGGTATGACATTGGGTACTCAACGGTGCACGGCTCTTCAGGAGGTGGTGAGGTCGCTGCTGGCAGACGAACATTCCAAGATTAGGCAGGGCATGCATCACTTTGGCCTGATGGTGTCTACCATTGAGGCGGTTCCGTATGCCCAATTCTACGCCAGGCCTCTACAAATGCCTCTCCTATCGAAATGGTGCAGGACTGTGCAGACGTTGGACCATTGCTTCATATTGATGGCCAGTGCTTGGTGATCCCTGAATTGGTGGCTGGACCAGCAGTCACTAGCAGTAAGTTGGTCTTTCCTGCCGGTCCGGGGGGGTCATCCTGACCACAGATGCAATTCTGAAGGGTTGGGGTGGTAATCTGGACAACCAGACGGTTCAGGGTCTCTGGGACCAGCAGGAGCGCAGTCTTCCAATCAATGTGTTGTAACTGAGGTCGAATCTGCTGGTTCTCAGGCATTGGACTGCCCAGCTCCGGGGCCTTCTGGTCAGGGTACAGTCAGACAATTCCATGGCTGTGGCCTACATTAAACACCCGGTGGGTACCAGGAGCTGGCAGGCGTTCCAGGAAGTCGTATCATGAGGTGGATGATAATTCACGTTCCGTGCATCTCGGTGGTTCACATTCTGGGGGTGGGTAATCTGCAGACCAATTATTTGAGCAGGGAGATGGTGGACCAGGGTCCAGAAATTTGTGTGCAGGGTGCGAGACCCCCTGGCTGTGGCAATCAATGCGCTGGCCATTGCCTGGTCAGGGTACAGCCTGCTCTACACATTCCCGCCACTGCCACTTCTAGGTTGCGAGTTAAACGAAGGTCAACTGCTAGCAGATTCCTATCATGACCCCACACTGGTCCAGAAAGGGTGTGATTCATCGATCTGGTCAGCCTGGTGGGGGAGCCTTTGTGGTGTCTCCACAACACCCAGATCTTCTGCAACAGGGTCCTCGGCAGCACCCCAATTCTACAACGTTCGCTTTAGTGGCTTGGCTGTTGGGACCAGTGTATTGGAGGAGAGGGGTTTGTCCGTCACGGAAATTTGGACTTCCAGATTCGAGCACAGAAAACGGTCATCCTCTAGAATTTACTACTGGACTATCGCAGCACATAGGTTAAACTGCACTTTCATGTAGGGTGCTGTGCATGTTCGGCCTCCGTGGTGGTC
This sequence comes from Gastrophryne carolinensis, assembly GCA_027917425.1. NCBI lineage: Eukaryota > Metazoa > Chordata > Amphibia > Anura > Microhylidae > Gastrophryne > Gastrophryne carolinensis. The sequence goes on along the minus strand of CM051237.1, from coordinate 392,161,185 downwards.
AATAGTCCCACTCTGGGATCTCAATCTGGTTCTGTCAGCATTTCAGGGGCCCCCCCTTTGAACCCATGGTGGAGGCTTCCCTGGTGATCACCTCCATCCGGCATGTTTCGGAGCTGGCAGAGCTTTCAATCAGATCACCCTTTTTGGTGCTGCATGAAGATAAAGTTGTGTTTCATGTGAAACAGGATTTTATGCCCAAGATGGGCTCTCCCTTCCATCTTAATCAGGAGATAGTGCTACTCTCCTTGTGCCCACGCCCCACTCACCATAAGGAGCGACTCCTGCATTCCCTTTATGTGGTCTGGGCATTAAAGTTTTACTTGGCCGCTACACGAGAGGTACGTAATACGGATGTCTTGTTCATGATGCCAGAAGGGCCAAGGAGGCGCCTGGCAGTTGCCAGGTCCACTCTTAGTAGGTGGATCAGGCAGACAAGCATACTCCTGCAAGGGGAAGGAGGCACCCTTCTGGTGATGCCTTCTACACAATTTTGGTTTTGTTGCACTGTTTCTAGTTGTGTGCATTATGCTTAGGCTAGCGTTCTCCCATCCTGGGACTGTGGCTGAACTGCTTTTTAATTAGCTGAGGAGATCCTGCTACAGCTTGCCATATATAGGCCAAGAGAAGCTAGTTTTATTTTGCAGTCCCTGCCTATGGCTGAGATTAACCCACGCGTTACTATTGGTGGTGCACCGGAATGGAAGGACAAGAAAGAACCTTTACCAGTACACACATTTGTCCTATACTAATTTTCCTATACTAGTTATCTAATTGATGCAAAAAAAAACTATGAGGTTCACCACTAAAAGCTGGCAAACAGAAAAGGTGCTCACTAGGAGTCGTCAAGCCAAACTGATGTTGACTTAAATAGGGAAAACAAAGATACAACATTCTACTTGGTAAATGCAGAAACTAGCGAAAACCCAGCGGATGCCGGCAAATCGTTTCTTAAATGACCCCCAATATACCACAAGGAAATCTTCAGGGCAGGAGACACAGATACAAACAAATAATGCAAATGCTATTACTATATACTATACATTCCTTTTTTTATTACTTACCTTTCATCATGGGGTGCTGTCCCACGTCGTCCGACTGTTGTTGTCTTCAACTGAAAGTGAGCGGGGGAAGCCAGGAGCAGGGCAGAGGATCGATGTCCTCAGCCCCACTCCTGGCTTTCGTCTCTCACTCCCAGAGCAGCAAGGGCGCTTTTATACTGGCTGAGTGAGCATTTGTCAGCTCACTTGCCAGTATGAAAAGCTCACCCCCGTGCGGGCCAGCGAGATGTCAGAAGCCTTGCGTAGGGCAGAGATTCAGTGTTCAGACGGGTGTGTGGCAACAGTGATGTGCTGTAAGCATACTGTGACGAGTGTGAGAGCAGGGAAGGGGTTTCAGAGCTGCATAGAGAGACAACCAATCAGGACGTCTGGGCAGGGAGTGGGGGGTGTTGCAATTTTTGCTCCCCTGAAGGTTGATTGATGGACCAAGTCAGCGGGGTGAGGACTTAAAGCTGAACGAGGAAGCGGTTTTCCTCACTAAGGAGACCTACAGAGGACGAATCAGAGTGCTATCTATTTTTAACTTTTGACTTGCAAAACACTTTAAATAATTTATGTACACGCGTGACAAGAACTGGTAAAAGGACTAAAAATGGATGCAGAGTGCTGTAACAGAAGTTCACCTTTCACGGTGAATAACATAGGCAGAAAAAAGAAGTTAAAGAGATCACCTCAATGTAGAGGAAACGCAACATACAGCAGAAAATGTACAACAAAGACTACACACAGATATATGTAACAGTGCCATCCTCTGTCATAAAAGTAAACTGCATTAATCTAGTAATATAGATGCGGATCACACTAAGCTAAGTCTGTTGTATCTCCCACACCCCTTATAAACAGATGAGGCTTAGTCTGTCAAAGCCATCTTCTTTAAAAGCCTTGAGTGTCTTTCTGCGGTTGGGGACTGGGTAAGGATATCTGCAATCATATTCTCAGTAGGGCAATACAATAACTCAAGAAGTCCCTGCTCTTTAAGAGCCCTCAGAAACTTCAAGAGGCCATGGGCATACAAACCATAGAGTCAGGGAAGGCAACTGCTACGGGGCCAATGGCAGGAGGGGGCCAAATGCAAACTGCCTCCCCCACCTTTGACAACAGCATCGGACTGGGGCACAGCAGTATGCAGTGTTTGAGCGCTGTCAACAAAGAGAGATGTAGGTTCTGCAGGGCACAGTGTTTCCCCCTGGCACCATTTGTATAGAACACTCAAAGAAACAAGCACCCTAGGAAGAAATGGACCTCACTGGGCCCCACCGACCTGGGCCCTGCAGCCAATGGGTCTGGGGTCCACAAGGAGAGTGCACTCTCGGTGCCCAACTTTCAGTTACATGCAAAAATTATTGGCTTATTTTTATGACTATTTTTTGGATGCACACAGACATTAAACTTAGTGGTATTGTTTGTAAATGGATAAGCTGTGCTCTCCTGCGATAGATCAGTGACACCCAGCATTACCCCCTGCTTCTGTCATGGAAAAATGGACAGCAAAGTATCTGCTATCTCCCTTTTGGCAATGGGGACCCCCAAAGGGCTCCACAGTTTGTCGGCCGACCAGGGGTTTCCCATTTAACCTGATGAACCAGGCCGTGTCCTTTGACTGTCAGACACTTCACAGATAAGAGTCCTCCTTCTAGACCAGGAACATAAAGCACATCCTTCACTGGTATGTCTAAAATGTGTCCTGCATCATTGGGGCATACAAAGGTTCCATGCCCATATCCCTATGAATGTATTTTACTTCAATCTGCAAGGTAAATCGTCTCTTTGTTATTCAGTTCATGTTCTGTGAAAAAGCTTCTATCACTTGTTATGTGAGGGCACCACCCTTGAACTGTATGGTTGTCACTTTAAATGTGGCATTCCAGTTCCCTTTGCATGGTTTAGAAATTGTGGCTTTGACCTTCTGTTTAGTGTAAGAGGGGCACTGCCTCATTTGCTCTGCTTTCCATATAGTACAGTCTCTTTTTATGTGTCCCTGTTTTTGTCAGCTAAAGCACACCCTGGTTTTCTTCATGTGTAACCTTGTGTCATACACAAGATCCTTTATTACTCATCTATGAGCCTGGTCTTTACAAATGCTAGTGTCAGATCTGTCTCAGGTTATGTCTCCAGCGCATTGATCAGTGCAGTGTATGTATTGGGTACAACCTGGCTGCGGCGTGACTGTCTGTTATATTCTCACCGACTGATCTGAATTGTGTGATCACTTCCATCATGGCATTTATATGCCGGCTGCATGCCCTGCTCTCTGTTAAGCCTTATTTTGTACAGTTTCATCAGCAGAAACAACTTGCTGTTTAAATAGGATTCCTTATGCAGCCTTTTCAGTACATCCCACATGCCTTTTGCTTTATTCTCACTGCATATGTGAATAAGTTGATCGTCTTCTACTAGTAAGCTTATGATGGCCTGTGCCTTACTGTTTTTACTGTCCCACTTCTAAGTATTGTCCAGTGGCTTATCTGTAGTGATAACCTCCCACAACTCATCTTTGTATAATACCATTTCCACTTTAACCTTCAATAGCTGCTAATTGTCATTGTTCAGCTTGGCCACTGAGAGGTCTGAGCTGCTGGTCATTCTCCCTAATTTTTTGTATATAATAGTCTTACTTGTATACAGAAGATGTCTCTGTGGAAGATTCTTTATGTCAATCTCCACATTAGCCACACTTCCATTTGGGGCTTTGCTCTGCCTGGGCCTCATCTGGTCAGTGGGCTTTATCCAATCTCTGGGGCTTCATTCGGTCACTGAGCCCATAACCTGTTGCACAGTGTGCAAAAGATCATTTTTTGGACCCACCAGACAAAATAATTCTTGGAGCCCACAAGAAGAAATTATTGGAGCCCACCCTTCAGCTTAAGCAAACTGACCAAACAACAGAACAAAGAACAATCCAGGCTAACCAGAAGCAAAGTTTTAGTATTGGATCTCACTGCCCTGATGTTGGCCCTGGTTCAGTGCCTAGGGCCTACCGGAGGATCCTCTGGTGAGTCAGTCCGACACTATGGGAATGTGCCAAGTATTTTTTAAATCTGCTCAGGGCAGGTGTAAAATATTCAAACGAGTAGCAAAAACTAGTGGCAAAACAGTGCTGAATTACACAATCAAATTTTTCAATTTTTATTTTTTAAAGAAGACAAGTAAAATACATCAGTGAAGAAAATAAAGCATGTTTTTTTTGCTGAATCACATTTGATAAAGATGTAGTATTTTTTTTACTAAAGCTTTGCTAAATCGAGGCCACATTGTGTAAGTGTGACTGGGAGACTCCTGAATGGGAGGCATATTTCTCCAAGTAAAAGGTAAATAAAAATTCTCATGGTAGTGAAATATTCACATTTTAAGAAAAAGCCTGAGAATTTTACTCTTGCTGAATCACCAGCTAGAATGATAATGAAGGTCAATGGTACTTTTTACTACAGGTTAAAAAAGGAGTAAAAGGTTCCTTATGTTTCTTAGGAGTAAAAAAGTGCCATTATTTTTTTTGTCTGCCTAGTTGGCGATTCTTTTCTCAGAAAGTGATTTTCTTACTACCATGAGAATGTTCAGGGAATATTTAGTGTGGAAAACGTTTTCTCACTAACTTCTCATGTCTTTTGCACCTGTGTCAGGCTTCGGGTTGCAGTTGCACCAAGCATTCTGTTGGAGATGAGACAGACTGATTGGCGAGATCAGCTATACAGACTACATAACAAAAGCAAAGCTGGTAGTTATAGCCAAGGGTCAGAGGAGCCAGAGCAGGTCCAAAGCCAAGCCAGTGTGGATAATCAAGAGAGTTGTCTGAGACAAAAACAGAAATAACAAATACTGTGTCTACTAAAGCAGGGGCAGCTATAGACAAAAGGGATACAACAGGCCTGTTTTGCTAGAGCTGTCACTGGCTGACCACCCAGGGAACCAGGAGATTGACACTACTTGTTTTTTCAACAGGGCCCCTAAAGCTGAGGATGCACGGCCCTCAAGACCTCCGCAGTCAAAGGCCTGGTGGGAAGGGAAACAATAGTCTAATAAAGGAAACACAGATACGGAGGCGAAACAAAACACATAAAGTACAAGAGGCAGAACAAAACAAATACATGAGAACAAATGCACAGACCAGTAGCCAGTGAACCATCAATAACTATTAAAGTGGAAGTACAAGCCTTTTTGTTAACCCCAGCTACTCCTCCCTCCCCTGTGCTTAGCCCAATTTGGGTTTTAAAATAACAAAACAACTCACCTGACCAGTGACATCATACTGCTGCATGGGATTGGGTGACTGACCTGTCACTCAAGGTTCCATCTTCAGTATCCCTGCAGATTGCCTGGTGCCCAGTGAGTTGTTTTTTTATGTTAATGCTCAAATTAGTCTTAGTACAGTGGAGGGAGGGGTGGCCGAGGTGCTTCCTCTTTAACTGTGTTGTAGACAAGAACTGTAATCTGTGGGGACAAGAAACACGCAGCCACTGCACACCAGTCAAACTGTAATCATTGGATTCCCTGATAGAGGCGGGGGTTGTAGTCACGGCACAGCCACACAGATCTCTTTTCAAACTGCATATAACTTTATTTCAAACAGCTCAGCATAAGGGTTCACTTCTCAGCATTTGACAAATACTTTAACAGTCAATTACTCGCCCCCTCTTGGGGCTGGGCACAAGTCACAATGCCAGATGTAAAACGTCTCCCAAGGGGCCAGCAAGGCGTGGGCCACGCCACCGCATAGTCACTACTACGGGGGTTTCGCTTGCCTCCTCCTGACACTTGCTTCAACTTTCCACTCAGGGTCACCCACAGCAGCTGGGTCTCACTTTTCTCACTTTTCTCACAGTGCACAGGCGCAGACCAGCCCACAGCAAAGTCACTTTCACTGGGGTTTCCCCTGGTTACTCCAGTCATCAGTTCGGGCAGTAGACCTCAGATCCCCCTCATGGGGTTGACTCGCTTCCAGTAACCCTGCATCAGTCCCTCTCCCCAGGCCGGAGCAAGGAGCTCACACACTGCTAGGGGACAGCTCACCTCAGGATCGCTCGGTTGGCCAGGGAGGACCTCCTAAGGTGCACACTGGTCTCAGGGTGCACTGGGGCCTATTCTCTCATCGGCCCAGGTGTCAGCCTCCCGCCTTCGCTCTGCTCCAGTGTGGGCTCTTTCTCTCGCTCAAGCACACGGTGAGCAGGCTGTTTATATTTCTCCCACCCAGGAAGACATCTAATGGCCAGTTTATATATTGCAATTGTCTTTCAGTACTTTCCAAGACTAAACCTGAGAATGGTACGTGGAGGCTGATTCACTACTAACGCCAGGTATTGACATATGAGTGTCTGTATAGTAGCGCTTATAGTGACCGCTAGTAGACGCTGTAAGCGGGTATTGGGCGCTATAACAGAGCATCTCGGTCACTGTAGTATAAGTCATATATTGCACTTTACCTGCTGTGCAGTGAAAGGACCATACTCGCCACCACCTCTCGATCTGTTGCCTCTGGTCCCCTGCCACCGCATTTTTCCCTTCTGTCAACTCTGCCTGGTCTTCTTCCGCGGCCTGGCTCCCCAGCATCTCTTCCACCACTACCTGGTCCCCGCCTCCTAAAACCTCCATTGTTGCCAGGTCCAACGGTGTCTCCTCTGCTGCTGCTTGCCCCCTCCCTCCAGAGCCTCTGCCGCTGCCTGTTCCCCCAGCTCCTCAGGTGTATTGTCCACCACTGCTGATTCCTCCACTGCCTGGTCCCCTGCTGCTGCCTCCTCCACTGTCTGGGCCCCCCAGCTGGTGTGAATTGTATCTAGAAAAGGGAACAGAGCCAGATTTAGGTTGTCCATCTTACAAGGCAGTTCTTTTACAAAGGCCCTTTAACCAACATCACATGCTCTGCCACTCAATTTGGGCTTGTCTGGAACTTATGGACCCCCCCAACCTTAAGGACCAGTCACACTTGCACCATCTGAGACAGGGCTTATAATGCTCTTGCCAGCGACAACACTCTCAGCCGCCTTAACCCTCCTCATCAATGCTGTGCGCTAAAGCCAAAATCAAGACAATTCCACTTCATGAGAACCTACTGTATGTGTCCCAGCAGTAGAGGAAAAATTCAAGTGGCAGTTGAGCAATCAATTTATATATAAGCAGCATGAGTGTGCATATGGTTGGACCATTAAACACAAAAACCTTCTTGAACTGTTGTGCGCCACCTTTATCTGCAGCCCAGACAGGCTATTACTGTCCCACAGGGTTACCAGGGCATCACTGGTGGGTACCAGGACTCAGGTGCCCCTTCATCACCAAAATCTCAGCTATGTTTAGCTTATCAGTGGCATACCAAGTGCAAACATTTTGGCATAATATTTCTGTGAATGACCCCCTTATATAAGCCAGTACTATTTGCATCTAAGTATGGGGTGGGCCCATAGAGCCATTTCTTTTGGTGTGGCCCAGGACCTAGATTTTGAGATGCTTTGAAAGCCCTAATCCATAGAGACATGCTACTGGGGTTTAAAGGTTATAATCTTGTGGGTTTTATTTGCTCACAGAGAGTCTTTAGGTTGTTTATGATATTTTGGTTACATTTAGATTTACATTAGGGTCATTACTTTTCTATAGCTGTTTTACAGTAAAAGTATTGGTTTCTTGTCATGAAGCAAACAGCTGAGTGGATGGCTCATTTCTTAGCTTTTTGAGTAGTCGCATTTTGCTGTCTCCTCACTTATTCCTGTCTTCAGTCAAGATTACTGGCTGCACCCACTTCATTCCTTTAAATGGATGGGGCATGATAAGGGCTGCTACACCCCCTACATTGTAGTTAATGGAGTGGGCATGGCCAGTCATCGTGACTGACGCAAAGGCTGCTCAAGGCTGTGAAGACGGTGGGGACAAGATGCCTGTAAGGTTCAAACTACCAGCATCACCCGATTCAGCTGCGCGGGACTATAGGTTAGTATGTGCTTTTTTTGTGTTTGCCCGTACAGGGGCTTTGAGTGATTTGGTAACTGGTCACAGGCCACAATGAAATGTAATGGTTTATAAGTTTAATTTTTTTTATTTTCAACATCATAAATTTGATTTTAATGAATCCAGATACCTACAGATACCTACAAAAGCTACCCCTGGGCCCAACACCCCCCCCCCCCCCCCCCCATAAATATAGTTCCATGCACAAGTTATTAAAAAATTATATGACCTTATTCTGTCAGATTCTCCATTAACAGAGATTTCACCCAGTGTCTCTGATGGTGTTGTACAAGGGATGTCCCCCTTTATTGCTGTCTGGGTTTGTTCGGATACCTCCCCCAGTCAATGTTACCAAGTTGATCAAAGCTACTGTTGTCACTCTTGAAAATGTGACCCCTCCTATATTTCTTGCTACCTCCTGTTCTTAGTCTATATTTAACACCCTTTATGCCCTGGTTCTATGTAGGCCTGCCACAATCCCCACAGCAGGTCCACATCCAATGGCTCTGAAGGCCACATGTGGCCCCAGGGTCACAGGCTGAGCATGTATGGGTTAACGTTTGCATAAACTTTTACTTATGTCTTTTGTGGTTTACAGCCATCTATAGCTATGTCTTTATACTGTATAAGCACACTAAAAAACTGCTAATAAAAGCAATGCACACTCTTATACAACCCATCTGTTAATATACGCATGGTACATACAATGAATCAAAGGAGCATTTCCTCCAGCTCTGCGGTGCCAGGCCCTTCGTCTGATGTCTTCATGTTCTACATAAATGTTCTCCCCAGTCATTTTGTCTGGTCCTTTATGGACATAAAGGATAAAAATCCAGTGTGTATTTACTGATATTCCCCTATCAAATCACAGATGTGACACCAATTAAGCAGACTATTTTACTCATCTCTTTATTTGTTCGCTGAATGTTGTTTCTATTTCCCCCGAGGCATCAGTCCAAATTCAGGGATTTCCGGGATTGAATTAAGTCCATGATGTTCTGTTTTTTTTAAACACTACTGCCCATTGCATATATTCCCCGTTTACTAAGTTCTTAAAAAAGGAAACTGTCTCCTTTCTTTTCATTATATGCTGGGTAATTGATAGTCTCTATCAGGGGTCAGGATTTGCATAGGAATTAAGAGCAGCAAATTAATTTCATATTCTGTTCACATCTCAATTATTCCTACAGACCTTTGTCTGTGTCTCTGGCAGAGAGAATCATCAGCTGCTCTTCAGCGAGCAACATCTGTGCAGTTAATAATTTGATAAACAACTAATACAAATCGTTTCTGAATGATCTGCCAAGCACACGATTGATTTAACCAATTGTCGAGGCTTTATTTTAACTGACGCAATGTCTTTGTAGATCACTAAAATGCATCATCATTGCTCCTTGTGGTGTAGAACCAACCACAGTTGGTGCTCATATTAATAAAGAAACATATGAACATTAAAGATATTTTATAAAATACATTAATGATATTTCAGATACATGTCTTTTTAACTTAAATGGAGGTGTAGAGGCAGAGAAGCAACAACACATTTTTGGGTCCCCTGGCAATCATACAGAAATATAAGATATGAATGAATACTGTATAAATGGTGGTCTATAAATACAGACATTGGTTGACCGTGAAGACACATATTAGACACTTGCACCACTGTTGACCTGGCCAAATCTGTCCCACCCTATTTTGGCCCTCTCACTTGTGAATTGGTTCTTGGTGTGAGACCCATGGGAAGGATGGATATGATAGAAAAACAAGTTGAGTGCAGTAACATCAATAGACCACTAGATGGTAAGACAGGATAAGGAATGGAATTAACATCAGTATTAGACAAGAGTAAACAGGTGTAAAGTAAAGATACATTTTATTTAGGGATGCCCCTCAAGATTGGTAGAAACAGAAATGGAGGGAAGTCATTAGAAACATGGAGAGGAAACAGGGGGCATATAGGCTATAGTTGGGTTTGAGATCAGGGTTGTTACCACCGGAGGTAGAGAAACACAGTGCCTGGAAGATCCGTGGCCTACCAGAACAAGGTACAAGAAGGACCTAAACCACCCTTTCTAATCAGCCTTGTGAGAGCTGTAGAAGTACCCGTTGTTGCTGTGAAATTGTTGATCAGTGGATTGTACTGCCTGGAAGTATTTGTTGGATTCCGATAATAAATATAAATATATACAAATATGTAACATAAATATAAATGTGAAAAGAAAGAAAAAAAGAATATAGAAAGAATGAGATAAAAATAGATTGAATGAAGAGACTAGACATAAGCTTTAAAGAGATTGTCCAGGCTAAAAATTAAAAAAGCCTATACTCACTTTTTGTCCTCCACAGCTCCTCTGTGTTCCTCAGTTTAACTGCCAGTGTGGCGACCTCTGTCAGGGGCAGCCGGGGGGCGTTTCTGCCCTCACACATCTACGCCATTCATTGCAATAAAGGAGGCATGTCAAGGCAGCTTTGGTGCACCCCTCCCTACCATGTGCCCTCTATTGCAATGAATGGAGTAGGCATGTTAGGGGGGAGTGAAGCAGGCCTGGTCAACACCGCTGCACTGAAGGACTAAATCGCTGCTTCTCTGGTAACAGAATGAAGATGGCAGAACTGCAACATGCCAAATACCTGCCTCAGGATGCTTGTTTCAGTCTTTTATCCTGGCATTTCTGGCCTGCTTGACAAGGAAAGAAATAATGAAATGAAAGCAGAAATAAATATAATAGATGACATATAAAGAAAGATAGCAATACAAAATAAATAAAATTGAAAATAAAATAAAAAAAGACAGATAACTATAAAAAATAATAAGTAAATCAAGAAAGAAATACATAAATTGAATAAAAGGAATGAGCTAATAAACAGAGAAAGAGGGTGAAAAAATCAGAGTGCTCCTAAACTGGACCAATAGCCTGGCACAGTGGGAAAAGAAAGGTAGCGGCCATTTTGGAGCCTCCTCTCCCTGCATCTCAGCCATGCTGCTGCCTTGATTTAACTGACATAACTGACCATGCCCAGTAACAGGAAGCCTAGCAACACTTCCTGTTTGCAGGTGGCCAAAACCCAGGATTTTGGCTTAAGTTTTGTGTCTTGCTCCTGGGGCATCCCGATTTGGGATGTGCTGCTGTGTGAAACTCCGCAGTTCGCTCATATGGCACATGCACGGGCTCTCATTGTGTTTGTTGTGCATATTTAATGTTCGGCAAATGGCTCTGTTTACGGCAATTGGGAGTGAAAGTGCCCGCATCACCAGCAGCAGGCATGCTCCTACCCTCATCCTATCTAAAAGGCTAGGGCCAACAGTATGCTCACACCTCAAAGATGCTGAGGATGTGGCAGCTCTCACTCCCCATTTTGTACAGCGGAGAGCGAGCCACTGGAAGAGGGGAGTTTTGTTGCTCCCTGGAGGGTATCACACAGCCGATTTGGGATGAGCTAAGGCCAATGCCATCCTGGAATCTTATAGATTCCAGTGCTGGACACGTTGAGTTTTGTTCCACTTTAAACTGGTGTATTGCTATTTGAGCCAAATAATATTTAATTCCAGTTCCAATGGGAATAGGTACCGTATATACTCGAGTATAGGTCGACCCGAATATAAGCCGAGGCACCTAATTTTACCACAAAAAAATGGAACAAGTTATTGACTCGAGTATTAGCCGAGGAATTGGAGTTGACACACAGAAAGAGACACACACACACACAGAAAGGGACACACACACAGAAAGAGACACACACACAGAAAAAGACACAGACACACACACACACACACACACACACACACAGAAAGAGAAACACACTGTGGGTACCTGCTGCTGCTGCCGCCGCTCTCAGACGCGCAGGTGTCGGGGGTCAGGGTTTGGCCGAGGTTACCCTGCAGAGGGGCAGCGGGGTCCCCCTCCCCTCCTCCTCCTGCCGCCGGTTGCTCCATTCAGCTCTGCCTGGCAGCCGCCAGCCGCCGCCGTTCTCATACACACTTGGACCAGTGACCCGACCGGTTTTCTCGGCAGTCGATTGATCGGGTCTGAGGTCAGCGTTCTCATGCACTAGTGAATCCCATTAGCGGGCTTCGATTGATCATGGCTGCGCTGTGCGTGTGTCTCCTGTAGGTGGCACTGGAGCCTGCGTCGCCGGCACTATAAAAGCGTGATGACGACATAGGCTTTCCCTTTCCTCAATCAGCAGCGAGGTAAGGAGATGGCGGCTTTACAGTTTAGATAGAGGAATCCGCCCCTGGACTCGAGTATAAGCCGAGACGGCTTTTTTCAGCCCAAAAAGTGGGCTGAAAAACTCGGCTTATACTCGAGTATATACGGTATATCGTTTTAATAAATGATTAAGCCATACAATTAATGTAATAACATTACATTACAATTACAATTACATTGTACTACTGTACATCCAGGCTGTTATACATGGAATAAGAAGCCTTGTTCGGTAAACCTAGAAGTCTCATAAACCCTGGAGATGTTGCAAGGTGCATTCACTTAAGGTTGCCTGGTGCATTCACCTAAGGTTGGCTAATGGACAGTTCCATCTTTTATACCCAAACATATTATGTATGATTAAAAGGTTCTCCCAATTTCTAAAGAGCTCATTTTTACTCCATTAAATTAAAAAATATTTACCCGGCAGCTTATCTGTGTCAGACACATGATCTTTGCTCTAGTGCCCCGTGCTGCCTACAGTGCCTCACCCCTGATTCTGACCACCAATTTAATCTTGAGGCTTGTGTCAGGTTGACTATCAGACAAACTATCAGAGATAATTTAGGATTGAGTCCTCCACACTGTCAGTCAAGCTCAGCTCACTGCAAAGCAAGGCACATAGTGTGCTTGCATCACTCAGCCCTGCCACTCCCATCACAAAACAGCATGAGGAACATGAGGTGAAGCTTTAATTCATAATTACTCTGGCAATATAGCTTCATTTTCAGAAAGGAAAAAGAGAACATTGCCATGTGTAGCCCTTTCTCAATGGGAATGCTTTTGAGTGTGCCAGGACAATTACTATAACTTCACCAATACCTCTGCATTATGGGGCGAAATAGTGGATAAGGTCCACAACAGCAGTCTGAAATAAATGACAAGTGCCACTATGGGCAGAACAAAACTAAACTAAAATCTATACTCTCCTCCGCAGTATATCCCTTCCCAGTCTGAAAAAAATCAATTGAACTTGTATTCAGTCTTGTTGAGATGTAAACTCCCCAGTCACAATGGAACTCTGGGATATGTGTCTGTCAAGGTACTTATTCATCCAGGTCATTGTGTATCTGTAGGAATAGCAGTTGAATACAGTGGTGGGATCAGGAGTGCCGCTCTCTGTTGCATTTGAACACTGCAGGAACCTGGAAAAATGTTAGTAGCCCCATCCCAGACTTTTTGCTTAGGTAAGCACTGCCAGGCATCCCAAACTGATGCCCCCTTCCTCCTTGGAGAAACTGATAAGTGATCCAAAAGTCTTGAATGTTGGAAACCTTGGGGGTTATTTAAGAACAGATAGCGCCAGGTAGTGCCTCGTAGCGGCAGGCAGCATCTGGTGAACGCCGGGCGCTGTACACAAAACCACATTTAAGAAAGCGAATCTGGTGAGCGCCTCTAACAGCGCCATGTAGCGTCACATGTATTAATACAGGTGGCTCAGCGTATGGTGCCTGTGCTCTAGGCTTAGGAGCACCATGTAGTACCTGTCGCTCAGTGCCGCTCTCCCATACATTTCAATGGGTCTTCATTAGTTGTGTATAAATAGCGTGTTTGGCAATTTATATTTTGCTCAAATCATTGGGGTCGATTCAAAGAAACATGTAACAGCTTTGATTTTGGTGCCGATCATCCTATTTTTCCCGTACGCTCGTGCGTTCGTATGAACTTGCGAGTGATTCTATAACCAAATACGTTTCTATCCTAAAATGTACGTCCGTTCGTATGGCAGTTCGGGAATCAGACCTATGTCAGTTTCCATCCTGAATTTTCCGTTTCATTTCTCAGGTTGCAACATTGGTTTTGCCCTTTTTCCTTTTTTGTCTGGACGTAAATCCTTCTGATCTTGCGGCTGCGCACTACAAACCTACCTCATTAAAGTGCATTCTAAATATTTGGTCTTTTATTTTTCTTTATTTCATTCATTTTGTAGTAACCAACCATTAATGAATGCATTTGCATAAGTAAATCTTACTTTGTTTAATTTTTAGTTAACTTGCATTTTTTACTTGAGGATTTAATTTAAATATTTTGGCTTCAAATGGTACAACTTAAAATTTTGGGTGTGGTTACCCACACCCTCTACATACAGATTTGCTCTCAAAAATTAAAAAACACCCAGCAACTTCTGCATGTTATGAGCCTAGAAACAGCCAAGATGGCGGCTCAGGTATTCTCGGGCAGCCTGCAAACAGAAAGGGCCTTGTGACTGTGTTGCTCTGCATTCTTTGATTTCTGACCTTTCCGTGCCCCCAGCTCTGCTGTGTCTGTGCAAAATACAGCAGTAACCCACATCCTGCACTTTATCCAGCTCTCCTCTCCTCAGTAAGTGTGATGCATCTGACCAAAGATGTGCTTAAATAATTAAACAAAGCAAAGGTAAACAACTACACCAATAAATTCAATCTAAAAATATTATTCTAGTACATCAATTTAAAAATAAATAACAAAGGACATAAGTTTCTTTAATTAACGCAAATATATGGATGTATTGCAAAATAAAGGTTTACATGCAAAGGACTAATTAAGGTCCACATTAAAATGCTTTTATAAGGCATACATGAAATGTATTGAATCAGGTATGCATTGCCATACAATTTATGGCCTCGGCCATGCTGATACATGCAGTTCATTGGAGCTCAAGACGCGCAGACTCCTCCACATAGCCAAAAAACCTGTTCAAGAACAGCAATCCGACTGCTAAAAGGTGTCGCCAGTGGCTTTCTTTTAAAACGGATTTAGAGGTTTGAAAACTGTTCTCTGAATCACACCTAAACACATCCGATTATCCTAAGTTTTACGTTTTGATCCTAAGTTTTAGGATTTGATCCTAAGTTTTAGGATTTGATCCTAAGTTTTAGGATTTGATCCTAAGTTTTACGTTTTGATCCTAAAATTTAGGAACGAACTTGCGATGATCGTAAGAGCATATACGCATTCGTACGTAGGCTCGTGCGAGTCGGAAATGGCCAAAAAAACAGGAAAAAATGACTAACACCCACCCAAACTTACGATTCTCGATCCGAAATCAATTAACTTTTGCTCTTTGAATCGAGGGGATTGTGTGACCTCACCTGGCTGTAAACAAACACTTTTATACATTTTCTGGACTTTTTATATTTTTATGCAGAATTGTATTTACAGGTCTGGTACTAAAGTGTTATTGTCCCAGTGTTATAACATTGTCATTCCATGTGTTTTCGCTTTGTTACTGGTGGATATGTGTTCAAAAACAGACTTTGATCACACAGCGTTTGGCGCTCTATGCTACAGCGCCCAGCTTTAGAGCACCGACGCTGTGTGTGTAGTTTTTTGTTAAATATGGTGTGGAGCGCTGAGTGCCACTGAGCTGGCGTTACCTCTCAATCGCTGAAGCGCTATACTGTTGTTAGACACAACACACATCACATTCATCAATGCCGGCCAGGTTACTACAACGATCGCAACGCAACACTAGGTTACAGCTCCACTAGGTTACAGCGTCTAACAGCATTCGCTCTAAGCACCGCTATACAGGCGCTCATCTGGCAATACCTGGCGCTAGTAGTGAATCAGCCTCTTTAAATATGCTAATTTTAGCAGCTCAAACAGTACATTTTAAGTACAACTAAAATACTGCAAAAACAGCCAGGGGGCATTTTACTTTGCTTCACACCCTCTCCCTGCAGCGCTGGACAGCACATACTCACTACTTTCTCCCTCAGGCCAGCTTCCATCTGCAGCCCCAAATGATAGTCCTTAGTCCTAGTTATTGCACAGCCCTGTGTCCTGCATAAGGGCTGCCCAGGGTAGAGGGAATGAGGTGGGCCCTCCCATGGTGCAGGGACTTCAGGATGCCCAGTGCTGACACCTGCCCTGCTCATTAACAGTTATGGCCAGGTGAGCTGGTATCTGACCAGGGTTGCCCCCAAGGATTTGCCAATCTATTCTGTTTAGGTTAAATGGGGAACTTGTGTGCAAGGCTGAGAAATTAGGTAATTTTAAACTTTTTGCATGGGGTGAATGCAGGGGTTATTGTTATCTATAATATTATATGTGGCCACTTTTAAGGTGTATTTATATCTTCTTTTCTTTAACATCATCTGTGTTATAATAGCTGTAAAACCTTGCACTAACTCAAGGGCTGTTTCACTGTAATACCTCAATATATTTGACAATAAAAAAAAAATGTGTTTCTGATACCGTCAAGTGTGAATTTTGAAAACAGACTTTTAGACAAGTAAAAGTCCTTCAGCATTTTAAAATCCCCATCCTGCTCTTTGCCATGTTTTGGTTCAAAATGTGCCCGTAGATGTAAAACATTAAAAAGCAAGACAACACAATGTATTCTAAAAGTCAAGTATCTTATGTATAAACATTTCACATAATGGCCACAAAATAATAAAACACCAAACATCATAAAAATGGTCTCTGATCTGCATTATAATAAATAACAATATCATCATCAATTTCTGTCATTGGGCACAGAGGTCCTCAACTAGTAAAAAAGTGGAGCTATCCCAGTCTTGGGTTACCACCTTGATTTGGGGTGCCGTACTGCGTTAAACCCTCACAGTTCACCCCAACTTCCCAACAGTCCCCCAGGCTCACGATGCATGTGCATGCTCTCATCCAATCAGCGCCCGACAGTACGCAGTGCATATTAATACATTTGGGGGGGGGGGGGGGGGGGTTTCAATGGGACCAAGTATAGTGAGAGGATTGAATGAATTCCAGCACCGGCTCAGGGTGAAGTGCCAGCCCAGTCAGCCCCAAAGCAGTGCACCCCACTGGGAATTCTCCCTGTGCTCCCTATAGCCAGTATGCCTATGCCTGTTTGCGAACTACAATCCCATCTGTACCTTTAGTCAGGTCATGATTTGCTAAGAGCAGAGCTATGGCCTAAATCTGGAGCACCACAGTGGCATAACTAAATGTGATGGGGCCCTGGTGTGAACATTAGATGGGGCCTTTTCAAGGCTCATACAGTCATTTTTTTCTTTCGGTCTTTTAAATCAGTTGGATGCAGCTATACAACTATGCACTGAAACAGACACATACCCCTCGATTCAAAGAGCAAAAGTTAATTGATTTCGTATCGAGAATCGTAAGTTTGGGTGGGTGTTAGTCATTTTTTCCTGTTTTTTTGGCCATTTCCGACTCGCACGAGCCTACGTACGAATGCGTATATGCTCTTACGATCAGCGGAAGTCCGTTCCTAAATTTTAGGATCAAAACGTAAAACTTAGGATCAAAACGTAAAACTTAGGATCAAATCCTAAAACTTACGATCAAAACGTAAAACTTAGGTTAATTGGATGTGTTTAGGTGTGATTCAGAGAAACCTCTAAACGCGTTTTAAAAGAAAGCCACAGCCGACACCTTTTAGCAGCCGGATTGCTGTTCGTGAACAGGTTTTTTGGCTAAGTGGAGGAGTCTGCGCGTCTTGTGCTCCAATGAACTGCATGTATCAGCATGGCCGAGGCCATAAATTGTATGGCAATGCATACCTGATTCATGTATGCCTTATAAAAGCATTTTAATGTGGACCTTAATTAGTCCTTTGCATGTAAACCTTTATTTGGCAATATATTTGCATTAATTAAAGAAACTTATGTCCTTTGTTATTTATTTTAAAATTGAGGTACTAGAATAATATTTTTAGATTGCATTTATTGGTGTAGTTGTTTACCTTTGCTTTATTTAATTATTTAAGCACATCTTTGGTCAGATGCATCACACTTACTGAGGAGAGGAGAGCGGGATAAAGTGCAGGATGTGGGTTACTGCTGTATTTTGCACAGACACAGCAGAGCTGGGGGCATGGAAAGGTCAGAAATCAAAGAATCCAGAGCAACACAGTCACAAGGCCCTTTCTGTTTGCAGGCTGCCCGATAATACCTGAGCCGCCATCTTGGCTGTTTCTAGGCTCATAACATGCAGAAGTTGCTGGGTGTTTTTTAAGATTTGTGAGCAATCTGTATGTAGAGGGTGTGGGTAACCACACTAAAAATTTAAAGTTGTACCATTTGAAGCATAAATATTAAAATTAAATCCACAAGTAAAAAATGCAAGTTAACTAAAAATAAAACAAAGTAAGATTTACTTATGCAAATGCATTCATTAATGGTTGGTTACTACAAAATGATTGAAATAAAGAAAAATAAAAGACCAAATATTTAGAATGCACTTTAATGAGGTAAGTTTGTAGTGCGGAGCCGCAAGATCAGAAGGATTTACGTCCAGACAAAAAAGGAAAAAGGGCAAAACCAATGTTGCAACCTGAGAAATGAAACGGAAAATTCAGGATGGAAACTGACATAGGTCTGATTCCCGAACTGCCATACGAACGGACGTATATTTTAGGATAGAAACGTATTTGCTTATTGAATCACTCGCAAGTTCATACGAACGCACGAGCGGACGTGAAAAATAGGATGATCGTGAGCCAAATCCAAGCTGTTACATGTTTCTTTGAATCAACCCAATAGTGCTTCCTTTCACTAAATGATGCCAAGTGAGCACAAATATGATAAATAAGGTGGAGGAGCAACAATAATGGGTGCCACTTAACCTCCAGGCCCTGGTGCGGTTGTGCCCCCCAATAGTTCCGCCCCTGCTGCCCCCTATTTACATTGGCCTCTGTGCAGCAATACAAGTTTATAGTGGCAGTAAACTTGGACTTTTGAACATAAACTGAAGTAAGCAGACCAGAATAAACAGTGCGTGCTCTGTGCAAAAGTTCTGGATGTGGTCCTCCCAGGACAAAACAAATTGAGTGCTCGCCAATGGACATTGGCAGGATGAAAACACACTATCTGCCTCCCAATGAAGCCCCCATACCCTCCAAAAATCAATCTTGTAAGGCATGATCTGAGCAGGTGATGCTCCCTCCCCCCCAACTGGACCACTTGGTGGTGTTGCTTTTAAAGATAAGAAGGTGACCAATAACAGGCTGGCATCTCACATCATCTGCTGCAGTCCAGTGAAAAATGAAAGAGTGATGCTTTCTTTTTGCAGATTAGAGACCAGTTATCCCAGGGGTCACGTTGCCTGATTAAACATTAAACATTAATCAGCATCCAAACAAGAGACACATCTTTTGATTTTTTTACTTTCAGCAACACAACTAAAGCATTTTTGTTGTGCTTCAAATCCAGCTTTAAGTCAAAAGCAACTGAACTTTGCTCTTTATACTAGAAGGGCTTTTAGCACTGCATGACTTCTTCAGTTCCCAGGGATTTTCCTACCATTGAGATCCACTAAAAAGCCTCTCAGATGAGTGAGAGCATCTTCAAGAATACACAACAAGGCCATTTGTTCCTGACTTAGTACTAATATGGATCTTTCAGGAAACATGTTGTGCACTACATAACCAGAAATGTTCTAAAATGAAACTTTTAGAGGTGGTAAATATACTGCAACTTAGAATGGCCATACTGGAAAATAAAAAACAGACATCATATAAAACAAATGAATAAAACAATATGTTTTTTAATGTTGTATAAGGAACATTATAATTATAAATAACAATTATTGACACAAATCTATGTAGTAAAACATATCCCCATTTGTTAGCTTTTGCAAATACACAAAGAGGTTGTACACCCATGATGCACATTCAGGGCCATATTTATGATGTGCGGCTTTTAGCACCATTTTTGTGGCTATAACGCTGGCATTCCTTTCTTAGTGGCTCTCAACCTATTTACACCAAGTACCCCCTAGTGACAGGAAGTTCCAGCAAGTAACCCAAAGGCATGCCCTATGACTTTTGGAGGGGATGCCTTTGGGGTCCTTGTTTGGAACTTTTGTTAAAAGTGGAACAATTAAGCCACACCCCCTCATTGAGTGATGGATGAGGCCAGTGGTGCTGTGTGGCGCTAACACTTCCTTAATAAGGCTCCCTGATTCAGCATGGTCCATTTGTATACACTAGAAAATGTTTCACAAATTGTTTAACCCTTTAAGTGCCAAGCCCGGAGGTATTTCGGCTTCACTTCTCCGGTCGTTAAGTGCCAAACCTGTAGTACCTACAAGCTGGCTTTCCCCCCTGCTAGTTCAAAAAATAATGTAAAAAACAGTCACCCGACCCCTTGTTCGAACTGACCGGGTCTTCTCTTCACTCTGGGGGTATCTGATTACTCTTCTGGCTTCGGGAGGGGGCAAAAAATAGACCCCCCCCCCTGCTTCGGCCATTTACTCAACTCTGTTTAGAATAAAGGAAACCATTTTCTAAAAAATAATGTATTTATTTTTATTTTTTTTATTTAAAAATATTTTAAAAAACGTAGAAAAATTACAAACAAGACATTTCACGTTAAAGCCTAAACGCTGCAAATAATAACATATATTTTTCCAGGAAATTCCTGCAAAAATCACAGTTGAACAGCTCAAATGGTGAAAAATTACCTCTCAACAGCGGGTGACAAAATCATAAGTAGGCGGGAAATTAAAAGGGTTAAAAGTACCTATGCATGTGGGGTATTGTTCTGCTCAAGGGACCTTGCACTCAGATTTAGCTTGTTTTTTCTTGTTTGCATATTGATTTTTTAGGAAAATGTGTTTTATATTCTGCTTTTTTATAATTTTTTTAAGGAAATCCTGTGCAACCTAAGAATTCTTAGAGGGATTACTTCTAAAACAATGAGCCCACTGCAACATGCTGGGTACGCTTAGAAAGCTTAACATGTGTTATTTCAGGGAATATATGGTTTGTGGGGGTATTCCAAATGTAAAGGGTTGTTTTGGTAGAAAAAGGTGTGCATTTTGTCTGCAGAGCTGACATTTTCAAGTAAAATTACAGTTACGCACATGCATTACTTTGGGGTGTTTGCCAACTCTTCCCTTGAAAGTAAAAAAACAAGTTTTTTCTTGTTTGCATATCGTTTTTTTTAGGAACATGTGCGTTTGACTCTGATTTTTTATTATTTTTAGTGAAACTCTGTGCAACCAAAGAATTCATTGAGGGCTTACTTCCAGAAAACTGCACCCATGTCAACAAATCTGGTACGCCTAGAAAGCCTGAGGTGTTTACCTCCAGAGAATAGAGTTTGTGGAGGGTATTTCAAATGTAAAGAGTTGTTTTTCTTGAAAAACTGCAAGGTGCACATAGTGCATAGCGCAGTTGCAGTTTATCAGAAAATCTCCTAAAGCTCTGTTTCAGATTTATTGACAAACTTACTTTTTTATTACAAAAAACACTACAAATTGTAAATATGCACATATTTCACCTCAAAATATTGACAAACAAGACATGTCATGTTAAAGCCCAGACTGCTAAAAAAACAATATATACCGTAATCTCCCTGGGAATTCCTTTCAAAAATCACAGTTGAACATGTGTGGTACAAATTAGTGAAAAATGGTCTGGTGACAAAATCTCCAGGTAGGCTGGCACTTAAAGTGTTAAAGGATGACTATGCTTTTGCATCACAATAAGGATTTTTTTTTATCTATAGTTGTGCACAGAGGCATTCTGTAGCATGCATATACTACTGACCCTTCCTTATCTCCTGCTACCTGTCACTGGTAATCAACAGGTCAGGCTGGGGTGTTGTGTATGTTGGTGATTGACATCTTAGGGCACTTTCACACATTCTGCTTGGCATGGGCTGCTCTTTTGTGTTACCAGGCAGTCCACAGTAAGTATGGGCCCCATTGAGTATCTTAATGCACCACAGCAGTATGCAGGTAAAGCAAAATGAATGCATTTTACCTGCAATGCCTTTAGATTATATGGGCTGCTTAGATGAGAAACAATCTATTGTTTTCAGTACAATTCTATTCTCAAATTTATTGAGTATCACCAGGGACATAGCTGGGGGAGGGGGGTGTCAGGGGGGTCACATGCTCCGGATGCAGAAGATCAAAACGGGGCTTGAGAACAAGTGGGGGCACCATTTCAAATCTTTGCCCCGGGTGCCAGATAGCCTACAAACTTTAGGCAGTATTTCCTTTGCGGCATTGCTGCCCCTATCGACCTCTGTAAAGACTATGCTGGTGTTTAAAGTAAACCAAAGCCCACCCTGAAATCTATTAGACTCTAGGGTAGACTTTCTCCCTCCTGGGGCATCCGTGTTGGAGGGGGATGCAGCCGGTGCTGTTGGCTGCACTTGGCTTGAGAAGAGTCCAAGATGATTTGACATCAGTGCAGTTGAGCATGCTGATTGGAGGAGAGGCTACGTATGCACCGTAGGACCAGGGAAAGGGTTTTGGTGGGCGACCTGGAGGGGGTTTCACACAGCAGGGCCCCACGGGGACCAAAACCTGGGATAGTCAAAATCCTGGGTTTTAGTCCACTTTGACTTGGGACAGAGGCCTGCTTTATTTATAAATAAGTATATCCATGCCCAGATTCCACCTTGGATGTGTGTGATCAGGGAAGGACTGGTCGTAGGGAGATGCAAGAGAATTCCTAGTAAGCCAGGAGCTTGGGGGGATGGCTGGGTTGCTTCTTCTATTACCCTCATGCGACCCATGCCCCCTTGCTTCTCCCCCCTGCCCCTATTGTTCTGTCCAACTGTACCCCCCCCCCCCAGACCACATCCTGGTCTACATGCTATAGCTTCAGCATCATTGCTGTGAATGTTTTTTCTACCCTCCCCATTATCTGTCCCTGCAATGCTATTGTCTTAGCCATAAAGAACACTTGTTTACTTTCTGGGAAACACATTGCCAGGACACAGCAGGGATGCCACAGAGTGGTCATGGGTTGGTGACTGAAAAAATTCCAGGGTGACTTTTCCAAGTATACAGCACGTCCTGTTTCACTAATATTCTTTACGCTTGGGATATCCCGCCACAAGGTGGCGCAGTGGACTGCAGAAAGACTTGTGGCACCTCCCGGCCCTATTAAAGGACAGGAACCTCCCACAAATTCCCAGTTTCCTTCTGCAGTCTGGACTGTGAAGATAGAAGATGGCTCTCTATATTACGCAGATGAGCGGGGCTTATCAGCCTGCGGCCCTGCAGGACTATTTCCACCCGTTCTGGACCCACTGCCTCCCAGCCTCGGCTGCCTGGTTCGGGTGAAGGTAGTACAGCGCCAGGGTCAGGTGCTGGAGGAGCGCTGCTCCAACCGCAATCCCTGTACCTACAAGGGTAGGCGGTTCGGGCTTATGGTGAGCCTTGTGGGATGCCCCTTCCTGCCTTATTGTGGCCTTTTCCCTGCCCCTCCTCCACTGCCCCCCCCCCTCCCTAGCTATGCATGCCTTGGGTGCGCCTACCGCTGCTCTTCCTCGCCTCGCTCTCTCGGGGGGGGGGGGGGGGCGGCGGTGTGGTTGCACATTGTATTTTGTCTATTTTTTACTTGTATTGTCAGCGTTCGCCGCCGCGCCATATCGTACGGCGCTCCGCGGCTGGTGGCGACATTCGCTTCATGTGTTGCTGCGATATTATTGGCGCTGGGAGGTCACGTGGAGCATCTCAGCTGTGTACATCCCGGGGGTGGAGAATCTGGAGGCAGACTCCCTCAGCAGGGGGACCTCTCGTCTGGGAGAATGGTCCCTCAGCAGCAGGGTGTTTCGCTCCCTGTGCCACCACTGGGGTCAGCCAGATGGGGATCTATTTGCGTCCCATCACAATCACAAGCTTCCAGTCTTTGTCTCTCTGTCCCAGGACCCTCTGGCCTTCAGCTTCTCTATGTGTTCCCTCCTTTTCCTCTGCTGGGCAAGGTGCTATGCAAGATTGCTCAGGAAGGGGTGCCAACCATTCTGGTGGCCCCCATTGGCCAAGAAGGGTGTGGTTCGCAGACGTCGTGCAGTTGGCAGTAGATCAGTATGCTCTGCCCAAGGATCCAGACCTGCCCACTCAGGGGCAGCTACGCCATCCCAATTTACAAACGCTGGCTTTGACGGCCTGGCTGCTGAAACCTCCATCTTGATGGAGAAGAGGCTGCCTGCCTCTGTTGTTAATACCATGATTCGGGCTAGGAAGAAGTCCTCGTCATCCATCTATTTTTGGATCTGGCATGCTTACATTGACTGGTGTGAGTCTAAGTCGCTTCCCTGTAGGGTGTTTTCTATCCCTAGGATTCTGGAATTCCTACAACATGGTTTGGATTTGGGTCTTCAGCTTAGTACCCTCAAAGGTCATGTTTCTGCTTTGGCCATTTTCTTCCAAAGATCCTTTGCTCACCATCGTCTGGTCAAGACTTTCTTCCAGGGGGTACTCACGTGCGTCCTCCACGTAAGCCTATGTTACCAGTATGGGACTTGAACTTGGTCTTATCTGCCTTGCAGGGGTCTCCCTTTGAGCCTTTGCGTGAGGCCCCTTTGTCCATTTTGACTCTTAAAGTAGTCTTTTTGGTGGCCATCACATCTGTTAGGCGTGTTTCTGAGTTGGCGGCGCTTTCCATCAAACCCCCTTACTTTGAGAGACACCAGGAAAAGGTGGTGTTTAGTTTTAAGCCAGATTTTCTGCCTAAGGTTGTGTCTGCTTTTCATCTCAATCAGGACATTGTTTTGCCTTCTCTATGCCCTAATCCTAGTAACCCTAAGGAGCGGGTTTTACACTCTGGATGTGGTCAGGACTCTGAAGTTCTATTTGGTGGCTACTGAATCCTTCAGGAAGACTGATGCTCTTTTTGTGCTCCCGTCTGGACCTAAGAAGGGTCTGGCTCCAGCTAAGTCCACTATCAGCAAGTGGATCCGCCAGGCTGTGGTACAGGCCTATTCTGCTAAGGGGAAGGAGCCTCCCTTCCGCCTTACTGCTCATTCTACTCGTGCTATTGGTGCCTCTTGGGCTTTTCAGCACCAAGCTTCTGTTGAACAAGTTTGGTCTTCTGTTCATACTTTTTCTAAGTTTTACAAGGTTGATATTAAGGCCTCAGCTGATGCTGCTTTTGGTCGCAAAGTTCTGCAGGCGGCAGTGGTTTAAACTGCCCGCTGTTACTTTTTGGGGATCCCACTCTACCTTACGGACACTGCTATTGGATGTCCCAAGTGTAAGGAATATTCTGGAACAGGACGTGCTGTATACTTAGAATAATACAATTCTGTGATTACTCACCTGTAGAATTGGTATTATACGTATACAGCACGTCCTGTTCCATCCCACCATTGTTATCATTGTTCTTAGTTACCTCTGTATGGTGATTGTTCATATGCTCATTTTTGAATTCTGGTTATTATGGCTCTCCCGGCTTCTTGTTCACTGCTTGTCAATACTGAGGATTTTGTGGAAGGTCCTTGACTTATATGGGGCTGGGAGGGGCCACAAGCTGTTTTCTGCAGTCCAGCGCCATCTTGTGAATGTATTACCCAAGTGTAAGGAATATTCTGGAACAGGACGTGCTGTATACATATAATACCAATTCTACAGGTGAGTAATCACAGAATTGTATTTTTTCCAGTTCATCTGCGGGGCTCCCGCGCGCATGCCCTGCAACCAACAAAGTAAATCTGGCCAACTGGCGTCTTTCCCCGGGGGCATCCCGATTTGGAATGCCCTGGGGGAAGATCAGAGGCCAGCTCCCACAATACCCATAGACACTCATCTTTTCCCGGTCAAATGGTGCATGCGCAGGCTCTGGTCCAATAAGAGATGGCCACTGTCACTAGGTAATTGGGCAGGTGGCTCTCATTAGAATCAATGGGGATCCCAGTCTGTTGAATTACGCAGTGACGGTGGGCATCTTTCATTAGACCAGAGCCCGCGCATGCACCGTTGAAGGTATGTATTTACTGAAAGCCCACGGCCTGTCCTGGAGTGTTTTGTTCCGCTTTAAAGTGGACCAAAACCCAATCGAATTCCCACCCCCTGGGGCATCCAAAATTGAGATGCCTCGCTGTGTAAACCCCCCCTCCCCAGGTCACCCCATTCACTTACCTTCAAACCCGGTCCAATGGCACATGCACGAGCCGCGGCCGCATCTCCGCTATACCTCTAGCAGGACGTATGCCCGCATGTGCATTTGTGAATGCCAGCCCGGGCATGCTCCCTGTTAGAGGGAAGCGGAGGATGCGGCTGCCAGCATACGCAGAGCCACTGGCCTTAGACGCCATCTTAAGATGACGTGGCGTCAGTGGCTCCGCGCACGCTGATTGGACAAGCAGCCGCACAAGCGTAGTAGGACCAGAAATAGGTGAGTAGGATTGGTAGATCTGGGGGGTTTCACACAGAGGGACACGATCAGGGTGCGCCCAGGGAAGGGACCAAAACCCATGATAGTCAAGATCCTGGGTTTTGGTCCATTTTAAAGAGGAATATCGGAGACTCCAGGGCCATCCAAGTTTCACTCCTTGGGGCATCCTGAACAGGGATGCCCCGCTGTGTAAAGCCCCCCGGGGCCCCATTTCACTCACATTGTCCTTTAACCGTGTCTCTGTAGCATGGCCGTATCCCTGCTCACCTCTGCACGCACCTGCGCTAAATGGGTGCACACACACAACGGGTTTCTTTAATTCCCCTTTAATCATTTCTTTTCCCCTTTGCCCTGCTCTAATTCTTACATTCCCTCCTAATTTGGTTCTTTTTTTCATTCCCAAATCCTCTTCTGCTTTTATTTATACTTTCTATTTCTCTTCCATATTCTTTCTATCTTTCTCTTGTCACCTTTTTTTCATTCTCTCTCTTATTTAACCTTCTCTATGTGCTTCTATTGTTTTTCCACACTCACTCCTCTCTTTTCTACATTTTTCCGCTCATGTTTTATTACCCATTGCCTTCACCTCTCCTTTACACATTTTGTGCATCTCTTTCTCTTGTCACCTCCCCACCACCATTTTTTCACCTTTTCTATGTCTTCCTCTCTTTTCCACATTTCCTCTTTCATTTTTCTAAACCTTCTGTTCCTCTCTCTTTTCCATATTCCTCCCATCTTTTTCTTGCCACCTTCCTTTCATTTTCTGTATGTATTTCTCTTTTTCCTGTTTTACACCTCTCTTTTCTACCTTAGACGTTCTTTCTTGTTCTGTGCCCAATACACCTTATTTTTTGTTGCTGCTCTTTTCTCTTCTCAAGGTGAATGTATGTGTGAGTTTGGGGCAGCCATCCTAACATCTTGTACAGACTGACATTTACCAAAGATTGGCCTTGCTTTTTACATCTCTTCTACTATTTCTCATCTGTTTCCCTCTTCTGCGTCTTTATTCCCTTTCTCCTACTTTCTTTTTACTTGTCTCTGTCACCTCTCTTGCTTTATCACAGATGTTTTTGATAGCGTGGGACAGGGTTAGAGCCCTTTTTTTGATAGCGTGGGACAGGGTTAGAGCCCTTTTTTCCTAAGACATTTACTTTGGTAGTGTAAAGCAGACTTACCTGACACACACATTTATGCTGTAATCCCATCTTTCTCCCACCACCATCACCACTGCCCTGCTGTGTGGAACCCACTGGGGTATACATAAACACTCACCTTTCCCTGCTCAAACGGTGCATGCGTGGGCTCTTGCCAATTGAGTGCCCTCGGCCGTGACATGTCATTCAGCAAACAGCTCTTATTGAGTAGAATGGGGAGCGTGCGCTACAGCACCCCCGGTGGCGTGCTGGCTCTGGGGATGCAGCAACAATGAGAGCAGCTTGTCAAATGACATAGTCACAGCAGGTGGCTCTCATTGTACAATACCCCGCACATGCGCATCACTGGAGCGAGAAAGAGGTGAGTGAAAAATATCTTTCTGGGAAATTTTACACAACGGGTGCCCCTAGGGACCAGAACAAAGCTGGGGGAAATCTAGTTTCTGGGTTTTGTTTTGTTTAAAATATTGGGGGGGGGGAGTGACCAAAAAGTGCCTAGGGCAGCACAAATCCCAAATACGGCCCTGCCTGGCACTAGTAGTGAATCAGCCTCTGAATCTACTATGCTTAATCCAGTCTTGTCTAAAACCTGGGGGTAGAAGCCTGAAAAACGGGTGTCCTGGTTGGGCTGGGTCCGGATGAGTATAAACATCCCTAATCTATGAAATCATCTGCATCAGTTAATAAGACAAAACTAAAAAGTAAAAAATATGATGTTTTAAATGGGGATTGACTAAAATCAGCACAAATGTAAAACAGAATTGATCAAAGCTTTAAATAATCAATTTGGTGTCAGACGTCTTAAAACTTAGTCAATAACTGAGGTCAGAGATATTTGCTGTTGGAAGGAGATAAATTTTCAAGTTGGGCATTAATTCTAAATAGGAATCTGTGGCCATAGATACTGTGAACACATGCTTTTTGTAGCCTCCTGTAAACCATAAAAACCACTTGGGGACCAATAGGTAGCATGAGCTGCTAAATGCTAAGGCCGGGTCCGCTAAATAGCCAATGATCCAATGCTTTTGAAGTAATGTAGAGTTAATTCTCCAATCAATAACTATAATGGGGAATCGAAGCTGTCAGTGACTGTTCATCCTGATTGTAATAGACAAGTGAAAGGGGTCTGTAGTGTATTCACAGCCAGCTTGCTCAGCATGATAGCAATGTGCCCAAAGCAGCTCACTCCATTCACACCCTTCTCTCCAGCTCTCTCCCTCTAAGGTGTCTACTCAGATTACATTGTATAGCTACATAGGAAATCTACATAAAGGCCTATCCTCCCATACACAGCTTGCTAATAAATCAAATAAACATTTTTTTGTTTTTCCTAATCTAATAAACTAATTTATCTCTTCTGACATTAGCGTATACCTCTCTAAATTTAGCACTACTTCTTCAAGTTACAAATCTAATGAAGGCTGCTCCATGTGGATACTTTCAAAGAGTTAACATACACGACAGCACAGTGGGATATTCTAAGTATACAGCACGTCCTGTTCCAGAAGATTCCTTACACATGGGTAATACATTCACAAGATGGCGCTGGACTGCAGAAAAACAGCTTGTGGCCCCTTCCCGGCCCCATATAAGTCAGGGGCCTCCCACAAAATCCCCCGTTTTAACCTGCAGTCTGGACTGCGAAGATAGAAGATGGCTCTCTATATACGCAGGCGAGCGGGGCTTACCAGCCTGCTGCCCTGCAGGGCTATTACCACCTGTTCTGGACCCACTGCTTCCCAGCCTCGGCTGATTGGTTCGGGTGAAGGTAGGACAGCACCCGGGTTAGGTGCACTGCTCCCACCGCAGTCCCTGCTTTGACAGGGTAGACAGTATAGGCCTGTGGTGAGCCTTGTGGGATACCCCCTCTCGTTCCCGGGGTTCCCCTTTAATCCCTACTCCCCTTAGGTATCTGCCCCCTCCTCTCATTTTGTTTCACTGAGTAGCCCCCTTCCTTTGCTCTCCCTTGAGATCTCGGGGGGGGGGGGGTGTACAGTATGTCAAGCAGCCTGAATGTTCACTTGCTTGTGCCAGAATTGATATTTGTTGTATTCTTTACGTCTTGCCCAATGTGTTTTTTACTGGCAGCCGCCACTGCGTGTTTGTACATCGCTCCGCGGACGGCGGCGACATTACCTCAGGCTCTGCCGCGCCGTCATGGACAGCGGGATCATGTGGGCGCGATTCGCGCTCTTCGGGAGAGGCGGGTTCTGCGGATGATGTTTTCCGCATCACTTCTCTAGTGGCCCGCCCCTCAAGGTATATGCGGATGCCATCTTTGCCTCCCTCGTGCTGCGTGTCTGCTGTTACTACCGCGGTCTGTGAGTGCCTCTGCGGGGTGGCTTGTTATGTATATATATATATGTATATATATATATATATATATATATTTTATTGTATTCTTACGGGGATGTCTTTTTGTGTCTTTCAGGCGGGTAGTCCTCATTGTGGTTTCTCCCGGTCCTCCCCCTTTTAGTTTTGGGCTATTCTATTATATCTCCCACATCCCTAGTGGCCTATTGGGGCATCCTGGGTTGCTATCATTAGCGTTAACCCTATATTGGCCTATTGTGCCACTATAATCACCATATGGAGGCTTCTGAGGATAATGTGCTTGGGGTTCCTTCGGGACAAGCCCGGCTATGTGTTGTGTGTGGAGTATCCCCTATAAGTGATGATGTCAGGGTGTGTGTACCCTGCATCCAGCAGGTGCTTGCACTGCAGCCTGGGTTGCCTGTTACTGGTGTGGCGCCCCCTCGGGCTTCGCCTACCCCCCCACGCTTACATCTGACCCCCACCGAGGGGCATACTAGCGGGGAGTCTAAACCTGATTTAGCTGCACGGGTGGCCAGCATTGAAAAACATCTTGTTGGGTCTGCCCCGCGTAAGGCTTTCGGGTGGCCCCCCGTTGGCCAAGAAGGGTGTGGTTCGCAGACGTTGGCAGTAGATCAGTGTGCTCTGCCCAAGGATCCAGACCTGCTCACTCAGGGGCAGCTACGCCATCCCAATTTACAAACGCTGGCTATGAAGGCCTGGCTGCTGAAACCTCCATCCTGATGGAGAAGGGGCTGGCTGCCTCTCTAGTTCATACTATGATTCGGGCTAGGAAGCAGTCCTCATCATCCATCTACTATAGGGTATGGCATGCTTACATTGACTGGTGTGAGTTTAAGTCGCTTCCATGTTGGGTGTTTTCTATCCCCAGGATTCTGAAATTTTTACAACATGGTTTGGATTTGGGTCTTCAGCTTAGTACCCTCAAAGGTCATGTTTCTGCTTTGGCCATATTCTCCCAAAGATCCTTTGCTCACCATCGTCTGGTCAAGACCTTCTTCCAGGGGGTTACTTACGTGCATCCGCCATGTAAACCTATGTTACCAGTCTGGGATTTGAACTTGGTCTTATCTGCATTACAGGGGTCTCCCTTTGAGCCTCTGCGTGAGGCCCCTTTGTCCATATTGACTCTTAAGGTAGCCTTTTTGGTGGCTATCACTTCTGTTAGACGTGTTTCTGAGTTGGCGGCGCCAGGACAAGGTGGTGTTTAGTTTTAAGCCAGATTTTCTGCCTAAGGTTGTGTCTGCTTTTCATCTCAATCAGGACATTATTTTGCCTTCTCTTTGCCCTAATCCTAGTACTCCTAAGGAGCAGGTTTTACATTCTCTGGATGTGGTCAGAACTCTGAAGTTCTATTTGGTGGCTACTGAATCCTTCAGGAAGACTGATGCTATTTTTGTGCTCCCGTCGGGACTAAGAAAGGTCTGGCTCCAGCTAAGTCCACTATCCGCAAGTGGATCCGTCAGGCTGTGGTACAGGCCTATTCTGCTAAGGGGAAGGAGCCTCCCTTCCGTCTTACTGCTCATTCTACTCGTGCTATTGGTGCCTCTCGGGCTTTTCAGCACCAAGTTTGCAAGGCCGCCACTTGGTCTTCTGTTCATACTTTTTCTAAGTTTTACAAGGTTGATGTTAAGGCCTCAGCTGATGCTGCTTTTGGTCGCAGGCGGCAGTGGTTTAAATTGTTACTTTTGGGGATCCCACCCTACCTTACGGACACTGCTATTGGATGTCCCATGTGTAAGGAATCTTCTGAAAAAGGACGTGCTGTATACTTAGAATAATACAATACTGTGATTACTCACCTGTAGAATTGGTAATATGAGTATACAGCACATCCTGTTCCACCCCACCCTTGTTGTCATTATTCTTAGTTACCTCTGTATGGTGATTGTTCTTATGTTCAGTTTTGAAGTTATGGTTCTCCCGGCTTCTTGTTAACTGCTTGTAAATACTGGGGATTTTGTGGGAGGTCCCTGACTTATATGGGGCCGGGAGGAGCCACAAGCTGTTTTTCTGCAGTCCAGCGCCATCTTGTGGATGTATTACCCATGTGTAAAAATCTTCTGGAACAGGACGTGCTGTATACGTATAATACCAATTCTACAGGCGAGTAATCACAGAATTGTATTTTTGCTCAAAATCATCTGTTATTGTGATATCTCAAGTCAACACAGCAACAGCCATAGCCAGGGCCGTCTCCAGGTTTATGTGGGCCCTTGGGCAGCATGGTCTCAGTGGGCCCCTTTGTGGTGTTTTATTTACTCTGCTGTATTTAGATTTAAATAAATGGTCTGTAAAAGTGTTACATACTGCCTCTGGGGAGGGAAATGTTTCTATAAACAAGAGCATTTAGGACCGTTGACAGGGGCACCAATTGTAATTTATTAAATTAAACTGCAATAGCTGTGATGTTTGTCGTGTTTTTATTCTTTGGTGGGTAGCTGGCCTTCCACAGTTGTGGGGAGATGGCATTTGTGCAGTAACACACAGCAACCATTTTTTTTAAACAAAGAAAGAGCTACACTTATTAAAAAGAAGGACTTCATTTCTTTGTTTCAGATCGATAGACTTATTGGACTTTTTTTCTGCTACAATAACAGAATACACACCATTTACCAGTATATATTTATTCTTTTAATATTGTAATTCCATTGTCCTTGCATTGTAAAGAAGAACAGTAAAACATATGTTAACATTCTTGTTTCTCAGAATTGGGACTAGGAAACATCTGTTATGGGGTAAAGGAGAGCTGTTATTTATAGACCCCCAGTGCCATTACCTTTGTATTTATGCTACAGAAATGTGAGCAGGGACAAATGGGTCACACAGAGTTTAACCTTTTTGCATCAGCCATCTTGTTCCTTCCTAAGAGAATTAGAAAGTGATTTACTAAGGGCTTTGCTATGTCATCTAGGCTCAGTGTGCTTAAAAAAAGCCTCTGGACCAGGTTGGCATTTGATGGTGTCTTAAGTTTCCATAGTGATGTAGTATTGTAGATGTATCCTATATTTGGCAAAACATTCTAAAAATTTGGAACTGTAGATGTTGTCCACAGAAACGATTTGTATTCAAACTTTATGGGGGATAATTTAAGCCCATGTATAGCTATTTATACTTTCTCACTGGTCCATTCCGCCATTCATCTCTAATTTGTAACCCACCAGTGGTGGATTCAGGAGAGACAAAGAAGCTGTCAGTAGACGCTGTAAGCGGGTATCAGGCGCTGTAACATAGCATTGTGGTCGCTGTGGTAACCTGGCCGGCATTGATGAATGTTATGTGTGTTGGGTGCTCTAACAACAATTCCACGCTGCAGCGAGTGAGAGGTAGCTCAGTGCGTCTGGCGCTCAACACCAAAAAACTACACACAGCATTGGCGCTCTAAAGCTGGGTGCTCAAGCATAGAGCGCCAGACGCTGTGTGATCGAAGTCTGATTTTGAGCACATATACGCCAGTAACAAAGTGAAAACACATGGAATTACATTGTTTTAACACTGTGACAATGATACTTTAGTACCAGACCTGTAAATGCAATTCTGCATAAAATATTAAAAGTCAAAAAAGTTTCCAAAAATGTTTGTTTGCAGCCAGGAGAGATCACACAAAAATTAAATTGCCAAACACGCTGTTTAAATATAAGCAAATGAAAGCGCCGACGCTATACACTGAGCCGCCTCTAGCAATACATGTAATGCTACATGGCGCTGTTAGCAGCGCTCACCAGATTCGCTTTCTTATATGTGGTTTCACATACAGCGCCCGACGTTCATCAAACGCTGCCTGCCACTAAGAGGCACTACCTGGCGCTATCCTTTCTTAAATAACCCCCAAAATCTTTTGTCTGGTCAATAGGGTCGAGCTAGGTGAGAAATCTCACCCCTTTTTTGGGAGGGAAAACTGCAGATGAAGTTCATTGTCTGTTTTGTGGCTGGTGGCAGGTGAGAATTTACACTCGGTAGGCAATGAAAGTCGATGGCAGTTTTCTCTCCTAAAAAACAGAATGAGAATCCTTACCTGGCTCCGAACCATTGTCTTTAAATTACGCCATCAAGGTGATATCCTATCCCTCAGCCTTTAATATACCAGTTCCAAAATGTGGATAAGAATAATTGGGCTTTCCCTCAAGTTTGGACTAAAATCTGGAGGACTACAAGAATGACCTCATATTCATACAAACTTTTGATAAGGTGGTACTTGCCTCCCCCATCGGCTGCACAAATTTTATCCCAACCCTTCCCTTCAATTGTTTTAGGGGATGCTTGGAGCCAGGGATGCGGTTCCACACCTGGTGTTCCTGCTCTGTTATTCAAAATGTGTGGAACAAAGTATACGATTGCATCACAAAACTAGTGGGCTGCGTCTGCACCCCAGACCCGTGGGAAGCTTTGTAATTGACCACAGCAGGAGTAACAGAAAGATGCCCAAGGGACACCACACAAAAATGTATTTTTCCAAGTATACAGCACGTCCCGTTTCACAAATATTCTTTACGCTTGGGATATCTGCCACAAGGTGGCGCAGTGGACTGCAGAAGAGACTTGTGGCGTCTCCCGGCCCTATAAAAGGACAGGAACCTCCCACAAATTCCCAGTTTCCTTCTGCAGTCTGAACTGCGAAGATCCTTGAGCCTTGTGGGATGCCTCTTCCTGCCTTATTGTGGGCCGTTCCCTGCCCCCCCCTTCTCCCTAGCTAAGCATGCCTTGGGTGCGCCTACCATCGCTCTTCCCCGCCTCGCTCTCTCCCTGGGGAGCTCTCCAGGGGGGGGGGGGTGGTAGGCGGTGTGGTTGCACATTGTATTCTATCAGTTTTTTATTTGTATTGTGCGCGCTCGCCGCCGTGCCGTTTTGCCTGATGCTCCGTGGCTGGCGGCGACATTCGCCTCATGTGTTGCTGCGCTGTCATTGGCGCTGGGGGGTCACGTGGAGCGCGATTCACGCTCATCGGGGGGGCCGGGTCCCGCGGATGGCGCTTTTTGCGTCATTCCTCCGCGGCCCACCCCTCAAGGTCCTGGCGGGCGCCATTTTGTTTGAAGTTTTTCTTCTCCTGACCTGCGGTACTGCGGCGCGCTGCTGGCCTGCCTGGTTGTGCGATCGGCTTCTTGGTTCGTGAGTCCCCTTCGAGGATGTATTGTGCTCTTGTCACCACATTTTGGGAATTTTATGTGTGGTTTTCTTATGTCTTTCAAGCGGGATTAACGTGACTGTGGTTTCTCCCAGCCCTCTTCCCTTTTGTATTTCCCACCTTCCCTAGCGGGTTTTGGGGCATCCCTGGTGGCTCTTGTTAGCCTTAACCCTATACTGGCCAGTGTGCCCACTCTAATCACCATATGGAGGGTTCCGGGGATAATGTGCTTGGGGTTCCTTCGGGACAAGCCCAGCTGTGTGTCGCGTGTGGGGTATCCCCTGTGAGTGACGGTGTCAGGGTATGTGTGCCCTGCTCCCAGAAGGTACTTGCGCTGCAGTCTGGTTTGCCTGCTACGCTGCCCAGCTCTGCGCCTCCTTCTACATCACCTACCCCCCCGTGCCTGCATTTGACCCCTAGTGAGGGGCATGCCAGTGGGGAATCAAACTATGACTTAGCCTTGCGGGTGGCCACCCTGGAAAGGCATATGGCTGGGCCGGTCCCCCGTAAGGCTTCTGGCAAGAAGCGACATTTAACTCCCGCTGTTTCCTGAGGAGGATGAGGGACAGTTTTCTTTCCCTGGCCTGTACCCCCTAGAAGAGGGGGAACTTTTCTCTGATTCTGAGTCCTCTGAGGAGCAGCAGGAGGTTTATGTTGGTACTGGGTCTCCTTTTGCAGAAGACCCATGGTCTCCTGAGGATTCGGACAGGCTGTTGTCTCACATTTTTGAAGTACTGTGTATTACACCTCCTGTCCCGGCTAAGAGGCAGCAAGGTGAGCTTTTTCACTCTGTTAAACAACGCTTGGAGTTCCCTGAGCAGATCCACTTCAATAATTTGGTGCTCAAAGAGTGGGAACATCCTAGCAGATTGCCCACGGTGCCTAAGAGTTGGGACAGGAGGTATCCATTTCCTGCTGATGTGCTGATCGTGTCCCCCCGAGGTGGATGCTCCCGTGCTTGGGTTGTCCAATACCTCGGTCATGCATTCCCCTGACACTTCTACTCCGAGGGATGGTGAGGACCGGCGTGTTGATCAGCTGGCCTGTCACGCATTTGCTTGTGCAGGGACTGCGCTGCGCCCTGTGTGCGCTTCTGCCATCACGGCTGTTGCTCTTAAGGGGTTACTTAAGTGCCTTCTGGATAATGCCTCGGATGCCAATAGGGGGGAGGAGTATAGATCCTTCCTGCTTTGCTATGAATTTGTGGCATTTATTCTTTCTGCTATGGATGATGCGGTCAGGATGTGTGGTAGGACTTCTGCCCTTTTGGTGGCTATACGCTGCTCTGTTTGGCTGCGTCAGTGGGCGGCTGATAATGCAGCTAAGAAGGCTCTCACTGGCTTTCCCTTTACTGGGCTACGGCTCTTTGGGGAGCGTCTGGATTTGTTTGCCAAGGATAGTAGGCTGCCTCAACGCAGGAGACAGCCGTGGCCCTTTCGGGGGGCTGGTTCTCCCCTCCTTCCATGCACCCAGATCCGGTCGGGGTAGAGGCCGTGGTCGCCCCGGTCTCTCATGGGGTCCCAAGTCCAAATCTTCCCCCAAGCCCCCTCAGGCATGAGGAGGCGCCCTCACCCATCCAGGTGGGGGGACGGTTGCGGCTCTTTGCTCACGTTTGGAGACTGCGCGTCTCAGAACGGTGGATTCAGGAGGTGGAGTCCTCCGGGGTACAAGCTACAGTTTGCAGCCTGGCCGCCCCCAAGATTCATCAGATCCCGGATG
Organism: Gastrophryne carolinensis; assembly: GCA_027917425.1. Classification (NCBI taxonomy): domain Eukaryota; kingdom Metazoa; phylum Chordata; class Amphibia; order Anura; family Microhylidae; genus Gastrophryne; species Gastrophryne carolinensis. Next base: position 392,124,601 of record CM051237.1, on the reverse strand, counting down.
GCTCAAAATCCCTTGTCAGTTCAGGGTTTGCGCCTTGCGGTCTAAAGCCTTTTGGATTTGGGGGTCATTTGCCTGGTGCCCCTCCAGGAAAGGGGCAGAGGTTTCTATTCCAATCTGTTCACTGTTCCCCAAAAGGATGGGTCCCTGAGGCCCATCCTGGATTTAAAGCGCCTCAACCAGTTTGTCCGGTTCAAGCATTTTCGCATGGAGACCCTGCGCTCGGCGGTCAGTTCCTTGCGCCAGGGCGACTTCATGACTTCTGTGGACACCAAAGATGCTTACCTTCATGTTCCAATCTTTCCAGGTCATCAGAGATTTCTCAGGTTCACTCTGGAGGATCAGCACTACTAATTTGTGGCCTTACCTTTCGGTCTTACCTCAGCACCTCGGATCTTCACCAAGGTGCTGGCGGGGGGGTGATGGCTCTATTGAGATCTCAGGGCATTCGCATCCTTCCTTATCTGGACGAAATTCTGATTGTGTCTCAGTCCTTCCATCAGGCCGAGCTGGATACCCAGATGGTGGTTGCCACGCTCGAGTCCTTCGGTTGGGTGATCAACTACCCCAAGTCTTCTCTGTCTCCATCCTTGATGACGTCCTTTCTGGGCATGACTCTGGATACATCTCAGGTCAAGGTTTTTCTGCCTCAGCAGAAGGTGGAGGGCCTGCAGACGCAGGCACGGTCTCTGATTTCTTGCCCTCATCCCTCCATCCGGCAGGGGATGCAGCTGGTTGGCCTGATGGTGTCATGCTTCGAAGCGGTTCCCTATGCTCAGTTTCACATTATTATTATTATTATTGTTTATTTATATAGCGCCATCATCTTCCGTAGCGCTTTACAAAGTAGTAATTACAGACAGGGTAGAAACATACGGTACATATACTAATTCAAATGCAGTTGTACAGAGTTGACAATGGATATTCTGAATACAGGATACAATTGGGGAGAGAGCCCTGCCCTTGCGAGCTTACAGTCTAAAGGAAGAGGGGTGAAGACGAGGGGGAAGGATCACAAACAGTCAGTATTGAGCTTTGTGGCATGTGCCCTTTAGAAGATTGGTTAGGCCAGATTATATGCTTGTCTGAATAAGTGAGTTTTAAGGGCGCCTTTGAAGGTTTTGAGGGTTGTGGAGTGGCGGATTGGGTGGGGGAGGGCATTCCAGAAGATTGGGGTTGCACGTGAGAAGTCCTGGAGGCGGGCGTGAGAGGAGGTGACCAGGGAGGAGGACAGAAGTAGGTCGGCAGAGGAGCGGAGGCTGCGTCTAGGTTGATACTGTTGGAATAGAGATGAGATGTAGGGAGGGGCCTGGTTGGAGAGAGCTTTGTATGTGAGAGTTAGAGTTGCACCTCTTGTCAGTTTGGGATCGGGACCCCGTGTCCCTGGATCAGTCCTTTATTCTGTCCCCTCTGGTCAGTCAGTCCCTCTCGTGGTGGCTGGACTCAAGGAATCTCCTAGTGGGCAGGACCTTTCTGCCTCCTTGCTGGGAGACTGTCACCACAGATGCCAGTCTGACAGGTTGGGGGCTTTTGGAAGTCTCTGAAGTTCCAGGGTCAGTGGGGCCCTCAGGAGGCCCATGTTCCCATCAACATTCTGGAACTGCGGGCAATAAGGTTGTTTTTTTTCCAGTTGACTCCGCACCTTCGGGGTCGGGCTGTTCAGGTCCGCTAAGACAACCGGACAGCGGTTGCTTCCATCAATCATCAGGGAGGGACTCGAAGCAAGCGAGCCCTCAAGGAAGTGTCCCTGATACTGTCCTGGGCGGAGGAGAATGTTCCCTGCATATCGGCATTTTACATCCCAGGAGTGGAGAACCTGGAGGCAGACTCCCTGAGCAGGGGGATGTCTCGGCTGGAGGAGTGGTCCCTCAGCGTAAGGGTGTTTCACTCTCTTTGCCACCGCTGGGGTCTGCCGGATGTGGACCTGTTTGCTTCACGTCACAATCACAAACTTCCATTCTTTGTCTCTCTGTCTCTGGCCTTTGCCACGGATGCGCTGGCAATGCCTTGGAAGGGGTTTCGGCTCCTCTATGTGTTCCCTCCATTTCCTCTGTTGGGCAGGGTGCTGCGCAAGGTAGCCCAGGAAGGGGTGCCAACCATTCTGGTGGCCCCCTGTTGGCCAAGAAGGGTGTAGTTCGCAGACATCGTGCATTTGGCAGTAGATTGGTACGTCCTGCCCAAGGATCCAGATCTGCTCACTCAGGGGCAGCTGTGCCATCCCAATTCACAAACGCTGGCTTTGACGGCTTGGCTTCTGAAACCTCCATCTTGATGGAAAAGGGTTTGCCTGCCTCTGTTGTTGATACCATGATTAGGGCTAGGAAGAGGTCCTCGTCCTTTATCTATTACAGGGTCTGGCATGCTTACATTGTCTGGTGTGAGTCCAGATCTCTTCCCTGTAGGGTGTTTTCTGTTCCCAGGATTCTGGAATTCTTGCAACATGGTTTGGATTTGGGCCTTCAACTTAGTACCCTCAAAGGTCATGTTTCAGCTCTGGCAATTTTTTTCCGAAGATCTTTTGCCAGTTACCGTTTGGTGGACAATTTTCCAGGGGGTTTCTCATGTGCGTCCGCCAAGTAAACCTATGTTACCAGTTTGGGATTTGAATCTGGTGTTGTCCGCCCTGCAGGGTCGTCCTTTTGAGCCTCTTTGTGAGGCCGCTTTGCCCATTTTGACTCTTAAGGTAGCCTTTTTGGTGGCCATTACCTCTGTCAGGCGTGTTTCTGAGTTGGCGGCGCTCTCCATCAAACCTCCTTATTTTGAGCGACACCAGGACAAGGTGGTGTTTCGGTTTAAACCAGATTTCTTGCCCAAGTGTCTGCTTTTCATCTCAATCAGGACATTAGGGTCGATTCAAAGAAACATGTAACAGCTTGGATTTGGGTGCCGATCATCCTATTTTTCACGTCCGCTCGTGCGTTCGTATGAACTTGCGAGTGATTCTATAAGCAAATACGTTTCTATCCTAAAATGTACGTCCGTTCGTATGTTATCTCCCGAACTTGCCTCAGTCAGTTGTCAATCATAAAAAACAGGTTGATGTGATCACTTGTTGCGGCGGCAGCCTGTTTTTTCGGCCGCTTCCATCGTCCACCTCTTCCAATTACTTGCGTTTGCCTCTGGTTTTCAATGGTTTTTGGCCTCTTATATTCGTTCGTTCGTATGTATCTAAGGTCTTGCGCATGCGCGATCCAAGCTACACTCCACAAACCAATGTGGGCCCTATCTGACACTACCAATCTCACCACTACTGCCTCGCGCCAGGCTAACACTTACCTTTATGAACCATAAAACTTACCCAAACCCCTTAGCGCTTGCATCCTTCTTCATTTGGACGACCCTAAAACTTACCCAAACCCCTTAGCGCTTGCATCCTTCTTCATGTTGACGACCCTAAAACTTACCCAAACCCCTTAGCGCTTGCATCCTTCTTCATTTGGACGACCCTAAAACTTACCCAAACCCCTTAGCGCTTGCATCCTTCTTCATTTGGACGACCCTAAAACTTACCCAAACCCCTTAGCGCTTGCATCCTTCTTCATGTTGACGACCCTAAAACTTACCCAAACCCCTTAGCGCTTGCATCCTTCTTCATTTGGACGACCCTAAAACTTACCCAAACCCCTTAGCGCTTGCATCCTTCTTCATTTGGACGACCCTAAAACTTACCCAAACCCCTTAGCGCTTGCATCCTTCTTCATGTTGACGACCCTAAAACTTACCCAAACCCCTTAGCGCTTGCATCCTTCTTCATTTGGACGACCCTAAAACTTACCCAAACCCCTTAGCGCTTGCATCCTTCTTCATGTTGACGACCCTAAAACTTACCCAAACCCCTTAGCGCTTGCATCCTTCTTCATTTGGACGACCCTAAAACTTACCCAAACCCCTTAGCGCTTGCATCCTTCTTCATGTTGACGACCCTAAAACTTACCCAAACCCCTTAGCGCTTGCATCCTTCTTCATTTTGACGACCATAAAACTTACCCAAACCCCTTAGCGCTTGCATCCTTCTTCATTTCTCGTTCCCTAAAACTTACCCAAACCCCTTAGCGCTTGCATTCTTCTTCATTTCTCGTTCCCTAAAACTTACCCAAACCCCTTAGCGCTTGCATCCTTCTTCATTTCTCGTTCCCTAAAACTTACCCAAACCCCTTAGCGCTTGCATCCTTCTTCATGTTGACGACCCTAAAACTTACCCAAACCCCTTAGCGCTTGCATCCTTCTTCATTTGGACGACCCTAAAACTTACCCAAACCCCTTAGCGCTTGCATCCTTCTTCATTTGGACGACCCTAAAACTTACCCAAACCCCTTAGCGCTTGCATCCTTCTTCATGTTGACGACCCTAAAACTTACCCAAACCCCTTAGCGCTTGCATCCTTCTTCATTTGGACGACCCTAAAACTTACCCAAACCCCTTAGCGCTTGCATCCTTCTTCATTTGGACGACCCTAAAACTTACCCAAACCCCTTAGCGCTTGCATCCTTCTTCATTTGGACGACCCTAAAACGTACCCAAACCCCTTAGCGCTTGCATCCTTCTTCATTTCTCGTTCCCTAAAACTTACCCAAACCCCTTAGCGCTTGCATTCTTCTTCATTTGGACGACCCTAAAACTTACCCAAACCCCTTAGCGCTTGCATCCTTCTTCATTTGGACGACCCTAAAACTTACCCAAACCCCTTAGCGCTTGCATCCTTCTTCATTTTGACGACCATAAAACTTACCCAAACCACATAATGTACATATGTCTATATGTTTATAAGCATGTATTTTCGTGTTTGTGTAAATGTATTTTTTGGCGCATATTAGAAATGACAAATTTCTAAAGCCTTAAAATATTATTTATTTTTATAAAATAGTTTTTTTTTTTGTGTTTGGTAAAAACTTTTAAAATGTTTGTTTTTTTAAAACATTAAAAACTATATTACAAAATTAGCCAGGACCAAGGGCACTAATCCTCCTCCTCTTCTTCTTCTGTTGGCCCCAACGTCGCCTGTATGGCCAGCAGCTCGGCCACCAACTCCTGGATCCTTTTTTTTTTCCCAGCCACTGTTTTTGGGATCATCCCTGTAACCAATAGAGAAATAAACATAAATAGTAGTACCAGACCGGTTTGTATGCTGGGAATAGATTTTTGGTTAATCAAATACATGTAAATGCATGACATATGTCATTCTTCCAAGGGATAAAGTAAATGCATTTCCCACAGGTAAGTATTGAAACTCCTTAAACCGGACCTTCAACATGATTTAATGAAAATCAAAAACTCTTTCCAAATGATTCTGCACCAGATAAAAGTACATTTTGGTGCATTTTTTATTACTGCGCCGCCATCTGGACTCAGAAGCATAACACTTAATGAGGAGAGGAGAGTGGGATAAAGTACAGGGGAGCAGGTTACAGTTGTGCTTTGGGTTCAGGGAAAGGTCAGCAGTCCCACAATGCATGGCAGCACCTTACTTTGTAAAATCTGGATGCCATGCTGCCTGTAAATATGGCACATTCCATATGCCGCCATCTTGTATGTTTAAAGGCTCCTAACATGCAGTAGATGCAGGTAGCCTGTTTTGGACTGTTCGCAATCTGTATGTACAGTGTGTGGGATACTTATTAGCTAGGCTCTTAATACGAGTTAGGGTCCGCTTTAAGCTAACGAAGTGCCCACATGAAAGTGTTAACTATACATTGGCTAGGCCTTTAGTTATGTGTGTGTTCTTAGCAAAAAACACATAAATATTAATAATGGCATGGCTACTTACTTTGTTGGTGGCCGACAGATGGCTGGTTGGGGCCAACAGGATGCCCTTGGTCCTGGCTATGCTGTGAAGAAGTCCCTGGAGAAACATGTGACATTTGGTTAGTAGTTGTATAGAGTCACTATTCCCAACATATCTGGCTCCCAGTCTGGCTGACATCACTCACCTTCGCCAGGATCAACTTCCAGCATCTCTGCTGCCTCCTCCTCCACTATCTCACCCGCTCCAGAAGCATCTAGAAATACATAATAAAGGAGCACTTAGTTTTTGGCCTTGCATGTATATCTTTGTGCATATACATGAAGAGTGACATACCAGAGCCTTCCCCATGCCTGGCCGGGCATGACTCCACGCCCACGCGGTTGGGCCCCTCCTCTGTGGTAAGGTCCAGGGGCTGGTCTGAGGAGGCCACAGAGGAGGGGTAGGTCCGTCGCCCGGGAGATCCACCACCTTCACTCACAGATGCAGAATCATGCAGCACTGGTCGGCCTGTGCGCCTCCGGGTGCGGCGAATTCTGAAATCCATTTCCAACACTAACAAAGAAAAGTCATTATAAATAAAGGCATAACTTATACATTTGGAACATATACCATGCAATTGCTTTGTACTTACTTGGGAAATGGATCCCAAAAAACCTCCGCACTCGGGGCTTGTGCAGACGTTTCAGGTCCGACCAATGCTGCATTATCTGGGTGTGAGTGAAGGTGGTGCTGGTGACACGGTGTATTTCCGCGATGATCTCCCGGGCGATGTCCCTTTTTTCGCACACATTGGGCGCGAAGTCATACCGGCGCTGAAGCATGATCTGAAAAACATAATGGACACAGAGCTTTTACTTTTACACACAGAGCCATATGTGTTGCATCACAAGTTGCGAATGTCATGTCATTAACACACACATTTAGAGTGCCAGCCATTTTTGGGGAGTGCCTTAAAGCGGACGTTCACTCTGATTCAGAGTCTGGTCTTATGTTATATGTTTCACACACCATGTACATACAGATAGCCAACATTACAAATCAGGCCACCTGCCTGGCATGTTATGATGGTTTGAACCTCCAAGATGTCGGCTTATGTAAAATGCCTTCTTTGCAGGCAGCCTGCAAACAGGAAGTTCATGCAAACTGTAAGTGTGTGTGCTGCTCGGCATTCTTGGACTGATGACCTTCCCATGACCACAGCTCTGCTGTGTCTGAACAAAGCACAGCTATAACCCACCCCCCTGTACCTTATCCCACTCACCTCTCCTCAGTAAGTGTGATGCTTCTGAGTACAGATGGCTGCGCGCATCTCTTAAATTCTTGAGCAGAGTTTCAGGCCAGTGGAGGCAAGACTAATAAGTTATTGGCTTCAAATGGCCCATTTGGAAATGTCATAGGCTGTGTACTGGTTTTTTAGGTTTTATTGCTTTTTAGTCAATCACGCTGAAGGCCCGGTTTCTGTCTTTTTGCCCGCGTGTGTGGCTTGCCGTTGTGTTTTGATGTCTTAGGCAAACAGTGGTCCTCAAACATCCGCATCAAGGTCCGAGACAGGCCAGGTTTGACAGCTAGCCACGCTACTCCACAGGTTAATTAACTGTTGCTAAGCCAGAGCAATTGCCCTAATTAGGACATCAGCATAGAGAGGTGAAAACGTGGCCTGTCTCGGCCCTTGAGGATGAAGTGTGAGGAGCCTGTTCTAAAACATTAAGATCCCCAAAACTAGTTCCAACCGCATCATTTACATTTAGTACATCAGTCAGTATTAGCTTAAAAGGCAGAGCAAGGCACTTACCAGCATGAGGATCTCTTCCTGTTGACGGGTGAAGATAGTGGGCGCCATCTTTATGCTTCTTCAAGGCAGCAGATAAGTGAAACCCCAGCGGTTTCCTGGTTCCGCACGAACGTACGTCCGTACGAGCGCGTAGTCGTGCGCATAGGCGTCAGACGCTGGGCGCATGATTTAAAGGTCCCTGCACCCAAAGCTCATTCTCTTTGAGCTTTTTGAGAAAATGGCACCCAAAAAGGCAGCAGCTAAACGCGCCCAGCCAAGGCAGACCTCTGAGGGCCCAACCACCAGGTCCCAGCAAGGACCCAAGAAGCTAAGGGCCCAGAAGGCAAGTACCACCTCGGCCCCACCAAGGGACACTGGACCCTCCCTTTCCCAAAAAAGGGCCCCAAAGGCACGTGTCCCTGCGGCCAAAAAACAGGCCACAGCAGCCACCACCACCTCTGCCCCCAGAAGAGGCCGCCCAAGGGAGCCCACACCACCCATGCTTTCAAGCCGGGCACTTAGCCAACCCAGGCCCCGCAGCAGGCCCAGAAGCCCATCCAGGCCCCGCAGCAGGGCCAGAAGCCCATCATGGCACCGCAGCAGGGCCCGAAGCCCATCAAGGCCGCGCAGCAGGGCCCGAAGACCATCAAGGCCGCGCAGCAGGGCCCGAAGACCATCCAGGCCCCACAGCAGGGCCCGAAGCCCATCAAGGCCGCGCAGCAGGGCCAGAAGCCCATCATGGCACCGCAGCAGGGCCCGAAGCCCATCAAGGCCGCGCAGCAGGGCCCGAAGACCATCCAGGCCCCGCAGCAGGGCCCGAAGCCCATCAAGGCCGCGCAGCAGGGCCCGAAGCCCATCAAGGCCCCGCAGCAGGCCCCGAAGACCATCCAGGCCCCGCAGCAGGGCCCGAAGCCCATCAAGGCCGCGCAGCAGGGCCCGAAGCCCATCAAGGCCCCGCAGCAGGCCCCAAAGACCATCCAGGCCCCGCAGCAGGGCCCGAAGCCCATCAAGGCCGTGCAGCAGGGCCCGAAGCCCATCAAGGCCCCGCAGCAGGCCCCGAAGACCATCCAGGCCCCGCAGCAGGGCCCGAAGCCCATCAAGGCCGCGCAGCAGGGCCCGAAGCCCAAGACCTGGCACCAGCCGGGAACAGAGCCCCCGACCTGGCACCAGCCGGGAACAGAGCCCCCCAAGAGGCCAAAGAATGGACATCATCCGGACCACATCTACACCTGGAAGTTCGGTGGCCAGCCACGCAAGAACACCCAGTCCCTTGGCCAGTCCAGTCCAGTCATTGGGAAGCCAGCAATCCTTCCATTCCCCTACCCAGCCCCAGGCCATAATGTCACCACATGTGTCTGCACACATGGAGGAGCACCCAAGCCAACCATCTGTCCGCACATTGCGGCGCGGACATTTGAGTGGGAGATTCTCCCATGACCAAAATATGGCATTGGCTAGTGGCCTTACATTATACTATGACGAGCTCTATGGGAGCAAATCAAAACACACCACTAAGCAGCGCAAGATGGAATTGTTTGAAACCATCCTACGACAAGTAAATGCAGCGGGGGAAGAGAGGAAAGATGTTGGACAAATCCAGAAGAAAATTTCGGATCTCAAATATGCTGTACGTCAAAAAGAAATTAAAAGGCATAATTACAGGTAAATAAATGATGTCTCCAAATGTAATGATTAGGATGTACTGTATGCACCTTTTCTGGGTACCAAACTATTTTTTCATTTCAGCATGAAAACTGGAGGTGGCTTTCCAACCAAACTGGAGTTTACACCTGCTGAGGAGATTGTGCTGGGCCTTCTCCATCCTGTCGCGGTCGGTGGCCATGCGGGTCTAAGGGACACAGACTCACCGACCCGTACACAAGGTGAGTACTCTTAATCTGCATGTTTGCCTGTTTGCCCAGAAAATTAAAGTTCACTAGTACCAAGATGACGGTATGGCCCTATGGTGTGGCTTGCTTGGCCTCGCACTACTGTGCCTGTTTGTGTCCTGTTTTGGTCCCTGTGAATCACGCATTTTGGAACACATACATTATGTAAAAGAACAATTAACACTAATTATGTGTGAAGGAAGGAAGTTTATGAAGAAAAGTGATATATTTTGACTCAATCACAAAACACACATCATTAGGGATGTGTTGGCTATTTGTTGTGTGAGTTGTGTTTGAGGTAACAATTTAATTCAACACCCCCAAACATATCTGACCTAGAGCAGCGAGACTCAACTGGCGGGCCGGGGTCCCAATGCGGACCTTGCCACCAGATTCCCAGACCCCTGCCCAGACAGCCCTGCACTCAATTACTTCTGTGTTGACGTGCTCAGAGCTGCCCCCTTGATCGGCGATGTAGTGGTTGGTCTCCTGGCCAATGTCATGGCTCCATGAAACCTAGCATTGCAATATGAAGTACTGCACAGGAAGTGGCATTGCAAGGTACACACTAACTTGGTGCATCATTCTCTTTGTCCAATCCTGTCCCGCTGCCCCAGCTCTGCCCCATCTGCCCCTGTCCCACCATCTGCCCCCCCCCCACATCAGCCCCATCCATTCCTAACAGATTTGCTCCATCCATCCCATCACCATCCATTCCTGTCCTCCCAGCTTTATCCATCCAATCCCTGTCCCCTCAGCTCTGCCCCATCCAGCCCAGCAAGGGCAAGCAGCCTTTATTAGTTTGCACTTGGCAATCTCTAGCCCCTCCCCCAGTGTGCTGATTTCTAACTAGACACCCCCTGCGACAGCCCCATGCCCGGACCTTCACCTCTCACCGGATACCTTTAAATGGACCTTTACAAGAAGTGGTTGAGTACCCCTGACCTAGAGAATGGTAGTCAAACTCAAAATAGTTGCTCTGCAAGTTGTATGCTGACTGGGTACACTTCCTGACTTCAAACTGAGGTCAGTTAGCAGTTTACTCGATCCATTGCACATATGTTAAATTGAGTGTATTTTACCAATTGGACCCATTGCTGTAGAGTTGCTTAATATTAGAAATAGTGGCTTGTTTTAGTATGTACCCAAACAATGCTTATGTGTGTGTTTACCTTGTTTTGTTTTCTCTTCTTCAGCCCAGCATGACCCCTCAGCAAGTGTAAACTCACCCCCCAGTTTGATTATGCCTACCAGGTCCGTACAGCATAGGAGCCCAGATCCGAGTTTTCCGGTAAGTTTATTTAGTACCCAAAATACTACCAAGTGCTTAAGCATGTGTTAAACTGATGTAATCCTAATTTGGGACGCCAACTTAACCTTTTTTTTTCTATGTCCCTACAGACCCACACACTCATGGAAGAGATCCAGGAAATGGAGGAAGATGATGTATCCCTGCTGGCCACGTCCGATGACCTCCCCCTGGGTCCCAATCTGCAACTGCTCCCTAATGTTTCTCTGGCCAATCCTCAGCAGCAGAGTGAATCTGCATCCATTGTGCATGCACATGGGGAGACTGACACAACAGTCCGTCCCCAGTGTTCACTCTGCTGCTGAGGATTTGCCAAGCATGCCTGTTGCTGTTGAGGGGACGACACAACGCGGCAGGGCACGCCCAAGAGCCAGGGTAATTGTGCGGCGGACTCCATTACGCCGCCGCACAATTCCCCAGGGGAGGCACAGTGCCCTGCTTGATTTATGGAACCAAGAGAGGGACTCTTTTGAGGCACAGCTCGTAACTGAGCAGGAGGAAAGGCATGCCGATATGGTCAACCTAACTACCACCTTACAGGGCATCCTCGCGGAGTTTCGCACCCTCAACAGCAACATGGTCAATGCAAGTAATGGCATCCAGTCAGCCATGGCTGAGATGACCAATATGCAGAGAAACATTATGGAGCAGTTGCAAATTCACAATGCAACCATGGCCCAGGTTAGGTCCCATCCCCACGGACCTCCACCTGGGTTTTATGGGCAGCCACCCTATTAATCCATGAATGTGTGGGACATCTTTTCTCTTCCCCCCCACTGTATTTACTTGTCCTTTGAGGTTTCAAACAATCCATTTTGTGTTTCACATGCAGGTTGTGTTTTGTATTTGCTCCCATAGAGCTCCTTAGAGTAATGATTAAGGCCACTAGCCAATGCCATAGGTCTATGTGCTGTCTAGTTGGCAACTATCATGTGCCAATTATGGCTTTTGACATTTGTTTGGTTTGTGCTCCTCCTGTTTGCAGACATGTTTGTGTGACATTATGGCCATGCCCAAATATCCCTTGGCACAGGCAATATTAATGACTGGACTAGGCTGGCCTTTGGACTGGGTGTCCTTGTTTGGTTGTGCCACTCTCTTCCAGGTGTAGATGTGGTAGATTTAATGTTAATACCTTATTTGTTTTTGAGCCACAGTTGTATGTGGATTTTTATTTGTTATGCACCACCAATCAAAGTGCAAAAAGTAAAAAAAATTCAAAATTACAATACTTGTTGCGTTTTGAGTTGAAACACATTTAACATCACCTTGGGCTAAAGCAGATACATTTTTGGTTAAGAGGTGTAAAAATGCAAAGATCAATCTAAGTAAACACCAGGAAAAACATTAGGCAACAATTAAGGGAAATTGTGTATTTATTTAAGGTAATGCCACATTACGGCCAAACAAATATTTGAAAATAAAGGCAAATACACACACACAGAATGGGAAACAAAAAAAAGGCTTTAACTAAAATGCTGCAAGATCAAATTTGCTCGCACTGATTGGCCAGACTCACTGGGTGGGCCAACATAATTGTCACCATCATCTTCTCGGGCTGTAGAGGGCAGAACATCAACATAACGGGGGACACGTTCTTGAATGGCAAAATTATGCAGAACAGCACATGCCATTATGATGTCTATCACTTTGTCAGGAGCATATTGCAGGGCGCCCCCGGTATGGTCCAAACAACGAAAACGTGTCTTCAACAGTCCAAATGCCCTCTCAACAACAGCCCTGGTATTGCGGTGCGCACGATTATAGGCTTCCTGAGAGGCATCCTGGGGCCGCAGCACAGGCGTCATGAGCCAGGGGAGAAGTGGGTAACCGGAATCACCTTAACAAGACAATTAAATAACAAAAATTAACACATTGCAAGACAACAAACACAAACAATTTGCCATATATCAAAATGAGGTAAGCTAAAGGGCCAAAAAAGACACCCAGGGTACATTAGAAAAAACACTATTGGGCCAAATGTAGTACATAACTAAAAATGCAGCTTAAATAAAGCCAAAAATGAAAAAACATCTGCACGGACAAGGCTGTTTAGAAATATGTTTTTGATTCTGGCTTCGCAAATGTTACAATTAGGATGCTGCTGAGGGGCCCACACCATTTCGATAAAGAATGCACTGTATGCAGTTTAAGTCCACTTTGGCGTTGCAAGACCAATACTACAAAAGGGCAAAAAAATAGCAGATACTTCGGGACAATCTGCTACCCAATATATTTTGGGACATGGAAGTTACAGACATCCTAACCAAAGTTATCAAAAAAACAGAAGCACAAAGGGAGCAAAGCGTTTGGTTGAAAAACAAAATACAATCCACAAAAGCCCCCCCCAAAAAATGCTGGTTCGTTTTTCTGACAAGAATTATAAAGCTAAAATAGCCAAACAATACAGATTCCTGGGAAATATCGGTAACCAAAAATAGGACACACTTACCAAGCAGCCATGCACCCGAAAATTCCCCAGACTCAAATCTCCTAAACAAACCAGATCGTCTCAGGATATAGGAGTCGTGCGACGATCCAGGGTAGCCGGCAAGGACACTCAGGAAACGCATGTCCGGCCCCACCACGGCCTGGACATTAAGGGAGTGTCCCATTTTTCGATTCCTTAAGGCAAAAACAAAAAAAAAGGGTAAGTGATAAGGGCAAAAAACATTTAGAAAAAAAAACATGTCTGCACACAAATTCAAACAACAAATGAGAAGCCTAAATAAAGCATGTACACAAAAGTACCAACAAAAATATGCTGCCGCCAAGGAAAATAGGTTACATTACACGTTGGGCCCCATAATAACCCAAACACAAAATATATACCTATATATATATATTCGTCGGATGCCCTAGGTACGAGTGCCACATGTGTGCAGTCAACAGCACCAATTACGTTGGGCATGTCGGCCACATTATAAAAACCAAGCTTAATGGCGTTTCTGGCTGCCATATCATCCGGGAAAAAAATATATTTTGGAGTTATGGCAGCCATGCCTTCCAAAAATTTAGAGAGTGCGCGGCTCAGCGTAGGCTGGGACATCCCCACGGAGAGGGCACCCAGCCTCTGGAACGAGCCGTTCGCCAAAAATTGCAGGCAGCCAAGCATCTTGGTCATACCTGAAATTGCATGCCCCTTCCTTGTGGTGCGGGCTAACCATGGCCGCAGCTCACTATATAATTTATGGAGGGAAGCGCGATTAAGCCTGGTCAGCTCAAACAGCTCAACATCATTCATGCTATCTATGTTCATGCGACGACGCAGGGGCAATCTGCTCTCAGACATCCGGATCAAATCGATGCGAAAAAGCATAAGCCCTTGATGTGCCACAAACTCGCTCCTCTCCATCCTACTCCCGAGGCCAAATAGCTGCCGGCAAACATTTCGGGAAGCAGCTCTTTAATGGCCTTCAAAACAATTAGCAATCACCTCTCTGAATTGGTCGCAAGCCCATGTGAAGCACGTAAAAAATAGGATCGGACCTAAAAAATACGTTTTGGACGGGAAAAACACACGAACTAACGCAAAATATACGATTGACGTCCGGAAAGCGTATGTTCATATATGTCTATGCGCGAACGTTCGTGCGAATACGAAATGGCCAAAAAAAAAGGAAAAAATGACAAACACCCACCCAAACTTACGATTCTCGATCCGAAATCAATTAACTTTTGCTCTTTGAATCGAGGGGATTGTCTTGCCTTTCTTGTGTCCTAATCCTGCTAATTCCAAGGAGAGGACATTTTTTGGATGTGGTCAGGGTTCCTAAATTTTACTTGGTAGCTACTGAATCTTTCAGGAAGACTGATGCTCTTTTTGTTCTTCCTTTTGGTCCTAGGAAGAGTTTTCCTCCGGCTAAGTCTAAGCTAAGGAACTTCCCTTCCGCCTTACTGCTCATTCCACTCGTGCTATTGGGGCCTCTTGGGCCTTTCAGCACCAGGCTTCTGTTGAACAAGTTTGTAAGGCCGCAACTTGGTCTTCTGTTCATACTTTTTTCAAGTTTCACAAGGTTGATGTTAGGGCCTCAGCTGATGCTGCTTTTGGCCGCAAAGTTCTTCAGGCGGCAGTGGTTTAAACTGCCCGATCCCACACACTTTACGGACACTGCTTTTGGACGTCCCAATCGTAAAGAATATTTGTGAAACAGGACGTGCTGTATACTTGGAAAAATACAATTCTGTGAGTACTCACCTGTAGAATTGATTTTGTAGTATACAGCACGTCCTGTTTCACCCCTCCCTTGTTATCATTTTTCTTGGTTACCTCTGTATGGTGATTTGTTCAAATGTTTGGTTGGGGTTCCTTCATTTTTATTCTCCCGGCTTCTTGTCTAACTGCTTTGTAACACTGGGAATTTGTGGGAGGTTCCTGTCCTTTTATAGGGTCGGGAGATGCCACAAGTCTCTTCTGCAGTCCACTGCGCCACCTTGTGGCGGATATCCCAAGCGTAAAGAATATTTGTGAAACAGGACGTGCTGTATACTACAAAATCAATTCTACAGGTGAGTACTCATAGAATTGTATTTTTTTTGCATTAGATATGGAGTGGTGCTGCTGCTTAGGGACAGTTAGGGCTTTATTTTTTTTACTAAAACTGTCCTTGTAAGGACATTTATATAGGGAAAGTGTCTGGCGTCAGGACTTGATATGTGTTTAAGCGTGCTATTGTCCTTTTCAGGAAAATTAGTCAGGAAAAGCGGCTGGAGTGAGGGCTAGATAGTTTGGGTGTCAGTAATCTGTAATAGCACTTGAGCATCAGTATTCTCTAATAGCACCTGAGTGTCAGTACTCCGTAAAAGCACTTGAGCTGCAGTACTCTTTAATAGCACTTGCTCCAACCACTGGTGTGTCAGTACTTTGTAATACCAATTGTTATTGGAGTATGCACTGGGTCAGGGCAGTTAAGGCCCACTTAAAAAAAAATGTTTAGGGTGCACTGGTTCAAACCGCTGGTGTGTCAGTACTCTTTAATAGCACTTGCGCCAACCACTAGGATGTCCATTCTCTTTAATACTAATTGTTACGGGCATATGCACTGGGCCAGGGCAGTTAAGGGCCTCTTGAAAAAAAACAAAAAACATTTTTGTATAATGTCCCTTGGGCATCAGTATCAGTACTAATAGCACTTGCTTCAACCACTTGAGAGTCCGTACTCTCTAATAGCACTTGAGTGTCAGTACTCTGTAATTGCACTTGAGTGTCAGTACTCTGTAATAGCACCTGAGTGTCAGTACTCTGTAATAGCACCTGAGTGTCAGTACTCTGTAATAGCACCTGAGTGTCAGTACTCTGTAATAGCACCTGAGTGTCAGTACTCTGTAATAGCACTTGAGCGTCAGTACTCTTTAATAGCACTTGCTCCAACCACTGGTGTGTCAGTACTCTGTAATACCAATTGGTATTGGAGTATGAACGGAGTCAGGACAGTTAATGCCCATTTGAAAAAAAAAATAGTGTGCACTATTTCAAACCACTGGTGTGTCAGTAATCTTTAACTTGCTCTTGCTTCAACCACTGGGATGTCAGTACTTTTTAATACCAATGTTACAGTATATATCTTGAATCAGGGCAGTTAAGACCCTCTTGAAAACAAAAATACATTTTTTGTAGTGTTTCTTGCGTGTCAGTACTCTGCAATACCAATTGTTATTGGAGTATGCACTGTTTCAGGGCAGTTAAAGCAGAACAAAACCCACTGAACTTTTGAAATACATTTGGCCAAAGCCCCTGCTGACACTTCCCTCTTAAAGTGTAGAGCTAGAAATGGATATATTCTCAGTGTGTCACACAACCCGCTTCCCCTTTAATTCTTACGATCGGGTTACTCCACCAGCAGGTGGCGACGTTGCAGAGAGAAGTCTTGAAAACGAGCCCCTTCCGGCCTACATATACCTGGGCTACCTCCCACTTAACACCCAGTGTTTTCTCTCTGCAAGATGCGACAAGACAGAAGAAAGAAGTCTCCTGCTTGCAGGTAGCGGGGGTCGGACCCCGGCATCCCCTTGTGGTCTTTTTCTGTCCAGTCAAATTGTTTTTATGCCTAGATAGATAACGGAAGCCTCCCAGCCTAGGCTGCTGGCTGGGCAAAGGTAGATGGCACTATGGTGCCTAGGAGCTTATCTCCTCCGCTCGTCCCCACGCATGGGGCAATGTGGTTATCCGGCATGGTGATCCGGATTTGGGATGCCCCTGTCCCGATGTTCCCCTTGGCTACCTTCTCCTGCTCGGTCCCTTCTCCCTTCACGTTGGGGGGGGGGGGGGTTGGCTTGTATGGGGTGCTTTTACAGTGCTAATTGTGTCTGTGGGGAGCGCTGGCAGCTGGCGGGGTCAGCGCCGCGGGCGGGCGCGTGTCCCGGGCTGCTGGGGCTCCTTGTAGTGTTCTCTAACTGTATTCCTCCCACATGCCTTGTATGTTTTGGGGCGTCTGTTGGCGCCTGTTTTACACGCGGCGGCGCCATTCGGCGGGCCGCACTGCTCGTGTCTAGGGGGTGGGGCCGCACTCGCTCAAGGCCCACGCTGTTTGGCCGGCGGGGGGCGGGGCCGAAGCGTTGCGTGCGCTGAGCCGGCCCGCCTTCCTCTCTCTATCTCAGCCGGAGCCTCA
Source organism: Gastrophryne carolinensis (assembly GCA_027917425.1). Taxonomy (NCBI): domain Eukaryota; kingdom Metazoa; phylum Chordata; class Amphibia; order Anura; family Microhylidae; genus Gastrophryne; species Gastrophryne carolinensis. The sequence continues at coordinate 392,107,284 of CM051237.1, read as the reverse complement.
CTGCACGGAGGCTCTCAGCAACAGCCCAGCGGTCCCTAGCTGAGGAGGGTGACACCATTTAAACCGGTTTTTTATTGGTTTGTCTTGCTTTATTTGTGCGGTGCTTGCACTCTTGAGCAGTTAACCCTGTCACTTTTATATAGCTCCCCTCCTGGAGGCACATGTTAGTTATTTATGTTTAGGTATATATATTTTTCTCATGGGCTGTATATACTTCAGGCTTTTGTATATATTGTATATATTTTTTACTGTTACATTCTGTTTGGTTGTATGTGTGTGGCGCATGCTGGCAATCTTTCTTTGGGGGTCTGATTGTGGTCTCTTTCCCTTACAGATCCTGGGATCCCCTCACTGCTGTGAGCCTCCCGATCTGATGTACCTGGCTAGTCTTATTTTCCAAATTGGGATTTTCCTAGGCTTATAAATCCTCCCACTCCCGGGACTTTAATTATAAAGGGGGCATCCCGGGTTGCTTAATGCGTAAACCCCTGGTTTATTGCGAATACCATAATGTCACCATATGGAGGCTTCCGACATTACCGGAAATGGCTCTTTGGGGCTATCCAGGCTGTGTGGGGGTTGTGGGGCTCCGCTCCCAGGCGATGATGTCATAATATGTATTTCTTGTGCACAGCAGAATATTGCGCGCCAGTCCGGCATTCCGGTACCTGGCTCCTCGCAACTTCCCTCATCTCCTACCCTCACCTATTCCGGACCCCACATGACGTTGTCAAGGGTGGGGATTCGCAATCCGAGGTGTGTGCACGATTGGCCAACCTCGAGAAAATAGTTTCCACTGCGGTGGCTCAGAAGGCTACGACCAGCAATTGGTTGGTACCACTGGCGATCAGGCTGCGGGGGTGTTCCTTGACACTCCTTCCATTCTGGCCAAAATGTTTGAAATTTTGGCTTTGGATCCGCCTGAGGCGGTCCCCCCGCCAAAGGGTGAGTTGTTTGATGTGCCCCAGCCGCGTTTGGTGTTTCCCAAGCAACAACACTTTGTGAGGGTTGTCCTTAAGGAATGGGAACAACCCACGCGCCTTGTTGGGGTTCCTCCTAGTTGGGATAAGCGTTATCCCTTTCCGGAGGATTTGGTGAAGCTTTGGTCTGTTCCCCCTGAAGTCGATGCCCCTGTGTTGGGGCTGTCTAACACGGCTGTGTTGCACTCCCCTGACACTACTACCATTAAGGATGGTGAGGATCGTCGGATTGATCAATTGGCTCGCCATGGTTTTATCAGTGCTGGATCGGCACTGCGGCCGGTGTGTGCTTCGGCGCTTCTTCTGATGGCTGTTAGGTCCATTGTTAGAGATTTGTACGCAGATCTTGATCCCACTTGTGATGAGTTCGCTTCTCTCAAGCAGTGTGAATCGTTTATTTCCTTTGTCATGTCTGCCCAGGACGATGCGCTTGCAATGTGTAGCAGGACCACGGCCCTGTTGGTTGCTATTCGTCGGTCGGTGTGGCTGCGCCAGTGGACGGCGGACTTTAACTCTAAGAAGTCGCTTACAGCTCTTCCGTTTGTAGGTTTGCGCCTGTTTGACGATAAATTGGATTCAGTTACCAAGGGTGGTAAGTTGCCTCAACGCAAGAGGCCTCGTCGTTCCTTTCGGGGAGCGACTTCCTTTAGTCCCTCCTTTCGGGGAGTCAAAGCGGGCAGAGGGGCCTCCTTTCCCGCTACCAGGGGTGCAGGTTGGACCCGGGGGAGGGGTCATGGCCATCCCGGTCAGTCCTGGGGCGCCAAGCCCAAGCCTGCTGGTAAGCCCGCTCAGCAATGAGGGGGTGCCCTCACCCATGCGAGTGGGGGGACGATTGCGACACTTCTCCCTGGTTTGGGACCAGGAGGTTCCGGACAGATGGATCCGGGAGGTGGTGTCGTCCGGTTACAAGCTGGAGTTCGAGTCTCGCCCTCCTTCACGGTTTTTCCGGTCTCGGGTGTCCACCGATCCTTTGGCCGCGCAGGGGCTCCTGGCGTCGGTAAAGAATCTTCTGGAAATGGCGGTCATCCGGCCGGTGTTGCACTTGGAGGTGGGCCTCGGGTTTTACTCCAATCTTTTCACAGTCCCCAAGAAAGACGGGTCGGTTCGCCCCGTTCTGGATCTGAAGTTCCTCAACAGGTTCATCCGTACTCGGAAGTTTCGCATGGAAACTCTGCGATCGGCCATCGGTTCTCTTCGGCAGGGGGACTTCATGACGTCCATAGACATCAAGGATGCTTACCTTCATGTTCCCATCTGCCAGGCTCATCAACGTTTTCTTCGGTTCGTGATAAAGGATCGGCATTTTCAATTCGTGGCACTTCCGTTTGGCCTTACCTGGGCTCCAAGAGTGTTCACCAAGGTGTTGGCAGGGGTGGTGGCCATTCTCAGATCTCAAGGCACCCACGTCGTACCTTATCTGGACGACCTTCTGATCATGGCTCCTTCACTCAATCAATCGGAGACAGACACCAGGAGGTGGTCTCCACGCTGGAAAGCTTCGGTTCGGTGATCAACTTTCCCAAGTCCTCCCTCGCCCCGGCCAGGGTGGTGTACTTTCTGGGAATGCGGTTGGATTCTTGTCAACACAGGGTGTTTCTGCCTCAATCCAAGATTTGTCTGATTCAGGAATTGGCTCGGTTCCTTCTTTCCAATCCTCGACCGTCCATTCGTCTGGGGATGAGGCTGGTAGGGTTGATGGTTGCCTCTTTCGAGGCAGTTCCTTTTGCTCAATTTCACACAAGGACGCTTCAGCTTCATCTGTTGGCGTCTTGGGACCGGCGACCATGGTCGTTGGATCGGCCCTTCCAGTTGTCCTCCCGAGTCCGACAGCCCCTTCAATGGTGGTTGGTCTCGACTAATCTCTTGAGGGGCAGTTCTTTCCTGACCCCTCTCTGGGAAATTGTCACCACGGATGCCAGTCTTTCGGGATGGGGGGAATCTGGAAGGATCTTCAGTTTTGGGGGCAGTGGGGACCTCGAGAGGCCCACTTGCCCATCAATGTTCTGGAACTGAAAGCCATCCGGCTGGTTCTTGTTCATTTGTCTCAGCTTGTTCTGGGCTTTCCGGTTCAGGTTCGTTCGGACAATCGGACAGCGGTTGCTTACATCTATCATCAGGGAGGTGCCCTCAGAGAGGTGTCCCTGATCCTGACCTGGGCGGAGGCCCATGTTCCTTGTCTCTCGGGAGTTTACATTCCGGGTGTGGAAAACAGGGAAGTGGATCTGTTGAGCAGGTGCTCTTCCCGTCTGGGAGAATGGGCTCTCCATCCTCAAGTTTTTCGGTCTCTGTGTCTCCGGTGGGGGACACCGGAGGTGGACCTGTTTGCCTCTCGTCACAATTGCAGGCTTCCGACCTTCGTATCGCTCTCCCAGGATCCTCTGGCTCTGGCGGTAGACGCCATGTCCCTGAGCTGGGGGGATCTGGGGTTTCTGTACCTTTTTCCTCCGATACCCATGCTAGACAATAATCTCCAGAGCATGGGATCCCACAAGACCCCAAAACAATGCCTAACCAAACAACTGGCACCACCACATACTCTTATAACAAAATATATTCAATTTATTATTCATCCAATACAAAAAAAGTTTAAAAACAATTAAAAACACACATCTCATGAGGGGGAGGACTACAAGAACACATGTATGCCTAGTACATCTATATACATACAATTATTAACCCCGTGTTATCTTCAAAAACATCAATATACAATATCAACCAACTTATATAATGTGTATAAACTATCCTATATACATCTATATACATACAATTATTAACCCCGTGTTGTCTTCAAAGACATCAGTATACAATATCAACCAGCTTATATAATGTGTCTAAACTATCCTATATACAATCCTATTTTATACAAATATACATCAGTAAAGTGCAATCCAGTGCTATCAGTATCACTCTACCCTAAAGAAGACACCGAGGGGGAAAAGACATAGAAAAACAGTGCAATAAATCATAACATGTGCTATGTGTACTTCACCAGGCAGACATGCGCCGAGCGCCTCACCCCGTCCCGCCTCACCCATGCTAGACAAGGTGGTACGGAAGCTGGCTCTGGAAAGGGTGTCCGCCATTCTCGTGACTCCAAGGTGGCCAAGGCGAGTATGGTTCGCAGACATCGTTCGGCTGGCGGTGAATCAGGTCGTTCTGCCTCTTCGGCCTGATCTGCTCACTCAATTTACCAACGCTGGGTTTGACGGCTTGGCTGCTGAAACCTTCATCTTGAAGGAGGAGGGTCTTTCTGACTCGGTTGTTAAGACTCTGATATGTGCCCGGAAGAGGTCTTCTTCTACCATCTACTATAGGACTTGGAGAGCCTATATCGCTTGGTGTGAGGTTAGATCTTTGCCTTGTAGGGTCTTTTCGGTTTCCAGGATTCTGGACTTTTTGCAATCAGGGCTGGACTCTGGTCTCCAGCTGAGTACTTTGAAAGGGCAGGTTTCTGCCTTGTCTATTTTTTTTTCAGAAGCCTTTTGCGCTTCATCCTTTAGTCAAAACTTTTTTCCAGGGGGTTACGCATGTGCGGCCTCCCAGGAAGCCATTGCTCCCTGTTTGGGACTTGAACTTGGTTCTTTCTGCTCTTCAGGCTCCTCCCTTTGAGCTCTTGCAGGATATTGCTCTGTCTACCTTGACTCAGAAGATTGTCTTCTTGGTAGCTATCACTTCAGTTCGGCGTGTCTCGGAGTTGGCGGCCTTGTCGATCCAGGCGCCCTACTTTGAGAGGCATCAGGACAAGGTGGTCTTTCGTTTCAAACCGGACTTTCTTCCTAAAGTTGTTTCTGCTTTTCATTTGAATCAGGATATTGTTCTTCCCTCCTTGTGTCCTAAGCCTAAGAATGACAAGGAGAGGGTTTTGCATTGTTTGGATGTAGTATGCTGTGTTAAGTACTATTTGATTACTACTTCTCCTTTTCGTAAGACTGATGCCTTTTTTGTTGTGCCCTGTGGGCCTAGGAAGGGTTTGGCTCCGGCCAAGTCTTCCATTAGCAAATGGATTCGTCAGGCGATTGTTGGGGCCTATTCGGCCAAGGGGAAGGTTCCCCCTTTTCGTATCACTGCTCATTCTACTCGTGCCAGTGGAGCATCTTGGGCTTTTCAGCACCAAGCTTCTGTTGAACAAGTTTGTAAGGCTGCTACTTGGTCTTCTGTTCATACTTTTTCTAAGTTTTACAAGGTTGATGTGCGGGCCTCAGCGGATGCTGTGTTTGGCCGCAAGGTTCTGCAGACTGCAGTCGTTTAAGTTATGCTTCATTTTGCCTTCGGATACCCATCCCTTGTGGACACTGCTTTTGGATGTCCCGATCGTAAGAATTAAAGGGGAAGCGGGGTGTGTGACACACTGAGAATAATACCATTTTGTGAGTACTCACCTGTAAAATGGATATTGTCAGTGTGTCACACACCCCGCTTCACCCGCCCTTTTTGGTATCCTGGATCTTCTATATCGTGAAGCTTTCCTTTATTTTATTTTGAGGTTACCGTTGGATTTCCTGGTACCTTGTCTTACTGCTGTTTGAATTCACTGGGTGTTAAGTGGGAGGTCCCAGGTATATATAGGCCGGAAGGGGCTCGTTTTTAAGACTTCTCTCTGCAACGTCGCCACCTGCTGGTGGAGTAACCCGATCGTAAGAATTAAAGGGGAAGCGGGGTGTGTGACACACTGACAATATCCATTTTACAGGTGAGTACTCACAAAATGGTATTTTTCGCTTATCGAAAAGTCCTGGAACACTTTTTTTGCTATCCTAGGGGATCAGCCATTGCATAAGTGTGGCAATGACATCATTGCCACACACAACAGTGGCAATCAATAGAAGGGGTGGAGGTTTACAGTAAAAACAGGCAGTATTATCTGGTATTAGAGTGTATTAGAGCAGTGAAAATTGTAAAGAGGTGCTTTTTATGGGGGGAGCAATTCAGGGGATGCTAGTTAATGTCGGTTTTGGTCCAATTTAAGGCCCTCTTAAAAAAAAAAATTGTGTAGTGTGCACTGGTTCAAACCACTGGTATGTCAGTACTCTTTAAACCGGACCTTCAGCATCATTGACTGAAAAGCCCAAACCCTAAAAAAAAAAACTATTCCGCAGCATAGTAATATATTTTAAGTTTTTAGTTACTTTTTATATTGAGGAGAGGAAGGGGTGGGCAAGTGCAGAGGCGGGGTTATAGCTGTGCTTCACCCAGACAGAACAGAGATGGGGTCAGGAAAATGGTCAGCAATCCCAGAATTCAGAGTGGCATATTCAGAAGACACTTTCTGTCTGTACGCAGCCGGAAATTCCACGGGACGCCATCTTGGATGTTAAAAGGTTAAAAGAACGCAATAGGTGCAGGTAGGATGATTTTTAATGTGGGCAATCTGTATGTAGGGAGTGAGGGAAACATACAAAATAGACTCTTATCCAGGGTGAAGGTCAGCTTTAATAGAAGAGAAATACATGTTATTGTGGGCAGCAGGAGTGGAATAAAGGTGTCTCACCATCTCACTTATCTAACATTTCTGCTGGCATATTTGCTAGAGAGAAGTTTAAAAAAAAATTCTAATAGTTCAGAAATGTGTTTATTTCAGAACAAATCAATGACAGCAATATAAGCAGAGAGCTTTAGTATAGGTTACCTTTGTATACAGTCTTTGTGAAACAGCTTTAATGCATTTAGTTACATATAATGGCTGAATGACCCTGAGAAATATGTTCCAGCAAAGTTAAAAAATTATATGCCTGCTGAATACAGATTTTAGTTATAGTCTACCCTTCCTTGGGTTCAGTTACCTTTATCTTGATGGTAATTGTAACAACAACAATAGCATCACTGCCTTGTGAAGGGCATCAGTAGACACATATAAAAAGGAGCTTTCACTGTCCTGCCTCGCCTAACCTATGTGGGCTTGACAGGCAGCTGAACGTCCTTCCACAAATTAACAATAGAGACTGGGTGACAGCCAATAGATTTTTTCTTCAATGCATGGCACGGCCCGCTTCGGTATTCATAACAGATGGGTTATTCCGCCACTAGGTGGCGCAGTAGCACTGCAGAAAGCTGTGACACCTCCCGACTCCCTATAAAAATGGGATTAACCAACAAGTTCCCAGAGTTTCCTCTGCAGTGACACTGCGAAGTAAGAAGATGGCTCTCTCTCTTGCGCAGGTGAGCGGGGCAACCAAGCCTGCGGCCCTGCATGTCTATTTCCATCCGTTTCCGGACCCTCACTGCCTCCCAGCCTCGGCAGACGCTCCTTGCGCTCCAAGCTGGTTTGCATTCTTCGCTTCCCAGCTCTGCGCATCCCTCACCTTCACCTACTCCCCCGCTCCTGCAATGAGGGGGACGTAAGCAGGGAGTCGCGCTCTGATCTGGCTTTGCGGGTGGCTAACATTGAAAAGCAACTTGCCAGGACTGTTCCTAGGAAGGCCTCTGGCAAGAAGTGGCACCTGGATCCCAGATCCTCCCCTCTTCCTGAGATGTATGTGGGGATTGATGATCTTGGAGAATGTCACCCCCTTGTGATAAGAGAGTTTTCCCAGGATTCTGACTCCTTTGGGAACCAGCAGGAGGGTTGCGATAGTGACCCTGGTTCGGCGTCCGGAGAGGACTCATGGTACCCTGAGGACACTGATAGAATGCTGTCACATATTTTTGAAATTTTGCACATTGCTGCCCCTGAGGTAGCTAAGAGAAAGCAGGGGGAGCTTTTTCGCCCTGGTAAACAGCGTCTAGAGTTCCTTGAGCAGGAACATTTCACCACCTTGGTGCTTAAAGGATGGGAACATCCTAACAGGCTGACTGCTGTGCCCAAGGGTCTGGATAAAATGTATCCCCCTGACACTACCACTCTGAGGGACAGGGAGGACAAGCTCATGGATCAGTTGGCCTGCCATGCTTTTACTTGTGTGGGGGCTGGATTGCGCCCGGCCTGTGCTGCCGCCATCACGGCTATTGCCCTTAAGAAGCTGCTCAAGCGTCTTCTTGATGGCGCTACTGCTGGTAGTGGAGGGGAGGAACATAGTGTAGCCGGCGGAAGGTATTCAGCCATTATCTTTGTGGTCTTTTAATGTAATGGTTCATATCTGTCCTGCAGTTGCAATACATCACCACAAGATGGCACTATTGGATAAGAAATGAATTGTGACATTACAAGTCTACCAAACGTAAAACCTAACCACATAGGAGTACAGCTGAACTGCTATTGGCTAAGGTGAGTAGAAAGTTAGAGAAGGTTCTAGAAGCCACTAGAGGGAGTCTATATAAGGAGAGTTACCTCAGAAGAGTTAGATCTACGGAACATGCAAGATGTAGTTCTCTATTGTAGTAACCGGGAGTGAGAGGAAGGTACCAGCAGGGTCAACTGGTAGCAGTCGCAGAGAGAAGGAGAGAACAGAGGAGCCACATTCATACCTTAACGAGTGACCACAGGAGAAGGTGAACCTTTCTACCCAAGATGCCGAGGAGGAAGCTTAAGGCCGCAGTATTCTGCTATGGGATCAGAATGAGTGACCACCACCTGTTGGAGTACATTTGGATGTAATGTTGTGCTATGGAAGCTGCTAAGGAAACTGTTGTGGAAAGACTGTATGACCTGCTGTGAAGCCTAAAGTGTACCTGAAGTCCTGCTAATAAAGTAAGTGCCCTTTTCATAAAGTCGGTCTCATTGGAGTTTTTGGAAGTAAGCCCACATCAGGAGGTCCCTCAAGCCTGTTAAAAAAGAACCCACTCCCCATACACCCTGAGAAGCTAAACCCCTCAGGGACCCGTATGCTACAATAGGACTCTCTTACTTTGTTCTGATTTTGTTACATTTATCCTTACTGCTATGGATGATGATGTGCGACTGAGCGGTAGGGCCTCCGCGCTCTTGGTGGCTATGCGCCGCTCTGTCTGGTTACGCCATTGGGCAGCTGATGCTGCGGCTAAGAAAGCTCTCTCTGGTCTCCCCTTTGTAGGGCTGTGGCTTTTTGGGGAGCGTCTTGATGTTTTAGCCAAGGATGGCAGGCTGCCTCAGCGCAGGAGGCAGTCTCGGCCCTTTTGGGGGTCCTCCGTCCCCCTCCCTTCCTTTCGTACTCTCAGAGGAGGTTGTGGCTCCCTCTTCTCTAGTGGCCGCATAGATTCTTGGGGCCGTGGCAGATCCCGTGGTCGTTCCGGTCTTTTCTGGAGTGCTAAGCCCAAACCCTCTCCCAAGCCCTCTCAGACATGAAGGGGCGCCCTCACCCATCCGGGTGGGGGGAGGGCCTTGGCCTTTTATTCATATCTGGAGGCTTCACGTCTCAGACTGGTGGATTCAGGAGCTAGTATCCTCCGGTTGCATGATAGAGTTTGTGGCCTGGCTGCCTCCAGGATTCATCAGATCCCAGATGTCTTTGAACCCCCTGTCTGCTCAAGGGTTTTTTTTCTGGTGGTTCCTTGACTGTTAGAGTCAGGAGTCTTTTCATAGGTTCCTCAACAGGAAAGCTTTCTGAGGCCCATTCTGGCCCTGAAGGGCCTCAACAAAATTGTCTGATTCTAACCTTTTTTTGCTTAAAGACGCTATGCTGAGATCAGTACCTTTCGCCTGGGCGATTTCATGACCACTGTGGACACCAAGGATGCTTATTGTCATGTGCCTACCTTTCTGGGTCCTCAGAGTTTTCTAAGGTTTGCGCTGGAGAATCAGCATTATCAGTTAAGTGGTTCTACCCTTTGGTGCCACCTTGGCTGTTCACCAAGATAGTGGCAGGGGCGATAGCTCTGCTAAGGGAACAGGGCATCCGACTCATTCCTGACCTGGAAGTCATCCTGATTGGGGCCAAGTCTTTTCCTCAGGTCGGGCAGGTCACTCAGACGGTGACCTCCACTCTAGAATCCCTTGGCTGGGTGATTTACCATCCCAAGTCTTCTCTGTTCCCGTCCTTGGTGAGGTTCTTTTCTGGGTGTGACCCTGGATATCTCAGGTCAAGTGTTCCTTCCCCAGTAGAGGGTAAAGGGTCTTTAGATGCAGGCTTGGGCTCTGCTACCATGTCCTCATCCCTACATCTGTCGGGGGATGCAGTTGGTGGGCCTGATGGTGTCCTGCTTTGGGTTGTCCCCTTTGCTCATTTCACATAAGACATATTCAGTTGAACCTCTTGTCAGTTTGGGGCCCTGCGTCCTTTGATTGGGAGTTTTGGAGGCTGGACTCCAGGACCCTTCTGGGGGACAGGTTCTTTCTGCCCCTGTGCTGAGAGACGGTTGCCGCAGATGCCAGTCTGACCGGTTAGGGGAAATTCTGGGGATCCCTGAGGTTCCAGGGAAGGTGGGGCCCACATGAGGACCATGCTTCCATCTACGTCCTGGAACTGTGGTCTGTTCAGATCCACTCAGACAACTATATGGCGGTTGGGGCGGTACTTGGGGCAAGTGAGCCTTCAAGGGAAGGTCCCTGATTCTGTCTTGGGTGGAACAGCATGTTCCCTGCATCTCAGCGGTTTACATTCCGGGGGTGGAAAACCAGGTGGCGGACTCCCGGCGTAAGGGGTTGTCTCGTCTGGGGGAATGATCCCTCAACAACCGGGTGCTTCTCTCCCCGTTTAACCACTGGGGTCATCTGGACGTGGCCCTGTTTGGGTACCGCCACAATCACAAACTTTCAGATTTTGTCTCTGTTTCAGGATCATCCTGTCTTTGCTATGAGTGCCTTGCCATTCCCCTGGCCGGAGTTAGGCTTCTCTTTGAGTTCCCTCTGTTTCCTCTTCTGGGCAGTGTTATATGCAACATAGCCCAGGAGCGGGTACCAGCCATCCTGGTGGCCCCTTCTCGGCTGTTGAGACCTCCATCTTGGTGATAAAGGAGTTGTCCGCTTCTGTTTTTGATTCCATGATTAGGCCTAGGAACAAGTCCTTGTACTTTGTCTATTACAGGGTCTGGTATGTTTACATTGCCAGGAGGACTCTACGTCTCTTCCCTGTAGTGTGTTTTGCTATTCCCAGGACTCTGGAATTCTTGCAACTTGGTTGGATTTGGACCTTCAACTTAGTACTCTCAAAGGCCATGTTTCTGCTCTGGCAATTTTCTTCCATTGTGCTTTTGCCAATCACCGGCTGGTTCAGGTTTTTACAGGGTGTTTCTCACCTGTGTCCACACCATACTCCTTGTACCAGTCTGGGATCTAAATCTAGTGTTGTCTGCTATGCAGGGGCCTTCCTTTGATTCTCTCTGGGAGGCTGCCTTGCCCGGTTTGACTCTTAAGGTAGCCTTTTTTGGTGGCTATCACTTATGTAAGGCGAGTTCTCAGCTAGTGGCGCTTTCCATCAACCCTCCTTATTTTGAGTGGCATCAGGATATGGCGTTTTTTTTAGGCTTAGGCCAGATTTCCGACCTAAGACTGCGTCGGCTCTTCATTTCAATAAGGACATTTGGCCTGATGCAGAGCCTCCTCGTTCAGCTATCCCGTGCGTTTTCCCGTTGTTTTTGGGCTGTGATCGGGTCAGGAAAGGGTGCTACGTTGCTTTTTGTGTGCGTGTATGCGCTCAGGTGTTTGTTCAGGCGCCCTTCCGTTTGACGGCTCGCAAGAGGCTGAACTCCGTGAAAACGGACGGGCCGTTGATTGTTCCGTTTTTTTAATTGATTCAGAGCCTTGATTTCCGATTGAAACAAGCCCAATTTAACGAGGGTGTCGACGCTTCACTTATGGGCAGTCTTAGCAGCCGTATTTGATCTTTGTGACTTGGAAATGCATTCTGCTGTGCGTGAGCATCAAAGGCGTCAGCTACGCGGCCTGGTTCTTTTGAGCATGGCAGGTCCAAAAAACTTTAAGGAAAAAACTTAGCAAAAAATGAACCCTAAAAATGGACCAAAAAAAAAACCCTAGATAAGCACAACATACTTACAAGGCAAAACTGATGCTTTTCATTCACAAAGAAAAGGGCAATAATGAGCACCAAGAAGAGCCTCCTGCCTGTGCTGTTCTTTAAAATGTTTAAAAGAAAAAAAAAAATTACAATTTTTTTTTTAATTCTTTGACAATTTCTTAAAAAAAATTTAAGTAAAAAAAAAACAAACAAAAAATTGTGGTGTGTTCTCTTTCCTGCCACTGTACGTTCTCACAACATAACCATACAGCTACATGTCCCAAAAGGTAAGTATATGGGACAAGGAATAGGAGGAAGAAGAAGGATAATAAGAAGAAGAAGGAGAAGAGATTAAGGTAAGCATTAAACACAGGGAGGAGGAAGAAGAAGAAGAAGGATAGTAGTTTAAGGTAAGTTTTGGTGTTGGTAAAAGTGTCAGTTTGATGTATGAGGAAAGCTTGAGGGAGGACTAGGGATGTGCACATGCGTGGACACAGATTGTCCACAGGAAATCCATGGAAATGTAAGTATACATGGAAAAACAATCGGAATCGGGGTGAAAACGGAAACAGATGGCAAGAAGGTACGCTTGGAAACGCATTAAAATGGACCCAAAAACGGATCGTCCGGTGAACCCACGACCACACGGAAAGCACCCGAGAGGGGAAAAAACACTTTCCGAATGAAGACACATAAACGGATCAGTAACGGAGCTCTCCCGACGGCGGCTCAGAATCACATTTGAATCCTGAGACAAACGGAATGAAAACGGGACTTCAGAGAAACTGAACAAAATAAGGTCAGTTCTGGGGAGGCTCTGCATCAGGCCAATTAGGCTCGATTCAGAGAGAGAAAAAAAGACAGTCATTTTAGTGCCAATCTGTTTTTTTTTTTTTAATTTTCCCACTCTCGTATGAGTGTGCGAGCGATTCTATGCATGCATTGCTAACCATCAGTAAAGTTTCCGTCCGTTCGTATGCCAGAGTACGAGTACGAGGATGTCATTTTCCAGCGTGACTTTTCTGTTTCATTTTCTCAACGTCGGCTTTCGATTTAGCCCTTTTTCCATCGTCTCCTTCCACAAATCCTTTACGTTTCCAGATACATTCTGTTTTTCTTTTACCATAAATAATCGTCCGGACATAAATCCTTACGATCTTGCTCCTGCGCACTACAAACTTAACTCATTAAAGTGTTCACCTACATATTTGGCTCACTCACTTCTGCTACAATGCTTAGCTAAACCACTTTGCGCAATCCTACATCTTCCATGTATGACCCCTAAACCTCACCCAAACCACTTTGCGCAATCCTACATCTTCCATGTATGACCCCTAAACCTCACCCAAACCACTTTGCGCAATCCTACATCTTCCATGCATGACCCCTAAACCTCACCCAAACCACTTTGCGCAATCCTACATCTTTCATTTATGACCCCTAAATCTCACCCAAACCACTTTGCGCAATCCTACATCTTCCATGTATGACCCCTAAACCTCAACCAAACCACTTTGTGCAATCCTACATCTTCCATGTATGACCCCTAAACCTCACCCAAACCACTTTGTGCAATCCTACATCTTCCATGGTTGACCCCTAAACCTCACCCAAACCACTTCCCGGTTAGGTTCTTCTTCCATTTTAGGCCCCTAAAACTTACCCAAACCACTTCCCAGTTAGGTTCTTCTTCTATTTTAGGCCCCTCAAACTTACCCAAACTACTTCCCGGTTAGGTTCTTCTTCCATTTTAGGCCCCTAACACTTACCCAAATCACTTCCCGGTTAGGTTCTTCTTCCATTTTAGGCCCCTAAAACTTACCCAAACTACTTCCCGGTTAGGTTCTTCTTCCATTTTAGGCCCCTAAAACTTACCCAAACCACTTCCCGGTTAGGTTCTTCTTCCATTTTAGGCTCCTAACACTTACCCAAACCACTTCCCGGTTAGGTACTTCTTCCAATCTGTTTTTTTTTTTTTAATTTTCCCACTCTCGTATGAGTGTGCGAGCGATTCTATGCATGCATTGCTAACCATCAGTAAAGTTTCCGTCCGTTCGTATGCCAGAGTACGAGTACGAGGATGTCATTTTCCAGCGTGACTTTTCTGTTTCATTTTCTCAACGTCGGCTTTCGATTTAGCCCTTTTTCCATCGTCTCCTTCCACAAATCCTTTACGTTTCCAGATACATTCTGTTTTTCTTTTACCATAAATAATCGTCCGGACATAAATCCTTACGATCTTGCTCCTGCGCACTACAAACTTAACTCATTAAAGTGTTCACCTACATATTTGGCTCACTCACTTCTGCTACAATGCTTAGCTAAACCACTTTGCGCAATCCTACATCTTCCATGTATGACCCCTAAACCTCACCCAAACCACTTTGCGCAATCCTACATCTTCCATGTATGACCCCTAAACCTCACCCAAACCACTTTGCGCAATCCTACATCTTCCATGCATGACCCCTAAACCTCACCCAAACCACTTTGCGCAATCCTACATCTTTCATTTATGACCCCTAAATCCGTTTGGGGCCCTGCGTCCTTTGATTGGGAGTTTTGGAGGCTGGACTCCAGGACCCTTCTGGGGGACAGGTTCTTTCTGCCCCTGTGCTGAGAGACGGTTGCCGCAGATGCCAGTCTGACCGGTTAGGGGAAATTCTGGGGATCCCTGAGGTTCCAGGGAAGGTGGGGCCCACATGAGGACCATGCTTCCATCTACGTCCTGGAACTGTGGTCTGTTCAGATCCACTCAGACAACTATATGGCGGTTGGGGCGGTACTTGGGGCAAGTGAGCCTTCAAGGGAAGGTCCCTGATTCTGTCTTGGGTGGAACAGCATGTTCCCTGCATCTCAGCGGTTTACATTCCGGGGGTGGAAAACCAGGTGGCGGACTCCCGGCGTAAGGGGTTGTCTCGTCTGGGGGAATGATCCCTCAACAACCGGGTGCTTCTCTCCCCGTTTAACCACTGGGGTCATCTGGACGTGGCCCTGTTTGGGTACCGCCACAATCACAAACTTTCAGATTTTGTCTCTGTTTCAGGATCATCCTGTCTTTGCTATGAGTGCCTTGCCATTCCCCTGGCCGGAGTTAGGCTTCTCTTTGAGTTCCCTCTGTTTCCTCTTCTGGGCAGTGTTATATGCAACATAGCCCAGGAGCGGGTACCAGCCATCCTGGTGGCCCCTTCTCGGCTGTTGAGACCTCCATCTTGGTGATAAAGGAGTTGTCCGCTTCTGTTTTTGATTCCATGATTAGGCCTAGGAACAAGTCCTTGTACTTTGTCTATTACAGGGTCTGGTATGTTTACATTGCCAGGAGGACTCTACGTCTCTTCCCTGTAGTGTGTTTTGCTATTCCCAGGACTCTGGAATTCTTGCAACTTGGTTGGATTTGGACCTTCAACTTAGTACTCTCAAAGGCCATGTTTCTGCTCTGGCAATTTTCTTCCATTGTGCTTTTGCCAATCACCGGCTGGTTCAGGTTTTTACAGGGTGTTTCTCACCTGTGTCCACACCATACTCCTTGTACCAGTCTGGGATCTAAATCTAGTGTTGTCTGCTATGCAGGGGCCTTCCTTTGATTCTCTCTGGGAGGCTGCCTTGCCCGGTTTGACTCTTAAGGTAGCCTTTTTTGGTGGCTATCACTTATGTAAGGCGAGTTCTCAGCTAGTGGCGCTTTCCATCAACCCTCCTTATTTTGAGTGGCATCAGGATATGGCGTTTTTTTTAGGCTTAGGCCAGATTTCCGACCTAAGACTGCGTCGGCTCTTCATTTCAATAAGGACATTTGGCCTGATGCAGAGCCTCCTCGTTCAGCTATCCCGTGCGTTTTCCCGTTGTTTTTGGGCTGTGATCGGGTCAGGAAAGGGTGCTACGACCACACGGAAAGCACCCGAGAGGGGAAAAAACACTTTCCGAATGAAGACACATAAACGGATCAGTAACGGAGCTCTCCCGACGGCGGCTCAGAATCACATTTGAATCCTGAGACAAACGGAATGAAAACGGGACTTCAGAGAAACTGAACAAAATAAGGTCAGTTCTGGGGAGGCTCTGCATCAGGCCAATTAGGCTCGATTCAGAGAGAGAAAAAAAGACAGTCATTTTAGTGCCAATCTGTTTTTTTTTTTTTAATTTTCCCACTCTCGTATGAGTGTGCGAGCGATTCTATGCATGCATTGCTAACCATCAGTAAAGTTTCCGTCCGTTCGTATGCCAGAGTACGAGTACGAGGATGTCATTTTCCAGCGTGACTTTTCTGTTTCATTTTCTCAACGTCGGCTTTCGATTTAGCCCTTTTTCCATCGTCTCCTTCCACAAATCCTTTACGTTTCCAGATACATTCTGTTTTTCTTTTACCATAAATAATCGTCCGGACATAAATCCTTACGATCTTGCTCCTGCGCACTACAAACTTAACTCATTAAAGTGTTCACCTACATATTTGGCTCACTCACTTCTGCTACAATGCTTAGCTAAACCACTTTGCGCAATCCTACATCTTCCATGTATGACCCCTAAACCTCACCCAAACCACTTTGCGCAATCCTACATCTTCCATGTATGACCCCTAAACCTCACCCAAACCACTTTGCGCAATCCTACATCTTCCATGCATGACCCCTAAACCTCACCCAAACCACTTTGCGCAATCCTACATCTTTCATTTATGACCCCTAAATCTCACCCAAACCACTTTGCGCAATCCTACATCTTCCATGTATGACCCCTAAACCTCAACCAAACCACTTTGTGCAATCCTACATCTTCCATGTATGACCCCTAAACCTCACCCAAACCACTTTGTGCAATCCTACATCTTCCATGGTTGACCCCTAAACCTCACCCAAACCACTTCCCGGTTAGGTTCTTCTTCCATTTTAGGCCCCTAAAACTTACCCAAACCACTTCCCAGTTAGGTTCTTCTTCTATTTTAGGCCCCTCAAACTTACCCAAACTACTTCCCGGTTAGGTTCTTCTTCCATTTTAGGCCCCTAACACTTACCCAAATCACTTCCCGGTTAGGTTCTTCTTCCATTTTAGGCCCCTAAAACTTACCCAAACTACTTCCCGGTTAGGTTCTTCTTCCATTTTAGGCCCCTAAAACTTACCCAAACCACTTCCCGGTTAGGTTCTTCTTCCATTTTAGGCTCCTAACACTTACCCAAACCACTTCCCGGTTAGGTACTTCTTCCAATCTGTTTTTTTTTTTTTAATTTTCCCACTCTCGTATGAGTGTGCGAGCGATTCTATGCATGCATTGCTAACCATCAGTAAAGTTTCCGTCCGTTCGTATGCCAGAGTACGAGTACGAGGATGTCATTTTCCAGCGTGACTTTTCTGTTTCATTTTCTCAACGTCGGCTTTCGATTTAGCCCTTTTTCCATCGTCTCCTTCCACAAATCCTTTACGTTTCCAGATACATTCTGTTTTTCTTTTACCATAAATAATCGTCCGGACATAAATCCTTACGATCTTGCTCCTGCGCACTACAAACTTAACTCATTAAAGTGTTCACCTACATATTTGGCTCACTCACTTCTGCTACAATGCTTAGCTAAACCACTTTGCGCAATCCTACATCTTCCATGTATGACCCCTAAACCTCACCCAAACCACTTTGCGCAATCCTACATCTTCCATGTATGACCCCTAAACCTCACCCAAACCACTTTGCGCAATCCTACATCTTCCATGCATGACCCCTAAACCTCACCCAAACCACTTTGCGCAATCCTACATCTTTCATTTATGACCCCTAAATCTCACCCAAACCACTTTGCGCAATCCTACATCTTCCATGTATGACCCCTAAACCTCAACCAAACCACTTTGTGCAATCCTACATCTTCCATGTATGACCCCTAAACCTCACCCAAACCACTTTGTGCAATCCTACATCTTCCATGGTTGACCCCTAAACCTCACCCAAACCACTTCCCGGTTAGGTTCTTCTTCCATTTTAGGCCCCTAAAACTTACCCAAACCACTTCCCAGTTAGGTTCTTCTTCTATTTTAGGCCCCTCAAACTTACCCAAACTACTTCCCGGTTAGGTTCTTCTTCCATTTTAGGCCCCTAACACTTACCCAAATCACTTCCCGGTTAGGTTCTTCTTCCATTTTAGGCCCCTAAAACTTACCCAAACTACTTCCCGGTTAGGTTCTTCTTCCATTTTAGGCCCCTAAAACTTACCCAAACCACTTCCCGGTTAGGTTCTTCTTCCATTTTAGGCTCCTAACACTTACCCAAACCACTTCCCGGTTAGGTACTTCTTCCATTTTAGGCCCCTCAAACTTACCCTAACCACTTCCCGGTTAGGTTCTTTTTCCATTTTAGGCCCCTCAAACTTACCCAAACCACTTCCCGGTTAGGTTCTTCTTCCATTTTAGGCCCCTAAAACTTACCCAAACCACTTCCCGGTCATCTGAATCTTCATCTTTAAATATGTATTTTTGCCTTCGTTTGTTGTTAATGTATTTGTGCAAAAAAATGACACTGAAACTTTTATTTTTTTTTTTTATATTAGAAAAGGGCAATAATGAGCACCAAGAAGAGCCTCCTGCCTGTGCTGTTCTTTAAAATGTTTAAAAGAAAAAAAAAATTTACAATTTTTTTTTTAATTCTTTGACAATTTCTTAAAAAAAATTTAAGTAAAAAAAAAACAAACAAAAAATTGTGGTGTGTTCTCTTTCCTGCCACTGTACGTTCTCACAACATAACCATACAGCTACATGTCCCAAAAGGTAAGTATATGGGACAAGGAATAGGAGGAAGAAGAAGGATAATAAGAAGAAGAAGGAGAAGAGATTAAGGTAAGCATTAAACACAGGGAGGAGGAAGAAGAAGAAGAAGGATAGTAGTTTAAGGTAAGTTTTGGTGTTGGTAAAAGTGTCAGTTTGATGTATGAGGAAAGCTTGAGGAAGGACTAGGGATGTGCACATGCGTGGACACAGATTGTCCACAGGAAATCCATGGAAATGTAAGTATACATGGAAAAACAATCGGAATCGGGGTGAAAACGGAAACAGATGGCAAGAAGGTACGCTTGGAAACGCATTAAAATGGACCCAAAAACGGATCGTCCGGTGAACCCACGACCACACGGAAAGCACCCGAGAGGGGAAAAAACACTTTCCGAATGAAGACACATAAACGGATCAGTAACGGAGCTCTCCCGACGGCGGCTCAGAATCACATTTGAATCCTGAGACAAACGGAATGAAAACGGGACTTCAGAGAAACTGAACAAAATAAGGTCAGTTCTGGGGAGGCTCTGCATCAGGCCAATTAGGCTCGATTCAGAGAGAGAAAAAAAGACAGTCATTTTAGTGCCAATCTGTTTTTTTTTTTTTTAATTTTCCCACTCTCGTATGAGTGTGCGAGCGATTCTATGCATGCATTGCTAACCATCAGTAAAGTTTCCGTCCGTTCGTATGCCAGAGTACGAGTACGAGGATGTCATTTTCCAGCGTGACTTTTCTGTTTCATTTTCTCAACGTCGGCTTTCGATTTAGCCCTTTTTCCATCGTCTCCTTCCACAAATCCTTTACGTTTCCAGATACATTCTGATTTTCTTTTACCATAAATAATCGTCCGGACATAAATCCTTACGATCTTGCTCCTGCGCACTACAAACTTAACTCATTAAAGTGTTCACCTACATATTTGGCTCACTCACTTCTGCTACAATGCTTAGCTAAACCACTTTGCGCAATCCTACATCTTCCATGTATGACCCCTAAACCTCACCCAAACCACTTTGCGCAATCCTACATCTTCCATGTATGACCCCTAAACCTCACCCAAACCACTTTGCGCAATCCTACATCTTCCATGCATGACCCCTAAACCTCACCCAAACCACTTTGCGCAATCCTACATCTTTCATTTATGACCCCTAAATCTCACCCAAACCACTTTGCGCAATCCTACATCTTCCATGTATGACCCCTAAACCTCAACCAAACCACTTTGTGCAATCCTACATCTTCCATGTATGACCCCTAAACCTCACCCAAACCACTTTGTGCAATCCTACATCTTCCATGGTTGACCCCTAAACCTCACCCAAACCACTTCCCGGTTAGGTTCTTCTTCCATTTTAGGCCCCTGAAACTTACCCAAACCACTTCCCGGTTAGGTTCTTCTTCTATTTTAGGCCCCTCAAACTTACCCAAACTACTTCCCGGTTAGGTTCTTCTTCCATTTTAGGCCCCTAACACTTACCCAAATCACTTCCCGGTTAGGTTCTTCTTCCATTTTAGGCCCCTAAAACTTACCCAAACTACTTCCCGGTTAGGTTCTTCTTTCATTTTAGGCCCCTAAAACTTACCCAAACCACTTCCCGGTTAGGTTCTTCTTCCATTTTAGGCTCCTAACACTTACCCAAACCACTTCCCGGTTAGGTACTTCTTCCATTTTAGGCCCCTCAAACTTACCCTAACCACTTCCCGGTTAGGTTCTTTTTCCATTTTAGGCCCCTCAAACTTACCCAAACCACTTCCCGGTTAGGTTCTTCTTCCATTTTAGGCCCCTAAAACTTACCCAAACCACTTCCCGGTCATCTGAATCTTCATCTTTAAATATGTATTTTTGCCTTCGTTTGTTGTTAATGTATTTGTGCAAAAAAATGACACTGAAACTTTTATTTTTTTTTTTTATATTAGAAGGCCATATTTTTTTTGATTTTTCAAATTTTTATTTTTTCAAAAATATAACAAACATTTTTTTTAGTTTTTTTTAAAAACATTAAAATTTTTTTAAAAATTAAACATTTAAAACTATTTACATACAAAAAATACAGTGACAGGACCCAGGACACTGGTCTTCTTCTGTTGTCCCCAATGTGTCAACCAGCTGCTGCATATCGGCCACCAACTCAAGGACTCTTCGATTCATTTCTTTAACTCTTGCCCGTGTGGTCCCTGTATAAAATTTGAAAAAAAACATTAGTTTGAGACAAATACATGTTTCTCACCTGTGGATGGAATGTTTTTTAGTTGGCAACTTAAATCATGACGACATATGTCATTAATCTAAGGAAGTGGGCAGAGGTCATTCTGCTAATGCCATTGACTATGGCTTGATGTATCTGGGTGATCATGTCAATTACCACATACTGCAAAGAATGACATTACAACTTACTTGGTTGGAGGCCAACAGATGCCTCGTTGGGGACAACCCTACGTCCTGGGCCCTGCCACTGCTGTGAAGTAGAGGCTGTTGAGACATGGCAAATAGGGTCACTTATAATGTCTTAGTCAACAGTAATCAAATGTCTATTTCAATGTGTGTGTCACATCACTCACCTTCTCCCTGTGCCTCCTGGGCGAGATCTGCTGCATCCTCCACATCTTCCCCCGCTTCATCCAACATATTAAGGGAATCAGCTTTTGTGGAAATAGCATGCATTTGTGTGTGCGGTTACATGAAGAGTCACATACCAGAGGCTCCCGTACACGTCGCTGGGTACGACTGCCTGCCCACGCTGTGCTGCCCCTCCTCTGTGGAAAGGTCCAAGGGCTGGTCGGAGGACCCAACAGAGGAGGGGTAGGACCGTCGCCCTGGAGATCCGTCCACCTTCACTTCCAGCTGCAGATTCATGCAGCACTGGTCGGCCTGTGCGCCTCCGGGTGCGGCAGATTCGGTAATCCATTTCCAACATCAGAAAAGAAAAGCAATTATAAATAAATGCGTACCTTCTGGATTAGTTACATCTGGCATGCAATCGCTATGTACTTATTAGGGAAATGGAGTCCGAAAAACCGCCGCACCCGGGGCATGTGCAGCCGTTTCAGGTCCGACCAATGCTGCATGATCTGAGTGTGGGTGAAGGTGGTGTCTGTCTGATGTTGGATTTTCCCAATGATCTCCAGGGCGACGGTGCACTTCTCAAAAGAGTTGGGCAGGTAGTCGTACCTGCGCTCCAGCATGGTCTACACACAAACACAAAAAAAACATATGATTTAGTTCAAACTGCATACAAATATCTGTCACCCATCGATCATTTGACTAAATTACATAACCAGACACATTTCTAGCCTAATCCAATCCTTGAAGCTGGCCTCAGTGTTGGTTCGCACGTGTGGGCCCTCACTTCGGTTTTGCATGGAGTTTGAGACACTTTTTAAACAAACCGTTTCTTCCAGAGCTTCCTTAAGGGCTAGGCATGCATTTAGATGGCCAATCAAAGGCATTAAAACACACTTACAAGCATGATGATCTCTTCTTGTTGGCGGGTGAAGATTGTGGGCGCAATCTTGTCTCTTGTCTGCAGCAGATAAGTAATGCCCCTGCGGTTTCCGGGTTCCGCGCGGCTGGACAAACGGCCATACACATGTGTACATGAGCACGTAAGCGTCAGACCCCGCCAATCTTATTTAAAGGGTCCTGGACACACAGCTCATTCTCTTTCAGAGTCCATGAGTAATGGCACCAAAAAAATCCAAAGCTAAAGCAGCAAAGGAGGTCATCAGCAAACAGGCATCCAAGCGGCAGGAGCCTGCTGCAGGTCCAACAACTCGTTCACAGATGCCAAAAACGAAGCTGCGGGCAACCCGCATTGCTCAGCCAAAGGCACCTGCCACAACCACCAAAAAAAAGGAGCCAGCGGGAAAGATGAAGCCACAGGCCAGCAAGCCAACCCCAACGGAGGGGAAAAAAGGTACAAAGAGGGTGCAAAGCCCCGGCCCCCCGGGTCCCCATACCCCCCGCCCCCTGGCTCAAAATCAAAGGCGAATTGCCGAACCCACCGGGAAAGAAGCCACAGCAGGCCAAGAAGCTACAGCAGCCAAAGAAGGCACAGCAGCCAAAGAAGCCACAGCAGGCAAAGAAGGCAGAGCAGGCAAAGAAGGCACAGCAGCCAAAGAAGCCACAGCAGGCAAAGGAGCCACAGCAGGCAAAGAAGCCACAGCAGGCAAAGAAGGCCAAGAAGCCACAGCTGGACAAGAAGCCCAAAAACAGCCAAGAAGCCAAAGGTCGCCATCGCCACCCGCACGGGTCTACAAAACCTCTGGCAAGAGTGCAAGGCACCGGGCAAGAAGCCAAAGCTCTGCATCACCCCAGGACCGGCCTACAACGTCCAAGGGGCATGCCACTTCTAAGGGCCCACAGAGGCACAGGGCCCCAAGCCGTAATTCATCCTGCACACCCTCTCCTCCTCGGCAACATTCTCCACTGGCAGAGGTGGCAAGTCAATCACCATATGCCACATCTACACCTGCGACTTCAGTGGCCACCCAGCCACGAACACCCAGTCCCTTTCCAAGTCCTGTTCAATCTCCAGCCAGCCAGCAGTCCGTAATTTCACCCCAACACAGCCAGGCCAGAATGTCCCCTGATTTTCCGCCAAACACTGAGGAGCCAGAACCGCAACCAACAGGGCGCACATTGCGCAGAGGCCAGTTGAGTGGCAGGTTTGGGGAGGCCCAAATTCTGGCATTGGCTAGTGGGCTCACCTTGTATTATAATGATCTATATGGGCGCAGATCCAAAGCTACAAGCAAACAGCGCAAAGCCGAAATTTTGGAGAAGCTCACCAGACAGGTCAATGCAGCGGGGAAAGAGCTAAAAGATGTTGAGCAGATTCAACAGAAAATATCGGACCTCAAGTATGCAGCACGGAAGAAAGAAAATAAACGGTGTCACAGGTACATATATACTTTGTGGATTTGTCTTCTTCTTGTATTGGCACCATTTTGCTAAATGTGTCAAACTATCTTTTTCAGATTACAAACTGGCGGAGGATTGCCCACTAAACTTCAATTTACCCGAGCTGAGGAGATGGTGCTGCTACATCCTGACACGGACATTCCGACTATTCCTGCAGGTTAGTAATATTAGTGTGTATGTGAAATGTGAGCTACGTGTAAAATGAGGCTCAAAGCCATATATTAACACATGCCCCTAGGGTGTGCCTTGTAGTGGAGGTAACAATTTTAACAGGATGTGTTATGTCTGTGGACTCATCATTTGCTAATTTGCTTGCCCATACATAAGCTTTGAGAGTCTTTAGGAACACTATTGAGATTAGCAAAGGGCTGCCTGTTATGTATTTAAAGTCAATTACATCCAACACTTCCATCTTTATCTGTAGGCCACTTGGGTTGGAGCTGTGCTTTGGTCAGAAAGACTTGATCTGGGGTGCTTGAAAGGTTGACCTAGAAAGAATGGCAACCAACATAATCTGAGGCCAAATGCTATTTGCACGCTGAGTGTGGTCCCCTAATGGGCTTTTAGGGATGTGTGAAGCCTCAGAACAGCCAGTACATGCATGTTTAGTTGGCTTAAGGTGACCAATGTGTATGTACTTGCTGACTAATACATCTAACAGATAATGGCATTCATAGTCAAGGTCAACTTGGTCCGTTGAGGGAGTTGCCATTCATGCTTGGCCACGTGTTTTAGTGAAGCATATGTTTTATTACACATCAGCAATGCATAGTTGTGTGTTTACATGCCTTTTTTTCAACAATGCAGCCCAGCATCATCCCTCAGCTAGTGGGGAAGCCTCAGCCAGTTTGACCATGCCATCATACGGTAAGTGTCTTTTTCTGATTTTGCTTATGCATGTGACTTGCCATGTTTCTTTTTGCGGAATTACATATGTATTGCCCAAACTGAACCTTTTTTTTTTTTTACATGTCCCAACAGACCCACACACTGATGGAGGAAATCAAGGAGCTGGAGGAGGATGAACCTTCATGGGACCTTCTGTACAGCCCCCCCTGGGACAGAATCTGCAACTGTCCCAACATGTTTCTCCAACAAATACTCAGCAGCAGAGTGAAGCTGGCTGCATGCTGCCAGCCTGTCGTGGGCAGCATGCAGAGACTGAGCCAACAGTCCCCAGTGTTAGCTCTGCTGCTGAGGATTTGCCAAGCAGACCTGTGGCTGTTGGTGGACCTAGAGGCCCATCATCTGCACGCCCCACAACCCGGGGAAATGGGAGGCGTAGTCAGCTACGTTGGCCAGTTTCCCAGGGGAGGGGCGCGCCGATGATGGAGTCAGCATGGCACCATGAGAGGCGGTTATTTCATCTACAAAATCAAAGAAACCACAAGCATCTTCATGGCCAATTAGAGACATTAAATAACACCTTAAACTCCATGCTGACTGAATTTAGGTCCAACTTATCGAAATATTACAGTGCCATGCTTGAGGAAGTTAGAAATAGCAACAGCCACATGGCCACCTTATCTAACAATCTCAGTGCCATGATGGCTGATTTTCAAACTACCAATAGAAACATGTTGGAACAGTTGCAGATTCTGAATGCCACACAGGCCCAGGTGAGGGCCCACCTCCAAGGGCCCCAACCTGGGTTTTATGGGCATCCCCCATTTTAGGGCCTATTTGGCCTGTATCTGCTCCACATCTTTGCTCTACATCCCCACTGTATTGACCTGTCTGGTGAGCCCTACCAATATACTCTTTTGGTATGGCTTTGCTTGTATGCTTTGGATTTGCGCCCATATAGCTCATTAGAGTGCTGAGGTAGCCCACTAGCCAATGCCGGAGGTCAAGCCTCACTGAACCTGCCACTCAAGCTGTTGCGCTGCAGGCTTGGCCCTAATTACATTGGTTCTGGCTCCTCCTGTTTGTAGGCATGATTGGGGGACATTCTTGGCTGGAAAACTACTACCTTGACCCCTGGCTGAGATTGAACAGGACTTGGATTGGGACTAGGGGTTCTTGTTTGGGTGGGCCACTGAGTAACAGGTGTAGATGTGGCATAGATTTGGCTGCTTTACACCTGTGCCTGTGGCAAATGTGGCCAAGCAGGAGAGGGTGTGTCTGTGGCCATATTTGTTTGTAAACAAATCTCGACATGGCAATGCTTGTCACATATGTGTTTGTATTAAAATTTTGTATGAAACTTTGGCCAGGAGTGCCTTACTTTGAAACTCCTGCCTGTGGCCAATTGCTATGTGGCATGATTTGCCAAAAATGACATTTGTTGTTTGACCATGTATTTACATGAACTATGGGAGTGACCATCAACTCCAATGTTTGCTTTTCAAATAAACCCCATACATTTTTACTTAACTTGTTGTTGACTAAGTTGATGCCTTTAGGTTTTTGGGGAATAAAGATTACTTAAAGTTTGCACTAACAAATTGGGCACAAAAAATGACATGAGTTTCTAATCAGGTGTGAAGTTTTTAGTAATTAATACCTTACTCTTTTGTACATGAAAAAAAACAAACACAAAGGGCAAAAAAACAAAATTACCAATCAATAAAGTGACAAAACAAACAAAGGGACAACAAATTAGGAAAAATGTGTGACTATCAAATTTGACCGCACGGCTTGGCCAGACGCACTAGGTGGCCCACGGTAGTCCTCCTCTGGGTCATCGGTAGGTGGAGAGGAGGGCAAATCCACATACCGGGGGACACGCTGCAATATGGCAAAATTATGCAACACTGCACACGCCATGATAGTATCTATGACCTTTTTGGGGTCATACTGAAGGGCTCCCCCGGTATGGTCCAAGCATCTGAAGCGGGTTTTTAATAGGCCAAACGCCCTCTCCACCACGGCCCTGGTGTTCCTGTGTGCCCGATTGTAGGCATCCTGGGCGGCATTCTGGGGCCGAAGGACGGGCGTCAGCAGCCAGGGAAGCAGTGGATAGCATGAATCACCTGAAAAAATTTAAAAAGAATAGCATCAATTACACATTACTCCCTAAATTGAATCCAAAAAACGATCCTTCCCCATGACTAAGAGCCTATGTTACATTTTAGCAACACCCTGAGCATACAGATTGCGCAGGCCAAAATAAACCCTATACCCATCTAAGGGATGTTAGGACAATTTAAACATCAAAGATGGCGGATGATGGCCAATCAGGCAGACTGCTAACAGGTATTGGTTTAGGACTGTGCTGCTCAGCATTCTTCGATGTCCTAACTTTTCAGGACCCTGTATCTGCTTTGTGTGAGGCAAAAACAGCTCTAACCCGGCCCCTGCACTTTATCCCGCTCTCCTCTACTCAGTATGTGTAATGCATCTAAGCAAAGATGGCGCAGACCCTATCATAAAGTCAAGAACATAATTACAGCCGAGTGTGGGGAAGCCTAATAATTAATTTACTATATAGTAGAATTTGTCAATTTGGAAATGCCGGAAAAACATTTGTCAAGGCTTTGTTGTTTGATAAATGTAATGGTTAAGGTCGTGTTTCACATGTAAACAAGGGGTCCAAATAAGCATAGTTTCATCCACCGGAAAATTCTCCAGACTCAAACCGACCGTACAATCCAGATCTTCTAAGAATGTAGGCATCATGGGATGAGCCTGGGAACCCGGCAAGGACACTAAGGAACCGCATGTTCGGGGCCACCACTGCTTGGACATTCAGTGAGGGGTCCATTTTGCGGTTCCTGGAATAAAAGAAAATCCAAATATCAGCAAGGCAAGGAAAACTAGTGAAACACTAACTAATAACACCCTCCCATAAACCTGTGAGCCAATACAAATAACACTAACCAAGTACATAAGTATTTTGTAACCAAAAAAAGGATATGTATGTTGGATCAAGTAAAGCTTAAATTGTAATTGGCTCTTTAAGGTCCACATTAAAATGTTTCCCTTTGGGCCACATGATAAAAATGTGAGAGCCAAAATACGGCCCATTGTTTCAAAGGGACTATTTACAAGGAGGGATTAACAGATATACCATGTGCACAATTTCACAGGGACTATTTACAAGGAGGGATTTTACAAGGAGGGATTGTGAAAAATGACATCAAAAATTTAGGGAAACTATATTTAAAAATGTCAGATTGTACTTGCCTGTAGATATACTCGTCGGCTGCCGGAGGCACCAGGGCAACGTGGGTGCAGTCAATGGCACCCATGACGTTGGGCATGTTGGCGATGTTATAAAATGCCAGCTTATTCGCGTTCCTGGCTACCATGTCCTCAGGAAAACAAATATATTTCCGAGTAATGGTAGCCATGCCTTCCAAAAACTTGGATAGCGCGCGGCTCAGCGTAGGCTGGGAGATCCCCATGGAGAGGGCACCCAGCCTCTGGAACGAGCCGTTCGCCAAAAATTGCAGGCAGCCAAGCATCTTGGGCATTCCTGAAATTGCTTGCCCCTTCCTTGTGGTGCAGGCTAACCATGGCCGCCGCTCACTATACAATTTATGGAGGGAAGCACGATTAAGTTTGGTGAGCTGGAACAGCTCAACGTCATGCATGCCATCGATGTGCATGCGTCGCCGGTGCAATCTGGTCTCAGCCCTTCGGACAATTTCAATGCCCATGAGCTGCAGATCCTCATGCTCCTCAAATACACTAGAGTCATCCATAGCTGCTAGTCTCGAGGTCAAATGGTCCCGTAAGGGGATCGCAAAGGAATCGGGTTTATAGGGTGGTGGTCCGTCAGCAATGACGCAAGCCCATACCAATAATGTAAGTTATCTGAACGAACGAAACATATCAGATTTGGATGGAAAAATGATCCGAACTAACGCAAATGATCCGATTTGCTTTCATTCATCGAAAGCACATATAAGCATTTGCCCGAAAGTACGAGTGAAAAATGAATGAAAAAAAACAAAAAAATGACAAACACACACAAAAACTACGGAAGTCCAGACAAATGTGCCTCTGAATCGAGCCTATTGTCTTGTGTTTTAATCCTACTGATTCCTAGGAGCAGACTCTACATTCTTTGGATGTGGTCTGGGCGCTGAAATTCTATTTGATTGCTACTAAGACTTTTAGGAAGTCTGATGTTCTATTTGTTCTCACTTTTTGAGCCTAGGAGAGGTTTTTGCCTCCTGCTGTATCCACTATCGGGAAGTGGATCCGTCAGGCAGTGGTTCAAACCTGTCCTGCTAAGGGGAGAAATTCTCCCTCTAGGGTGACTGCTCATTCCGTTCGGGCTATAGGTGCCTCTTGGGTTTTTCAGCGCCTAGCCTCTGTTGAACAAGTTTGTAAGACCGCTAATTGGTCTTCTGTTCATACTGTTTCTAAGTTCTACAACTTGATGTTTAGGTTTCAGCGGATGCTGCTTTTGGCCGCAAGGTGCTTCAGGCGGTAGTGAATTGAACTGCCGGCTGTTACTCATTGGGGATCCCACCCTACTTTTGGACACTGCTTTTGGATGTCCCAACTGTTATGAATACCGAAGCAGGCCGTGCCATGCAATAAAGAAAAAAGCAATTCTGTGAGTACTCACCTGTAGAATTGTTTTTGTTCTTGCATGGCACGGCCTGCTTCGACCCACCCTTGCTATTGTTATTCTTGGTTGCCTCTTTATGGTGATTGTTCCAAGTTAATTGGGGTTACCTTTTTTACATTTTTTACCTTTATTCTCTCCCGGCTTCTTGTCTCACTGCTTGTCTACGCTGGGAACTCTATAATTAATCCCGTTTTTATAGGGGGCCGGGAGATGCCACAGCTTTCTACAGTACCACTGCGCCAACTTGTGGCGGAATAACCCAACTGTTATGAATACCGAAGCAGGCTGTGCCATGGAAGAACAAAAACAATTCTACAGGTGAGTACTCACAGAATTGCTTTTTTTGTATGTATTGTCCTTTTTGTACATTGTTCCAGTATGCGTTTATTACACATGTTTATTTGCATTTTATTAGCATCTTTTGTGTACATTTTGCGTTAGCGTTTCTTTCCCTGTGTGATAGATTTGTTGTTTGTTACATGTTATGTTAAGTTGTCTTTTGTCTCCAGTGTGTGTGTGTGTTGTTATTATGTTTTGGCCAAGTTTTTTATTTTAAAGGTTATTTTCGGCCCAAAATTCCTTTTTTCTTTTATTCTAGACTATGCTCATCAAAGTGTATGATTATGACCGCCGCCAATTCCGGAAGGGGGTCATAGTGGAGGATCTTAAGGAGAAGGTGGACCAGTGGCAAGTTGAAGCAAAAATCGATCATGCAAAGGTGGTCGGACTTGAAACCCGGGGATCCGGAGGCTGACTACCACATTTATGATGCGTACAGCTCCCATAAGTTAATTAGCCAAGTCCAGCTAGTGAATAGTATCCATACGCAAAGCACTTTGCATTAATGTATGTTAAAGTCCCAGCCCTCTGCAAATTTGGCAAGGAGATTCTCTCCCACACCAGTACGACCAACAGTGACAGCTCCATTGGGAAGGGCATCTGGCCATCCAGGGGTGGAGGACCCAGGATCTAAAGGGGACGAGGTGGTGAATCCAGAGGAGTCAGTTGTGGAGGAGAAGGTGGTGATTAGCTGCTCCAATGTGAGGTTTGAGCAGTCTGGCTACCACTGGGGCCAGTCTCAGGTGGGGAGTCCGGAGGTGGAGGTAGCAGACTTCCTGCCATTTCCTAGTGATGCTGGTGGTGTTTGGGAGGAGGCTGGTCCCTAGGAGTTGGACTCCGAATTCCCAAATTGGGGGAGCACTCCACAGCCTTTCTCACCTTCCAGCCCTCCCTGTTGAGGCCAGCACCTCTTACCCTGGTGAGTTGCCTTGCCGTCTTTACTTTTGCCTTCCCAGGGTTCACCTGCAAAATGTGTTGCTCATGTATTTTCTTCTTTGTATCTTTTCTATTGTTTCAGTGCATTAAAGGGCTGAGACAGCCCCCCCTTCCGGAACTTTTGCCGGAGCCACAGCAAGGTAAATGTAAACCCACAAACTGAAACTCAGCTTCCAATTTGCTTGTTTGTTCCACCTATGGAGCCTTTGTTTTTTTTTCCTTTTCATTGTTACAGATCCACATCCTCCTGCTGTCTCATCCACACAAGCCCTGCTTCACACTTGTCCCCACCAGCATCTAGTTGGGTCCAGCAGCATGGGCCATCGCCAGGCCTGTGATTGTAACTTCGAGGAAGGTTTACATCTGTTGCCACCTTTCATATGTTGTTTCTAATGACTGTCTGGCACCCTATTTGATATATTTGATGCTGACTTATCCTAGGGGATGTGTAAGCACTTTAATTTCGCTTTGTGTTTGTGGCCAATGCTCAATCAAACTTCACTACTTATATGTCCCTTGTCGTGTTACCACAACCTGCTACATTGTCCACCTGTTTATGCGTGTTCTCACTCATAGAGTGTGTGTGTCTTTTTTGAACCACATTAGTGTGCTTGTCATGTGCTTGTCATGCTCTTGTTTAACCCATATAAACTTCGCCTTTGGATCACCCACCTTTCAAGAATGTCCACTGCATTAGGTTTTGTGTCCCAAGTTAAATAATCATACTTGGTGGTTGTTGGGAGCTAATGGACAATTGTTCAGCCTCAGACCTCACGCAGATGTTTGATACAGAGTTAGCTTGGGTTTTTCTGTGACCCCTTGTGAATAATGTCTACACAGAAGTAACAAATTGGATTGAGACATGTGTGGCCTCTTGTGTTTTTGCGTGAATAATGCTTGGTGATGGCATGGAAAAGGTTTTGTGCTGGACACAAATGTTTGTGTATTTAGCCATGTTGGCCTTGTTATTCATTAAAAATAAGAATGTTAACGTTTCAAAAATGTTTTGAGGTAAAACCAAATGCCAGAATCTGCACACCCCCCCCCCCAAAAAAAAGCCAACACAATTACATTCCAAAATCAGGGAAGGGTGGTGAATACACTTCATCAAGTGGTGGGTCATCCCAGGGGTTGTCCAGCAGGACCCACCTGTAGATGTGACAGGCTGGTGGTTGGCCATTGGGAACAGGACGGTTGGTGGAAGCAACAGGTCCAGCTCCAAACAGGCCCTTGAAAAATATGTTTTGCTGCTGGACCTGCTGGTTAAAGTGGACCAACACCCACGGGTGATCGGCCCGGGAATCTATAAGATTCCCGGGCCGATCACCCCCCACCCCGCGGGACATCCGAGATCGGGATGTCCCGCGGGGTGAAACCCCCCCAAACACCCCAAACTCCTTACCTTATCTTCGGCGGCGGCCGGCCGCCGCCGCCTCCCTCGCACTCCTGTAGGCGTGCGCGTGCCCGCGCCGGCCGTCTGCGAATGGCCGGCGGGGGCGCGCGCGCGCCGAAAGTGACGCGAGGGAGGCGGCGGCGGCTGCCGCTTAGACGTTCCTGATCCTCGCTTGTACGTCGGCGCTGGGAGCGGGGAGAGGTGAGTTTTTCGGGGGGTTAGGGGGGGTTTCACACAGCGTGGGTGCCCCACCGAAGTGGACCAAGACCCAGGATAGTCAAAATCCTGGGTGTTGGTCCACTTTAAGGACGTTCAGAAACTCACCCATTTCCCTCCTGCTCTCCTGGATGGCTCAAAGAATGGCCAGATGTTGCTTCTCGGCCCATGCTGCCTGCTGTACTTGCTCTGCCCATTGTTTCTGTGCCTGTGCTGCCCGTTTAGTGTTTTGTATTCAGTTCAGCTTGAATCAGGAACCCCCCAAAGGAGCCTGTGAACTATAGAAGAAAGAAACATCCCTGCAGGTTATTGTTCACTCCTCAACCACAGCATTGGTTAACTTGGGGTTGAATGTATTGTGCATATGCTGACCTTCCCAAATATGTGTGGTTTTCAAATTATCCACAACAAGTCCCCTGCAAAAGAACATTGCATTGTTCTTTGGAGCAAACAAAGTGTTTGTTGCAAGCATAGTTTGGATACATTGAACTTACAAAGGTAGAGAGAAATGCCTGTGTAGGAGGGACCCCCAAATCCCCAGATGTTGTCCTTAGAGATGGGCTTTGAGGAATAGGATCCACCAATGACTGGGTCTGTTAAGAAGCACATGTTAAACTTACAACTGAACATCTGTTGTGCCAACTAGATAACCAACATAGATTTTGCAACAGTGATCACACAGCATTGAGGTACAACAACAAAACTGTGGTGGAAGTGAACCATAAAATATATTAGTTTGTGTCTTTGAGGCACAGACACACAGTCTTTCACCAAATCCGCTGTCTCAGTAGGACAACAAGATGAACACATACTAACAAGAAGGTTGATTTGGGGAAAAGATGTGTAATCCGTGCACAAATACCTGTGTTGAATCATCGGGATGCTTGTGACAGCTGCAGCTGTGGGGACTGCTGGTCTTCCTCAGATATGGGTGGACAATCATACAACGCTAAAGTATGACAAAAAAAGGAAAATTAAAGTGTGTCGGACATTTCCAAACAACTG
Source organism: Gastrophryne carolinensis (assembly GCA_027917425.1). Classification (NCBI taxonomy): domain Eukaryota; kingdom Metazoa; phylum Chordata; class Amphibia; order Anura; family Microhylidae; genus Gastrophryne; species Gastrophryne carolinensis. The sequence continues at coordinate 392,074,409 of CM051237.1, read as the reverse complement.
TCAAGAGTAGGTCAACACATGTCAAGCATTCAAGATACCTCTACACAAATACCCCCAAACACTGCATAACTGTTTGCATTGTGTGGACCATGACAAAAATAGGCAAATGTCTTGCCAATCGGAAGAAAGCAGCAAAATGCATATGGGCACAACAGGTTATGTAAATTGCATACCGGAAAACACCTCCCTACTCTGCTCCATTACTGGAATGTCAGGTGTGAGGCCTAGGAACACATGAGCAAAGCATAAGAAATTAAATGACAGGGTGTGATAACATTAACCAGCATCGGCCAAGTGGCCAGCAGAAGCCACATATGAAAATTTGAACAAGGTGTGCATATACAGACAGGGTGAGCTTGGCTGGAAAATGACAAAACTTCAGATGTGGTGCATGGCTCCATGGTGTCTAAGAACACATAGACACAAATTGAAAGAAAACAAAATGGTGAGGCACAGGACCTGCATGTGGCAGGCCCACCTTAAAATAAACATTGGCAACATCTCCACAAGACTGCACTTAAAAACAGGGTCAGGCTGGCTAAATGACAAGCTGGTGGCTGGTGTGGTGTGGGGCACAATGTGGCCTAGAAACACAAGGCAAAAACAAAAAAGGAAACATGCGAAAATGCCCACAGCAGCATGCATGGGCCAAGGCAACAGGAGCAGAAACATATTGGTAAGCAGCTGAGCATTGCATGTACATGCAGGGTCAGGGTGGCTGGCTGAAGATCTGGCTGCGGGTGGGTAAGGTCCCAGACTGTGGCCTACAAACAAGAGCAGCAAAAAGAAAAACTAACATGAGAAAATGGCATCAAGAGCATGCATGGGCCAAGGCAACAGGAACAGACACATTTTGGCATTGGATTGAAGAGTGCACTTACAGACAGGGTCGGGTTGGCTTGCTGATTTTGTGGAGCGGGGCAGAATGTGGCCTACAAACGATAGCAGCAAAAAGAAAAACTAACATGAGAAAATGGCAACAGATGCAGACACATTTTGGCAACGGCTTGAAGAGTGCACTTACAGAGTCAGGTTGGCTGCTTGAAAAGCTGGCTGCAGGTGGGTAGCCTTGCTGACTGGTGCTAGCTCCAAAATTTACTTCCAGCTGTTGCCCGGTGGGAGGTAGGGAGTCTGGGGCATTATCCTCATCCTCCCCCAAACCCACATCTGCAGCTAGCGATTACACAAAGAAGACACTTAGAAACACAAGACACAAGAAAACAAATAAATGGCAAACAAATGTTAATGTTAATTTGGCACAACAAAAGCAATGACTTGCCTTTAGCCAAGGCTTTTGTGTCATCCCGCACAACCGCACCCCGCAGCCGATATACAGGGATCTTTGGCTTTGGCATGAACTCATATTCCCTGTAGTGATTCCCCACGCCCGATGAGCTGCCTGCCACAGTTTAATTGCTTCTTAGTTGCTGTAGTGCTCTGCAATTGAGGGTATCCACATCCCAGCCCATATTTTGGTGCGCTCATCTTTGCTGAGACTATGAGTCTGTTTGCCAAACAGGTGTGCACTAACATGATGTTATCTGCAAGATTTAACTCTGGCTCCCACTTGGCAGACTGTTTCCTGAGCCTCAACACCTTTTGCAGCAATCACAGTGGGGCCTGGCAGATTGGCCTCCTGCTCATCAAGCGTAGATGGCTGTCCCTGACTACCCACCACACTCGGTTGCACAGTACCAGGTGCAGGTAAGTCAACCACAGCAGCAAATAAAGCCCTAGTGGACCCCCGCCGACTAGTCTGGCCACGCCCTCACCCCACACCAGGAGCCCGTTTTGCGCCAACTGGCATGGCCACGAGGCAAAGCTCTGGGGCTGCGCCCCACATGGGATCGCATGTCTGCCTCACCTAGTAGGCATTGTTGCTCAATCTCTCCTCCAGAGCAAGTAAATGAGACCTCACAATATCACAAAGGAACAATCTTGGCCAGAAATGGCGCAAAATTTAAAGTGGGTCTCTACTAATCAGTCGCAGGGAAGAACCACCAACGCAACCAATAGAAACGCTAGGGGGTCTTGCACTAATGTGGCCACAGAAAATGCCCAATAGAACACAGAAGCAAACGTTTTTTTCAAAAAAACAAAATATCTTTTCCTATTAGCCCAGAGAAGTGTGAAAACCAGCTGTAAATGCTCTCTTGCGTGGAGCAGCATGTAACAGTTTTCCAAAAATTAATTAAGAGCATTGTTGGAGGCAGCCAGGGGTGGACTGGCCATAGGGAGACCCTGGACAATTACCTGTGGGCTTCACTGCCTTGAGTCCAGTTGGGCTGCTGCTTTTAACACCTACATTTAATCCCTGCCCCGTTAGTCTCCCTCTCAGTCCTCTGTACCCAGCCCCACTGTATCCACAAGCCAAGGAACCCCAACTCCCAATGCTATAGCCCCAGTATCATGGTTGGGGGGGCCTCTGCAAGAATATCTTGGCCCGGCCAGTGGCTGGTAAAATCCAGGGCTAATTATTGTCCCCAGTCCCCCACTGGAGGCAGCTGGCTCCTAGTACTGCACACTAACGCAAAGCAGCAGGTTTAACGCATTTATACAAGCTAATTATACAAGCTAATTAGTGCTTTGCCCTGATCGGATATTATAGATGTAAAGATGGTGAACCTGGGTCCCTGGTGGAGTGAATTCCTTGTTTCATCTAAGTAAAAAAGGATGCTGTGTTTCGGAGCCAAATGTATTTATGGCCTATTACATTTGCATGGGCACTGTATGTCTGTCCGGTTGACTTCTGGAGTAGGGGTACAGTGTGTAATAGAACACGAAAGTAGCTGTAGTGCACCAGGCAGAGGACAGTCTGTTTGTTGGGGCAGTGTTTTGCTAGCAGGTCTGTGCTTTGTGACCTTAATTGCGTTTCCTCTGGCTCTGACAGCTGCTGTAGTAAGCAGAGATTGACAAGCACACAGCAAGGCATGATTGTATTTTACACCTTGTCTGGGCAGCGTAGCATCTCTCCTCCTGGCCTGGCCCACAGTGTGATGTTTGGTGGTTGGTTGATTTGTGTGGCTGCCGCAGAGGAGGAGAAGGAGGCTGAGGAGGGCATAGTGGTGTGACTCAGAGCTGACTGCGTGTACACCAAGCAGGAAACCATAGCAGCCCAACAGAGCTTTAGCAAAATCATACACAGTGAGATTGGGTGAACACTTTACCCAAACATTTTTTCTCTCACATTATAGGCATCATAACAATGCCAGAAGCACAGTTTATTATTGTTTTGCATTGAATCAACTTTTTTACATTTGGGAACTTTGAAAAAATATAAAGCAAATTGAGTGTAACTTGTGGGTCTGTTATGTATTCTATTTTGTTTGGCTAAACAACACTGCTGAGGCATGCCTATTAGCAACAAAAGCAGCATTCAAAAACAGGGGTACAGTAGAATAAACAGAGATCCCGGGTCATGAGTGCCAATCACACATGACATTTACCAAACAAACAAAAAAAGGTCAGTGTCGCTTTGGTTGCAGCATGGCCACGTGGGCGCAATCTGCACCTCTCATTAGCGGCAAAAGTGGTGCTAGTATTAAGGCTCTCGCTTTCATTTTCTACCTTGGGGCTGATTCAGAGCCAGGTGAAAATTTACGTCTGGTTTTTAAATCTGCCCCAAGGTAGACAATGAAAGTGAATGACAGTTTTCTCACCTGGCTCTGAATCGACCCCATTAAAGAACAAATAACAATGCTAATTACTTGGTGAAGCCAGTGTGACTTGCAGGGGGTGTGAATTGCAGCCTGCATCTCGGGGAGCTTATTCTAAGTATACAGCACGTCCTGTTCCAGAATATTCCTTACACATGGGTAATACATCCACAAGATGCAGAAAACAGCTTGTGGCTCCTCCCGGCCCTATATAAGTCAGGGACCTCCCACAAATTCCCCAGTTCTTTTCTGCAGTCTGGGCTGCGAAGATAGAAGATAGAAGATAGCTCTCTATGTGGCGCAGGTGAGCGGGGCTTATATGCCTGCGGCCCTGCAGGACTATTCCCACCCATTCCCACCCCAACAAGGTTCGAGTGAAGGTAGGTCAGTAAGCACCAGTTAGGTGCTGAGGAGCTATGCTCCTACTGCAGTCCCTGCTCTGACAGGGTAGGCAGTTAAGGCTGATGGTGAGCTTTTTGGGATGCCCCCCCTGCTCCATAGGTTTTTGCCAAGCTCAACCTGTGCAGTTAACCCTTATTCCCATAGGTGTTCCCCTCTACCCTCACTTCTCCCATTGTCTCCTGGGCGCCGTCGTCTCCCTGGAAATCCTTCTAGTAGCCTCGCTCTCCGGGGGTCACATGGATCACGTGGGGAAGTTTCACGCTCTTCGGGGGGCGGGCTCTGTGGATGACGATTTTCACATCACGTCTCCACGGCCGGCCCCTCGAGGTCTGCAGACGCCTTTTTGCCTGTCCTTAGCTGCGTATGCTGCTGGCTCCCTGCGGTCCGTGAGTAACTCCGGTGGGGTGTTTTTTTTCAGGATATTTCTTTCTGCTGTATTCCTATGGGAATGTTTTGTTATGTCTTTCAGGCGGGTTAAAACTTCGGCACTGTGGTTTCTCTCGGCCATCTCCCCTCACTATCTCCCACTTCCCTAGCGGGTTCTTGGGGCATCCTGGGTAGCTCTTTAGCGTTAACCCTTACTGGCCTGTTGTGCCATTCAAATCACCATATGGAGGCTTCTGGGGATAATGTGCTTGGGGTTCCTTCCGGAGAAACCCGGCTATGTGTTGCGTGTGAGGTATCCCCCATAAGTGATGATGTCAGGGTATATGTATCCTGTGCCCAGCAGGTACTTGCGCTGCAGTCTTGGCTGTCTGTTACTGGGCCTGGTGGTGCGCCCCCTCTTGCCTCACCTACTCCCCCCCACGCTTACATCTGACCCCCACCGAACTGATTTAGCTGCACGGATGGCCAGCATTAAAAAACATCTTGCTGGGTCTGCCCCGCGTAAGGCTTCTGCTAAGAAGCGGCATTTATCACCCGCGGTTTCCCTCTTCCCGGTAGAAGATGAGAGCCCTTACTCACTTGCAGGACCCTACCCCCTTGAGGAGGGGGGATTATTTTCTGATTCTGAATCCTGAGGAACAACCTAAAATTTATGGTGGTACTGGGACTCCCTTTGGGGAAGACCCGTGGTCCCCTGATGACACTGACAGATTGCTGAGTCACATTTTTGAAGTGCTTTGTATTTCTCCCCCGGCAGTGGCTCCGCAGCAGCAGGGTGAGCTTTTTCATATGGTTAAGCCACGCTGGGAGTTCCCTGAGCAGTCTCACTTTAATAATCTAGTGCTTAAGGAATGGGAATGGCCTAGCAAGCTGCCAGGGGTGCCTAAGAGTTGGGACAAGAGGGATCCCTTTCCTGCTGATGTTGTTAAGCGTTGGTCATGTCCTCCCGAGGTGGATGCGCCCATTCTCGGGTTGTCCAATACATCTGTCATGCATTCTCCTGATACTACTACCCTGCGGGATAGTGAGGACCGGCGCTTGGACCAACTGGCCTGTCACGCCTTTGCCTGTGTGGGGACGGCGCTGCGCCCGGTTTGTGCCTCTGATATTATGGCTATTGCCATTAAAGGGGTACTTAAGTGTCTCTTGGATGGGGCATCTGAGGATGTGGGTAGAGAAGAGTATAGATCTCTCCTGTTTTGTGAGGAATTTATTGCATATATTCTTTCTGCCATGGATGATGCCATTAGAATGTGTGGTAGGACTTCTGCCCTGTTGGTGGCTATACGCTGCTCTGTCTGGCTACGTCAGTGGGTAGCTGATAATGCTGCTAAGAAGGCTCTCACTGGTTTACCTTTCAAGGGCCTGTGCCTCTTTGGTGAGCGCTTGTATTTTTTTGCCAGGGGCTGTAGGTTACTTCAACGTAGGAGGCCGTCCCGGTCCTTTCGCCTTTCTCCCTTCCTTCTGTGGTTCCAGAACTGGCCGAGGAGTCTCCTTTACTGGGGCCTACGGAGATCATTGGGGAAGGGGCAGAGGACGTGGCCGTCCTGGGGTCCCATGCCAAAATCCTCACCCAAGCCCCCTCAGGCATGAAGGGGCGCCCTCACCCATCTGGGTGGGGGGACGGCTTCGGTTCTTTGCTCACGTCTGGAGGCTTCACATCTTAGACCGGTGGATTCAGGAGGTAGTGTCCTCTGGTTACAAGATAGAGTTTGCAGCCTGGCCGCCCCCAAGATTCATCAAATCCCGGATGGCTCAAAACCCCCTGTCAGCTCAGGGTCTCTGCCTCGCTGTCCAAACAAAACCTTCTGGAGTTGGGGGTCATCTGCCAGGTGCCTTTGAGGGAAAGTGGCAGAGGCTACTATTCCAATCTTTTCATTGTTCCCAAAAAAGACGGGTCCATCAGACCCATCCTGGATTTAAAGCGCCTCAGCAAATTTGTCAGATTCAAACACTTTCGCATGGAGACTCTGCGCTCAGCTGTCAATTCACTATGCCCGGGCGACTTCATGACCTCTGTAGACATCAAGGACGCTTACCTTCATGTAACAATCTTTCCAGGTCATCAGAGATTCCTCAGGTTCAGTCTGGAGGATCAGCACTACCAATTTGCGGCCTTGCCTTTCGGTATCATCTCGGCTCCCAGGGTATTCACCAAAGTGCTGGCGAGCGTAATAGCTCTGCTGAGATCTCAGGGTATTCGCATCCTTCCTTACGTGAGCGAAATTCTCATCACGTCTCAGTCCTTCCAGCAGGCCGAGCTGGATACTCAGCTGGTGGTGTCCACACTGGAGTCCTTCGGCTGGGTGATCAACCACCCCAAGTCTTCCCTGTCACCGTCAATGGTGAGGTCCTTTCTGGGCATGACTCTGGATACATCTCAGGTCAAGATTTTTCTCCCTCAGCAGAAGGTGGAGAGTCTTCAAGGCCAAGCCAGGCTTCTTATGTCTTGCTCTCATCCCTCCATCCGGCAGGGGATGCAGCTGGTGGGCCTGATGGTGTCTTGCTTCGAGGCGGTTCCATACGCTCAGTTTCAAATGAGACCTCTTCAACTTCACCTCTTGTCGGTATGGGATCGGGACCCTCGTCCCTGGATCAGGTGTTTGTTCTGTCCCCTCTGGCCAGACGGTCCCTCTCATGGTGGCTGGACTCAAGGAACCTGTTGGTGGGCAGATCCTTTCTGGCCCTGTGCTGGGAGACAGTCACCACAGATGCCAGTCTGACAGGTTGTGGGGCTTCTGGAAATCCCTGAAATTCCAGGGTCAGTGGGGCCCTTGAGAGGCCCACACCCCTATCAACATTCTGGAACTGAGGGCGATAAGGTTGGTTCTCGCCCAACTGACTCCACGCCTTTGGGGTCGGGCTGTTCAGATCAGCTCGGACAACCAGACGGCGGTTGCCTACATCAATCATCAGGGAGGGACCCGGAGCAAGAGGTCCCTCAAGGAAGTGTCCCTGATACTGTCTTGGGCGGAGGAGAATGTTCCCTGCATCTCAGCTGTGTACATCCCGGGGGTGGAAAATCTGGAGGCAGACTCCCTCAGCCGGGGGACTTCTCGTCTGGGAGAATGGTCCCTCAGCAGCAGGGTGTTTCGCTCCCTGTGCCATCGTTGGGGTCAGCCAGATGTGGATCTGTTTGCGTCCCGTCACAATCACAAGCTTCCAGTCTTTGTCTCTCTGTCCCAGGACCCTCTGGCCTTGACCATGGATGCACTAGCAATGTCTTGGAAGAGCTTTCAGCTCCTCTATGTGTTCCCTCCTTTTCCTCTGCTGGGCAGGGTGCTGCGCAAAATAGCCCAGGAAAGGGTGCCAACCATTCTGGTGGCCCCTGTTGGCCAAGAAGAGTGTGGTTCGCAGACATCGTGCAGTTGGCAGTAGATCAGTACGCCCTGCCCAAGGTACCAGACCTGCTCACTCAGGGGCAGCTATGACATTCCATTTTACAAATGCTGGCTTTAACGGCCTGGCTGCTGAAACCTCCATCTTGATGGAGAAGGGGCTGCCTGCCTCTGTTGTTAATTCCATGATTCGGGCTAGGAAGAAGTCCTCGTCATCCATCTACTATAGGGTATGGCATGCTTACATTGACTGGTGTGAGTCTAAGTCGCTTCCCTGTCGGGTGTTTTCTATCCCTAGGATTCTGGAATTTCTGCAACATGGTTTGGATTTGGGTCTTCAACTTAGTACCCTCAAAGGTCATGTTTCTGCTTTGGCCATTTTCTTCCTAAGATCCTTTGCTCAACATCGTCTGGTCAAGACTTTCTTCCAGGGGGTTACTCACGTGCGTCCTCCACGTAAGCCTATGATACCAGTTTGGGATTTGAACTTGGTTTTATCTGCCTTGCAGGGGTCTCCCTTTGAGCCTTTGCGTGAGGCCCCTTTGTCCATTTTGATACTTAAGGTAGTCTTTTTGGTGACTATCACTTCTGTTAGGCGTGTTTCTGAGTTGGCGGCACTTTCCATCAAAACCCCTTACTTTGAGAGACACCAGGACAAGGTGGTGTTTCATTTTAAGCCAGATTTTCTGCCTAAGGTTGTGTCTGCTTTTCATCTCAATCAGGACATTGTTTTGCCTTCTCTGTGCACTAATCCTAGTAACCCTAAGGAGTGGGTTTTACACTTTCTGGATGTGGTCAGGACTCTGAAGTTCTATTTGGTGGCTACTGAATCCTTCAGGAAGACTGATGCTCTTTTTGTGCTCCCATCTGGACCTAAGAAGGGTCTGGCTCCAGCTAAGTCCACTATTAGCAAGTGGATCCGTCAGGCTGTGGTACAGGCCTATTCTGCTAAGGGGAAGGAGTCTCCCTTCCGCCTTACTGCTCATTCTACTCATGCTATTGGTGCCTCTTGGGCTTTTCAGCACCAAGCTTCTGTTGAACAAGTTTGCAAGGCCGCTACTTGGTCTTCTGTTCATACTTTTTCTAAGTTTTACAAGGTTGATGTTAGGGCCTCAGCTGATTCTGCTTTTGGTCGCAAAGTTCTGCAGGCGGCAGTGGTTTAAACTGCCCGCTGTTGCTTTTTGTGGATCCCACCCTACCTTACGAACACTGCTATTGGATGTCCCATGTGTAAGGAATATTCTGGAGCAGGACGTGCTGTATACTTTTACTGTATACAATTCTGTGATTACTCACCTGTAGAATTGGTATTATACGTATACAGCACGTCCTGTTCCATCCCACCCTTGATATCATTATTCTTAGTTACCTCTGTATGGTGATTGTTCATATGTTCATTTTTGAATTCCTGTTATTATTGTTCTCCCGGCTTCTTGTTAACTGCTTGTCAATACTGGGGAATTTGTGGGAGGTCCCTGACTTATATAGGGCTGGGAGGAGCCACAAGCTGTTTTCTGCAGTCCAGCGCCATCTTGTGGATGTATTACCCATATGTAAGGAATATTCTGGAACAGGACGCGCTGTATACATATAATACCAATTCTACAGGTGAGTAATCACAGAATTGTATTTTTAGCGCTTAGTCCCAAAAAATGACCTGTATCTGTGCTTTTTAAAGGTGAGGTACATCATTTTTCTTTAACCCTTTTGTTGCCAAGCACGTAACACCTACGTGCTGGCTTGGCTGGGCCTTAAGTGCCAAGCACGTAGGTGTTACGTGCTTGACTTTCCTCGCTTGTAGTTTAAAAAGTAAAAACAACAAATACTCACCTGACCCCTTGTTGGATCCGGCCGGGTCTCCTCTTTAATTTGGTGCCATCCGATCCCCCGTGGGGGGTCGGATGGCTCCAGGAGAGCCCCCGGAATAGGCCACCCCCCCCCCCCCGCTTCTGCAGCAGCAGCTTCTAACTGTAAAAAAAAAATAAAATAAAAATGACATTCACTTACCTGTGTGTGCGCTGGCTCCCGCTGTCCCTCCTCTTCACCTGGGGGGCCTCCGATCCCCCCCCAGGACTTACCGATCTTCAGGAGAGAGCCTGGGAGGCTCTCTCCTCTCTTCTGCACGATGGCGGCCGCCATCATGCCTCTAAGCCCCGCCCCCTTGGGGGCGGGGCTTATGAAGTCATCCCGGCCCCGATCTCAGGCTTCAGCCTTCTCAGCTTCTCAGATGCCGGTGATCGGCACAGGGGAAGGAGGTGACAGGAGATCCTCTGATCTCCTGCCTTCTCCTTCTCTGGATGCCGATCACCGGCATCTGTCAGCTGAGCGGCGAGGGACAAGAGCTTGCAATCGAAGGTAAGTACAGTAAAAAAAAATTTTTTTTTTTTCTAATAAAATACTTTTTATTATTGTGTGGTGTTTTTTTTTCACATTAACCCTTTGTGAGCTGGTAAGGGGTCCATGAGACCCCTTATACCAGTTCACAAGGCTGGGGGGGTGGCAAGTCACCTGCCCTAGCGGGTGGCTTGCCATTAACCCCCGCACCCCCATTACCTGCCTCCCCAAAGGCCAGGGGGGGGCAGAAGAGCCCGGGCCCACATAGGCTATGTGGGCTCGTAGGCTGCAGGGTGGGGGGGCCACCAAAGCTGGCCCCCCCACTCTGTGCCTACAAGCCCCCATAGCTGGTCCCGGGCTGGTTACTTTGGGTAAGGGGGACCCCACGTCATTTTTTTTTTTGGATTTTGAAGGGTTTTTAACCCTTCAAAATCCAAAAAAAAATGGGGTCCCCCTCCCCGGGAAGGGGGACCCTATGTCATTTTTTTTTTTAATTAACCATTTGTCATCCAGCAGCTATAAAAGGCTTCTGGGCAGGAAAGGGTGTCTACCTATACATATGTGGTATCGCTGTAACCGGGAGAAATTGGGGTTTCTCACGCAATAAGATTTTATTGACAAACTTACATTTTTATTACAAAAAAACTCTACAAATTGTAAAAAAATGTTTTTTTTTTGTTTTTTTTCACACATTTCACCCCAAAAAATTGAGAATACACCTAAAAAATACAAACAAGACATTTCATGTTAAAGCCCAGACTCTGTTGAAAAAAACAATATATAATTTTCCTGGGAAATCCCTGGAAATCCCTTCAAAAATGACAGTTGAATATGTGTAGCGCAAAATGGTGAAACATCGTCTGGCAACAGGGAGTGGCAAATGCTGCAGGTAGGCTGGCAGCGAAAGGGTTAATGCATGGCACGGCCGCTTCGGTATTCATAACTGATGGGTATTCCGTCACCAGGTGGCGCAGCAGCACTGCAGAAAGCTGTGGCAGCTCCCGGCTCCCTATAAAAACGGGACAAACCAACAAGTTCCCACTGTTGTCTCTGCGGTGACACTGCGAAGTTAGCAGATGGCACTCTCTCTTGCGCTGGTGAGCGGGGCATGTCTATTTCCATCCGTTTCTGGACCCTACTTGCCTCTCAGCCTTGGCTGACAGATCGGGTGAAGGTAGAAGAGCACTAGGGTCAAGTGCTCCTGGAGCGCAGCTCCAAGCCGCAGACCCTGTGCCACAAAGGGTAGCCGGCTATAGGCTTTATGGTGAGCCTTCTTGGGATGCAGAGTTCCTGCCCTAGCTTCTGAGTGAGTGAGTTGTTGGGGACTGCGTCTCCTTATTTTCCTTTTGGGATCCCTCCCCCCTCCCCCTCCCTGGCCATGGCTGCTCGCCGCTGCCTCCTTGTTAATATCTGTGGTGTTTTGACGTCTTTTGTGTGTTTTTTGGTGTTTTTAGCTGCTACGCCGCTTTGTACTACGCTCCATGGCTGTGGCCGCTATAACCTGAGGTGATTTTGCTTTGTCATGGCGCCGGCCGGGTCACGTGAGCGCCGTTTTTGGCGCCTTTTGGCGCCTTGGGTTTTTTTTTTTTCAGAGTGCATATGCTGCGGGATACTTATATGTTTCTTTACTTATGTCTTTCAGTCGGGATACCATTGGGTTGTGGCATATCCCGGCTCCACTCCTTCCCTCCCCTCATCCCCCTTCACTATTTCTGGGGGTATCCCGTGGGAGGGCATCCCGGGGCGGCCTTTGTATAGCCTTTGCCCACTGCTGGCCTATTGCGCCTGTATTAATCACCATATGGAGGCTTCTGGGGATAGCGGACTTGGGTGTTCTTCGGGGCAAACCCGGAAGTGTTCCATGTGGGGGGTGTCCCCTGTGAGTAACAGTGTCACGGCGTGCGTGCCGTGCGCTGAGAGTGTCCTTGTGCTCCAAGCTGGTTTGCCTGCTTCGCTTCCCAGCTCTGCGCCTCCCTCGGCTTCACCTACTCCCCCACACCTGCAATTGGGTCCCAATGAGGGGGACACTAGCAGGGAGTCTAGCTCTGATTTGGCTATGCGAGTGGCCAAACTTGAGAAACAACTTGCCAAGTCTGCTCCTAGGAAGGCTTCAGGTAAGAAGCGGCACCTGGATCCCGGATCCTTCCCTCTTCCTCAAATGTATGTGGGGATTGATGAATTTGGTGAATGTCACCCCCTTGAGATGGGGGAGCTCTCCAGGATTCTGACTCCTCTGGGAGAAAGCAGGAGGGTTGCGATAGTGACCCTGGTTCTGCGTCCGGAGAGGATTCATGGACACTGATAATCTGCTGTCACATATTTTTAAAATTTTGCACATTGCTGCTCCCGAGGTTGCTAAGAGAAAGCAAGGGGAGCTTTTTCACCCTGGTAAACAGCGTCTAGAGTTCCCTGAGCAGGAACACTTCACCTCCCTTGTGCTTAAGGAATGGGAACGTCTCAACAGACTACCTGCTGTGCCCAAGGGGCTGGATAAAAGATATCCCTTTCCTTCTGATCTTGTCAAAAGGTGGTCCTTTCCTCCTGAAGTGGATGCTCCTGTGCTAGGTTTGTCCAATACTTTGGTCGTGCCTTCCCCTGACACTACCACGCTGAGGGACAGTGAGGACAGGCGCAGGGATCAGCTGGCTTGCCATGCCTTTACCTGTGTGGGGGCTGGTTTGTGCCCGGCCTGTGCTGCTGCCATTACTGCTATTGCCCTTAAGAGGCTTCTCAAGTGTCTACAGGATGGTGCTACTGCTGGTAGCGGGGGGGGGGGGGGGGAGGAACATAGGACCCTATTACTTTGCTCTGATTTTGTGGTCTTTATCCTTACCGCTATGGATGATGTTGTGCGGCTGTGTGGTAGGGCCTCTGCCCTTTTGGTGGCTATGCAGCCAAGAAAGCTCTCACTGGTCTTCCCTTGCGGGGCTGCGGCTTTTTGGGGAGGTCTTGATGCTTTAGCTAAGGATGGCAGGCTGCCTCAGCGTAGGAGGCAGTCTCGGCCTTTTAGGGGGTCTTTCGTCCCCCTCTCTTCTTTTCGTACTCCGAGAGGTGCTCGTGGCTCCCTCTTATCTAGTGGCCGCAGAGATTCTTGGGGCCGTGGCAGATCCCGTGGTCATCCCGGTTTTTCCTGGAATACCAAGACCAAACCCTCTCCCAAGCCCCCTTAGGCATGAAGGGGCACCCTCACCCATCTGGGTGGGGGGATAGCCTTGGCTTTTTACTCATATCTGGAGACTTCACGTCTCAATCCGGTGGATTCAGGAGCTTGTATCCTCTGGTTCCAAAATAAAGTTTGTTGCCTGGCCGCCCCCAGAATTCATTGATCCTGGATGTCATTTAAATCCCATGTCTTATTAAGGGATGTTTCTTGTGGCTCCTTGAATATTAGTCAATATTGATTCAGGAGTCTTTTCATGGTCCCCCAACAGGAAGGCTTTTTCAGGCATATTCTGGCCCTGAAGGGCCTCAACAAAGTTGTTTGATTCATAAAGTTTTTCTGCTTTAAGCCACTAGCCTGCTGTCAGTACCCTTCACTTTGAGACTGGGAATGGTTTGCCTCCTGCTGGATCCACTGTCGGTAAGTGGATACGTCAGGTGATGGTTCAAACCTATTCTGCTAAGGGGTAGACTCCTCCCTTTAGAGTGACTGCTCTTTCCATGCATGCTAGTGGACTCTCTAGGAGCTTTGTCAGCACCAAGCTTCTGTGAAACAAGTTTGTAAGGTCGTTTTTTGGGTCTTCTGTTCATACTTTTTTTTTTTACTAGTACTAGTTTTTTACATGTTTTTTTTTTTTTTACTAATACTAGTTTTTTACATGGTTGATATTTAGGCCTCAGCTGATGCTGCTTTGGGCCGCAAGGTTTTCAGGTGGTAGTGACTTGAACTACTGGCTGTTACTCATTGGGGATCCCGCCTTACTTTGGACACTGCTTTTGGATGTCCCATCAGTTATGAATACCGAAGCGGGCCGTGCCATGCATTAAAGAGAAAAAGCAATTCTGTGAGTACTCACCTGTAGAATTGTTTTTGTTCTTGCATGGCACGGCCCGCTTCGCTCGACCCTTGTTATAGTTGTTCTTGGTTGCCTCTTTCTGGTGATTGTTCCAAGTTAAATCTGGGTTTTTTTCCTTTTTTACATTCTTACCTTTATTCTCTCCCGGCTTCTTGTCTCACTGCTCATCTACGCTGGGAACTTGTTGGTTGGTCCAGTTTTTATAGGGAGCCGGGAGCTGCCACAGCTTTCTGCAGTGCTGCTGCGCCACCTGGCCGAATACCCATCAGTTATGAATACCGAAGCGGGCCATGCCATGCGAGAACAAAAAAAATTCTACAGGTGAGTACTCACAGAATTGCGTTTTTCCTATGAGGTAAAGATTTTTTTTTTTTTAAATTTAGTTTATGAGGAATAAAATGGCAATTTTTTAGCATAGCCCATAGGGTGCTGTTATATTCAAACTTAACTTAAAAAACATACTTCTTATTGGATATATGATGTACCTCACCTATAAAAATGTCCCATAAATAGACCATTTTGGGGGGAAAAGGTAGAAAAAACATTTTTTGCACTTTTTTTGTGTCTAAACGCTAAAAAGCTCACCGTGATGCAGATTGTAATCCACATCATGCACACTGGCTTTACCAGATAATTGGCAGGACTACCCCCCCCCCCCCCCATCCACCAGATCTTTAGCATAACCCTGTAGGTGATTATCTGAGGCACAGCCAATAGGTATTAGCATGGTCTCCCCTAGCCCTGTGCTAATAAAAGGATGAGTGAAAAAAGTGTGGGACTGGACCCCAAATCCCAAAGATTACTAAACCCTTAATCTATACCTCGTTTAAGGAACAATGAAACTGTGATATAAAACATTCATTCATTTATTAAATATCATTAAAAATACTCTGAATACATAATACATAGGATAATGCTGTACAAAATGTGTCCCACAATTATTGTCCTCTCCTGTCAGACATGTTTGACTATTCAGGCTTCACCAGCGCCCTCTAGTGGCTCATATGCTTTGACATCCAGTATGGTTCAAATCCCTGAGGCTTGGGATGGGAATATTCTTATTAGGTCTGCATGTAATGTTAGACCTTGATGCGGTAATTTCTGGGCCTGCCGTGGTTCTGGGCTGCATTCTAAGGCTAGTCATTCACAAAAAACTAGCTATCCCTTTACAGGCATGAAGAGAAAATAGCATTCTTCCTATGCTCACTTGCAGTAGCAGAAGGAGGAGGAGACAGCTAGTATAGGCCTTGCAGTACTACTTAAAGGCAAGGCTGAAACATTCATAATATTGACCTATTCCAGAACTGGCCACTAAAAGGCACCAACATCAGTAACCACGGAATACAACAGATTACAATGAATGCAATGCTGAATAAATGCTTTAACCATGTCTGAAAGACAGAACACACACCTTACCTCCTCTTCAGTTTTATACCAATACCCAACTCCTGATTTCTTACTGAGGCAGTACCTGGCATATTCCTCCTGGGAACACAATGTTTGAGTGACACACTTCCATTCTTATGACATCAGGGGGCAGGGGACCGGGATGCCCCCCTTTGCTCGGAACAACACCTATTTTTATAAAATGGGTGGTGTTCCTGTTTAAAGTGGATCAAAAAAAGATTTTCACTATCCCGTTTTTGGTCCTGGTCCATAGGGCAACCTGATTTGGGATGCCCCAATGTGTGAAATCCACCAGATCACTCTATGAAATATACCTTTCCACCACTTTCACGGTGCATGCATGGGCTCTCATCTGATTAGTGATACATGTCAGTATACAGTGCTGTTTGAGACAGAACTCCGGTATATGGAGTGGTAACAGGCACATCTCCATCTCCCTTTGGTCTGTAGGGCACTCCCCAACCCATCCTATTTGGAAGGCTGGACGCAGGAGCTTTCCTCATCCCCGGAGATTTGGTCCTTGAATGGGGTTTCACACATAAGGGCATCCCAGATCTGTAAAATGGCTGACCCTGGAGTCATTTAGACTGCTCCTTTATAAAGCAGAACAAAACCCCTGGATTTTAACTAACTGGGTTTTGATACTTGCCCCGGGGCATCTTGGTTTGCGATGCCCCTGTTATGCAAAACTCCTGAATCGCCCATACAAACATACCTTTCCCCAGTCACTTGTTGAAATGCCCGATGCGGGTGTTTGCATCAGCCAAAGGAAAGCCATGGAGAATTGTTATGAAAAGGTAAAACAAAGGAGGTTTATGCTGTGATTTCTCTAGGTTGTGTTTATTTGATTTTTGATGTGTCATTTCTGTGTGCAAGTTTTATTTATTCTGGTCAGAGTATATCTGTAGTTATAAGGCAGATGAGGTTAGCAGTATGTTTCTTAAATACATTTTGCTAGTTGTCTGACTCGCTTTCTCCGATCCCTTTACTCTGCTAATATGAAAATACCTGAAACGATATGTGATCAGATGTGGGAGTATACTCAATATCTATGAAGAAGGCTGGCTGTGAACTGGTGTCGATGCATAGGAAATTTAGTGAGGTAAGGGGTGTGGCATGGGCGTGGCCATGGTGTGTGGCTTATCGTGCCCCTAGCCCCTTATTCTAAGTATACAGCACGGCCTGTCCCAGAATATATTCCTTACTCTTGGGTAATCCAACTAGATGGCTCTGGACTGCAGAGACAGAAAAGTGGCTCCTCCCAGCCCCATATATACCAGGGACCTCCCACAAATTCCCCAGTTCTTCTCTGCAGTCTGGGCTGCGATGACTAGAATATGGCTCTTTCTACTCGCAGGTGAGCGGGGCTTATTAGCCTGCGGCCCTGTAGGACTATTCCCACCCGTTCCTTTTCACTGCCTCCCGGCTTAGGCTGCGCTGGTCAGGTGATGGTAGACAGCACCGCTCCCACCATCTCCCACCAAAGGGTAGGCGGTATAGGTCCATGGTGAGCCTTATGGGATGTCCCTCCTGCGGCTGTTTGCCCTTCGCCCCCTTGTCCCCTCAGTTAGGCTCCTCTTAGGGCGGCCGCTGCTTCCCCTTCGCTCTCCCTGGGTAGATCTTGGGGGGGGGGGGGGTTGTGTGTATGCGTTAACTTTGTATTATCCATGTTGTGATTGTAAGGGGTTTTTATTATCGGCGCGCGCTTGTACTTCGCCCCGCAGCCGGCGGCGACATCGCCCCAGGTGCTGCTGCGCCGTCATTGGCTGGCCTTGTCATGGGGGCGCCTTTTCGCACTCTTCGGGGGGGCGGGTCTTGCGGATGACGTTTTCCACATCACTTCTCCACAGCCCGCCCCTCGAGGTATATGCGGGTGCCATTTTGGAGCTCCTGTGCTGCGTGTCTGGCGTCTCCCTATCGCGGTCCGTAAGTGCCCCTGCGGGGTGGCTTTTCTTTGTATTTCATTGTATTATGCTTACGGGATCTTTTGTTTTATGTCTTGCAGGCGGGTTAAACTGGTTTCTCCCGGCCCTATCCCCTCTATTTAGCGTTAACTCCTTATTGGAGGGTGTTTGTGATCCATTGTCTCCCACTTCCCTAGCGGGCTATTGGGGCATCCCGGGTAGCTTTATTAGCGTCAATCCCAATTGGCCGGTTGTGCCACAATAATCACCCTATGGAGGCTTCTCAGGATAATGTGCTTGTGGTTCCTTTGGGACAAGCCCGGCGGTGTGTGGCGTGTGGGGTATCCCCTATAAGTGATGATGTTAGGGTGTGTCCTGCGCCCAGGAGACGCTTGCGCTGCAGTCTGGGTTACCGGGGGCTGGGCCTGCGCCCCCTCTGGCTTCGCCTACCCCCCCACGCTTACATCCAACTCCTAGTGAGGTGCATACCAGCGGGGAGTCTCAACCTGATTTGGCTGCACGAGTGGCGGGATTGAGAGACATAATGCTGGGTCTGGCCAGCATAAGGCTTCTGCTAAGAAGCGGCATTTATCACCTGGTGTTACTCTCTTTCCTATGGAGGAATTTTTTGACGTTACCGGTAAAACCCCCCCGGAAGAGGGGGAATTATTTTCAGAATCATCTGAGGACCAGCCTAAGGTTTATGGTGCCGATTCTGGGTCTGACCCATGGGCTTCAGATGATACTGACAGGCTTTTAATTCACATTTTTGAAGTGCTCTGTATCTCTCCTCCTGCCGTGGCTCCACGGCAGCAGGGGGAGCTGTTTCATACTGTTAAACCATGCTTGTAGTTTCCTGAACAAACTCACTTTAATAATCTGGTGCTCAAAGAGTGGGAATGGCCTAGCAGGCTTCCCGGGGTACCAAAGAGTTGGGATAAGAAGTATCCCTTTCCCGTTGAGATGGTTAAACGTTGGTCATGTCCTCCTGAGGTGGATGCACCAGTTCTGGGGTTGTCAAACACATCCGTCATGCATTCCCCTGACTCTACTACCCTGAGGGATGGGGAGGACAGGCGCATAGATCAGATGGCTTGCCATGCCTTTGCCTGTGTGGGGACTGCGCTGCATCCGGTCTGTGCCTCTGCCATTACGGCTGTTGCTATTAAAAGCCTGCTCAGGAGTCTCTTAAATGGGGCCCCTGATGATGCAGGTAGTGAAGAGTATAGAGCTCTTCTGCGTTGTGAGGAATTTGTTGCATATGTTCTCTCTGCCTTGGATGATACCATTAGAATGTGTGGCAGGGCATCTACCTTGTTGGTGGCGATACGCCACTCGGTCTGGCTGCGCCAGTGGACAGCTGACAATGCTGCTAAGAAGGCTCTCACTGGTTTTCCCTTCAAGGGGCTGCGCCTCTTTGGTGAACTTCTGGACTTGTTTGCTAAGGGAGGCAAGTTACATCAGCATAGAAGGCAGCCCCGGTCCTTTCGGGGTTCAGGTGCCTTTCTTCCTTCCTTCCGTGGTTCCAGAATTGGACGGAGAGCTTCCTTTGCTGGAGCCTGCAGAGATTTTTGGGGCAGGGGCAGAGGACGTGGCCGCCCTGGTCCCTCCTGGGGTCCCAAGCCTAAGTCCTCCCCCAAGCCCCCTTAGGCATGAAGGGGCGCCCTCACCCATCCGGGTGGGGGGGGGGGGGGCGGCTTCGGCTCTTTGCTCATGTCTGAAGGCGTCATGTCTCAGACCGGTGGATTCAGGAGGTAGTGTCCTCCGGTTACAAGATAGAGTTTGCAGCCTGGCCGCCCCCAAGATTCATCAAATCCCAGTTAGCTCAAAACCCCCTGTCAGCTCAGGGTCTGTCCCTTGCTGTCCAAGGCCTTCTGGAATTGGGAGTCATCTGCCGGGTGCCCTTGAGGGAAAGGGGCAAAGGCTACTATTCCAATCTTTTCATTGTCCCCAAAAAAGACGGGTCCATCAGACCCATCCTGGATTTAAAGCGCCATATCAGGTCAAGATCTTTCTTCCTCAGCAGAAGGTGGAGAGTCTTCAAGAGCAAGCACAGCTCCTTCTGTCTTGTCCTCATCCGTCCATCAGGCAGGGAATGCAGCTGGTGGGCCTTATGGTGTCCTGCTTCGAGGCGGTTCCATATGCTTAGTTTCACATGAGACCTCTTCAGCTTCACCTCTTGTCAGTATGGGATCGGGACCCCGTGTCCTTGGATCAGGTGTTTGTTCTGTCCCCTCTGGCCAGGCGGTCTCTATCGTGGTGGCTGGACTCAAGGAACCTGCTAGGGGGCAGATCCTTTATGGCCCCTTGCTGGAAGACTGTCACCACAGATGCCAGTGTAACAGGTTGGGGGGGCTTTTGGAAATCCCTATAATTCCAGGGTCAGTGGGGCCCTCAGGAGGCCCATACTCCTATCAACATTCTGGAGTTGAGGGCGATCAGGTTGGTTCTCGCCCGCTTAACCCCACACCTTCGGGGTCGGGCTGTTCAGGTCCGCTCTGACAACCAGACGGCGGTTGCCTACATCAATCATCAGGGAGGGACCCCGAGCAGGAGGGCCTTCAGGGAAATATCTATGGTTCTGTCCTGGGTGGAGGACAATGTTCCCTGCATCTCGGCTGTGTACATTCCGGGGGTGGAAAATCTGGAGGCAGACTCTCTGAGCAGGGGGACCTGGAAGAATGGTCCCTCAGCAGCAGGGTGTTTCGCTCCCTGTGCCACCGCTGGGGTCAGCCAGATGTGGATCTATTTGCGTCCCGTCACAATCACAAGCTTCCAGTCTTTGTCTCTCTGTCCCAGGATCCTCTGGCCTTAGCCATGGATGCCTTGGCAATGTCTTGGACGAGTTTTCAACTCCTGTATGTGTTTCCCCCGTTTCCCCTGCTGGGCAGTGTGCTGCACAAGATAGCTCAGGAAAAGGGTGCCAGCTATAATGGTGGCCCCCTGTTGACCAAGAAGAGTGTGGTTCGCAGACATCGTGCAGCTGGCAGTAGATCAGTACGTCCTGGTCCAGATCTGCTCACTACGCCACCCCAATTTACAAACGCTGGCTTTGACGGCTTGGCTACTGAAACCTCCATCTTGATGGAAAAGGGGCTGCCTGCCTCGGTTGTTAATACCATGGTCAGGGCTAGGAAAAGGACCTCTTCTTCTATCTACTATAGGGTTTGGCGTACTTACATTGACTAGTGCAAGTCTAACTCGCTTCCCTGTCGTGTGTTTTCTATTCCTAGGATTCTGGTGTTTCGGCAACATGGTTTGGATGTGGGTCTTCAGATCAGTACTCTGAAAGGTCATGTTTCTGCCTTGGCCATTTTTTTCTAAAGATCTTTTGCTTAGCATCCCCTGGTCAAGACTTTCTTCCAGGGGGTTACTCACGTGCGTCCCCCACGTAAGCCTATGTTACCAGTCTGCGACTTGAATTTGGTCTTATCTGCCCTGCAGGGGTCTCCCTTCGAGCCCTTGCAGGGGGCCCCTTTGTCCATTCTTACGCTTAAAGTGGACCAACACCCACGGGTGATCGGCCCGGGAATCTATAAGATTCCCGGGCCGATCACCCCCCATCCCGCGGGACATCCGAGATCGGGATGTCCCGCGGGGTGAAACCCCCCCCAAACACCCCAACTCACCTACCTTATCTTCGGCGGCGGCCGGCCGCCGCCGCCTCCCTCGCGCCCCTGTAGGCGTGCGCGCCTCCGCGCCGGCCGTCTGCGAATGGCCGGCGCGGGGGCGCGCGCGTTCAAAGTGACGCGAGGGAGGCGGCGGCGGCGGCCGCCGCTTAGACGTTCCTTGTACGTTGGCGCTGGGAGCGGGGAGAGGTGAGTTATTCGGGGGGTTAGGGGGGGTTTCACACAGCGGGGCACCCCGATCGGGGGTGCCCCACCGAAGTGGACCAAGACCCAGGATAGTCAAAATCCTGGGTGTTGGTCCACTTTAAGGTAGTCTTTTTGGTGGCTATTACTTCTGTTCGGTGTGTTTCTGAGTTGGCGGTGCTTTCCATCAAGTCTCCTTACTTTTAGGGACACCAGGACAAGGTGGTGTTTCGTTTTAAGCCAGATTTTCTGCCTAAGGCTGTTTCTGCTTTTCATCTCAAACAGGACATTGTTTTGCCTTCTCTGTGTCCTAATCCTAGTAACTCTAAGGAGAGGGTTTTACACTCTCTGGATGTGGTCAGGACTCTGAAGTTCTATTTGGTGGCTACTGAATCCTACAGTAAGACTGATGCTCTTTTTGTGCTCCCGTCTGGACCTAAGAAGGGTCTGGCTCCAGCTAAGTCCACTATCAGCAAGTGGATCCGTCAGGCTGTGATACAGGCCTACTCTGCTAAGGGGAAGGAGCCTCCCTTCCTCCTTACTGCTCAATCTACTCGTGCTATTGGTGCCTCTTGGGCTTTTCAGCACCAAGCTTCTGTTGAACAAGTTTGCAAGGCCGCTACTTGGTCTTCTGTTCATACTTTTTCTAAGTTTAAGGTTGATGTTAAGGCCTCAGCTGATGCTGCTTTTGGTCGCAAAGTTCTGCAGGCGGCAGTGGTTTAAACTGTCTGCTTTTAATTTTGGGGATACCACCCTACCTTACGGACACTGCTATTGGATGTCCCAAGAGTAAGGAATATATTCTGGAACAGGACGTGCTGTATACTTAGAATAATACAATTCTGTGATTACTCACCTGTAGAATTGGTATTATACGTATACAGCACGTCCTGTTCCACCCCACCCTTGTTATCACTATTTTTAGCTACCACTTTATGGTGATCGTTCTTATGTTTAATATTGATAATAGTTATAATTCTCCCGGCTTCATTTTAACTGCTTTTCAATACTGGGGAATTTGTGGGAGGTCCCTAGTATATATGGGGCCGGGAGGAGCCACTTTTCTGTCTCTGCAGTCCAGCGCCATCTAGTGGATGTATTACCCAAGAGTAAGAAATACATTCTGGAACAGGATGTGCTGTATAAGTTTAATACCAATTCTACAGGTGAGTAATCACAGAATTGTATTTTTGCCACTTTCTCATCTTGAAAAGTTCAGAGATATGCCCTCTTCTGTGCCACGCCCCTCTGCCCATAACGGACCCCCCTGGGGGCGAAATCCTGGGTCTGCCACTGGTTCTTTTGGTGCTGCCTATGTTGATATGTTGACCCTTAAAGTGGTGCAACTGTTTCATCCTTGGCACTTTTTAGAGGGTACTGTGGGTTTCCCTCTTTTCTTGTAGTGTATTGAGTTTTGAGTGCTGGGATTAGTGTGCACACTATTATTGGCTTTATTGTTGACTTACCATTTGGCTTATAGACTGGTGCAACTTTTCTAGCTTGTCTTAAACTTGTATGTTGATATGTTTGCTATCAGGAAACAGAAAATGCTTGACCTCTAATAGTCTGTAAAGGATAATAACAAACCATG
Organism: Gastrophryne carolinensis; assembly: GCA_027917425.1. Classification (NCBI taxonomy): domain Eukaryota; kingdom Metazoa; phylum Chordata; class Amphibia; order Anura; family Microhylidae; genus Gastrophryne; species Gastrophryne carolinensis. The sequence goes on along the minus strand of CM051237.1, from coordinate 392,051,562 downwards.
TGAAGTAGAACTCATGTGCGTAATCTAACTATTCTATTGTTTTTTTAATTTTTACTGCATTGTTTCATTTTTTAGTTGATATACCAGTGTTTTTATCCTAGGTTTTCCGATTGCCCACCCCTCATGGGGCATTGCCCGGCTCTCCTGACACCATGATTAGGGCAGCCCACTTGCAATTTTACTGGATAAGTTCAATGTGGAGGAAAAATTCCTATGTTTCTGCAAGCATACTGTTCTATCACACGTCCCCCACGGCGGCAGCCAGCTAAAAGGGAAAGGGAAAACTGTGGACAAAACAAATTCACTTCCTAATAATGCACAGTAACAACATATTACCATAGCAAAATACAGTAGAGCTGCATATACAGTAATAATGAACAGCAATGGGGCATGAGAGACACACTAGGTGAACTGATGCAGCATGGGGGGCAGGTATTAGCATGAGATAATGTGCTACACAGGTATGTGCAGCAGCAAATACACTCTAACTAGTGAGGGATGAAATAAAGAAGGCACTGAACTTACCAGCTGTGCTGTGTGAAGGGCTGAGTGTGAGAATCGGTGGAAGGTGGCTAGCAAGTATGGTCTGCTTCTGCAACTAAGGCCCTTATTTAACAAGGGATAGCGACAGGTAGCAACTGGTGAGCGGCCGGTAATGACGGGCCCCGCCAAGAGAACGCCGGCTCCCCACCACAATCACACATTTATCAAGCCAATCCTGCTTAGCGACTGAGATAGCGCCATATAGCCACTCATTCATCATTATTCCAGCCTCAGCCCACAGCGCCAGCGTCCGACCTTGAACTGCGACAGGTATGACCTCTCGCTACCTGGCGCTCTCCAATGCATTTCAATGGAACAATCTTTAAATATTCATAATTAATTATTATTATTATTATTTTTTTTTTTAAATGTGAAAAATTCTGTGACCACTTCTGCCATTTTAAATTTTTTTAAGGTAAAAAAAAAAAATGTACAGAATTGATATTACAGGTCTGATATTAATGTATTCATGTTACAAAATTATTTTAAAAACTTGTTTTTTTTGGTTTCCAAAAATATGGTTGTTTGGGGGTTAAAAAACTACTTTTAACTACTTTTAACCCATCGCTGCCAGCACTCTGGGGTTTAAACATGCATTTTACAGCGCGAGAATTTTTTGAGCGTGATTTGTTAATGAATATGGTGGAAGCCGGTCGCTCTGACCAGTCGCTATCATGCGCTCCCATACAGCGCGGAACCTGTCAAATAGCGACTCCTCACCCAATATTCAACATTGAGTCGCTATCAACTACCGAACAACGGCCAAGCACAGCGACTACTGGCAGGCGCTCTGAAAATGCCGCTACAGTCGCTCAACTGTCGCTACCTGCCGCTGTTAATGAATCGGCCTCCCAGATGGTCGCTGGTAAGAAGAGGACTCTAGGATACAGGCGCTGCCATCTTGCCTCAGAAGCATCACATATTGAGGAGAGCGAGATAAAGTGCAGGGGGGGGGGGGCTGGTTATAGCTGTGCTTTGCACAGACAGAGCAGAGCAGGGGTCAGGAAAATTACAGCAATCCCAGAATGCAGAGCGACACAGTCAGAAGACACTTCCTGTTTGCAGGCTGCCTGATGCTCCATGAGCTGCCATCTTGGATGTTTAAAGGCTCATAACATGCAGTAGATGCAGGTAGGATGATTTTTAATGTGAGCAATCTGTATGTACAGGGTGTGGGAAACATATAATATATGCTCATATTCAGGGTGAAGGTCCGCTTTAACTCAATCTCACTCAATCTCAATGGAGATTTATCAAACATAGGAAATGATTAGGTAGCTCTGACACATAAGAATCTTTACCATAAGACATACAATGGCCATTTATGGACAAAAATATCCCCCCCCCCCCCCCCCCCCCAAAAGAAAATGAGGGTTGGCTTGTGATTCGACATTACGATCTAATTCCTTTGGCTTCCTAAATGTATTCCATATGCCTACAAGAAAGATGCTCCATTTCTCAAGTCTGCTCTAAAGTTGATATATTGGACACCAAGAAAGGGGTTTATGTGAGCAGCGGGTGTGAACATTGGAGCTGAGAGTTGAGCTATTGTACACCTCTTGGGACCTCAGTGTTAGCGAGAATAGTTTTTCCTAGATAAATAAGATATTCGCAAGTGTTATCTAATGCATAAAGGGGGGTGGGAGTAGCTCAATCACTATTATTTATACAAAATTATTATTATTATTCAGGGCCTGGGAACTAATTTACTGCCCAGTACCGCCCATGAGCACAAGCAGGGAGGAATTCAGTCAATATGGATCTCTCCCTGTGAAGTGTTCTAAAGGGAGGCTGGCAGCTTCCCAGGTGAGTAGCTCTCAAATATTTGCATGTCCCAATGTTGGGGACTCAAAATTAAGAGTAGGGACCACACTAAACACAGAGTGCCTTGTCGGGGCAGTGTGGCTTCCACATGTATCTGCAGATATATGCAACCAAATCTCTGTCTTTCCACATAGCTAGACATGTTTGGTGCTTAATACTTAGATGATGAGAGGGTTAAACTGGGCAGTAAATTAGTTCCCAGGCCCTGAATAATAATAATAATTTTGTATAAATAATAGTGATTGAGCTGCTCCCACCCCCCTTTATTCGTTATCTAACGCATTCAAATATAATTTGAAAAAGGTAGTACAATTAAATTTGCATAATGCAATTGTAACTACTAACACACACAATATACTTAAATGACAAATTCCTTTTTCCGGCTTTACTTTCTTACAAACATTAAAGCAGACTGTAAAATAAATAGATGAAAAAAACATTTTAAACTACTAATTGGCAACTTGGAGCCAACTTAGAAGGTCACTAGCAGTAACCTTCTGCTGGCTAAGTGAAAAGGCAAACCTTACCTCGCATACAGCCGATCCCTCCTGTTTGTATATCAGCACAGGAACCCCAAAGATCAAAGATCCCTAAGTTTGGACTCAAAACAATTCTGACTAGAACGCACACACACACTGATTCAAGATAAGGGGGGTTATTTAAGAAACGCTAACTCCACATAGTACCACGTAGCATCAGGTGAACTCTGGGTGTAGTATGTGATAACCATATATATGAAAACTGTGGAGCGCTTCTAATAACATCATGTAGCGTTGAATGTATTACTAGTGGCGGCTCAGTGTAAAGTGCCAGCGCCACATAGTATCTGTCGCTAATCAGCATTATCCCATACATTTCAATGGTGTTTTTTGCTTGTGTATAAATAGTTAAATTAATTAATTATTAATAGTTTAATTATTTTTTTCAATTTTAGGATCAAATCATTGTGTGACCTCTCCTGCCCAGCAACCAGACACTTATATTGTTGTATTTTGATTATGCAGAATTGTATGTGCAGGTCTGCCATTGCAGTGTCATTGTTACAGTGTTGCAATGTCATTCCATATGTTTTCGTTCAGGTGTATATGTGTTGAGAAATAGACTTTTTTCATATAACGTCCAGGGCTCGACGCTAGAGCACCCAGTTTTAGAGCCCCGGCGCTGGCTTTGTGTTTGATTTTCTTAAATATGGGCTTCAGTGCCTAGTGCCGGATGCACTTAACTTGCGCTACCCATTGTTCGCTGCAGCGTTGTCCTGTTGTTTTATGTGGCGTTGCTTTGGGCGGCTTTCCCTCGGGGTACTACATATGCATCGATTGAGGTAGAGAGCTTCTACAGCGTCCTCCAGGACGGGATACTACAGCATCACTTGTCCAGCCTCTAGGATAGGTTATAGCACCAGACACCCGCTTGCAGTGTCTACTAGCGGGCACTCTAAGCGCCACTACATAGGCACTCAAATGGCAATACGTGGCACTAGTCTTAAATTAGCCTCATAGTTTCCACCACGTATAAACTGTCTGGTCTATCTGGACACCAGGTATCATACACAGACCCTGCTGCTGGCACTAGGCTCTGTACCTACCAATGGCAAATATGGTATAGATGCTCATCTACACACAATCAAATCACCAGTCACCCTCCGGTAGTTACTGAGAAATTACTGATACATAAAGTGTTGTCTCATATTCTTACACCTACATGAAACTTTACTTTATATTTTTACACAGGGTAGCAGTTCAGGGTAGAACTGCTGCTACAACAGCCGAAAACAGGAGTGGTTGACCTGGGGGTAGGGGCGTCACAGTTTCACAGAGCCCAATATCATAAATCATATGGGGCCCCCCAAAAGTAGCAGATATACTGCATATACTTATACTGCAGACTGCTGCAGGACCCTGCAGTGGGACCCTTTGTGGCCCATTTATTGTCTGGAGTGCTGTCACAGAGGAGCGGCAGCAGCGCTAAAAGGAATGAGCTTCACGTCGGGAGTTTTAGAACTCACACTAATGCTGTGCTGTGCAATGTAACAAGCAGGACAGAGTCTTGTAAAAGGCTGACCAGCTGCCTGCTGTGTTACATTGTAACATCCAGGCATGTAGCTAAAGTTACAGTTGCAATGAGCTGCAACCTGATAAGTTAAATTGTCTAGCAGATACGAGCCTGCTTTTACAGCTTACAGCTTTCTACAATGTGTGAGGAATCTCAGAATAGATAACTCACACGTTGCAGAAAGCTGATCACTGTAAAAAACACTGCATCTGTACACAGTGTTGGAGTGCTGTCTGCATAGTGTGGCAGTGGTAAAGGCCATTAGTTACATACGCCTCAATTAAATAAGAGTTGAAAAAAATTCTCACGGTAGTAAAAAATTCTATTCATGAGAAAAGAGCCTGTTACTGAATCACCAGATAAAAAGACAATGAAAGTCAATGGCAGATTGTAGAAAGGAGTAAACAGTTCTCTTAGGAGCAAAAAAGTGTCATTGACTTTCATTGTTTTCCTAGCTGGTAATTCAGCAATAGTGAAATTCTTAGGCTTTTTTTTCATGGATTGAATTTTTTACTACCATGAGAATTTTTTTTCAACTCTTATTGAATCAAGGCCATAGTATGGGACAAAGATGACATCACATTGTTTCCCCACTGCTAGTACACTGCAATGGAACCCCAGACATAAAACAAACCCCACCAGGTGGCCCACAGAATCAGCATTTTGAGGAAATGCAGTTGGCTAAGGGCCCTCTTCTGTCACAAGCCCGGTTGGAGCTGCCTTCCCTGCCTCTATGGTATGTATGCCCTTGTCTGGTAGTTCAGACAGACTTTAAATGCTACATAAAAATCCCTCTTCTCATTTTATCTCTGCATGCTTATCCCTGGGGACTTGGGGACTTGTCTGTCTCTTAAGACATGGCTGTTCTGCAGATCATCTGCCTCCTGTCAGGATTGGAGGAAGATTGTGGTGAGTGGTTCTTTTACTTTCCAAGTATACAGCATGTCCTGTTCCCGATATTCCCTACACATGGGTTATCCGCCACAAGATGGGGCGCTGGACTGCAGAAAAGACTTGTGGCCCCTCCTGGCCCCATATAAAGCCAGGAACCTCCCACAAATTCCCAGTTTCCATCTGCAGTCTGGACTGCAAGATAGAAGATGGCAGGTGAGCGGGGCCCTGCAGGACTATTCCCACCCGTTCTGGACCCACTGCCTCCCAGCCTCGGCTGCCTGGTTTGGGTGAAGTTAGGACAGCACCAGGGTCAGGTGCTGAGGAGCGCTGCTCCTACCGCAATCCCTGGGCTGATATGGGTAGGCGGTCTAGGCTTATGGTGAGCCTTGTGGGATGCCCCTTCCTGCATGTGCGGAGGTTCTTTTCTTACCCTCCCCCCTTCGGAGCCCCCCCTCCACCCCTATGGCTAGTGCTTACCCTATGCGCCCGCTGCTACTCTCCCTTGCCTCACTCTCCCCCTGGGAAGCTCTCCGGGGGGGGTTCACTTTAACTTCTGCTTTATTCGTGCTTTATTTGCGCCGCCGCGCCGCTTGTGCAGCGCTCCGCGGACAGCGGCTACATCACCTCAGTTGCTGCTCTTCGGGGGGGCGGGCTCTGCGGATGACGCTTTTTGCGTCACATCTTCGCGGCCTGCCCCTCAAGGTCTTTGCAGGCGCCATCTTGGATCCCTTTCTTCACTTGTGCTGCGAGTGCTGCTGGCCTTCCTGATCGTGCGGTCCGTGAGTGCCCCTGCGGTGTGCTTCATTTTACCTTTCTCGCTTTTAAATGCTTATGGGGTTTTCTCTATTATGTCTGTCAGGCGGGATAAACGTGACTGTGGATTCTCCCGGCCCTCTTCCCATTTATTATGTCCCACCTCTCTAGTGGGTTTTGGGGCATCCCGGGTGGCTATTACTAGCCTTAACCTATTTACTGGCCTTTTGTGCCACTCAAATCACCATATGGAGGCTTCTGGGGATAATGTGCTTGGGGTTCCTTCGGGACAAGCCCAGCTGTGTGTTATGTGTGGGGTATCCCCTGTCAGCGACAATGTTAGGGTATGTGGGCCCGGCGCCCAGAATGTACTTGCGCTGCAGTCTGGGTTGCCTGTCTCGCTTCTCAGCTCTGCACCACCTTCTGCATCACCTACCCCCCCGCGCCTGCCTCTGACCCCCAGCGAGGGACATGCTAGCGGGGAATCTATGATTTGGCTACGCGGGTGGCCAGCCTGGAGAGACACATTACGGGACCTGTCCCCCGCAAGGCTTCTGGCAAGAAGTGGCACCTTAGCCCTGCTGCTTCCCTTTTTCCTATTGAGGATGTGGGACTTACAATCTGTCTGGCCATTACCCCCTGAAGAGGGGAAACTCTTCTCTGATTCTGATTCTTCTGTGAACCAGCAGGAGGCTTATGGGGGTACTGGGTCTCCTTCGGGAGAGGACCCGTGGTCTCCTGAGGACACTGATAGGCTTTTGGCCCATATTTTTTATGTTTTGTGCATTGCCCCTCCTGTGGCAGCTAAAATGCAACAGGGTGAGCTTTTTGACACTGTTAAACAATGCCTGGAGTTCCCTGAGCAAAATCATTTTAATAATTTGGTGCTCAAGGAGTGGGAACGCCCTAGTAGATTGCCCACGGTGCCCAAGAGCTGGGACAGGAAGTACCCATTCCCTGCTGATGTGGTTAAGCGCTGGTCATTTCCCCCTGAGGTGGATGCGCCCATCCTCGGGTTGTCCAATACCTCGGTCATGCATTCCCCTGATACTTCTACCCTGAGGGATGCTGAAGACCGACGTGTGGATCAGCTGGCTTGTCATGCCTTTGCCTGTGCAGGGACGACCCTGCGCCCTGTGTGCGCTTTTGCTATCACGGCCATTGCTGTTAAGGGGCTACTGAAGTCTATCCTGGATAACACCACGGCAGCCAATAGGGGAGAGGATTATAGATCCCTCCTGCTTTGCTATGACTTTGTGGCTTTCATTCTCTCTGCTATGGATGACGTGGTCAGGATGTGTGGTAGGACTTTGGCCCTATTGGTGGCTATCCGCCATTCTGTTTGCTGCACCAGTGGGCGGCGGATAATGCTTGTAAGAAGGCCCTCACTGGGTTCCCTTTTATGGGGCTGCAGCTCTTTGGAGAGCGTTTGGATCTGTTTGCCAGGGATGGTAGGCTGCCTCAAAGCAGAAAACAGCCGCGATCCTTTCGGGGGGCTAGCTCTGCACTCCCCTCCTTCCGTGCTCCTAGGGCGGGATGGGGTGCTCCCTTCGCAGGGCCACGTAGAGACACTTGGGGCCGGGGTAGAGGGCGTAGACGTCCCGGTCTCTCGTGGGGCCCCAAGTCCAAATCCTCACCCAAGTCCCCTCAGGCATGAGGAGGCGCCCTCACACATCTGGGTGGGGGGACAGCTTCGGCTCTTTGCTCATGTCTGGAGGCTGCGCGTCTCAGACCGGTGGATTAAGGAGGTTGTATCCTCCGGATAAAGATAGAGTTTGCAGCCTGGCCGCCCCCAAGATTCATCAGATCCTGGATGGCTCTAAACTCCTTGTCAGCTCAAGGTCTGCGCGTTGCGGTCCAAAACCTTCTGGAGTTGGGCTTTATCTGTCCGGTGACTTTCAGGGAAAGGGGCAGGGGCTTCTACTCCAATCTATTCACAGTACCCAGAAAGGATGGGTCCCTCAGGCCCATCCTGGATTTTGGCAGGTTCAAACATTTTCGCATGGAGACTCTGCAGTCGGTGCCCTGCGCCCAGGCGATTTCATGACTTCTGTAGACATCAAGGATGCTTACCTTCATGTACCAATCTTCCCAGGTCATCAGAAATTTCTCAGGTTCGCGCTGGAGGATCAGCACTACCAATTTGTGTCCTTACCTTTCGGCATCACCTCGGCTCCCAGGTTATTCACCAAGGTTCTGGCGAGAGTGATGGCTCTGTTAAGGTTTCAGGGCATTCGCATCCTTCCTTATTTGGACGACGTTCTGATTACGCCCCAGTCCTTCCATCAGGCCGAGCTGGATACCCTGATGGTGGTGTCCACACTCGAGTCCTTCGGCTGGGTGATCAACCACCCCAAGTCTTCTCTGTCCCTATCACTGGTGAGGACCTTTCTGGGCATGACTCTGAATACATCTCAGGTCAAGGTTTTTCACCCACAGCAGAAGGTGGAGAGTCTTCAAGCGCAGGCCCAGCTTCTACTTTCTTGTCATCATCCCTTCATCTGGCAGGGGATGCAGCTGGTGGGCCTGATGGTGTCTTGCTTCGAAGCGGTACCTTATGCTCAGTTTCACATGAGACCTCTTCAGCTTCATCTCTTATCAGTGTGGGATCGGGACCCTCTGTCCCTGGATCAGGAGTTTGTGCTGTCACCTCTGGCCAGGCGGTCCCTCTCGTGGTGGCTGGACTCCAGGAACCTTTTGGTGGGCAGAACCTTTCTGTCCCCTTGCTGGGAAACTGTCACCACAGATGCCAGTCTGACAGGTTGGGGGGGGGGGGCTTCTGGAAGTCCTTGAAATTCCAGGGTCAGTGGGGTCCTCAGGAGGCCCACACTCCTATCAACGTTCTGGAACTGAGGGCGGTAAGGCTGGTTCTTGCCCAATTGACTTCACACCCCCGGGGTCGGGCTGTTCAGATCCGTTTGGACAACCCGACTGCGGTTGCCTACATTAATCATCAGGGAGGGACCCTGAGCAAGAGGGCCCTCAAGGAAGAGGAAGTATCTCTGATACTGTCCTGGGCGGAGGAGAATGTTTCCTGCATCTCGGCAATGTACATCCCGGGGGTGAAAAATCTGGAGGCAGACTCCCTGAGCAGGGGGACTTCTCGTCTGGGAGAATGGTCCCTCAGCAGCAGGTTTCGCTCTCTGTGTCATCGCTGGGGTCAGCCTGATGTGGATCTGTTTGCGTCCCGTCAAAATCACAAGCTTCCACTCTTTGTCTCTCTGTCCCAGGATCCTCTGGCCTTCGCCACGGATGCACTGGCAATGTCTTGGGAGAGCTTTCGGCTCCTCTATGTATTCCCTCCGTTTCCTCTACTGGGCAGGGTGCTGCACAAGATATCCCAGGAAGGGGTGCCAACCATTCTGGTGGCCCCCTGTTGGCCAAGAAGGGTGTGGTTCGCAGACATCGTGCAGTTGGCAGTAGATCAATACGCTCTGCCCAAGGATCCAGACCTGCTTACTCAGGGGCAGCTACGCCATCCCAATTTACAAACGCTGGCTTTGACGGCCTGGCTGCTGAAACCTCCATCTTTATGGATAAGGGGCTGCCTGCCTCTGTTGTTAATACCATGATTAGGGCTAGGAAGAAGTCCTCGTCCTTTATCTACTATAGGGTATGGCATGCTTACATTGCCTGGTGTGAGTCTAAGTCTCTTCCCTGTCGGGTGTTTTCTGTTCCCAGGATCCTGGAATTCCTGCAACATGGTTTGGACGTGGGTCTTCAACTTAGTACCCTCAAAGGTCATGTTTCAGCTTTGGCCATTTTCTTCCAAAGATCCTTTGCCAACCATCGTTTGGTTAAGACTTTCTTCCGGGGGTTACTCACGTGCGCCCTCCTCGTAAGCCTATGTTACCAGTCTGGGATTTGAATTTGGTCTTATCTGCCTTGCAGGGTCCTCCTTTTGAGCCTCTGCGTGAGGCTCCTTTGTCCATTTTGACTCTTAAGGTAGCCTTTTTGGTGGCTATCACTTCTGTTAGGCGTGTTTCTGAGTTTGCGGCGCTTTCCATCAAACCTCCTTATTTTCAGCGACACCAGGACAAGGTGGTGTTTCGGTTTAGGCCAGATTTTCTGCCTAAGGTTGTGTCTGCATTTCATCTCAATCAGGACATTGTTTTGCCTTCTCTGTGTCCTAATCCTAGTAACCCTAAGGAGAGGGTCTTACATTCTCTGGATGTGGTCAGGACTTTGAAGTTTTTATCTGGTAGCTACTTAATCCGTCAGGAAGACTGATGCTCTTTTTGTTCTCCCTCCTGGACCTAGGAAGGGTTTGCCTCCGGGTAAGTCCTGTTCCACCCCTCCCTTGTTATCATTATTCTTGGTTACCTCTGTATGGTGATTGTTCAATTTTTCATTTGGGTTCTTTCGTTATTGTTCACCCGGCTTCTTGTCTATTGCTTTGTAACACTGGGAATTTGTGGGAGGTTCCTGGCTTTATATGGGGCAGGGAGGGGCCACAAGTCTTTTCTGCAGTCCAGCGCCACCTTGTGGCGGATAACCCATGTGTAAGGAATATCAGGAACAAGACGTGCTGTATACTTATAAAACCAATTCTACAGGTGAGTACTCACAGAATTGTATTTTTTTCCCTGAACTTGACTTAGCTCCTTCTTTTATTCAGCACTTTGCATTCCCTTAATAAACCCTATAGAACTTTCTATCTTCTGCTGACTCATTTTTAGGTCCCCCAAAATGATGCGACTTCTGAAAGGAACCTAGCATTGAAATATGGATACATCATTATCTGCTGCTGCGGTAGCCCTGCAGAAGGGAGAGAATTCACTGGGAGCAATTCAAAAATATAAACCAGGCTGAATGATAGCTGGATGAAGGAAGCAGCCCCATTTTTGGAAATTGCTCCCCTAAACCCATGCAGATCTTGTGGAATATCTGTGTATGGGGGCGGCCATCTTGCCACACAGCTGGCAGATCTGCTTACACATGATCACGGCTGTAAAGCTGTGTAAGCAGCCATTCACATCAAAATGAGAGAGATATATGCCTGTTACGTTTCTTCATGTCATTTGAATCCTGCAACAGCCACAGAACATTCACACAGCTGTTAGCAGAGCAATTTTGAGTCATTACAGCTGATGGATTTTTACTTCTGGCTAGAAATAATAGATGCCTGTGAAGATTTGAGGTAATTTTGAGTTTTTCAGAAGCAAGGCTCTCAGGCGTTAATCAAGATGGCATCTCCCATGTAGTTCAAGAGCATAGCATCTGCATGCTATTCCACAACATCTGCATGGGGCTAATCCCTCTCAAATAGCTTAAGTCACTGGTTGCCAGAGGGTGGCTTCAGAGGAGCAATTTACTAATCTTTTTGACTGGATGTCTGCTTTATGCTCTCGTTCACACCTGTCCGGTACCGCATGCGTGTGTGATCGCGCCAATCTCAGCAGCGCCAGAAACAAAAGTCTACAATAGCCCCTCTATGACTCCTTTCACACCTCTCCAGTGCGGCAGGGGGAAGGAAATTGGAGCGTCAAAAACGCCTGTCTGCTGTTCAGGACACAACTACTGGAGCAGCGAGCCCAGACGTAGCCCCATAGAAGTCTATGGTCCCCAACTCAAACACATGGAAAAACACAGATTTTACATGAATTTATGTCTGTATTTTTCATTTTTTTTTAAAATGACGTGAGATTCCCCCTTCTCCAAGCATTCCAGCTGGCACACCAGGCATTAGGGCTGGGATCCCCATGCCTGCCGGCAGAGGAAGATGCGACAAGGGACCTGAAGAGGCACCAGGCCACCTCCCGGCACTGGATGAAGATGGTGAAGGTAAGTATAGTGTTAATTCAAACTAATAAAATGATTTTTTCTATCCTGAATTAGTAAGGGGTCCAGGGGACCTCTATACTAGTTTAAAGAGTAGGGAGGCAGAAAGTTACCTGACGGCATTGCGGTTGACTTGTAGTTAGCCCCCTGCCCCATAACCGATATCTCCAATGGCCAGGAAGGTAAAAAAGAACTTGGTGGCCATCGGGGCAGGCCCGGTGTTCACCCCTGTGGGACCACGGGATGCCGAGGGTTATAGGAACTGGCATCCTGGCATGGCTGGAGGCCTGCCGATGCGGTCTCTGTGCCATGGGGATCCCAGCCCCTATGCTCGGTATGCTGGCTGGTAGGCTTGGCGAGAGGGGACCTCGGGTAATTTTTTTTTGCTTTTTCCTATGAAAAACGCAGACCCAGAAAAAAAATGCATAGAAAAATGTTTAAATGCAGCTGTAAAACATGGAACTCCTACATCAATGCAAAACATATGCACTAAACAGGTGTGGCCAGACAGATGTGAACGTGGCATAAGTCATCTTTTGACTGGACATCTGCTTTAAAATAATGTTGAATTTCCTCTTTAAATAGTTGGCCTGTAGAAGACATAGAACAGAGGCGCCAAAGGGGAGAGCCACGTATTGGGATGGGATGTTAAAACCTTTGGATGGGTTATCTCTCCCTCCTGCTGTGACTGTAACAAACATGATGAGTCATTCTGAAAAGCCTATATTGTTTGTATTGTAATCACCTGTGGTACTTTCTAATGCAGTCATGAGCCTTTTAATGGAATTCAGATAGCGTACCGCATCGTGCGGTGGGATGGAAAAGGCTCTCTGAAGATTATCTCCCCTGTATAGTACGTTTTATTGTTGACTCAATAAGCCTAACAAATGCCATCGGGCAGGTTTGACTTTACCATACAAATATGGTAGAGTCTCAGATACAGATATTTCTCCAATGATAACAGCAAAGAACCATAGCACCACTCTCCTTTTTATAGGTACACCAGCATAGGTGTTAAACAGGCACTAAAGGCCTGGGGGTTGGTTTAATCATTCAGAGAATGCGCAATCAGGTACCATATGGTCAGACTCTTGATCAGTGCTGTATAAATGCACAGACGTGTTTGGATACATATAAATAAGCCTTCGCCCTTTGTCACCCTACGTACTGATTGCCACGTGTTCGGCTATAACACAAGAATCTCAGACAGAATCTCAGACAAATAATTAAGTCATCCCTTGCTAGTCCCCGCTCTTACAAGGCATTCTCCGGACCTCATGCATTGCAAATTACCGAACAATACTGCTCAAATTTCTGCAGGGATGAGAGAAAGCGGGGAAAAATGCAATTTTCATTCTGTCAGGTTAATGGATACTTGCTGAAAGAAAGGTTAGGAAGATGTAGCAAATGTGATCGTTCCGGGGATAGAACAGCAGACCCGGCCAAGGATCAAGTCACCCTGCAACATATCGGATAACAGCTAATTGGAAGGTCACTTCCAAATGAGTGTAGTCATGCCCCATCTGGTAGGCTAGCGCGGGCGCTCCAGACACTTCAGTCTGTGAACATGGCAATAATATGTTGATCCAGCATGTAATGAGGTGTTCCTGGAATCAATAAACTAGTCGTGCGGTGCAGAGAGCAAGGTCAGTGCCTGCCTTTTTCCGTGACCTCTTCCTTTCCAGTAAGGACATCATATACTCTGAAGAGGACTTTTCTCATATTGCAGAAAGCTCCGAGTGTTACAACTTCCATTCTCGGCAAGCAAATGAACAACCAGGCTCTGCATGCTAATGAAGTCCAAGCTATTTTCCACCTTTTCATCTGCACATTATGCTCTTGACTTTGGAGAAGGTGGGAATTAGTTTGGACCCTGGTGTCAGACTGCCTGATGGCTTGGCTCCGGAAAACTGGTAATTGAAGCTGATGACTGATGCGGAGGAGGCCTGAATTTGGAAATAAACAGTTTCAAGCACTGCATGTCATTTCTAGAGAGACTGCTGAGTGAATGGAAATCAGCTCAGTTTCTTCAATCTAATGCAGTTTCTCAGCAGGAAAAACACTGTCTTTTAGACAACAATGCCAGTCATTAAGATTTAAATGTTCTACTGATAATGTAAGGAATAGCTTCTGCTTTTCACAGACAGCAATTATGTAAATTTCCCTCAACCTCCGGCTCTATATTTAGTCCCCCCCCCCAGAAAAAAAAATAGATAACAGTTTTTTTTTCAAAAGGTGTAGCTCAATGCAATTGAAGTTCTCCAAATATTCCTCGGAAGATAGGGAGAAGCTGTCTTATTATTATGCAGACTGGATCTGTGAAGGCCGCCACAGTCTGTATATCAAAAAATAAGATGAGAAAGCAATTGGGGCTGCAGCAAATCTATTGTCATGATATGTACCGAGGCGCCATGACGGTCTGTGTCTTGAATTAGAGGGAGATAGATTTGTTGAATATTAATGCTTAGGCTCTGTAATTCATTTAAAAGGGGAGAGCAGTCATTGTGTTGACATTGTGTAACATTGTATATAAAAAAATAAGGATCGTGCATTCCGTAGAGGGTTCAGTATAGTTTTGTCCGCAACTGTTATTTTCAGAAATGGCTACTTTTTGATTGACAGGCAATATTTGTTTGCCCAACAGCAATTTATGTTGGCAAGGGTGGGGGTTGTTTGTTTTTCCTGGAACAACCAAATGTCTTTGCGAGGTCCAAGTGAATAGGATGCCAGTCTGTTTACTGTTTGATATTACTGGCTTGCTTTTAATTGGCATAATACATACTAATGGCCCATCTATTAAGCCTGGCTGGTTATTTTATTCTCCAGCTCTATGCAGCCATGAATTCTGGTACTAATGATGATTGGCAAGCCTGACACCTGTGTAAGTGGAAATATTATGGCTCTCTGGCCATGTGGACCTCTCTGTTTCACGGCACAACCATTTTTTTAAATCTCTTTGGGGTTCAAGTGAATATGTTCCCAGTTGGTTTACTGTTTAATGATTCTAGCTTGCTAATAGTTGACATTATATTAATAATAATGGCCTATCTATCTAGCCTGGTTGGTTATTTTAGCTCCAACATTCTCCAGGTGCTGATGTCAATCAACAAGTCTGAAACTTGTGTATTTGCAAAATGCTATGGCTTTGTAATATAAACAACCACCTTTGTGGAAATGACTGACAACGGGCAGGCTGATTCATTACTAACGCCAAGTAGAGACAGATGAACGCCTCAAAAAAACAGCCTCAAACATCGCCGGCGCTCAAAATCATGTAATTGTAGCCCATAGCGCCAGAGGCTGTGTGATTAAAGTCATATTTTTGAACATGTATCCACTAGTAACAAAGCGAAAACATATGGAATTACATTGTTATAACATTGTAACATGAACACTACCAGACATGTAAGGACAATTCTGCATAAAAATATTATTAATCTATAAAGTTTTCAAAAATGTAATTGTCTTGCCCAGAATACATGTCAGAAGATTTGAGATTTTTTTTAAGGAAAAAAAAATTGGGATCAGGAAAGGGATTTAAGGATCGTCCATAGAAATGTATGGGAGAGCACCAGGTAGCAACAGGTAAGATGCGGCACTCTGCAAGGCTGAACGCCGGTGCTGTACGCTGAGCCTGGGATAATGATGCATCGTACGCTACATGGCTTTGTTCCAGTCGCTCACCAGATTCGGCTTCATAAATGTGTAATTGCGTGCCGTGTCCGGCGTTCACCTGCCACTGTACAGGCACTACATGGCGCTATCCCTTCATGAATAAGGCCTAAAATAGAGCTATAGGCACTTCACAGTGGTTATGGATGTACTTACCCTACCACCACTAGTCCTAGACCACTGCCACTTTGAGTTCAGACCAAAGGTCCAAGCTCTAGCCATGGGCCTCTCTTTCCTGAAGCAACCAAATGGTTTTGTCTTTTGGGGGGTCCAAGTGAATATGTTTCCAGTTTGTTTATTGCTTAATATCGCTGGCTTGTTAATAGTTTGAATAGTAATAATATTGGCCTGTCTATCTAACCTGGCTGGTTATTTTAGCTCTACTATTTTCCGGGCTCTATCCAGCCTTGAATTCTGGTGCTGATGTCAATCGGCAAGCCTTAAACATGTGTCATTGAAAAGAGAGATGAGCGAACTTCCTAAAAATTCAATTCGGGTGATTCGCCAAATTTCTCCAAGAAATTTGGGTTCATCCGAATCGAACCTTTGAGAATCGCTCATCACTAGTGGAATGGGGGATACACACAGCATAGTGGGAGCGAGGGAGGCCGGCCGCACTGTCAATTGTGCAAGTCGGCTTCCGCCGAGCGCTGACGGTGCGACCGGCCTTTCCCGCTCCCACCGTGCTGTTTGTATCGCACAGACACTTATCTACATGCCGGCTTCCCTATTGTTCTGGCCCAGCAGCTGGCCAAGCTTACTTACCCTATTATAGCACCACTAGTCCTAGCACACTGACTCTTTGAGATTAGGCAAAAGTCGGCAGTTGTTTCCACTCTCTGGCCATGTGGGCCTCTGTTTCTTTGTTTTTATGGGCTCCAAGTGAATATTTTGCCAGTGACAACTATATTGAGCTGTAGGCACTGCAGAGTGTTTACTAATGTACTTACCTTACTATAGCACTTTTGGTACCACTTTGAGCTCAGGCCAAAGTTGACAGTTGGTTCCATTCTCTTGCTGTGTGGGCCTCTCTGATTCATGGAACAAACAAAAGTGTTTCTGTTTTTTGGGGTCCAAGTGAAGATGTGCCCAGTTTGTTTGCTGTTTAATAGTTCTGGCTTGCTATTAGTTGGCATAATCATAACAATGGACTGTCTATCTAACCTGGCTCATTATTTAGCTCTACCAAGCCTGAAACATGTATAAGTGGAAGCCATATTATGGCTTTGTAATATAGCACTACTGGTCCTAGTGCACTTTGAGCTCAGGGGAAAGTTAGCAGTTGGTTTCACTCTCTGGCTATGTGGACCTCTCTATTGGTTGGAGAAACTTCACATGAATTTAAAGCAGTAGAGACCCGGAAATACTAATTATAGTCAGTCTGTTGCATTGTACTGTAGGAAAATAGTCTACCAAAGTATACCAATGTTTTAGTGAATGCCTGGACTTTCTCTGTCGTGCAGCAGAGGGGCATTGTGGTTTGGATGTCAAGGCATCCTATACTCACCTCTTCTGTGTCCCACATTCCATGTGACCACCAGCAGCTTATTGGGCTTAAATTGTGGTCTGGCCACCCCAAGTGGCTGCTGGCGGTCACATGATCACCAGGGAGTGAACACAGAGGGAGCGAGAATGGGCTGTTGAATGTTAACTTCCCTGCAGGCTGCAAGACACAATAATTTTCTATTGGACTTTCTTTTTAAAGTAGACCAATACACTCTGTGGTGCTGAAGACAGCCTATGGCTGAGGCAAGGGTATGTGGTATGGTTTTCAGTCTCTCCAGAACAAGAAGGCCTGGCCCTGGGTGGAAAAGGGTCTGAGGCAGGGTAGAAAAGGTAATTTACGGTTTCATTTGTGGGTATAGTTCTGTTTTTTATTACACAAGAGTTGTTAGAGGGATGTTTATATGTCCAATCTATTTTTTTTAATTTATTTTAGGTAAAACTAAATCTATCAGCTGGAATTTCATTAGCCTTGTCTAGGTCGCTTGGTCATTGCTATTAGTGGCATTGTAAATCTGTCTTTGTAGACCTCTCTTGGTTTCAGTTGACATTTTAAAGAAGGGATATTCAACAATGATGTAGTATTGAAGCTAAATTATTCAAATAAGGTCGATTAGGGATTACCCTCCCTTTAAAGGCAAAAATTAGTCAGCAAGCAGCTCACCTGATGCCTGTCCCATGTGCCTTACTGCAGGGTAGAAGCAGTGGCAGAGCTCCAAAGTTTGCCCCTTTTTCAAATTTATCCTATCAGGGCCACGCAAAAAGTGGTCCTACAGCCACCTTGCCCCTTGGTCCTCTATCTTGGAGTGTCAAATGAGCCACTTCAAAGCATATCCAAACCTGTCTAGACGCGCACTAACTTCCTCCCATCTTATCTCCCTTGGGATAAGGTAAAATAAGACATTTAACATCCCTGTCCAGACACACACTATCTTTTTCTCACCTTATCCCCTCCCCCCCCCCCCCCCCCCCCGTGCCAAATGAGCCACTTCATGTCATCTCCAAATCTCCAATTATATATAAAAATAGCTTATGTTTTCTAAACAATACCACTTTTCCTTTAGTCAATTTCTTGGTAATGTCACAGCTCATAAGCATGTTCTGCTGTGATCAGAGACTGCTGTGGGACCACTATGGCCTGCAGTGTTTGCTCATGCTGAGAGCAGTAAGGATGAGTGGCTGTTAGACCACTTTTTTGCATGGTCCTGGAGAAATAAAAAAGGAGGGCAAATTTTGGAGCCCTGCTTTGGCTTTTACCCAGTGTTGCAGGAAATGTAGGAGAGGCACAGAGGACAGGCATCAGGTGAGCTGCTTGCTGTCGTAAAATTGTCATTGGGTGTAGAGCCCCTTTAAATCATCTCAAATCTCTGATTATATGTAAATACCTTATGCTTTGTAAGCAAAACCAATTTCTATTCTTTAATTCCTGGTACATTCCAGGCCAAGTTTTGCAGATTTCCACACAGATGCACAGGTGAGGTACTTAGGGCTCATGCAGAAGTATAGACTGAGAACGTCTTGCTTCACCTCTGGCCTGATGGTCCTGGTATTTGTTTTTTTAATGTTAATTGAGGATGGGAGAAGTATACCCACAATTACAATTACCAGTAAAAGAACAAATACCAGCACCGTCAGGCCAGTAAATTACAAAAAAAATACCGGCCAGGTGGCAACCCTACGTGCATTAGTGTGGACATCTGCAAAACCTGGCCTGTTGGTGGCCCTAGGAGAAGGGTTGAGCACCTATAATCTATACCATAGAGGGCAGGTGACTCTATAGGGTTGATTCAGAGAGACCAAGAGGCCGATTCATTAATAGCGCCAGGTAGCGACAGATGAGCGCCAGTAGCGTGATTTTCACAGCGCCAGTTAGTATTCGCTGTGCTTGGCCGGGGTTTGCTTGTTGACAGCGACTCAGTCTGTGTGCGGTAATGTTGAATACGGGCTTAGGGGTCGCTGTTTCACAGGTTCAGCGTTGTATGGGTGCGCCTGACAGCGAATGGCCAGAGCGAACAGCTTGCTGCAGATTCATTAACAAATCACGCTCCGAATTTTTTCGCGCTGTGAATTCCTTGTATAAACCCCAGACCGCTGCCGGCGATGGATTTAAAATAGTTTTTAACCCCCAAACAACCATATTTTTTGATTGTAAAATTATACAAGTTTTTATAAACATTTTGTAATATGAATACATTAATATCAGACCTGTAATATCAATTCTGCACAAAATCATTTTTTTTTTTTTTACCTTAAAAAAAAATCCTAACATTGCAGAAGTGGTCACAGAATTTTTGGCCTTTAAAAAAAATTAAAAAACCATTAATAGCAATTAATTATGATTAGTTAAAGATTGCTCCATTGAAATGCATTGGACATCGCCAGGGAGCGACAGGTCAGACCTGGCGCTGTGATGGGATTAGCAGCGGCGCTGTTCGTTGCAGTCGGCTACATGATGAATCCCGCGCTAGCTGACGCTCTCGCCGGCGCTAGCCTCATTTAGCTTGATAAATGCGTCATTGTGGCCGACGCCGGGCGTACTTGAGTCGGTAGCCGCCGTTAGCTGGCGGGACCTGGCGCTCGTCAGACACTACCTGGCGCTATCGCTTGATGAATAAGGGCAATAAAATGTTTTTAGTTTTTGTGTTGATCTGTTTTTTTCGTTTTGTTTCCGCTTGCGTATGTGTGTACGCGTGATTCTAAGCATGCATCGGGAGCCTTCTGTTAAGTGTTCGTCGCTGCATACGCCAACGAGAATGTCATTTTTCAGCTTTTGTTTTTCGTTTACGTTACTTAGGAAACAGCTTAGGCTTCTGTTTTTTTGCTTTTTCCAACGTCGCCTGTAACGAAATATTTACGTTTGCCGTTAGATTCTGAATTCCGTTTTTTATAAATAAATGTCCAGACGGAAATCTGTCCGACCTTACTCATGCACACACCAAAATTAACTAATTCATGTGCCCACTTCTGCTACAATGCTTACCTCAATTCCATTGTGGTTTGTATATTCTTCCCTTTGTGCCCTTAATGCTTACCTCAATTCCATCTCGGTTTGTATATTCTTCCCTTTGCGCCCTTAATGCTTACCTCAATTCCATCGCGGTTTGTATATTCTTCCCTTTGCGCAGTTAAGGCTTACCTCAATTCAATCGCAGTTTGTATATTCTTTACTTTGCGCAGTTAATGCTTACCTCAATTCCATCGCAGTTTCATTTTTCTTCACTTTGCGCTCTTTTCTTTTTAGTTCTTCAAACGTTTTCCTGTAACCAACTGTTAATGTATTTGTCTTTAACATAAAATGAGACAGAAACGAGTTTTTTTCTTTTGGTTTTTTTTTATTCTGAAATGCAAAATAGATTTGCAATTGTTTTTTTTTTTAAATGTTTTTATTTAACAATTTTTTTTTGATTTAGAAAAATAGTTTTTTTGGTTCAAAACATTTAAAATTTATAAACTAGTAAAACTTTTAAAAACTATTTACAAAGCCATGGCAGGCCCCACAGAATTATTCTTCATCTGTGGTCCCCATCGAAGCTCTGAGCTCCTGTATATCGCCCACCAGCCGAAACACCGTCGCAGTGAGTTGGGCTAATCTCTCCTGTGTGGTCTCTGTAAAAAAAAAAAGAGAAGAAAATTATTGTTCTGCAAATACATGTTTCACAACTGTGGATGGAATGATTATTAATTTTTAATATAAATCATGAGGCCATATGTCATTATGCTAAGGAATTCATTAATGGTTTAGGCCATATGTCATTATGCTAAGGAATTCATTAATGGATGAGGCCATATGTCATTATGCTAATAACATTGGCAAGGGATTTCAGTTTATTGCTGATGATGTCATTTTCCAAATACTCCTAATATTTACATTACAACTTACTTCGGTGGTGGGCGACCTCAGCTTCGGGGGCTACCCGACGCTCTGGGGCCTGCCACTGCTGGGAATGTGAGGCTGTATTTAAAATAGGCTCACTTCTAATGTCTGATTGTACAGTAACCAAATGACACTTAGAATGTGTGTGTGACATCACCCACCTTCTCCATGTTCCTCCTGGGCTTGATCTGCTGCCCTCTCAGCTCCCGATCTTTCACCCGCTACATAATCATCTATAAAAAGAGATTAAGGGAATCAGTTTTTGTTTAAATAGCATGTACCTGTGTGTGGTAAAATCAGAGTCACATGCCTGAGGGTAATGCCTGAGTCGTTTCTTACGACTCCCTGCCCATGCGGTGAGGCCCCTCCTCTGTTGATAGGTCGAGGGGCTGGTCTGAGGCAGCTTCAGAGGAGGGGTAGGAAGTTGGCCCTGGAGATGCACCACCTTCACTTGGAGGTGCAGAATCATGCCGTGAAGAAGAGGGTGAAGATCATGGGCGCCATTTTTCTTCCAGTCCGCAGCAGATAGGTAGTGCCCCAGCGATTTCCGGGATGCGCATGGCCAGACGCACGTGTACGCAAACGCGTAAGAGTCATATCCATCTATTAGAATTCAAAGGGTAATGGACATACAGCTCACTCTCTTTGTGAATGTCATCATGGCACCAAAGAAAAGTGGCGCAAAGCAACCAGCAGCAAAGGAGCGCAAGACAAAAAGGCCGGAGCGGCATGAGGACACATCCTCAAGACCGAGCACCCAGCCCCACAAATCTAGTTCAAAGGTGCCGGAAACACGGAGCAAAAGTGGCCGCCACAAGGCTACATTGGCCACAACTCCAGGCCCCTCAAAATCTTCCACCACCAGGAAAAGTAAAGAAACTTCCTCCAAGAAGAAGGCTCCCCGCCCAACCACATCCAAAGAGAAAGGGAGCACGACTTCCAAGGGGAAAAGTAAGCAGAGGGCGAGAAGCCCTAGCCCCCAAGCACACCCTCTCCTGCTCCCCGCCCAACCACATCCAAAGAGCAAGTGAGCACGACTTCCAAGGGGAAAAGTAAGCAGAGGGCGAGAAGCCCTAGCCCCCCAAGCACACCCTCTCCTGCTCCCCGCCCAACCACATCCAAAGAGCAAGGGAGCACGACTTCCAAGGGGAAAAGGAAGCAGAGGGTGAGAAGCCCTAGCCCCCCAAGCACACCCTCTCCTGCTCGCCCACATTTGCCACCGGAACACGTGGAAACAAGCGAGTCCTATGCCACATCCACGGCCTGCAGTGTTTGCTCATGCTGAGAGCAGTAAGGATGAGTGGCTGTTAGACCACTTTTTTGCATGGTCCTGGAGAAATAAAAAAGGAGGGCAAATTTTGGAGCCCTGCTTTGGCTTTTACCCAGTGTTGCAGGAAATGTAGGAGAGGCACAGAGGACAGGCATCAGGTGAGCTGCTTGCTGTCGTAAAATTGTCATTGGGTGTAGAGCCCCTTTAAATCATCTCAAATCTCTGATTATATGTAAATACCTTATGCTTTGTAAGCAAAACCAATTTCTATTCTTTAATTCCTGGTACATTCCAGGCCAAGTTTTGCAGATTTCCACACAGATGCACAGGTGAGGTACTTAGGGCTCATGCAGAAGTATAGACTGAGAACGTCTTGCTTCACCTCTGGCCTGATGGTCCTGGTATTTGTTTTTTTAATGTTAATTGAGGATGGGAGAAGTATACCCACAATTACAATTACCAGTAAAAGAACAAATACCAGCACCGTCAGGCCAGTAAATTACAAAAAAAATACCGGCCAGGTGGCAACCCTACGTGCATTAGTGTGGACATCTGCAAAACCTGGCCTGTTGGTGGCCCTAGGAGAAGGGTTGAGCACCTATAATCTATACCATAGAGGGCAGGTGACTCTATAGGGTTGATTCAGAGAGACCAAGAGGCCGATTCATTAATAGCGCCAGGTAGCGACAGATGAGCGCCAGTAGCGTGATTTTCACAGCGCCAGCTAGTATTCGCTGTGCTTGGCCGGGGTTTGCTTGTTGACAGCGACTCAGTCTGTGTGCGGTAATGTTGAATACGGGCTTAGGGGTCGCTGTTTCACAGGTTCAGCGTTGTATGGGTGCGCCTGACAGCGAATGGCCAGAGCGAACGGCTTGCTGCAGATTCATTAACAAATCACGCTCCGAATTTTTTCGCGCTGTGAATTCCTTGTATAAACCCCAGACCGCTGCCGGCGATGGATTTAAAATAGTTTTTAACCCCCAAACAACCATATTTTTTGATTGTAAAATTATACAAGTTTTTATAAACATTTTGTAATATGAATACATTAATATCAGACCTGTAATATCAATTCTGCACAAAATCATTTTTTTTTTTTTTTACCTTAAAAAAAATCCTAACATTGCAGAAGTGGTCACAGAATTTTTGGCCTTTAAAAAAAATAAAAAAACCATTAATAGCAATTAATTATGATTAGTTAAAGATTGCTCCATTGAAATGCATTGGACATCGCCAGGGAGCGACAGGTCAGACCTGGCGCTGTGATGGGATTAGCAGCGGCGCTGTTCGTTGCAGTCGGCTACATGATGAATCCCGCGCTAGCTGACGCTCTCGCCGGCGCTAGCCTCATTTAGCTTGATAAATGCGTCATTGTGGCCGACGCCGGGCGTACTTGAGTCGGTAGCCGCCGTTAGCTGGCGGGACCTGGCGCTCGTCAGACACTACCTGGCGCTATCGCTTGATGAATAAGGGCAATAAAATGTTTTTAGTTTTTGTGTTGATCTGTTTTTTTCGTTTTGTTTCCGCTTGTGTATGTGTGTACGCGTGATTCTAAGCATGCATCGGGAGCCTTCTGTTAAGTGTTCGTCGCTGCATACGCCAACGAGAATGTCATTTTTCAGCTTTCGTTTTTCGTTTACGTTACTTAGGAAACAGCTTAGGCTTCTGTTTTTTTGCTTTTGCCAACGTCGCCTGTAACGAAATATTTACGTTTGCCGTTAGATTCTGAATTCCGTTTTTTATAAATAAATGTCCAGACGGAAATCTGTCCGACCTTACTCATGCACACACCAAAATTAACTAATTCATGTGCCCACTTCTGCTACAATGCTTACCTCAATTCCATTGTGGTTTGTATATTCTTCCCTTTGTGCCCTTAATGCTTACCTCAATTCCATCTCGGTTTGTATATTCTTCCCTTTGCGCCCTTAATGCTTACCTCAATTCCATCGCGGTTTGTATATTCTTCCCTTTGCGCAGTTAAGGCTTACCTCAATTCCATCGCAGTTTGTATATTCTTTACTTTGCGCAGTTAATGCTTACCTCAATTCCATCGCAGTTTCATTTTTCTTCACTTTGCGCTCTTTTCTTTTTAGTTCTTCAAACGTTTTCCTGTAACCAACTGTTAATGTATTTGTCTTTAACATAAAATGAGACAGAAACGAGTTTTTTTCTTTTGTTTTTTTTTATTCTGAAATGCAAAATAGATTTGCAATTGTTTTTTTTTTTAAATGTTTTTATTTAACAATTTTTTTTTGATTTAGAAAAATAGTTTTTTTGGTTCAAAACATTTAAAATTTATAAACTAGTAAAACTTTTAAAAACTATTTACAAAGCCATGGCAGGCCCCACAGAATTATTCTTCATCTGTGGTCCCCATCGAAGCTCTGAGCTCCTGTATATCGCCCACCAGCCGAAACACCGTCGCAGTGAGTTGGGCTAATCTCTCCTGTGTGGTCTCTGTAAAAAAAAAAAGAGAAGAAAATTATTGTTCTGCAAATACATGTTTCACAACTGTGGATGGAATGATTATTAATTTTTAATATAAATCATGAGGCCATATGTCATTATGCTAAGGAATTCATTAATGGTTTAGGCCATATGTCATTATGCTAAGGAATTCATTAATGGATGAGGCCATATGTCATTATGCTAATAACATTGGCAAGGGATTTCAGTTTATTGCTGATGATGTCATTTTCCAAATACTCCTAATATTTACATTACAACTTACTTCGGTGGTGGGCGACCTCAGCTTCGGGGGCTACCCGACGCTCTGGGGCCTGCCACTGCTGGGAATGTGAGGCTGTATTTAAAATAGGCTCACTTCTAATGTCTGATTGTACAGTAACCAAATGACACTTAGAATGTGTGTGTGACATCACCCACCTTCTCCATGTTCCTCCTGGGCTTGATCTGCTGCCCTCTCAGCTCCCGATCTTTCACCCGCTACATAATCATCTATAAAAAGAGATTAAGGGAATCAGTTTTTGTTTAAATAGCATGTACCTGTGTGTGGTAAAATCAGAGTCACATGCCTGAGGGTAATGCCTGAGTCGTTTCTTACGACTCCCTGCCCATGCGGTGAGGCCCCTCCTCTGTTGATAGGTCGAGGGGCTGGTCTGAGGCAGCTTCAGAGGAGGGGTAGGAAGTTGGCCCTGGAGATGCACCACCTTCACTTGGAGGTGCAGAATCATGCCGTGAAGAAGAGGGTGAAGATCATGGGCGCCATTTTTCTTCCAGTCCGCAGCAGATAGGTAGTGCCCCAGCGATTTCCGGGATGCGCATGGCCAGACGCACGTGTACGCAAACGCGTAAGAGTCATATCCATCTATTAGAATTCAAAGGGTAATGGACATACAGCTCACTCTCTTTGTGAATGTCATCATGGCACCAAAGAAAAGTGGCGCAAAGCAACCAGCAGCAAAGGAGCGCAAGACAAAAAGGCCGGAGCGGCATGAGGACACATCCTCAAGACCGAGCACCCAGCCCCACAAATCTAGTTCAAAGGTGCCGGAAACACGGAGCAAAAGTGGCCGCCACAAGGCTACATTGGCCACAACTCCAGGCCCCTCAAAATCTTCCACCACCAGGAAAAGTAAAGAAACTTCCTCCAAGAAGAAGGCTCCCCGCCCAACCACATCCAAAGAGAAAGGGAGCACGACTTCCAAGGGGAAAAGTAAGCAGAGGGCGAGAAGCCCTAGCCCCCAAGCACACCCTCTCCTGCTCCCCGCCCAACCACATCCAAAGAGCAAGTGAGCACGACTTCCAAGGGGAAAAGTAAGCAGAGGGCGAGAAGCCCTAGCCCCCCAAGCACACCCTCTCCTGCTCCCCGCCCAACCACATCCAAAGAGCAAGGGAGCACGACTTCCAAGGGGAAAAGGAAGCAGAGGGTGAGAAGCCCTAGCCCCCCAAGCACACCCTCTCCTGCTCGCCCACATTTGCCACCGGAACACGTGGAAACAAGCGAGTCCTATGCCACATCCACGGCTGCAAGTTCTGTGGCCACCCAGCCAATGACCCCGAGGCTTAATGCCAGCCCAGTCCATTCTTTTTCCAGCGACGTGACGGCCTATTCTTCCCCACACACCCAGCCAAGAATGCCCCCTGAATTGGCACCAACCAGAGAAGAGCCAGAAGAACAACCATTAGGCCGAACCTTGCGGCGAGGCTACTTGAGTGGCTGGTTTGGTGAGGCACAAACCCTCGCCTTGGCAAGTGGGCTAACAGTGCATATTGATGAGCTATTTGGGCGCAATTCAAAAGCTACTAGCAAAGTGCGTAAAAAACAAATCTTGGAAGAGCTCACCAGACAGGTGAATGCAGCGGGGGACGAGAGGAAAGATGTTGAGCAGATCCAAAGAAAAATATCTGACCTCAAATATGCAGTAAGGAAGAAGCAGAATAAACGGCGCACTCACTGGTACATTTTTAATGTTTGCATTTTGCAGCTTGTTGTAGTGACCACGATGCAAAATAATTTTTATACTCTTATTTTCAGGTGGAGGCTTCCCCACAAATGCAATAAACCAGAGCTGAAGAAATGGTCCTGGCTTTGATCCACCCCGCAGCATTACAGGGCCTCTCTGGCACACATGACACAGACACCCAGGACATTTCTGCAGGTTAGTAATGATTGTTTTAATGTGAGCTATTGGAAACATTTGACATTAGGCTCACAGGCAGATATGAACACAGGTCCCTAGGGAGTGGCTTTGAGCGGAGGTTACTGTTGTAGGCGGGTGTTGAATGGCTGAGGAATGTGGGTAATGATGGACACTCTCCCATGGTGCAGTAGTTAATGGTTCTTAGAAAGGTTGTCAGTCTATATACAACCTTTACCATTATTTCTGTCAAATACAATTTTTCTTACCAAAGCACTGCATCTGATGTGAATATAGTGAAAATTTTTCACACTTCTTAGTCTTTCTACCACTGGTGTTCTAGCTGTGCTTTGGTCAGACAAACTTGAGCTGGGGTCAGGGAAAGGTCAACATTGCAAGAATGCACAGCAGCATACTCAGAAGCCATATGCTATTTGCAAGCTGACTGTTGGCCCCTAAGGCGCCATATTGGATGTGTCAAGCCTCCTAACATGCAGTACATGCATGTTTTTATTATTTAAGGTGACCAATCTGTAGGTACAGGGTGAGTCATACATATAAGATA
Source organism: Gastrophryne carolinensis (assembly GCA_027917425.1). NCBI lineage: Eukaryota > Metazoa > Chordata > Amphibia > Anura > Microhylidae > Gastrophryne > Gastrophryne carolinensis. The sequence continues at coordinate 392,024,227 of CM051237.1, read as the reverse complement.
GACTAAGATTCATTGTGAAGGTCCACTTTAACCGTTAGGGGAGTTGTCATTCCTGCTTGGCCACGTGTGTTCTAAAGCATATCTACTCATCAAGGGATGTTTGTGTATTTACGTGCCTTTAATTTTTACACCAGTCCAGCATCCTGCCTCTGGAAGTGTGGAAGCCTCCTCCAGCTTGAGCACGCCATCTACTTCCCTGACGCCTAGGACACAGGACCAGATATATAGGGTAAGTGTACTTTGCTGAAACTGGTAATGCATGTGAATGCACATGACTAATTGGTCCCAAATATATTTAGCCAAAAATCTGACACACTTTTTCACATGTCCCAACAGACTCCCTCACTAATGGATGTAATCCAGCATATGGAGGAGGAGTATGCCAGCCAGATTAGACCTTCTGAAATGACCCCCCTGGAGCCTAATCTGCCACTGCCCCAGCATCCTACTGCACCAAATCCTCTGCAGCAGAGTGAATCTGGATGCATGCTGCCATCCCATCGTGGGCAGAGACTGAGCCTACAGTCTCCAGTGGTAGCTCTGCTGCAGAGGTTTTGCCTAGTACATCTGGTACTGTTGCTCGCCCTAGACCTCCAGCTTCCGCAGGCGCTGAAACCCGGGGATTTGGAAGACGCAGTCAAAAACGTCGACCAGTTTCCCAGGGGAGGCACTCGCCGATCCTGGAGTCAGCATGGCGCGATGACAGCCATTACTTTAGGCAGGTGACTCAAAGAACCATAGAGCAGAATACTGCACAATTAGAGAACTTCAATACTAACTTCACCACCATGCTGACTGAATTTAGGACGAGCAACAGCCAGATGGCAGAACAAATGGCCACCTTAAACAGACAGATGGCAGAACAAATGGCCACCTTAAATACAAACTTCACTGCCATGCTAGATGAATTTAGAACTAGCAACAGACAGATGCTGGAGCAGTGGCAGATTATGAATGCCACACATGCCCAGGTGTTGGGCCACCTCCAAGGCCCACCACAACCTTATTATGAGCAACATCAATATCAATAATTTGACCTGGATCTGCTAAACATCTTTCCTCTACATCCCAACTCTATTTACCTGTGTGGTGAGCGCAACCAAGATTGATTGGGTGGTTTATGCCTTTGCTGGTTTGTTTGGTTATTTGCCCATAAAGCTCATTAGAGTGCTCACATACCCCACTAGCCAAAGGCTGAGCTTAAGCCTCAGTCAAGCACCCGCTCAAGCTCCCACGCAGCAGGCTTGGGCCTAAGGAAATGCTGGCTGCCTCATCCTGTTTGTTGGCAATATTGGGAGACATTCTTGGCTGAAGAACATCACCATTTACCCATGGAAAAGATTGGACTGGACTGGCATGGGGCCTGGCTGTCATAGGCTGGTAAAATTACAAGCAGGAGAGGGTGGGTATGTGGCCCTATGTATTCCTGGCTGACTATTCCCCTTGAAAGTGGTGCTCCCTATGGATCTTGATGTTGGTGGGTGGGTAAACTTTGGCCTGGAGTCAGTTAGCTTAGAACTCCTGGATGTGGACAATTGCTAGGGGCCAGGAGTCTGGCCAAATTTATACTTATGTTTGAAAATGGATGTCGATGGAGTCTGCGAGTGCCCTTCCCAAAAAATTTGTCAGATTTCCAGAAAATGTATGGAATGGGACTTTAGCTGTTCTTGCCTAAGTTGATGCATTCATGTTTGTGTTGTTTTTACATTAATGAAGGTTTGTAATGACAAACATGAGAAAATAAACTGCATTACGCTCAAATCAGGTGTAAAATGTTTTGTAATTAAGGCATTGCAACATTCTTAAACCAAAAAAAGGCCTTCACATAGGCAACAAATATAACAATCAGACAAAAACATAAACAAACCAAACAAATCTTAAGAAAAATAAGAATCAATAACATGGGCATGGACAAATTGCCCAGAGGCACTCGGGGTGCCATCATATATCTCAACAGGCCTGGGTGTAGAGGGGGGCATATCCACGTAACGGGGAACACGCTGCCTCAGGGCAAAGTTATGGAGCCTGCAGCATGCTAAGATTATTTGGATAACCTTGTTGGGGTCATACTACAGTGCCCCCCCACTGTATGGTCCAAACAATGAAATCTGGACTTCAACAGGCCGAAGGCCCTCTCCACTACGACCCGGTGTGGCCGATTATTGGACTCCTGGGCCGCATTCTGCGGGCGAAGAACGGGCGTCAGGAGCCAGGGCATAAGCGGATATCCAGAATCCCCTGAAAGAATAACAAAATACTAACATAAATTACACATTCTAAGCAACATTATTGTTTAACATGTCATCAAGGGACATCCCCACGGAGAGGGCACCCAGCCTCTGGAACGAGCTGTTCACCAAAAATTGCAGGCAGCCAAGCATCTTGGTCATAGCTGAAATTGCTTGCCCCTTCCTCGAGGTGCGGGCTAACCAATTTATGGAGGGAAATGCAATTGAGTCGGGTCAGCTCGAACAGCTCAACGCCATGCATGCGATCGATATTCATGCGTCTCCGGTGCAATCTGGCCTCGGCCATGCTGATGCAGGTTATGCCATTGAGCTGAAGGCGCTCATACTCCTCCACATAGCCACAAAACATGTTCAACAGGAATGCCGAGTCCAAAATGGTCCCATAAGTGGAGCGGAAATGAAACCGTTTTATAGGGCGGAGGTCCATCGGCAATCAGCTCTTAGAATCAGACGCAAGCCCGTACCAATAACGCAACTTATCAGAACTAACACAAATTATCCGATTTTGATCCGTCCATCGAATGCGCATATACACGTTAATGGAAATGCACATACGCATGAAAAAAAGTAACGTAAAAACCAAAAAACAAGACAAAAATTCGCAAATAATACACAGACACATGCGAAAGTGCATGCGTATGTGTCTCTGAATCAACCCTTATGTCCTAATGGACATTTTTTTTTCATAGTAATAGCACAAATGCTCACTTGGTGTAATAATAACATAACTTGCTTGGAATAGTTTTATTATGGCAATGCCCTTTGAGACATAAAAATGATACCTTCATATCAAACAATGTAATAGACTATACTGTGATATTAGGCTGTGATCAGTGGACTGGGTCAGAAGTTACAGTACAAATCTGAACGCTGGAAATGATAAGATAATCTATCCTGTTACAAAACGCATTACTGGATTGTGACTTGAGTGTCCTTATGGGAGTATACATTACGATCCATATGGAAAATGGAGACAAGGTGAAAAAGAAAAAGGACAATTCAGCGATAATGAGGATCTGGTCGGGTACCACCGATGTTATTCTTAGGTGCATTGAGCTGATAAATTCCTGCTGGTGGTAGATATTCCTCAAAACACATATAATTCCAAAGAAAATATTATGTGGTGAACAAAACGTGACCTATTTGAAAAAAAAATATGATAAGTGATGTACAAACACACAAAGAAAAGAACACAACAAATATTATAAATTAAAGTAATATAATTAAGTGAAATGCAAATGCACAGTACTCAATGTGAACTACCAACTACCAACTACCCAAAGATATATAATAAAAAAACATAAGTGAAAATAGATGGGATAAATGATAATTAAGCCCTGCCAAGCAAATAATTAAATGACACATGATACCTTCATAGCCAACAATGTAATAGTCCATACTGTAATATTAGGCTGTGGTTAGTGGCCTAGGTCAGAAGTTACAGTTCAAATTTGATCGCTGGAAATGATAAGATAATCTATCCTTTTACCAGACACATTACTGGATTGTGACTTGAGTGTCCTTATGGAAGTATACATTTCTTGATACATCTTCGTAATGTCACAGCTCTCCCCTGATAATATGATACATAATACATCCAAAATAACTTACCGTATTTTTCGCCCTATAAGACGCACTTATTTTTCCCCAAAAGTGGGGGGGGGAAAAGTCTGTGCGCCTTATCGGGCAAATGTAAAAAAAAAAATAAATAAAAAAAAAAAAAAAAAAAAAAAAAAACTCACCCGTTCCCGGCGTTCCCGCGTTGCCTGTTTAACTGCGGGAGCCCAGAGGAGCGGCGGGGGCTCTGTCCCGGCCCCGCCGCTGCGATTGCTGTCTTTTACAGGCAGCAATGACAGCGGCGGGGCCAGAGACAGTGCTCCCGCCACTCTTCCGCCTGCTGCTTCTTCCGCCTGGGGAACATGCGAGCACCCACTTGGTGCAGGCCGCGCCCACCCGCTGCCCTGACCTGGGTGCTCGCATGTGCCCAGGAAGAAGCAGCAGGAGGAGGAGCGGCGGGGTCACTGTCTCTGGCCCCGCCGCTGTCATCGCTGCCTGTAAAAGACAGCGATCGAAGCGGCGGGGCCGGGACAGAGCCCGCCGCTGCTTCTTACGGCCAGCTCCGTGAATGGGGTAGGCGTGGCCTGTGCTGACGCTGACACGGCGCAGGCCACGCCCAGCCCATTCATGGAGCCGACCGCTCAGCGGAGCAGTGTCAGTGGAGAGGTGAGTTTAACTTTTTTTTTTTTTACTTAAGCCGCACAGGGGGGTGCCACACAGCCTATGGGAATTGGGGGAGGGGGGGGATGCCACACAGCCTACGGGAATTGGGGGGAGGGGGGAGGCCACACAGAATATGGGGGGAGAAGGGGATGCCACACAGCCTATGGGAATTGGGGGGATGGGGGGATGCCACACAGCCTATGGGGGGAGAAGGGGATGCCACACAGCCTATGGGAATTGGGGGGAGAGGGGATGCCACACAGCCTATGGGAATTGGGGGGAGGGGGGGAGGCCACGCAGAATATGGGGGGAGAAGGGGATGCCACACAGCCTATGGGAATTGGGGGGAGAGGGGATGCCACACAGCCTATGGGAAATGGGGGGAGAGGGGATGCCACACAGCCTATGGGAATTGGGGGGAGGGGGGATGCCACACAGCCTATGGGGGAGAAGGGGATGCCACACAGCCTATGGGAATTGGGGGGAGAGGGGATGCCACACAGCCTATGGGGGGAGAGGGGATGCCACACAGCCTATGGGAATTGGGGGGAGGGGGGATGCCACACAGCCTATGGGGGGAGAAGGGGATGCCACACAGCCTATGGGAATTGGGGGGAGAGGGGATGCCACACAGCCTATGGGTGGAGAGCGGGATGCCACGCAGCCTATACAAATGGGGGGAGAAGGGGGATGCCACACAGCCTATACAAATGGGGGGAGAGGGGGATGCCACACAGCCTATGGGGGGAGAGGGGGATGCCACACGGCCTATACAAATGGGGGGAGAGGGGATGCCACACAGCCTATGGGGGGAGAGGGGGATGCCACACAGCCTATACTAATGGGGGGGAGGGGCAATGCCACACAGCCTATGGGGGGAGAGGGGGATGCCACACAGCCTATGGGGGGGAGAGGGGGATGCCACACAGCCTATACTAATGGGGGGAGGGGGATGCCACACAGCCAATGGGAATGGGGGGGCACACTGCCTATATGGAGAATAGGAGGGGGGAAGGCCACACTGCTTATGATAATGGGATGTACACTGCCTATATGGGAATGGGAGGGGGATGCCACACTGGGTATACGGGGAATGGGATGGGGGCATGCTACACTGTCAATGGAATGGGGGCATCCCACACGGCCAATGGGAAAGGGGAATGCCACACTGTCTGTAATGGTGCGTTTTTGGTTTAAAATATTTTTTTTCTAATTTTCTCCCCCAAATCCTAGGTGTGTCTTATAGGGCGAAAAATACGGTATATACTGTTTTTCCACCATGACTCTATTCCTGTTTTCACTAACTACTGCAGCTTGATTGAGAAGCGCATAATGACAGAGGCCCAGTAAGGGACGAGTAGCTAACTGAGCCCTCCTGGTCATCTACATGAGATTTTCAAGGATCCTGTGGAGGATTTTACTTAATGATGGGTAAATTTCAATTGCACCAGCTAGCAATTCCTGTGCACAGTAATATACCTGTCAGTCTGCGACTAAATTGTAGGTGTTCAACGAAGGAGTGTAAAGACGCTGGTGTGTGTAGTCCTGCAATAAGATGGGCATCTGTGAGTCTGCCAGCAACACTACAAGTTTTTGGGTGGGTACTGGGCTGCGTTTAATCCTAGGAAGACAGGGTCAGGAACTGTGGTACATACTCTTGAGCTGAGGACAGAACCTGATATATGCAGTTAGGTGGACCAAAACGAGCTCAGTCAGTCTCCCCGGGGCATCCCAACTGAACCCCCCGAACCCCCCGGTTCGCCCACAATTCTTACCTTTTCACTGATCCAACAGCAAATGCATGACCGGTGCCGGCATAATTTGCATCTTTTTTCGGCTGTGTGCGGCCATGCTTGCTGCAACTGAATGGCTGTGCTGATGCGTGTGGCTGGGGATTCCTTAGTATGGATGCTCCATAGATCATAATGAGGTCTGTATCTTTTGCCTGCAGTGACTGGACAATGGAAAAGGGGACACTGAGCCTTTTGCATTAGAGGGTGTCCTGCTGTGGGTTCATTCCTACATATATGGTGGTCAGTGGCAGACTGGGGCCGTTTAAAATCAGCTCAGGATTTCACCAGCTCAAGACCAGTCCTGCTGAGGCCCTCCCCCAACCATGATGCTGATGATAAAGCATTGGGGGCTGGGGTTCCATGGCTTGTGGGTACAACAGGGCTGGATACTGGGGGCTGAGAGTGAGACTAAGAGGGAAGGGATTGAATGTGGGTGTTAAAAGCAGCAGCCCAACTGGCCCAAGGCAGTGTGGCCCACCAAGAATTCTCCTGGGTCTCCCTATAGCCAGTCCACCCCTCATGGTGGTACTCCAGGCTAGTCAAGCAATTTTGGGTTAGGGTATATCAAACTTTATACATAGTGCAAAGCACACTGACTAAATTAGGGGAAAGCACATAAAAAAACAACAATAAACAGGGTGAGCCTAAACCTCCAGGGCTATGGATAATATTATGGATAATATTATGAAGATAATAAGTGCTGGTTCCAGCCATAATTAATTACGAAGCGCAAGCCTGACCAAGGAAATAAAATTAAATGTCTTTCATGTGCAAAAGTATATAAAAAAGACACTTCTCTTATCAAGGCAACAAAGATTACAAAAAGACACGTGCTACAATGAAAAACAATTTACACACATAAAGACCATTAACATAAATACATGGTGAGAAAGTGCAAATACAATATAAACCAAGCGCATAATCAAAAGCAAGGGTTTGGCCCATACAGGGATCGAACACGCGACCTTAGCGTTATTTGCACCACACTCTAACCAACTGAGCTAACCGGCAAGGTAAACAAGGGCCTGGCCCATACAGGGATCAAACCGGAGACCTTGGCATTATTAGGTCCAGACGCACATGTAGCCCCAAGATCGGTGCTCGTCAATGATGTCTTCACACCGATGCGGACCCAGATGGTAGTAAGGGAACAGAGACAGCTTACTCTAACATCAAAGGACATGGCCCAGAATGGGGAGCTGGGTAGACGGGGACTCAAGCACAGCTCAAGAGCAAAAGGGCCTATTTAGGTCCCAGCTGTCCAGCTTACAAGTACACGCCCATACGACAAAAATGGGGGCAAATAAAGCATAAAAATCAATGACTCAAGCCTACTCCTATAACAAATACATATAAGTTTTGTATCAAATTTCATAAAATGGAATAATTTATTAAATAATATACAAAGCATTACAACATACAAAATAATTAATGACTACACATATTGGCATGCACAATGGTGGCATCTAATAGATGTAAAGACCATCAAATACTTTGATATCGATACAGTGGATGGAATGGAGTCCAGTACCATCCCCCCATTTTATTGACAAAATCCATGGCCTTTAATGAAGAGGCTAAAAAATGTAGTTCACTAAAACCTGACAAGGTAGATTCTTGTTCAGAATGTGTATCTACTCCAAGAAACAGCCGCTCCCCTGGTAAGTCTTTAAAAGAGTGGTCTCTGAGCCATGCAAGGCATCCAACGCAAAGGGTGCAATGCCAAGGGTACTGTGCAAATACTTTCTGTTTTAGGAAAGCACTTGTTTTTTTCTTTACCTTTGAGTAGAGGGTTTTTTGGTCTCTTTAGCCCCCCATATTAAGCCTAACATGGATCTCTCCACATACTGGCTTTTCACTCTGTTTTGGTAAGTCTTACTCCTCCTACAGCTAGAAACATCTGCCCTAGTGCTGATGAGAGCCAAAAGCTTGAAACACATGTCCAGTAGTTGGCTGTGTAAATTTAAAGCTAATCCTTGGCATTGCACCTGTAGTATTTCTAAGGGCCTTGAATGGCTCAGAGACATAAATAGATGATTTGCATAGCTCCGCCTGCTGCAAGGATTGATAGGTAATGCTATCTGTCCTTGTGTTGGATACTGTGCAAATACTTTCCGTTTTAGGAATGCACCTCTGTTCCAGCAGGAAGTCTTGAAAGTTTAGGCATTATATAACAAATAGGCTGAGGAGAGGACGAGCAAAAGAAAGAAGAAAAGTTGATGTGGAAAGAAGTGGCCAGGGGAGAGGCGGGAAAAAGTGAACTGAGGTGTGGTTGGAATAGATGACATGAATAGATGTGGGCTGAGGTGTGGTTAGAAAAGGTGACATGAATAGATGTAATGTAGGTAGGGGTGAGGCGGGCAAAGTTCAGGTGGGAATAGGCAAAATGAATAGAGATGAGTTGGGAAGAAATGGGCAGCGGTAAGGTAGGGCAAGAAGGCAGGGAAAAGCTGAGGTGGGAAGAGGTGAGGCACAAAGAGGTGAGATGAGTAGGGTTTATTCAGGCAGGGATGGGAAGAGATGAGGTGGGCAGATGAAAGTGGAGGTGGGTAGAGGTAGGGAGAGGTGCTGGGGGAGCAACTGACGGCGGTGCAGGCCGCATGTGGCCCCTGAGCCGCAGGTTGTGCATCCCTGCTATATTCTAATGTTCTGACAAAATCTTTGATTTTTTTGAAATCTTTGAATAATTGAAAAGGAAAAGTTGACAGCAAAGGGTAATTCCACTTTCAATGACATTTTTTAACGTTTCTATTATTGTGTGCTAAAATCATGTAATTAATGTGCTAAGCCTATCTGTTTTTTTTTTAACTTCCTCACTCTGACTTGCTAATCATCTGATTGGCTAAGACACAGGTGTCAGTGTGCTCAGCTGGAAGCGTCATTACTGCTGTGTGACTTTAGCCAAAGCTGCTAAAGAGAATACCTGTTACAGCGAAAGCATTCTGGGATATGTAGTCAGTAGTTTTTACTCAAGGCCAGAAAAACAACTTCTATCTTAGGATCACAGATACAAAGGAATATAGGAAACTTGGAAACAGCATGCTGATAAGTAAATCGCAGGTCTGGGGGTACACAAATGCTTGCTTTACATGCCAGAAGAGAAAACAATAAGGCAGGCCACCAAAAACTTGACAAAAAGGGAATTTTTTAAGCTTTAAAAATGGAACTAAAGTCAAGTCAGCCATTGCTTACCACCTTATACAAGTACAGACGAAAAATATGGTGTTTAACATTCCTGGGTAAAACTTCATATTTATTTTGAGCAACTCCAATAAAAGCATCAAACCAGTCGGTACAAACAGGCATCAGGGCAGTAAATGCGATGCTCGTACACATTTCAGGGTGACCCCCTCAATCATACATAACACCGACTGAATAAACACAATTTAAAAAGCAACACAACGGCTGCAAGACAATGGGGGTACGTGCACAACAAAGTTTCCCGCAATCAGCCAGCACTCAAGGGGAGAAGCATGAGAACAAACTAAAACATGGCCAAAATCAACATGTGGTATATGTCTGCATACCACCAGGAAAGCGCAGCCCATTCCCTAGAGAGGCCAGGACCACCAGCAATCCGAGTGGAAACATGGAGCACAAACACCTCATTTCCAAACACCAATCGCATCAAACGGAATGGATGCAGGCGGTCACATGGTGCACGTGACCAGCACACAGTTCAGTAATAGCCTGGTAGTTATAATATTGTTGGACTGGCCTAGGAAATGCGTGCTGAAGCAGCACCATTGGCATGGGCCATTGAGTTATATGATTTCCCGAGGTCATCAAATGATGCTGCTGGTCATATGATTTTTGATGTCACCAATTGTTTTACTGGTCATATGACTTCCTATGTAGTTTTTTTTGCAGCCTTGGCAATTGCAGTCAATGAGGACTGGGTATGATCTTGATGTGTGACCTTTTATTTTACCATTGTTATATATACAATATACAGTATTAATAGAAATGACTCACTTCTACTGAAAGAACAATGTTACTGGTGAGCTTTTTAGCCAATGTCTGTGGTAGTAATGAGTCGATTCAGAATTAAGTGCATACGCTGTGGAGCAATCATCTCTTAATTCACCAAGAACTCTCTCTCTCCTGAATAGTGGACAATAACAAGCGGGCAGTTATTATATGATCGCTAATGGTGTTCCACACAATTAGTGTTGCCTCATCAGTGTGAATTGCTAATGGAAGATTTATGTCATCAGCATGCTGAAGCTGCAGTAAACATATAACAGTCTGCATATTTATTTGATAGGATTACCATAAAGAATGCCATTATTTTCTGGTATCAGATAAAGTGGTGTGATGTATGGAGCAGACAATGGAAAAAATGTATTACCCAAGAGGTGTAACCTTGCTAAATGCTCAATTATGAACTTCAAAGCTTTAGGAATTGGGTCTAATAAGCAAGCTGCCTTCACGTGTTACAATACTGAAATGGATACCACATTACTTAAATAAACCCTCTTCAGAGTTGGTTTAACATTTTCATGTTATTAATTACAAGGTACTCTTGATGGAACAAATGGCCACTAAACCTATAATGGAAAGTTATATAATAGAATAAATCAATGTAACACATGGATGCATTATAAGCTGTGTCTGTCCTTTCCCCAGCACAGCTTATGCCCAAGATAACATCTGTGAACAAGTCAACATAAGTTTCCCATCACGTTCAGGTTGCGCCAAAACCAGGGTCTCACTGTTGGCAAGGCAGACACAACAGACTACTGTAACAGGGTGGAAGATTAGCCATCATCTCTGGTAAAATCAGTAGATTAGTGTAGGTTTAGTTAGGCCTTAGGACAGGGATGGCAGCAAGGAAGCTTTAGGACACTAGATATCGCCTATGCTGTAGGGAGAGTGAATATAGGAATGGACTAGGAAAACACCCAACCACTGCTGCTGATTCTGACACTATAAAGTTAGAGTTAGGAATGAAATAGATTGATTGTGATTCAGGGGAAGCTAGTGACTGGTAGATGCTGTCCTAGGGTGCTGGAGTTTTACAACCAAGACTGCTCACCTGGAAGACCTTTGATTTCAGGCTGGAGTAAGGGGCAGAGCGGCAGAAAGGGGTTCTATGTGGCCCTGTGGTGAAAACTGTGCAGTGGCGGACTTTTGGAGGGTGGACCAGGTGAGGGCCAAGCACACCACGAGGTGGGAACGTGGATCCTAGGTGCCAGTGGCCCTCACATAGATGTCGAACTATACAAATAAAGAGAACATGGTTTGGACTGTTCCTACATTTTGATTTCAATAAAACCTGCTAATACCAGGGGCACTACAGGAAGATACCTTCAGGAAACTGAGTAAGTACACCCCCCACCCTGCTCACAGACCCAGGAAGATCCCCTCTCCCAAAGTAGCCTTGCCCAGGGGTCATCCTTTAACAAACCCCTCAAGCACATCTACATTACAGGGGTTGCCCCTTTCCATGTTGTTTCACTAGGCTGGGCTGTGTGGAAAGCCTCAGGTCATGGCACTGGGGAATCAAGACAAGCTATGATTACCTGTCCCAAGGGGACTAGCAGCAAGATGACAAGAGTAACATGGTCAGGTGTAGCCAGGATGGTAGCCAGGCAGTAAGAAGGCGTAATCAAAGTCAATTAGCAAGGGTCATGGGTAGAGATAAGCGAACTTTTGAAAAATTTGATTCGACTGATTTGCAGAATTTTCCGACAAAAATCGTTTCGACCCGAATTTATTCGCGGCGAATCGCTATTAATAATGGCTATTTCTGAGCTTCCTAGAGCCTCAATAGGGTTGTAAACCATTCTGCCTTGCTGTAACACGCATAGGATGCGTGCTGGGTTACTGAAATAATACTGTAAATAATTAGGACATGCAGATCAGAGGCATCGCTATTAGAATCGCAGAGTGGCACAATTACAGAGAGTTGAAGTGGCATCACTATGAGGGGCCCCTATATTGCCTGAAAAACACACCCTGGAGCTGGCAGCAGCAGGAGCCCAAATATTGGCTGAAACACATCCTGGAGTTGGCAGCAGGAGCCCAAAAATTGGCTGAATGACACCCTGGAGTTGGAAGCAGCAGCAGCAGGAACCCAAACATAGCTTGAAAGAAACACTGGAGTTGGCAGCAGGAGCCCAAAAATTGGATGAATCACACCCTGGAGTTGCAAGCAGCAGCAGGAGTCCAAACATTACTTTAAAGAGACACTGGAGTTGGCAGCAGGAGCCCAAAAATTGGATGAATCACACCCTGGAGTTGCAAGCAGCTGCAGCAGGAGCCCAAACATAGCTTGAACGACACACTTGAGTTGGCTTCAGGAGCCCAAAAATTGGATGAATCACACCCTGGAGTTGCAAGCAGCAGCAGGAGCCCAACATTGGCTGAAAGAGACACTGGAGTTGGCAGTAGGAGCCCACAAATTGGATGAATCACACCCTGGAGTTGCAAGCAGCAGCAGGAGCCCGAAAATTACTTTAAAGAGACACTGGAGTTGGCAGCAGGAGCCCAAAAATTGGATGAATCATACCCTGGAGTTGCAAGCAGCAGCAGGAGCCCAAACATTGGCTGAAAGAGACACTGGAGTTGGCAGCAGGAGCCCAAAAATTGAATGAATCACACCCTGGAGTTGCAAGCAGCAGCAGCCCAAACATAGCTTGAAAGAAACACTGGAGTTGGCAGCAGGAGCCCAAAAATTGGATGAATCACACCCTGGAGTTGCAAGCAGCAGCAGGAGCCCAACATTGGCTGAAAGAGACACTGGAGTTGGCAGCAGGAGCCCACAAATTGGATGAATAACACCCTGGATTTGCAAGCAGCAGCAGCAGCCCAAACATTGCTTTAAAGACACTGGAGTTGGCAGTAGCAGGAGCCCAAAAATTGACTGACACACCCTGGAGTTGGCAGCAGCAGCAGCAGGAACCTAGAAATTGGCTGGAAGGCACCCTGAAGTTGGCAGCAGCAGGACCACATACATTAGCTGGAAGGCACACCCTGGAGTTGGCAGCAGCATAAGCAGGAGCCCAAACATTGCTTGAAAGACACCCTGGAGTTGGCAGCAGCAGCAGGAGGCCAAAAATTGGCTGAGAGAGACACTGGAGTTGGCAGCAGGAGCCCAAAAATTGGATGAATCACACCCTGGAGTTGCAAGCAGCAGCAGGAGCCGGACATTACTTTAAAGAGACACTGGAGTTGGCAGCAGGAGCCCAAAAATTGGATGAATCAAACCCTGGAGTTGCAAGCAGCAGCAGCAGCAGCAGGAGCCCAAACATTGGCTGAAAGAGACACTGGAGTTGGCAGCAGGAGCCCAAAAATTTACTGACACACCCTGGAGTTGGCAGCAGCAGCAGCAGGAACCTAGAAATTGGCTGGAAGGCACCCTGAAGTTGGCAGCAGGAGCACATACATTAGCTGGAAGGCACACCCTGGAGTTGGCAGCAGCATAAGCCGGAGCACAAACATTGCTTGAAAGACACCCTGGAGATGGCAGCAGCAACGGGAGTTGCAAGCAACAGCAGGAGCCCAACATTGGCTGAAAGAGACACTGGAGTTGGCAGCAGGAGCCCAAAAATTGGATGAATCACACCCTGGAGTTGCAAGCAGCAGGAGCCCAAACATTGCTTTAAAGAGACACTGGAGTTGGCAGCAGCAGGAGCCCAAAAATTGACTGACACACCCTGGAGTTGGCAGCAGCAGGAACCTAGAAATTGGCTGGAAGGCACCCTGAAGTTGGCAGCAGCAGGAGCACATACATTAGCTGGAAGGCACACCCTGGAGTTGGCAGCAGCATAAGCAGGAGCCCAAACATTGCTTGAAAGACACCCTGGAGTTGGCAGCAGCAGCAGGAGGCCAAACATAGCTTGAAAGACACACCGGAGTTGGCTTCAGGAGCCCAAAAATTGGATGAATCACACCCTGGAGTTGCAAGCAGCAGCAGCAGGAGCCCAAACATTGCTTTAAAGAGACACTGGAGTTGGCAGCAGGAGCCCAAAAATTGGATGAATCACACCCTGGAGTTGCAAGCAGCAGCAGCAGGAGCCCAAACATTGGCTGAAAGAGACACTGGAGTTGGCAGCAGGAGCCCAAAAATTGGATGAATCACACCCTGGAGTTGCAAGGAGCAGGAGCCCAAACATAGCTTGAAAGACACACTGGAGTTGGCTTCAGGAGCCCAAAACTTGGATGAATCACACCCTGGAGTTGCAAGCAGCAGCAGGAGCCCAACATTGGCTGAAAGAGACACTTGACTTGGCAGCAGGAGCCCACAAATTGGATGAATCACACCCTGGATTTGCAAGCAGCAGCAGCCCAAACATTGCTTTAAAGACACTGGAGTTGGCAGTAGCAGGAGCCCAAAAATTGACTGACACACCCTGGAGTTGGCAGCAGCAGCAGCAGGAACCTAGAAATTGGCTGGAAGGCACCCTGAAGTTGGCAGCAGCAGGACCACATACATTAGCTGGAAGGCACACCCTGGAGTTGGCAGCAGCATAAGCAGGAGCCCAAACATTGCTTGAAAGACACCCTGGAGTTGGCAGCAGCAGCAGGAGGCCAAAATTTGGCTGAGAGAGACACTGGAGTTGGCAGCAGGAGCCCAAAAATTGGATGAATCACACCCTGGAGTTGCAAGCAGCAGCAGGAGCCCGGACATTACTTTAAAGAGACACTGGAGTTGGCAGCAGGAGCCCAAAAATTGGATGAATCAAACCCTGGAGTTGCAAGCAGCAGCAGCAGGAGCCCAAACATTGGCTGAAAGAGACACTGGAGTTGGCAGCAGGAGCCCAAAAATTGACTGACACACCCTGGAGTTGGCAGCAGCAGCAGCAGCAGCAACCTAGAAATTGGCTGGAAGGCACCCTGGAGTTGGCAGCAGGAGCACATACATTAGCTGGAAGGCACACCCTGGAGTTGGCAGCAGCATAAGCAGGAGCACAAGCATTGCTTGAAAGACACCCTGGAGATGGCAGCAGCAACAGCAGGAGCCCAACATTGGCTGAAAGAGACACTGGAGTTGGCAGCAGGAGCCCAAAAATTGGATGAATCACACCCTGGAGTTGCAAGCAGCAGCAGGAGCCCAAACATTGCTTTAAAGAGACACTGGAGTTGGCAGCAGCAGGAGCCCAAAAATTGACTGACACACCCTGGAGTTGGCAGCAGCAGGAACCTAGAAATTGGCTGGAAGGCACCCTGAAGTTGGCAGCAGCAGGACCACATACATTAGCTGGAAGGCACACCCTGGAGTTGGCAGCAGCATAAGCAGGAGCCCAAACATTGCTTGAAAGACACCCTGGAGTTGGCAGCAGCAGCAGGAGGCCAACCATAGCTTGAAAGACACACTGGAGTTGGCTTCAGGAGACCAAAAATTGGATGAATCACACCCTGGAGTTGCAAGCAGCAGCAGCAGGAGCCCAAACATTGCTTTAAAGAGACACTGGAGTTGGCAGCAGGAGCCCAAAAATTGGATGAATCACACCCTGGAGTTGCAAGCAGCAGCAGGAGCCCAAACATTGGCTGAAAGAGACACTGGAGTTGGCAGCAGGAGCCCAAAAATTGGATGAATCACACCCTGGAGTTGCAAGGAGCAGGAGCCCAAACATAGCTTGAAAGACACACTGGAGTTGGCTTCAGGAGCCCAAAACTTGGATGAATCACACCCTGGAGTTGCAAACAGCAGCAGCAGCAGGAGCCCAAACATTGGCTGAAAGAGACACTGGAGTTGGCAGCAGGAGCCCAAAAATTGGATGCATCACACCCTGGAGTTGCAAGCAGCAGGAGCCCAAACATAGCTTGAAAGACACACTGGAGTTGGCTTCAGGAGCCCCAAAAATTGTATGAATCACACCCTGGAGTTGCAAGCAGCAGCAGCGGCAGGAGGCCAAAAATTGGCTGAAAGGCACACCCTGAAGTTGGCATCAGCAGGAGGCCAAAAATTGGTTGGAAGGCACACCTGAAGTTGGCATCAGCAGGAGCCCAAAAATTGGCCTAAAGACATAAATATGTTTTGCACCATTTGGAAAGTGTAAAACGTGGCACCATGCTGAATCTAGTCGCATGCATCAGGCATTGGTGGGTGGAAATCCTGGCTGATCCATCCCTGATTCATTTTGACAAAGGTGAGTCTCTCCACATTTTTAGTTGACAGACGAGTTCTCCTCGCCGTAACTATGGCCCCCGCCGCACTAAACACCCGCTCAGATGGCACGCTACTTGCCGGGCAGGACAGCTTTTCCAGGGCAAACTCTGCTAGTTGCGGCCACAAATCAAGTTTGGCTGCCCAGAAGTCCAGCGGATCCTCAAGGTGTGTTGGCATGGTCATGTCAAGGTATGACATGACCTGCTGGTTGAGGTCCTGCTCCAGGTCTTCCTGCTGCTCATGAATAGCCTCACTATGCGGGTGTAGAAAGCTACTCATTAGCGACTGAAGACTGAGGCTGCTGCTGATGGAGCTGCTGCTGCTGCTCCTGCCAACCCCCCCAGCAGCCATGGCAGTGGAAGGTGAGCGCAGAGGTCCCCTCGAGTCAGACCTGCGAGAGTATGGACCATGGCGCAGATAGGCATCAGCCAACTGACTACGTAGAATGTCTTTGTAGTAGTTCAGTTTGTCCTCCCTCTCGGCGGGTTTAAAAAATGCCCCCATTTTGTGCCGGAAGCGAGGGTCCAATAAGGTGGACAGCCAGAAGTCATCCCGCCGACAAATGGAAACAATTCTGGGGTCACTACGCAAGCACGTGAGCATGCTTCCTGCCATTTGCGCAAGTGACTCGGATGGACTACCTGTCTCCATCTCCACTGCATACTGCCACGGTGTGTCCGGGTCCTCTGTCTCGCCTTCCTCAAAAACCTCTAGCTCCTCTGGCTGCTCCTGCTCCTCCTCTCCTGTCCACTGACTAGATAAACCAGCCATTTCGCCAAGCCTAAACTGTGCTTCACTGTGCCCCTCCTCCTCCAGTTCAGCTCCAACGGGGTTCTTGTGGCCGTAAGATGTAGACGCCATGTCTCCAGTGCCCTGACCAGCCATGGTTTCCAACATGTGCTGTAGTACATGAAGCAGTGGAATCACGTCGTTCATCCCGTAATCCTGCCGACTGACAAATAAAGTGGCTTCCTCAAAGGGCCTGTGCAAACGGCAGGTGTCACGTATGAGCTGCCACTGGTTGACATTGAAGTTACACAGGGGAGTCCCCCTATCCGCTTGGATCATCAGGAAATCCGTGATGGCTTTTCCAACATGTGAAGGGTGGAATTCCAACGGGTGGAAACATCGCAAATCAGACTATGTTGGGGGATACCGTTCTGACGCTGTAGCTCAAGAAGGGTGTGTTTGGCGGTGTATGAGTGGCTGAAGTGCATGCAAAGTTTCCTTGAAGTTGTTAGGATGTCTTGCATATGGGGGGAACACTTCAGAAACCGCTTGACAACCAGATTGAAGACGTGAGCCATGCAGGGGGCATGGGTCAGCCTTCCTTGGCGCAGCGCAGATAAAATGTTCTTCCCATTGTCAGTAACCATGATTCCCATTTTAAGTTTTCTTGGAGTAAGCCATGTTTGGATTTCCTATGAATAAATTTAAGCAGTTCCTCCCCTGTGTGACTCCGTTCGCCAAGACAAACCATGTGAAGCACTGCTTGACACCTCCGTGCCCTGCGCACATGGTAGACTGGAGGGGCACTGAGACTTGAGCCTACAGTGGAGGGTGAGGAGATGGCCGAGGATGAGGAGGCCGAGTCGCACGGTGTCACAGGCCCAACGGGCAGGGAGCGCGGAGGCCGAAGCGGCGTGACCTGTCCAAGTTGCTGCTGCTGCTGCAAAGGGACCACATTCACCCAGTGGGCCGTAAACGACATGTACTGTCCCTGACCGTAGTTACAGCTCCAGACGTCGGCGCTGCCATGCACTTTGCTACACACGGACAGGCTCAAGGACTGGCCCACCTTCTGTTCAACAAAAGTGTGCAGCGCTGGTACTGCCTTCTTGGCAAAGAAATGACGGCTTGGGACTCTCCACCTCGGCTCGGCACAAGCCATCAGTTCTCTGAAAGGTGCAGAGTCCACCACCTGAAAAGGAAGCGACTGCAGCACCAGCAACTTGGACAGGAGCGCATTCAGCTTCTGCGCCGTAGGATGAGTGGGCGCATACTGCTGTCTCTTGGACATGGCTTTGCTGATGGATTGCTGGCGGGATGCATGACTTGGAGGAGGAGGAGCAGGAGCGACAGAGGATGGGTATGACGCACAGCTGCCTTCGGCTGAGGTGCTGGAGCCTTGGCTGGCAGAAATTGGGAGCGGCGTGCCACTTGGTGAGGAAGCAGACTGGACCACCCCTTGGGAGCCTCGGTCATATGTTGACTCAGGGCCGTGGTGCCAACATTTGGGCCCTGGCCACGCTTCACCTTCTGCCTACATATCTTGCATGTGGCCATGTTACCCTCCTGCGGATGCTTCAGGAACTGCCACACTGCCG
This sequence comes from Gastrophryne carolinensis, assembly GCA_027917425.1. Taxonomy (NCBI): domain Eukaryota; kingdom Metazoa; phylum Chordata; class Amphibia; order Anura; family Microhylidae; genus Gastrophryne; species Gastrophryne carolinensis. The sequence goes on along the minus strand of CM051237.1, from coordinate 392,005,521 downwards.
AGTAGCTACTTTTCCCACCAACAGGCCTCACTGATTCGCTGCTATTGTCGCCAACTCCAAGAACCGCTGCTCCACTACCTCCCGATAAGGTAGCCTGCCGCAAAGCAGGTGCTCTACCCCGGCCCCGTTTGGCTCCAGGCTTTACAATTGTGCCCCCATGCTGACTGCCAACCATGCTGTAAACACCTTGCTGCCTGAGCTGCTGACTCCGGGCAACCTGCGCCCCTCTTCTCCTGATGATGACGATGAAGCCCCTTCATCACCCGGCTCCCAAGTGCGATCGGCTTCATCATCATCATCATCATCACCGAGTTGTGGCTGTACGTCACTGATGTTCTCGGTTTCCTCAACAGTGTCTGGCGCAGAAGCTAGAAATCTTGCAACACCCATGACACTGTCCACATCACTATTTGTCTGCCGAGCTAAAGAAGCCACCTCCATTTCATGGCTGGGCAGTAGCTGCTGACTGTCCTCTATCTGATCGTCCTCCTCACTAAAGAGTGGAGCTGAACCCAAAGCATAGGATACGTCGCTGGGGGAGGGAACGGCGTAGGACAGAGGCAATGGGAGGACAGGGACTGCTCTCGGGGCATGCCAACTCAGAGGAACCTACCGACCCTAGACTGGGGGTCTCAGACGTAACTTGTAATGATGTTGATGAGCGCGTTAACCAATCTACCACGGCAGATGTGTTACTGGTGGAGACACGACCGCTAGCAGATACTAGTCTGCTGCGACCTCTGCCTGCTGAATCTTGGCCTCTGCCACTCCTCTTTGAACATCCTGGCACTTGTCTGCCTGACATTTTTATGTATTTGCTTATTTAGTATAAACAGATAGGGTGCAAGGTGCAGCTTTGGGGTGCCCTGTGGCCTGGTTTATTGAAAGCAGTCAAAAAGGAAGTGCAAACTGAAGTAGCTTAATGAAGCTGATGCTGAACAACGCTTATGTTGTATAAAAAATAGGGTGCAAGGTGCAGCTTTGGGGTGCCCTGCGGCCTGGTTTATTGAAAGCAGCCAAAAACAAGTGCAAACTAAAGTAGCTTCATGAAGCTGATGCTGATCAACGCTTATGTTGTATAACAGATAGGGTTAAAATAGCATGTGCCTTGGGATGCCAGTGTGGCGTAATGTATTTTAGGCTGAACAGAAACTATTAACACTAATCCAAGTATGAGAAATGCTTTTGTTTAACAGATAGGGTTAAAATAGCGTTCAGAGCTAAATAGCAGAAAGGGTTAAATAGCATGTGCCTTGGGAATCCAGTGTGGCGTAATGTATTTTAAGCTGAGCAGAAACTTTTAACACTAATCCAAGTATGAGAAATGCTTTTGTTTAACAGATAGGGTTAAATAGCATGTGCCTTGGGATGCCAGTGTGGCGTAATGTATTTTAAGCTGAGCAGAAACTTTTAACACTAATCCAAGTATGAGAAATACTTTTGTTTAACAGATAGGGTTAAATAGCATGTGCCTTGGGATGCCAGTGTGGCGTAATGAATTTTAAGCTGAACAAAAAGTATTAACAATAATCCAAGTATGAGAAATGCTTTTGTTTAACAGATAGGGTTAAATAGCATGTGCCTTGGGATGCCAGTGTGGCGTAATGTATTTTAAGCTGAGCAGAAACTTTTAACACTAATCCAAGTATGAGAAATGCTTTTGTTTAACAGATAGGGTTAAATAGCATGTGCCTTGGGATGCCAGTGTGGCGTAATGTATTTTAAGCTGAACAAAAAGTATTAACAATAATCCAAGTATGAGAAATGCTTTTGTTTAACAGATAGGGTTAAATAGCATGTGCCTTGGGATGCCAGTGTGGCGTAATGTATTTTAAGCTGAGCAGAAACTTTTAACACTAATCCAAGTATGAGAAATGCTTTTGTTTAACAGATAGGGTTAAAATAGCGTTCAGGGCTAAATAGCAGAAAGGGTTAAATAGCATGTGCATTGCATGCATAGTGTGCAGCTGTATTTAAACCAAACCAAATATATTAACAGTAACCCAGTAATTATGAAATATGAATCATAGGCAGCACTAGGCACCCTGTCAATGTGACTTGTATGCTGCTGGATTGTTCCGGTTTTAAACCTATCTCTCCTTAGCTCTGTCTTCCACTCTAAATCTCCCTAACTATCTGTCTCTCTCTTTACCTATCTGTAACTGTCTCTAGCTATCGCTAACTCTCACCTAACTATGACTAACTGTCTGTCCCTGTCTGCAGCAACCACCGCTGTCTCACGAATGCAAGTCTGAAATGCGCACAAGCAAGATAGCCGCCGCTTTATATAGCACGGTGACGTCACCGGGCTTCCTGGCTGCTGATAGGCTGCATGTGACTGTCCCATCGTCACTAGCCCCTGGGGACATGTCTGAACATGTCCGTCCACCATCTTAGAATGCCTGTCATTGAGTTTAAAGGAAAACTTAGATCGATCGAATCGCCGGGAAATTCGGATTCGTTCAGAATCGAATTTTTCATGAAATTCGGAACGAATCCAGGTTCGTCCGGATCGATTCGCTCATCCCTAGTCATGGGCATCTAACAGAAAGTGTGCTTGAAGTCTATAGCAGAGGTTGCAGGCAGACAGCAGAAGGTGTAATCTGAAATCCAGGTAAAGGTTGTGTGTTTCACTTAGCATATTTAATCCAACCAACTATGTAATTCAAAATGGACTGTGGCAGCTAGAAAAAAAAAGAAATGGATAACGTGATACCAATTAATTTCTTTCCATGGCGGTTTAGCCTTCTGTCTTTTTACCTTTTAGCAGAGCACAGCAAATAACCATTCAAAGTTAGAGATCTGTGACCTTGCATGAAAAAAATGGTCTTTTCTCAAACATTTCTAACTACAGCCATGACCATATGCCTGAATGCGTCGCATTTGCATTAGTTATTCAGTAACATATTGATGTGATATTTGCTGTCCCAAACCTACCTGAACAATGGGTGATTCATTGCTGCCCACCTACTCATGCCATTCTGTGCTCATTGTTGCAATGCATCCTTTGGTTACAGAGGTAGCCACCAGCCAAAGGGTACTGCGGACACTTTTCATTAGATTTGTTAGGCACACACACCTGGGGGGGGGGGGGGTACCGAGATGTGGGGACTGGGGCCTTCTTGGGCCCAAACTAAATGGAGACAGGTATATTGGAAAGATTACCTTTACTTTATTGACATGTCGTATCTGAAATCACTGTAGTAGTAATTCCAGCTCATGATCACACAACACTAGGCCCAGCACTGTGATTGCTGCCTGGTCTAGTTCTAGTTCAAGGGTGGTTCAGCCATCCATCTTCCTAGGTTCACAGCTGGTTACTCCTGCATAACACTTCTTACTGGTTCCATTCTTAGAACAAGCACTCTAGGCTCAACTGTTCCTGACACATGAGTTAAACTTTTCAGGATAATCTTGGGATGTGGAGCTATTTAACTATTTCTATACCCAGTATTGTCAAGAGTGATCCTACTAGCCTGATACAGTTACCAATTACCCTTGGTTCTTTACCTAGGAGAATTACAGGTTATCTGTCCCCCCACAGAACACTGCCTACTACCCCTAATACTCTAACTCCTGACATTAGGTGTATTTCTTATAGTAGTGCAGGGGATTACCTAGGTCACAGTAGTGGCACACTGCAGTGGTAATAATGGTCAGCTTTAAAGTGTAATCCACAGTCACTTGTAATCAAATGGGAACGTGTCATGGTGATCATTAACTTCCACACTACTCAGCGATGACTGATGCAGCTCCACTTTATTTACTTATCGGCAAAAGGCAGCTTATATCACATTCACGAAAGCAAGCTTTAACTTCCAAGCAACAGATCTCAGCACAGTTCCAAAGCACTCAGTTAAAATCCGGTTAACTCTTTGTTCTCACTTCTCAGTTTACAGTAAATCACAGTGGTATGGGGGCCTACTCCACTCCACTTTGATGGGAACACTAGCTTCTGGTAGCGTAATGCAGGCAATCCGGCAGGGCAGCAATCACTAAGGGAGAATATCTCCATTTTAGGGCTGTGGACAACTGAGGTGGCTCCGCATCTGTTAGATCCACACCTCAGGCACCCCCATGGGTTCTCTCTCTCCTGACAGGTTACTCTCCTGCCGTCCTGAAACCCTTGCCTACTAAAACAGTCTATCCTCCTGCGTTGTGCTTGCTGTTCCCAGTTCCCACCACTCATCATAACTAACATGAAACTGGGCTTTTAAGGGGTGACCTATCTTTTGACCCATATTAACTCTACCCATTATATAGGGAGACTCCACCCACCTTATATAGATAAGGGATAAACTCTGCCCTCTTCCCTCTAGCCTAAAGTCTAGCTCCACCCATCCTGCTCTCTTATTAGGGGAATGCCTTCCCCTTCTCCTTGGTTAAAGACTAACTCCCCCTTCCTTCCTATCAGACATAAGACAACTTCAAACATCTGTCTCTTTTTATAGGGTAGCTCGTCCCACCTCCTCTCTCCCATCAGTCACAATGGAGAACAGTGGCACAGATGAGAGGGGGTTGCCCACCAGAGTGAACTCCGCCACTCATGGGTACCTGCATCCTAAGGCAGACCAAGAAACCCAGAGGGGCATCCAAAACTGGCAGGGACAAAGGGGATCCCTGCCCTCCCAGCCAGCAGCACAGCGTCTGACTGGACATAGCTCAAACTAGCCAGACAGAACGAGGACCTCGCAGCATCACACCACAAGCTCGACCCTGCGCAAGGAGCCCTCATGTCCTGGCTGAAGTCACAGAAGATGCCCGGGGATGACACAGGGCCTCCCTGAAAGATCACAGCTAATCCTGCTTCCTGGAGCCACCACACTCAGGGTCTACAGCTTCCTCGTGTGGGCACACACACTCTACCTGCACCTACCTGGTAAGTGGACCGCAATTACTATTTTTGGGATGCCCCTAGGTAGGGAACCAGTTCCAGTTTCCTTAAGTAACTGAGTCCCATTTTTCCTATGACAAGCATCTTCAATCCTTCTCCCTTCCAAGACCCAGAAGAGGACACCCACTTGGACCCCATTAATCCCTTCCTTTCCTGGTAATTAATGAAAAATGTTGTGGGAGTCATTCTACCACAGCAGTGCTACAGAAGATCAGCTTTTGTTGAATAACAATGACATGATGGCCGATAACCCTTAGGTGTTCTAAAATATTTAAGGAAAGGGGTGTAGCCACAGAGAATAATATCATTGATTGTTGGCTCATCATAGCCTTTTTCAGAGAGCATTGTTGGACACAGTTGTCTCAAGATATCTAGGCCCAAATGGTCAGCTCCCTGGACCAAGGGTTAAAGCAGTTTTCCCCAATAGCTGCACAGTAGCATCTAACATTTGTATAAATAGTGTGGCAATAGAAAAATAATAAAATGTATGCCCTACTTATATAAAATGACAATGGCTCAGTCCATTTACTGAATGGGGGGATCTGCTGGATTTTAGTCAGTGAGGTGATAGACAGCCGCAGAATTTAGCCCACTGGTTTCCTAGCAACAGCTTTTTCACAGTCAGGAGCTTTACACGGTGGTAACAGCTCTGTGTGCATGCGAGGTGCTGCTTCTGTGATGAGGCCACCAGGTGACTCAATCAATATATAAAATCTCTACAAAATTAAACTAAATTGACTGAATAAAAAATTCTACTTTGAATGAATTTGGTATTAAAGCTGAACAAAAACCTGAGTGGCCAACCTTGGATTCTAATAGACTCCAATGCTGCCCACTGGCCTTCCCCAAATTCCCCAATACCCCATTGTGTGAAACGCCGCTGAGGCCACCACAAAACCAACCTTATTCCTGGCTCCCATGGCGATGTAAATAGCTGCGGCCGCATCCTCAGCATCTATGTCCTGAGGCACGCTCCTACGGATTGCCATTCAGATAGGCTGGGTGGCAGAGATGCTCAGGGAAAGAAAGGTTGGGTATAGGTCAAACCCACACAGCTGCAACCTCCATGTGTGACCACGCCATTAGCACGAAATTAGTTCCACCATTCAAATGTTAAATACAAAAAGGCTTTATTTCTGCTAACTCAGCAGTTTCTAAAAAGGATTAAAAGGTAACAGGAGGGACAACATGGTCTCCCCCTACTACCACATGTACAATAATAACAATTAGCTATCATGGGTTTTATAGGCCCATGATTAAAAGGATACATGCAAAGGGCTATAACATGATTGATCCAGTCCTCACAGACATTGGACTTGGTCAGTGTTGAACAGCAAGCGACACAAATTGGTATTATGGCATATACATACTGTTTACATAATATTGATCACACCAAGGTCAGTATGGAATCATTCAAAATTCCTCAATGGAAAAACGAGGTGGACTAGTTTCGCCCACAAACAGGGCTTCCTCTGCACCTCAATACATCAATATAATCGTGTACACCTTCACTGCGGTGCTACTGTGATGTCATCTTTATTCTATAAAAAAAAGGAAGAAACAGCCGGAAAGCAGACAAGAGACAAAAGTGAGGAAAGAACAACAGAAAAAATATACAGCCATTATGAGTTGTTTATGCTGCACCTTGTGGTCCAATTGGCCAAAATGTCAATAAACATATAAGGGTACCTGAATGTCCCTGTAGTCACTAGGAACTGGCAGTATAATGCTGGGCTCAAAGACACCTTACAGTCCCGATGTCCTCATCAGCATCAATGATAATCTTAGTACCATGTATTCAGCCACCTGATCAGCAGCCTATATTAGGAAGTTATTAAAATCACTATTGGCTAATGTGCATATTTCCATCATGAAGGAGGATAAATCTATAAAAGTACACTTACATTGGGGTTCAGCCGCTGTAACACAAGAGGGGGCAACGTCAATGCCTCCCTAGAAAGCAGATCGTGCAGCTGTAGGGAGGTGGCTGCACCTCGCCTTGGTAGCAGCACCCGACCTATCTCCCTCTTGCACAGCCCGGATGTGTGGAGGCAGCTGGCGGGCTTTGTATAGCACGGCGTCAGCTGCGTGCTGGGGCCACGTGCCACTTCCGGGGCAGCCGGATCCAGATGTGACGTCACCGCCAGACCCGGGAATGATACCTCCCCAGCACCCAGGGGCGTGCATACGGAGACAGGGACGAGGGGAGGGGAGGGGAGGGGACGGGCCGCGCCCGCTGGAAGGCGCCACGCCCCTCCGCCGCCCCACCGCGCACCCAGTCCCCCGACGAGCGGCCGCGGTGCTAGGCGCGGCGTCCAGTAGCCTGCCCGGGGTGGCCTTTCCCCGGTGTCGGGGGCGGCGGGGGGGCGGTGCCGCTGCCCGTCCTGTTTACCTGGTCGTCGGGGGACTGGGTGCGCGGTGGGGCGGCGGAGGGGCGTGGCGCCTTCCAGCGGACGCGGCCCGTCCCCTCCCCTCCCCTCGGCCCCCAACCCACTCCGGGCAGCGCAATGGTGGGCGAGAGGCCCCCCCCACCCCCCCTCCACCTCCCGAAGGAACTCCCCCCCCCCCATACCCCGATGGCATCGCCTCCGATAAAGTGGGGACCCTCAGGGGGGACAAGCCACCCTGATTCTTGGGTAAACCCACTAACACCACCCCTGGAACCACATCCAAACCCTCTATCTGTGTGTTAGATAATATGTATGTATATCTCAAAAAGGGAGAAAAAATATATCACCACATTGATGCTTATTTTCAACACACCATTTAAAAATGATATAGAGAGGTAATTAAGGGGGAGACTAGTCCCTGAAATATAAAATGGGTAAACTCGAGATTATTGCCCCATTCTCCATTGCCCATCAAAAAGTCTGTACTTTGATCCTCAATTGTTTTTTACAACCCGCTATTGGTACCTGCCAGTAGTCTCATGACAATATCAATGATTGAGAAATTTCTTATAGTACACTTACTTCATCGGCCAGCTTAGCTACGGCTGTAACCAACATATATAAACAAGTTAACCCTACTCTATAAAAAAAAAAAAAAAAGGAAGAAGAGATTTTTAACCTAAGAAGGACGCAAAGCTAATTGTCTCATTCAGACCAGGATAGAGGTGTGCTTTCGTTTTACTAATCCAGCGGGTTTCTCTCTGAAGGGTAATCCTCTCTATGTTACCACCTCTGGCGTGTGGATGAATCCGGTCTAAACCCTGGACCGTTAATCCTTTCGGTTCGCTATTGTGATGACGGGCAAAATGCCGTCCTATCGGGGTCTTAGTATTGGCAGTGCGAATATCATATTGATGTTCATATATCCTCTTTTTCAAAGGTCTATTTGTTTTTCCGATGTAGAAGCTCCCACACGGACATGTAAGTATATATATCACGTGGGGAGTTTCACAATTGACAAAGTGTTGGGATTGTACCGATGCCTGTCCAGGTATATTAATAGTTTTGCCCGATTTGATGAACTGGCAGCAGCTGCACCTTTTTTGGCATTGATAAGTGCCACCAGTTTTACAACATTTCTTGGGATCCCTCTCAGTATAGTGACTTTTGACTAGTTTGTCTCTGAGATTCCTTGCCCTTCTAAAAACAAACTGTGGTTGTGACGGCAGAATCTCCCTAAGGCTTTGGTCATTCATCAACAGATGCCAATTACGTTGAAATATATTTTTCAATGTGTGATGTTGGGCCGAAAAGGTCAGGGTAACGGCCAAAGGTCGTTTGTTCATCTGGGGTTTAGGTTTGTACAAAATTTCTGTCCTGGGCCTCGCGACAGCTTTTTTATAGGCAGACGACAGTATTTTCTTGCTGTAACCCCTTTCCTGCAATCTACTCCTTATCCCGTCCGCTGCTTTTTTAAAATCACCATCATCGGTGCAATTTCTACGCGCCCGGAGATATTCTCCATATGGAATACTGCGTAGTAGATGTTGGGGATGAAAGCTTGTCGCTCTTAGGATTGTATTAGCCGCTGAGGTCTTCCTAAAAAAGTCTGAATGCACTTGTCCCAGTGCATCTATGGAAATTGTCAAGTCCAGGAAATTAATCCTAGACTCACTGATTTCATGCGTAAACCTTAGATTTAATTCGTTACGGTTTAGGATTTGGATGAACTCCTCCAGTAACTGTCTAGGACCAGTCCACAGCACAAAAATATCGTCGATGTACCTGTGCCACGTAAGAACGTGGCACAGGTACATCGCGAGAGTGTCCTCACCCCACAACTCCCTCTCCCAACGGCCAAGGTACAGGTTGGCATAAGATGGGGCACACGTGGTCCCCATCGCCGTACCCTGTACCTGATGGTATAATTGGCCGTCGAAGAGAAAGAAGTTGTGGGTGAGGACAAATCTCAACAATCGAAGGACAAACAAATTAAGATTACACTGACTAACGTCCAGTTCGTTCAATCTTTCAGAGATGCTGCCGCTCCGGCTCCCCATTGCCGAGCTCTGCGTGCAAACAGAGCCAGCCAAGCATGAGCCATGGGATGGGGAAAGGTACGCTTTGGCAGGCAAACTGGGGGGTTTCACATAGAGGGCATCCTACACAGATACCCCGCTGTGTGAAAACCCCCGGGCGCTGGTAGGTTCTGCGTTGTGTCTTCACCAGTGTCTGTATGCCCGGCTACTCTGCTGCCTTGGATTCGTGCCAGGGATGCAGCCAACCGGCTGTACCTCGACACAGCTGCACCTTTGAGAGAGCCAGGCACAGGGCGTGGCTTTAGCAGTGAAAGACCAGGTTTTCTTTGAGCATCAGCAATGCCCAGCTGCTCGGGTGGGGTGCGAAGATTGAGTGGAGGACCCATTTCTGGGTTTCCATCCACTTTAAAGAGGAACAAAACCCATTGTGGCCAGCCCTGGAACCTAGAAGTTTTCCCTTCCCTCTGTGTGTGTCTGACCAGAGTCAATTGTCTTTCAGCAAAGGACTCTGACTGTTTACAGTGGGAAGCGAGAACAGGTGCATCCCCTTCATTCTCTGGCTCTGCGCACATGCCGACCCCAGCCATTTGGATCGGTTGGGGTGGGAGTATTCATCCCGCTGGGGATGCGGACGCTCTCACTCCCTATTGAAGTCAATGAGCTCTTTGCCAAAGGATGTAAACGCCATTGGACTGAAGAGAGGTAAGTTTTTCTGGGTGGACTGGGGGGTTTGACACACCAGGGAATCCCAATTCAGGATGTCCAGGGGGCATGAAATAAGACCCGGAGAGATCAAAATTTAAATTGTTTCTGTTTTAAAGTAAAAAGCTCACCAAGTTGTAGTTTTCAGTTCACACCTAAAATTGAACTTGCTTGTCCCCCAATGACATTAACCTGTCTTTAGTTTTGTGAAAATGTAAAAAATATTTTGCTTAGGCCTTCACCTAAAAAAGTGACTCTATCGCTAACAACCAGAATCCAAGTTTGCCTAAGTGGTAATAGAGGAAGTCCATATATGAGGAGTGAATCAAACCTAAAATAGCTCCATACTGAATGTTGATTACTTTAGGATTGCTCTACCATCTAGCATCAAGCTCTCCATTTCCTACAATTTACTCAAAGACATAACTGCCAATGACAGGGCTCTGTAGCAAAATTGGATGGAGCTCCTTCCATGCTTGCCAGTGCCCACCACCCCTTCTGAGTACACTAAGGGCCTGATTTAAAACTTTCACTCTTATTTGCTAGTTTGTGCTACCGTTAGTGCTCCATGTGCACCACAACTTGTATGCACAGCAGAAGACAGAGCTTTAATTGTTTCAGCGACATAGCCTAAATTGACTATTTGTGGCCATTAAATCAGTTGCACTGCATCTCGAACAGGCGGAAGTCTAGCAAATTTTAAGAAAATGGAGCAAGCTGGCAAACTGCCTCTGGTTATTTGGTTATGGATTTCCTGGTTATGAAAAGGAAAGACATTTTGCTGAAAGATTTTTACAGCTTTTACAGCTTGACCTTGAATTAGCAAGAAATAAAATACATTCTCATGGTAGTAAATAATTCACTTTATGAGAAAAAGCATGAGAATTTCATTTTTGCTAAATCACCAGCTAGGAAGACCATGAAAGTTAATGGTAGAAGCCGCCACGCACGGTACAGGCCTAGTGCAAAATACGACCTTGGTTCCACCACTGTAGAACACAGAAACGCTATATTAGAAAAATATATTAACAAATGCAGCTGAATTAAAAGCTCAGAGGCTGATGGGTTATTTAATAGAGCACAAAAAGTAGAAAAGTTCACAGTCTGTTAGTATGTACTGACAGGGGAATGACTTAAAACATATTGGGGAGTACAAAGAAAAAGTGTAAATTCTACTTAATTATGAGAATATTAAAGCAAGATTTTATAATCTGTTAGAATATGGAATGCAGAAAAAAGCAAGAGTTTATAATTTATTGGTGTATATTGAAAAGTTCAGGAGCTTAAAATGGGGAAAATTGAGAAACAGAAGTTCTAATCATCGGTTGAGGTGTTCATCCCATTGGTATTTTGATATTTAACCCTTTAACTGCCAGCCTACCTAGAGATTAAGTCAGCCTCTGTTGCCAGACCATTTTTCAGAATTTTGAGATATACATGTTTAACTGTGATTTTTGAAGGGATGTCCAGGGAGTTGGGGATTTAACATGAAATGTGTTTGTAAATTTTTTTGGTGGAAAAATATATTGTGGTAAAAATATGCTGTTGCGTGTAAAAGGCCAGTTTCTCGCCCCCCAGACTGCTTAGTCTTCAGGAGAGGGCTCAAAATGCCCTCTCCCCCTTGGGGGCGGGGCTTATGACGCCACTCCCGGTTGTCGTCCCCAGCTCTCCTCGGCTCAGCTGTCAGATGCCCTGGTGATCGCTGGGCAGAGCAGTGGAGGGGCAAGGGATGCTCTGATCCCCTGCCCCCCCTCCACTGGCCAGCGATCACCAGGGCACCTGACAGCTGATCGACACAGGAGCTGACAATTGGGTGAGGTGAGTAAAGAAAAAAATAAATAAATGACATTTTGTGTGATTTTTTTTGGATTTTTAAGAGTTTAGGGTTAGCCTAACCCTAACCCTTAAAATTCCCCTCAAAAATGGGGTCCCCCCCCTCCCTGGGAGGGGGGACCCTATGTTGTTTTTTTTTTAATTAACCACTTATGCTCTGCCGCCCAGCAGCTATAAAAGGCTTCCAGCAGCAGCAGGAGAGCAGAAGCCAGAGTGATCAGCATGGGACACAGTGCTCCAGGATGGATGGGAGGTAAGTATATATAAAAAAAAAAAAAACAAATAAAATATTTTTTCTCCATGTGTCTGTGTTTTTTTTTTACTTTTAACCCCTTGTGAAATGGTAAGGGGTCCATGAGACCCCTATACCAGTTCACAAGGCTGGGGGCTGGCAAGTCACCTGCGGCTAGCGGGTGACTTGCCATTAACCCCCTGCACCCCCAATTACCTGCCTCCCCAAAGCCCAGAGGGGGCAGAAGGGCCCACGGAGCTTGTAGCCGGCAGGGCGGGGGCCACCAAAACTGGCCCCTTTGCCCTGTTCGTACAAGCCCCCATAGCTGGTCCCGGGCTGGTTATGATGGGTAAGGGGGGCCCCACGTAATTTTTTGGGGGATTTTTAAGGGTTTTTAACCCTTAAAATTCCCCAAAAAATGCCCCCCAGGAGGGGGAACCCTATGTCATTTTTTTATTAACCCCTTATGTTTATAGTGTGGATAGTAGTATTTTATTTGTAAATGTTATAAAGTGCTATTTTCAGTTTGGGGGGTCTCCTGTGCAAGAATGGGGGGGCTACCGATACATATGTGGTACCATTGTAATCAGGAGAAATTAGGCTTTCACATGCAATATGGTTTTCACTAATAAAACAAATTTTTTATTTAAAATAAAGGGGACAATTGTCTAAAAAATATTATTTTATTTATTTTTTTGTTTTTTGTGCAAAAATATTTTAACAGTAGAAAAATTACAAACAAGACATTTTATGTTAAAGCCTAAACTCTGCCGCAAATTATATATATATATATATATATATATATATATATATATATATATATATGTTTTTATTTTTTATTTTTTTTTTTTTTTTGCTGAAAATGCAGGCAAAAATCACGGTTAAACATGGCGCAAAATGGGGAAAAATTACCTGTCAACAGAGGGTGACAAAACTTCAAGTAGGCTGACAATTAAAAGGGTTAATAGTAACTATGCATGTTGGGTATTGTTCTGCTGGGTGGACCTTGCGCTTTCAGATTTAGCTTGATTTTTCTTGTTTGCATATTTATATTTTAGAAAAACATGTTATTTATTCAGTTTTTTTATTCATTTTTTTTAGGGAAACCCTGTGCAACTAGAAGAATTCTTCGAGGGATTACTTCCAGAAAGGTGAGCCTACTACAACAAGCTGGGTACTCTTAGAAAGCTTAACATGTGTACTTTCAGGGAATATATGGTTTATCGGGGATATTCCAAATGTAAAGGGTTGTTTGGTTGAAAAATTGCAAGGTGCGCACTTTGTCTGCAGAGCTGAAATTTTCAAGTAAAATTACTGTTATGCGCATGCTTTACTTTGTGGTGTTTGCCAACTCTTCCCTTGACAGTAGCTATGCATGTTGGGTATCGTTCTGTTCGGGGCATGTTGCTTTTTGAGATTTTACTAGTTTTTTCTTATTTTCATCTAGTTTTTTTTTAGGAAAATGTGGCTTTGATTGTTCCTTTTTGTTCTTTTTTAGGGAAACTTTGTGCAACCAAAGAATACATTGAGGGATTACTTCCAGAAAACTAATCCCATATAAACAAGCTTGGTATGCCTAGAAAGCTTGAGGCGTGTACTTCCAGAGAATATATAGTTTGTGGGGGGTATTTAAAATGTAAAGGGTTGTTTTTCTGGAAAAACTGCAAGGTGCGCATAGCGCAGTTGTATTTAGTTGTATTTTATCTGAAAATCTCCTAAAGCTCTGTTTCAGTTTGGGGGAGTATCCTGGGCAGGAAAGAGTGTCTACCAATACATATGTGGTACTGCTGTGACCGGGAGAAATTGGAGTTTGGCACACAATTTATTCAATTTTATTGAAAAACTTACATTTTTTATTACAAAAAAACACTACAAATTGCAAAAAAATGATTTTTTTGCACATATTTCACCAAAAAGTATCGAGAATACACTAAAAAAAAGGCCAAACAAGACATTTCATGTTGAAGCCCAGACTCTGTTGAAAAAAACAATATATCATTTTCCTGGGAAATCCCTGGAAATCCTTTCAAAGATCACAGTTCAACATGTGTAGCGCAAAATAGTGAAACATGGTCTGGCAACAGAGGGTGACAAAAGCTGCAGGTAGGCTGGCACTTAAAGGGTTAACACTTTCAACTATCAGCCTAGTTGAGATCCTGTCACCCTCTGTCTTACAGAAAAATTGTATATTGTTCAGACATTTTTTGTACCCCCAAATATTTTAAATAATAAAAAATTAATATTTTTCAAACTTTGTAGCATTTATTTTTTGAAAATGGAATTAATTCAAGAAAATCATATTGTGTGTAAAAGCCCCATTTCTCCATATTACAATGGTACTACATATGTATTGGTAGGCGCACATTCCTTCCTAGGAGATTCCGGCCCTGAAGGCTACCAGACTGCATAGCCCTCATGGACCCCAGGCTCTTCTGCCCCCCCCCCCCCGGGCTTTAGGGAGGAAGGTAATGGGGCTGGGCGTTGATGGCAAGTCACCCACTGGCTGGCAAGTGACTTGCCAGCCCCCTCCTGCCCTGTGAACTGGTATAGGGGTCTCATGGACCCCCTTAACAGTTCACAAAGGATTAAATGAAAAAAAAAAACACACCACACAGCAAAAATGTCATTTAATTTTAAAAAATCCCACGGCGATCACCTCCGCACAGATAGCGGACTGGTGGAATTGAGTGCAGGGACAAGGGATCGGATCTGACGCATGGGGCAGGGAATGGGTCCTCTCTGCCCTGCTGAAGACCCCGGGGTGGGGTTCAGATGTCACCCGGGTGGAGGTAAGAGCATTTTTTTTCCTGCTACAGGGGGAAAATACCAAGAACATAGATTCTACGTGCTTGGCAGTTAACAGTAGGAGCGACGAACACCTAGAATTTACGGGCTTGGTGCTTAGGTGGTACCAAACCTAACACAAAGAATGAGGGGGCCCACACTGTACCACGACTAACACTCGCTATTAGTCATGGCCCCGCCACTCCTGACGGTCACTTTGCACTTGCAATTGCAATGAATGGACGACACTGTGCACAGACACAGTAACAGGCGTGAGGGGCAGGACAGCACAAGGAACCCCCATTCTTAGAAACCTGGAGGACCGTCCGGGATCCGCTGCGTGAGAGAGGTGAGTCTCTGGTCTTTTTTGTGTATAACCCTTTAATTTTAAAACCCAGCTCTTGACACAATATAATACTGTCTGAGCACCCTTTGGAGAACTCTAGAATTACTTGCTGTCATCTTAGGCAGGATGTTCATCGAACATAAAATTAATGGGCATCATCTAGACCAGGGATTCCCAACAAGTTGTACTAGTACCACTGGTGTATTCAACAAGGTTAGGCTGCCATTTTACCTTTACCCCAACCTTATCTGCTGCCATCTATACTTTACTCAAACAGGACACCCAAAGGTTTTCTTTTAAAGTGGACGAACACCCAGGATTTTGACTATCCTGGGTTTTGGTCCACTTCAGGGGGGCACCCCGTTAATCACAGACAATAAATGAGTCACAGGCCGAAAAACAATAATAAAATTGTTTTATCCTCTCGATTAAAAACTGCCTTTCACACCGCCGAAAAATTATAATAACCAGTGCTGGGCTGGTGGCTGACCCAATAGATAATTCAGGGCCTGTAGCAGGTGCATTGGGCTGCTATCGCTGTAGTTACCCCTTTTCACAGGTGCTTACCCTCCCTGTATACCTGTTGCCGGATTGAGTCTAGATAAACTGTGCCCAGCTCAGCCATACATGGATTTCAGGTGAGCTTGCTAGAGTCCAGTATATAGAAATAATGCGACAGAAGGTCATTGTAAGCAGTCCAGCCTGGACTTAGTGTGCTGCATGCAGAATGGCGGCAGAGCTTCATGCTTTGTGTCATCATGCCCCCAGCTGGCTGATGAGTTGAAGTAGATTGAAGGGAAAATATACGACTCTATCCATTATTATTCATTGCTTGGCTCGCTGACTTTGCCGCCACTGGCAGCACACCGCCGCCGTTAATCAGCTATTCACACATTGCTATAGCATCCAACTGTAATACATTTAACCCTGCCACTGCAGAACCTTTCCTCATTACATAGAAATAGCTATAGAAAAAGTTAACTGCTCATGCAGTTTGCAAACATGTCAGTTAAAGTAGAACTGCAGGCAAACATAAAACATGAATTTGCATTTTAAAAGTGTAGAAATAAGAGAGGACAGGCTTTTAAGGGAGAGGCCTGTGTAAGGCTTAACGTAGACCAAAACAAGACCTAACATCTAAAAGATGCTAGGTTAAATACTCACCCTTGGGACATCCTGATTTGGGTTGCCCTACTGTGTAAAAACACAGCTATTCTTCCATTATACATACATAGTTGTTGTTCCCTACATATGTGTAGGGCCACCCTTGCTGCAACTAAATGGCTGGCTCAGCCGGGCCTATAGAGTGATGCAGGGGGTGCTGATGCCAATCACAAGCAGAGGCTAAGCTCCAATTCAGCTTCTCTAGCCGCTCAAAGAAGATTGTATGTAAAACAGGCAATCGCCGCAATTATACTCCCAAATAGTGCTGTCCCAAGAGTATGGACCTAAACCCAGGATAGTGAAAGTCACAGGTTTTTGTCCACTTTAATATAGTGAAATAAAAGAGACCCTATTCAAGGGTACAACTTAAAAAGAATAGTAAATTATTCACATGGCACATACACATTATACAAAAATAACAGGATTTAACCATAATCCTTAGCAGGAGCCATGCAAAAAGTGTATATAAATACACAGTAACTTAGAAAGATGTCCATCTATCAATTTCAGTTTGGAGTTTGATACTAAAAAGCCAAACACACTGTTCACCAAGATGATTAAACTCAACATCCATCACAATCAGGGGCAGATTATGAGAGGGGCGCAAGGGGCGCGAACCCCGGGGCCTCCACCACTTGCCCTGCAAGGGGGGCCTCCACCAGACTTTGGATTATGGTCTGGTCAAGGAGGCTTTTCAGTCGCATAGAGAATCGGCAGCAGTGGGGACCCATGCCCCTGGACAAGCCTTTTTTTGTTTTTGCAAACCTGCAGCCAAAGCAACCACAGGGCAGGAAAGAGAGTCTAGAGCAGCACCACTATCATAAAGTATTGGGGCTACTGAAAATTACCCTAGTGATTTGTTAAAGAGGACCAACGCCCCATTTGCCCTGAAATCTATAAGATTTTAGGACCATTGGATTCCCTCCTTTCCCGGTCCAAACTGGTGCCTGTGCCATGCATTTGTGAATGGCCAGCGTGGGCACGCTCCCTGTTAGAGGGCAGTGGGGGATGTGGCAGCCAGTGCACGCCCTTGCATCAGACGAGCTCCTGGATTAAGGAGCTTGAGCAGATCCGAGCGCGCTGATTGGATGAGCCTCCGGAGGCTGAATCACTTTTTTTTTCCAGGGGAGCGCCCCCCCTGTCTTAAGGGAGGATTTTAGCTGAAATAGTTTCCCCGTATTTTTTGTATTGGCTATTTATATATTTATACAAGTAAATCATGTCCCCCCTCAGATGTCTACTCTAAAGTCTAAACAGATTTAATTCCCATCATCTTTCTTCATAACTAAAATCCTTCATTCCCCTTATCAGTTTGGTGGCTGTCCTCTGTACCCTTTCCAAAATTAGGGTGTCCTTTCTATGAACTGGTGCCCATAACTAAATGGCATATTCCAGGTGAGGGCGCACCAGTGCCTTGTAAAGAGGCAAAATTACATCCCCATCCGTGATTCCATGCCTCTTTTAATGCATGGTGGTCTTGGAAGCAGCTGCCTAGATATTGTTATTTAGTCTGTGGTCTACCCATGCCCCCAGATCAACTAGTGACTCTCCCTGTTTGGCACCCTGGAGACATATGTGGCCTTCAGGTTATTGGATCCCAAGTGCGTGACTTTACACTTCTCCACATCGAACTATATTTGGATGCCCAGACACTCAAAGTATCCAAGTCAGCCTAAAACATGTGAACATCTTCAATAGATTGCACTGTGCTACATCTTGGTGTCATCCACAACGGTGCTTCTAATGCCATCTTCTATATCATTTATAAACACATTGAATAATAGTGGGCCGACTCCTCAGTATCATTTATTAGGGCACCTACCTTAGGGCCACATCTCTTTCATTTTGTGCTTTTGCCAGATGTATTACTTTTTTACATGATTTATTTACTGCTTTATACTTTTCATAGTGATTTTATTAAGACCTCGTTAATCAATGCAAGGCCATAATCCTCCATCTTTCTTCTCGACAAAAAAGAAAAACGCCCCTGCAGGCAAGGTAGATGGATGGATAAACCCCTACTTTAAATTCTATGAAATGTATGCCTTCATCACTAACTCCTCAGGCTTAGTCAAGTTATAGATTTGGTACCCAGGAAGAAACTCAATGGGGCAATCGTAAGCCCTGTGAGGAGGTAGCGAATCAGCTGATTTTGCCAGGAATACATCCACCTGATCAGAATAATGCAGAAGTAAACCATCAAGAAATACATTAGTTACTCAATGCAGTGCAAATGCAATGATAAAAACAAAATGGACTTTGGTTAACTTTGGTTAAATCCCTGCTCTGCCAATTTATAAGGGGATTAAGGGCAAATACCCCAAACTGAATGATGGCAAGGCCACAAAGTCTGAGGCACATTTTTCTAATTGAAACAAAAAAATAAGAGCCCCCTTAGCGAAAGAATGTATTTTATTGGAGGTTTCCTTTAGGAGAAGAAGATTTTTCTTTTATTTTAGTACAGAATCTGTATATAAAGCTCTCATTAAAAAAAACAAAAACAAAAACAAAAAACTTATTTTTAGATAGAAAAGGAGTGAATGTCACCTTATTTAACTATCAAAGGCTTCTCTTTGCCAATTCAATTCTAACATTTAATGATACAATGTATCAGTTACTGATAAATCTATATCATTGGCTTTATATGCAGATGGTAAAGGAAAAGGTAAATTCTTCCACTCTAAAATAATGTTATTCCAGTAAAGGTGCCTCTCTAGCTTTACATAAAGATGATTTAAAGAAGCTAAAGACTAATTATTCTTTTACTGCCCCTTGTCTGTGTCTTTGAATTCTCAGAGATATCTAGTAGTGACCATAGTTTTTGCCTCTAGGGAGGAAATAGCCTCCTTGGCTGGATGCCATCTCCATATTCCACGTCCCCAATCCTAAAGCAGGAAATTCCTGTACCTCCTCGTGCCTAGCCATCTAATTTGCCCAGGCCTGACAGACTATTCTTTTGTTTTTTTTTTACTTTTTGTATACATTTTAAAACAAGATATCAAGGTACCACATGTACCACATATTTACATATCAATTCCTATCAGAAAAGTAGACAACGCACCTCTACCACAATCATACAAAAACCATGGCTTGAGTAAGGTCAGGTAACTCATTGCTGCTACTGTCCTATACTGGTACAAGTGCCCTACTGTGTACCATAAAAGCAGGCAATTTGCCCTCCTAATGACTGAGTCTAACACGGGGGGGGGGGGGGGCGTCTGTCCTATGTCCTGCACCACTAACAGTGGCCCTGCCTCTTCTGCATAAAACAGGATGGCTTGGATAAAGGCGTCCCCAATGGCCTTCGCCCCCAAGGCAATCACCCTGCTCACCCTCCCCTAGAAACAGCTCTCCCTCTTAAATTTAGTTAGTACTTAGTACCCAGCCTCCCCAAGCTTGTGTGAATTTATTTGGTGTATCTTGGGTTGCCTAGAGCACCTTGTCTATTACAAGTTTTTGGTTAATCGGGTGCTTCCAGGCCTGCACTGAGGGTGATGCCGGGTGTTTCCAGATTAGAAATACACATTTTTCCTAGGATAGAAAAACTTGAAACTTAGCAGAGACTTCAGATGGTTGTAAACTGAAACAGGTTTCAGAACTCCCAGTACGCATAGTGCAACTGATTTTTGTACCTGGAACTCGACTACCAACCCTTGCCACTCTGATTACATCATCCCAGTATTGAGTCAATATTGAACATTCCCATATCATGTGTTGCCAAGTACAACTGCTACTTCCACATCTGGGGATTAAATCTCCATCCAGAAGACAATGTTATATAGCTGTATTGTTGTGAGGGTTTGATAAACCAATTAAGTTGTTTCAATTGGTCACTGGCTTCCACTACTGAAGGCTGGCCTATTCTTAACATGGGCTGCTTCCTTGTTCCTCGCAACCCGGCCAGCGGCAAAATGGCCGTATAGTGGCAAAATGGCCTGGCTGAGGCATTCTGGATTAAGGTGGATTGAGGCATCAGGAGAAAAGGTAAGTATAGCATTTTAAGTCCCTGTCCAGGCACACAAAAACTTTCTCCCACCTTATCATACCTGGGAACAGTGTAAAATGAATCCTTTCAAAGCATCTCAAAATCTTTGATTATATGTAAATACCTTATGTATTGTAAGCAAAGTCGTTTTCTTAGCTTTCATTTATGGGTCGTGGCTGAGCTGAGAAGGGCATGTCATGGTGCAGCCGTATGAGTCCTAATGACATTCTGCAGGCCACAAATTAATAAACACTACACGCACTTTTAATCCCCAGCAGGTGATCGCTGATAGTTCAGCGCTGAGACACTAAACAGATCGCCAATCCCACTGTCTGAGCAGCTGCCACCATCATCCAGCCACTTCCATTTATTGCCCAATGGACTGTCCAGCTCCATGTTTCACAGACACGATGGCACACCCCTCCTTTGCAATGTATAGTGGGGGGGGGGGGTCACACCGTAGTACTCGTGGCGATGGCGCGGGCCAGTCCATCAGGTGTTGAATGGATGCAAGCATTCAGGGATTCCAGTAAATGTCTAGCAACGATCACTTGGGGGGGATTAAAAGTGAATATAGCTTTTCCTATTTTGTTGCCTGCAGAATGACTTTAAGCATGCTCTGCTGTGGTTAGAGACAGCTACACTGTGGCTTGCCATGATTGCTCACACTAAGAGCTCTAATGGACAGAGTAGCAAACTTTGGAGCATTCCTCCGGCTTCTACCCAACGCCCCAAGAGAAATGCCCATGGACCGGCATCAGGTGAGCTTCTTGCTGCCCTGTTATTGCGATCGGGTGTGCAGTGCCTTTTAAGTACAATGTTACTTTGAAGGACAACAATCTTTTTTTTTTTTTTACATGTGCATTGAGCAAACTAGTTTATTATTTTTATTTGCTATTGTGGTGGTTTAGGACACCCAAACTGAATAAAACCCCCAACCAAGCTTGTGGTTTTCTTCTTCTGGTAGGAACATAATTCAGGAGTGCCAGGTTTGAGTGTATTAGGGGGGACAGAACCTGTCGCCCCTCATTCTTTTTCTTCCATTTAAAGAAAGAAGCAAGCCTGGCTGGATATTTCTAAATGCCAAGTGTAGAAGCAGCCCCTCCTCCTGCTATCCAGCATATTTATGTGGGCTTTTAACATTGGGGCATTTTTTTCCAATAGTAAATTTGTATAACTAGGTTTATTTTAGAAATGTCATCTGTGAGACAAAATATTATAATTTCACAGGAATGCCCTCTGATAACCCAATTGTCAGGAACCGCTTCACATATGGCTAACACATGTCCGTTCAGTAAACAAAGACCTTCTTTAAAATGCCTCAACTCATACTGATCCAGTTCACACCTAAGGCTAAAGAGCAGGAAGGCCACGGTTGTGGGCCTTGCCAGAATGCAAGCTTCAAAGAAATGCTGTGGACATTCTGGCTCCATAATGTACAGGGAATTATGAAGCCGCCGTGCACATCTTTGGAATCGGCAAATCGTAACGTCCCCATATATGGGTCTGATGTTATTCCAAGGAGGTTCAGGGCCTGAGATATGGTGAAATTGGGTTTTGAGCTATATCAAACAGCGTTGTCTGGTCATAGCATGTGCAGCGCATAAATGGGTTCCTTGGCAGCAGGACCAGCTCAATAGGACCCTCCTCTGAAAAGTCATGCCACATATATGTTTTAGGAGTTTCAGCAGAAAGCGGTCGGGGGGAGGAGATTGTGGTCCATCCCCAAGGGCAAGGGGCAGTGTCCAACCTGCAAGTAAAGGTCCAAAAGCTCAGGCCTCCAGTTGTCTTTTCTGGAGAGGTCACACTGGTAACATGCAGGGAATAACCACAAGGACCAGGGCTCCTCCCCACCCCTCTATGTGGCTTCCTAGCACAGATGACAAATATTTTATCTGCTCATTCTGATTGTAAGTTACTCACCTGTATTGCATCTGTTCATTATATAAGAGATGAAATATACAACTTAATCTTGGGCTGCTCTGTTAACTTGATCCATGAACGTGCAGAAAGACTCACCTCCTTCCTGGCTCCCTTGACAATTTAAATACCAGTGGCCACATCCTCAGCATCTTTGGGCTAAGCCAAGCTCCTGCACACAATCATTCAGACTTGGGGCGGGAGTGTGCCCAGGTCTGGGCATGTGCCCTCTTTTGCTCCCGATTGCCGAGTGCAGAGCACTTTGCCTAGCATTAATATGCACGGCAAATGGTTTTGATTAGATGAGAGCCTGCAAATGCTCTGTAAAACTGGGGAAAGGTGAGTTTTTCTGGCCAATCCGGGGGGTTTCTTTAAAAAAGAGAGGCACGATTTACTATTTAAAACTTTCTCTAAAGAGATGTGACAACTTTATTCATTTATTTCTTAAAGTCTTAAAGCTCAAGTTTAGTCACTGATTCTTATTCAACGTGAAAGTTTTAACAACCAACATATGAGCAGTTCTGGGCATTTCTAAACTCTTTTTTTTTTAACTGTTTGCAGATGTATTTCCTAATACTTGTAAGGTAGGTTGGCTGTGTCATGGAGATTCTGTAGCTACCAGCCTGGAGCAGATGTGTCAGAATATCACACTAGGAGCTGAACCTGCAATGAAGGAGGAAATGAAGGAGTTAGCAGCACAATGCAGCCAATAATTGCTTGCAAGCAATATTTAGGCATCATTAGGAGGATTGTGAAAGTAAGAGCGGAGTATAAAGAGGGCTCTGGTGACATTAGATAGCTTGAACAGGAATAGGTTATTTCTGTCTTTGAAAGGTATGAAAGCCCCAATTGGCTGATGCATTGGCTCGGCAAATTATTTTCTATCATCTCAGTTAATTGAATTTTGTCCATTGCTTTTGGAATTTCTCTCTTTTGGATACGATTGCAATGCTTAAACCAGCCACATTTTGAGCTCTGTATATTAAGCAGCCTGGTTTTAAATAAACATTACTGAGCTGAGCCAAGGAAAAGTCAAATAAGGATGTCTATATGTCCTCATTAATAGTCATTACAATGTTTACCAAGTTGCGTTTATACAGAGCAAAAACTACTTTCTATGCAAATGACTTTCTCCTTAGCCGGCCTTTTGCTTGACTTCCCTCTGCCTGGCAGCTTGCTTGAAGGTCTCCATTACCTTCCTGGTGGATTTCCAGTGTATTCTGATTCTGACTTGTTTGCAAGGCAACCTCTGGCGTTCCACCATTCACACCAGGCTCCTATACCTCTTCCTCCCAGCCAGCGCAATAACCTTGGGGAGGAGTTTTATACCTCAGGATTGTGGCTTATTGAGATTTACTGGAAGCAACACCACCAAGGCCCTAAGGCAGAAATATTATATCTTTGGTTGGACACCAGATAAATGAGGGGAATCCATGTTCACCTGAAGAGGAAATTGCTAAGAAGCAGATGAGATTGTTGTGGTTCAAGCAAGTCAGAGGAAACCAGGTCAAGCATTGAAGATGCCAAGAAGCTTAAAAATTCTGACAGAAGCCTAAATTCAAAATGCCATTCTTCAAGCAACAGGCCAAACTAACAAGATTATGGTGGGTGAAGCCATTGGTAAGGGGTCCCTAGAGGAATTTGTCTGAAGATGTCACTGTGACCCCATCATTAGTTCCTATGTTTCTATGACTTTTGTTATTAGTTCCTAAGATTCTATGACTGTGGCCATTCCCTATAGAAAGTTACCTGAAGATGGCACGTTGCCCCTATCATTAGTTCCTAAGTTTCTATGATTTTTGTCATTAGTTCCTAAGATTCTATGACTTTGGTCAGTCCATATAGGAAGTTACCTGAAGATGTCACCCTGTCAGTAGTTCCCAAGATCCTATGACATCCTGGTGGCTTTCCAGTGTCCTCTGACTTGTTTCTAAGGCACCCTTGTTTTTTTCTTCAGCAGACCTTTGGCTTTTGTAAGACTTTCTAGGCTTCGCTGCATCTTCAGTGCTTGACTGGGCTTCTTTTAACTTGCTTGAACCATGATAGTCTCCTGCTCCTAAACCATTCACTCCAGGTTTCCCCTCCTTCATCTCTGGCTCCCAAAAAGCAGGGGGGGGGGGGGCTTTTTTACCTTACGGCTATGGTTTCTTGAGATTTTTTGAAATCCACAACACCAAGGTTTGAAAACATCACTCCAAAGCAGAAATGCCACCAAAAATAAAGGATGGGAAACCTGTGTTCTCTTGAAAAGGAAATGGCAAAAAGCAGATCAAATTGTTGTTGCTGTTCAAGCAAGTTGTTCAAGCATTGAAGATGCCAAGAAGTGTAGAAGTCTGCCAGAATCTTAAGTTCAAAATGTTGCACAACCACAACAGGCCAAACTAGGAAAAAGAATGCGGGTCAAGCCATTGGTAAAGGGTCCCTGTAGGAAGTTCCCTGAATATGTCACTGTGTCAGTAGTTCCTAAAATTAAATAAATAAAAAAGGAAGCATTGTTTTCTTCGCTTCCAGTTTCCCTCATCAGACCCCAGATTGGATTTATCATCTGGCACAAGGTTTCTTGGCTCCAGCCAATGCTTCTACAGGGGAGTTTGGGCTCCAGCATCTCCAAAAACACCCTGCCAGGCCCCGCACTTCTATTTGGAGGTGTGCCTTGGTCTGAGCTTGTACACTGTATATTTCCTGGAGATGCCGAGCCCTGAAAATTATGGTATTGACCCCTCTGCTTGTTGCACAGTGTGAGTGCTGGGTGAAAAGTCAAATCCAGATAGATATTTGCGGTGTAACAGGACCTGGCTTTACTGGAACATGAGTGGAGTAAAAAAGCCAGGTAAAAGGTAAAAGTCGCCTTACATGGTGGATAACATAAACAGGAAAAAGAAGTCATAGAGATCACCTCAATATACAGGAAATACAACATGCAGCAGAGAATGTACAACAAAGACTACACATAGATATATGTAATAGCGCCATGTACTGTCAAATGGAAACTGTATTAACCTAGCAATATAGATGCAGATCATATACAGAGACAAGCTGTAAGCTGTTGCACAGTATCTCCAACACTGCTAGCATGGCTTACAACTTTCGGTGACCCTGTCCCCAAGCCATGAGATTGCGCCAACCACGCTATACTTGGCCTTCCCACACATATGCCCTAAAGATGAACATCAGACTTGCAGCAATGTTCCCTAAATATCACCAAACTTGCCCCTGCACCTTACATTTAACCTCTGTTTTTACGATTGGATTGTTTTAATTACCTTTTTGCAACGCTTCCAGTTATAGTAATTCAGACACCATCTGCAGAGCAGAGCCATCTTGTCCCCTTCCTCAACCTTCCCATCATGCACTGCTCACCTCCAGATCACTAGCTGATGCCCAGGCCCATCCCTCTCTTTCTCAATATCTGTTCTCCATGTAATGTCCATGTAATGAAAGGCACGCTCAGGGGGAGAGACCAGGTCGGCTAGAGGAAAAGCCAAGGCGGTGTCAGAACCGGGTGATGTCAATAAAGAGTGGCTAAAGCAGCATGGGTCTGTAAATTCCCTGTAAATTGAAGGGGAAAACAGCAGTATGTCTGTGCTCCAGATGGTGCTGAACATCCAAAAGGTATGCAACACTGGTGGGGGCGGGGGAATTGATGGAACTATTTAAGGTCTAGTGTTCCTTTTTTAAAGAAGCTGTATCTCAAAATTGTGTAATTATAAATCTCTATATAAATATACTGGATAGTGGAAGGAAGATGTATATACCTCAAATGAAAAATAAATTCCTGTAAAGCTTGTGGTCTTCTTCTTATGGTAAGGTTAAATCCAGGGGTGGCAAGCTTTTTGAGCATTCCATTCTACTTTTACAGGGGGGATCTGTTCCCATCTCCTGAGCCAGCCTGTGGGGAGAAGCAACATTACCAACTCTAACGTATTGCATGGTGGGTAAAATCATTTACACACATCAGAAGAATTGCAATAGCAATAAGCTATTATATCTGCCCAAGGTATGCATGTAGAACACATTGTACCTTGTTGCGCTTGTGTTGCGCCTACATTGCCTCAAACACAAAACACAATATATATTTTGATATGCTGCACCTCTGGCATACTCACAAAATGCTTGCTCTTAATTCAGCGGATGGGTGTGAACGTAATCCTTTATTATTAAACTTGTGGACCCCATAACTTAGAGCCATAATGGGATCTAAAGCAGACACATTTGCTACATCCACCTTAGTTTAACATATAATTTTAAGAATCACTTCCCACTTTTTTGAGCAGTTCTTGCAGCTACAACTTCACTGGAGTCCCATGGAGTCCCTCTGCATTGCTAATAATTCTGTTAGTCTTTAGGAATTAAACCTGCACTGTACCGTAATCCTCTGTTACTTCTATGGTATGTATGTAATAGTTTATAGCTCTCATGGTGTATCTCCTTGCCAAAAAGCATTCCTTGTATGTACCCTGTACTTACTTGGCGGTCAATGAAGTATTGAAGTATAACTGATAGAGAGTCAGAGCCTTCACATTAATGGCAAAACAAAATAAATACACACTCACCTTTTGTCCACCACAGCACAAAGTTTCACTGGATCCAACGTCTTCCACTGTGTCAGTCACAGTGAACAGAGCACGTCAATTCTTTTCCATGAAGGGGTCTTGCAAAAACTAGTTTGTAGTTGCCCTGGTGGTAGAACTGACCCAGAGGCTAGAACGAGGCCAGAAAGCAACCACAGGTTTAGAGGAAGAATAAGACATAGTACTCACCTGTCTGACTGTGCTGTGCTACTTGCAGCTTCCAAGGGGCAACCAAGGTCTGGTACAGCTAAATTGTGGAAGTATAGGACTATGCTATTCAACCTTCCAGGGGAGTGGAAGTCAGCCTTAAAGTAAGTGAAACATTCCTTAGCAGACTAGTCTGTGTTTGAATCCCTACAAGATTGTGTATAAGCCTGATAGCAACCCCTGCCCACAAGTACCACACACTTCAAAGCCCAGAAGAATCCTTCACCTCCTATTACTACACTGGTATTATGGGTGCAACACTGACTTTCAGAAGTGAGATAGTAGATGTTGAGGCCAAGGACACAATATAGACATTATAAAGTGTTATGTAAATAGGTACTAAAACCAACCTGCTCATTCAAGTAGAAACACATTACAAACTTTTATCTCAAATACATTCTTTATTATTCTCTAGCTGTTAGCCAAACATGATAAGATCTTGTGTCACTGGAAACATCATCAATAGCTGTACACTGGTAATTGGTAAATAAACTGACACTTCATCAATTCCAGTCCTGTTCTCAGGATTAACTGAACCATTAAATCAATAGACTAGCTGCCACTTATTGACTGTGTTCAAAAATAATGTCTCTGATCATTGGATAACACATAAATAGCATCCTTTACCTGGAGCACTATGCGTTAACGACCCAGTGTGTATTGCTGGGTATAGGAAAGCTGCCTGCATGCGATAGTTAACAGTAAAGCCACTTTCACATTTTGCTATATATACTTTGTAGACCTTTGCTGTTGCTGTGCGGTGTTACAGGTGACAGCTCTCCGCAGAGGAACATTGATGGACTGAAAAGATTACAGTTATATTGATTGCCATAACCCAGACACTAATAGGCCTGTTCCTTCCCATTAGAGAGCACAGCAGATCATTTGCTCTATTACAGGGTGCCTAAGGATATCGATCAATAAAGCACACAGTTGCCAAGGGATGATTGGAGACTAAATTAACATAAGTATGACATGATTATAAGCTATATCAAGTAGCACATCCTGAAACGATCATCTCTATTGCTATATTATATGGAGAGAATTGTGGGATTTGAACTTACCTACAGTACAGCTCAGATATATAGATTTGATTGTATAACCAGAGAAAACATAATGCCATGTGCTAGTCACCTTGAAGAATTGGGACCTTTAAATAGAACATCTTAAACTTTGCAACCCATGTCAGAATAACTAAACCTTTTATGATAAAGAATATAATTACATCTTTTTTAATACATAGCATAGATGTTGTTAGTTTGGAGGTTTTATGTAAAGAGCGTTGGTAATTTAGTAATCACTTCATAAGAAAAATGTCTCATGGAATCAGGAAACATTGCCTCCAAATCAGATGAGTAGGGTAAATATTTCGCAATTCACAACATTTTAATTACATACTATAAAGGTGAAGCAGTGAAATCACCACCTACTGCCACAAGTAATGAAGAGGACACATTTTAGTGAATAACCTCCATGGTAATAAACTTTCAGAACGTATTCAAAAAACGCAACAAATGTGTAAAAAAAAAACATATATATATATATATATATTTATATTTTTTTATATATATATATATATATATACAAACATATATATATATATATATATATATATATATAGAGAGAGAGAGAGAGAGAGAGAGAGAGAGAGAGAGAGAGAGAGAGCTGTTTCTAGGGAGAGCAAGAAGGGCGATCACTCTGGGCACCAAGGTCATTGAGGTGTGCCTTATACCAGCCATCCTGTTTTCAGCAGATGAGTCGGTCAGGATCACTGTTAATGATTCAGGCTATAACTGTAACCTAATCCATATATATATATATATATATATATTTTTTTTTTTTTTTTTTTTTAAATTTTATGTTGTTATACATATAAATATAGGTCTTTGAATCTAGGTTTTAAATGCCATTAATAATATATTCATAGTAAAAATAATAACGAGACTACAGTAGAACAGTAATAATAATCAAAAAAAAACAAGAATAACAAAAGTCTGTAATATATTTATCCTAGGATTGCCTTTATAATTTTACAACATACAAAATATATGTATTTAAAATAAATATATATTCAAAGAACATGTTAAAAACAAAACTTTTAGTAAAATAGTAATAATATAATAATTTCATTGAAATAGATTATTTATCTAAATAAAACAATTAAACAAACTGTAACAATACAATATATATATATATATATATATATATATATACTCAAATATACATATATCTATATATATATACACACGCACACATATATACATATAGATGTGTGCTTGTCTGTCTGTATTTAATAGGAATTTCAAGGCTCATTTTTTGGTCTATTTTCTATTCAGGTTATTTAAGACATGTTTTGTGAGCACGTTGATTAAAAATAAATGGGCACTGGAAATATCTGATTCCCTGCCTGTTGAGAAAACAGTCTATAAATGTCATTTACCGCCCTGATTGAAAAAAAGAGAAAAAAGTGGTAATTGTGTCTCCCCTGTACAGCATGAAAGGCTCCTTGAGAATGATGTTTTCATCTCTTCTAAGTGGGACATTTGCCTTGCAGAGCAAAACTGTCGCTTATGAAACTTGATTGCATCAGACCACCAAAGATTACCCCAAATAAGTGGTTGGAGGCTTCAGAGATGCTTGATTCGAATCACTTTAAAAGGCCAGCAGCATTTTCTGCTTTGGTGATTCCCAATTTTGCATGAAGCATATGATAAATAATAAGCTCAGCTGGCACCTCGCTGTAGCAAAGTTCCTAACTAGGACTACACGGGTCCTGTCAGAGGAATCTTCACTGTGGCCAGCCATGTGGAAGGATCTGTGAGCACAGGGAGAAATCGGCTCAGCCTCCTCATTTAGAGCTTAAATATTGTCTTATACTTATTGCATAGAAGATGAAGTTGTCTCAGTGTAAGTGCTTATTTCACTGGGAATAGCAGGGGGGCGAGAAATAGAGAGGGTGAAGGAAGGGGGTCTGGGATTAGACAAGAATTCAAGGGTTTGGGTCCTTTGCTTAATTGCTTAATTCATTCTAAATCAGCAATTTTATCTTTGTTTTTTAGATCACATGCAAACGCATCTGTCTGTAGCGTCTATTCACAGTGTCTGTCTGTCTGCCGGTATATTGACCTATCTATTACGCCCATTGAACTGAAGCATGATGAACCACTGTTTAGTTCTAAAGATTATTGATTATTTTCAATGTCTCAGAATTGAATTTTGTATTTTACAACAAAAAATTTCTGCAGAGATCTCTCAGGTGAAAGTATGTTAGCCTGGACCAGGGCTTCAAATAAATGTTAAAATGGATCAAAGACCAGAAATGTTCTGGATCTTTAATACTCACCTGTTCTGAAGAACTGGCACTCCTCGAATCTTCTGGAGTCTGACCACTTGGTAAACAGACCATTGTCCCTGTTGAGGTCACAGTGACTGGAGAGCAAAGCACTCACAGTGTGAGCTATAGTTTTCTCCTGGAATCCTCATCCTTCTGTCCTCTATCTATCTATACATCTATTTATGTATATATAATAATCAGAGTTGGCGAGAGCTTTTCCTTAGACCAGTCCCACCATCACTGCTCCTCTGCATATATGCCGCCTTAATTTTCTGAATTTTCTAGGCACAGTTACATATTTGCACCAATGTCCCACCATTCTAGAATTCTTATTTATACCATAGGGCCCAGGTTACATATTGCACCATTGTTTGCTACTCTACATGTAAACCTCTATAAAATCTTCCAGAATATACTGTTCCAGGGGTTCCCAGCCAGTGGTTATAGTTTCCAGTGGTGGAATGCAAGATCCTATTGAGGTTTCAGACTGATCTGTACACCGACTTCATACCTATCTTCTGTACTTAAACTAGCTTTGCTTTTACGTGTATGTTTGCACTTGTTGTTTTCTGCTTTTGGTGATGGACAGCCAAATATATACCACATAAAGGTATTCCTTGAGAAAATAAGAAATAAGTGGTGAACCTGATAAAAAAAGGATTGGGAATCCCTGCTCTATACCATGGAGCCTCAGTTGCATATTTGTACATGTTGCTCCTCTGCATATAAGCCCCCATAACATCCTCCAGAATTTGTTTTATACATTGGGGCCACATTTACATATTGTTACCAAAGCCTGACCACAGTTGGTCGCTCCTCTGCATATAAGCCCCCATAACATCCTTCAGAATTTGTTTTATACAATGGGGCCACATTTACATATTGTTACCAAAGCCTGACCACAGTTGGTTGCTCCTCTGCAGATATGCCTCCCCAACCTCTTCTAGAATTCTTTCAGCAACCTATTGCACCAAAATCAAACCATCATTGGCTGCTCCCTCATATACTCTATGCTTTCCAGCCTCTTCAAGAACTCTTTATGTGATACGGCTCCAGTTACATATTTGTACCAAGGGCTGCTCCTCTATATGTTTCCCAAACCTAATAATGGGACTCGGGTTACATATTGCACAAATGTCCCACCACAAAGGGTTGTTCTCTGTATATATACCTCTCCAATCTCTTCTAGAACGCTTTCAACTGGGGGACTCCATTGGTTGCACTATTGGTAGCTTCTCTACATATATTCCCTCCCAACCTATTCTACAAAACATAATACTTTGAGGCCCTGATTACATTTTGCACCAAGATCCTACCACCATCAGTGGCTCATGTATAGAGCTTTGGATATGATGGAGCTTAGGTTAGATTGTTGCAACAAGGGGCCACTTCCATTGGTTGCTTCTTTGCAAATATGCATCTTTTACATCTACAAGATTTTTTTTTCAAAAGTACAACAGGTAGATGCCCCCTGATCCAGCCTGGAGCCACCAGAAGACCTCGGACCGGGCTTCCTGCTTCAATGTACCATTTAGAATGAAGCAGGACATTGAAGCAGGAATCCCGGTCAGTGGTAGGCTAGAGGTGGAAAAGATCAAGGACACACTAAAATACAATACCAACAACATCCACATGATGTGTACCAATGCTCGCAGCTTGGGCAACAAGCTCTGTGAATTAATGGCTATCATATCCAGAGATGAATTGGATCTTGTTGCAATAACAGAGACTTGGTTCAAGGATCACAATGACTGGGAGATTGCCATACCCGGTTACACATTGTACAGAAAAGACAGATTAGATAGAAAGGGCGGTGGAGTAGCCATTTATGTCAAGACTACACTTCAATCAACAATAATTCAGCATACACATAATGAACTAGAAACTCTCTGGGTTACCATGCAGACTAAGGAGGGAGCTGTGGTCAGAATTGGTGTAATATATAGGCCCCCTGGACAATCTGAGAATCTAGATAACATGTTAATAGATGAAATCAGTAGAATGGCAGAGAAGGGGGACATTGTAATTACAGGTGACTTCAACATGCCTGATGTGGACTGGAATATCCCAAGTGCATCGACATGCAAGAGCAGGACTATATTAGAGGCACTTAATGGAGTGTCTCTAAAACAACTTGTGACATTGCCAACTAGAGGAGATAACATTCTGGACTTAATTCTGACCAATGGGGATCTGGTCTGGTGTCCGAGGTCCGGGTTGAAGAAAATCTGGGTTCCGGTGACCATCAATGCTTATGGTTCAGAATAAAAACAGACATTGTGCAATCACACACCAGAACCAAAGTGCTAGACTTTAGGAAGACAAACTTCAAGGAAATGGCGGAGTATGTAGAAAGAAAATTAGGTGAGTGGAACAGAGTAGCAGAAGTGAGTGCCCAGTGGTCACTATTAAAAATGGCCATGTTAAAGGCAACTAAGCAATATGTGAAACAAACTAGCAAGAATAAAAGGAAGAAGAAACCATTATGGTTTACTAGGGAAGTCAGCACTATCATAAAAGATAAGAAGTCTGCCTATAAGAAGTATAAAGTAAGTGGAAGTGTAGCTGACAGAGAGGCGTATAAAATTAAACAGAGGGAAGCAAAACTGATTATAAGGACTGCTAAAGGGCAAAAGGAGGAAGAAATGGCCAAATCTATGAAGAGGGGAGATAAAACCTTTTTCCGATATATTGGTGACAGAAAGAAGAAAAACAATGCAGTTTCAAAAATTAGAAATAGGGAAAATAAATATATTGACGGAGATAAGGCTGTGGCTGACCATCTGAATAGCTACTTTTGTTCGGTATTTTCAGATAGTAGCAGGCATGGCCATAGCACAGCATCCCACTGGGAGGGCACAGCTCCGGAGTTTCTGGAGGCTGATGTCCTATCCGAGCTGGCACATCTAAAGGTAAGTAAGGCGATGGGTCCAGATGGAATCCACCCCAGAGTTCTAAGGGAACTTAGGTTTGTGATTGCAGCCCCTCTGACTGATTTACTTAACCATTCCCTTTCAACTGGTGAGGTTCCAGATGATTGGAGAATGGCCAATGTCGTACCAATCCATAAAAAGGGGAGTAGAGAAGAAGCCAGTAATTACAGGCCAGTTAGTTTAACATCTATAGTGGTCAAATTAATGGAAACACTCTTAAAAAAACAGATAATTTGCCATCTAAAAATTAATGACCTATTGGACCCAAAACAGCACGGCTTTACTGAGGGCAGATCATGTCAGACCAATCTTATTGATTTCTTTGACAATGTCACTAAAGTGTTAGATGAAGGTGGTGCTGTGGATATCGCCTATCTGGATTTTAGCAAAGCCTTTGACACTGTACCACATAAGGAGCTCATAGATAAGTTATTGAAGGTAGGACTCAATCCCTGGATAGTTCAGTGGATTTCCAGTTGGCTGAGGGATCGGTATCAGAGCGTTGTTGTAAATGGTGTGCAATCTGAACAAAGGCAAGTTACAAGTGGTGTGCCGCAAGGCTCTGTCCTGGGCCCCATTCTTTTTAATATATTTGTAAGTGACATAGGAGAAGGCTTGGTAGGAAAAGTTTGTCTGTTTGCTGATGATACAAAGGTTAGTAATAGGGTGGATATTCCTGGAGGTGTCTGCAACATGGAAAATGATTTAGCTTTACTGGATAGATGGTCAAAACTGTGGAAACTAGAGTTTAATGTCTCTAAATGTAAAATCATGCACTTGGGTAGAAGGAATCCCTGCTCTGAGTACCGTATAGGCAGAACTGTGTTAGCCAGGACCTCGGAGGAGAGAGATTTAGGGGTACTGATTACTGATAGCTGCAAGATGAGTGGACAGTGTAGCCAGGCAGTGGGAAAAGCAAGCAGGATGCTCGGCTGCATAGCTCGAGGCATCACCAGTAGGAAGAGGGAGGTTGTGATGCCGCTGTATAGAGCCCTGGTGAGGCCACAGCTAGAATACTGTGTGCAGTTCTGGAGACCTTACCTGCAAAAAGACATTATTCAAATAGAACGTGTCCAAAGGCGGGCAACGAAAATGGTGGAAGGACTTAAACTTAAAACTTATCAGGAGAGACTTAAAGAACTTAATTTGTACAGTCTGGAGGAAAGAAGGGAGAGGGGGGACATGATTGAGACCTTTAAATATGTGAAAGGATTGAATAAGGTTCAGGAGGGAAGTGTTTTTAAGAAGAAGCTTAATGATAGAACAAGGGGGCACAACCTGAAGCTAGTCGGGGGGAAGATCAGGAGGAATGTTCGAAAATATTATTTTACAGAAAGAGTAGTAGATGCTTGGAACAAACTTCCAGCAGAGGTAGTTGAAAAATAAACAGTCACTGAATTTAAACATGCCTGGGATAAGCACACATCTATCCTAAGATAAAGAGTACATACAGTATACACATAAGGGCAGACTAGATGGACCAAATGGTCTCCTTCTGCCATCAACCTTCTATGTTTCTATGTTTCTATGACTCACTTTAATGGCAAGCAGGCTGAGCACAGATTTGTACAGGATAATTGTTGAAGGAAATGACAGAGAAGATGAGAGACCAAATCAGAGAGAAACCATCTGAAATGCTCTTCTGTCTCCAATCACTGGTAGAATAGTCACCAGAAGCCTGCAGCTGCTGATGGACAGAGCCTTATTTGTAAGTATTTAATGTTCCTTAGGAAGCACTTCTGAAAGAAATTGGTATGTAATGACAGCTCTCACTGGAAGACAGGCCGATTATAAAACGCACTAACTTATCTGGTATTCAATTGAAAAGTAAATGGATGCAAGTAAGGTGAGAGTTCACTACCAATTCAAATATTTTGCTTTAACAGGCTGTAGCACTCCTGCTTTAATTCAGGCAGAAACACAAGTATGAATAATCAAACTGGATGATGCTCATCACAAACCTTTGTGCCTTGCACCATTTCAAATGATCATTGAAGCTTAATGGCAAAAAAATTTACATTATCTCTTTAATTTGTATTCTGCCCCTTCCTTCTGAGTGATGCCATTGTGATTTTCTAAAGTCCCGCTCTATTATTTTGATGCAAATGTCACTTGATGTATGTTCCTGCGTCCAATTTCCTGTGTGTCTGTCTATGTATCTGTGTGTGTTTGTGTGTTTCTCCTATTGTGGGAAAAATACAAAAAAAAAAAAAGGTACAAAATAGACTGTGAAGGGAGTTTTTGTTACCCATGCTAATTAGAGTCAACAGTAGCTTCACAAATCCTTAAGATTCACGAGTGCTGGATTATTGGCTGTCAATCACCAGCCATCATTGCGCTCTTGATGTCTTTTAGTAGCGTGCCAGGTTTCTTTCTTCTTGTTTTAGTCTTTCCCTTTGTGACTCTTTGTAAAAAAGAAATCATAAAAACATCACACTATATTTCATGCAGGCAAAATAGAAAATTATTAAAGCAGATGAATAATATTACACATATTACACACATTGATTACACATATTGCACATGGCACTGAAATCACACACACATACAAACATATTAATACCTAAATCTAAAATAAACTGTCATTTAAAACAGCGATGTAACAATCATAGTTACATTAGGCATGTGCCTGTTTTTTGGGGGATGGGGGGGTTGGAAATAGGTGGTCATTGTATTCTTGCACACACATAGGTATTCATATATATTTTATATATGCATTTAACCCATCCGTGCAGGTGGACAAACACAGTGAGTGCACACATGCCTGGAGCGGTGGACAGCTCAAATCAGGGTTGGGGGGAAAGGTACCTAGTCTACTTTTGATTTCATTTTTGAAAGCGTATATTTATGGCACAATTATGCCTGAAAGGCGCTGAGCTGATCTAGCATTTTTAATTTTTTTTTTTAATTTTAGCTAATGTGTGTTTTATGGAAGCAGTTTTTACTATCTGCAATCTATTGCCATTGAAAACGTACACCAAGTGCAGACTTGGTGTACGTTGCCAATAGCAACAGATTGCAAATAGTTGCACAGAACACTGCTGCTGGACATGTATAAGGTTGGGTGAGCTCCCTTACCTCAGCAGTAGCCATGGCAGAGGTTCTGTGTGTACAGGGCTTACTTCTCTCTTGTTGATGTACAGACGGGGAGGCCGATTCATTAATAGTGGCTGGTAGCGACAGTTGAGCGACTGTAGCGGCATTTTCAGAGCGCCCGCTAGTAGTCGCTGTGCTTGGTAGTTGATAGCGACTGGCCCTAGCGGCCGGCTCCCACCATATTCATAAAAAAATCACGCTCAAAAATTTATCTCGCTGTAAAATGCATGTTTAAACCCCAGAGTGCTGGCGGCGATGGGTTAAAAGTAGTTTTTTAACCCCCAAACAACCATATTTTTGGAAACCAAAAAAAAAAAAAGAATAATTTAGTAATACATTAATATCAGACCTGTAATATCAATTCTGTACAATTTTTTTTTTCCCTTAAAAAAATTATCTAAAATGGCAGAAGTGGTCACAGAATTTTTCACATTAAAAAAAAAAATTAATAACAATTAATTATTAATATTTAAAGATTGTTTCATTGAAATGCATTGGAGAGCGCCAGGTAGCGAGAGGTCATACCTGTCGCTGTTCAAGGTCGGACGCTGGCGCTGTGGGCTGAGGCTGGAATAATGATGAATGAGTGGCTATATGGCGCTAAGCAGGATTGGCTTGATAAATGTGTGATTGTGGTGGGGAGCCGGCGTTCTCGTGGTGGGGCCCGTCATTACCGGCCGCTCACCAGTCACTACCTGTCACTATTCCTTCATAAATAAGGGCCTAGGTGTACCAATAGCAACAGATTGCAGGTAGTGAAAACTGCTTCCATAAAACACACATTTGAGCACACTTTTTGGCACAAAAAAATTCACTTTCAAAAATTCATCGAAAGAGGACTTAATTAATTCAAAACAATTCAGTCCTGTCCCAGCCTGGAATCAAACCTAAAAACCTTTGGTCAAATGATCGATTCCTTACCACTAGGCCATGACAGGTAGAGACTAGTAATATTACAGTATTGTAGAGCATCAAAAGAGGTAGTGTCTTTCATACAACACAAGATAAAAATGTATATTAATGTAGTAATTATAATGAATGTGTTACAATTATATTTATCAGAACAGTGATGGTGTTGTCAATGAAGACAGGTAGAGTCTACCTCTAGACTTCACTGCCTCATTCAGCATTTAGTCCCCTCTGCGCTCATTTGGTCCATCAATCAACCTTCAGTAGACAAAGAATGGAAACACCCCCCAAACCCTGCCCAGATGTCCTGATTGTCTGCCTCTCTCTGCAGCTCTGAAACCCCGCCCTCCTTGCTTCTCTCACACTTAGCACAGTGTGCTTACATCACATCGCTGTTGCCACACTCACTGTTTCTCCTATTTTTTCTCTGCATCTCCAATGCTCTAATACTTTTAAAGATAACATATAAACTACAGGGTCTTTTTGAAAACTTATTGAAGTTTAGGACAGTTCAACGTGTAGCCCGAGATAATAGGACAGCAGTCGGACTTGCCTTTAGTATATCTTTAACAATAATGCAAGGCCCAATCCTAAATCCAAAAACTTATCCAGCTTGACCTAACCTCTTAACATAAAGCTGGCCTACAATAGTCATTTATCTCTAAAGGTTGACCTATATTTAAATTAAGCTAGTTGAAATGACAGCAGGGAACCTAACTACAATAGGAC
This sequence comes from Gastrophryne carolinensis, assembly GCA_027917425.1. NCBI lineage: Eukaryota > Metazoa > Chordata > Amphibia > Anura > Microhylidae > Gastrophryne > Gastrophryne carolinensis. The sequence continues at coordinate 391,967,453 of CM051237.1, read as the reverse complement.
AGAGTGGATCTGATGGTGTGAGAATATTTAATCTCTGAAGCTCGTCAAACTGCTATAATTGAGCATCTCAGGTCTTAAAGAAGCTTATCATGCAGTAAACGCCACTGGCCTTTAAAGGGGTTAACACAAAAATAATAAAAAGAATAAAAACCCAAAGTGATGTTCAGGCTTGTTGGGACATGTTGAATTACTTCTTCCTGTGTTGTCACTCCTTTTGAGCTTTTGTACTGGGGTGAAAATTTTTATAAGGGATTCTTATCTTAGCTGGGAAGGGCTTGTCAAGGTGCAGCTTTATGGCTCTTGAGCATGCTCTCCTTTGGTAAGCGACAGCTGTGGGACCACTGTAGCTTACCATGCTTGCTCACGCTTAAAACTTCAGGAGACAGAGAGACTGTCAGAACACTTTTTCGTGGAGGAATTAAATTTCAAGGAGGGGAAATTTTGGAGCTCTGCTACAGCTTCTACCTGGCCCTGCAGGAAATAGAGGAGAGGCACATGGGAGAGACAACAGGTGAGAATAACCCTATTTCCCATTACTCTTTGCAAGAAGGCAGAGCAATGCAACTCCTTTTTTTATGTCTCTATGCTATTCCAAACATTTAGAAACTACTGAGCATACAATGTTTGGTTTTATCTTGTAATATTTTACAATTCTGCCACTTATGGACACATGTTTGGGCTACACTGAATTTATTGACTGTATCGAGCTTTAGGCATAGGGGCCTCATACCAAAGGGGAAAGCCATTTTAGAGAGACCAATGTTAGGTTTAATATAGTGGGTTTAAAGAAACCGAAAAGCCCCTTTTTCGAAGGGAAGAGAGCACAGAAAGTAATTACATGGTGGATACAGACTAAGGATAACAGGGTTACCCATCAACCTTAGAGAGTAGGCGGAGCCATGCAATTCATCTTCATATGCCTGCCATTTTTAAACCCAAGCACAGAGGCGTAGGTGGGTTTCACAAAGTCCCATTGCAAAAGTCATAGTAGACCCCCACAAAAAAGAGCAGATATAAACATTAAAACTAATACATTTAAAAAACAGATGCACTTTTCTTTAGCACGCTCATACTTTTGCAAAGTGCCAGTATGGGTGCATTTCATTTAATGCACACAGTGGAGCACCACGCAATTGCCATTATGAACAATAGCGTTGTTTATCAATAACAAACAATCTGTGTTATATATAAAATGTATTGCAAGTTAAGTTATTACAAGTTTCACAGGGCCCCAGATGATAGCAGCTTGATTTTCCCCAAATTCTGACTATAGAGCTCCAGGTAAAACAAGCTACCAGCACCTTTATCACTGGCACCCAATTATGATGTGTGCAGTCGCAGCATGCAGTAACAATACCATGGCACCGTCTAGAAACGTCCCACACCAATCCCATTCCTGCTGCCACCAACTTGGCCCCACCAATGACAACTGGGCCCTGCCATTGCCAAACCCTGTCCTGCTGCTGTTGGCCATGCCATGCTGCAGCCGGCCTGGGCAGTGCCAGTCTGCCACTGCCAGGGGCCCACCAGACAGGCGTTGCAAGACACAGTTAAGAAGCTTGACTCCTTCGGCCACGAGCCCAGTAGCAGATGCCTCTCCTGCCTTTATGGTATATACCACTATGCCCAGATACTTGGGCAAGGGCATGCAATGCTTGGGTATATCTTTTAAAATGTATTTGACTAATATTTCTCTCTTGTGTTGTTTAAGTGTTTGTCAAAGTTAATATCTGTATTAGGGAGGTAAGGTTTGGGAGAGCCATACCAGAGGAGGAAGCTACTTTAGGACATGACCCATGTTAGACCTGGGGGGTTTAACACAGCGATGCACCCCCGATCGGGGTGCCCCGGGACAAGGACCAAATCCCAGGATAGTCAAAATCCTGGGTTTTGGGCCACTTCAAGTATTTCTCTCTCACAATTTTTCATTAGCCACATGCCCAATTCCAGCAAAATATTTTTGTCAAGAAATATATTTGTACGTTTTGAGTGAGCCAAATCGGAATAAACATACTGTCTATTTTCTGTAGCCAAACCTTCAGATTTTGATTTTTCATGAACATCTTTTTTTTCACCCTGAGAGGTTGTTGGAATCCCATCCTCCTGCATGATAGTGTGAGGAACACATCATTCCCTGTTCCTGAAGGGGTGACAGCTGCTCCTTTGTCTGCTTGTCTGTCTTATCTGTGGTTCTGAGCTCAGTACAAACTTCACTGACCACAATAAAAATGAAAACTCTCCTTATGCGAGTGAGAAAGGGACATGTATACATTCACAATCATGGAACTTCCCCTGCTTCCTCAACATGAATGGAATATTCCATGGCTGTTCCTCACCGAGACAAGAAGGTTGCGACCATGGCTAAAGAACAGATGACAAGAAGGCATCTTTCTCTTCTGTGCAATCAGGCTACCAGAAATGAAGCGCCTGGGAGGTTTATTTAGGGAACTAAATAAACTAAAGCATGTAGCGATACTAGCGGCAGGTGTTTTTGGTGAGCTCCACCAGCGAATCATATTTATGATGCGAAAAAATGTTTAGCTCCTCTCCTAGCGCCATGTAGCATTCCATGTATCAAGAGCGCCACATCACAGCAGACGCTAAGTGTCCTTCTCTACTGACTCAAATTAGCCATTGCAGTCCCATTCTTTTTGGTGATTGCAAGTGACACAGGATCCCTGGCCTGTTCTGATTTGAAGGGCTGCAAATATACTTGTGAATCTTGGCAAAATTACACCCAAGCAAAACAAGTCCCGGGTCCAACTCCAACAAGCTTCCAATTGTTTTGCTTGGGTGAAATTTTGCTAAAATTATAGTATATAGTAAGTATATTTGCAGCCCTTAAATAAATAAGGCAACCCAAAAGCTCAAATATATATACGTCTCTAAAATTACACCTCTTTGTCTAATAAGTGAATTTGTCAGTAACTCCAAGGAAATGCTAGATAGTGCACTTTAAAACCTTGCTTGCAAAAAATGTACAAATACAAAAAAGACTACAAGCACTGTTACAACACAGAAAGCCTTAGACAGGGCAAAAGCAAATTATAAATTAAAATGGGTTACTCATCTGATTCAAGTGGTCTGGGTAGAAATCAGCAGGCCTCATCATGACTGCCATGTTAGTCTGGTCGATGCTTGCGCGTCCTTGGGCATTGGGATTGAGCTTGGGATTTTGCTATAAGGAGCCCACATCAAACTGAGAGAGATTTACCACAGGAAAGGAATCAGCATGTCTGTCATGTTACACACACTCAGCCCTAGTTCACAACTGTCAGCTACCACATGCGTTTCTGCATTTGCAGCAGACGCAGCAATATTGAAAAACAAACCCAACAATGGCTCCTCTACGGCCCCTTTCAGACCTCTTCGGTGTGGCAGAACAAAAGAAAATGTATCCGCAGAAAGTCCTGCCTACTGAGTCTGGGCTGCAAACGCACCCTATTAAATTCTATGGTATCGCGAATGCATGTTCAGATTTCATGTGGAAACTCATGTATATTTTAATAGAATTTTAATAGGATTCAATACACAGGAAGGCAGGGCATAGAACCCGGAAACAAGGACTTTTGTATAGAGCAAACTTGAACAAAATAAACAAAAATGCTAACGCAAAATAGAATCCCTACCACAAAAACTGCTGCATAATTGCATCCCCCAAACATGTGCTGGACAGGGGTGAGTGTAGCCTCACATACTGAATCAACAGCTGCTGGCGGGCAGGAATGTAACTCTGCATGAAGTCAATGGTCTCATTGTTTACAACGTTGATACAATGTTTTAAGAGCTTTCTGAGTGTTTAACTAAACTTTGCATTTTTGACTGGAGGTCCGTTTTAATTTTTCCTGTGTCTTTAAAGTGGACTGTCACCCAGGGGTGATCGGCCCGGGAATCTATAAGATTCCCGGGCCGATCACCTCCCTCACCGCGGGACATCCGAGATCGGGATGTCCCGTGGTGAGGGACCCCCCCAAAACCCCCGAAAAACTTACCTCCCGCCCGCCTCTCTAGGCGTGCGCGCCCCCGCGCCGGCCATTCACAAACGGGCGCACTGTCAGAGGGGCGCGCGGGAGGCGGCGGCGGACGCGCTGTCTTGTCCGCCGCTGTCACCCGCTTGTCCGTGGCCTAACCGGGGTGCCCCCCTGAAGTGGACCAAAACCCAGGATAGTCAAAATCCTGGGTGTTGGTACACTTTAATGGGATATTTCAGCCTCTGACACCCAGAACCCACCCAGCTGTGGGGCTAATTTAAAAACCCTGTCCAGACATTAAATAAAAGTCTATGCTCACCTTTTATCCATGGAAGCTCCTCTGTGCAGTGCGGCCATCTTTATACTTACCGATAGTGGAGATCAAGTGATTTGCTTCCTCCTGCGCACTGCAGATGTGGCCGTTTCTATCAGACTGGCTTCATGCCCCCTAACACCCATACATTTATTGCAATAGAGGGGTCATGCTAAGACGAGACATGCCAATCCCACCTTGGCACGCTCCCCCTCTTTAAAATGAATGGAGTAGGCCGTCTAATGTGCGCTTTCATTAGGGAAATTTGTCCCGAATGGTGTGGGCGGCACTTGAGTGCCTCATCCAAGACGGTTGGGAGCACCCGCACTGTTGACTTCAGCCTGCCGGCGCTATGGTCTATAGTGTTCCCGGCCAGGCATTTTATGATTTGCGCGGCTTTTATATGCCTATGCACTAGCGACACCTAGTGCCGGCCTGGAGCACCGCAAGTTGACAATACAGAAATACAGAGCAACCGCAGGAGTGCACTAAACATGGGCACACAGCGTCTGTTGTAATCCAAATTTTTTATTTTTTAGGGTCAGGGCAGCAATTTTTTTATATAGCAATGGGGACACTTGAAAGACATGACACAGCTTTTTCACAGCCCAAATCAAAAGTTTGCAGTGTAACACAAAAGTGCCTAAAATGTATGTAAAACAATCGCAAACAGCCCAGGGATCCCGTGGCACATGCACCAGCTCAAAAAAATATATAAAAATTGAACAATAATTACAACCCAGCACATTCAAATGTATCGGATTAGGCCACACAGTGCAGGGTGTGTGCCTAGTCGTATCTGGCACTGTAGGGAACATGGCACCTGCATGAAATCCCATCGTCAGCACTAGATGGGACACTACCTGGCACTATCAGGGGTGCTCTGGATTTTTGACTTGATAATTACACCTTTGCACTGGGACCTGACATTCACCTGAAACTCATCTGGCACTACGAGGCCTTATCCATAATCCCCCATAGACCACTAGGGAAACACTTGTCAAAAAACTAAAAAAATAGGTAAGAAAATAAAAATAGGGGAATTATAAGGGAGAGTTGGGGAGGGGATTAAAAGCAGTATTTCCATTTTTGTCCTTTAGAGGTGTAAATGTTTTCCCTGTAGCAGTGAAACCTTTATTTATTCAAACCCTTGCCACTAAAATGTTGGAATGAAGTTAAACGTTCCATGTCCCAGCATTCTTTTCATTTATCATATAATCATCGGCCAGTGCACTGCAGGAAGGGTACAGCCAGCAAAATAAAGACATTTAATTTCACAACAGCAGAAAGATAATCATATAGGGATGAATGGTTTATTGAGATACATGAGGTTGCAAGCCAAACACAACAACTCGAAGGCCCCGAGGGTGTTCATTGCATGTAATATATGCACAGGCTAATTTATTATACTGTGACTAATTTCCATTTCTTGTGCTTAGAGTTGCCTTGCTAATTACAGGGATGTTTTCTTAAGTTTGATAATTATGTTTTTTGCTTTATACAGGCTACAGAGGAAATGAGTAAGGGTGAATTTGCTGAGCACTCGGAGGCAGATGCACCCAAGTGAGAAGAAATATGTGTCAGACCTTAACAGGGACAACATACCTAATCATAAGCTTCCAAATCTTTGATCAGTCCAACAGGCTGCATTGAGATGTATTTGGAAAGAAATATTTGATATAACTCCACATAATTAGATTGGCTGGCTTAATTAAATGAGGTAGAGTGGGAAGAAAAAGAAGTAGAGTTTTTTTTTTGTTCTCTAAACAGAAGCTGTCTATTCTGAGCTGGGCTCTGATGGTTGGGCAGACGGATCCCAGGAGGTCCTCCATACAAAGCTCACCTCCTGCTGAGCACACACACGCTCTCTTCTGTGTTTTCACATACAAATCAAGCCACCGAGGATGTTCTGGATTCACAGCATAGTGACAGAGTCTAAAGCCAAACAGCAAAGGCAGTCCCTGCCAAATCCATTGCAGTGTTTCTTGCTCTCGTGTCTTCCATCTGTGAAACATGGCAGAGCACACAACATCAAACAACGTTCAGAAACTCCGAGAGGGGTTTCATCAAGAACAAATTAATCTAAGCAGAAACATACGTCTAAACAATCACTACCTAAAGTGTCCAGTCTATCGTATTTTATGTAGTATATTTTTTAATTTTAGTAGATAAACATCATATATATTTATTAAAATGTATACCAAATATATGCTATCATGTCCTGGTATTTACCCATTAAATACTGAAGTGTTCAAGGCTGGAGGTAGGGGATGGCAAACAGGGCATCACCAAAGGGCTCCCTGCCTTCAGTGACGTAAGCAGGCCATGAAGACCCAATCTTATTGTAGAGAAAAGTATTCCACTATCAAGGTCAGCAGGGGAGAAGCTGTGGAGAACATTATTTCAACTCTGTGTACAGCCCCAGTGCACTGGTCCTTGTCAGATGAACACCAGGGCTTTATACATGGGTTGGAAAAAGCCTAGTATCTTATCTATTGAATCTATTTTAGCATCCACCTGTATTTTAAATAGTCTCTGTGTTGATAGCACTGCTATGTACTCGCCCACTCATTCTCACCCAGTCTGTCTCTTCCTGAGTTAGAGCCCTCTGGCTCTCAGAGTTAGTGCCCTCTGGCTCTCAGAGTTATGGCGCTCTGGCTCCTGGGGTTAGAGCCCTCTGGCTATCAGGATTAGAGCCCTCTGGCTCTGCAGGTTGGAGCAAACTCGATTTTTTGGGTTTTGAAGCATATATTACTATGATTCACTTTTTTTTAGCATCTGGCTCCTGACACATGGGTCATATGAGGGATCAATCCAAATATTCCACTACAGAGATGGAACAGAGATGCTAGATAGAGGCGGGTCCTGTGACTTAATATCCTAGTGCCAGTTTCATGAAATATAGAAACATATAAAGTGAGTAGGCTTCCAAACTATGATCAGATGCATAATGCTGACCAATTACCGGCCATAAAGGCACGGACACTTCCGAAACACGTTCCTGTAGCTTTAGCCCTGTGGGGATCCATGACATTAGGGTTGATTCTTTGTCGGTGCTCAAAAACGCTCCGACTGCATGCGCTTAGACGCATGATTCATGTTTGCGTGCGCACGGCAGGTGTGCATGTGTAGCGCAACAAATGGCTTGCACCTAGAGCAAGCGCCAATTGCCTCTCCATGCACCAATTTGCGCCCTCTGCAAGGAAAATCAGCTGTTTTGAAGAGAAAATGTCCGTGCCCTATGCGCATTTGGCCGGCTAAGTGCTTAACTGCTCCCGATGGTCACCTATGTTTCTCCAGTTTACTGTTTCTCTATAGCGATTTGATCTCTCCACCTTCTGTGTTTTGTGTGAAACTTTATTCACCATTTCAGAGTGTGTTCTCTGGAGGACCTGTGTTCTCCATTTTTTGGGGGGATATTCTGATTCCAGTTAACCCTTAACTTTTATTTGCCCAATGTTTTGTCCCAGATGTTCTCTTTAACCCTCCCTGTTTGGTTTGCATATTAATGATTAATCATTTTATAATTTTTCTTTGGTTTTTGTTTTTGATAAACTTTGGGGCCCAATATCCACATTTTTGTTGTTTTGACCTTCACTTTTGTGATTTTGGACAACTTATTTTTTTTACTATAAACAGAAAAAAGTTTTAATAAAACTAAGAAGCAGGTACTGCAAACCTAACAAAATAATAGGGCATCAAGTATTTAACCTGATGCTTGTCCCATTTGCCTCTCCTCTATATCCTGCAGCGCAGAGTAGAAGCTGTAGCAGGGCTCCAAAATTTGCCATGCTTTCAATTTCATTCCTTCGGGACCATGCAAAAAAGGGGTCTAACAGCAACTCTATTCCTTGGTGTCCTTAGCGTGAGCGAGCACAGGTAGCCATAGTGGTCCCACAGCTTTCTCAGGAAACAGTAGAGACTACTCAATGCTCCATGACATGTCCTTCTCATATCAGCCAAGACCCAGATATTGATATTAAGAAAAGAGCTTCACTTAGAATACATAATGTATCTACATATAATATGGGACTATGAGGCCGATTCATTAATAGCGCCAGGTAGCGACAGATGAGCGACTGTAGCGTGATTTTTTCAGCGCCAGCCAGTATTCGCTGTGCTTGGCCGGCATTAGCTTGATGACAGCGACTCAGTCGGTGTGCGGTAATGTTGAATACGGGCTGGGGGGTCGCTGTTTCACAGGTCCAGCGTTGTATGTGAGCGCCTGACAACGAATGGCCAGAGCGAACGGCTAGCTTCATATTCATCAACAAATCACGCTCCGAATGTGCTGTCGCTGTCCATTCCTTGTTTAAACCCCAGAGCGCTGGCGGCGATGTGTATTAACTAGTTTTTAACCCCTAAACAACTATATTTTTTGAATGTAACATTATACATGTTTTTAGAATCATTTTGTAATATGAATACATTAATCTCAGACCTGTTAGATCAATTCTGCACATATTTTTTTTTATTTTTTTTTTTACTTAAAAATAAATCCTAACATTGCAGAAGTGGTCTCTGATTTTTTGACATTAAAAAAAAAAAAAAAAAAAATTAATACCAATTAATTATGAATAATTATAGATTGCTCCATTGAAATGCATTGGACATCGCCAGGGAGCGACAGCTCATACCTGGCGCTGTGAGGGAATTTGCAGCGGCGCTGTTCGGTCCAGGCGGCTTCATGATGAATGCCGCGCTAGCCGTCGCTCTCGCCGGCGCTAGCCTCATTTTGCTTGATAAATGCGTCATTGTGACCGCCGCCGGGCGTACTTGAGTCGGTAGTCGCCGTTAGCTGCCGCTACCTGGCGCTCGTCAGACACTACCTGGCGCTATCGCTTGATGAATAAGGGCCTTTGAGATGCTTTCAACTGGCTTATTTTGCACTGTAAGAGGGATGAGGTGGGATGAAGTTAGTTGTGCCTGGACAGAGACTTTTTGGGGGGTCAGAGACTTTATTCATGTTGCATGCTTTTTGCGGCAGCTTGGAGAATACAAACACAAGTGTTTTTGGAAGGGAAAATGTATCTAAGGTTTCTCCTCATGCTCTGCACCTGATGAACTTCTGAGCTCTGCAATCTGCAGCTGTTAGCAAACTGCTCGAAAGCTTTCTTGATAATCAGCACTGAAGCTGCTAATGACAGATAAAGAGGGGAGAAAGATAACTGAACTCAGAGTAATGTCTGCTATATCTGATCCTCTCTGCTGTATCATTTGGCTGAGTTTGGTAAAACATTATGGATCGTATCAGCTTGATGACCCTCATATCTTATCATTCCCGAAGAACAATGACTGACCTGTGGGAACAGCTTCTACTGAACATTGTCCTAGTTAGAATGTTTCATCATGGCTTTTACCATTATAGAATTTAATTATAGTCACCAGTAGCCACTGTGCTTAGAGCTCCCAATTTTAGGGTCTTTATAAAAGAAACCATGAAACAATAATTTCCTTACCTTAGGGGCATCCGAATTTGTATGCTCACCTTGATCCTTGGTCCCACAGTGCATGCACAAAGCTAGAGATATCTTCCCTCTGCCACGACTGAAAGATTTATAGGAAAATTTACACTGCTGGAAAACCTCTTGGAGAGGGCCAAATTATTTATGAGAGTGTTAGTCCACTTTAAGATTCTGGCATTTAATTTCTCCACTGTTTGACTAAAATAATAGCCACTAATACAGTGGCATGCTTATCTTTATTTATTAGTCAGCCTTTAGCCTGTTAACCCACAATAGCTGCATTTCCCAATCCCCCCCCCCCAGGCATTCTAATCTGTCCACTTGAAGCTCCCTTGTGAAACCTTAAAATCATTATTCTCACCTGGACTGAAGGCAGCCAATGGGCTTCATTGGACATGCTTTAGCATAAAAGGCTTTTCCAAGACCTCATTTAAAATGTGCAGTTTCAGCAGGAGGCCTCAGCTCAGAAAAACCACCCTGATAACATTAACACCTCACGCAGATAGCTTGGACCCTAGCCCATGTGGCAGGAACACCCCCTGCCGAGAGTACAAACTATTTAGATATTGCAAAGAAATCTGACAGCCAGACAGGTTCCATAATTTCATGAGGTTCTATGAACCCACTATGCATCCTAGCCATGAATCCACTACATTTTTATGATCTGTTGGCCGGGACTAGTGACCCAGCAGGTATCTCCCTGTCCTGGAACCCTCAGGTGAGAACTTCTGTTGGGGGACCTAGAACTGACCCTCTATTACCATCAGAAAGTTATGACCCATATTATGTTTGAAAGATCGGGACCAGCAACTCAAAGGGGAGGAGATCTAGACCCATCTCAGGGGTGGGGGAGGAGTGACCAACAGGAGTTTAAATGTTCAAGGAAGGCAGAGGCTAATTGTCCACAGAGGCTAGAGGCCACTCCTTATATTGTCCTGGAGGGAACCAAGAAACAGGAACATGCAGACACCTCATGCCTCCTTGTGGTTGTTCTACATCAATGCCTAACATTGAATGGTAACTGACATTTACTTTGTCTGCTAAAATCTGATTGTAACTACCACTTGTATTGGCTTATCGAACCTGTATATATATATATATGTATATTGTTTGTCTAGTGCTCCCTATACAACTTAATCTTGAGCTGCTCCTTTATACTGACCTTGTAGGGCTCTGTTCGCTGTCGTTAGTGAAAGGGCCCTTCAGCCTGCCAGCATTGTGAGAGCATATTATGCTTGCCTGGACCTACATGGACCACGCATTGGACCACGCTCTCTCTGTCAAAGACTAGGTGGTGAGCACTGTGGACAGGGAGGCCCTGAGGCTGAGGCTGGCACTTGTCGAATAATGCCCAGGACCAGAATCTAAGGACCACCCCGGTCTTCCTTAGAGCCTCCCGCAAGAAAGGATAGATTTGCTGCTTGGGTGGTCCCAGATCGTTCCCTGGGGAGACAAGGGCCTGGGTGAACAGCAGCGGATACCGGATAAGAGAAGGAGGCAGACAAAATGAGATAGCTGGGTCATACACATGGAAGCAGCTCAAGGGTAAATCTAAAGCAAAAGTCCAAAAGGCAAGCCAGGTCATACACATGGAGGCAGCTCAAGGGTTAATCCAAAGTAAAAGTCCAAGAGGCAAGCTGGGTAAAACACGTGGAAGCAACTCAAGGGTTAACCAAAGCAAAAGTCCAACAGGCAAGCCGGGTCATACACAGGGAAGCAACTCAAGGGTTAATCAAAAGCAAAAGTCCAAGAGGCAAGCCAGGTCATACACATGGAAGCAGCTCAAGGGTTAATCCAAAGCAAACGTCTAAGAGGCAAGTCGGGTCTAACACATGGAAGCAGCTCAAGGGTTAATCCAAAGCAAAAGTCCAAGAGGCAAGCCGGGTCATACACATGGAAGCAGCTCAAGGGTTAATCCAAAGCAAAAGTCCAAGAGGCAGGTTGGGTCATACACGTGGAAGCCAAAAAAATACACAATATCTACTAACTTTTTACACAAATTTCATGCACAACACATCGCATGAGTGGTCAGGGGTATACTTTCAGCTTCACAGTAGAACTGGACCAGGCCAGCATAGCCTGCTGCACCACATGAAATTAAGCCTGGTGGATGGCAGGTAAGTGATTGAGTTTTAATTTAGCTTTAGGAGGTCATCGTCATAAAACAGTCCGGGATTCCCTATGATCCTGCATGCTCCCATAAAGAAAATCCCAAAAGAAAAAGGGTATCTAGGACCCTTGAAATCGGTGCTTAGGGAACCCAGTGGGCTACTCCCAGCCATGTTCTCCTTAGAAAAGTTAACATGGGTATAACGTATATGTATTTGTTATCTCTGCTTTGTCTTAAAGGAACACTACTACAAATGTGCTAGTTAGGCCATCCTATAATAAACTCATAGACAATAAACAGGATGTGCTGCTGGGCTTCCTGTTACTGTGCATTGTCAGTTATGTCAGTTGAATCTAGGAAGCAGCATGGCAGCAATGGCCGCTACCTTTCTTTTCCAACTGTGCCAGGCTGTTGGTCCAAAGTCCCCTGCAGTTTCTCCATTTCTGGGGATGCTGAAGAAACTTGTACTATCTAAATGAAATAGTCAACTTTTGTGACATCAAATAAGAAAGTGTGCACGGGATTCTTCGCTTAACTGCCACCCAGACAGAAGCAAGGCTGGAAAACACAACCACAGCAGATGAAGACGCTTTAGGGGACTTTATATCTAACAGCAATAATTATTCAGCAAGCAACTACCCTGATGCCTGTCCCATTTGCCTCTTCTCAGTTTCCTGCAGTACAGGTTAGAAGCCACAACAGGGCTCCAAAATTTGCCCTTCTTTTATTTCTCCAGGACCATGCAAAAAGTGATCTAACAGCCACTCTGTCCCTTGGTGTTCTCAGCGTGGGTGAGCTAGGCAAGTCATAGAGGTTGCACAGCAGTATTTGACCACAACAGAGCATGATCATGACTCATAAAGCTGCGCCATGACATTCCATTCCTAGCTCAGCTACGACCCAGAAATTGAGGCAAGGAAAGCAGTATCACTTTGAATATATAAGGTATTTACATTTAAAGGAGAGCAAATCCCATTTTTGCCTCCCCTGCACACCCTAACCTCCCTTCCCAGCAGTGGCCTGGTTTAAAATAAAAATGTTTTTTTCCACTGTTGAAGAACCGTTCTCTGGCAGGTTTGAGATAGCTAATTGGCTGATCTCAAGGATGCCGGATGACGTGTGCCAGCCAGCTGGCCACATCCCCGGTTTCCCTATGGTGTGCGTACTCCCATGCACTGGCCTATCTGAATGGCTGAGGGCGGGAGCGTGTACAGCTGTAGGGAAGCCTAGGGATGGGACCACTGGAAAACACAGTGTCGCTGGTGCTGCCGGTAAAAGTGAGTTTACTGGTGACCCCGGAGGTTTCACACAGCAGGGCATGCCAGTATAGAATACACTGGGGTTTTCATACGGGCTAGCGGCTTGCTCTGGGGTCATTTAGATGTCAGGGCTGGCCCCGGAGGGTTTTGAAATGCTTAAAATGGAGATTTTGAGATGCTTTGAGATGGCTTTGTTGACTCAATCCCCAAGGGGGATAAGGAGGATGAAACTCAATGTGTTTCTGGACAGGCACTTTAACACCATCTTGGGCTAGATGGTCTGGGATTTTTTGGTCAGTGAGCAGTGAAGGCGCATTGCCACCACAGTTAAACACAATTAAAGCTTACAAATATGTGCTATAGCCTATGACGAGTACTATTGAAGGGTGGATGTGCCAAAGGGCAAGTGCCATGTACCCTATGGACAGTGTGGTTACAGGAGATGCTCTGCTAGCGGGGAAAAACATGTCCAAAACTGCAACTTCTTCTAATAGGATGTCGTCTGGCTAAAAGTGGTTTTACTATCAATAAAATATGGTCGTGTGTGATGGTGAAACCTCTCAGGTTCCAGAAACCCAGTTTTGTGTTACCTTATCTTTTGTTTGTGTTATTGCAGGGAGTATCTGGAGTTTATTCTCTCTTATGAAAGAGTATCTTCCCCATTGTTTCCCTAATCCCAATAATCCCTGACACAACAACTACCAGGTTTTATATAGTGGAAAAACCCCTTCATGGACATCCTGGTACACTATACTGAATACACATGCATAAAGCTTGAGACATATTTGTTTTTCATTTCATTAATTCAGGTGCCCCTGTGAAACATTTGGAATGTCTCTGTGGAGAATGACCGGCCCCACTTGTTAACCTAGTTTGTTAAACTTTAGAAGCAGTTTTGCATTTTGGCACTTTTGAATGGTTTGCCTTACTCAACTAGCCACCGTTAAAGCAGCTTCGGGTAAACAATTGCCATGGGTTTTCTTTCTCCACACCCTCTGGGCAACTTGATTTGAGATTTCTTTTTGTTTGTACCTCTTTAAGAAGCCAAACATTGGCCTTGATTCATTAAAGGTTGAAAACAATTCTCATGGTAGTAAAAAATTTAATTCATGAGAAAAAAGCCTGAGAATGTCACTGTTGCTGAATCACCAGATAAGAAAACAATGAAAGTCAATGGCATTTTTTTACTCCTATGAAAAGTAGAGAACTGTTTACTCTTTTCTACACTGTAGTAAAAGCTGCCATTGACTTTCATTGTCTTTTTATTAGGTGATTCAATAACAGTGATATTATCTGGCTTTTTTCTCATGAATTTAATTTTTTACTACCATGTGAATTTTTTTCTACCTCTATTGAATCGAGGCCATTGGGTTATAATACTTAATAATCTGCATCCCTAGCGTGGAGGCAGCCACATTTGTATGTTCCCTTCTCAATGAGCAGTCACTTGAAGCACGAGATAGATGCAAGATTCTAGACTGGCTGAGAATCCCTTACTTATTTTTACAGCGATTTTAATACTACAGGCGCACAGTTTTTTGTACTGCTATATACCTTCAAACATAGAGAATAACAGATTCAAGTTCATGGAGGCATACTCACCTATCAAACCAACCCACAACATTATTTCATTTTGTATTTCAAGTGCCCTCGTAATCCAATAATTGGGAAAGAATAATGTGATACAATTTGTCATGAAAGGAGGATCATATGAGTATACTGGGCGATAGAGTCTCAGTGGAACCCTTGCAGTGTGGTATAATACTCCATACATGGTGGTAAATTTGCATTAATGCTGAATAATATATATATATATATATATATATATATATATATATATATATATATAGACCAGAAAGAAAAAAACAATTGAAGAGATGATTGAACAAATAAGGAATAGAAGGAATGACAGAAAATAGAAAGGATAGAAGGAACAACAAAAATAAAATGACAGAATAGATTAAAAAAAAAGAAACAAAGAATTAAAAAAATCATAGAATAAATGAAAGAAAGAAGGAATAAAAGGAATTAATTAAGAAAGTAGGACTTTATAGGGATGGAATGGCAGAAAAAAAAGAAGGTATGGAAAGATGAAATAAAAGAAAGAAAGGAAAAACAAAAAAAGAAAAGAATAGCAGAATGAACAGATGAAAAAAAGGCAACATAGGATAGATGGAAAGAAATAAATTAATATAAGAATATAAGACACAAAGAATAGTAGGACTGAAAAAAAAGACTCTCTCGACAGCCAATCTGCCCCTTGCTGACAGTCCTTTGTCTGGGTTACGACACGAGAAAAGGCCGTGGCATGAGAAAAGGCCATGGCACCTGCCTGGGTAAGTCTAGTGCTGATGCCTGCTCTGGATTCAGTGGATGATTGAGTGCAACCTTGACTTATTACTTTCACTGCTGTTGTTGGCTGCTCCAGGCAGAAGATAAGATCATAATTCCCGGCTCACATGGCAAGCTTTTTTCAGGACACAGGAAGAGTCATACTTTTACATGGCACAATTCTTTAAACATGGAGAGCTTCTACATGCTCTCCACATGAGGATACTTCATTAGCACTCAGAGAAAATCTCCACATTTTTAAGTGCCTCTTTAATCTGTTCCAATATGTACTAAATTTCGGTAAGTTTCGGCACCTCAGCAAACTATAATATAAAAAACATAAGAGCCCATGCATCTGATCTGATCTGTTTTTTTTTGCCATGGAACAGTTCTACAGGTGAGGTGCAGAATTTCTCAAAATGACCCTACAGTCAGCGTTCAGTTGCTAAGAGGCTCTCCTATATGTTTTTTTATGTCATTACTTTGCAAATAAGGGGGTTATTATTGTTGCAAAAACTATCTATGCCATATTTTTATTCTTTTTGATGATGATGATGATGATTTTGCCTATCCTGGATTTTAGTCTTTGCCCTTCCCCTCCGGGCACCCCTGTGTGAAACCTCCCAGGTCGCCCAGTCTCACTTACCCTTCCTTCCTCAGTCCTACGGCCCATGTGCAGCCCTCTCATCCAATCAGCACACTCAGATCTGAGCTGCATCCCCCACTACACTCTAGGAGAGAGAGGCCATTTGCAAATGCCTGGTGACGGCACTACTGGAAAAGGGATAGTAGGGATGTGGCTGCTGCTCATGCATGCGGGAACGAAGGTGAGTTTTCAGGCGACCTGGGTGGTTTGACACAGCGGGGCATCCTGAATCTGGATGCCCCAGGGGGAGCGAGTTTGCCTGTCCTGGAGTCTCATAGACTCCATGGTGGGTTTTGGTCCACTTTAAAGCAAGATTGGTGTCAGGGGATTTTTTAAAATACATTTGTAACATTTCTCTCCTCTTTTGCCCTGAAGGGTTTCTCCGGGCTAACAGTGTAACATTATATCTTGAGTAAAGTTTGTTGAATTAGGGCCACTTAATGGGAACATTAAGATCAGTGTTTTGAGAAAAGAAAGCAGTATGCAAACTCCAAGCTCACACACTGTGATGAAGATGGGGGAGGTATTCGGGCTGCAGCCAAACGGAGTCTGGCAGGGGTGTGGTCTATACATATACTTTTTTTTATCCCTTCCAATCCTTGATTTTTTATCCTATATTTTCAGTTTGAACCTTAGTTAAAACAGGAATTCTAAACAGCTTGTTAGCCCCCCCCCCCCCCCCCCACACACACAACCAATGGCTCAATAGAGAAATAAATTAACCTTATGGAAAAGCTATAACTATAGCTATTACTTTGTTCTTATCACCCCTTTTTCTTGTTTTTTTCAGGGGAAATTAAAGACGAAAGTTGGGGACAGAACCTACTGTAAGTTTGATCCAGTAAGGTACAGCTAAAATTTTCAAAAATGTAGGGCCTGATTCATTTAAAGGACATTTTACTTGAAAGAGACTTTTTAAAAATGTATTATAGTGTTTTACAGAATGAAGGGGTTTTAGTGCAAATTTCTTGTGTTGTAGATTGCAGAATTAATTGCTCCTAAATCTCATCTAAGGGGCAGTTGTGGCCTAGAAGTAAGGAAGCAGCCTTGTGTGCTTCCAGGTTCAATTCCTAGCCATGTTCTTGAGCAAGGCACCTACCCTGCCAACTGCTCCTGCTAACCCTTTCTGTCCCATCTTTTAAAAGGCTTCCAGCATCAGCAGGAGAGCTAGAGGCCAGAGAGGCATATGACACAATGCTTGGGATGGATGGATGGGAGGTAAGTATAAAATTAAATGTTTTTTTCTACGATGACATTTGTGAGCGTATTTTAAAATATAGTTTTTTTCCCAAAATCAAGACATCAAGATCATTAGCCTGCATTTTTATATCCCAGAATATGTGTCTTCTGCTGCCCTGATCAAGTTGCAGGGCATTTCCTATGATAAACTAAAGCTGAAACATTTTTAACCGCCTCTCTACACTAGGGTTTCCTCTAATTTCCACTAGTTGTAACACCCGTATCTGCTTGTGTGAGGAGTGGGCAGTGGTGATGGAGACCTCAATCAGGTCCTTAACCCTTTAATTGCCAGCCTACCTAAAGATTTTGTCATCCTATGTTGCCAGGCCATTTTCAGCATTTTGCATATTATGATTTTTGCAGGGATTTCCAGGAAAATTACAAACTTTTTTTTCAGCAGAGTTTGGGCTTTAATATGAAATGTCTTGTTTGCATTTTTTATGTGCTTTCATAATTATTTTGCATAATAATTAAAAAAAATAAAATTATATATTTTTTAAATGTTGTTGCTTTTTTTTTAAATAAACAATTGAACTTTTTTAAAGAGTACCATATTGTATGTGAAAGCCCCATTTCTCCCAATTACAACGGTACCACATATGTATCAGCAGCTCCCTGCCCAGGAGACCTCCCAAACTCAAAAGAGAGCTTTATGACACTTTCAATTAAAATAAACTATTATCTGGACTATCAAGGGTTAAATTAATTTGGGCTTGTAGACCAGGGCACAGGGTCCAATCTGGGTGGCCCCTGGCCCTGATGGTTACAACCCCTCATAGCTTTTGCGGGCTGTGGGGTCTTTAGGGAGGCAGGTAATAGAGATGGAGGTTAATGACCGGCACTTCAAGCCTTGTTGACTGATATAGGGGTCTCATGGAGGACTTACCAGTTAATAAAAGGTTAAGTGTAAAAAAACACACACACAGCAGTGCAAAAATGTTATTTATTCAAATATTTATTTTTTCTTTACTCACCTCTGATTCTCTTTTCCGCACCGACCACTGCTCACACTGACAGCTGACCAGTGATCTGCACCCGCCCTCCATCAATCACCAGCTGGCATCTCTGCTGGTGCCTGAAGTGGGGGCATGTTTCAGGCCCTGTCCATGCCACTGAAGACCCTGGGGGGGGGGGGGGGATGGAGGTTCAGAAGAGGAGACCTGCACTGCTGGTTCCCCCAAGAAGGTGAGCATTTTTTTTCTTTTAATAGTGGAAAATGGTAGCAGGGGAGGCAGCTATGTGAAATTTACGTAGCTGGCATGTAGAGGTTGTTAAAGAAAAAATCCTCTTCCAATAGAATTTTTGAAAGTTTATATTTATTTGTGCCAAAAAGATGTCCTTAAAGTGGACCAACACCCAGGATTTTGACTATCCTGGGTATTGGTCCACTTCCCCCGGGGCACCCCGATTTGGGGTGCCCCGCTGCCTGAAACCCCCCCAAACACCCCGAAAACTCACCTCTCCACGCTCCCACGTGAGTGCGCTGTCCAATGCCCGCCGACGGACAAGTGACGTCCGTCGACGGACAAGGGATCGCGCCCGCCGCCGCTTTATTCAACAGCTCACCTAGATGAATCTATTGTATGGCAGGTACGTAAACAATGATTTGGGTCTGTGAAGGCAAAAAATTAATAAATGCGAACTCGCCTTTTGTCTCCAACATATGCTTCCTCCCGGTCTGAAGATCAGAAATGTAGTCGTTTATGAAAAGGGGTCCCCCACCATGTGCACAACCAACTGCACTCCTCTGGCACGCATGGACAATTGTGACTCCCTGGTCAGTCCCAGCTGGGAGCACCACCAGCTCCATTCACACTCAATGAAGGTGTATTCCGAGACACAGGGGTGGGGGCAGTTCTCCCAGATGGCAGTAGACCTGTTTTCAGAGACGGCCGGCGCGGGCGCGCGCACGTCTAGAGGAGCGCGAGAGAGGCGGCGGCGGCGGAAGCAGCGGCTGGAGAGGTAAGGATTTTTCGGGGTTTTGGGGGGGTTACACCCCGCGGGACATCCCGATCTCGGTGTGTGAGGTGATCGGCCCAGGAATCTTATAGATTCCCGGGCCGATCACCCCTGGGTGTTGGCCCACTTTAATATGCTGAGCTTATTTAGTTTTTTTTCTTTATGTTAGCTAATGTGTGTTTTATGGAAACAGTTGCTAGTATGAGTGAGCTCTCTCATCTCAGCAGCGACCATAGCAGCAATGTTCTGTTTGCACAGGAATCACTTTCCTCTTCTTAGGCCCTTATTTATGATGGAATAGCGACAGGTAGCGACAGGTAGCGACTGGTGAGCGGCCGGTAATGACGGGCCCCGCCACGAGAACGCCGGCTCCTCACCACAATCACACATTTATCAAGCCAATCCTGCTTAGCGACTGAGATAGCGCCATATAGTGACTCATTCATCATTATTCCAGCCTCAGCCCACAGCGCCAGCGTCCGACCTTGAACAGCGACAGGTATGACCTCTCGCTACCTGGCGCTCTCCAATGCATTTCAATGGAACAATCTTTAAATATTAATAATTAATTGTTATTATTTTTATTTTTTTTTTTTAAATGTGAAAAATTCTGTGACCACTTCTGCCATTTTAGATAATTTTAGATAAAAAAAAAAATTGTACAGAATTGATATTACAGGTCTGATATTAATGTATTCATATTACTAAATTATTTTAAAAACTTGTTTTTTTTGGTTTCCAAAAATATGGTGGTTTGGTGGTTAAAAAACTACTTTTAACCCATCGCCGCCAGCGCTCTGGGGTTTAAACATGCATTTTACAGCGCGAGAATTTTTTGAGCGTGATTTTTTAATGAATATGGTGGGAGCCGGTCGCTAGGGCCAGTCGCTATCATGCGCTCCCATACAGCGCGGAACCTGTCAAATAGCGACTCCTCACCCAATATTCAACATTACGGCAAACCGACTGAGTCGCTATCAACTACCGAACAACGGCCAAGCACAGCGACTACTAGCGGGCGCTCTGAAAATGCCGCTACAGTCGCTCAACTGTCGCTACCTGCCGCTATTAATGAATCGGCCTCCCCGTGTACAGACTCTGTGTACAGTGGCCCATAGAAACAGATTGCAGGTAGTGAAAACTGCTTCCATACAACACATTTGCTAACATAAGTAAAAATAAAATAAGACTCAATTCAGCACCTTGAGTAATCATTCTGGCACTTTCAAAAATGCCATCAAAAGTGGACTTACCCTTTAATGATTTACACTGGCATAACATTGTAAGTTGATTGAAATGTTGTTGTTTTGATCACGGTTCCTGAGATGATTGATACTGAATATTGCACTCGCTGTTTTCTTTTGGATTATATTTTTGTATCACTCTATTTCTCCTAATTAAAAAAGTACATAAAATAATAAACAGGAATTCTGCATTTGCATATTGTATTATTGTTATTAATGTTTATTCTACAAAAAAGCTACATAGAGCTCTATATAGAGCCCCATTATCTTCCGTGGCACTGTGCAATGCTGAAATAACAGACAGGGTAGGACAAATATACTTCTAATACATGGAGGCTGATTCACTACTAGCGCCAGATATTGTCAGATGAGCGTCTGTATAGCGGCACTTGCGACGCTGTGTGATTAAAGTCTGTTTTAACACTGTGACAATGACACTTTAGTGCCAGACCTGTAAATACAATTCTGCATAAAAATATAAGAAGTCCAAAAAATGTATAAAAATGTTTGTTTGCAGTCAGGAGAGGTCATACAATGATTTAAGCAAAAAAAAAAAAAACACGCTATTTATACACAACCAAATAAAAGCCCATTGATATGTATGGGAGAGCGACACTGAGCGAAAGGTAACATGGTGCTCTTGAACTTAGAGCACCAGCGCTATACGCTGAGCCGCCTGTAGTAATACATGTGACGCTACATAGCACCAGATTCGCTTTCTTAAATGTGGTTTCCCGTACAGCAGCCAGCGTTCACCCAACGCTACCTGCCACTATGAAGCACTACCTGGCGCTATCCATTCTTAAATAACCCCATAGTTGATAATGGAGTACAGTAGGGGTGAGGACCCTACCCTTATGAGCTTACAATCTAAAAGGCAAATATATAACTAGTATGTTGAATGTGGAAATATGTAACCCTGCTTCCCTTACTTTGTTCTTGTCTTGTACTGTTTACATGTTGCAAAATTAAATAAAGAATTAAAAAAATAAATTAAATAAAATAAAAGTCAAATATATTGCAATGTTGCTGGCAAACATCGGCATCAAAGTGACTGTTGGCCCATCAGAATTTGTAATAATAATATTATTATTATTAATAGTAGTATGAATAATTATTGATTTCATTCTGAACTAATAATGATTCCAGACTTGTACCCATCCAGTATATAAGAGCACTTCTGTAGTATGCTATAATAAGTATTAGTCACTTAATACAGCCTTGCTTCAAACTAGCTCGAGCAAGTCATACAATGAACATTAACCTGGTTTGCTTGCCAAGACAGTGCAAGGAAAAAAACCTTCACAGAATAATTTCCAAACATTAAAATGACTCCATTGTCATTATAGCTGAGAGATTGAATTCGCCTCATCAAAGCGGAGTATGACAGGTGACTCAATAGGATGGTGCCAAGCGGAGAGGCAAGAAGATTAGCAGGGCACTGATATCATTATTTCCGCCTATCACAGATTCGGCAGGGAGGCAATTGTAATTTCTGGGCTTATTAGTCTGCATTCGGAGGAAAAAGACGAGTGATAAACCTCACTCTGACAGCTAGGCATTTGTGCAGCAAGTGCTGTCATAGTGACACTTACCAAATGCCAATGTGGATATGTCCTTATAATCCCTACTAATAGAGGTTAAAGCACAGCACAAAGGCACGCTTATCAACAATCAGGCCACTAATAGCATTTGCATTTTTACAGTTAAATATAATAATTAGACTGTTATTTTTAAGTTGCTGATTAATGTTGCAGTGAACTCATATTTTGTTTCAAGTTTTTATAATAGGAGACCCCCTTGTACATTTGTGTATTGATTACTCTGACATTTAAAGGAGCAGTATCGCAAATTTTTCTTGGTGACTTATATTTAAATGGTACTTTGAATGTAGGTAAGTGTTGGAGTAAGAATTACAAATTTAGAAAAAAATGATGTGTGTGTTGACCAGCTGGAGACATAATAGCTCATGTTTATGTCTTCTGAGTGTCGGAGCCCGACACTCTGGCCTGTTCCATGCTGAGGAGAGGGGTGAAACAATGTATCAAAGTATCAGCTGTTCAGTGCTGGCAGCCGTCCAGCATAAGATAACAACATTGCAACATTGCCTGGCCAGAACTTATATATCTAAAACAGAGAGAAAAGCTCTAGAAGTCATTTAGCTGGTTTTCCCTTCATGTTGGCTCTGCTGCAGAATCTTTCAGTTTACCATTTTCTCTCTCTTTTCTCAACACATTTTTCCATATGATCTTTCTTTCAGCTTTGTGTGTTTTGAGCAAAGCCCAACCCAGGATTTTCACTATCTGGAGTTTTGTTTTGTGCCCCTAGGGGCATCCCGACTTGGGATGCCCTGATATGTGAAATCCCCAAGTTCGCCTGTGAAAACGTACCTTTCCCTGTCCCACAGCGCGGGCTCTCATCCAATCAGCTCTGTTTGCACACAGATGGGGAGCCTGAGCAGTAACCTTCCTGGCCGCCCGGCCTGTCTAAATGACTATCTGCGTGAGCGCGCCAGAAAAATGGGGGGATCTGTGGTTATCCAGGGGTCGTTTCCCACAGTGGGCATCCTGATTTAGAATGCCCAAGGGGGAAGGTCAATGGCCGGGTCTTATAGACTTCAGGGTCGGCCACTCAGGGTTTTGTTCCACTTTAATACCTTTAGATTTTCCTGCACAGTTATTCAAAGAAGAATTTCAGTCATTTTCAGTCAGTTTAGTTTGTATAGATTTTACACATTTGAGTCACCTGGTCTCATAACAAAAGCAGCACCTCACACACACACAGCCGTTACCACTGATTACAGTGTCAGCCTTTGAGGTAAAGTGTTGCTAGGAGACCAGTGGGCTAAATGAAGCAGCACACTAAATACAGCCCAGCAGATCCCCATATTCAGCAAATGGACTGAGCCATTGTCATGGCTATTGTGTGGCTATTTAATTATTTATCTTTTTAATGCAAGTTTCGCGATACTGCTCCTTTAAGGACAGCAAGCTAGATATATAAGACACATTCATATACATATCCAAAGCTGCCTGCTGAAATACTTTCTCTTAATATGGGCTGAAAGAGGGCTGTTATGCATACAGTAACTACATTCATGTTGAAAAAAAAAAACATCAACAGCGTTTCCATGAGGTTTAACCCCTCTTTATTTTGGTCCACTGGATGGTAAAGACTCCGCCCCTTAAAGGGTTTGTCCTGGTTAAGTGTAAAATCATTGTTTGCTTACTTGCTATGCAGAGGATTTATCTAGGTGTGCTGCTAAAATCTGTTGTTGTTGAAATGTAGTCTCTTGACCACCTTTTTTAACATTGACAGGTGGAACTATCTCTGTCCCTCTTGAATCACTGTGTTGTACACAGGGCTGTGGAGTCGGTAAGCCAATGTTCCGTGTACACACCAAGGGAAGATAGCTGGTCCTAGTTTGCGTGTCAATCTTTCCCTGCTTCTTTGTATAGGCGCACCTTCCAGTGCTAAAAGAATACAGTCATGAATAAATAAAATACAGGGGCTGCGCTAAAGAAAAGGGGCTTTATTTCAGCAACAACTGCTTTATTCAACAGCTCACCTAGATGAATCTATTGTATGGCAGGTACGTAAACAATGATTTGGGTCTGTGAAGGCAAAAAATTAATAAATGCGAACTCGCCTTTTGTCTCCAACATATGCTTCCTCCTGGTCTGAAGATCAGAAATGTAGTCGTTTATGAAAAGGGGTCCCCCACCATGTGTACAACCAACTGCACTCCTCTGGCACGCATGGACAATTGTGACTCCCTGGTCAGTCCCAGCTGGGAGCACCACCAGCTCCATTCACACTCAATGAAGGTGTATTCCGAGACACAGGGGTGGGGGCAGTTCTCCCAGATGGCAGTAGACCTGTTTTCAGAGTCAGAGTGGAAAGGAGGGAACATGCCTTACACGCGCCTTACATTGAAATTAATATGGTGAGAGTTTGAGGTCATTGTGATTGACGTAGGGGTGACCGTCAATAGACTCCAAAGGAATTACATTTGGGACCAAAAGGTTAGTACATGCTTTGTTTGTTTTGCCATGGCTGTCCTTCAATACAATAGTAGCCAATTATAGCGGCAATAACAGAAAAAAGCCAGCTCACCAACCTCCTTAAAAGGCCCGGACGGGGAGATCCCAGGCAGTCCTCCTCCAAGAAAGTAAATTGCAGTTTTTTGTCCAGCCTTGAATTAAAATGTAACTTTAAATAAGTCCGATTAAAATAAGTCCATATGTGGAAATAACAAGAGCTGAAATTATGGCAAAAAAGTAACGCCAGACGCCACAAATATGGCCAGGCACCTGTGACAGGTTTCAAGCCTCAATGGCTCTTAGTCATACAAGAGTCTTGAATGACTAAGAGCTCTTGAGGCTTGAAACGCATCACAGGTGCCTGGTCATATTTGTGTTATTTCCACATATGTGCTTATTAAAAGTTACATTTGAATTCAAGGCTGGACAAAAAAACTGCAATTATAGCGGGCAGCCAGAGCAGATCAAAAAAAGTAGCTATAAGATAATGTTAAAGGGATTGTCCAGACTTGGAGGCTGATTCATTAATAGCGCCAGGTAGCGACAGATGAGCGACAGTAGCGTTATTTTCACAGCGCCCGCTAGAATTTGCTGTGCTTGGGCGTTGTTCGGCTGTTGACAGCGACTCAGTCGGTGTGCGGTAATGTTGAATACGGGGTTAGGAGTCGCTGTTTGACAGGTTCCGCGCTGTATGGGAGCGCATGACAGCGAAAGGCCATAGCGAACGGCTCCCAGCATATTCATTAACAAATCACGCTCCAAAAATTCTCGCGCTGTGAAATGCTTGTTTAAACCCCAGAGCGCTGGCGGCGATGGGTTAAAAGTAGTTTTTTAACCCCCAAACAACCATATTTTTAGAAAAAAAAAAACATGTTTTTCAAAACATTTTGTAATATGAATACATTAATATCAGACCTGTAATATCAATTCTGCACAATTTTTTTTTTTTTTTTTTTTTTACCTTAAAAAAAAAATCTAACATTGCAGAAGTGGTCACAAAATTTTTGACATTTAAAAAAAAAACAAAAAAACAAAAAAATTAATAGCAATTAATTATGAATATTTAAAGATTGCTCCATTGAAATGCATTGGAGAGCGCCAGGTAGCGAGAGGTCATACCTGTCGCTGTTCAAGGTCGCTCGCTGGCGCTGTGGGGTGAGGCTGGAATAATGATGAATGATTCGCTATCTGGCGCTATCTCAGTCGCTAAGCAGGATCGGCTTGATAAATGTGTGATTGCGGAGGGGAGCCGGCGTTCTCGTGGCGGTGAGCGTCATTACCGTTCGCTCACCATTCGCTACCTGGCGCTATCCCTTGTTAAATAAGGGCCTAAGTATTAACACAAATCAAGGTTTGCTTGCCTGCCATTCAGAGGACTCATCTTGGTGTGTTGCTAAACAAAGCTGTTGAAACCCAGGCTGGGGATTTTCTTTTTCACTCTGAGAGGTGGACATATTTACACCCACTTGCATCAGACGGGGAGGCCGATTCATTAATAGCGCCAGGTAGCGACAGATGAGCGACTGAAGTATGGCGCTATGAGCGCCGCTAGGGTACGCCGCGGGCGGTAGCGATTCGCTATAGCAGGCCTCCTCAGTCGCTACCTGGCGTTGTTGGGAACAACGCCTACATTGCTGAATATGATGTTGGAGCTCAGCTTTGTAGGCGCTGTCAATTTAACCACGCTATTCAACACAGCGCCTGCGCTTTGCTTTGCTGTGGGCTTGAAATCAAGTACCTTCAGAATTAAACACATTGCAACATGTTTCTTTTGTTTTTATTTATTTTGTTTTGAAAAGTAAAGAAAATTAACTTAAATGTTAAAGCAAAACAAAACGCCTGTCATGCTGCATCTCGGGGTGCCTGAAAAAGATTAAAAAGTGCAGTTAGTATATATATTTAAAGTGGGTTTTTCGCTGTTAAAAAATATTGCATTAATTGGTAACAAACATTTGGGTCCAACTTGCACAACAACCCTAATTGTTATGTTGTTCAGCTTCCACCCCCCCTTATAGTGGTTTTGGTCATCTTACACCCCCCTTATAGTGGTTTTGGTCATCTTACACCCCCCTTATAGTGGTTTGGGTCATCTTACACCCCCCCTTATAGTGGTTTTGGTCATCTTACACCCCCCCTTATAGTGGTTTTGGTCATCTTACACCCCCCTTATAGTGGTTTTGGTCATCTTACACCCCCCTTATAGTGGTTTTGGTCATCTTACACCCCCCCTTATAGTGGTTTTGGTCATCTTACACCCCCCTTATAGTGGTTTGGGTCATCTTACACCCCCCCTTATAGTGGTTTTGGTCATCTTACACCCCCCTTATAGTGGTTTGGGTCATCTTACACCCCCCCTTATAGTGGTTTTGGTCATCTTACACCCCCCTTATAGTGGTTTTGGTCATCTTACACCCCCCCTTATAGTGGTTTTGGTCATCTTACACCCCCCTTATAGTGGTTTGGGTCATCTTACACCCCCCTTATAGTGGTTTGGGTCATCTTACACCCCCCCTTATAGTGGTTTTGGTCATTTTACACCCCCCCTTATAGTGGTTTTGGTCATCTTACACCCCCCTTATAGTGGTTTTGGTAATCTTACACCCCCCTTATAGTGGTTTTGGTCATCTTACACCCCCCCCCTTATAGTGGTTTTGGTCATCTTAAACCCCCTTATAGTGGTTTTGGTCATCTTACACCCCCCTTATAGTGGTTTTGGTCATCTTACACCCCCCTTATAGTGGTTTGGGTCATCTTACACCCCCCTTATAGTGGTTTTGGTCATTTTACACCCCCCCTTATAGTGGTTTTGGTCATCTTACACCCCCCTTATAGTGGTTTTGGTCATCTTACACCCCCCTTATAGTGGTTTTGGTCATCTTACACCCCCCTTATAGTGGTTTTGGTCATCTTACACCCCCCTTATAGTGGTTTGGGTCATCTTACACCCCCCTTATAGTGGTTTTGGTCATCTTACACCCCCCCTTATAGTGGTTTGGGTCATCTTACACCCCCCTTATAGTGGTTTGGGTCATCTTACACCCCCCCTTATAGTGGTTTTGGTCATTTTACACCCCCCCTTATAGTGGTTTTGGTCATCTTACACCCCCCTTATAGTGGTTTTGGTCATCTTACACCCCCCTTATAGTGGTTTTGGTCATCTTACACCCCCCTTATAGTGGTTTTGGTCATCTTACACCCCCCTTATAGTGGTTTGGGTCATCTTACACCCCCCTTATAGTGGTTTTGGTCATCTTACACCCCCCCTTATAGTGGTTTGGGTCATCTTACACCCCCCTTATAGTGGTTTGGGTCATCTTACACCCCCCTTATAGTGGTTTTGGTCATCTTACACCCCCCCTTATAGTGGTTTGGGTCATCTTACACCCCCCTTAGAGTGGTTTTGGTCATCTTACACCCCCCCCTTATAGTGGTTTTGGTCATCTTACACCCCCCCTTAGAGTGGTTGCCAAATTATGATGGGAGGTCAAATAAATTTTCCCTGTAGTGCAGTACTTGGATTAGAGTGAAGGGTAGTTAGCTTACCGCAAAAAAGGAAGTGATCATCCTTTCCAGGCTCATCGCCAGTCTGGGTGTCCTCACTTCTTTCTGCGGGAAAGTTGGGGATTTCGGGCACCAGTGCTGTCTCTTCAGGGGATTGAATTCTGTGGCATATACATATATTGTGGGGCACACAGCAGGCGAGGATAATCTTGGAGACCTTCTGTGGACTGTACAGCATCTCTCCTCCTGGGCGTGCCAAACATAGAAAGCGTGCTTTCAGCAGGCCGATGGTTCTTTCCACAATGCTTCGGGTCTTGCGGTGTGCTGCATTGTAGCGTTCATGGGCAGAGGTCTGTGGGCTCCTGACCGGAGTCAGCACCCACGTTCTCTGCCCATATCCCTTATCCGCTGTGGAAAAAACACAAGGAGAGAGACAGCAATTAGTACTAGTACATGTTTTTGTTTTTATTTTTACTAATTTGGCTTACTAGGCCACATATTTTAGGCCAAATACTTTGACATGGTTAATTATTTACCCAGTAGCCAGCCAGCTGGCATTTCGTTGTTCTCAAACTTCCGGCACAGGACTGTCCGCTGCAAGACGTAAGAATCGTGGCATGAGCCGGGGAACCCCGATCTCACCGCCCGCAGCTTCATTTCGTGGTCACAGACCACCATGATGTTTAATGAATGAAATTGTTTCCTGTTTCGGTAATACAGCTCCTGTGCACGGGGAGGGCGGAAAGGGATATGTGTACCATCAACGCACCCTAGCACATTCGGGATCCCTCCCATCAGATAGAAAGCATGTTTTATTTTGGCAACCTCCTCCTCATCCTCAGGAAACTTGATGTAAATTGGGATCAAATCACAAATCGCCAGAACTACCTGGATTAATATGCGGCTCATAGTAGCCTGGCTGATCCCGCTGAGGAGGGCAGAGGTTGCCTGGAAGGTCCCTCGTGCCAAAATATTCAGAGTGGCACACAGGCGTACTATGCCTGGAATGGATTGAGTGCGTTTGGTGGATGGCTCGATTTTGTGCTTAATCTGATCATATAGGGACTGTAGTGCAGCACGATTCAGACGGAAGCGGCTCCTGATCTGCTCGTCACTTAAGTCCCATACTGAAAGGCGGATTCCAAAGGAGCGGGGTGCCCTAAGCCTCACAACACCCCGCTCCCTGTCCTCCTGCTCTTCCAGCATACGCATACATCCATCCACCCAGACACCATACATCACCCTCTTATCCATCACACACACACTCAACAGATATACAAAATCAAACAAACAAAAACAAAAACCACAAACACACCACACACACAAACAATCACACTCCTCACACACTCACTACAATGCAGCTCACCACAAAACCAGAAGTATAGTGGTCCAAACCACCAGCCTGCTGAAAAACAGCTTTCTAAGTTAGGCACAACCAAGAGGGGAGTTGCTGCACAGCCCACAAAAGGCCCCAAAATCAAGCCTCACTTGCTGTATGCTCCACAATATTTGCATATGCCAACAAAATCAATCTCCTAAAGAAACAGCACTGATGTCAGAAATCACCCAACAAGCCACAGAGAGTGAGGACCAAACCCAGACAAACACTCAAATGAGCTAAGGGAAACAAGCACCACACCACAGCCTTTGCCACAGTGTAACAATACCAGAAGCTTGCAAAATCTTTCCATTTATACTTCACTTTCAAAAAGGACAGGTCCGCTTTGCCGCCTTTTGCGTTGCTCTGCTATTTCCGGGCGCCAATTAGCTGACCCAGGTGTGCGTGAAACGGAGTGCGCACGCGCACGCTAGTAGCGCTACTAGCGTACGTGAGCCGAAACTTGCGTGCATTAACGGACATGGCAGAAAATTCTGTGGTGGGCCAATGAAAGGTAAGCTGCTGTTTATTTAAATAGCCGTTAGGATAGCCACATGTCACAAGTGTTTAATATACATGAGTACATTGTTGTATTTGGTTGTGTGTTGTTTGGTTAATGAGGTCTGTAATTAGTTAATTGGCTAACACACATGCTTCAGTCAGTGCAGTGGAGGTGTGGCTACAAGCACCTGGCCAGTATGTGTGAATCTATTAAGTGGACTGGTTTGTGATTGGCTGTTAGAGCACATAAAACCTGGCCAACCCAAAGAGAGTGCGATGCCATTCTGTAGTCTGCATGCGTGCTTGTTGGTTGTGTATTGGTGTGTGTGTGCAGCTACAGGATGGAGCCAAATTCAGGACATCTGCCGGCCACAGCAGGCCCAAGTAGGAGTGTGGTGGGTGCTGTGCGCAGACCTCCCTTAAGGAAAAGGGCCCAGCCTGAAGGTGGTGCAGCACCCCAGGCTAAGCGCCCAGGTGCCAAGAGGGAGCCTGAATTTAATTTGGCGGAGAATAATCATCTTGTGCGCCTTACCCTTGCTAAATGGGAGCTGATATTTGGCTCCCAAAGCAAGTCAATAGGCAAACAAGAAAGAAGCAAACTGTGGGATGCCATTGGTGTTGAGCTTAGTAGCACTGCTCAACACCCACGTAGTGGCCCATCCTGCAGGAAACGCTTCTACACTTTGAGAGGGGCCCTTATCAAAAAGATGAATCACGATCTTGATGTGGACAGTGGGACCATCCAGGCTCCAAAGAGTACCTACAGGCCGTATGAGGAGATGCTGAAGGCCAAAATTCCACTTGCTCGGCTGCAGGGTGTGGATCCTGGGGATGACACCACAGGTTGGACTGAAGGTACATATTTTCTGCATTTTTTTTGCAGCTAATGTTAATGTATGTGATTTGCTTTTTCTCTTTCTGGCCAACTAACAGTAGGACCTGTGAAGTAGTACATTATACCTCATAAATGTTTTTCTTTCCTGTCTGTTGCTTTCTGCATAGGTGCACATGGTGCTGTCCAGGATTTGGCTGAGGACACACCAACTCCTGCCCTTCAACCAACCTCAAGCCTAACCCAGTCTGCCATTGAAGGTATTTAACACTAATTTAGGTGCTGGTTGTTTGGGGACCAAATGGGTGTGGGAGCACCTCAAACAATAGAGTGGGGCACTGTTGAGGATTAATAATATGGACCTGCGGCCTAATTTCACGGCCACTTTAACCCTCACAGCAACTAACTAACAAGGCCCTAACATGTGTAGCTATGTGGGAAGCCAGATATGTGTGGCCATATATCTGCATATACATGTGGAAGCCACACTGGCCTTGTTTAGTGAATATTATTGAATGAGCTGCTCACACACACCTAAATGCATGTTTTATTTTGTGCGGCACATTACCAATGGCTAAATGTTTGCTTTGTTTTTGCCTAGCTACCCCGCCATTGGCACCAGCATCTCCTCAGGAGCCAAGGTACTCTTTGGATGTCGGTAAGTGCATGTGTGAACCTTGCTTTAGCCGCTTTAACACAAGTGCATGTCTATCATTCCTCTTTTTGATTTGTAGGCCAAGTGACTGGTTCATCTTTGGACCCCAGTTCCGATGTTGAAGGTCAACAGGACCCTGTTGGTGTGTATTGCAATAAATAATGTATCCTTTATGCTGTTTATGTTACACTGGTTCAATTGGGTTAGTCTAATAATCTACATGTTTGCTCTGTCAACTTGAAGATGCCTATTTTGATTGCTTTTTCCATCCCAGGGTCAGTCTAATAGTTTTTGGAGTGATTGCAATGCATTTTTTGTGTATATTTAAAGACAAACATTCACCCAAGTAGTTGGAGGAATATTTAGAGACATTAATTGTGTCTTTTAGTTGGCCAGAATATCGGAAGTGGCTGTCCGGAAAGGGCCGTTCACGTTGAGGCTGCCAGAGATGAGGGTAAGTTGTTGTGGCTTGATGATCTAGTATGTATTTTTGCTCTACTTTTGTGGCACTTTATTCAGCCAACTTGTGTTTAAACATGTATTTTCCAGGGCAAAGCTCGAGTGAGGTCCCCACTCCAGACATCTGGGAGATTGCGGGTATGTGTAATTTTAGCAATGTGTCTGATCTTATTTGGCCCAATTATTGCCTCATATTCCTCTAACATACATGTTAGCAATCTGAGTTTCTAATATACCTTTTGGCTAGTGTGTAATCTTGCACTTTGTGGAGGTATGGGCTCGAAAGGCTATCCATGTTACATTTGAGTTTTGTCCACTGACCTACTAACCTGACTTTCCTGTTTAGCATATGCCAACTTGCCGGAGCTCTCGGATGTGGATTTGCCCCTCTCTGGCAGCGATACCCCGCTCCTACCTGTGCCGGACGACACGGAGGTAATATGGCTGATAACCATACTGCCATGTTCGTGGGTAGGCGATGAACCAACATGTCACATTTCCTTTCTTGGTCGTTTTTGCAGGAGGCGGGACCAGAACCCCAAGCTGGGACCTCTTCCCAAGTGCCATGCGGCCAAGCTTCAGAGGCTCAAACAAGGGTAAGTTGTATTGTTACAGTTTGGGCAAATGATTTGGAGGGGCATAGCTGCATTGGTTCTGTTTGACTAAAATGTGGTTTTCTATTTTGTTACCCTCAAACCAGAGCAAGAGGAGGTGTGGCACCAACCAGTCAGGATTTTTATGAGCTAGGGGTCCGGATGCTGGAAGACTACAGTCGCCAACAGCCGCGTGATGGAACTAATGAGCGCATTGCGGCATTGGAACATCAGGTGCTGATGTGTCAGCAACAAAATGAGGCCCAGCAGCGCCAGATCGACCAGTTGCTCCAAAACCAACAACATAACCAGGAACTTGGTCGCCTCGGCAATCTAATGGAGCAATCTCTCCAGCGACAGGAAGAATGTCTCCAGCGCCAGGACCAAAGTTTGTTGTTGATACAACAGCTCATACAACAGCAGTCTATTTTTTTTACTGCACTGTTGTCCCCCAACACCGCCCCTAGCAATGACTCCCAACCTCCCCGGCCACCCAGCCAAGAATATTAATTTGTTTGTGGTTCTATTTTTTTTGTGTAAATAGATTTGATTAACCCACCTCTAAATTTTGTTTTTCCTAAGACATAGCTAAGAACACAGTCAGGGATGAGTATCTTGATCTACAAATGTAAATGTAGTCCAAAATGTATGCCACACATTTGTGACCATAGCTTACTATGGTTTACACATTAAATGGCTACAAAGGTATGGCAACATTTACACACAAATGGGTTTGTAGACACTTAAACTATGCTTGACAAGGCACAACACACTGTAATTAGCAAAATATAAAAATTTTAATTCTAAAGGTGGGCAACAGGCCCATCATTTGCCCACAAAGGGCCTAAAACAAGGGGCCATGGGCGCACGCGCAGCCCATTAGGAAACAGAGAGCGCAGGCGCACACACATCTAGAGGGGCACGCAGGAGGCTGCGGCGGTGGCTTCTGCCAACCACAATGAGGTAAGGAGTTTGTGGGCTTTTTTTGGGGGGGGGCCCTGGGTGAGGGAGGTGATTGTGCATGGAAGCTTAGAGATTCCAAGCACAATCAACAATGGGTGTTGGTCCACTTTAAGGAATGTCATAACATATGGAATGAGGGATAACAACAAACACTTACCATGACTATGCCCGTGGAGAAGGCGTTGCCAAAAGGCCATGGAGAGGAATGGCAAGGGCTAAGTACAAATGGCCATATGTAACCTGTCACAGACTAACACTGACTAAATGTGCACTCACCAGGTGATGATCCGCCACTTGAAGCCCAGGGAGGGCTCTGAGGAGGAGGCGGGGAGCCTCGGCTCCTCACACTCTGCTCCGAAGACCCCCCAGCGAAAGGGCCACCCTCCTCCCTCTCACTCCCTGCTCCTTCAGGGAGTGTGGGAGAGTCCACATCTTCCACCCCACTTGGACTCCCCACTTGAGAGTGGCCCCTTGGCTGGTGAGACTCCTCAGAGTCAGAGTGTGAGGAGCTGAGGCTTGATCCTGCCAGCCCCCCAGCAGCACACTCCTCTGGGGCGTCATCCCCTTCCTCCCCTGGGTCCTCTAAATAGGAGCCGCGAGAGGGGCCCTCCCCCGATGACTCCCCCGAGTCCGCCTGCCTGGTTCGGGGGAGGACTCCCTTCCCACGTTTCCCCAGGGGAGGACGCTTATCTGTGTTGAGGGGGTGAATGAAAATAATTAATATTAATACCCCAAATGGACACAGCTTAGCAGATTATTTAAACAAAAGTATAAACATAGCATAAGCTTAAACTTACCTGATGCGTAGGCATCATATAGGCGGTACACGCCTTCAGGGTCCCGGCGCTTGAAGTCCGACCACTTTTGTTGTATTGCTCGGACGGAGAGCTGGGTGTTGAAGCGCCGGGACACTGTGGCCTTCACCTCCATGGCTATTCGTTTTTTTCCCCCACGGGCATAGTCATACTGCTTGATGCAGAAATCCTATGAGAAATGAAAAACAAACACAAATCAATACATGACATCAGAACAATGGCATAAACAGTTATACTGAGACCAGAGTAAAGTGGACCCACACCCCGGATTTTGACTATTCCGGGTTTGGGTCCACTTTGGTGGGGCACACCAATCGGGGGTGGTCCGCTGTCTGAAACCCCCTTGGAAGGCCAGAAATACACCACTGACCACGCTCCCACGTGACTGCGCCAGGCTAGCACAGCGCTCTGCGCCGCTGTGGTATGCGCGTCCAAGGCCGCTTGGACGTGCATACCAGCTCAGCTGCCTCTGAGCGCTGAAGGACGCGTGTGGCGTTTGACTCTAACAGGGAGGGCGCCTGCGCAGGCCATTAACAAATGTCTGGTGCAGGGGCCCACCCTGCTAGAGGGAAGCGCAAGACGCATCCGCAGCTCACGCATGCACAGATGGGACGGGGCTGAGGTAAGGTTTATGGGCCTCCAGGGGGGTTCATCCCCGCAGGACATCCAGATTGGGGATGCCCCGCGGGGAGTGATCAGATTGGTCCTGAAAACTAATAGATTTCAGGGCCAATACCCCCTGTGTGTTGGTCCACTTTAAACATAAAATGCAAGAAAAACATACTCACTTTGACCACCTGGCCATTTACGCGGCTATCCACACGCATTCTTTTTTTTTTTGCTTGCCCAGGAGGGGAAGGGGTGGGAGGCGTGTTAGGTGGGGGAGGTGAGGTAGGTGGGGGAGGTGGGGGAGGGGTGGTGGGGTCAGATTCAGAGGAGGAGCTGGGGAGGCGCTGAATCCGTCTCCTGGGCAGCATGGTGGAAACGCTAAGGAGGAAACAGGAACCGGATATGACCAAAGCGACAGGGACCAAAAAAAAAACGCTCCGCGCACCAGGAACAAGCTAATATCAGCTATGTGCAAGCTAAGTGGCGGAAAAAGTAAATTGACAAGCTATTGGCCTAAGCGCTAGTCATTTTTAGCTTTAGGTGGCTTTGAAACGCAAAGGAGGAAACCGGAACCGGATATGACCAAAGCAACTGTGAAATAAATTTTAAACAACAAGCTCCGCGCACCAGGAACAAGCTAATATCAGCTATGTGCAAGCTAAGTGGCGGAAAAAGTAAATTGACACATTACAACAAGCTATTGGCCTAATCGCTAGTCATTTTTAGCTTTAGGTGGTTTTGAAACGCAAAGGAGGAAACCGGAACCGGATATGACCAAAGCAACTGTGAAATAAATTTTAAAAAACAAGCTCCGCGCACCAGGAACAAGCTAATATCAGCTATGTGCAAGCTAAGTGGCGGAAAAAGTAAATTGACGCATTACAACAAGCTATTGGCAAAGACGCCATTAATTATTAGCTTGATTTAGCAGGGGGTTCAAGATCCTGTAATGCATAGGTCCTTGAAAACCAAAAAGCTTGGTGCTTAAAAATACAAATCTTATTCCTTCATAAAATAATCACACAATAAAACTATCCAACTACATGATAATGTGGCACACAGGAGAATGCATAACGGGTTGTTATGAGCTTGTACGCCTGAATAAATCCTGCAGAATGTGGACATGCACACTCAAAACTACAGTGTATTCATTAAGAACGACTGGGGTCGCGGGAAGTGAATTCCTTGAAAATGGCAGAAGGGCACATGTATGAACAGCACAGCGCAGCACAGCGCAGCACAGCGACGCTCGCGCCGCCACATAGCGAATCAAAACAGCGACTGCACAAACTCTGACCACCACAGATTCATCAAGGACAGGGCTGCCGAATAGCTTGGGCGCTGACAATTTCGATGAGCGAACGTGAGCGCCAAACATCACTGACTAAAAAGTAGCTTTACAAGCCCCGTGTGTTGTGAAAACAAGCGATTTTGAGCCCAATGAGTTTTGTGGGAGGAGATGCATTTTAGATGTCACTCACAACATTACAGTGTAAAAATTACAACTTTCATCTAAAAAAGAAAAATAACAAGACAGATTAATAAAACATATCCCAATAAACATGTGTTGAATTTTGTGCCAAAGACAAGAACACAAAAACCACTTAAAACAATCATTGCAGCGTCTGCCATTGAAATGTATGGGAGAGCGGCAGGTAGCGCCAGGTCATACCTGTCGCTATGATGGGATTAGCAGCGGCGCTGTTCGTTGCAGTCGGCTACATGATGAATCCCGCCCTAGCCGTCGCTCTCGCCGGCGCTAGCCTCATTTAGCTTGATAAATGCGTCATTGTGGCCGACGACGGGCGTACTTGAGTCGGTAGCCGCCGTTAGCTGGCGGGACCTGGCGCTCGTCAGACACTACCTGGCGCTATCGCTTGATGAATAAGGGCCTAAGTGGGAAATACCATGGCCTATGCCTGCAGAACAGATCTGGATTATTTATCTACTTTTCTGTCTCTTCAGTGCTTTTGAGCTTGATCAGTAGCAGATATATATATATATATATATATATATATATATATATATAAATATATATATATATATATATATATATATATATATTCATGTGCTGGTGAGTGCGTGACAGAGACAGATACACAGATACGCAGAAACATGGTACATCCCCTGGTTTTACAGAATTTTTTGGGTTGATCCCAGATTTTCTCACACAGAGACAGGACATTTCAGCCATGTGCAGAACATCCTGAATTATCACAACTGACCATACCTTCCAACTTTTCAGGGTAGGAAAGAGGGACAATTGTTAAGCCACGCCCCCTAATTGATTAATGAAATAGGTTGTAACAGCTACAACAATAAAACACTTTGAATAGGCAAATTAATAATTTATTGATGCAGATCTGCATGTTATACCTCAAAGAAGGACAGAGAAGAACAACGAGCGACAGAGAGACATGGACTCAAAAGAGGGACAGTCCCTCCAAATCAGAGACAGTTGGGAGGTATGCAGTTCTGTTCTGAAATATCAGGCTGGTCAGCATAACTTGTCTCTCTTAATATTATAAATTTCGAATATTTAAAATATGTATGTTGCATTTTTTTTTTTTTTTTTTTGCATTGTTGCATTTTTCGGTTACATTTTAAATTTCTACTTCCTCACTGGGTAGAGCATTCCAAAGCTTGATTACCCCTTCTCCTCTTACAGTAAAGCCCCCTCCCTCATGCTGAAAGCAGGTGGAAGAAGGTGCTCTGGTCAGGTGAAACCAGCGTTGATCTTTTTGGCCAGGCGGCACTGTGGAGGAAAGCTAACACTATACACCACTCTGAACTCACCATTCCCACTCCACTGGTGGTGGCAGCATCATGGTGTTGGAGGCTTTTCTTCAGCAGGGACTGGGAAGCTTGTCAGAGTTGATGGGAAGACGGACGGAACTAAATACAGGGCAATCCTGGAGGAAAACATGTTAGTGGCTGCAAGAGGCTTGGGGCGTAGGTTCGCCTTCAAGCAGGACAACAACCTTAAACATTCAGTGAAAGTCACAATGGAATGGTCTAAATGGAAACATATTCATGTGTTGGATGGGCCAGTCAAAGTCCTGACCTAAATCCTATTGAGAATCTGTGGAATGACTTGAACATTGCTGTTCCTAAATGCTCTCCGTCCAAAGAAGAATGGGCAAACATTTCAGCCTCTACATGTGCAAAGCTGGTGGAGACATATTCCAACCAACTGTAATTACAGCTAAAGGTGGTCCTAAAAAGTATTGACTCAGGCGGGCTGAATACAAATGCACGTCACACTTTTTTGTTTGAAAACATTTGGAAAAGCATGTATTATTTTACACTTACACTTAATTGGTTTTGTTTATCAAATAAAATTTATGTTTCTGGCTGTAAGATTTAAAAAATATGCAAAACCTCAAGTTAAATGAATACATTTTTATGGCACGATTAGAGGCTGATTCACTACTAGCGGCACGTATTGCCAGATGAGCATCTGTATAGCGGCGCTTAGAGCGACCAGTGCGTCCCGCACTCGGCGCTCAACTCCATATTTAACAGGAAACTACACACACACAGCATCGGGGCTCTAAATCTGGTCGCTGTAGCATAGAGCGCCAAACGCTGTGTGATTAAAGTCTGTTTTTGAACACATATACACCTGTATCAAAGCGAAAACACATGGAATGACATTGTTTTAACACTGGGGCAATAACACTTTAGTGCCAGACCTGTAAATACAATTCTGCATAAAAATATAAAAAGTCCAAAAAAATTATAAAAGTGTTTGTTTGCAGCCAGGAGAGGTCACACCATGATTTGGGGGAAAAAAAGGTTAATTGCCCAAAACGCTATTTAAACATAAACAGATGAAAGCCCATTGAAATGTATCGGAGAGCGACACTGAGCGAAAGGTAATACATGGCGCTGCTGAACCTAGAGCTCCTGGCACTATACGCTGAGCCGCCTGTAATAATACATGTGATGCTACATGGTGCTGTTAGAGGCTCTCACCAGATTAGCTTTCAGAAATGTGGTTTTGCGTACAGCGCTCAGCTTTCACCAGATGCTATCCGCCGCTGCTAGGAAGCACTACCTGGCACTATCCTTTCTTAAACAACCCCCTTAGTATCTTTTTACTTTTTCCCAGACAAATCTTTTAAATAACTAATAAATGTACCTTCATGTAACGTTTAAATTACAGTTTCGGATCAAAATGGTCACTGTAATTACTGAAGTTGAATTTCAAGAGTTTATTGCCTATGCTCTATAATAGGTGGTGCCACACATATTGCTTGAGTGCTTGTGATCTAATATGGGACAACTATCCAGTATTTAAACCGGACCAACAGCCTGGCACAGTTGGAAAAGAAAGGTAGCAGCCATTTTGGAGCTTCCTCTCCCAACTGATATACCTGAAATGCACAGTAACAGGAAGACCAGTACAACTTCCTGTTTGCAGGTGGCCTGCAAGCCCATGAGCGGCCATCTTGTTTTTAAAATTTATCCCAGTAGTGGTTAGAAAAGGGTTAATTATTTTTTACATGCAATAATCTAAATTGCCCTGAGAGGGATGTATGAGGACTATTTGTTGTGTTGGTCTGATTTAATTCATTTTTGACTGTTGGTCCTCTTTAAGATATTTAGACATGCTAGATGGCAAACAAAAGGGGGCTCTTATACATCTATAATAAATATAAAAGTTAAACAATTTTGAATATCCCAGGATTTGATTTGTACCCTGGGGGCATTCTGAATTGAGATGCGGCCTCTCTCGCTCCCCATTGTAAACGATCAGAGCCATTTGCCAAATTACATAGGTGCATGCGCCAATGGACTGGGGAAAAGGTAAGCTTTGCTGGCAATCCCAATTCAACTGGCCACCCTGGGTTTTGTTCCACTTTAATATAGATTTTATTGGAGGGAAGAGAAAACAAATGGCGACAGGATGTTTGTGCCTGATTGGGGATGACCCCCCCTGCACATAGCCAGTGCACAATGCAAGACCCCAGGACCTCACCTACTCTGGGGTTCAATCCACGTGACCACCGGTAGCCAATTGCAATCCCCAGCAAGGCCATAGCAATTGGCTGCCAGCTTTGGACCATCTGCTGGTGGATCCAGTCCCACAAGGGTAAAGCTGATCATTTTCTCAGAGGGACAAATTTGGGACCCTTAAATTGTAACAGCTTGACAAAACACTAGAGACATTTTTAAAAGCGACTGGTTTGAGTGCTGTGGCCCCTTTAAGACTTTTGTATTCTAATTGCCCTGCTAATGTGCACCTCCCTGGTTAGTTATAAAATGGTCTGAGCGGCTGCCACCCCCCTTTTGTTTCTTTTGAATTTGTGCAAGCACATGGAGTGTGGGGTCTAGGGGCTGTATTGCAAGGTCTTTGACCCTTCCACCCCATGGCTTGCACTTGAGGTTTAGGGCAACCTCAGGTAAGCCTGCTCCCAATTTATCTATTGCATTGTATGTCCCAAATGGGGCTCTTAGAGACTAGAATTAGTACTAGAGTTAGGACTGCACCTCACAGGGGCACCTTGGCGCTGGTGGTGCAGCTTAAGCATACCTCTGCAGATGTGTGTGACCGAGCCCCCTGTTTTTAACCAAGTTTAGAGACAGATTGTAGGCTGGTCAGCAAGCTAACTGGTTTGAGTGCTGTGGCCCCTTTAAGACTATTGTATTATGTGTGACCAATGTTGATGCTATGGCAAATTAACCTAGAGATTTGTAAAGCTGACACAATTAAAGCATCCCAAATTTGCCCCATGGGTTACATTTTGAGGGTCCTGGTTTTGGCTATGCGCGGGGACCTCACCAACTGGGTGACCACTTTACACCATACATGCCCCTAGATAAGTTAAACTATTATATTAGCTATTTTTGAATTGGTTGTAACATGGTATGTGGTGTTTGAATTGGTTGTAACATGGTATGTGGTGTTTGTGTATAGATATTTTCAATAAAGTTTGATGTATATTACTTTGTAGTCCACCATATTTGTGGGTGACAACTGTTAGCTTTTAGTCTTTTTAAAGGGGATGTCTACAGAACTCAGAAACACAGTATTTCAGCTGTGCCTCACAACCTCCCTTTTCCTATTGGTAATGCCTCGAGCTATGCAACTGAACATCCTGCTTGCTTTCCCTACTGACTGGCTAAACTGGCTACTAATCTTGCAGCTTTCAGTAATCATGATCCCTAAATCTTTCCCTTTCCACACACACAATACAATCTATTTGATAATCAGAGATAGGATTCCTTCTACCCAAGTATATTATTTTACATTTAGAGGCATTGACTTTGAACAGGTAAAGCCAAATTATTCTCAATGTGGCAGACACCTCCAGGAATTTCCAGCCTATAATATACCTTTGGTAAACAGGCACACTTTACCCACCAAGCCTTCTCCTATGTCACCAGGACAAATCCTTTTGGTTCTTCAGAGTTCACATCACTAACAACAACTATATATATATATATATATATATATATATATATATTTATATATTTATTTATATATTTCTCAATGAGTTTAGGCAGCGCTACGGCATTTTACCGAGCTCTGTTTGGTAGACTCAGAATATCTGCTGGGCTTATCATCCAAAAGGGATTTTTATTTTTGGTTATTGGAATTTTCTCGTAGTCATACTATGTGCAGTAACTTTCAGCCTAGCCTTATACAGCCATAGCCTTCTACGTATCATGATGCGTTTTGTAAGAAAGAGATTATAAAACAGACAAAAATGGAGACGGGATGTAAGGGGGAAAAAACAGTCCATTCCATGCTTATTAATATATGCATAAAGGATATTTGATGCCATATTTTAGGTGGAACTGAGCCTGCTCAATATTGCCAATGGACTATTTAGCTGGCTTAGAGAGTGTTAAGAATAAAATATTATAAGAGTTGAAGAGAATAAGAAAGAAAAAGGAGGGAAAAGGGAAGGGTGGAGTGAAGCGGGGTTCTCCTAACAAATATCTCTCAACTCTTACACACTTCTGGAATCTATGTCAGGGTGAGCATGCTGCAGTCAGGGGTCCCACACTTTGAGGAGTGTAAAGTGCTTATCACAGAAGATGGCCGCAAGCTTTTCATTAATTAAAAATCCTTTAATCCTTGTGTGGAGTCATAGAATTTGTCAGAAAAACTTCTCCATGAGCCAGCGATTGTTTGCTGTGCAACTAAGAGAAGGAAGATTGTAAGTAAGTTTGTGTTGTCCAAGAGTGAATCCCTCAATGCCCTGAAATAGAATAAAGGACCATGGATCACAGGTAATGCTTGTGTTGGAAAGTGTGTGTGAGAGAGAGAAGACCACCTACTCTGGGCCAGAACCTGACCACCTGTATCCAGGCCTATGTACCAGATTTCCCTCCACACCGCAGACTCGAAAGCATCTGTCGGAGTTAGATGAATCAGCTTTTGCTTTTCTAAATCAATGTATTAGTACTTTGTATGCAGTCTACAAGGTGCATACAAAAAGAACCATAGTCTCTCTTTACTATGCAGCAGTGGGGCAGAGTGACCAGGGCTGCCTGCCCAGGAACTCAACTATATTGGGTCCTCTTCTGTGGCTGCCGTGCAGCAGCCTATCAGCCTGAGCAGAGTATCAGCTGGTCATTTATGGCCATAGTTCCTCTTTAATAGAGCAGTGTAAAATGGTGCGCCAGATTTGAACCTACTCCTCTTTTTTAACCTCATTCAGGTCAACTTACCACTTGCTAACATAAGAATATTTTGTGCTATTTACAGTGACCAGTATCAATTTTTTATAATCCAAAGAGGATACCAGGCAGTGTCCAAACACATACAACATGAAAAGTTATAACCTAAGTATAAGAATCAGATATGGTGTCCTCGCTGCTCTATCTGAGAGGCTTGATTTTTTTCCACACGTTCCATGGCCCAATACAGCAGGCCACTTCCTCAAGATGCAGAGAACTTTCCATTGCAGCCACTATTTAAACCCCCCCCACAGCCAATGCCAGCCCTGAGTCCTCGCACCTGCCCCAATGTGTGCGACGGCCCTGGCTGGATGTCGCCCACACGTGCAGGGGTCGTGTCAGCGAGTCCCTTCCAATAGTGGTGCTCTCCTTCCTGCTGCCCTTCCTGAGAACAGCCCCCCAAATTGACCAGCCACCCGCATCACACAGCAACGCTGTAAACCACTAGGTAAGGGGGTCATGATGGGGGGGGCAATGTGCACCCTCCATTGCAAAGCTCTTCCTGGGGTGGTGGGAGAGGGAAGTTGTCTCTGGGGATCAGATGAGTGAGTACCAGCCCTTTATTATTTGTTGGTTTTGCTTTATTGACGATATCCTGCTGTTATGGCAGGTTCCTCATGATCTATATAA
This sequence comes from Gastrophryne carolinensis, assembly GCA_027917425.1. Lineage (NCBI taxonomy): Eukaryota > Metazoa > Chordata > Amphibia > Anura > Microhylidae > Gastrophryne > Gastrophryne carolinensis. The sequence continues at coordinate 391,924,242 of CM051237.1, read as the reverse complement.
TATAATATAATAACCTGACACTCAGGTGGAATTTTCGGATTCAAAATTAAGGATGAACATGGATGGAATCTCTACTACTCTATATAGGAAGAGTACGACTGTGAATGCCTATTACATCATGGGCGCTTCCATCCAGAACATCAAAAACACGGGATCCCAAAACTGCAGTTTGCACGTATCCGACGCAACGGCTCTGATGAGAGGGATTGTGGCTACCCTAAAGGAATGATCTCTCTGGCCTTTCAGCATGTGGCTAGTATGGTTCAAAGGGAACTATTGAGCCCACATGCTTGAGACAGGGATGAAATGGTAAGATTTGTTACAAGGTACAATGACAATTGGAAGGCCTTGAGGGGAATTTTAGAGAACCATTGGTATATTCTGCGATCAGATTCTGTCATGAGTTTCTTCATTGTACTGGGTGCGAAGATGACGGCTAGATGGGCCCCCAATCTTAAAGACTCTATAACATTCCCAGGCCGATCGATTCCCCTACCCCCCCCCCCCGGGGCATCCAAAATCACGATGCCTGTGTAAAACCCCCAGGTTGCCCCATTCACTTACCCCATTTCCCAGTCCCGCAGTGAGCAGTGGCTGCTTCTCGCTATCCCTCTAGCAGGCATTTGTGAATGGCCGGCGCAGGCATGCTCCCTGCTAGAGGGAAGCGGAAGATGCGGGCATCAGGGCGCTCAGAGCCATTGCTCTTAGACGCGCTGTGGGAGCGGGAAGAGGTGAGCTGGTCTCGGCGTCCTGGGGGGTTTCACACAGTGGGGCACCTCCGATCGGCATGCTCAAAAACCCAGTGCTGGCATTGGCTGTGGGGAGGTTTAAATAGCGGCGGCAATGGTGAGTTCCCTGCACGTTTAGGAGGTGGCCTGCTGTAGGGGGCCACGGAACGCTGCCTGGTCTCCTCTTCTAGATTTCAACAAATGTTATTGGGCACTATAAATAGCACTTTATAGTTTTTTTTTTTTTGCAGCTTAAGCATATTGGCTTTATTTGCACAGTTATAGAGGTTTAATTAAAGGAGTAAATTAATGATTTTGTTAGATTAATTGTGATTTTTGGAACTTTTTGCTCATATGGAATGCCCCTGCTGTATGTGTGTATGTTTTTTAGATAAATGTTTTTGTATGTCTTTTTAATGAAATAAATATGAATTGGTGAGATCATGTGACTGTTTGACTGAGTGACTGGGTGGGTAGCTGCTGATACGGATAATAAAGATATAGGCCTAAAGTTTTGGATTTCTGTTGAGTCCTTATCAGGCTTCGGGCCCATAGCTATGCGTGCCTGGAGTCAGGATGAAGATTTGAGCCCATTTTGAGACAGTTAATTAAAGTTGCCAGATGGGGCACTAAATGCACTGTCCATTTGTCATAATGATTGTCTGCTTGTTAGCATTTCAGATTTATATAAAAAATATTACCCTATTCATCACTAGTGTATTCTTACAAGAGGTGAGAAGATGTATTGGTTTAATTACTGTGATCATGTGATCAATTGTGCAGAAACTGAACTTCAATTGGGTGTGTTTGAAAGCCAAGAACTCTAAACAAAAAATGTTTGTTTTTAACAAAAACGTATTAGCCAAAAAGGCAGAAAAAATATTATTCTAATATAAAGAAATAATATAGAAGGTTTTGCATTTTTTACATTTTATCCTGGATGTTTATGTAGTATAAAGTGTAAAGAAGATCAGGGTAAAGTGTAAAGAGGATCAATCGGTTGAGTACTGTATAAGATAGATAGATAGATAGATAGATAGATAGATAGATAGATAGATAGATGATATTTTGTCTTAATTACTTAATTATTTAACCTTAATGGGATCAGTGAAAATGTTGGGATAACACAGCCTCATAAAATGTAAACTCTGATCTGATTCTATTCAAACTAAAGATCATATTAATTTGCCAACACTGTGTGTTAATATGCTGTAGGCCATGTATCTATCTGTCTATGCTCAGTACATCTCTCCAGATATAATACAATAATGGCTGGCCTCTCACTATAACAACTGTTGTGATGGTGGCATAGGTTAAAAGGACCAAATGCTGCATGGAAAGGGTGTCACTCATTTTCCCATATAACTGCTAATATTTAGGGCACATGAGCCAGAATAGCTAGAGGCATTCCTCAGTATAGAAATGACACATGGTAAAGCGATTAAGTAGGTGTCACATTAGAGAGGCCATGAGATTCAGTCTCTTAAGTGAGTGTCACTGAATTAAATTTCTTCAAGGTCAATGGATATTATGTAAAGTTATTAAACAGGAAGGTCAGAAGGTTGTATAGAAAATTCACATGTATGATGTGAAGTGCAGAGTAATTAATACATTTATATGTTACTCTTGTATGATATGTACAAAATGTGCTTCACGTCTCTTTCTCTATATATATGTAAATATAATTGATTATTATGAATGCACACTTTGCCATGCCCTGAGGATTGAGCAGTAGTTTAGGGTTTCCCGCATAATCCTTGATGACAATGTCCTTACGGATGGTATAGTGTCTATCTATAGCAGCACAGGACAATTCCCTACACAATTTACATCTTATTATATTGGTGGTGCACTGGAACTAGATGTCAAAATTACAATATTTACGCAGTACTTTGTTATCTTAGCTAATTGGCTGATAAGACATAGGTTACCATTTATCAAAGCTTTACAGCCATCCAGGGCCCTAGCTAAGCCAAATGCCATTTTGTCACATGGTGATTAGCAACATGTTCATTTATTTTTTTCATTTTTCAGCACAATTGTCACTGCCCAATTGTACATTATTACCTCAATTGTGAATGATATAACACTTCATTGGGTAATACAATTTGACATTGTAGTGGTTCACTATCTTTTGGTTTTAACACAGACTAAGAACATTTTAATGGGAAACATAAAATGTAAAAAATAAACCCCAATATTGTCAGAACAAGATTTAATAATGTTTGCACAATGTTTAAGAAAATATCATGTCTACAACAATTCATACATAAGCAACCCAAATATATTCGACAGAAGACCCACCTGTCCTTCTCCTACTCCCCTCCCCAGAGTATAGTTTTTAGCTGGGGGACCAAACCCATAAAGAGGAAACACAGTCTACAACCTGACTCCTCCCCTCTCCTGTCATGTGCTCGATTTGGGCATTTAAAGGAGCACTATTGTGAAAAAATGGCCCAATGATAAAAATCCATATAAATCCATATAAATATGCTGGATAGCGGGAGGAGGGGTCACTTATACACCCGGCATCAAGTAATATCCAGCCAGGCTTGTTTTTTTTTATTTTAACAGAAGAAAGAGGGAATCCAGGGTGTCAGGCTCTGTCACCCCTGATAGACTAAACCTCTCACCCCTGGATTTTATTCCTACCACGAGAGAATAAACCACACGCTTGGGGGGAGTTTTATTCAGATTGGGTATATAAGTGACCCCTCCTTCCATTAGCTGATGTTTTTATATAGATTAGATTATTATTAGATATCGCGATAGTGCTAATTTAAATAAAAAAACTGCACACTTCTCTTCGTGTTTTCATGCACGCAGTGCCCCTTCCGAGACTCTCTGTGGCAGCAGCATGTGAAGCTGTCATTGAGAACTTCAGTGACCATGAGTCACCCATTCAAGTGGATCCCAAGTGGAAGGAGGTTAGTAAGTGCCTGGACAGGGACTTTAAGATGAGCATCTTCTTTAATTGTGATGCCCTATTCAAGTTTATTGCCAGGGTGGGTGAAAGGGGGGGGGGTTGGGGGATTGACCATTGGCTGACTTTTCATCCACAAAAAACCCTCAGCAGCAGATCACCTTCCACATTGGATTGACCATTTGCAAACCACCTTCTTTTTCTCTAAACAATTTACAGTATCCAGCAGAAATGACGCACCCTGCATGTTGGCCCTTAGAACTCTCCAGGCAGTTTATTTAAATTGGGCTGTAAAAAAAATCTTCTATGAGCAGCATTCCCCTTCCTTCTCAACAGTTCAGTCAGCAGCAATCCCTTTCTCCCCAGCAATTTTCAGGAGTAGATCACCTGCCTTTCCACAACAATATATTTAGCAGGCCACCTTTTACAACAAATTAATTAGCAGCAGAGTCTGTCTCTCCCCAACAATGCTGCAGCAGACCCTCTTCTTCCTCAGCGTATGAATTCATCAGAAGACCCCCATTCTCATCAATGTATTCAGCAGCTGACCATATTGTTATCTAACAGGCCTGGAGATTGACACTGGCCATAGAGACTAAGATTTGTAACCAATTATATACCAGGTATTTTCCATTTCCATTTCAAAACATTTCCATTTAGCATTCCATGTATCCAAGCTATATTTACAGTGCCTAGAAAAATTATTTATACTGCTTTTCCTTATTTTAAATGTTACAGTTGCAAATTAAAATGTATGTTATTGAGATTTTTGTGATAGAGCAGTTTAACGTATTAATAATTAAAAACATTAAAACAAAAAAAAAAAAAACTGAAAAGTGTGGCGTGCATATGTATTTTCCTAAACAAAATCTAGTGTGATCAATTTCCTTCAGAAGTCACTTAGTTAGTAAATAGAGTCCACCTGAATGTAATTCGTTCTCACTATAACTACAGTCCCCAACGGTGTGTTAGAGAATGTTAGTGAACGAACAGCATCATAAAACCACAGAACACACCAGACAGCTCAGTGCTAAAATGTATTGCAAGGTTAGGTTAAAAAAAAAATAGCCAAAGAGGCGGCTGTGGATATAGTTTTTATGGATTTTGCAAAAGCATTTGTCACTGTCCCCCATAGACGCTTATTGGGGAAATTGAGATCTTCAGGATTAGAAAACACAGTTTGTAGCTGGATTGAAAACTGGCTGAAGGATCGTGTGCAGAGAGTTGTGGTTAATGATACCTACTCTGAATGGACAACAAAGTAAAAAAATGGGGTTATTGGGTACCCCTAATGATAAGCACCATAGCTCCGGTTTGTCTAACTCCGCTGTAAAGTAAACTATTATACACTTAGATATACTAAAATGAATATTTTTAATTATTACAGCAAATTAAAAGGCATAACTCATGGTAGAGAAATGCAACATAAATAAACATACCATGATGCTCAGATTGTAAAGCACCATATTACAAAGTTACATGCCTGGCAATTAACAGCCGTATTGATACCATACATATAATTCAATCCATAGGCAAAATATTCCACACTCTTTTCCAAATGCAGGGCGGACTAGTTTCGCCTGTACACCAGGCTTCTTCAGCGCCCATCTATTCGTTCAATTGTATTCTTTATTATTAGTACTATACATGAAAAATATAAATACAAAACAACAGAAAAAACAATGAATAAGATACAGATAAATGTGACAATATATATCATTTAACTCACATGTCAGTCATTTTGACATAAAATACCTACTCTGTGGTTATACATGGTAATCCTGGCTTGGAAGACCCATAGAAAATTGTCAGCTTAGTGATACAGTTGCCCAATAGCTGGGACATTCAGCACAGCATAGCCCAATGACAAATCTAAAAATAATAAAGTATAATAAATATTCATTTTAAATTACTGGCTGGCCAATTATGCAGTTGGGAAGACCAAAAACAAAAAGTTTGGGCATTGTGTGGTACAAGAAAAAGGGGCATAATCATTTCAAAGGTGCCTATCAATATAATAAGATGATGATAATGAATTGCATTTTACTGTGATCAAAATATTGATCTACATCAGAATAAATAAACCACAGATATTAAAAAGTAAACACCAATTTGATAGTAAACCGGTTGTAAGTGGCGTACCCCAGGGTTCAGTGCTGGGCCCTCTATTATTTAACTTGTTTATAAACGACATAGAAGATGGAATTAAAAGCACTGTCTCTGTCTGTTTTTGCAGATGACACAAAGATATGTAGCACAGTGCAGTCTATTGAAGATGTTCACAAGCTTCAGGCTGACTTGGACACATTGAGTGTCTGGGCATCCACTTGCAAATGAAGTTCAATGTGGAAAAATGTAAAGTCATGCACTTGGGGTCTAATAACCTGAAGGCCACATATATCCTCGGGGAGTAAAACTGGGAGAAACTCTTGTTGAGAAAGATTTGGGGGTACTGGTAGATCACAGGCTAAATAACAGCATGCAATGCCAAGCAGCTGCTTCCAAGGCCACCAAGATACTATCATGCATTAAAAGAGGCATGGGATCACGGGATAGAGATGTAATTTTGCCTCTATACAAGGCACTGGTTCGCCCTCACCTGGAATATGCCGTCCAGTTCTGGGCGCCCATTCATAGAAAGGATGCTCTGACTATGGAAAGAGTGCAGAGGAGAGCCACCAAACTAATAAAGGGAATGAAAGATCTTAGTTATGAGGAAAGATTACGAGAATTAAATCTGTTTAGTCTTGAGAGGAGATGGCTGAGGGGGGACATGATTAACTTGTGTAAATATATAAATGGTCCATATAAAAATATGGGAGAACGCTATTTCAGGTAAAATCCTCTCTAAAGACAAGGGGGCACTGACTTCGATTGGAAAAAAAGAAATTTAGTCTCCGAAGGCGACAATCATTTTTTACCATAAGAACTATAAATCTATGGAATTGCCTCCCACAGAAGCTTGTTACAGCACCAACCACTGACAGCTTCAAAAAAGGATTAGATGCTTATTTAGAAGAAAATAACATTAACAGTTACTATTAGCGGTTATCAGTAAAAATAAAATAAATAGCTTCCCCTATAAAATAAATTAAAAGATAACTTCCCCTACCCCAACACCCTTGGTTAAACTTGATGGACATATGTCTTTTTTCAATCATATTAACTATGTAACTATGTAAGTTCTAAACAATTCACTCAGCAGTGTTTAATCAATCATCCATAAATAGAAGGTGCATAGCACAGCTGCAAACCTATGCATGGGGGATTGTGGACACTGCGCCACGCAACGCTTGAGTGATTGCGCCTGGTGGACCCCTGGACTGGTCATAATCTGGTGATACACCCCCTGGTTACAATTTATTTTATTTGATATTGGATTGTACCCTTTATCTTGTTCCCCCTTCACCTCCTCTTAAAAGGGATTAGGATTATAGTATACTGGTAAAAGGCCTTTGTGGGTCTGTGTAGGTGTCACATGATATTAGAGGTTTACTCTTCAGAAACTGCACTTTGTATGCACTGTGACTTATGTACTTTTCAGCTATTTATTAGGAGTTGTACACATGCAGGTATTGGGGAATGGGCATCATTCTAAACATTTAAACCGGACCTTCAGCATGATTTAATGAAAAGCCCAAACCATTAAAAAACAATTTCCCAGCTTCTAAAATTAAAATATTTTAAGTTCTTAGTCACTTAATTATTATTCTTTCCCCACTGGGCTGCAACTCTGTTCAGGACTCTAGGATATGGATGCCACCACCTTGATTCAGAAGCAACAAACATACTGAGGAGAGGAGAGCAGGATAAAGTGCAGGGGGTGGGTTATAGCTGTGCTTTGCACAGAGAGAGCAGAGCTGGGGTCAGGGAAAGGACAGCAATCCCATATATACATATGCATATTTCCTCAGCAGATTAGTTGAGTGTGTCCTTCAGCAAAGCAAACTCGGAGCTCAACAGAAAAAGTGTGTGTTGTTCAGCAAAGCAAACTATTCATGATTCACTTCAAGCTAAAATGTAAAGTAGCCATTTTGTACATCTCTCACTATTTTTACTACATCCAGCAGCAGCAAAGTAATTTACTAAATCACCGGTGTACAATGGCCAGTATACCTAGTTTAGCTGTTGCAAAGCTCATTGCTCCCATAAGATATGTTGTTTATCTAATTTCCTTTTTTTAATTATAATGTTGTCCACTGCTTCACGTATATGACAGGACAACAATCTGTGCATTCAAAGATGAATAAAACCCAGAATTTTCATCCCAGATTTTGTTCCTTGTCCCTAAGTTACCCTGCTGTCTGAAACCCTGGTTTGCCTGTTTTGCTTACCTCTCAAGTGATCCCACAGGGCATGTGCTGGCTCTCCTCCAATTAATGTTCTATGCTGTGCCTATTAATGAGTGACATAGAAAGCTAAATTGATCCATATGGCTTCTCCACTCAGGATGTGTGAACCCATGCCAGCCAATCAGAAGGCCTGACATGGTTGCACACATCAGCTAGAGTGATGCAGGCCTGCACACATGCCAAGTCTTAAAGACTCTAGTATGGTGGTTCCTCCGCCTTTTAGGGGATTTGTTTTTTTTACACTTCTATTTAAGTACGTTATACTTTAATTTAACACATATCATTTCTGTCACATAGGTTACATATATTGCATATATGTTTTGTCACAATAACCGTGTGTGTTGTGTGTACTGGGCTACACTTTTTGCATGAAATGTAACTATGATTAGGTAACATGGGGGGCCTGACGTAGCACAGTATAACGTATATAGAGCCTATTTTAAACATCTATTCCTTGCTAGAAAGCTGCATTACATGGGTGAATTTATACTGTGGTGCGTTGAAACAAAAAACTACCACGTGCTGTGTCTACAATGTTGAGTAGTGTTGGGCAAGCCCGTAGAAGTTCAGGTTTGGCAAGTTCAGACAAACTTTAAACAAAAACTCGGTACGGGTACCTGAACTTGACCTGAACCGGAACCCCATGGGGGTAGTATATGGTAGAGGGCTTCAAATTGGGGGTAACACCAGGGTGATTGCTCTGCACAAAATGGGGCAGGAACAGTAATAATATTATGTATATTTATTAAAAAACAACTCCTCATAATCCTACAATATAACAGACTGTGTGACAGAGAGCCTCCCATCACCCCCATAGCAGACTGTGTGACAGAGAGCTTCCTATCACCCCCATAGCAGACTGTGTGACAGAGAGCCCCCCATCACCCCCATAGCAGACTGTGTGACAGAGAGCCCTCCATCACCCCCATAGCAGACTGTGTGACAGAGAGCCCTCCATCACCCCCATAGCAGACTGTGTGACAGAGAGCCCTCCATCACCCCCATAGCAGACTGTGTGACACAGAGCTTCCTATCACCCCCATAGCAGACTGTGTGACAGAGAGCCCCCCATCACCCCCATAGCAGACTGTGTGACAGAGAGCCTCCCATCACCCCATAGCAGACTGTGTGACAGAGAGCTCTCCATCACCCCCATAGCAGACTGTGTGACAGAGCCCCCCATCACCCCCATAGCAGACTGTGTGACAGAGAGCCTCCCATCACCCCCATAGCAGACTGTGTGACAGAGAGCTTCCAATCACCCCCATAGCAGACTGTGTGACAGAGAGCTTCCAATCACCCCCATAGCAGACTGTGTGACAGAGCCCCCCATCACCCCCATAGCAGACTGTGTGACAGAGCCCCCCATCACCCCCATAGCAGACTGTGTGACAGAGCCTCCCATCACCCCCATAGCAGACTGTGTGACAGACCCCCCATCACCCCCATAGCAGACTGTGTGACAGAGCCTCCCATCACCCCCATAGCAGACTGTGTGACAGAGAGCCTCCCATCACCCCCATAGCAGACTGTGTGACAGAGCCTCCCATCACCCCCATAGCAGACTGTGTGACAGCGAGCCTCCCATCACCTCATAGCAGACTGTGTGACAGAGCCCCCCATCACCCCATAGCAGACTGTGTGACAGAGAGCCTCCCATCACCCCCATAGCAGACTGTGTGACAGAGAGCTTCCAATCACCCCCATAGCAGACTGTGTGACAGAGAGCCTCCCATCACCCCCATAGCAGACTGTGTGACAGAGAGCCCTCCATCACCCCCATAGCAGACTGTGTGACAGAGAGCCTCCCATCACCCCCATAGCAGACTGTGTGACAGAGAGCTTCCAATCACCCCCATAGCAGACTGTGTGACAGAGAGCCCTCCATCACCCCCATAGCAGACTGTGTGACAGAGCCCCCCATCACCCCCATAGCAGACTGTGTGACAGAGAGCCTCCCATCACCCCCATAGCAGACTGTGTGACAGAGAGCTTCCAATCACCCCCATAGCAGACTGTGTGACAGAGAGCCTCCCATCACCCCCATAGCAGACTGTGTGACAGAGAGCCCTCCATCACCCCCATAGCAGACTGTGTGACAGAGCCCCCCATCACCCCCATAGCAGACTGTGTGACAGAGATCCTCCCATCACCCCCATAGCAGACTGTGTGACAGAGAGCACCCCATCACCCCAATAGCAGACTGTATGACAGAGAGCTTCCAATCACCCCCATAGCAGACTGTGTGACAGAGCCCCCCATCACCCCCATAGCAGACTGTGTGACAGAGCCCCCCATCACCCCCATAGCAGACTGTGTGACAGAGAGCCTCCCTTTACCCCCATAGCAGACTGTGTGACAGAGCCCCCATCACACCCATAGCAGACTGTGTGACAAAGCCCCCCATCACACCCATAGCAGACTGTGTGACAGAGCCCCCCATCACCCCCATAGCAGACTGTGTGACAGAGAGCCCTCCATCACCCCCATATCAGACTGCATGACAGAGAGCCCTCCATCACCCCCATAGCAGACTGTGTGACAGAGAGCCCTCCATCACCCCCATAGCAGACTGTGTGACAGACAGCCCTCCATCACCCCCATAGCAGACTGTGTGACAGACAGCCCTCCATCACCCCCATAGCAGACTGTGTGACAGACAGCCCTCCATCACCCCCATAGCAGACTGTGTGACAGAGAGCCTCCCATCACCCCCATAGCAGACTGTGTGACAGAGAGCCCTTCATCACCCCCATAGCAGACTGTGTGACAGACAGCCCTCCATCACCCCCATAGCAGACTGTGTGACAGAGCCCCCCCATCACCCCATAGCAGACTGTGTGACAGAGCCTCCCATCACCCCCATAGCAAACTGTGTGACAGAGCCCCCCATCACCCCATAGCAAACTGTGTGACAGAGCCCCCCATCACCCCCATAGCAGACTGTGTGACAGAGAGCCCTCCACCACCCCCATAGCAAACTGTGTGACAGAGCCCCCCATCACCCCATAGCAGACTGTGTGACAGAATCCTCCATCACCCCCATAGCAGACTGTGTGACAGAGCCCCCCACCACCCCCATAGCAGACTGTGTGACAGAGAGCCTCCCATCACCCCCATAGCAGACTGTGTGACAGAGAGCCTCCCATCCCCCCCATAGCAGACTGTGTGACAGAGCCCCCCCATCACCCCCATAGCAGACTGTGTGACAGATAGTCTCTTATCACCCCCATAGCAGACTGTGTGACAGAGCCCCCCATCACCCCCATAGCAGACTGTGTGACAGATAGTCTCCTATCACCCCCATAGCAGACTGTGTGACAGAGCCCCCCATCACCCCCATAGCAGACCGTGTGACAGAGAGCCTCCCATCACCCCCATAGCAGACTGTGTGACAGAGCCCCCCATCACCCCCATAGCAGACTGTGTGACAGAGAGCCCTCCATCACCCCATAGTAGACTGTGTGACAGAGCCCCCCATCACCCCCATAGCAGACTGTGTGACAGAGAGCCTCCCATCACCCCATAGCAGACTGTGTGACAGAGCCCCCCATCACCCCCATAGCAGACTGTGTGACAGAGAGCCTCCCATCACCCCCATAGCAGACTGTGTGACAGAGCCCCCCATCACCCCATAGCAGACTGTGTGACAGAGCCCCCCATCACCCCCATAGCAGACTGTGTGACAGAGAGCCCCCATCACCCCATAGCAGACTGTGTGACAGAGAGCTTCCTATCACCCCATAGCAGACTGTGTGACAGAGCCCCCCATCACCCCCATAGCAGACTGTGTGACAGAGAGCCTCCCATCACCCCATAGCAGACTGTGTGACAGAGCCCCCCATCACCCCCATAGCAGACTGTGTGACAGAGAGCCTCCCATCACCCCCATAGCAGACTGTGTGACAGAGCCCCCCATCACCCCCATAGCAGACTGTGTGACAGAGCCCCCCATCACCCCCATAGCAGACTGTGTGACAGAGAGCCTCCCATCACCCCATAGCAGACTGTGTGACAGAGCCCCCATCACCCTCATAGCAGACTTTGTGACAGAGCCCCCATCACCTCCATAGCAGACTGTGTGACAGAGAGCCCCCTATCACCCCCATAGCAGACTGTGTGACAGAGCCCCCATCACCCCCATAGCAGTCAGTGTGACAGAGCCTCCCATCCCCCCCCCCATAGCAAACTGTGTGACAGAATCCCCCCATCACCCCCAAAGAGAACTGTGTGACAGAATCCCCCCATCACCCTCAAAGAAAACTGTGTGACAGAATCCCCCATCACCCCCAAAGAAAACTGTGTGACAGAATCCCCCCATCACCCTCAAAGAAAACTGTGTGACAGAATCCCCCCATCACCCCCATAGCAAACTGTGTGACAGAATCCCCCCATCACCCTCAAAGAAAACTGTGTGACAGAATCCCCCCATCACCCTCATAGCAGACTGTGACAGAATCCCCCCAACATCCCCATAGCAAACTGTGCGACACAATCCACCCATCACCCCCAATGATAACTGTGTTGCAGTGCCCCATCACCCCATAGCAGACTTTGTGACAGAGGGTTGGTCTGGTCTGGTCTGGTCAGGGAGTGCGTGGTGCAGGGACAATGGAATTGCCGGCCAGCCTGATTAGGTGAGGGGAGGACTAAAAGATGGTTGTTGGGCTGCTCAGCACCACCATTTAAAATAGGAGAGTGTGCCATACCTGGTAAATCAGGCCGTATTGCTGATTTAAATTTCTGTATTTTTTGTTAAATAAATATTATAGAGCGCAACTCTCACTTTTAAAAGAAAGTTTAGGAAAATAAATGCTCTTATCTAGCAATCGGTTCCCTTAGGAAGCCAGGTTCCAGCCTGTAAATGTGATTGGGTGACAAAAATGTGTCTGCTGGCAGGAAGAGGGTGAGTAGCATTTTTCTTTTTCCAGACAAACTTGGGTAAGTGACAGAAGGGATGGACAACAGGAATTTACTGTCCCCAGCCAGCCTATGGTTGACACCACAGGCTTCTCTCTCAATGTGTTTTCCTAGTCAAGTGTATTAGTCAGCTGAGTTATAGCATTGCAGGGGCAGATCATAGGCAGGGGTGATTATGGCCACTCTTAAAGCGATGGTACTGAAGCTTTATCACTGCAGGGACAGATACTTTAATAAAGGTGGATATGGTCAGCCATGATGCTGTGGCTATAAGCATTGCAGGGGCAAACAGGGGCAGGGGTGTCCAATTCAGTACAGTGGGGCCAGGTATGGGAAACTTGGGAGGCAGAATGTTGGGGGAGATTTTAGGACCACTGACCAGGCTACCATTTGGGTTTTCTACTTTTTGCTACAGGGGCAGATTATCCATAGACAAACCTGGGGGAATTCACAGCTGGCTGCATAGCTTTGGGGCTGGCTGAGCTGCTACTTTTAACACTGCCATCCAATTCCTGCCCCCCCCCCCTAGTCTCCCCCAGCCCACTATATCTGGCCGCAGTGTACCACCCATAAAAAAAACTATTTGTTATAGATCTAGCCTTTGACCTCATGTGTTTACCAGCCTGGAAGCACATTGTAGGTGTGGCGGGGGGTGGCAGTGAAATCTCAGGGTGGGTTTTGCAAGCACTGGGCCACTGTTCTGCTAGTTGTGTGGGACAGCTATGTGCCTGATGTGTGGCATTAGCACACGTAGCACCAGTTCCGGGGTGCCGGCATTTTGTCTTAGCAGGCACTGCACTGTGGACTACATTGGCGCTAGCAGACGCTGCACAGAACGCTAACTAATTCGCTTTGATTGTTGAACTAGGTATTGGCTGGCCAACGTCAGCACCTGTTGGACACAGCTGACGATTAACCAAGTGCCAGTAAGCACCACTTTGTACCGCCATTTTTCAGGCGCTCAACAGCATATTTTTGGATTTTGTCCTCCTTGAAATCTTTGGCGCTGTTTTATTCTGGCACAGGTCAGCATGTCATTATTCCAGTTACCATAAATCTCTACTTGGGACAAAGGGGACAAACATTACAATGCATTTAGGCTGCATTTTAGTTTTTGTTGTCCAAATTGCACATTGTTAAGCAAAAGAAAAAATCAATTTTAATAACCCCCCAAAAAATTTTGTGACATCTAGGTACTCCATTACGGACAAATCATAATGCAAGTTCTGTCCAAATAAATGTGTGTAATATTAATTATAAGCATTCAACAAATCCAGATCTGGCCATTGTGCTCCATGGGATCTTGACCTACAGCTTCAACCAGAGGGCCCAGCGCTGCAAGCTTTTAGGCACTAGTGTTAAAGAAGGCGCTAGCTGGTGGCCGCCATTTTTTAATTTGTTAAATCTAACACTGAGTGCTGCTGAAGCCAAAAATGTGGCACTGAGTGGCGCTGAGTGGTGATGACGCTTAAATAAGTCTCCCCCTCAATATAGCTGCTGCTTATTGCACCGCTCCTAATGAAACGTGCCGAGGGGATTTTATTATCAAGGTGTACCCAGGAACTGAATACTACAAGCAATGCTCAGATTTGTATATGTATATGTCTTTCCTGTCAAACCTTTCTAGCTACTGGGTGAACATTGAAAAGTAAACTTAAAGTCTTGATGACCATAGTCAGCAGAGCAAGCTTTTCTTTTCTGACATCCAAACTGTAAAACTGACAGCTGAATCTATACCACACAAGACAGACTGTCACAGGTGAATTCAATATCATTTAGAAGTTCTGTGTGAAACCACTGCCACTTGACAGTACAAAAAGCTGTATAGTCAGTGTATTCTTTCACATAGTTAAGGGTTGGAGACAGATAGGCGATATCCACAGCACCACCTTCATCTAACACTTTAGTGACATTGTCAAAGAAATCAATTAGATTGGTCTGACATGATCTGCCCTCAGTAAAGCCGTGCTGTTTTGGGTCCAATAGGTCATTAATATTTAGATGGGAAATTATCTGTTTTTTTAAGAGTGTTTCCATTAATATGACCACTATAGATGTTAAACTAACTATAATTACTGTAATTACTGGCTTCTTCTCTACTCCCCTTTTTATGGATTGGTACGACATTGGCCATTCTCCAATCATCTGGAACCTCACCAGTTGAAAGGGAATGTAAATCAGTCAGAGGGGCTGCAATCACAAACCTAAGTTCCCTTAGAACTCTGGGGTGGATTCCATCTGGACCCATCGCCTTACTTACCTTTAGATGTGCCAGCTCTGCTAAGACATCAGCCTCCAGAAATTCCGGAGCTGTGCCCTCCCAGCTGGAGTCCAATAAAAGGCAGATGTTGATATAAAACGGTCCAGCCTTGGACCCCAATATTTAGAAAATCATACTTTATTGGTGCCAAACAACAACATTATACCGAGATAGAAAAATAGTTGGTAAGTCAGTTGCGTTTCTTTAAGCTAAGCATCAACAATAAAAAGGTGTTGAACCACCAATGCCACCACCAACTACCAAAAAGTTTCTGGAGCAGGAAGTTACTGTAGGAATCAAACTAGTTTCAGTTGAAGGAAAAATGTACTCGCCTTTTCTTTCAGCAGCAAATTTAAGCCGGTCTGATGCCCCGGTGCTCCCATTGCCCCTCACAGTAAATGTCCTAAAATGTATACACATTTTTATGATATTTTTATTATATTCATACTATTCATGGGTTTATCCCTTTAGTTTAGGCAAACAGAGCAGCAAAGCACTCGATGATACATGATTTGAAATCTAATGTATTACCATTAACCATTAACATTTATAGCAAAAACATAAATTGGTGAGTTCCTGAGTCTGAAGCCAATCTGCAAAGAAGTACTGCTACCAAAAAAGATGAGATTCACTCATGCATGGGACAAGCTTTTATATGAGTGCTGTCATGAAAAAACGGTTGAATACTAAAAATCCAAATATGCAAGAGTAGGGGGTACTTATATTCACGGCATCAATAATAGAGCACCGGAGGAAGCCGTAGCAGGGCTCCAAAGTTTGCCCCTCCTTTCAATTTTATTTCTCCAGGACCATGCTCCAACAGGCACTCTGTCCCTTGGTGATCTAAGCGTGAGTAAGCATGGCAAGCCACAGTGGTCCCACAGCTGTCTCTGACTATAGCAAAGTGCGCACATTACTCATAAATCTGCGCCGTGACATGCCCTTCCTATCTCAGCTACAACCCAGAAATTGAGGCAAAGATAGCAGCATAGCTTAAAATACATAAGGTATTTACATATAATTGGAGATTTTGAGATGCTTAGAAATAACTTTTTTGACATCTGACATTTATCCAAGGGGGATACAGAGGGAGAAAGTTAGTGTGCGCCTAGACAGGGACATTAGTGGAGCGAGAAGACTCTGGGGTGACAGAAATTGAATGTACCATTTTGTTTTTGCAGGGGAGTTATGCCCAAATCTCCTGCCTTTCTCTTGCTAGAATAACAGCTAATTACTACTGCAAGTCTTCTAATGTGTGGTGATAATTGTAACCATCATTAAATACTTAGGGCTGACATTTAGACTGGTTATGCTACTGATTAGGGATGAGCGAATCGATCCGGACGAACCCGGATTCGTTCCGAATTTCATGGAAAATTCGATTCTGAACGAATCCGAATTACCTCGCGATTCGATCGATCGAAGTTTTCCTTTAAACTCCATTTATATCAATTACAGGCATTCTAAAATGGTGGATGAACATGTCCAGACATACCCCGTGGGGCAAGGTATCATGGGTAAGTCACATGCAGCCTATCAGAAGCCAGGAAGCCCGGTGACGTCACCGTGCTATATAAAGCGGCGGCCATCTTGCTAATTTCAGCCTTGCATTGCGGGCAGAGCACAGCTAGTTACAGACAGGGACAGAGAGTTAGAGATAGGTAGGGAGAGTCAGAGAGGCAGACAGAGAGGTAGACAGAGCCAGGGAAAGATAGGGAAAAACCGGAACCATCCAGCCAGGGACAGCTTAGAAGTGACAGTGAATTTTTTTTTTTTTTTCATTAGCCAGATCAGTTTTCAATTCGATTTCAGTTCTTTGTGCTGTAAATCTGCCTATCTGTTATACTAAATACACTTGTTGATCCTTCCTCAGCTTAATCAAAGTATTGCATTTTGAATTGGATTTTGGTCTGCCTTTAACAAAAAAAACACCAGGCCGAAGGGCATCCCAAACCTGCATTAGGCAGCCTATCTGTTATACTAAATACGTTTGTTGATCCTTCCTCAGCTTAATCAAAGTATTGCATTTTGAATTGGTTTTTGGTCTGCCTTTAACAAAAAAAACACCAGGCCGCAGGGCATCCCAAACCTGCACTAGGCAGCCTATCTGTTATACTAAATACGCTTGTTGAACCTTCCTCAGCTTAATCAAAGTATTGCATTTTGAATTGGCTTTTGGTCTGCCTTTAAAAAAAAAACACCAGACCGCAGGGCATCCCAAACCTGCATTAGGCAGCCTATCTGTTATACTAAATACGCTTGTTGATCCTTCCTCAGCTTAATCAAAGTATTGCATTTTGAATTGGTTTTTGGTCTGCCTTTAACAAAAAAAACACCAGGCCGCAATGCATCCCAAACCTGCATTAGGCAGCCTATCTGTTATACTAAATACGCTTGTTGATCCTTCCTCAGCTTAATCAAAGTATTGCATTTTGAATTGGTCTTTGTTCTGCCTTTAACAAAAAAACACCAGGCCGCAGGGCATCCCAAACCTGCATTAGGCAGCCTATCTGTTATACTAAATACGCTTGTTGATCCTTCCTCAGCTTAATCAAAGTATTGCATTTTGAATTGGTTTTTGGTCTGCCTTTAACAAAAAAAACACCAGGCAGCAGGGCATCCCAAACCTGCACTTAGCAGCCTATCTGTTTTACTAAATGCGCTTGTTGATCCTTCCTCAGCTTAATCAAAGTATTGCATTTTGAATTGGTTTTTGGTCTGCCTTTAACAAAAAAAACACCAGGCCGCAGGGCATCCCAAACCTGCATTAGGCAGCCTATCTGTTATACTAAATATGCTTGTTGATCCTTCCTCAGCTTAATCAAAGTATTGCATTTTGAAATGGTTTTTGGTCTGCTGCCAAAACACTAGGCCGCAGGGTATCTCATATTGCCAATTTTCATAGTATCTGGTGCAGAGAAGCAGTCCCTCACTTTATTTAGCTTCTTCTTTTTTTATCGTACCTATTGCGCATTTCAAATACATAAAAATGTCAGGCAGACAAGTGCAAGGATGTTCAAAGAGGAGTGGCAGAGGCCAAGATTCAGCAGGCAGAGGTTGCAGCAGACTAGGAGCGAGTGGCAGCAGGAGTCACGGTGAGAGACCTGAACTGCCAGTATCTGCTAGCGGTCGTGTCTCCACCAGTAACGCATCTGCCATGGTAGATTGGTTAATGCGCTCATCAACATCATCACAAGTTACATCTGAGACCCCCAGTCTAGGGTCGGTAGGTTCCTCTGACACAACCCTGAGTTGGCATGCCCCGAGAGCAGTCCCTGTCCTCCCATTGACTCTGTCCTATGCCGTTCCCTCCCCCAGCGACGTATCCTATGCTTTGGGTTCAGCTCCACTCTTTAGTGAGGAGGACGATCAGATAGAGGACAGTCAGCAGCTACTGCCCAGCCAAGAAATGGAGGTGGCTTCTTTAGCTAGGCAGACAAATAGTGATGTGAACAGTGTTGTGGGTGTTGCAAGCGTTCCAGCTCCTGCGCCAGACACTGTTGAGGAAACCGAGAACATCAGTGACGTGCAGCCACAACTCGGTGATGATGATGATGATGATGATGATGAAGCCTATCGCACTTGGGAGCCGGGTGATGAAGGGGTTTCATCGTCATCATCAGGAGAAGAGGGGCGCAGGTTGCCCCGGAGTCAGCAACTGAGACAGCAAGGTGTTAGCAGCATGGTTGGCAGTCAGCATGGGGGCACAATTGTAAAGCCTGGAGCCAAACAGGGCCGGGGGCCGGGGTAGAGCACCTGCTGCACGGCAGGCTACCTTATCGGGAGGTAGTGGAGCAGGGGTTCCTGGAGTTGGCGACAGTAGCAGTGAATCAGTGCGGCCTGTTGGTGGGAAAAGTAGCTACTCGGCAGTGTGGCATCCGCAGGAGGGTAACATGGCCACATGCAAGATATGTAGGCAGAAGGTGAAGGGTGGCCAGGGCCCAAATGTTGGCACCACGGCCCTGCGTCAACATATGATGCGTCACCATAAAGCGGCCTGGGAGAACCGAGGCTCCGAATAGGTGGTCCAGCCTGCTTCCTCACCAAGTGGCACGCCGCTTCCAATTTCTGCCAGCCAAGGCTCCAGCACCTCAGCCGAAGGCAGCTGTGCATCATATCCATCCTCTGTCGCTCCTGCTCCTCCTCCTCCAAGTCATGCATCCCGCCAGCAATCCATCAGCGAAGCCATGTCCAAGAGACAGCAGTATGTGCCCACTCATCCTACGGCGCAGAAGCTGAATGTGCTCCTGTCCAAGTTGCTGGTGCTGCAGTCGCTCCCTTTTCAGGTGGTGGACTCTGCACCTTTCAGAGAACTGATGGCTTATGCCGAGGCGGAGAGTCCCAAGCCGTCATTTCTTTGCCAAGAAGGCAGTACCAGCGCTGCACACTTTTGTTGAACAGAAGGTGGGCCAGTCCTTGAGCCTGTCCGTGTGTAGCAAAGTGCATGGCAGCTCCGACGTCTGGAGCTGTAACTACGGTCAGGTACAGTACATGTCGTTTACGGCCCACTGGGTGAATGTGGTCCATTTGCAGCAGCAGCAGCAACTTGGACAGGTCACGCCGCTTCGGCCTCCGCGCTCCCTGCCTGTTGGGCCTGTGACACCGTGCGACTCGGCATCATCCTCCGCCATCTCCTCACCCTCCACTGTAGGCTCAAGTCTCAGTGCCCCTCCAGTCTACCATGTGTGCAGGGCACGGAGGTGTCATGCAGTGCTTCACATGGTTTGTCTTGGCGAACGGAGTCACACAGGGGAGGAACTGCTTAAATGTATTCATCAGGAAATCCAAACATGGCTTACTCCAAGAAAACTTAAAATGGGAATCATGGTTACCGACAATGGGAAGAACATTTTGTCTGCGCTGCGCCAAGGAAGCCTGACCCATGCCCCCTGCATGGCTCACGTCTTCAATCTGGTTTCTGAAGTCTTCCCCCCATCTGCAAGACATCCTAACAACTTCAAGGAAACTTTGCATGCACTTCAGCCACTCATACACCGCCAAACACACCCTTCTTGAGCTACAGCGTCAGAATGGTAGCCCCCAACATAATCTGATTTGCGATGTTTCCACCTGTTGGAATTCCACCCTTCACATGTTGGACCGATTATATGAACAGAGAAAAGCCATCACGGATTTCCTGATGATCCAAGCGGATAGGGGGACTCCCCTGTGTAACTTCAATGTCAACCAGTGGCAGCTCATACGTGACACCTGCCGTTTGCTCAGGCCCTTTGAGGAAGCCACTTTATTTGTCAGTCGGCAGGATTACGGGATGAACGACGTGATTCCACTGCTTCATGTACTACAGCACATGTTTGAAACTATGGCTGGTCAGGGCACTGGAGACATGGCGTCTACATCTTACGGCCACATGAACCCCGTTGGAGCTGAACTGGAGGAGGAAGAGGAGGAGGAGTGGCCCAGTGAAGCACAGTTAAGGCTTGGCGAAATGGTATCTAGTCAGTGGACAGTAGAGGAGGAGCAGGAGCAGCCAGAGGAGCTAGAGGGTTTTGAGGAAGGCGAGACAGAGGACCCGGACACACCGTGGCAGTATGCAGTGGAGATGGAGACAGGTAGTCCCTCCGAGTCACTTGCGCAAATGGCAGGAAGCATGCTCACGTGCTTGCGTAGTGACCCCAGAATTGTTTCCATTTGTCAGCGGGATGACTTCTGGCTGTCCACCTTATTGGACCCTCGCTTCCGGCACAAAATGGGGGCATTTTTTAAACCCGTTGAGAGAGAGGACAAACTGAACTACTACACAGACATCCTGCGTACTCAGTTGGCCGATGCCTATCTGCGCCATGGTCCATACTCTCGCAGGTCTGACTCGGGGGGAGCTCTGCGCTCACCTTCCACTGCCATGGCTGCTGGGGGGGTTGGCAGGAGCAGCAGCAGCAGCTCCATCAGCAGCAGCCTCAGTCTTTAGTCGCTACATCCGCATAGTGAGGCTACTCATGAGCAGCAGGAAGACCTGGAGCAGGACCTCAACCAGCAGGTCATGTCATACCTTGACATGAGCATGCCAACACACCTTGAGGATCCGCTGGACTTCTGGGCAGCCAAACTTGGCTTGTGGCCGCAACTAGCAGAGTTTGCCCTGGAAAAGCTGTCCTGCCCGGACAGTAGCGTGCCATCTGAGCTGGTGTTTAGTGCGGCGGGGGCCATAGTTACGGCGAGGAGAACTCGTCTGTCAACTAAAAATGTCAAAATGAATCAGGGATGGATCAGCCAGGATTTCCACCCACCAATGGCTGATGCATGCGACTAGATTCAGCATGGTGCCACGTTTTACACTTTCCAAATGGTACAAAACATATTTATGTCTTTAGGCCAATTTTTGGGCTCCTGATGATGCCAACTTCAGGGTGTGCCTTCCAGGCAATTTTTGGGCTCCTGCTGATGCCAGCTTCAGGGTGTGCCTTTCAGCCAATTTTTGGCCTCCTGCTGCTGCTACTGCCAACTCCAGGGTGTCTTTCAAGCAATGTTTGGGCTCCTGCTTATGCTGCTGACAACTCCAGGGTGCCTTCCAGCCAATTTCTGGGTTCCTGCTGCTGCCAACTCCAGGGTGTGTCAGTCAATTTTTGGGCTCCTGCTGCGGCTGCTGCCAACTCCAGTGTCTCTTTAAAGCAATGTTTGGGCTCCTGCAGCTGCTGCTTGCAACTCCAGGGTGGGTTTCATCCAAGTTTTGGGCTCCTGCTGCCAACTCCAGTGTCTCTTTCAAGCTATGCTTGGGCTGCTGCTGCTGCCGCTTGCAACTCCAGGGTGTGATTCATCCAATTTTTGGGCTCCTGCTGCCAACTCCAGTGTCTCTTTAAAGCAATGTTTGGGCTCCTGCTGCTGCTTGCAACTCCAGGGTGTGATTCAGCCAATTTTTGGGCTCCTGCAGCAAACTCCAGTGTCTCTTTCAAGCTATGTTTGGGATCCTGCTGCTGCTTGCAACTCCAGGGTGTGATTCATCCAATTTTTGGGCTCCTGAAGCCAAATCCAGTGTCTCTTTAAAGTCATTTTTGGGCTCCTGCTGCTACTGCTGCTTGCAACTCCAGGGTGTGATTCAGCCAATTGTTGGGCTCCTGCTGCCAACTCCAGTGTGTCTTTCAAGCTATGTTTAGGCTCCTGCTGCTGCTGCTTGCAACTCCCGGGTGTGATTCATCCAATTTTTGGGCTCCTGCTGCCAACTCCAGTGTCTCTTTCAAGCTATGTTTGGGCTCCTGCTGCTGATGCTTGAAACTCCAGGGTGTGATTCATCCAATTTTGGGCTCCTGCTGCCAACTCCAGTGTCTCTTTAAAGCAATGTTTGGGCTCCTGCTGCTGCTTGCAACTCCAGGGTGTGATTCATCCAATTTTTGGGCCCCTGCTGCCAACTCCAGTGTCTCTTTCAAGCTATGTTTGGGCTGCTGCTGCTGCTTGCAACTCCAGGGTGTGATTCATCCAATTTTTGGGCTCCTGCTGTCAACTTCAGTGTCTCTTTCAAGCTATGTTTGGGGTCCTGCTGCTGCTGCTTGCGACTCCAAGGTGTGATTCATCCAATTTTTGGGCTCCTGCTGCCAACTCCAGTGTCTCTTTCAAGCTATGTTTGGGCTCCTGCTGCTGCTGCTGCTTGCAACTCCAGGGTGTGCTTCGTCCAATTGTTGGGCTTCTGCTGCCAACTCCAGTGTCCCTTTCAAGCTATGTTTGGGCTGCTGCTGCTGCTTGCAACTGCAGGGTGTGATTCATCCAATGTTTAGGCTCCTGCTGCTAACTCCAGTGTCTCTTTCAAGCTATGTTTGGGCTCCTGCTGCTGCTGCTGCTGCTTGCAACTCCAGGATGTGATAAATCCAATTTTTGGGCTCCTGCTGCCAACTCCAGTGTCTCTTTCAAGCTATGTTTGGGCTGCTGCTGCTGCTTGCAACTCCAGGGTGTGATTCAGCCAATTTTTGGGCTCCTGCTGCCAACTCCAGTGTCTCTTTCAAGCTATGTTTGGGCTCCTGCTGCTGCTGCTGCTTGCAACTCCAGGGTGTGATTCATCCAATTTTTGGGCTCCTGCAGCCAACTCCAGTGTCTCTTTCAAGCTATGTTTGGGCTCCTGCTGCTGCTGCTTGCAACTCCAGGGTGTGATTCATCCAATTGTTGGGCTCCTGCTGCCAACTCCAGTGTCTCTTTCAAGCTATGTTTGGGATCCTGCTGCTGCTTGCAACTCCAGGGTGTGATTCATCCAATTTTTGGGCTCCTGAAGCCAAATCCAGTGTCTCTTTAAAGTCATTTTTGGGCTCCTGCTGCTAGTGCTGCTTGCAACTCCAGGGTGTGATTCAGCCAATTGTTGGGCTCCTGCTGCCAACTCCAGTGTGTCTTTCAAGCTATGTTTAGGCTCCTGCTGCTGCTGCTTGCAACTCCCGGGTGTGATTCATCCAATTTTTGGGCTCCTGCTGCCAACTCCAGTGTCTCTTTCAAGCTATGTTTGGGCTCCTGCTGCTGCTGCTTGAAACTCCAGGGTGTGATTCATCCAATTTTGGGCTCCTGCTGCCAACTCCAGTGTCTCTTTAAAGCAATGCTTGGGCTCCTGCTGCTGCTTGCAACTCCAGGGTGTGATTCATCCAATTTTTGGGCCCCTGCTGCCAACTCCAGTGTCTCTTTCAAGCTATGTTTGGGGTCCTGCTGCTGCTGCTTGCGACTCCAAGGTGTGCTTCGTCCAATTGTTGGGCTTCTGCTGCCAACTCCAGTGTCCCTTTCAAGCTATGTTTGGGCTGCTGCTGCTGCTTGCAACTCCAGGGTGTGATTCATCCAATGTTTGGGCTCCTGCTGCCAACTCCAGTGTCTCTTTCAAGCTATGTTTGGGCTCCTGCTGCTGCTGCTGCTTGCAACTCCAGGATGTGATAAATCCAATTTTTGGGCTCCTGCTGCCAACTCCAGTGTCTCTTTCAAGCTATGTTTGGGCTGCTGCTGCTGCTTGCAACTCCAGGGTGTGATTCAGCCAATTTTTGGGCTCCTGCTGCCAACTCCAGTGTCTCTTTCAAGCTATGTTTGGGCTCCTGCTGCTGCTGCTGCTTGCAACTCCAGGGTATGATTCATCCAATTTTTGGGCTCCTGCAGCCAACTCCAGTGTCTCTTTAAAGCAATGTTTGTGCTCCTGCTGCTGCTTGCAACTCCAGGGTGTGATTCAGCCAATTTTTGGGCTCCTGCTGCCAACTCCAGTGTCTCTTTCAAGCTATGATTGGGCTGCTGCTGCTTGCAACTCCAGGGTGTGATTCAGCCAATTTTGGGCCTCCTGCTGCTGCCAGCTGCAGTGTGTCTTTCAAGCTATGTTTGGGCTCATGCTGCTGCTGCTTGCAACTCCAGGGTGTGATTCATCCAATTTTTGAGCTCCTGCTGCCAATTCCAGTGTCTCTTTAAAGCAATGTTTGTGCTCCTGCTGCTGCTTGCAACTCCAGGGTGTGATTCATCCAATGTTTGGGCTCCTGCTGCCAACTACAGTGTCTCTTTCAAGCTATGTTTGGGCTCCTGCTGCTGCTTGCAACTCCAGGGTGTGATTCCTCCAATTTTTGGGCTCCTGCAGCCAATTCCAGTGTTTCTTTAAAGCAATGTTTGGGCTCTTGCAGCTGCTGCTGCTGCTTGCAACTCCAGGGTGTGATTCATCCAATTTTTGGGCTCCTGCAGCCAAATCCAGTGTCTCTTTCAAGCTATGTTGGGCTCCTGCTGCTGCTTGCAACTCCAGGGTGTGATTCATCCAATTTTTGGGCTCCTGCTGCCAACTACAGTGTCTCTTTCAAGCTATGTTTGGGCTCCTGCTGCTGCTTGCAACTCCAGGGTGTGATTCCTCCAATTTTTGGGCTCCTGCAGCCAATTCCAGTGTTTCTTTAAAGCAATGTTTGGGCTCCTGCAGCTGCTGCTGCTGCTTGCAACTCCAGGGTGTGATTCATCCAATTTTTGGGCTCCTGCAGCCAAATCCAGTGTCTCTATAAAGCAATGTTTGGGCTCCTGCTACTGCTGCTTGCAACTCCAGGGTATGATTCATCCAATTTTTGGGCTCCTGCAGCCAACTCCAGTGTTTCTTTAAAGCAATGTTTGGGCTCCTGCAGCTGCTGCTGCTGCTTGCAACTCCAGGGTGTGATTCAGCTAATTTTTGGGCTCCTGTGGCCAGCTCCAGGATGTCTTTCAGCCAATATTTGGGCTCCGGCTGCTGCCAGCTCCAGGGTGTGTTTTTCAGGCACTATAGGGGCCCCTCATAGTGATGCCACCTCAACCCTTTGCAATTGTGCCGCTTTGCGATTCTATTAGCGATGCCTCCGATCTACATGTGATAATTATTTACAGTATTATTTCAATAACCCAGCACGCGTCCTATGCGTGTTACAGCAAGGCAGAATGGTTTACAACCCTATTGAGGCTCTAGGAGGCTCAGAAATAGTCGTTTTTAATAGCGATTCGTCGCTAATAAATTCGGGTCAAAGCGATTTTTGTCGGAAAATTCGGCGAATCAGTCGAATCGAATTTTTCAAAAGTTCGCTCATCTCTACTACTGATCCCAGGCTGGCTCAGGAGACAGGCAATGAAATGCAGCAGGTAACCTCAGAAAAAATTAACCTGCAAGTTCAAAAACCTGTCACCTCTGGATTTCATTTCTTACAGAAGAAAACCACAAGCATGGCAGGATTTTTAGGGGGACTATGTAGCTCCTCCTCTCAGAAATAAGCATATTTATGCAGACCTTTATTTTTGTGTGCTACAGCTTCTTATAGTGGCCATACACAGGCCCTGTATGTAAAAGTGCATTTGCTTCATTAACAGTGTTGTGTGACTATATAAAGGTATGCATCTGGTATTGTAAGTTAAAATGTGACGCCATAAGGAAAGGTTAACAGTATCAATGCATCAGTAAAGCTAACATACTGTTTTACTATTTATGACAAGCATGCTCAAATACCTGGAGCCTGCTTTATCAAAGCACTATGCTGTAAACGCTGTTTTTTCTTGGAGCCTGTTTTATCAAAGCACTATGCTGTAAACGCCAGTTTTAGCCACATTATATGCTGGTTTGTGCTAACTGCATATAGCAAAGTATCAAGGTGTTCAGTCACAGCAGCATGCAGAACAGAATCACTCCATTACAGACAGCATGCAGAATCCACTCATTGCAGGCAGTGCACAGACTCCCTCCTAATACAGGCAGTGTGGCAGAATTCCCCCCAATACATACAATGTGGCAGAATCCCCCCCCCCCCCAACAATACAGGCAGAATCTCTCCCAATACAGGTAGAATCTCCCCCTACCCAGTACAAGCAGTGTTGTAGAATGCCCCCAATACTGGCAGTGTGGCAGAATTCCCCCCAATACAGACAATGTGGCATAATCCCCCCCCCCCCCAACAATACAGGCAGGATCTCTCCCAATACAGGTAGAATCTCCCCCTACCCAATACAAGCAGTGTTGTAGAATGCCCCCAATACAGGCAGTGTGGCAGAATTCCCCCCAATACAGACAATGTGGCAGAATCCCCCCCCAACAATACAGGCAGAATCTCTCCCAATACAGGTAGAATCCCCCCCTACCCAATACAAGTAGTGTTGTAGAATGCCCCAAATACAGGCAGTGTGGCAGAATCCCCCCATCCCCCTATTACAGGCGTGTGGCAGAATCCCCCCATCCCCCTATTACAGGTAGTGTGGCAGAATCCCCCCAATTAACCAATGACAAACAGCGTAATCCCCCCCCGAATGTCCGACAAAGAAGAAACAGCAAATGCAGACACACACATTCACACACATGTCTTACCAACGCGTCCCATGTTGCTGCTCGTTGCCGCTTTGCGCTGGTTCTGGTGGTGGGTGGGCCCACAGCTGCGGGAGTGGATAAGCCATATGGGAGTGCCGGTATTGTAAGATGCTTTTTTTCCCCCTTTACATTTGCTCCCTAAGACAAACTTACACCCACCACACTTTTGGTCTTATGGGGCGAAAAGAACTCACCCTTTTTCCCTGCAGCTTTTCAAAATCAATTGTTTACACTTTATCTAATGGTTATAACAGTTCTGGTTTGATTTCCAGAGGTAAGACCTGGAAAAGGACTGGGAGAAAATTTGGCTAACAACCACTAAATGTTCGATTAATATTTTGTCATGCACATCTTGTGGAAATGTCCAGCAGCTGTCCATATATGGTCCAGAGTTTTTGGCTTGATCAATACCTTATTTGACAAATCAGTCAGTAGGAATCGCTGAGTAGCCCGTTAGAACCAAGGGGCAGAAGACTTGACTAGAAATCAGAATAAACTACTTGTGGTTCTTCCACTGGCAGCTATACAGGTAATTGTTAAAGCCTGGAAATCTTGTTCGGTATTATTTATTGAAGTTAAGAATAGAATAAATACTTTTGTTGTACATGAGAAGCTCAGATTCACTCCCATAATTTCTGCTGCTCTAGTTCCCATGGATTGCTTATGCCCATCCTAGTATGAACCAGTCAGTGCTGACTTGAGAAGCCTGAAAGCCCAATGGTGATTTGCTGGGCCTGTGATGACATATTGTATCTGTATATTTTAGCCTCCACCAACCTGTCTCCACCCCCTTTTTTCTTCCCCCCCCCCTTCCTCCTCTCCTTTTATAGTATGTGTTAGTGTTTGATAATTTACTATGTTCAAATTTGGTATCTCTAGAAATTTGATGTTGACTGTTGGTGAACATAAATTGTGCTTTCAGATTCAATATTGCACTCTTTTTCAAAGTTTAATTTTGTATTTTGATTTGATATGTACCGTATTTTTCGCCCTATAAGACGCACTTATTTTTCCCCAAAAGTGGGGGGAAAATGTCCTTGCGCCTTATCGGGCGAATGTAAAAAAAAATTTAAAAAATTTGAATTAAAAAAAAAAAACTCACCCGTTCCCGGCGCTCCCACGTTGCCTGTCACTCTGCGAGAGCCCAGGTGAAGACAGAGGAGCGGCGGGGTGTGCCCCGGCCCTGCCGCTGCGATCGCTGTCTGTTACCGGCAGCAATAGCAGCGGTGGGGCCAGAGACAGCGCCTGCCGCTCCTCCGCCTGCTGCCTCTTCCTGGGCACGGACGAACACCCAGGTCAGGGCAGCGGGTGGGCGTGGCCTTCACAACTCGGTGCAGGCCATGCCCACCTGCTGCCCTGACCTGGGTGCTCGCGTATGCCCAGGAAGAGGCAGCAGATGGAGGAGCGGTGGGCGCTGTCTCTGGCCCCACCACTGCTATTGCTGCCGATAAAAGAAGGCGATCGCAGCGGCGGGGCCGGGACGCAGCCCGCTGCTGCTTCTTACGGCCAGCTTTGTGAATCAGGTGGGCGTGGCCTGCACCGGCGCTGACGTGCGCTGGCCACGCCCACCTGATTCACGGAGCCGGCCGCTCAGCAAGGCTATGTCAGCGGGCAGGTGAGTTTTATTTTTTTTTTTTTAAACTTATGCTGCACTGCCAATGGGGGGGGGAGGGGATACCACACAGCCTATACTAATGAGGGGAGGGGGATGCCACACAGCCTATGCAAATGAGGGGAGAGGTATGCCACACAGCCTATACTAATGGGAGGAGGGATGCCACACAGCCTATGGGGGGAGAGGGATGCCACACAGCCTATACTAAGGGGGGGAGAGGGATGCCACACAGCCTATACTAAGGGGGGGGGGGAGGGATGCCACACAGCCTATACTAAGGGAGGGAGATATGGGAAGGTGCGTCTTATAGGGCGAAAAATACGTTATATAAAATAACCACATCCTTTTTTTTTCTGTGAACTTTATTTAAAAATAATTTCAATTACAAATATTGAAAGTATAACAGTTTAGGTTATAGGCAGTGATCATCATAATCATCAGTGGCCATACTTTACAAACCAAGATTAAAACAATAGACTTCCGTAGCTGTCTGTGAAAGATTTGGTGGGTGTTTGTAATTTTTTTGCTTTTTTTCGTCCATTTTCTACTCGCACGAACGTTCGGGAATGCGCTTCCGATGATCGGAAGCAAATCGGAACATTTCCGTTAGTTCGGATCATTTTCCAAACAAAATCGGAAATTTTCCGTTCGTTCAGAAAACTTCCGTTGCTGGGATGGGTTGCTGTCTGATTCAGAGAGCTGATTTCCGACGGATCACCACCCTATAAATCCGTTTCATTTCCGATCCACTTACGAGACCTTTGAGGGCTCGGATTGCTATTGTTGAACATGTTTTGCGGCTATGTGGAGGAGTCTGCGCGCCTTTAGCACCAAGACATTGCATGTATCAGCATGGCCGAGGCCATAAATTGTCTAGCAATGCATACCTGAATTAATAAATTTCATGTATGCCTTATAGATGCATTTTAATGCTGACCTTAATTAGTCCTTAGCATGTAAACATTTATTTTTCCACACATCCATATAATTGCTATATTTTTTTAGACTTATTTCCTTTGTGAATTATATTTGGATTGTTGAACTTGAATCTTAATTTGTTGTAGGAGTTATTGTTTTAGTTGGTTACCTTTGCTTTGTGTAATTATTTTATATTTGGTTGCAGGAACTGCAAGATGTGCCACTCGCCCTTGCTCCTGATGCCCGTTCTTTGCCTGCAGAATGCGGGCCAGGGGTTCTCTAATCGGGCACTATGCAAAACCCGGGCCGTGGTGGCGAGGGTCCTCTGGCTTTTGAAGTCCAGATTTAGGTGTTTGGACCATACGGGGGGGGGGGGGGCACTGCAGTATGACCCCAACAAGGTTATACCAAAATTTTAATTTACGTTTTTTAACAGGGACCACACGTGCCAGAGTGGCACAACTGAGTCAGGGTCCTTCAGTTGGTGGGCGAGATGCAGGAGCTGCGCAACTCGTTGGGGACCACAGATGAAGAATAATGTTCAGTGGCCTGCCATTGCTATGTATTTTGTTTTTTATAGTTGTAAAAATTTAAAATTTTATATTTTAAGATGGTATAAAAAAAAATGTTACAGTGTCATTTAATTTACAAAATACATTAACACAAAACTAATGGGCCCAGAAATATTTAAAGATGAATATTCACATGACCGAGAAGTGATTTGGGTAAGTTTTAGGGGGCTAAAATGGAAGAAGAACCTAACCAAGAAGTGGTTTGGGTGAGCTTTAAGGGTCCAAAAGGGAAGATGGAGGATAGTGCTAAGTGGTTTGGGTGAGCTTTAAGGGTCCAAAAGGGAAGATGGAGGACAGTGCTAAGAGATTTAGCTAAACATTGTAGTAGAAGTGAGGGTGGCAAATATGTAGGCGAGCACTTTAATGAGTTAAGTTTGTAGTGCACAGGCGCAAGATCGTAAGGATTTCTGTCTGGACGAATATTTATTGAAAAAGGGAAACAGAATCGAACGGGAAACGTAAAGGATTCGTTGGAGGATACGATGGGAAAAGGGCAAAAACGAAAGCCTACGTTGTAACATGTGAAAATGAAACGGAAAAGTCTGGATGGAAAATGACATCCTCGTAATTCGTAATCTGCCGTACGAACGGACGGAAACTTTACAGAAGGTTTTCAATGCATGCATAGAATCGCTCGTACGCTCATACGAGAACGGAAACATTTCACAAAAAAAAACAGATCGGAACTAAAACTGAAGTTTTTTTTGTCTCTCTGAATCGAGGCTAATGTGCTAAAAAACAATCAATGAACACAAAAATCATTATGTGTGAGAGCAAACAGTTTGATGTGCTCAGATTTACGAACGCCTCCAGCACACCCTTGTTTCCCACTTCAGCAAGTAATACCTTCTTAGCAGTTTCCCCAGTGTGCTTGTGCACTTCAGTTTGGCCATGCTCTTGTCATAGAAAGAGCTAGAGATCATCAGAAGATAACTTTAGTGGAAAACTTCAGAGTTTAGTAAATCAGCCCTGCAATAAGCAGAAACGATTTAAACAATAGTTTTTTTCAAAGATTGAGACGTCGTGATTAAAGTTCATTTACTTTGCTATAAATTATGCTTCTGGGCACATATAACATGTTTCAATGCACTTGGAGTTCACATACATGCATATGATGGTCACCCATTATCTGCATTAAATCTCTCAAAAAGTGTTAAATCATTTGAACCATCACAAAAAATTACTTCTGCTTGACTTTACTAACACAGTGTCAACGGAATTAATGATGTTATTAATTAGACAGAGCTTTTACTAGGTGTGTTTTCCTTATTAACATTTTCGAAAAAAGGAGGCAAAATGCATTTTAGAATATTGCAACCACAATGGGCCCATTTAGCAATGTTTTCCATTTAGCAAGATTTAGAGAACTGTGTGATTTCATTGTAACCAGCAACTGCGTTGATTCAATCACGCAGATTTATAGGGAGCACAGGAAATGAAGAGGACAATGCATTGTTTTATAAGCTAAGTAAAGCCTTGTTTGTGATTATACACGCCACTTGAAATTCAAGGAGAACATGCTAAGCAGAATAACTGTGGGCTTTGAATATTAGAAGTTCAGCAGTAGCAGGAATACCCCACTAGTAGGATAATGTATAAAAAGACTAACTGTTTTGTAAAGTGTTTCACAACTTGGGTTCTATCCCATTGGAGGTTTACCATAACAGTTTGCTTTGCTCTTGTGTCTCTCATTTTCATCGTGATGCATCTTTTGTGTTCTTTTTTTGTGTTCTCGTACTTCTTTCCCCATTATCGCGTTCCAAGATGTGGCTGTATACTACACAATGGCCAGAATCAAGAGCTCTTCCGAAAACGTAATATTGCAGACTTTGCACACTTAATAAGCTCTTCTTATATACAATTAAGGCCACAGATAAATATTGACACAGTAGATTATTTTCTAAATTTGTTGCGTGGCGTGCCCAAGAAAATTAGGTGGACCTGCATCCTTGTTCCCGATATCTCTCCTTCTTGACTAATAGAAACAAATAAAATAAGGACTTCTGTCCACAATGGGTTAGCAACATCTATTGTTGGCTGGCATTAATCGGATTAAATTGGTTGCTAGCTCTACAGCTAGGAGCCTAAACTCATTCCGAAAATGTTCACATCTCAAGGGGATGTGCTTTTGTTACTTTCCCCAGCATCCCTATTTACATCACAGAGATAGAAAGCAGCAAGTATGGACTTGAGATTATAGCAATGGCTTCTCACAATACAGACAAAGCCCATCGACGAGATGCAGTGCAGGAATACGATGCCGCAGTCAAACATCATTGAGCCATCTCGTCTGTGTTTATTGTCTTTTTATTGTTGTTTTCACAATTTATCACCGTAAAGATCCCTGGTTTAAAATGAAATTATTTTAATATATTAAGCCACACAACAGTAAATGCGAATGATAAAATAAGCATTCAGAAATTAAAAGGAACTGCCTATGCTATACCACTATACCATGTCATATAGCAAATTTGTTTAGAAATATTAAAATTAGACCCAAATTGATGTTCTTTTTTAATCTGCATTTTATTTTTCTTTAAAATGTAATTTAAACTAAAAATATTAAAATTATACCTAGTTATGGCTAATATTAACTGGCAAAGCAAACTGAGGAGCTTCCATTATATTATTTGCTGAAAACTCTTACCAAAGGAACCTGCACTGCAATGCAGTAGCCACAGCAACAAAGGAATTTATTAAAGATAGGGTAAGAAATCTGGGTAATAAGGCAGCACATTAAATAAACAAGAAATAAATATTATCATTGTAGGCTCTGCAGACTGCTGTGAGCCACCAGTCCATTTTTGCGCACAGACTGATAATTTTCAAAGCTATTGGCAACTTGGGAATTTTTCTTCCTTATCGCTGTGGCTCAGCTAACTTCACTAAAACTAATCAGTGCGGGAATCATTCATTCAAGGATTGCACGATCATGTCTTCCTTTGGCAGTGACAGCTGCCTGAGCCACATTAGCAATGCAGATCAGTCAGCCTAATAGGTTAATGCAGAACACGCGAAAATTAGGTTTAATCCCCAGTGAAATAATCTAACATTTTCACATTTCTTGATGTTGGGATAGAGACATTGCTGGTGACTCAATTAGGTATAATGTAGATCAAAGCAAATTTACCTTCTGGCTGAACCTTTTCTGCAGTGGAGATAGGAGAATGGAAAGATGCCTGATTAAATGTGTATAGCTGCTGGTGAAATAGTCTCGAAAGCCTGTGTGCTTTGGAAAAAACCAAACACTGTTAATGTCTCAATGAGCGTGACACTAAGCTTTATTATACTTGCTGTCATTTTACAATTCTTCCACAATACCTAACATCCTATAAAGGCAATCACATTTCACGGAGACTAATATGTGTATTATTATTTGAATTGTCAGCTCTTTGACATCCTACCTAACCCTTTCCTCCAAGGCTTATGAGGCTGAATATAATGTATTTAATGTCCTATTTAATTGGTCCCTCTTGTACAAAATGGTTTAAAACTTTTATAACATAACAAATTCTGATGACTAGGTTATTATTTTTTATTAAACTTAATTTCTGTTAATAAACTTAAGTATTACATCCAAATATATATATATATATATATATTCATATAAAATATTGCATATAGTGAATATATCTATTACTGAACTGATGCATTATATTAAACAGTATTTTTGCTTTTGAACAGAAATTCTTTATAAATAACATTTTTAATTTGCAAAGAAAAAATAATGTACGGATTGCTTATATACAGGTATAACATAGAAATGTATGTCCTATATATAGGTGAACAGAAAATACAGTTGCTGGTGCATATGTAATGTCATCTTATAATCTTAAAACCTAATGTAATGTAATAATAAAATAAATATAATATAAATAAATAAAATATATATAGTTTGATTTGTTAAATTTTGCCTATATGCATGTAGATAACAGCACTTAAAAATAAGCTATGTTTTGTCTTAGCTAATACATACACAAGGACATATATATATATATTAATGCACTATAATGCATAAATATTATATTTCTGTAGTTCTCTGTAGTTATCAATATATGAAAGAGAATTATAATTAGTCTGATATTTACAGAGCAATAGGCCCATAATATAATTGATACATAGTAGAAAAATAGTATTTATTGTCATTGTAAGTGATGATAAACACTTTGCAAATTATATATGTATATATATTACTATATGGACCTACACTTTCTGAATTGGTTGTATTGATTACAAATGCCAAATGCTGTATTTGATACATTTTTACTTCTTAGAAGGATTTACATAGTACATATATATACTATTGTACATTATATAATAAGTATTAGATATATCAACATTTTAATATAATATATATTTATTTATATACCGTATACGCCATTTAAAAATATTCTATTATTATTAGGATCATAGAAATGTAGAATTTCAACATAAAATATTAATGATCCATATTTCAATCCCAAAAATCGTTGTATCTATAATCATTTTTAAAGTTGCAAAATGTAAAAACACAAGAAAACATTTTTGGCCTCTAAATTCTTCTAAGAAGCAACTATTTATCAAATATTGCATTTGCAATCAGTAAGGCCAAGTCAAAAAGTGATTTGCAAATCTGGTTTCTTTGTGCTGACATTAATACTTATGTGTGGTCAAATCAGCTTTCTATAGACAGCCAATCAAAGTGATTATTCCAAAATGATATTGGCTTGTCTTGCATTGATTGGGTATTCTTTTCTTATTGGCCAAGCACATTTATCCTGAGCAGCTTGCTTATTATGCCTTTCACATCATGTTCTCATTCAGAGCCTATCTACTCACAACAACCTGCTGATGTTTCAAGATGCCATGCGGAAAAGAGGGGTTCCAATGATCTATTGCATTGTCTTCTGCCAAAATTGCAATTCACAGCGCTGATTAACTTTGATGTGAAAACTAATGAGATAAGGCATGTTATCAAGGCAGACCGGATCGTCATCCCATTTATGCAATGTTTGCCATCAGTGATGACAAAAAAAAAAACCTAATGAAGATGTATCTGACAGCGAGATGAGCTAGTGCAGGATTCTGTCTTGAAGTGAGTGCTTTCCCTCCTGCCCATCACTTTGTATGAAAGATGACAAAATTAGCTCAATAATGAAAACACTTCACCTAAATGAACAAATATTTACATTCAAATAACCGCATGATAAATGAGCGGTAAAAAAATATGATGCATCGTTGAGGTTTACCAGGCCCGAGCACCCAGACATATAGAGCCTGAGGACAGTTCAGGGTGCCCAGTAGGGTAATGTGTTTATGATACTTTTCATAAAGGCATAGACTTCGATCAGACAATAGCATTTAGCATTTAAAAACACACTTGGGGGGGGGGGGCACACTTGGTATCTATTTTCACCATGTGCAGCTGGATGCTCACTTTTTAAATCCTCTTACTAGCCCCAATCCTGATCTTCTCAATGAGCTCATATCTAGGCTAGGACTGCCATCTGCAAAACGAGAGGCTGCACTAATAATCAGAGACATATACAACACAAACACAATTAGTTTATGACACCTAATAACTATAATACTTTAATTTATGAATGACATCACAGTTATCATGACAAGGTTGTCATGTTTTAATAGGACTATTGATGCAGAGAGAGGGTATTTTTTATTAGCCCCTTAAGAACTACAGGCTTTAGATTTATGTGTCGTGTTGTTGTCTGTTTAGAAGGCCGGAATCAGAAATGGCTGGCTTTGTAGCCTGTATCCCAACAAGTGTAATGGTGTCATAATGACGGGGAGGCCGATTCATCAATAGCGCCAGGTAGCGACAGATGAGCGACTGTAGCGTGATTTTTTCAGCGCCAGCCAGTATTCGCTGTGCTTGGCCGGCATTAGCTTGATGACAGCGACTCAGTCGGTGTGCGGTAATGTTGAATACGGGCTGGGGGGTCGCTGTTTCACAGGTCCAGCGTTGTATGTGAGCGCCTGACAACGAATGGCCAGAGCGAACGGCTAGCTTCATATTCATCAACAAATCACGCTCCGAATGTGCTGTCGCTGTCCATTCCTTGTTTAAACCCCAGAGCGCTGGCGGCGATCTGTATTAACTAGTTTTTAACCCCTAAACAACCATATTTTTTGAATGTAACATTATACATGTTTTTAGAATCATTTTGTTATATATAATACATTAATCTCAGACCTGTTAGATCAATTCTGCACATATTTTTTTTTTTTTTTTTTTTTTACTTAAAAATAAATCCTAACATTGCAGAAGTGTTCTCCGATTTTTTGACATTAAAAAAATTAAAAAAAAAATTATTACCAATTAATCATGAATTATTATAGATTGCTCCATTGAAATGCATTGGACATCGCCAGGGAGCGACAGCTCATACCTGGCGCTGTGAGGGAATTTGCAGCGGCGCTGTTCGGTCCAGGCGGCTTCATGATGAATGCCGCGCTAGCCGTCGCTCTCGCCGGCGCTAGCCTCATTTTGCTTGATAAATGCGTCATTGTGACCGCCGCCGGGCGTACTTGAGTCGGTAGTCGCCGTTAGCTGCCGCTACCTGGCGCTCGTCGGACACTACCTGGCGCTATCGCTTGATGAATAAGGGCCATAGTGATTGCTATTATCCGGTGGTGGGATTCAAATTTTAACAACAGGCTTTACCTAAAATAGTGTGGTGCGAATTGCAAAGATTTATACAAGAAAAATATATATATGTATACCTGTAATATATATATATATATATATATATATATTAAACATCAAGCTATGTAATACTATCAAAAATATGTAGAAGCAATATTAATGTATTTTACTGCCTATACTAGTTATCAATGTCTTTTAACTAATCCCCCCCCCCGCATCCCTTACCCCAAAACTGGTACCTTTTGGAAGGGTTTGCCACCCTGTGTTCCCTCGTTGTTCAAATCTCACAAAACTGGGCTTACAATAGGGGGGAACCGATAACGCCAGCTAATGCCACGTAGCGGCATGTAGTGTCGGGTGAACTCTTGGCGCTGTAGGTGAAAACCACATTTAAGTCAATCGGGTGAGCACTTGTAAAAGTGTCACATAGAGTCACATGTATTACTAGTGGCAGTTCAGTGTATAGCGCCGACGCTCTAGGTTCAGCAGCGCCATGTAGTACTTTTCGCTCAGTAGCGCTCTCCCATACATTTCAATGGTGTTTCATTTGGTCATGTATAAATAGCATGTTTGCCAAGTAAAGTGTAAAATGTTTGGTTCAAATCAATGTGTGACCTCTCTCTTGCCCAGCAAACACTTTTCTTGTTTTTGTTTTTTTATTATTTTTTTATGCAGAATTGTATGTGCAGGTCGGCCATTGCAGTGTCATTGTTACAGTGTTAAAACAATGTCATTCCATATGTTTTCGCTCTGGTACTGGTGTATATGTGTTGAGAAACAGACTTTTATTACACAGCATCTGGTGCTGTACGCTAGAGCGCCCAGTATTAGAGCGCAGGCGCTGCTTGTGCGTAGTTTTTTCTTGAATACGGGCTTCAGTGCCGAGTGTTGGACTCACTTAACTGGCGCTACGTTTCGCTCGCTGCAGCGTTGAACTGTTGTTAGATGTAGCGTAGAGTCTTTAACCTTGGGACACCACCTAGCATTCGTGATTGGCTCTGCAGTGAATTAGGGAGAGCACTTCTACAGTGCCCTGCACACATCACATTTATCAATGCTGGACAGGATAGTACAGCGCCACTTGTCCAGCCGTTACGCTAGGTTAGAGCGGCCGACACCCGTTTGCAGCCGTCTACTAGCGGTCGCTGTAAGCGCCGCTACACAGACGCTCAGATGGCACTATGTGGCGCTAGTGTTAAATCAGCCTCCCATCAGTATAAGCAAATAAAAAAATAAAACAATTCAGCTCTCTACTCCCAGGAAGAAGCCTATTGGTGTGGAAATTGGCCAATTTGATTTAGCATAGCTGGTGGGGTTTGGTCTGTTTGAAAAAGGCCCACACACAACAGTTTATACAAGACACATATTTGCATCTGTTTTTTTTTTTTTTAAATGCCAGTCAATTGAGGCAGAGAGCTTTCTCACATAAAGTGCAAAGTACTTTTGAATGTTTAATATTTTATCACTGTCCTTCTGACTGGATACTAAGAGGGGGTTACATATTTGGAGAGCCACTCTGCCTCAGTAATAGCTGCATGGGATGTAAGGAAACAGAGCTTTGATTGTACACTAAGTCCAGACAAAACATAAATGTCTTATATTGACCATCTATCCTCCAGCCAGCGGGGTGCCAGAGCATGGCATGATGCCACTCAGAGCTAGCTTTCAATACAATCCATTATGGTCTGTTTCACACTCAGTAGTCATGCGGAGGCAACGTTACAGTTTATTTAGCTCTTTGAAATGTAAGAGCTCTCTAAATACGTTATTTGCTAAGGAGAGAGCTCTCATTCTCAAGCTCTCTCACTTTAGGTAGCCAGCATGTACACAAGGAACTCCATTTTTTTAACTCCCTACATCTGAAGTATCTGAAGTGAGAAGGTTCTCCAAGTGAGAGCTCTTCCCATGTTAATTATCCCCCATTATACAAAGTAATCCAGGACCCAAGCAAGACTTATTTCTTCTAAGCAACCTGTAAAGAACACCATGATTGCTGATCATAAAACTATTTGATCTTAAAAAATCTCAAACCTTATCCTGACACCAAAAGAATTCAAGGATTTAGGTCATTTGTATAAGTATACCTGAAATTGATTCACTCCCTTCTACTTTCACTTCTAGAAAGCCTGAAAATGGAAATGGGTTTAATTACGCAAATTTTCAGGATCCTCACATGGTTTCCCCCCTGACAAGCAATCGGGTCATTTGGCAAACCTGATTGGTTAGCTGCATTCACATGGACTAGGAGTACAGGACAGTAGTGCACCAGGTGAATCAATAGAGGCCACACCTGCATATACAATCATTGGGGGTCCTCTCCAGAAGAGTACAGAGGATGTCTATACCCCTAAAGCATAGATGCTGCCAGGAGAAGAAGATCATTCCGCCAGACCAAGAAGAGGAAGGAAGGGGGGCACCCAATGCTGCATGGAGTTGAGTATAGTTAATTCGATTTATTAGAAATATTTTTTTTAATTTCACTACTTATGAACTTATGATCCAAAGGACTCCTATATCTTTCAAAAGGTAGGGGGCTACCAAAGCACTGGCTCAACACCCCCTGCCTGCTTAGCTGTATTGGTGCTCAACTGCATTGGCCTGTGTTCTTCTAGCAGTGCCACGAGCCCCAAACCTATGCTAAATAGGACTGGTTACTGGGCTGGACTTTTTTTGTTAGAAAAGAGATGGAGGATGATTCACTAACTAACGCTAGGTATCGTCAGATGAGCGTCTGTATACCGGCGCTTAGAGAGACCAATAGAAAATGCTGTAAGCTGGTATCGGGCGCTGTAACAGAGCACCTCAGTCACAATAGTAACCTGGCCCACATTGATGAATGTGATGTGTGTTGGGCACTCTAACACCAGTACAGCACTGCAGCAAGAGAAAGGTAGCGCCAGCTCAGTGCAACTCACACCATACATCAAAAAAGGACACACACACAGCATTGGCGATCTAAATCTGGTCGCTATAGCATACACTGTGTGATGAAAGTCTGATTTTGAACATATATACATATACAAAGCGAAAACACATGGAATGACATTGTTTTAACACTGTGACATCAACATTTTAGTGCCAGACCTGTAATGACAATTCTGCATAAAAATATAAAAAGTCAAAAAAGTTTCAAAAGTGTTTGTTTGCAGCCAGAAGAGGTCACACAATCATTTGAGCAAAAAAAAAACACGCAGTTTAAACACAAGCAAATGAAAGCCCATTGAAATGTATGGGAGAGGGAAACTGAGCGAAAGGTAATACCTGGCTTGACCCCCACTGCTGAGCGAAAGGTAATACCTGGCTAGACCCCCACTGCTATACGCTGAGCCCCCTGTAATAATACATGTGACGCTACATGGCGCTGTTAGAGTCGCTCACCAGATTCGGTTTCATAAATGTGGTTTTGCGTATAGCGTCCGACGTTTACCAGACGCTGCCTGCCGCTACGAGGCACTACCTGCCGTTATCCCTTCTTAAATAACCCCCATCGTATGTTTGCATATGGCTTTTAAAGGGGTCCCTATATTCACACACGTACACAAAGTGAAGTTCATTAAATTCGCAGGTGGCACCACCAGTTTTGGGATCATCAGGGATAATGATCAAGCCTACTGCAAGGTTGTCATTAAACAGTGAGGCGGGAACAACAACTTGATCATGAAAGCTAAGGAATCTGGGAAGCTAGTGATCAGCTTCAAGAAAGCTGTCACCCATTAACATCAATGCAGTAAAAGTAAAGTGTTAATCACAAAGATTCTGGGTATGAACAAGATGATGAAGTCTAACGCAAGGTAGTCAACAAATATTAATTAGTGATGCAGGAACAACAACCAGATCCTCAATGCTGAGGAAACTGCGGTGATAGTAATCAGCTTCAAGAAAGTTGTCACCTATTCACACTGAGGAAAAAAGGAGGTTTCGGGGTATGTGCAAAATCTGAAGTGGGGCATGCGCAATAAAGTCCTACTAAGGAAGGCCCAGCAAAATGTCAACTTCCTTTCTGGGCATGAAAAATTTCCATTGTCCAGCACTCAAGTGTTCCTTAAAATTTCTCCGTTTATTGGTCAAGTTAAAAGTTACATGGTTTCCATCCCAAGAATAGTTCACATATTACGCGTTTCAGGCAACATCCTGTGCCCTTCCTCATATTCCTTTCTGGACAAATGGTCTACCTTGAAATCTATGGTCATGCCTCTAGCCCACACATGCTCTACCCTCTTCCACACAGGTGAAGGTATTAGTGCTCAGACAGACCTGTAGAACTACCGGTAATTACCACACTTGTGCATCAGTGTGGAGATCTGCAAAAATCAGGCCTGTTGGTGGGCCATGAGGCCATTTAAGATATACAAAGCAAATAAGCCTGGCAGAGCCAATGCTGAACATATCAGCATTGTATATAACTGACCAATTATTGCTTCACAATAATACACAAAGTACCCAACTGTGATAAGGGTTTAATATTAGGCATATGCAATTTTACTAGCCCAAAAGGGGGAACTTTTTATGCTTGCAGGTAAACTTTTGTTATTAGGTATGTTATCCATACTCCATCCATTTAACTAAATTCCATCATATAGTTGTAAGCCCTTCATCACCCATCAAGTGAGCTGTGCCAAACTTTTCCAGCACGTCTATCCTTGTTATATACTCTTCCTGATAAGTATATCCAACACATGACTTCTAATTTTTTTCATTTAGAAAAAAACTACTAAAATGAATTGGCTGTGTTAGTCTTTGGCTTGTTGTTGTGTGGGCACCTCCTTTGAAGATGGTCAAGCACCATATCATTTTGGCTGACATAAATATTTCTTGCTCGTCGAGTTAACAGCGGCATGTGGAAACAGATACCGCCTGCAAATAGGACTATACAAATACCTTGAATGTGATTTTAAAGAGGCTCTAAACCCTATGGCAATAATTAGCCAGCAAGCAGCTGACCTGATGCCTGTCTCATACGCCTCTCCTCCATTTCCAGCAGCACAGGGTAGAAGCTGTAGCGGGGCTCGAAACTTTGCTATTTTTTCTATTTCATTTATCTAGAACCATGCCATGATCCTACTGCCACTCTCTCTTGGAGGTCGTTCTCTGACCATTACAGAGCATGCTCATGGCTCATGCAATCAGACTTTCAGGTGCTTTGAAATGGTTTATGTTATACTGTTCCCAAGGGAGATAAGGTGGTAGAAAGTTAGTGTGTCGCTGGACAGGGACTTTAATTACGATTACTTGGACAAATATTTGCTGACAATTCAGCCACGTCTCAATGTAAGTCGCCCGCTTGCATACATTCGTTGAATAATCTGTTTGTGGCAATGGGCCTTTTCTCCTAAATGCATTGTTTCACTAAAGATGACTTTTAGAAAGTTATACAGATTTTTTTACTGTAGTTAAAGGGGACTCTACTTTTACTTCTAAATGCACTGTGTGGCTGAATATGCTCTCTAGAATTTAAAGAGGAACTATAGACAAGTCATCACTTCCTCATTCATGGCATATGGCACAAAATGGCAGTTAATAACGTGACTGCTATTGACTAATTTCCCAGTGGGCTTGCACATCCAACCTGAAGAGTTTCCATTTTCACATGATTAACTGCCATGTTGTGCCATACACCATGAATGAGAAAGGGGTGACTTGCCTATAGTTCCTCTTTAACACAGATTATTGACTGTACTTAAATGGGGCTTTACTTTAAAATGCATTTTTTGGCTGAAGATGACCTCTAGCATTGTATACAGATTATTTACCGTAAAGGGGACCTTCACTCTAGTCGGAGGAGGACTCTAGGATTTTATACATGTATCATTTATTTTAATTAAAGGGGCTAATTCTTTAATTTTAGAAATACTGGATTTTATTATAGGAGAACTCTAGAATTTTATACAGATAGTTTACTATAGTTAAAAGTGGTTCTTTTACTTTAGAAGTGCATTCATTTATTTTAGGAGTATCTAGTATTATATTTATATATATATATATATATATATATATTATGTTTTACTATAGTTAACATGGCTTTGTCTTTTCGTAAACATGCATTATTTTCTTAAAAAAGGGGACCTCTAGCATGATATACAGAGCTAAAATAGGACTCAAACACACAACCTGAATCCCCCCCCCCCCCCCCCCTTAGACTTAATAGTTATCAGGTCCTCCTGAATACCACATTTTTGGATTTTTTGGGCTAAATTGTATCCACATTTACTTTCACTAATTATATTGTGATGTTTTGACTAAAAACAATGATTATGCAAATACAACTCCTTGTGAAATTATCACTGCTAAGTTAAAATGATTAAAACTGCAGATTGTTTTTTGAACAATCAAGGTCATTTGGGA
The DNA here is from genome assembly GCA_027917425.1 of Gastrophryne carolinensis. Taxonomy (NCBI): domain Eukaryota; kingdom Metazoa; phylum Chordata; class Amphibia; order Anura; family Microhylidae; genus Gastrophryne; species Gastrophryne carolinensis. The sequence goes on along the minus strand of CM051237.1, from coordinate 391,881,220 downwards.
CACTCAGGAAGAAGCAACAAAACCTGTTACCTTCAAGCAACATTAACAATTTTCTTCTCCTTTTCAGAATCAACCTACAATTCTTTTTAACACAGTAAGTGCTCATTAAAATCAGTTGTTTGTGGCCACTTCACTGTGGAATATATTATTTCGTAGGTAAATTGAGCAAACATAACTTCTTAAGCATTGAACAACCTTCCTCTGATTGCTTGTATAGATTACAGCGTTTTTCTTTATTGTTGCTTCCTTTTTTATTTTACTTTTTCAGCATTTGTACATGTAAATGAAAAATCAGAGCTGAGGTACGCAAAAATCTGTCTCTTCAAGGTCATAAGGTATTCATTTGCAATTACAGTGTACAAGGCTGCATAGCTGCATATAAAGGTCAGTCCAGGCAAAGGGTTAAAGGAGATTGTCCAGGCTAAGTGTAAAAATAAAGAATGGCTTACTCGCTATGAACAAGATTGATCCTGGTGTGTTAATGAATAAGGCCGTTGTTGTTGAGATTTAGCCCCTTTCCTATAGCTCATTCCCTTGGATTTTGTTTCTTCAAGAGGATAGCACATGTGTTACCAGTATTTATAAAGGGGTCTAAAGGGGAACCTGGAAACTACAGACCAGTAACTTTAATATCTGTGGAGGGCAAGCTGTTTGAATGTATTCTAAGAGATGCTATCCGGGAGTATCTCATTGAAAATGATCACATTGCTCCCTGTCAGCATGGATTTATGAGGAATCGCACCTGCCAGACAAACCCGATCAGCATTTATGAGGAAATAATTGCAATACTGAATCAGGGTGAGTCATTGGCTGTGATATATCTTGATTTTTCTAAAGCATATAATCTTTTTCCACATAAATGGAAATGGTAAAAAAAAGAGAATGCTTGGATTGGGGAAAACATGTGTACATGGGTAAGTAATTGGCTTAATGATACGAAATAGAGGGGGGTGATTAACTGTACATAGTCAGATTGGATCATCATTACTAGCGGAGTACCGCAGGGGTCAGTATTGGGCCCAATTCTGTTTGATTTATATTAATGATATTGGGAATGGATTAAAAAGTAAAATATCAATCTTTGTAGATGATACTAAGCTGTGTAAAGTAATTAACATAAATCAGGACAGCATGCAGCTACAAACTGATTTAGATAAATTGCAAGCATGGGCAGAAAATAATACAGATAAATGTAAGGTTATGCACATGGGCAGGAAAAACTTATACACTCTAAATAAGAAAATGCTGGGTACAGCTGTAAAATCAACAGTAGTGATCAATGCCAGGCAGCAGCTGCCAAGGCAAACAGGATCATGAGGTGCATCAAGACTGGCATAGGTGTCCATGACCAGAGTATTATTTTACTCCCTTTAAGTCATTGGTTAGACCCCCTTAAGGAATATTGTGTACAGTTCCAGGCATCAGTGCACAAGAAGGACATATTAGAGCTTGAGCGCGTTCAAAGTGGGGCAACTAAATTAATAAATGGAATGAGGGGGCTAGAGTACCCTGAAACAATGTCAATGTTAGCTTTATTTAGTTTGGTAAAAATATGCCGGGGAGGCCGACTCATTAATAGCGCCAGGTAGCGACAGATGAGCGACAGTAGCGGCATTTTCAGAGCGCCCGCTAGTAGTCGCTGTGCTTGGCCATTGTTCTGTAGTTGATAGCGACTCAGTCGGTTTGCCGTAATGTTGAATATTGGGTGAGGAGTCGCTATTTGACAGGTTCCGCGCTGTATGGGAGCGCATGACAGCGAATGGCCATAGCGAACGGCTCCCAGCATATTCATTAACAAATCACGCTCAAAAAATTCTCGCGCTGTAAAATGCATGTTTAAACCCCAGAGCGCTGGCGGCGATGGGTTAAAAGTAGTTTTTTAACCCCCAAACAACCATATTTTTGGATTAAAAAAAACAAGTTTTTCAAAACATTTTGTAATATGAATACATTAATATCAGACCTGTAATATCAATTCTGCACAATTTTTTTTTTTTTTTTTTACCTTAAAAAAAATATCTAACATTGCAGAAGTGGTGACAGAATTTTTGACATTTAAAAAAAAAAAACATTAATAGCAATTAATTAAGAATATTTAAAGATTGCTCCATTGAAATGCATTGGAGAGCGCCAGGTAGCGAGAGGTCATACCTGTCGCTGTTCAAGGTCGCTCACTGGTGCTGTGGGGTGAGCCTGGAATAATGATGAATGATTCGCTATCTGGCGCTCTGTCAGTCGCTAAGCAGGATCGGCTTGATAAATGTGTGATTGCGGAGGGGAGCCGGCGTTCTCGTGGCGGTGACAGTCATTACCGTTCGCTCACCATTCGCTACCTGGCGCTATCCCTTGTTAAATAAGGGCCTAAGTGGTGATCTAATGACTATAGGGTTGATTCAGCACACTGAACATTTTTTACTCACATTTTTTAAAAAAGAATATAAATTTTTTTCACGGTACAATCCAGAACTATATTTAGCTGTGCATATTTTTTTAAAAATGGCATAGCTAAATATGGTGCTGTATTGAACCAAGGGAAAAAATCATGAGAAAGAGTGTTTTCTCTCAAACGTGAGTAAATCAAATGGCGCTGAATCAACCCTTATGTATAAATATATCCAGGATCAATCTGTTCCATGATCTTTTTTTTTAAGTTTTTATTTTTTCTTTTTAAACAAGAAAAATTAGGTGCTGCAGGTACCAACAAACTTTACATTTAAACATACACAGACGACACATTCATACCACACACACACCAAGTTTTGCAATGCTGTTGGGGTACAGCTGAGGTAGTAGGGAGAAATTAGAAAAATGAATCATGTTAATAATTCCAGCAAGGTCCTACTAGTTTACTTCGGAAATGAGCAGTTTTCTCTTTAATTTTCGTGTGTTCAGTCCGTGGTCTGTACGCATACGCTGGCTTGTACGCATATGCAAGACTCATTTTTTGTATTTCCCCTGGCTTTTCTTCTAGTACTTACTTATTGCTACCCCATCATTCTCTCCAGCATTGTTTCTTTCTCCTTGCTTGGTGTTTGTTTGGGATGTCCCATCCAGTGATTTTTCATCTGCTAAGCAGGAAGTTTTGCTTCTTCCAAGTGCTTACCTGTGCAAATTTCTGATGTGAGGGCTAGGGCTAGGTCAAGCCAAAGCAGTTCCTGGCAAAGTGCTAGGCCAAGCCACACCAATTCCAGCTAAAGTGCTAGGCCAAGCCAGAGCAGTGCCCAGCCGGGGTCTAGGTCCCTCTCCACAGCATGCTCCACTCCACACTCATCATGGCTGACCCCGGGACAGACACCCAGCCCCCCATGAAGTCTTGTCCACTCACCAGCCAGTCAGCAATATACACCCTCAGGATCCACTTTACCACCCATTGTGCTGATGTCCCCTATTCCCCCCAGATAATGGTAACTCCTATGTTGGCCTTCACCTGCGGCAGGACACCCTGAGCGGCAAGTTTACTGATGCCCAATGTATGGCCTTAGTGACTGGTGTGTCGGACCATTTTGATCAGCACTATGGATGCAGGTCTAGAGCCACACCCAAAGCTGTAAAGTCCGACCTGTGGGACATCATTGCCAGGAAGGTTAATAGTGCTGGCCCAGAGCTAAAGGATGTGGATCAAGTTCAAGGGAATTTTGCAGACATGAAATATTCTGCGAGGAAAAGAAGAAAATCAACAAAAGAAGGCAACAAGGGTAAGGGACTGTGTGCTATTGGTGGTGTTGATGTGTGTCTTGACTTTTGCATGGCTACATGTCTTTTTCAGCTTGCAAACCAGAGGAGGAATACCCCGCAATCTGGAATTTACATCTGCAGAAGAAATGGTGTATGGCCTGTTGAACCCAGCACTCCAGGGCTTACTGGGGATCAACTCTGACATGCGTGCTGCTACTGAAATTGGTAAGTTGTGGCCTTGTTTGGGTTGTTGTGTCAAGTTTGATGTCTGCCTAATTTTAATGGCCAAGTTCAGGATGCCAGCAAAGCCTAAATGTTGTGCCTGGCCCATGACACACTGGTTTGGCAACCAGACGAATCTTGGAATAACATCACATGCCACCTCAAAACCAGGTGCTTACCTTTAAATGCATGTGTATGTGCTGCACTTTGCTTACTTGTACAATGTGCAATCAGATGGGGTAGCTATTGCTTAGCCACACAAGGTATGGCGCTTTACCAAGCTTATGTCCTAATTACATTGCAGGAAAGACCCAGCAAACATACATGGCCACCCAACCACAGAAACGCACAAGTACTGCTGCTACATCAGCAAGGACTGCACCAATGGAAGACTTGGATCTAGTAAGTGTCATGTGGCCAATGTGGGGACCTATTTTTGTGTACTGCATGTGTGGCAAACAGCAGAGCGCTAACTGATTTGTCTGGCCCTGCAGACACCCCCGCTGCTGGCTGCCATACAGGATCTTGAGGAGGATGATCCACAGTATCTGCCTCCATAACAACAGCAGCATCCTCTGCAGCAGCAGTTGCCTTCCCAGCACTCTCAGCCACTTCTGCAACATCTGCCTCAACTGCCTCCCACACTCCCTCTGCAGCAGCAGCTGGATCCACAGCTCCAGCATGACCAACAGATGATGAGCGGCTGCAGCCATCACCTCCATGGGCCAGCTCTGCTGCCGAGGATTTCCTATCAGCCACATCAAGCACAACACATGTGGAAAGGCTAAGTACAGCTCTAGCTGGAAATGTCCCTACTCAGGGAAGAGGACAACGGTCTCACGTCGGGCATATTGCCCTAGTGAGGCGGGTGCAGTTGAAGGAGGAGGATTGACAAACAGATAGCAGAGCAGGCAAAAGAGTGCCTGGTTCCACCAAACAATGGGGAGACACATAATGCTGCTCAACCATGACCTCTAAGCAATGGTGGGGAGCAACAAAACAACAACCAGAACATTGAGACACTGATAGCACCGTTTCTGCTGCTAAATGACAACCTGCCACACCTGGTGGCCCTCCCAGAAGCCCATCAGACATTGCAGGCCAACTACCCTAGCAATAAGGAAAGCACATTTTGTAGGATTTTTTTTGCGTTTTTGCTTTGAAATCTCAGCAGCCTAAGAATATGGGCCCACATTGTTCACAATAGTATGTCAGAGTTTTGTGACAACTATAAACAAAACAAGCTTAAAGTGGACCAACACCCAGGATTTTGACTATCCTGGGTATTGGTCCACTTCCCCGGGGCACCCCGATCGGGGGTGCCCCGCTGCCTGAAACCCCCCCAAACACCCCAAAAACTCACCTCTCCACGCTCCCACGTGACTGCGTTGTCCAATGCCCGCCAACGGACAAGTGACGTCCGTCGACGGACAAGGGATCGAGCCCGCCGCCGCCTCCCGCGCGTCACTTTTGACGTGTGCACGCCCGCGCCGGCCATTCAGAGACGGCCAGCGCGGGCACGCACACGTCTAGAGGAGCGCGAGTGAGGCAGCGGCGGTGGAAGCAGCTGCTGGAGAGGTAAGGTTTTTCGGGGGTTTTGGGGGGTTACACCCCGTGGGACATCCCGATCTCTAAGATTCCCGGGCCGATCACCCCTGGGTGTTGGCCCACTTTAAGTGATTTTGTTATCTCACTGAGTACATGGAAAGAGGGGTTGAAGCTTACAGAAAAAAACCTTAAAGAGCAAGGTTTGCCTCAAATTCTAATTTATATATAGACATATATACATAGGGCCTTATTTATCACGGGCTAGCGCCAGGTAGTGTCTGACGAGCGCCAGGTACCGCCAGCTATCGGCGGGTACCGACTCAAGTACGCCCGGCGGCGGTCACAATGACGCATTTATCAAGCAAAATGAGGCTAGCGCCGGCGAGAGCGACGGCTAGCGCGGCATTCATCATGAAGCCGCCTGGACCGAACAGTGCCGCTGCAAATTCCTTCACAGCGCCAGGTATGAGCTGTCGCTCCCTGGCGATGTCCAATGCATTTCAATGGAGCAATCTATAATTAATCATAATTAATTGGTATAAATTTTTTTTTTTTTTTTTTTTTTTAATGTCAAAAATTCGGAGACCACTTCTGCAATGTTAGGATTTATTTTTAAGTAAAAAAAAATTTAAAAAAAAATTGGTGCAGAATTGATCTAACAGGTCTGATATTAATGTATTCATATTACAAAATGATTCTAAAAACATGTATAATGTTACAATCCAAAAATATGGTTGTTTAGGGGTTAAAAACTAGTTAACACCCATCGCCGCCAGCGCTCTGGGGTTTAAACAAGGAATGGACAGCGACAGCAAATTCGGAGCGTGATTTGTTAATGAATATGAAGCTAGCCGTTCGCTCTGGCCATTCGTTGTCAGGCGCTCACATACAACGCTGAACCTGTGAAACAGCGACCCCTAAGCCCGTATTCAACATTACCGCACACCGACTGAGTCGCTGTCAACAAGCTAACGCCGGCCAAGCACAGCGAATACTGGCTGGCGCTGAAAAAAATCACGCTACAGTCGCTCATCTGGCGCTACCTGGCGCTATTAATGAATCGGCCTCCCCGACACACAACAAACATAACACTGGGAAAAAACTAAATGAACAAAATTAGCTAAAATGGGATGAGACAAGGTGGTTCCAGACAGACTAGCCAGAGGCACTTTGTGTGCCCGGATAAAGGTCTTCAGGAAGATCCATCATAATTTGAGAGGGGGACACATCACAATATTGGGGAACCTTCTCCAGGATGGCAAAGTTGTGGACCACCATACATGCCACAATGATTTTTATCACCTTCTGGGGCTGGTACTGGAGGGCACTCCCAGTATGGACCAGGCACTTCAACCCAGTCTTAAGCAAGCCAAAGGCCCATTCGACCAGTGCCTGGTATGAGCTCGTCAAGCATGTGCTTGAATGTGAGAAGAATGGGGGTCATCAGCCATGGAAGCAGGGGGTGTCCAGAATCACCTACAAAAATAAAGGAAGTATTAGCCACAAACATCATTAACACATTATCACCTAAAAACAAAATATCAACATAAAATATTTACAGATGGAATGGGGGAGACAGGTGGTGCATTCATAGATACAGAAGTTCTACATGAGAAAAAAACATCAGCAAGAAAGGAGTAATAATGACAACACAGCCACCTGCCAGACAGCTTGCCAGACACAAAACGAGGAAAACAGGCTTGTATTTTTCAGAATGTAGGCATCATGGGTGGAGCCTGAAAACCCAACCATAACACTTAGGAACAGTATGTCAGGACACATTGTACATTGTTTCAATGGCCCAGTAGCAAAAAAGAAGGAATACATGAAAAGTAGGATAGAACAGAAAGAGAAACAAAGAGAAAAAAATAAGATAGAAAGAATTAAGGAATACAGAAATAGAAAGATAAAAAATGGAATAGATAGAATAGATAGACTCAGAAGAGGAACAAACAAAATAAAAGGGATAAATAACAATAAGGATCCAATAGAAAGAATAAAACAAAATGAATGAGCAGAACGAAATATAGAAAGAATAGGAGGAATTAAAAAGAAAGTAGGAAATATTTAAAGTAAGAATAGAAAGAAGATGGAATGGAAAGATAGAAATAAAGAATGAAAGAATCTTGTCCCTCTCTTGTGCTGATTATGGGAGGGGATGAAAAACAGAATGTCATTGGCTCAACCTATAAACTCTGATATCTCTGCCATTTAGAACAGTGCCAAATGTAGCCCGACACTATGGTGTAACAACTACCTTTGTTACCCTAGGTCCACCTAGGGTCATGTCATCTCCAGATCCAACCCATTGACATTAGCAGGGGCATTACATCTGTGACACATGGCTCTAGCATAAACTTAAGAACTAACATTAAACTGAGCATATGTGCCTATACCTCTATTGAAGTGGACCTTCACCTTGACCAAATGGTTGACCTTATGACACCTTCAAACCCTGCCGATTTCCATATTTTCTTGATGATTTTCAGGTACAAAGTGCTGAGAGCATTTCTGGATGTGCTTGACACTCTGCTGATGTTTTCACTAGTTTCTGGCATAGTCAAGGTTGTTCAGGTTTTGGGGGTCATTTAGGAGGAGGAGCATTATAAAATGTTTAGGTACACCTGAGATGGTGCTTTACTACCTGTATGGGTCATCCGTTAGAGAAGGTAAAGGGCTAAATAACACAAACCGTAAACAAATGTCCTTACTGAAGCATGTTTCACGTATGATAATTAGATTACCTTTTGATTTAGAGTTTAAAGTAAATAATATTTAGACATCTAAAACATACTCCAGACAAATGAGAAGGCTCTAGATGCTTTTGTATGAGATGCTCAAGAGCTCTACAAACATGAAAGCACCACCTCAATTAGGCCCATCTTCATCTGGAAAAAGAAGTAGCGAATGAGGGCTGAATATATTAGATAATGCATACTCACAGAGGAGCATTCTCTCACTGAAAAGGAAATGTTCAGATAAGAAACCTAAAGCTGGCCTCCGATTTTCTTTCTCCTAATTTCATTTGAAACTGTTTAACTAACTGCGAGCAGATATCCATATATAACAAAGACTTAATTAATGCAAGCCACTCTCTTGCTTTTTCCCTTTTTCCTTTCAGAAGACAGTATGAAAAGCTCCACAAGTACAGGAAAAATGTATTTTTAGAGAAACTAATTTAAGGACAAAGGGTTGACCTATAGCATTTCATTAAACAAATCATCTGTGAAAAAACGCCTGGCAGCGGAGAGTCTGGCGCAATTCAATAAGCCAATTTCAGAATGCAAATTGTAATCTGCAGATGTTGAGGCTGATATTTTAAATATATAAGTATATCGTTTATTCAGAAGAACACTGAACATTTGAAATTGAAATGCTAAAAAGAATATCAAACAAGCTTGTAAGTTTAGTTTAAAAAAATGGATCCAGAAAACACATAAATGCAAAAACTCATACTGCAGTTAATGTATGTTTCTGTAATTATGGCTTTTATGTTCCATCCTCAACATTGTACATCAATTATGGATCATTTTATAGGGTTTCTTAATTAACATGGTAAGCTTCAAAGAGATAAGTAATATACTTAATTTAAAGAAGGACCCTGCTTTTATTAAAATTACCATATATATGCTACATTAAATAATTTTGTTTTTCCCTTACATTTGTTGTATTGGAATTAATTTCTTTACCAACATCCATACGTGGAGGCTGATTTACTACTAGTGCCTTGTATCGGCATGTGAGCGTCTGTATAGAGGCACTTAGAGCGACCGCTAGTAGACACTGTAAGCGGGTTTTCGGGCGCTGTAACCTAGGCCCTTATTTATGAAGGAATAGCGACAGGTAGCGACTGGTGAGTGGCCGGTAATGACGGGCCCCGCCACGAGAACGCCGGCTCCCCACCACAATCACACATTTATCAAGCCAATCCTGCTTAGCGACTGAGATAGCGCCAGATAGCCACTCATTCATCATTATTCCAGCCTCAGCCCACAGCGCCAGCGTCCGACCTTGAACAGCGACAGGTATGACCTCTCGCTACCTGGCGCTCTCCAATGCATTTCAATGGAACAATCTTTAAATATTAATAATTAATTGTTATTAATGTTTTTTTTTTTGTTTTTTTTTAAATGTGAAAAATTCTGTGACCACTTCTGCCATTTTAGATTTTAAGGGAAAAAAATTTTTAAAAAAATTGTACAGAATTGATATTACAGGTCTGATATTAATGTATTCATATTACTAAATTATTTAAAATACTTTTTTTTTTTGGTTTCCAAAAATATGGTGGTTTGGGGGTTAAAAAACTACTTTTAACACATCGCCTCCAGCGCTCTGGGGTTTAAACATGCATTTCACAGCACTTGAACTTTTTGAGCGTGATTTTTTGATGAATATGGTGGAAGCCGGTCGCTCTGACCAGTCGCTATCATGCGCACCCATACATCGCGGAACCTGTCAAATAGCGACTCCTCACCCAATATTCAACATTACGGCACACCGAGTCGTTGTCAACAACCGAACAACGGCCAAGCACAGCAACTACTAGTGGGTGCTCTGAAAATACCGCTACAGTCGCTCAACTGTCGCTATATGTCGCTATTAATAAATCAGCCTCCCCGTATTTCGGTCGCTGACCTGACGCTGTAGTAATTAGTTTAGCATTGATAAATGTGATGTGTGTGTGGTGCTGTAGAAGCCCTCTCTCTCATTAATTGCAGCGCCTGAGCATTCCAATGCTGCTATTAATGCTACTATTCCACCCACATTACACAAATAACTTAGATGACCCCTGAGTTATATATATATATATATATATATATATATATATATATATAATGTGGCTATGTTAAAAGGTATCCCTTTTTTTTAACCCATTTTTTTTGTTCTTTTTTATCCATTTTTGTTTTTCTTTTTTATATTGTTTTCCTTTTTTTTATTTTGTTTTAAATGTTTTTATTTTTTAAACCCAGGTGCAAGCAAAAATAGCTAATCCTGTGTGGAGACATACAATACTATGATAAATAAAAACAAAACACAAATGTAGGTATCAAAATAGATTTTTATTTTTTATTAAAAAACAAATAGCCAACATGGTTTAAAACAAATCATGAATTGCCACAGCCTTTGATGCTCTTGAATGCAAGCTGTTGGGAAGAAAATACACAATTAAGTTCTACAGGTCTGCAAATATGGTATATCCCTATGATCTTTGTTCAACATTGATGTTTACCATAAAGTCACTAAAATATAGTATAACATACACAACAGGCCAACATTTTGTAATTTGTGATGGCAAAGTAAATGAACCTGTGGAGCCATTCAACATACCCACCATAGTCTAACATCACAAAGCAAACCTAACCAATAAATGCCTACTTGGCCACAGGAAGAATTTAGTTAATATAGTGGCCAATAACACCTGAGGCAAACGAATCAAAATATATGTTGAGTGAGCTTTTAGTAGAAATATTGTTTAAAATCAAAACAATAGGGTATGCACAATTCCAAATGTAGCAGGAATGTAAAAGCAGCACTTTAAGTACCTAAGCAACTGCTGCCTTTATCAGGCAGCATCAAGTTACATTAGTAGGGGCAGGAAACGTGCATGCTATGAGGGTATTCTGATTGATTATTCAGAAAAGGGGCTCTACAGGTATGAGTGTCAACTCTAGACTGCCACTAACATGGGTACATGGTTATGGACACATACATATGCTGTGGCCTTGGCACATGCCGCTGGATCCTCCGGGAGCCTGGTGGTGGCAAGATCTGGTGGGGAGAATGACCACTGGGTCCATCTGCGTGGAATTTTCTATGTGTAGAAAAAAAACACAAAAGAAACAAAACATAAGAACTTAGTATGTTTTTTAACATTTTTATTACAACAGTTTATCTGTAGGGAATAACTTAATGTGGCTAATTATTGTAACACACTTGGCCACGTGTTAGCAATAATGTAACTACTTGGCAAAACACACATGAGCAAGCCACATAATTGTTGGATATTGTCGGACACCAAAAGATACCCTACTGTTCTAGAGTCAACATGGCCACTTCACAACATAATTGCATGTCACATTATAAAATAATGATTAAGGCAGGCAACACAGCATGCATAGAGATGGTGAGCTTTATTAATGTCAACCTTACCTCCAACATGCCGGTTCCCAGCTGGGCCAACATCTGTGGAGGATGTGGCAGCTCTATGATGCCCTAAAAAAAAAAGTAGAACAATTTTTCACACAAGACTGTTGCAAATGACCATCAAAACAATGAAGGACACTCACCAGGGGATGAGGTGTTCCAGGGAGGGCTCTGAGGTGAAGCAGGGGTGCCTCTACTCCTCCTATTCCGCCCAGCAGAGCCAAACTCCAAGGGGCCACCCTTCTCCCTCTCACTCTCTGAACCCTCAGGGACTGTGGTGGAGTCCTTTTCCTCCTCCCCACTTGAGAGTGGACCCAGCTGTATTTTGACTCTGCCGAGTTGGACTCAGAGTAGCTGAGGCTCCACACTGCCCCCTCATCTCAGCAGCAGGCTCCACTGGGGCTTCAACTTCGTCACCCTCTTCCCCTCCTGGGTCCTTGAATTGGCACCCGCGAAAGCCTCCCCCCCCCCCGCGCTGAGTCACTTGTGGGGGAGAACATCCTTCCCCTGCTTTCCCAGGGGAGGGTGCTTATCTGTGGAGAGAAAAAAAAACAAAAGAATATACACAACAAATACAGCAGGATAAAGTGGCCATATCTAATAACTGTGTGTGTGTATGTGTATAGAACTTACCAGAAGCATAGGCATCATCGAGCCTATGCACACTCTTGGGGTCCCGGCGCCTGAAGTCGGACCAGCACTGGCGGATCGACTGACTGGCTCGATTCTGTTTGTACATGAACTCTCTGATTGTAGAGCACTGCAGAATATGTTGGTGCTATATAAATAAATATTATTAATATTATGAATGTAATTGAAATGAAAGGCAAAATTTGGAGGCCTGCTAAAGCATCTACAGCGTGCTGCAGTAAATGGAGATGAGACACGTAGCACAGGCTTCAAGTAATCTCCTTGCTACCACATTATTGCCACTGCCTGGACTGTCCTTTTATATTTTGAGGTCTCTGAAATTTTCCAATACCAATAAGATTTTCTAGTAAAAAAATACAATCTAACTTTAAAGATAAGGGTTACTTGGTTAATGTAAGGGGTTATAGGTGACAATTTATGAACAAGAGATATTTTAATAATTTGAAATAGTTGAGTAGAGGGCTAGAAGAATACAATAATAATAAACAATATAACATAATAATAATAATAATAATAATAACAATAATAAATAATGTAACAATGGCAGAAGGTAATAACTGACCCATTAAATGTGTTAATATATATATATATATATATATATATATATATATATAGGACGGTCCCAATACCTTCTTCCAGACCCTTTTGTGATTTGCTATTGGGTCCCCTAGACACGGGTAAGTCCCTTAGACTGGGTAGGTGTTGTGTAATAATAAAAGGGGAGCAAGAAAAACTCATTGTTCATTTAACTAGGAGTATTCATGACTGAACAAAGTTGCACTTAGGCCTATGTCAGCGTCTGTTGGACCCAACTGGCAATTATCCTAGCGTCTGGGATAAACACCGACACTTTGCACTGCCGTTTGTCCTGCGCTTCCTGGCAGCGCATTGTTTTTTCATTTCAGTTACAAGGAATCACTGCTGGGGATAAAGGGGACAAACTTTACAGTGCATTTAGGTTGCATTTTAGTTGTTGTTGTCCATATTACACATTGTTAAGCAAAAGAAGCCATTAAAATCCATTCGGTTGCGTTACAGTTATTGATATGTCACAATGCAAGTTCTGTACAAAAATTAGTTATAAGCATTAAACAATGCAATCCAGTTCTGTCCATTGTGCTCTATGGGATCTTCAGCTACAGCGGCAGGTTACGACTGGCACTGCTTCAACTAGAGCGCCCGATTCTGCATCTTTTTCGGTGCTAGCTTGAAATAAAATGCAGCTGCATTGGCGCTCCCATTTTTTCTTTCTTAAATCTTTCTTAAAGCCAAAAAAGTGTCACTGTTTGGCGCCAACGCTTCTAAAATAAGCCCATTTTCTAGTAAGCCCAAGATAACTCACTTCCTTGTGCTGGGCCTCTCATGCCAGGACGAGTCATCAGCCCTGCATGTATCTCTATAGGGGGCCGTGAATTCAAACAGGGGACTTTGAGGCTGATTTATTAATAGCGACATGTAGCGACAGTTGAACGACTGTAGCGGTATTTTCACAGCGCCCGCTAGTAGTCGCTGTGCTTGGCCGTTGTTCGGTTCCGCGATGTATGGGTGCGCATGATAGCGACTGGTCAGAGCGACCGGCTTCCACCATATTCATCAAAAAATCACGCTCAAAAAATTCAAGCGCTGTGAAATGCTTGTTTAAACCCCAGAGCGCTGGAGGCGATGTGTTAAAAGTAGTTTTTTAACCCCCAAACAACCATATTTTTGGAAACCAAAAAAAAATAAGTATTTTAAATAATTTAGTAATATGAATACATTAATATCAGACCTGTAATATCAATTCTGTACAATTTTTTTAAAATTTTTTTTCCCTTAAAAAATTATCTAAAATGGCAGAAGTGGTCACAGAATTTTTCACATTTAAAAAAAGAAAAAAAACACATTAACAATTAATTATGAATATTTAAAGATTGTTCAATTGAAATGCATTGGAGAGCGCCAGGTAGCGAGAGGTCATACCTGTCGCTGTTCAAGGTCGGACGCTGGCGCTGTGGGCTAAGGCTGGAATAATGATGAATGAGTCACTATATGGCGCTATCTCAGTCGCTAAGCAGGATTGGCTTGATAAATGTGTGATTGTGGTGGGGAGCCGGCGTTCTCGTGGCGGGGCCCGTCATTACCGGCCGCTCACCAATCGCTACCTGTCGCTATTCCTTCATAAATAAGGGCCTTTGTAAATGTAGTCATCAGAAAGGCTCAAGTTCAATATGTTTATTAGGGAATGCAAAGTGCTGGTGAATAAAAGATGCAGCCATGACAGCCAGCATGGGGATAGCTGTAAGCAGGCTAATTTTACCCTTCAGGATAAGAGCTGTATCACACCCAAGATGCATCACCAGACTCAGGAGAAGCTTTTGCTTGTTTTTGTTCCCTTCAAGCTTTTTTAGGATATGGTTAAACTGTACATTTTACTGGTTCCGCTGAAACTGGGAAGTGATGGAACCTTACCATAACTGAACCCTTTGCCTGGAATGTCCCTCTAAAGAGGGGACCGAGAAGAACTCATCATTCCTTTAACTAGGAGTATCCACAATCATAGCAGATTTAAAAAAAATGCAATGCAAAAAAATTGCAGCAAAAAATAAAAACTCTGAAGGACTTAGGAAGATAAATAGTCTTGTTACTGACTTTGTACGGCAACAATTTTATAGTTAAACATTTCAAACATAACAGTATTTTATCCAAGTTCTAATAATGTTAATTTGTTCAGTGTCCTATCCTTATTTTTAAATACAGATAAAGCACAGCATACAAGTGCCTATTTATAATGCCTATTAACATGCTCTAAATTATGTAGCAAAATTAAAAACTGCATGTTACATGGGCATGCATACTAAACAATTCTCTTGGCTGGCGCTGGATAATAAATCCGAAATTAATTCATCATGTTAAGTGGACACTTAAGCAAACACTAAAAGGAATTGTATTATTTTAGAGATGGAGTGGAGGGTAATGTAAAAAGATGGAAAGGTATTCTTGCAGGAATTTTTGCATCAAAGATTTGTATTTATAGATTGTAGTACAAGTGCACCTTAGCTTCTTTGGGCTCAAGTGGTTTAAAGCCTTCAGTATAGCTTCAGCGAAATGACATCATCATGTCGGCCGCAGTGACGCCAGCTTTAGTACATAGAAAGATTTTTTTTGCATTTGAACTGATAAAACTGTAACACATTAAAGGTCGATAGCAACTTGCTGATTCATAATACAATGCTACTGGGTGATAATAGAATAGTGCTAGCTCAAAACAGTATTACAGTAATAGTTAATAATCATGTATATTGTTCAAATTATGATGGCTAATGATTGATAATTTTCCAATGCTGGTTCATAACATTGACATTTCTTGATAGTATTAACTGCTAGTTCACATTAAAATGCTGCTGGATCAAATTATGTTGTTGCTTGTGCATAATTTTGCTTTTGTTTGTTAACACTGGTTTATGATAAGGTCATTCTGGTGGCTTATATTGTTATACTGCTGCAGGTCCAAAATTTACCCATTGCTAACCAGCACCTTGACACTGGTGCAAAAAAACACATATACACAGCTAACCACATGCAGCCTTGGGCCCTTATTTATGAAGGAATAGCGACAGGTAGCGACTGGTGAGCGGCCGGTAATGACGGGCCCCGCCACGAGAACGCCGGCTCCCCAACCACAATCACACATTTATCAAGCCAATCCTGCTTAGCGACTGAGATAGCGCCAGATAGCCACTCATTCATCATTATTCCAGCCTCAGCCCACAGCGCCAGCGTCCGACCTTGAACAGCGACAGGTATGACCTCTCGCTACCTGGCACGCTCCAATGCATTTCAATGGAACAATCTTTAAATATTCATAATTAATTGTTATTAATGTTTTTTTTTTTTTTTTTCAAATTCTGTGACCACTTCTGCCATTTTAGATAATTTTTTATATATAATTGTACAGAATTGATATTACAGGTCTGATATTAATGTATTCATATTACAAAATTATTTAAAAAATATGGTTGTTTGGGGGTTAAAAAACTACTTTTAACCCATCGCCGCCAGCGCTCTGGGGTTTAAACATGCATTTTACAGCGCGAGAATTTTTTGAGCGTGATTTTTTAATGAATATGGTGGGAGCCGGTCGCTAGGGCCAGTCGCTATCATGCGCTCCCATACAGCGCGGAACCTGTCAAATAGCGACTCCTCACCCAATATTCAACATTACGGCAAACCGACTGAGTCGCTATCAACTACCGAACAACGACCAAGCAGAGCGACTACTAGCGGGCGCTCTGAAAATGCCGCTACAGTCGCTCAACTGTCGCTACCTGCCGTTGTTAATGAATCGGCCTCTTAATCTCAAATGATTCTGGTCTTCAGCAGCCAACCTCATTGTTTGCATCACCAGGCTCCTGCACACCCAAACCAACCACCACAATATAGGTGAGGCTATTATCTTATCAATGTGACCAGAAAAAAAATATTATATTGGCGCTGCACAGGGGTCTATTCCAAAGATGTCTGAATGGGTAGTCCCTGGTTTACAGCATTTGGATCTTCCGAATGCCAGATACCAATGAAAGGGAAGATTCAAGCAAAAGATCTGGCATTATTTTTTCTTTTTTTCATTTAAAAAATGTCGCTTTAGGCATAAGAGTTGATATCCCAGAGGTGCAGGTAATTGGACATGGTATTAGTAAGCCACCCACCGGCATACCAGCAAGAGGCTAGCTTACCCCTTATTCTTTGAACTACTATATGGGTTCTTGGGAGGCATAAAAAAAAAACCTTGAATAAATATTTTAATAAATCCTAATGAACTTCTTTCAGCTCCAGCACTGGGTGGGATGCTTTCGCCATGCTAAAGTGACATGTCCTAGGCTCCTGGTGCTGTGTGGTCCTATTTTTCAACAATATGAGCTGGGGGCCTGTCTTCTGTATAGAGGAGGCTCAGTTCTCCCTTCCGGTGTAATGTGTGTCACAGTGTGACTTTCAATACTTGTGATTGGGTAAACAATCGCAATGGAAGATATAAAAAATATATAAAAGAAAAAACACAGAGCTTAATATTATTTCAAACAAATATAAATAATGTCCAATCATTAAGATGATCCTCAGCACATGGACACGTGGAAAATCAGTATCACAATCCACAACACAATTTTTTGTTTGACCATGTCCCAAAGTGCATGTGCAATCCTGTTATTCCGTGCTCTTATCACCCGTTTGTGCAAATCCTTACCAGACATACATCTTGAACAATTCATAACCATCAAAGGCAGATCAATGTTTCAACGTCTCTCCCAGAACAGCAAAGCATACAGCTTTATTAAATCATCCGCATCCACAACAGGATTCCGTTAATTTTCACAGGACAGGCAGATTTACATAGTCCCTCAGGGTATCATTAGATAATAAATGGCAGCCCGCACATAGAGGGAGAAAAAAATACAAGGCAGGACTAGTGCAATAACGTCTTAAAACACCATTTAATAGAGATAAAACTAGGAAACGCACTCACAAAAATATAGCATAAAACAGCATGTCAGCTCACAAAAGAGCAATGTAGTAGAGCAGATCTCACCGCCAATCTCCAATGCTCCTCAAGCCAATGAACGGCATATAGTTAGAGATATACGCCACAATAGGGATGTTCCCCTGCCACACAGGATCCAGAAGATAATCTCCCCGCCAAATTCCAACGCGTTTCATCACAGTGCGACTTTAACCAGCTTTAATCCCAATGGAAGGGTAGGGGAAGCAGCAGTACCTGATTATCTGAACCACCGCCAGGGACACAGGTTTGGTGCTTTTCCCACCACCATAAAAAAACACTGAACCTGTGCCAATGGAACTAGAGTGTGGAGTGCTTGGGCTCTGAGAACTTTTTTTAAGAAAAGCAGACTCAGATAATTTGACCTGTTTTGGGCAGAAGCAGACCTAGTGGCCAAGATCCGGGTAACACAGACCCAAACGAGGAGCCCATCACTAGTTCTACCACTACAGAAACTGGAGAGGAGTGATGAAGGGAATGTGAAATAGATAGACTGCTGCTCTAGCAGGGCTTTCTCTGAAGAGATGTGTGTTGTCTGCTGGCGCCCGCAGTTTGCACCAAGCAGCCAATTGTGCTGTATTCCCGGGGGGAGGATAAGGGAAAGATTATAGGCATCCTAGGGGGTATGGTTGGGGGTGGGGGGGAATCCTGCATTCTGGATGCCCCTGTCCCAGCCCATGATATAGCAGCGGTGCCAGTGGCCAACACCCTCTTTAAACGTGTGACATCCTTGTAGTAACACATCAGGACAATCAAACTTGCTGTATTACTTACAGGCTGATTCATCACCAACGCCAGGTAGTGACAGATGTCTGTAGCAGGCATTTCAGAACGCCCGCTAGTAGTCGCTGTACTCGGCCGTGGGTCACTAGTTCATAGCGACTCAAACGCTGTGCAGCAATGATGAATACAATGTGGGAACTCGCTATATGACCAGTACAGCTCTGTATGGCGACTGGTCAGTGCAACCGACTCACAACATCAAACAGCCTCAAATACCTCCGGCGCTCAAAAATGCTTCGCTGTAGCCCAGAGTGCCGGAGGCTGTGTGATTGAAGGCTGTTTTTTAAAACGTATCCACCAGTAACAAAGCGAAAACATATTGTTATAACATTGTAACATGAACACATTAATGCCAGACATGTAATATCAATTCTGCATAAATATATAAAATGTATAAAAAAATGGCTTTTTCAAGCCCAGGATACCAACATTTTTTCAAATTAAAAAAAAAATACAAAAACCCAGTTTAAAGAGAAATAAAAGAACGTCCATTGAAATGTATGGGAGAGCGACAGGTAGCAACAGGTAATACGTGGCACTCTGCAAGGCTGAACGCCAGCGCTGTACTCTGAGGCTGGGATAATGATGAATTGGACGCTACATGGAGTTATCCCAGTCGCTCCACAGATTCTGCTTGATAAATGTGTAATTGCGTGCCATGTCCGGCATTCACCTGACCCTACCCGTCATTTACAAGGCACTATCTGACGCTATGCCTCATGAATAAGGCCCTTAGTTGCTTGTCATGCCATTATGGAATTCCAGCTGCCTTGATTTACTATTCCAGATATATTAAGACCTAAATGAATAAGAACCCTCATGGCTTGTATTAGCCTCACATTTGCCTAATGTTGGTATAGCTGGATAGTTAGGTCAGTTTTCTTACTCTTTCATTGAAGATCACCTATAAAGCCCCATGTCTTGTTCCATGTAGTTCTACAGTAGCACATTATTAATATAGAGCTTTGTTATTCTAGCTGAGTGGCCTGAAAGCATTATAACCAAACAAGGCTCACAGATGTCACAAGGACAGAATAGATGACTTCCGGGCATGCGGAAAATAACAGATCATTCATGCACAACTGAAGGGGCCATTGTATTTGCCCTGCAAGGCACTGCTTCATAAAAGCTTTCATAGTACTTCTCTAAAGGGAAGATGGCGAGATACAATAATACTTTTTACATTTATTAGTTAATATCTTTATATCATCTAATGAAATGTGAAGAGTAATTTGATGATTCCATAGATTTAAAGTGGACCAACACCCATTTGCCAGCTAACAATAAGACAATAAGGCCCTTTATTATGAAGGAATAGCGACAGGTAGCGACTGGTGAGCGGCCGGTAATAACGGGCCCCGCCACGAGAACGCCGGCTCCCCACCACAATCACACATTTATCAAGCCAATCCTGCTTAGCGACTGAGATAGCGCCAGATAGCCACTCATTCATCATTATTCCAGCCTCAGCCCACAGCGCCAGCGTCCGACCTTGAACAGCGACAGGTATGACCTCTCGCTACCTGGCGCTCTCCAATGCATTTCAATGGAACAATCTTTAAATATTCATAATTAATTGTTATTAATGTTTTTTTTTTAAATGTGAAAAATTCTGTGACCACTTCTGCCATGTTAGATTTTTTAAGGTAAAAAAAAAAAAAAAAAAGATTGTGCAGAATTGATATTACAGGTCTGATATTATTGTATTCATATTACTAAATTCGTAAAAAAATTATTTTTTTTTGGTTTCCAAAAATATGGTGGTTTGGGGGTTAAAAAACTACTTTTAACACATCGCCGCCAGCGCTCTGGGGTTTAAACATGCATTTCACAGCGCAAGAATTTTTTGAGCGTGATTTTTTGATGAATATGGTGGGAGCAGGTCGCTCTGACCAGTCGCTATCATGCGCACCCATACATCGCGGAACCTGTCAAATAGCGACTCGTCACCCCATATTCAACATTACTGCTGGAATAATGATGAATGAGTGGCTATCTGGCGCTATCTCAGTCGCTAAGCAGGATTGGCTTGATAAATGTGTGATTGTGGTGGGGAGTCGGCGTTCTCGTGGCGGGGCCCGTCATTACCGGCCGCTCACCAGTCGCTACCTGTCGCTATTCCTTCATAAATAAGGGCCTGAGTATCATGGTTTCAGAGCACCCGCGCTGACGCTGTTCACTGACATGTTAAATACAAATTATTTCTGGCTCTCCACACTGGCGCAACCTGTCCCTAGCTCCAATGGAAAAAAAAACACGGTGTGATCTTATTTAATTTTGATGTATTGATAAACATTAGTGTGGAGTGTAGAGTGTAGCCCTATATTTTAAATATTTATTGTTGTATTTTTGTCTTATATATACGTTGTTATATTGGACTTTGAAATACGCTTTCAAAGTGGATACAGGTTTCAGGCGATTATAGATACTTATGTATGTTAAAGTCCCTGTACATGCTCAATATGCAATAAGCTGCATACTAACTGCTGAAAACCTCATGCTCAATATGCAATAAGCTGCATACTAACTGCTGAAAACCTCAGGCTGATGTCTATCAGTTAAATCCCTAAACGCCACATTTTTGGGGGGCTCAAAAACCCTAAGACCCTTAGTTATAGTGAACATTTTAGATGGTAATGCATGTGACAAGGGTGTGGTTTGGGTTGTGGCATATCTGCTGGCTTTTAAAGAACAAATATCTACAGCATTCTATGCTGCTCCTCTGTGTGAGTAGGCGTAGCCCCGCCCCTGGACATACAGTTAAAGCAACGCTGAGCCAATCCTTACATTCCACTAACACTGCTCAACCAATAAGCCAGAGCAGTTGTAAATTGCCAAGACACCCTGGAATCATTGGGATAATCTTTCCACTAATGTCAGCAAAATGGGACATTTTAGTGTCACATAGGTTTTGGGGGGACAGTGGGACAAAATGGCTGAAAGTGGGACTGGTCCACCAAAAAGTGGGATGTCTGGTCAGTTTTTTAATCCATTCACAATTTGCGACTCAAGTGTGGACTTGTCTTTCATTTTCTAATGGTGGAGAGAGACAATTCTTCAGGACCCTCAACCCCTTTCTTTATCATTATGACTCCTCTCCTGCCAATCAGTAAGATGTTTGTAGAACACTGACAGCTTTATAGCAGCTAGCTATAGTACCTTAAATTGTTCCACTGCTATTTCCTGAAATTGCTATTGACTTTTTATCCAAAACTCCTTTTTTACTTATATTATTATTATTACTAATATTTACAATTTAAACATTTAACATGATTTAACAAAAGGATTAAATATAATTCCTGCTTGAAAATCCTTTCCTATTTGTGTCAAGGTATTGCTGTCAAAATTCAGGAGTACAATGCAGCATTATGCTCGTGTCAAGGCGGCCATTGTCAATTTGTGATCACCGTGTCATGGCGCAGTAAAAGACCTACTGGGCTCTTCAATAGGAGACACAAGGAGGAAACCAGAACAGCATGTAATTCATTCAAGCACAGGGAGTTACTGTCCCTGAGATTTTACCATCAGCATTTTATAGCCTCCCAACCAATGCGTTTTGGAGGCACATTTCTTACCGTCGAGGGATTAACATAAGACTGCATGGCCGTGTAAAGAGGGATGAACTCTGTGAACTTGCGCCTTTTTTTCTGATATATTAACTATGATCATTTGTCACTAAAATGAGTTTCCTGACATTCACTTCCATAGCAGCAAGTGTGGAATGTAATCCAGCGCTATTCTTCACTACAGTAAAAAAAACACTTTATGATCCGCCATCACTTTGGATGGATAAAGCGCTGTAGATATTTTTCACGGAGAGCTACATTGTTTATCGACTTCCAACGTTTTGTTACATTTTGCTATTTATTGAATTATCACAGCTGATGACTCTGGGATTTCAGTACAAAAAAATGATTGGAATGAAGGGTGCATTTGAAGGAGAATTGTTTTTTTGTTAGTTTGCTGCAGGATCATTAACAAACATCCTTCAACATTTATAGATCTTGGACACTTCATACATTGCTGCTACCTCCAAATGGATGAATCTGTGGTTTTAGGTTGGGTAGGGGGGGGGGGGGGGTCTGGCAAGGACAATGAGGGCACTGGAAGGTTTCAGCCAGAGCAACACCCTCTTTAGCAACTTTATACCAGAGAAGATGCTGGTCCATCGGACACCATCTGCCCTAGCACATGTGCCCCTAACCGGTTGCAGCCATTTTTCAGAAAGGAAACAGCATTTTAGCAATGTTGGATTGAGGGGGGGAGGCCAGCACAAAGTTCATGGGGAAGGTAAAGGTCCACTTTAATTGCTTTGTGATAGTGCCCCTTGTTACATGTGGGTAATATTTTATACCTTCCAGTTTGATCCTAGGCGAAATTAAACATGGGGCTGCAAATTCCTTTTCTAGCAACTGATACCACAGAAAATGCATAAACACATGATCACAGATCAGCACTGCACAGCATTCTTCATCCCCTATGAAATGAATTAGCCCGACCCATTCACCCCGCTACCCCCACCAAGCAACTATAAAATATACCTATCCTTCCCCATCCCCCACCAACCCAGAGCACCAGTGCTGTTCTTTGGTGGCACCAGTAGGTAAGGCAAGGACAAGCTGATAATTTTTTACAGATGACACATTTGCGATGCTTAAATTGTGACAGCTTATCAAATCGCTAGGTCATTATTGGTCCCACATCGTACAATGTTCCACATCATACATTTTGTTAAGCTGTCCCAAATTTGTCTCTGGTCCACGCTGTAGGATATGCGAATCCCTGGCCACCATGCGGATGCGGTGCATGTCTCCCTTGTAGCCATGTGCGTTTCCGTTGCCGCTGCCCATGCGCATTGCATCTTTGTGTATCCGTCTAACCGGCCTATGAGTGTCTGCCCTCATCAGAGCTATGTATGCCCCTGATGGTAAAGAAAGATGGCTAATAAGATAGATGGTTAATTTTAGAGGCCATCAAGATAACTGGGTGGTTAGAAGACCTGGGTGCTAAAAGGTAAATCTAGATGGCTAATAAAAATATGGAAAAAAAATGGACCTTCACCCTAAATAAGAGTCTATCTTGTATGTTTCCTCCACCCCATACATACAGATTGCCCACATTTAGAATCATCCTACCTGCATCTATTGCACTTTTTGAGCCATTTAACATTCAAGATGGCAGCCTGTGGAGTCTCAGGCTGGCTGCAGACAGGAATTGTCCTCTCACTGTGCCGCTCTGCATTCTGCATTTTCCTGACCCCAGCTCTGCTCTGTCTATACAAAGCACAGCTATAACCCCACTCCCTGTACTTTTCAACCCTCTCCTCAATACGTGATGCTTCTGAGGCAAGATGGCGGCTCCCATTTCCTAGCGTCCAGAGTTGAAGCCCAGTGGGGGAAAGAATAATAAGTAAGCAACTAAAAACGTATTTTTTTTTACTTATATTAATTTTAGATGCTGGGGAATAGTTTTTAAGGGTTTGGGCTTTTCATTAAATGACGCTGAAAGTCCGATTTGAAAACCAGAGTAGCAATAATAAAAATATTAACAAGCAATAATAAAAATATTAGACTGTCGTCCTGAAACCTGCAGCATGGTTGTGTCTCGATTTGGAATATCCTGTTGCACATCCCAGTCCCGAAAGCTCATTGAGGGGGAAGCTGATAACCCTTCCTTGCTTTAAATATCAGTGGCTCACTTGACCACCAGCGACCATTCAGGTTCGCAGGGAGTTATTGCTAATCACTATGTGCCCTATGTGTTTTCATCTGGTTGCCGGTGGTCACGTGTTCTTTGTATTGTGAAAGGAGTATTGCCAAGTCCAAACCAGGAGGGTGTGCCCAAATTGGTACTCTTTATATGGGACTCTGAATGAGCAATGTGGATTAGGCCCTTGATACTATAGGGGATTCTTTAATGCCTATGCTATGTCTATAGGATGTAAACAGCATAATGGAATTCTGTATGTTCTCTAAGTTGAAGTCCCGATGGCTTATGGAAAGAAAATATAGATGATAAATAGTGACTTTGCATAGCCAATGGGGAATGGGGCCTTGGTCTAATAATGTTAAAACATTGTTTAAACCGGACCTTCACCATGATTTATTGAAAAGCCCAAACCCTTAAAAAACGATTCCCCAGCATCTAAAGTTAATATATTTTAAGTTTTTAGTCACTTACTTATTATTCTTTCCCCCACTGGGCTGCAACTCTGTTCAGGACTTTAGGATACGGGCGCCGCCATCTTGACTCAGAAGCATCACACTTACTGAGGAGATGAGAGTGGGATAAAGTAAAGGGGGCGGGTTATAGCTGTGCTTTGCTCAGACAGAGCAGAGCTGGGGTTAGGAAAAGGTCAGCAATCCCAGAATGCAGAGCAGCACAGTCAGAAGACATTTCCTGTTTGCAGGCTGCCTGTTCCATGAGCCGCCATCTTGGATGTTTAAATGCTCATAACATGCAGTAGAAATCTGTGTGTACAGGGTGTGGGAAACATATAAGATAGGCTCTTATCCAGAGTGAAGGACGCTTTAAACATAAGTACATTTCAGGTTTGTAAATGACAGATAGAGGTTGGAAGGGGGTCATTAAGATTGATAACACTGATTCCTGTAGGTCATCCAAAAGCCTGTCCCTTGACAAACATCCTCTTGCTCCTACAATACTGATTCATTCCTCCTCTGAACCACTTTGCCCTCCTCACCAAACATCTGTCTTCTCACCACAAAAAGTCGGACAGTTTTCTCCTCCCACTTGAGATCTCTGTCAATTAGGAAATGTCCTTCTCATGCTCCCGCTCTCCAACAGCCGGGCAAACTATAACAACTTGCCAAGTTTTTCCTTTATCAGTCTTGAAAATCCATATAGGTTCCTTTTTTACACTATATTTACAAAGGTATTTTCTTTGGAAACTATAGTAAGTATAGTCTACAAAAAAAATTAACTGTCCGGGCAAATAACTGACAAATAAGTTAAATTAAATACCCCGTAAATACCAATTCTCCCTTTGGTGTTGGCTCCCAGGCAAAATTAATACCAACTGCTGGTCCAAAAGAACGATTCAGTACATTTAGTGCTTGTGGAGGCTGGTGAAAGTGGTAAAATAGGTCATCTGCAATGCTGCAAAGCATTAATGATTTTAAAATTGAAAAAAACAACAGGTTACCTGTCAGGCAGTGCTACCAGTCAGGGCCAGGAGGGGGGGGCAAAGTGGGACATTGACCAAGACCTCAGCACAGTCAGTTCTGTCAGAGACCAAACGGAGGGCCCCAGAGCCAAGAGTTGTGCTGATTTGAATCCTTAACAATTTGATTAGTACTTTAGTTTATACCACTTTGGATGAGAAGTGCTGAGGAGGTTGGAAGTGGGGAGGTCAGGGGTGGGTCAGGGTGGTTTGGATAGACAGGAAGCTGGTGTGCGCACTGGTGGGACAGTGGAACAGGGCGTTGAGGCAGCCCAACATTTTGTTATATTGGGAGCAAGAAGTTTGTGGAACCGCTCTTAATTGTATTTACTATATCCCAAAAATGTATATAAATAAAATAAAATATCAAAGTCCTCAGCGCAAGGAGAAAAAAGACAGAGTCCATCACTATAGACTCTCAACACAATAAACATAGACACACAATAATGTGTAAATCTCCGTGGGACAGGTCAAATAGCTTCAATCAAGTTCACCACGTGAATCTCCAGACTTTCAATTCAATGTGCATCCACCACCTGACACACCAAACACGTACCAGATAGGAGTTGAAAACAAGCCTTTCAATATATCATCATTCGGTTCATATTCTTGCGGCCAAAGGGATAACCTCTCTTTATATCATTTAAGTATTCCTTGCTTGCATTCAATCACCAATAAATTTATTTAAGGAGAGACGTTCCTCATTTATTTAGGTTTTAGTTTATTCAGTCAGGGCGTAAAATCACATACTAACAATACATTAAGGACTCATTAAAAACACATAAACATACACAAAATATGGAGGAGGGACCCCTACGATGGCTCTAAATATACCAATAATAGTTAATTAAATAATGACACTAAAGCAACAATTAATAATTGAATTAATGGCCAAAAAAGGAAGAGGGATAATTAATGTCAAATGACAAAAGAGTGTAAAAAGTGCACAAAGTGTTAAGAATATATAAAAATCCAAACCTGCAAACCAACAAAAATTATTATCACAGTGCATTAAATAAATCTTACACAACTCACATAATCAAGTAAAGTGCAAAGTGCAAAAAATACCCTGAAAAATTCTATTGATCATGGCCAAAATATATCAAAGATTGAATAAACAATAACATTAGATAGGGAGAAATAAGTCTCTACATCACCATGTCAGTAAGCCTCCAAGGGATCCCCTCCAACAGCTCGCCACCGACGCGCTGCATTATGCATTATCATGCATTAATTTACTACATGTGATTGGATATATATTTACATATGTGTCAGTGTGCGGCAGTGCTATAGGGTTTTTCTGGGGGCGGGTCTAGGGTCTCCACCTTGTTTTCATTATGGTCTTTTCCCTTAACTGCCAGCACCTGTAAGTACACCTCACTTTGAGCAGATTTAGGTGGTGCACACTCACCAAAACTTTTCCTACATTTATTTAGGTTTGACATGAAAGGTAAAATGTATAACCGCACATAGCGTAATACAATAAACGGCTATTTTCGGGGGTTACGTGATCTGATTTAGGCTCTCTGACTTAGAGCCTAAGTCATTATTGATCAGATTTGCACATTATTGTGTGTCTATGTTTATTTTGTTATATTGACTTGGAGTGACTTGGGGCCAGAGTCTGCAGCACACCCTGCAGTAGTCAGTGCCTCCAATTCAGGAGCAGTCGGGGCCTAGAAGTAAGGAAGTGGACTTCTGACAAGAGGGTTGCAGATTTGAATCTCAGCAACAGGACATGACTGAAGTGCTCTTGAGCAAGGCACCTAACCCCCCAACTGCTTCCAGGCATCATTATTATGGAAGCCCACTGCTCCAGGCATGTGTACTCTGCACAGATGGGTTAAATGCAGAAAAATAATTCCTATGCATGTGCAAGCATACAATGGCCATCTTTGCCTTCCCAATTGGAGGAGACTCCAGCTGTTGCAGTGTGTGTTGTGGCTTGCGGTGCCTTTCTCCTGTAGACCCAGTCTGGACCACGGGGTAAAGCCAACACCCCTCCTGGCACCCATAGACCAACATAAGTTTACACATACCTGACCTTCCAAAACTTTTCATTTTGCCCAGGGACACATTTTGTCTTGTAAGCAGTACAGGATATAGAGTAAGACTTCCAAAAGACGTTTTACAAATATATTGCCTAGCCTTTGTGTAAATAAGGTATAATAGCAGTTTGTACAACAAATTTTATTGTATACTTTATTGAAGAGCACTCTGATTTCAAACACCCATTTAGGTTGACAAATGTCAACAGTCATCCCACTAGCTTTAGCCAATCAGGTGCAGTGAAAGTTAAACAGAATCAGAATATCCTTTTCACTGGTGATTGACATTAGATACTTAAATAAATTAACATGTGATGTGAACGCTATTCATTGCTCTTATTTGAAGCTCTTACTGGTCCTGCAAAGATTCAGAAGGCAAAATGACAATAGAGAAGAAGATTATTACATAAAGTGCTATTGAAAAATCCGCGGAACAGCTAGATCTGGAGACTATTTTTATTGAAAGCTCTTGATCTTCCTGTTGACATGAATCGAGATGTTTTAAATGAGCACTTTTTAACCTCATATTAAATAAAGTGTTCACTACAAAATCATTATACTTCCACTAAAGACAATTTATCAATTAAACCTATTAATGTTCCAGATGCGGGGCACAAGTCATTTAAAGCATTACTTGCCCTAAAGCCGCAACAACAAAGAACTATTTTATTTGTTTTGCTGCATGTAAAAATCAGGAGATTTTTGTGTGGTAGTGAACCAGTCAGCAATGGGCTAACTATCATCATATGTATCAGATTCTATATGCACTCCCCTGACTAGAGATACCAGCTGGTCATTTGTTTTAGCTCTGGTAACATTTATTTCTAAACAATAAACCCAGCTTTTTTGCGACTAGGAGCCTGTTGCACCTGCCCTCGGCCTTGGACTTCCTTTGACTATGAATATATTATACCAGTCTACTACCTCAGCCCATCCATTAACCTTGAGACCTCTCCGCCTACCCACCTGTACTTATCCCCAGCCCAGCTCATCAGCTGTTAAGCCTCACCTGGCCCTCGGCCGAATGACCTGGGGCTTTCATGCAGCTCTAGTCTCTTTTTTGTTCTCTAACTCTAAGGACCCATTCACAGCAAGCCATTTGCATTGGAAAAATCCTGCATCCTGTTTCTCCAATGCAATACAAACACAGCTCCATAGCAGTGTATGGCAACGTAACGCAAACACAAGCAAAACACAGCGCAACACAAAAGTGCAGCAGTGTAAATGAAGCCTCTGAGTTGTATTCAACTTTATTGTCTGTTTCGGTTTTTGGGCTTCTGGTCCTATTTTGGTTCTAGCCAAGGTGGATCCTTGTCCGTAAGGTGAAGCAGGCAGTTGACTGTGTTACATCTTTACTGTGTATTTTTTTCTTTATATTATTTTCCTGATCTAACCTATGCCACTTCCCCCTTCCCAGGCTGGTACCATTTTATTATTTGCAGACATTCTAGTAGCAACAGTTGGTATTTTCCTTCTCCGGTAAAGCAAAAAAGAAATGTAACCCTCTGCACACAAATACTATTGGAAAACCTAGCTAACACTTGTTAAGAACATGGACTATTAGTTAACATAGATTGCAATGAATGTAAAAGCGAGGTAGCCACATCAAGGCCGTCCAATTTGTCCCTAACATTACGGGGAGGCCGATTCATTAATAGCGCCAGGTAGCGACAGATGAGCGCCAGTAGCGTGATTTTCTCAGCGCCAGCTAGTATTCGCTGTGCTTGGCCGGGGTTTGCTTGTTGACAGCGACTCAGTCGGTGTGCGGTAATGTTGAATACGGGCTGGGGGGTCGCTGTTTCACAGGTTCAGCGTTGTATGGGTGCGCCTGACAACGAATGGCCAGAGCGAACGGCTTGCTGCAGATTCATTAACAAATCACACTCCGAACTTTTTCGCGCTGTGAATTCCTTGTTTAAACCCCAGAGCGCTGGCGGTGATGGATTTAAAATAGTTTTTAACCCCCAAACAACCATATTTTTTGATTGAAAAATTATACAAGTTTTTATAAACATTTTGTAATATGAATACATTAATATCAGACCTGTAATATCAATTCTGCACAAAATCTTTTTTTTTTTTATTTTTACCTTAAAAAAAAATCCTAACATTGCAGAAGTGGTCACAGAATTTTTGACATTAAAAAAAAAAAAAAAACCATTAATAGCAATTAATTATGATTAATTAAAGATTGCTCCATTGAAATGCATTGGACATCGCCAGGGAGCGACAGGTCAGACCTGGCGCTGTGATGGGATTAGCAGCGGCGCTGTTCGTTGCAGTCGGCTACATGATGAATCCCGCGGTAGCTGTCGCTCTCGCCGGCGCTAGCCTCATTTAGCTTGATAAATGCGTCATTGTGGCCGACGCCGGGCGTACTTGAGTCGGTAGTCGCCGTTAGCTGCCGCTACCTGGCGCTCGTCAGACACTACCTGGCGCTATCGCTTGATGAATAAGGGCCTAAGTCTAAAAGTTTGTGCAGACATTGCTACTTCTTTACTTGTGTGTTCTTTACTTTTTTGTATACTGACCGGACAAAGGGCACCCGGCCTGAAAGCTCATCCCTGCTACACTGTTAACACCAATAAACACGGGGACCAGGACCCCTTCAGCAGGACCTTGGTATGTGCTTCACTTTTTACTTTATACTGCATTATATTTTAATGTGCTGCAGGTCCAGCTCACCAAGTGTGATAAAACATAACATTTAATGTAACATTTTAAAATATAGCATGACCTGTGTGGAGTGAATATCCTGGGCTCCCCATTCAAAGGTAACGCGTTTCAGGGTTACCTCACCCCTTAATCCTACCTTGCATTATATTTTAGGCTGATATTTTAGTTTTTTCAATGGTCATCCCAAAGACTTGTAAATAGAACTGTAACTTCATTTTACTGATGATTGACAGGAGATAACAAATTAACATATTAACATGTGGACACAATCTGTAGCTCATACTTGAAGCTCTTCACCGGTTCTGTAAAGATTTACAAAGCAAAGAGACCATAGAGAAGAAGCTTATTATATTAATTGCTATCGAATAATTTGCGGAACAGCTAGATTTGGAGACTTTATTTATTGAAAGCTCTTCATCTTCCTGTTGACATGAATTGAGATGTTTTAAATGAGCACCTCATATTAAATAAAGTGTTTACTACAAAATCATTAAAGTGTGCTTCCACTAAAGAAATTATCTGGCCAATTTGGGAAGCCCCATAAAGTCTTATAGACTTGAGGGGGGTGTTGTTTATCTATAAAGCTAGTTACAAAGGCTTCCAGGGTGTGCAATGTTCTGGTATAGCATCTAAAGTAATATATGCCTCATGTCTAGTCGTTAATTGATGTCATTAGATTTTACCCAGCCTCCCAGAAAGGAACAGGATGGAAGGTTTCCTATTTTCTTTTTCTGCCGTGAGCAAAGCATGGTAGTATGGAGGTCTTCCATCTTCATAGCAGCATAGAGCTCCTCCCGAGGAGGTATTGGTGGTGGTAAATTAAACATTGTTTACACTTTAAAGCAGAACTATGGTTAAAAAATGTCCATAGTTCTGCTGTACTGTATAACAGCAGGGGAAGCCTGGGTGCGAATTGCCACCATTAAACCAGGAAACAGGGTGCCCAGAAACTCACCACTTCCAGGCATCTTTACGCTCCCACGTAACCATGAGCGTGACCAGCGGGTGAGCCTATAATCCTCCAGGCTGATAGGCTGCGCCACAGCGCAGAGGTGGCTCGGTTTCTTGTTTTTGTGCTGCCCAGATGCTATATAGTACAGCAAAACTATGGTCATTTTTGACCATAGTTCCGCTTTAAATACCTGCTTGTGTCTGAATTAGCACTAAGCTATATTTTTTTGTGAAACACAGGCTGACCTATGGGCATGCATTATTGCTGCATTTCTTCTGTATGTCATGTACTTGCGAATGCTCACTAATCTTAGTAAGACCCTCTAATCCCTGGTTTTATCCCATACTTACCCCAGTTAATAAAGCTACAGACCTCAGCACAATCCCAATATATTGATTGTTAGAAAGATGTCTAGCTGCCTGTCACACTGCACATAGATTCTGGGATAGTGTAGGTGGGACAGAACATAAATAAAAGCCTGTCTCCAATATGGATCATGTTTGAAAATCTATAGGCTTTTCTCTGTCTATTCAAATGCAGAGAACAGCTGAGGAATAATGAACTTTCTATAGCTGAAGCTGCCATCTGCTACACTGGATGGAGTATTTTAAAATGTTCATTATTTTTACTATATCCCTCAAGAGACTGAGCTTTATTTTCATCTCTACCACCCTTCCAAATGAATACATTCAAAACCAAATGGAAAAACAATCTGGGCAATTTTTTTTACATGATTCGGGTCAGGAAAGGTTATTTTTTGTTTGCCACAACTGATGCACTTGTTAAATAAAAGCTCACCTTTAAGGTGAAGAGCGCTATGAATATTAGGAAGGTTATGCTCCATGAACTCCTAAAATGAACAGGTTAGTCAGGACTACCATGGGGCCCTATCTCATATATTGGGCTGAGCTGTTTAACCTGTTGCTAGCATTATTAACCAAATAGTAAGTACATTTTGGACGTTTTTATGTAAAATAATAAGAACCACTCAACCTTACATGAGCCTCTCCAAGCCTTAGTGTATATGTGAATGTGAAAGTGAGAAAGAGAAATGACGGAATGCTGAAAAAAGAGACATGGAAAGTGTTGAAAAGAGGCGGAGAGGGAGGATATGTGGAAACAAGATAGAAAAATAAAATGTGGAAGAGAAGGGAGAGTGAAATGAGAAATATTGAATGTGCAAAAGAGAGAGAAAGAGGGGATTCGGAAAGAAAAAGAGAGAAAGAAGAGGGCATGTGGAAAAGGGCATCCAGAGTGCCTCTGATAGTGCCGGGTAGTGTCCCATCTATCAACAGCGTCAGCGATGGGATGCTGGATAAGTGCCAGATAAGACCAGGAGCTCACCCTGGACTGTGTGGCCTTATCCCATACATTTCAACGGGCTGGGATTGTTGCAATTATTTTGGCATTTTTTATATATATTTTTTATTTATTTTGGGGCTGGTGATGTCCCACAGGATCCTTGAGCTGTTTCGAATAGTTTTTGTATGCATTTTATGCACTTTTGTATTGTGTTGCAAATTGTGCTTTGCAAAACTGTGCCATGTCTTTCAAGTGTCTCCAATGCAATTCCCGTTTTTTTTCTTTTTTAATTTGCTGCCCTGACCATAAAAAATAAAAAAACAGGGATTACCACAGGCACTGTTGTCCTGTAATCCCCTTTTCACGGTGCCCATGTAGGTGCTGTGTTCTTCAATGGTAAAATCTCTTTCTTTCTAGCACTCCCAGCTGGTGCTGGGGGTCGCTACTGCATTGGCTTATACCAGGCCAGCGCTGCATCCACCCAGCTCCTGCCGCCTCAGCAGTGTGGGCGCTGATAGTGTCTCAGATGAGACGCTCATCTAGCACCCACTAGAAAACATAATAAATTAGACTCTAAGTAAACTGTTGTGTGTGTTGTAAATTGGCACATAAAGAGCAAATGCATTATAGTGGTGCATGTGTCACCCTGCGGGCGTCATGTTGCTCCCGGCACTACAGCTGTTAGATGCAATGATCGCCGGGCAGAGGATCCCTCCAGCAATCACCGCATCGGATCCATGAGACCCCTATACCAGTTCACAAGGCTTAGGGGCTGGCAAGTAACCTGCGCCCTCATTACCTGCCTCCCCAAAGCCCAAGGGAGGGGGCAGAAGGGCCCAGGGCCATTAGGCTATGGCGGCTTGTAGCCTGCAGGGCCAGGGGCCACCAAAGCATGAGTACATTTCTGCATGCGCCATGGATAGCGCACAGGCATCAGGGAATAGCGCACGGTGCTGAATCAACCCTATTGTGTCTTCTTCAATCTCAAGACTGTAGGGCTCTGCAATAAGGATGAGAGCCTCTCAACATTTTTAGAAAGGTGCAATTCTATTGTATTTACCCACATATAGGTAACCTGGGCAACTATAAATAACCCCATACCGCAAATAACTAAAGGTAATACATTAATTATTAATAAAGCCAATAGTCTCTCTCTCTCTTTTAGATTAGAAACACAGCCAATTGCTTGGAAGAATATATAGTGCAAGACATCATATTATGAGCCTCACTCCTAATAGGGACTGTATTATGGAAACGATTCTCCTTTAATAGGATTGGAGCTTGTACTAGTAAACAGGAGGTCCTGGCAGTTCAGTATCCGATTTGCTGCTTAAAATCCATGTCACGCATTCCCATAACTGTTCCTCTGCGCTGGTTCGCTCTGTCCCTCCCAATTAGTGTTCTAGTAGCCATGTAAAGATGAGCAAACAGTACATTCATTAGCCCTCTGAGCAATCGCTGCTGTCCTATAGCCTCTCCGGGGCAATCAGTCTCGGCCTTCCCAGCAGTGTGGCTGGCAAGAGAAGAAAAATCCCCCAACATTAGCGGCAGCCCATGTTGATAAATGGCAGAAATTAATGACAATGACATTTAAAGAATTTATTGAGATGATTTTGCTGTGTGTTTTTCATACATGACTGACTACGTGCTGAGTGATAAGATGGTTTGAATCAATACAATAATGCAAAGAGCAGTCTAAAGACATGATCTGAAGCAAATTTATCTCATTCGCTTGTTTGGAAGGAGAAATGGTAAATAATTTAGCAGCTAGGCAGAGGTTGTGTTTTCCAAACGAGCTCTAATGACAAGCTCTGGGAAGCCCGTGCGTTCATCCATCTCCCGAGTGAATTGAAGGTCAATGAGTTCCCCGATCACTATTTCAGCAGTGGTGAAGACTTCCAAATCTCCCATGGCATGGCCGCCAATGGTCTTTCCATCTTTATCAGACAGAGAGATGTGCAGGTGAGCATGTTCATTCAGGGTTCCCACCAACGACACGATTTCAAATTTTTCTTTTAAATATATTATCTGGAAAAGAGAAAAAATATATTTAGCAGTCAAGCATTCTTGTGTGATTTAAAAGGATTGACTACAATCTGTAAAAATGACCTCATGAATAAGGTAGTACCAAACAATAGTAATCTTGCTGGTAATTAAATAGAAAAGCCAACCTAAGCCCTCACTGGTCTTGGCGAGAGCCACCCTAACCTACTCTATGCCTCTGCAGCCCCATATTTAAAGCAACAGTCAGCAGAAAATACAAGAGATACATAAAGAGAAAGTCCAGCTGTAATCCCCCTCCCCCCCTTTGTGCTATGCCCGATCCAGACATAAAATAATAAAACAACTAACCTGATCACCACAAAACTCCTCCAAGAAAAAAAAAAAGTGAAAAAGTCTTATAGAAGTGCACCTGCCGCTGTGTGTGCAGCCATTATTAGGATACCAATTGGATGAAGCCCTGCAGGAATGTGTTTAATCTTTTGAGTGGCCAGAGGGGGTTGGTTTTGGTTGGCCAGGACCATTCCATGCCACAAGGTTGCCAGGGAGAGTTTAGGTCCACTTCAAGAAGCCCTTCCTGAACTCCATCCTGCCTAAGAGACTGAACACCACGGGACATGAAATAACTATTAATAGAGCAATGTTACTAGTGTACCAACACCCATTTAACACCAGTTCGGTGTTGGTCCATGCATGAGTGGGCACCCCAATTGCATGCATACATACATCGCCACCAGTCCAAAATTTTCTCACTAGCCTGGCACTTCCCTGGCAAAATCGAGCCCCATGCTTGGTCAGTCATGTGTGCAAGCAACCACAGTGATGAGCTTGGGGGGGGGGGGGGGGCGCACTATCGCTGACAGTCTAGGTGAGACACATGGTGAGTATGTGTCTACTGCCAGACCACCCTGCAAATAGACCTCATAATTCAAATCCTTGGATCCACAGAAGCAGATTCTTTCAATGAACAAATAGGGAATTAAAATGCATTTGCCACCAAATCTGCCCCTGTGAAAAGGCACTCTACATATACATATATCCCAGACACCAGAGCCACTACCACCACTTTTATTTTTTGATAAGCCCCCAGCCTGCTACAGAAATAGGAGGTCCCAGCATCTTGCCTTTCAGGGTGGATGGTGTGTTTATGATGATGGGCAAGGAAATATGGCAAACAAGGCTTTTTTTGTTTAGACACCTTCCTATGGTTTCACAAACTTGTGAGCAGATAGTGGTGTCATCATTGGCGTAAGTCGTGCTGGTGAACCCTCTCAACCCTACACCCTCCAAACCCACACTTACCCTACCATAACTGATAGAAATGTTTTCACCCAGTTCCTGTATTCTATTTGTTTTTGAAGGCAAAGAAGGTAAATGTTGCTGTTATCGGACCACTGGATCTTCTTTAAGGCAACAGTTATAAGCATTGTCTCCTTAGTCCCATTTATGGAAGCTGTAGTGGCTTTGGACTAGTCATAGAACTCTTGGTGGCCTTTATCCCTACTATTATTCCTCTCACTCCTGGTAGACATCTGGGTTTTGGCAGATTCTGCTTTGCCATACTCCTTCCATTTAATAATGCCCGTTTTAACTGTAATCCAAGGGATATGGAGTATGAAAAAATTCTAAATTCAGCTTCTCAATGTTAAGTCAAAACTATGGTATTTGAAGTCCCCCAAATAATGACTTGCACTGTGGTAAATTGGAGAATCTGATGACCTGCCCTGTTATGAGGGCACTGTCAATGGATTTCAATCTTAGATGTCAGTCATAGAAACATAGAAGGGTGACGGCAGAAGGAGACCATACGGTCCATCTAGTCTGCCCTTATGTGTATACTGTATGTTCTCTTTATCTTAGGATAGATGTGTACTTATCCCGCACATGTTTAAATTCAGTGACTGTTGATTTTTCAACTACCTCTGCTGGAAGATTGTTCCAAGCATCTACTACTCTTTCTGTAAAATAATATTTTCTAACATTGCTCCTGATCTTCTCTCTGACTAGCTTCATGTGTCCCCTTGTTCTACCATTAAAGGAGCAGTATCGCGTAATTTGCATTAAAAAAGATAAATAATTAAATAGCCACGCAATAGCTTATAACATGTGTATGAATAATCTGGCGATAGAAAAAGATAAAAATATATGCCTCTCTTTTAAATTGTATAATTACAATGGCTCAGTCCATTTGCTGAATAGGGGGATCTGCTGGGTTGAATTTAGTGAGCTGCTTCATTTAGCCCACTGGTCCCCTAGCAACACTTTACCTCAGAGGCTGACACTGTAATCAGTGGTAACGGCTGTGTGTGTGTGAGGTGCTGCTTTTGTTATGAGACCAGGTGACTCAAATGTGTAAAATCTATACAAAATAAACTAAACTGACTGAAAATCTTCTTTGAATAACTGTGCAGGAAAATCTAAAGGTATTAAAGTGGAACAAAACCCCATTCTGAATCAGGATGCCCACTGTGTGAAACGACCCCTGGATAACCACAGATCCCCCCATTTTTCTGGCGCGCTCACGCAGATAGTCATTTAGACAGACCGGGCGGCCAGGAAGGTTACTGCTCAGGCTCCCCATCTGTGTGCAAACAGAGCTGATTGGATGAGAGCCCGCGCATGCGCTGTGGGACAGGGAAAGGTAAGTTTTCACAGGCGAACTTGGGGATTTCACATATCAGGGCATCCCAAGTCAGGATGCCCCTAGGGGCACAAAACAAAACTCCAGATAGTGAAAATCCTGGGTTGGGCTTTGCTCAAAACACACAAAGCTGAAAGAAGGATCATATGGAAAAAAGAAAAATAAGAATATGAAAGAGAAAATGGTAAACTGAAAGATTCTGCAGCAGAGCCAACATGAAGGGAAAACTGTCAAAATGACTTCTAGCTTTTCTCTCTGTTTTAGATATATAAGTTCTGGCCAGGCAATGTTGCAATGTTGTTATCTTATGCTGGACGGCTGCCAGCACTGAACAGCTGATACTTTGATACATTCTCCTCAGCGTGGAACTGATACATTGTTTCCCCCTCTCCTCAGCATGGAACAGGCCAAGAGTGTCAGCTGCCGACACTGACAAGACACAAGCTATCCAGCTGTTCAACACACACATCATTTTTTTCTACATTTGTAATTCTTACTCCAACACTTACCTACATTCCAAGTACCATTTAAATATGTCACCAAGAAAAATTTGCGATACTGCTCCTTTAAGTTTCTTCTTATTCTATCCTTTCACATATTTAAAAGTCTCAATCATGCCCCTCTCTCCCTTTCTTCCTCTAGACTGTAAAATTTAGTTCTTTAGGTCTCTCCTGTTAAGTTTTAAGTCCTTCTAAAATTTTTGTTGCCACCTTTGGACACAGTCAGTCTGGTTGGCCAGCTTAAGACTGGCATACAAAGCTTATTTTTCTAACAGGCCTATGTATTGTTGGACCCAATATATCTAATAAATGTTTTGTTCATAACAAGCCTATACAGGAGATATAGAGGCTTATTTATATATATATAATATATACTTTGTTTATCTCAGTGGCACTCAGTGTTCAGTTTAAGAAACAATAAAATGGCAGAGCCATTATTAAACACTATTATTAACTATTATGTAACACTAGCACCCAAAAGATCGCCAGATGATCTGCCGCTGTAGGTCAAGATCCCATGGGCCGCAACGGGCAAAACTACATTCGGGGTTTTATGCTTATAGTTAATACTGCACACATTTATTTGTACAGAACTTGCAATGGGACTTGCCAATAACAGAAATGCAGGACCTAGATGTCGCCAAATGACTCTAAATAAGAAATAGTTTTTGGGGGCTTTATGTTACAAATGTGTAATTTGAACAACAACGAAAACTCAACATAAAGTTTGCCCACATTGTCCCCAGAAGTGATTTCTTGTAACTGTAATAATGGAACACTGTAAAACAATGATTTGTGTGTAGGTGCGCTTTAGGGTGTGCGTAGTTGGCGAGAATATGTGAAAATATGAGAGGAAAATTATAGCAGAGTAATTAAACAGTATATTATCCCACAATTACTTCGCAAATGATTTCAGGTGATAAAATAGTGATAAATTAAGAGCAATTAAAAGACAAATATTAATTAATTTTTAGGATGCTCCTAATTGTGTAGGAGATCTTTAGAGTAAAGACAATAGTATGTATCCAGGTTTCTCACATTAATTCTAGCTTCTAATCTGTAAAACACAATTTATGTGTTTTAGGTGCGCTTTAAGGTGCGGATAAATGATCACAATTGTTATTAATATATGTCAATAAAACCAAAGGATATTTTTCTTTGTGTAATCCAATTAAAACATTTCTATGACCAGGGCAAGTAGCTCTAAGCATAAGATTTCCGGTAAATGTAGTTAGAAGCAATAAATAGGATTTATAATAATCAATAAAAATAATCAGTAAAAATTCGATTGATTAAATTAATTAAATCAGATATATATAAACATAGGGAAAGGAATGTTAAAACGGAGATCCACCATGTAAATAGGCTAAAAAGATGGGCTAAAGTTTAATTATAGCGGTAAGAGACTTTGAAGGTAACTCACCGCCGAGGCCCGGGGGTACTCAACCTGCCCAGGGCCTATGAGGGTACTTCACGTGAATCAGGGATAGTGGGTTGCAACTGGGTTCTTCTTCAGGATCCTCCCAGGTTGTTTCACAATGATCACCCAAGCTTTTCTTTAATACTTCGTTGTTTATTTATTAAATAAATAAATAAATAAAGGATAAAAGTCTTTGTGATGACTGGGGCAGGAGGGGGGGGACACGGGGGAGGCCAGTGAGTCCCTCTTCTTGGCTTCAGGATCTTCCAAGGCACGGGATCCGGAATGCAATGTGGTGTGCTGGAGGCCGGTATTGGTGTTTTACTTCCTGTATGAAAATGCCGGTAATTGTTTCTGCTGATTGTGGCTCTCCAGTAGGTGATTCCAATCCTCGGCGGCCGGTGAAGAGGGAGCGTGGGATAGTGGAGGGGGGGTGGAGAGGTTGTGGGAGTTCAATGGAGGGGAGGGGGGCTTTGAAATCCTTGGTCTTCTGCGGGAGCGCGTTATTGCGTCTTTCCCGCTGTCTGTCTTTTTAAAACTGAATGATACAATCCACCGACGTGCGCCACGACGCACCCGGAAGACGGCAGGAGCCGAAACGCGCGTCGGTGGATTGTATCATTCAGTTTTAAAAAGACAGACAGCGGGAAAGACGCAATAACGCGCTCCCGCAGAAGACCAAGGATTTCAAAGCCCCCCTCCCCTCCATTGAACTCCCACAACCTCTCCACCCCCCCTCCACTATCCCACGCTCCCTCTTCACCGGCCGCCGAGGATTGGAATCACCTACTGGAGAGCCACAATCAGCAGAAACAATTACCGGCATTTTCATACAGGAAGTAAAACACCAATACCGGCCTCCAGCACACCACATTGCATTCCGGATCCCGTGCCTTGGAAGATCCTGAAGCCAAGAAGAGGGACTCACTGGCCTCCCCCGTGTCCCCCCCCTCCTGCCCCAGTCATCACAAAGACTTTTATCCTTTATTTATTTATTTATTTAATAAATAAACAACGAAGTATTAAAGAAAAGCTTGGGTGATCATTGTGAAACAACCTGGGAGGATCCTGAAGAAGAACCCAGTTGCAACCCACTATCCCTGATTCACGTGAAGTACCCTCATAGGCCCTGGGCAGGTTGAGTACCCCCGGGCCTCGGCGGTGAGTTACCTTCAAAGTCTCTTACCGCTATAATTAAACTTTAGCCCATCTTTTTAGCCTATTTACATGGTGGATCTCCGTTTTAACATTCCTTTCCCTATGTTTATATATATCTGATTTAATTAATTTAATCAATCGAATTTTTACTGATTATTTTTATTGATTATTATAAATCCTATTTATTGCTTCTAACTACATTTACCGGAAATCTTAT
Source organism: Gastrophryne carolinensis (assembly GCA_027917425.1). Taxonomy (NCBI): domain Eukaryota; kingdom Metazoa; phylum Chordata; class Amphibia; order Anura; family Microhylidae; genus Gastrophryne; species Gastrophryne carolinensis. The sequence continues at coordinate 391,840,566 of CM051237.1, read as the reverse complement.
GCTTAGAGCTACTTGCCCTGGTCATAGAAATGTTTTAATTGGATTACACAAAGAAAAATATCCTTTGGTTTTATTGACATATATTAATAACAATTGTGATCATTTATCCGCACCTTAAAGCGCACCTAAAACACATAAATTGTGTTTTACAGATTAGAAGCTAGAATTAATGTGAGAAACCTGGATACATACTATTGTCTTTACTCTAAAGATCTCCTACACAATTAGGAGCATCCTAAAAATTAATTAATATTTGTCTTTTAATTGCTCTTAATTTATCACTATTTTATCACCTGAAATCATTTGCGAAGTAATTGTGGGATAATATACTGTTTAATTACTCTGCTATAATTTTCCTCTCATATTTTCACATATTCTCGCCAACTACGCACACCCTAAAGCGCACCTACACACAAATCATTGTTTTACAGTTTGATATTGTAAGACTTGTTTTGAAAAATACTTTCTGATTCTAAGTAAGAAGAGGTCTCTTACTCATAAGGTGCAGCTCACCCCCTTACACTATCCATAGCGCTCTATACCCCACTCTTTTTTCCAATAATGGAACACTGTCCAGCACCTGAAAAATCCAGCACCAATCTTTTCAAGGAGAAAAGTGGCGCTCACTGGCGCTGGGATAATCGGCAGTCAGGACCAGCAGGCACTGACACAGGCAACACCTAATGCAATAATCAATAACAAATTACTTAGCATTTGCCGCTTCGACTCATAGTGCCATTAGTAGTCCACAGCGCAGCGCCAGAAAAGATAAAGATGCTGGCGCTTTAAAACTGGCGTTAGAGCCACCAGAAAGGTGCTAAATGAAGCACATCATAAATTAGGCCCATACATTCCCTTCATTGCTTTCAAATCATTTCAGTCACGTTTACAATGTTTTAAGGTTTTTTCTTTATCCATAAGAAAAATAAAACAGCAATATCACTGTCTGTGTCTAGAAATGACTGTTCAGATAAAGTAATGCAAAGTTTTGGTTTGTTGGATGGGCAGGGATCTCAACAAGGTCAAGTACAATTTTTTTTATTTCCATCAAAACCGATTAGAGATCAGCTAAACTGACAGGAGACAAACAGCTGAAAGATGAAAGTGGTGGACCTTACATCATTATGCACTCCTCTTCTACCAGGCACGGAAGCTGCATATTAAGTGGAACAGCTAAACATAGCTCGGCTCCTCAGCGGTGGCTCTAGTGCTCTAATACTGGTGCTGCTTTTGTTTTTAACAGCCCCTGTAAATGGCTCCTTCATTCTGGAGGGTGCTGAATGAGAAACCTTTGTGAATGTTAGAAACAGAAGTGTGCAGTGTGTGCACTCTTCACTCTGCAGCTCTGCTTGCTTCAGCTGTCAGTCAAGGAACACAAATCTGGCCTTTCAGTGAACTGAAAAAAGGGGACATTTTTCCTGTATCAGTTTACTTGCAAAACCCACTAGTCTTACACTAATCTTTCACTATTTCACTAATTGATAAATCAAATCTTGGAAAACATTTAAGGCAGGCCTCCAAATGTCTGTAATACTCTCAGCCCTGGAACATTTGAGTTTGGAAGCCCCTTTGGTTAAAGATTAAAAGGAAGCTCCAAGTCAGGTAAAATTACTCACTTAGGTTGAAGTTTCCACAACACATTACCTACGGTGGCTAATAGGGCTCACTGCATGGGTAAGTGGTGAACGTGTCTTTCAGGGGACACCACCACCAACACTGGGAGGCCGATTCATTAATAGCGGCAGGTAGCGACAGTTGAGCGACTGTAGCGGCATTTTCAGAGCGCCCGCTAGTAGTCGCTGTGCTTGGCCGTTGTTCGGTAGTTGATAGCGACTCAGTCGGTTTGCCATAATGTTCAATATTGCGTGAGGAGTCGCTATTTGACAGGTTCCGCACTGTATGGGAGCGCATGATAGTGACTGGTCAGAGCGACCGGCTTCCACCATATTCATTAACAAATCACGCTCAAAAAATTCTCGCGCTGTAAAATGCATGTTTAAACCCCAGAGCGCTGGCGGCGATGGGTTAAAAGTAGTTTTTTACCCCCAAACAACCATATTTTTGGAAACCAAAAAAAACAAGTTTTTAAAATAATTTTGTAATATGAATACATTAATATCAGACCTGTAATATCAATTCTATACTATTTTTTTTTTTTACCTTAAAAAAACTTATCTAAAATGGCAGAAGTGGTCACAGAATTTTTCACATTTAAAAAAAAAAAAATTCATAACAATTAATTATGAATATTTAAAGATTGTTCCATTGAAATGCATTGGAGAGCACCAGGTAGCGAGAGGTCGGACACTGGCGCTGTGGGCTGAGGCTGGAATAATGATGAATGAGTGGCTATATGGCGCTATCTCAGTCGCTAATCAGGATTGGCTTGATAAATGTGTGATTGTGGTGGGGAGCCGGCGTTCTCGTGGCGGGGCCCGTCATTACCGGCCGCTCACCAGTCGCTACCTGTCGCTATTCCTTCATAAATAAGGGCCTAAATGATAGTACCTGTACCTGTCTGTACTATGGTACTGCTGCTTTTACTTATTACAATAAATATGAAGTTCTATGGATTACAAGTGACCGCTGGCTGAATTATAAACACAACAAAGTCCACAAAAAAAGATGACCAAGTCCCAGCTATAATGGTTAGAGATTAAATGAAAAAGAAAGAAAATAGCATACAGACTGGTGTTTAAATGGTTATTGATGTAATTGTTAAAATTCTGCCAGTGAAACACTGAATAGTATTTTCCCTTTAACTGAAGGGCCATGCCAAATCAACTAAACTGCCTCTACATCTTCCTCAGTTCTCGCTGTCATCTCCTCAACCAGGCAGCTGCCGCTATCTGCCAAGAGTGACACCCTGCAGCACCAGCATCAGCCACATCAATTAAAGTGATCCTATACTCAGAAAGGAAGTTTATGTGGTCACCTTCTATCCCCAGCCCAGTGGCCCATAACAGTCTGTGTTTTTAGCCCTGTGTTTTTAAAGCAGGACAAAACCTGAGATGCCCTGCTGTGTGAAAGCCCCCAGTTAGCCCATAAAAACTCACCTCTCCAGGATCCAGCGGCACATGCGCAGGTTCTTGTCCAATGAAAGCCACCCGGTGTGACTACAATTGACAGGCAGCTCTAATTGAGTTGAATGGCTGGGGCGGGAGTGCGTGCACGATGCTGGGCATGCAGCAGCGTGCGCTCTCCATTGTAAACATGCCACCCCCCCGTTCTGCTGAGTGATGTAGTCATAGTGGGCGGCTCTCATAGGATGAGAGCCCGTCATGCACCATTGGAGCAGGGAAAGGAGAGTGTTTATGGACGAACTGGGGCATCACGATTCTTATCCCCCAGGGAAAAGACGCAAATGAGTTTTGTTCTGCTTTAAGGACATTTGGGGTCATCTTTTACACCATACCCACAGCAAACAACCTACTGGGATGCTACTAGCCACTACCTAACTTTGGCTTTTGGTGAAACTCACACTGGCAAGCATCTATTACTTAGTACTCGACACTTATCAAGTACCAACACACCCAAGCCCTCTGAAGACATCCTCAGCGTGTCCTCAGAGATGAAACATGTCAGGGACAATTAACACCCTCTCCAGGACCAAACAACACCTAGTGGGGGCATCAACAGCTGAAGAGGTGCATCTAATCATGCATTAATCTAGTAAAGGATTACCTAGTAGGGGAGAGACAAATCACATTGGTGGAAGTTCATGAAAAATAGGAAAAACACTGGGTTGGACTGTGGCCAAAAAACCTTCACAGGATTTTACTGGCCCCCAGCCAGGCCCTCCATGACCAGAAGATGGTTTCCTGGTAAGCCCTCATCCAGTGTATTTAATACCATATATACATACCAATGTTTCAATTCAAATAAGGAATTAGGTTAAGGAGGGGGGGGCGTTTATGCACAGAGCAGAGGCAATTTTGTCCTGCAAGTACAAAGGTGTTCTTTACTGCAAGAATAGTTACATTCTTAAGAATCTATCCAATAATGTAGAAGGGGTACAACAACCACATTTACCTGGAGGAGTTAGTGATACCAAAAATAACAGTTATAAAACAGTGAGAAACCCTGGCTCAGGAATTTGATCTACTTGACCTTGGGGATTGGGAATGATTTGTCCTCGTGTGATTCAGGGAGGTCTTTTGTGGTTTACCAACTGGCATGCTATTTTCAATTAAAAAAAGCCATTTCACAAATGCCAGTATGTTTTTTTTCAGAGCCACCCAGCCAGGGCACTGGGTATAGGGGCTGGTAACCCACGGCTTAGTGGCCAGCTGGCCCCCAGCCCCTATGCTTTTCAGTATGGGTCCATTGCTCTTCCACAGGTTCCCCTCCTACTTCCTTGGCATCCAGCCAAGGGTAATGACAGGCAGAGCTTTTATGTTAAAGAGGTGGAGCCTCTATGGAATCTTTCCCATGTGACATCACTATCAGACAAGAGTATGGAGGGGATACCCCTGGAAAACCTCCTTTATAACAGTTCAGTTTTTTGTTTAGTCACATGGGGGAAGTCCTCAGAGGCCCAACTGCTGAGTTATAAAAGCAGGTTCTAGCCCACTACTCTTGGCCTCCTTGACACCGCTGCCATCAAAAGACTAGCACTGCAGTTAGAAAACCCAGTAGGTGACCCAGAAGACCCATCAGATCAAAAGAGGACGCCATGGACCACAATGTCAAAATGTGGACCAGGAAGTCAAATTTAGGATACTGCATTTAGTTTGTGTGGTGTCTTTGAATTTTTTTACTACTGCTGGCAAACTAGTAAGGGATCTAGTGGATCCCCATACCAGTTAGCAGGGTAGGGGGCCAGCATGTCACCTGTGTGGACTGGTAGGTGACCTGCCCGCACCACAATCCGAATCTCACAATAGATTTCGATGTGAGACAGATTTCCTTATGTGAGAATGATTTTGCACAGAACAAAAATTTCCCTCACTGGGAAGGGCCCTCATCACAATACAAGACATACTTAGGCATTTCTTGTTGACTGTAAGGGCAGTGATCCCCAGACACTGGAAAACAAGGGGTGACGGAGCTGGAACGGATTAGGCGAGCAGAAGAACTTATCCTGGGGGACAAGGGGCTTAGGGACAAATATACAGTGACCTGGGCCTGCTGGGAGGATCTGCGGGACTCTGAAAGGTTTAGAGCCATGCTTAGCTAGACAAGACGGCTGCTGGCGCAGCCACAAGGGGGTGGTGTACTAGACGGGACAGGGCGCTGTAATGGTGGTGCAAGTGGACTAGGTCAATGGATCTTATGGAGTAAATTACCCTTCCCTTTTTCCCCCTCACACCCTCCTTTGTGCCTGTCTTTTTCTTTTCTGTCCCTGTTCGGTACAGTTGGGGCTCTTGACGATAATATCCAGGCACGCGCCTAGCTTTGTGGAGCTTTGGGAGATATGGGGGGCCCTTGATGTTACTCGTGATTTTTGATGTAGCTGTTTTGAACATCACTTTGTTTTTAGGCGCTCTTCAAATTTGTATGTCATGGTCACCATACTGTACTGTATCAGGGGCTCCTCCCCATGCTTTGTTCCTGCTTGTTTGTCTTAAATAAAAACAGATTATACAAAAAAAAATTCCCTTGCGGTCCCTCACGGTACTGAAGAGACTTTTTTAAAAGAGTTTGTTTTACTTTCCTATTGGATAAAACAATGGGTACGACAAATATTTAATTTAATCAACTGTATTTCTATGTAATAAACAGATTTCACTTCTACTGAATTTCTAGGCAGATGTGACTATGATGGACTGCAAAATCCTAACCTGTGATATCCAATGTCCTCTGTTATCTCTATACAATTCAACAAAACAGTTTCTTTTTTTTCTGCAGAAATATGGAAAATTAAACCAACAAATATAAATGCAGTTCTCGTGTCCTCAGCAAGATTATAATTCTATTCAACAGTCTGAGCCAAGAAGGCAAATGTATGCCGGGTAATTGAGACAAGGAGTGCAAAGAGCGGAATTTCCTTTGCGACACAAAAAAATATTCTACATATTATACCAGTTCATCACTGCCAATGTGTTTAATTAAAGATTATATCAAATTAAAGATGACAGGGTGACTTCAAGGGACATGTATTTCATTCTCCACATTTCTGGAGAAAGACACAATGAACAGATTTTAGTAACAGCTTGTAGTTTGGCACCTAACTCTTATAATTACACAATTAGAAACAGTACACTTTTTGTGAAACACTTAACGGCCACCCTGCCTTATCTATGCACGGCTTGAACTGAGCACTACATCAGCAGAGCAGTCAGGTACCTCATTGCTATTCTCCGCATCGGCATTAGCTAGTCTGAGTGTTGCTTTGGTGACACTGCCCACACAGGTAATAATGAATGGAGCTCTCAGCTTCTTCTCCTGCACAAATCGAAACAGCGATGAGACTATTTCTTCTCCTGGTCCCAAGCGTAGGGCATGCACTGACATAGAGCTTGGTCCCCCCTAAATGAAAAAAAGAAATTCAGTTTGATTTGAACCAGATATAAAATGCACATATGTAGATTGCTAATTAGACACGAGTACAAAATGAGACCTAAGCAAGGTATACAGAAGCAATAACCAATAGCATGTTGCATAGGAGTAGTAGCTTGGCAATGGACTTCCTGGATAAGCCCTGACACTGTGCCCAGCAAAATGCAACAAAAGGATAGATAAATATACACAAAAGATTAAAACTGGTATCTTTTAGATGTGTTCGGGCAGATGAAGGGGGTTCTCTTTTGTATGGGGTGGCTTAAACTCCCTCCCGCCATGTGTAGCATTGAAAGTATACGGAAAGTGGGACAGTGTGTACCAAAATATGTCCTGGATTTTATTGGCCACTGGCCAGCTGTGAGCAGCCCGTAGCATTCTAGCGCCCCCCCCCCCCAAGATGCTCTCCTTTGAGTCAAAGAGTGCGCTCCAAAGCTATGGCTATAACATTGCAGGGACAGACCATGGACAGAAACCAGGGATGTGGACATTATAAGCAGCAGCACCCAGGGCAATCTCAGGTATGTGAGCTCCCAATTTAGTCATTCATGTGTATAGCCCAAATACAGGGCACTCATAGATTATAGTTAGCCTATACAGTTTCAATGTGCATTTGCAAATGCGTTCAACTAAGGCCTCTGTTTTTCTTTGGCTATTAGATACAGGTTTTAGGACTTGTTGTTGGATGCATGGGTGTTGGACTCGACCTTGCTGGACTTTTCCAAATACCTCAGATCAGATTGTGACAGATGACACAAGACTTCCTTCTTACCTTCCACTGGCTTCCCTGACACTCATTGGCCACCCACAGTGCTGGTTTAAGAAGAGGGCCAGCAGGTGGGTGCAGCCTGTGTACAGATCACTTATGTGCACAGAGGTGGCCCAGCTGCATTGGTGAATTTCCAGCTTTATGCCTACATGCACAGAAGGTAGAATTGTGATGGAGTGATAGAGTGATGGCTGGGTGAAAGATGGCAGCCAGCATGGGGAGAGCAGAAAGCAGACTTATTTAACCCTTTGCCTGGAATGTCCCTTAACTACTTGCAAACCAGAGCCCAGACCCGGAGTTCAACATCCTGTGTGTACCAAGATACTGCCTAAAACCTATTGATTTGTAAGACATCCAGATTCTTAATAAAAGGATGAAGGACAGCAACATTTCCTTCTCGGGTCTTGTGCATAGCATTTAAATTGTACATAGTCTGGATTATCTGTTATAGACATTGTGGCCGTTATTACTGAAATCTGTCCAGCCCCTGTTCCCTGTCTTATCTGTGACTGTGTAGGGAGCCAAAAACTATTCCTTGGTCATCTAAAAATATACTTGGCAAGTAAAATGATTAGGATGAGGATGATTTATTCAAAATCCCCTTTGAGGACAATGCTCGCCTCCTTCTTACCTTGTCTGGTAATTTCTTAACACAGTAAATATACTTAGATGGTGACCACTTATTCATGCAAATACAATTTGCTCAGGTGAGCACTTACAGAATTCAGGTCTATGATACTGGTCAGGTAAAGGTGATTTAGAGCTTGATGTAATACATTTAAAAGGTCAGCACTCAATAAAACAGAAATCAAGGAGAAATGGGGTGCTATCCCTCAACTGGGCCTACTCCTTTGGCCCTAATCATGATCAATGCATACAAAGATATTGAAGGACGCACACTAACACAAATGTGTTGATGTGCAGCCCTCAAAATGATTGATTCAGTTCTTGATGTCCTAAAAGAATTATGGTAATAGGAATAGTAGGAATACCAATGTCATGAGCGCAACTACAGCGGGTGCAGAGGAAGCAACCACATGGGGGTCCATGATGTTAGACCACCCCGCCACTGTTGCCTCACATGAAATGTACAGAAAGCAAGCATAATTTTTCTTCTGCTATTTCCTTCTTTCGTAGTCTAAATGTATACAATTCGATTCAATTACTTTATGAGCCATGACATGGCCACATTTAATGTCTGCATCGGGGGACGTCACATTTAGTTAAAGATAAAGGGATATTCCTAAGGGCAGGAAAACATGGAGGACAGATCTGAAAGACCAACTCTATTTTAAGATCATTTTGCTAATTTTGATTTTAGTAAAACTGTAAAGTTTTTACTAGGATTCAGTTTCAAAGAAACTAAAAATGGGTATCGGTGCCTACTCTAATTCTCTCAAGTTCCAGTGCTCATGCATCTCTGCCAGTAGTAATAACACATAGCAGCAGCACTGAAGGGACTGATTTAAATTTTATACATTATACAATTTTAGCTGAAATTTTACAATAAAAGCTGCATTTAGTTGGCTGTAAAGTTACACATTGGGTTCAGATGACTGATGCTAATCTTGCCATCCATATAGCCCACTTTCAGGTGCTAAGGGAAAGCGAATGCTGGCATCCACATGGGATTTGATGGTTCATGACTCCCAACCAACAGTGATCTCTGTTACAAACCGGATGGAACAAATGAAGTGTGGACCCACTGGAACTGTGAAACTGTTGGTGAGTACCGCGTCAGGGGAGCGGGGTCTAAGGAGCCACCGGTTTTCACCAGAGCCCGCCGCGAAGCAGGTTGGTCTTGTGCGGCTGATGACTCCCAGGTCGCTACCCCCCAACGGCGGCACAGTTCCACAATTTGCCGAGGCGTTGTACAGCAGAGATAAACGATGGTCTCAGTGAGAAGCCAGATTCAGGGCAGGCAGCGATGATTCACAGACGAAGAGACTGGCCGAGGTCAGGGCAGGCAGCGAAGGTTCGTAGTCAAAGGGTAAGCCGAGGTCATACACGAGGAAGCCACAGATTCAACAACTGACATTCACGGAACAACACCGATAATCCGGCAGAGGAAGAAGGGCTGGCCAGAATAAAAAGGAAGTGTCATAGCTGGATTGGACGACCGGACACCAATTAGTGATGCACCTGCCCTTTAAATTCGTCAGCATTGCGGCGCGCGCCCCCTAGTGGCCGGGCACGTGCGCGCAGGAGAGGCAGAGAGGAATGCGGAAGGGAGGGAGCCGCCCGCAGACCCCGGCCGCCACGCCGGACGGCAGGAAATCGGGTAGGGGAGAAGCGCTGCCAGGAAGGCAAGCAGCGCTCGGGCTAGGGGAAACCCGGCGGGGAACGCTGCGGGAAGGAAGCGCGGCTCTCGCCCCGGGGGAAGGACAGCGGGAAGCGCTATGAGGCGTAACCGCCGCGCTCGCCCTAACAGTACCCCCCCCCCTTTGGTCTCCCCCTCTTCTTAGGACCAAGGAAGTCCGAAATAAGGGACCGATCAAGGATGTTTTCCTCCGGTTCCCAGGATCTCTCCTCAGGGCCGCAGCCTTCCCAATCCACTAAGAAATAGCGTCTTCCTCTGGAGATTTTAGAAGCAAGTATTTCTTTGACCGTAAAGGTATCTTCTGTACCTGCGACTGGCTTAGACTCCAATAATTTGGGGGAAAAACGATTGATAGTCACTGGTTTGAGAAGAGAGACATGGAAGGAATTGGGTATGCGAAGAGAGGGCGGCAGATGCAACTTGTAACAGGCAGGGTTGATACGTTGTTGGATCTTAAAGGGTCCCAAGAAGCGAGGACCTAGTTTGTAACTGGGGATTTTAAAACGAATATACTTGGCCGAAAGCCATACCCTATCCCCCGGTGAGTATAAAGGAGGAGTCCTTCTTCTCTTGTCAGCCTGGATTTTCATACGAGTCACGGCTTGTTCCAGAGAATGCTGTGTTTCACGCCAGATGGAAGAAAACTGGTGCGCAAGATCATCGACCGCGGGTACCGAGGAGGGCGTTGGTAATGGCAGAGGAGGAAGGAGATGACGACCATAGACTATAAAGAAAGGAGATTTTCCCGTGGATTCAGAGTCCTTAAAGTTGTAAGAAAATTCTGCCCAGGGCAACAGGTCAACCCAGTCATCCTGGCGAGCGGAAACAAAATGGCGTAGATACTGCCCCAAGGTTTGATTTACCCTCTCCACTTGGCCATTGGATTGGGGGTGATATGAGGAAGAAAAGTCCAATTTCACCTTTAGTTGATTACAGAGAGCCCTCCAGAATTTCGATACGAATTGAACACCCCTGTCGGAGACAATGTGGGTTGGGAGCCCATGTAGACGGAAGATGTGTTTAAGGAAGTTCCTTGCCAATAGGGGAGCAGAAGGTAATCCCGGCAACGGAATGAAATGCGCCATCTTTGAAAATCGGTCCACCACTACCCAGATTACGGTATTGCCCTGAGAAGGCGGGAGGTCGGTGATAAAATCCATGGCGATGTGCGACCAGGGAATGTCCGGAATGGGAAGTGGTTGGAGAAGACCTGCGGGACGTTGGCGAGGGGTCTTGTTGCGCGCGCACGTAGTGCAGGCTTGCACAAATTCTGCGGCATCGTTTTCTAACGTGGGCCACCAGTAGTATCTGGAGATGATGGCGCAGGTCTTCTTGATTCCAGCGTGACCGGCAGTACGGGAGGCATGACCCCATTTTAGAATTAATAGGCGTCGAGAGGCTGGTACGAAGGTCCTCCCCGGAGGAGCTAATACTAGAGCAGCGGGAGCGGAGTGAACCAGACGATCAGGTGGAATTATAAACTGAGGAGAAGAGACCTTATCAGAGACATCTGAGGAACGGGAGAGAGCGTCTGCCCTGATGTTTTTTGCAGCTGGACGGAAGTGGATCTGGAAATTAAAGCGTGCAAAGAAGAGTGACCAACGGGCCTGACGAGGGTTTAAGCGTTGTGCGGATTCCAGATATGAGAGGTTCTTGTGGTCAGTAAAAATGGAAATTGGGTAGATAGACCCCTCGAGGAGATGTCTCCATTCTTCCAGCGCCAATTTGATGGCTAATAGCTCTCTATCTCCAATGGTGTAGTTCCTCTCGGCAGGAGAGAAGGTTTTAGAAAAGAATCCGCAAGTTCGAGCTTTACCGGACGAGGATCGTTGCGTAAGTACTGCACCAGCTCCGATGGAAGAGGCATCCACCTCAAGAGCGAAAGGACGAGACGGGTCAGGTCTGGAAAGTACCGGTGCTGAGGCGAAGGCCTTTTTTAATGCAAGAAAGGCTGCTTCAGCCTGCGGAGACCATGCCTTGGGGTTGGCTCCTTTTTTGGTGAGGGCCACGATGGGGGCTACTGTCGTGGAAAAGTGTAGAATGAACTGGCGGTAATAGTTCGCGAATCCCAAGAATCGCTGGATTGCACGAAGACCGACTGGCCGAGGCCATTCAAGGACCGCTTTTAACTTGCCAGGATCCATCTGGAGGCCATGAGCAGAAACTATGTACCCCAAGAAAGGTAATGCGGTTTGGTGAAAAAGGCATTTCTCGAGCTTAGCATAAAGATGGTGTTGCAGTAAACGAGACAAGACTTCTCTGACGTGCCGATGGTGTTCTTCGATGGACGAGGAGAAGATGAGAATGTCGTCAAGATAGACCACAACACAGGTGTACAACAGGTCCCGAAAAATGTCGTTAACAAACTCCTGAAAAACTGCAGGTGCATTACAGAGGCCGAAGGGCATAACGAGATACTCAAAATGGCCGTCTCGCGTGTTGAAGGCCGTCTTCCATTCATCGCCCTCCCGTATGCGGACTAAGTTATAGGCGCCTCTCAGATCCAATTTTGAAAAAATCTTAGCTCCGCGAAGACGATCAAAAAGTTCGGAGATCAAGGGCAAGGGGTAACGGTTTTTTACCGTAATTTTATTGAGGCCCCGGTAATCGATGCAGGGCCGAAGGGATCCGTCCTTCTTCTGTACAAAGAAGAACCCCGCTCCAGCTGGTGAAGAGGATTTCCTAATGAACCCCTTTTGTAAATTCTCCTGAATGTATTCCGACATTGCTTGGGTCTCAGGGACAGACAGCGGATAGATGCGTCCGCGAGGAGGAGTGGTGCCAGGTAGAAGATCAATCGGGCAATCGTAAGGGCGATGAGGCGGAAGCACCTCCGCTTGCTTTTTGCAGAATACGACGGAAAAAGGCCGATAAACTTCAGGTAGACCTGGTAATGGAGTAGTGGGAGCTGTGATTGGGACTGGCAAAGACGTAAGGCAGTTCTTAACACATGTTGCGCCCCAGGACTTGATGTCCCCAGTGGACCAATCCAAGGTAGGGTTATGGTGCTGGAGCCAGGGAAGCCCCAACAGAAGCGGCGAGGTACAGTGGGGTAATACGAAAAATTCCAGAAATTCCTGATGGAAGAGGCCGATCTTCAGAAGGAGAGGTTTAGTGCGGTAGCGCACCACGCAGTTCAATCTGTCCCCATTAACAGCCGCGACGAATAGTGGCTTGGCTAGACGGTAGACCGCTATATCATGCCTAGATACCAAGGAGGCCTCGATGAAGTTACCCGCCGAACCAGAGTCCAAGAAGGCCGGTAAGTTCAGGACGGAAGTGGAGCCAAAGTGAAGTTGTGCCGGCACAGTGAACCTAGGAGAGGAAGCACACACACCCAGAGACGCCTCTCCAAACGATTCTAGGTGCGCCCGTTTCCCTGACGAGGAGGGCGGATAGGGCAATTCTTCAAAAAATGTTCAGGGCTGGCGCAGTATAGACAAAGACTTTCGATTCTTCGGCGCGTCCTTTCCTGAGGAGTCAAGCGTGTATGGTCCACTTGCATGACTTCTTCAGGCGGAGACGAAAGCATAGACTGAGGGTTCAGAAAAGTAGGGGCCAAACGGAATGCTCTCTTGGCACGCAGAGAGTCTTGGCGGAATTCATCACGCCTCTCTGTAAAACGAATGTCTATACGTGTGGCGAGTTGAATTAGTTCAGAAAGAGAGGTAGGAAGGTCCCGGGCAGCAAGAACGTCCTTGACCTTACTAGAGAGACCCTTCTTAAAGCAGGCGCAGAGAGCCTCATTGTTCCAAGCTAGCTCGGCTGCCAAGGTTCGGAAGCGAATGGCATATTCTCCCACAGACAGCTCACCTTGAACCAGATTCAATAGGGCGGATTCGGCTGAAGACGCCCGGGCAGGTTCCTCAAAAACCTGGCGAAACTCAGCCACAAAAGTTTGAACCGTGAGGGTAACGGGGTCGTTGCGGTCCCACAATGGGGTAGCCCAGGCTAAGGCCTTCCCAGAGAGCAGGCTGATAATAAAGGTCACCCGGGAGCGCTCAGTAGGGAATTGGTCAGCCAATAACTCTAGGTGTAGAGAACATTGGGCAAGAAACCCACGGCAGAATCTTGCGTCCCCTTCAAATTTAGCTGGCAGGGAGAGACGAATCCTCGCGGAGGAAGCCACCGAAGGCTGTGGTGGTACTGCAGGAGCTGGCGGTGGAGCCTGCGGTTGCTGCATAGAAAGAAGTTGCTGCATCATGGCGGTAAGTTGATTAATCTGCCGCGACTGCATGGCGACTAGTGCGGGTAGCTCAGAGACGTCTGGCAATGGCACCTCGGCGGGATCCATGGCCGGATTATACTGTTACAAACCGGATGGAACAAATGAAGTGTGGACCCACTGGAACTGTGAAACTGTTGGTGAGTACCGCGTCAGGGGAGCGGGGTCTAAGGAGCCACCGGTTTTCACCAGAGCCCGCCGCGAAGCAGGTTGGTCTTGTGCGGCTGATGACTCCCAGGTCGCTACCCCCCAACGGCGGCACAGTTCCACAATTTGCCGAGGCGTTGTACAGCAGAGATAAACGATGGTCTCAGTGAGAAGCCAGATTCAGGGCAGGCAGCGATGATTCACAGACGAAGAGACTGGCCGAGGTCGGGGCAGGCAGCGAAGGTTCGTAGTCAAAGGGTAAGCCGAGGTCATACACGAGGAAGCCACAGATTCAACAACTGACATTCACGGAACAACACCGATAATCCGGCAGAGGAAGAAGGGCTGGCCAGAATAAAAAGGAAGTGTCATAGCTGGATTGGACGACCGGACACCAATTAGTGATGCACCTGCCCTTTAAATTCGTCAGCATTGCGGCGCGCGCCCCCTAGTGGCCGGGGACGTGCGCGCAGGAGAGGCAGAGAGGAATGCGGAAGCGAGGGAGCCGCCCGCAGACCCCGGCCGCCACGCCGGACGGACGGCAGGAAATCAGGTAGGGGAGAAGCGCTGCCAGGAAGGCAAGCAGCGCTCGGGCTAGGGGAAACCCGGCGGGGAACGCTGCGGGAAGGAAGCGCAGCTCTCGCCCCGGGGGAAGGACAGCGGGAAGCGCTATGAGGCGTAACCGCCGCGCTCGCCCTAACAATCTCAAAATAAGAGGTAATTTTGTAGGTCCTTCAACTTACCACCGAAGTAGATGTGTAGTCTTATAGAAGACAACCAGGGGCAATTCACATGAAGCGTCATTTATATACAAAAAATATTTTTGTACTGCAAATCCTTGAATAAGTTCAAGGGGATCATTCAAAACTGGGATCCTATGACCTGCCATTCCGATTTGCAATGCCATGCAGTGCATCCCCCCCCCCCCCCCCCTGCCATGGAGGCCGAACACCAGCCAGCCACTTTTTGGCAGTAGGCAGTCACGTTGAACACCCAAGCATGGGCCTGGTGAATTATTTTGCCCTATTTGCCACCTATCTTGCAACGCCGTGCGGATGGGGAATTTATCAAACCATTTGAAAGGTTTGCTTTAAACAGCTAGATATATAGGTTGTACATAGATTTTAGACATGAGGGGAACAACCACAGATCCATAGGTATCAGATAGTGGGTTATACTGGATTATATTAAAATATAGAAAAGCTTTAAAAGTACCAATCTCTTACTGATTTTCTAAGCACTAATAGTAGCTAATGCGTCCATAAATAGCTAACTTTGCAATCAGCAGTATATCTAGCTAAACACTAAAATCTATTTAACCAGATGAAAAAACATATATATTTTCTATATTAAGATCTATTTCTCTATTAAGATCTACGGTGGTGTGAACAGGCTGCAACTGGCAGATAACCCTAATATCTTATAAGAAATGGCATCCAGGAGCTAGTTGCTGTTTAGTATGTAATTAAAGAAGCGATAAGAATCAGAATACATCTATATGAGCAGTTTGAAAAATGTTATGCAGATAAGATAAGCTCTTTTAGCATTAAGTTTTACAGTAGAGGTATTACTGCTGGCGTGAAGCCTGCGCGCTGCCTGTGAACTGCCCTGCTGGGAAGTGTTGACTCATCTTTGCCCTACAGAGGCTTTGTGTTCTGCCAACTTCATTTCTCTGGATGTTGCTACTTCTGTCACCTGAAGGATTCTATTTTTAATTTTCGGTAGCTAGCCTTGGTGCTGAAACCCTTTTATGCATTTCTAGATTGATGAGAACACTCTTAGGTCGCCTTGTGGATTTAAAATAGTCACCTTAATTTCAGAGGGGCTTCCAGCAGGTACTGGCCCTACCAACATTATTACCGCTGTTCCACTGTAAGGTCTGGTGCCTAGGCCTCGATTCAATAAAGGTAGAAAAAAATTCTCATGGTAGTAAAAAATTCAATTCATGAGAAAAAGGCCTGAGAATATCACTGTTACTGATTCACTAGATAAAAAAACAATGAAAGTCAATGGCAGCTTTTACTACAGTGTAGAAAAGAGTAAACAGTTCTCTACTTTTCTTAGCAGTAAAAAAGTGCCATTGACTTTCATTGTTTTCTTAGCTGGTGATTCAGCAACAGTGACATTCTCAGGCTTTTTTCGCTTGAATTGAATCTTTTACTACCATGAGAGTGTCAAACTAAGGAAAGGAGAGTGCCCACAAAAGGAAATCGTTCTTGGAGCCCACCAGTCAGTTATAGAGAAACTCACAAAACAAAAGGACAGAGAGATCCCTTCAATTAAAGTCAAGTGCACTGCTGTACTGAAATGACTGAAATTGGTTACCTGTAAGATCAGGCACTAAAGACTTGGGTACACTTAAATATGCCAAACACTGAAAAAGCTTTATTAATGATTGCACATGAACCCACACACAGAAACTGTACAATAATCCCATAAAATTAAAAACACAGCGTTGCTAATAAGAAAACGTGCCCCCCCGTATACACATGTGCAACCACGCATCCATCCACACTCATCCACACTATTGCGCAGAGAAAATGGCCAATGGAAAAAAATGTCAAAAAGAACTTTCACAGCTTCATTCAAGCCTCCGGTTTTAGAAAAACGGCATGCTTTAAAGTGCTTCAAAGTGTGGCAAATCCTCAAAATCTTTAAGCTGAGCTAGCCCATAATCATTGCTCAACACCTGTGTAGCAGGCTTAGTAGATTCTGGGTTCATCGCCCCCAATCACAAGTCACGGCTCATCAAAGTGCTAGTGCATTTAATATACTTAGCTTGTGCAATCATTAATAAAGCTTTTTCAGTGTTTGGCATATGTGAGTGTGCCCAAGTCCTTAGTGCCCGACCCCACAGGTAACCAATTGTCATTTTTGTCCTTTCCTCAGTTATAGAGAAAAGATGCCAAACCACTATAAATCATGTTGTTGCACAGATAGATAAAGCAGCAATTTTAAATGAGGTAGGCATTATGAGGGACTAAAATGGAAAGCTGAAACCTATAGATCTTCTAAATAAAAGAAGGTCTGCCAAAATGGCTTCAACAAAACCTATTTATGGACATTCAGAAAGTTTTACACAGATCCTGGCCAAAATGTCTACCCCAAAAACAGAACAGAGGCAGATTATCAGCAGGTTACAGAAGATAGGAAGCACTCAGATTATTTTAAAGCTTCAGAACAGGTAAGACATCACAGGGCTACCATCAGGGCTGGTGACTGCATACGCAGGTGCTAGATCCAACATGGTATGTATGCGCAGGTATACGCAGGCATCCCCATAGGTTTGTGTTTGCGCCAGTATCCATGGGAATATGTATACACGAGACACGTGAACTGAACGACTTGAGTCCGTGCAATGACATTTAAAAGGAGCACCAGAACAGTTGCTCAATGCTGGATTAGGTAAAATATTTTTGTCACTAATAAAGGATGGCTAACTTTCCCAAAAAGTACAAGCTCCAACTAGGGTAGGGCAATCTTTAAAAGATGGGGAGGGCCATACTTCTTAAGGAGTAAGTCCAGCCAGACTACCCATTATTCAAGAGAAAGTTAATTTACTAAACCTCTCCAGGGGAACATGGCATGTCAAGTAAAAGGCACAGAAATAACCCAAACTCTCCATTAAATGTCACCTGTGTAACCAAGGAAGAAGTGCAGCATTGCCTTAAACAGATTACAATAGACAAATTCCCTGGTCCAGATGGCATACAACCCAGCATTTTAAAGGCTTTAAGTTCAGTATTAGACAAGCCATTATTTTTATATTGTTAAGATTCCATAATGGCGGGGACTGTTCCACAGAATTGGCGCATAGCAAATGTAGCGCTTCTATTCAAAAAGGAGTCTGAAGGGAAGCCTGGAAACTACAGACCAGTAAATTTAACATTTGTGGGTAGGCAAGCTGTTTTCTAAGAGATGATATACTGGAGTACCTCAGTGACCTAATTACGCCATATCAGCATAGATTTATGAGGAATTGTTCCTGATCAGCCTTTATTAGGGAGTAAGTTCAAGACTGGATCGCGGGGGGCGTCATTGGATGTCATATCTTGCCTTTTCTAAAAAATGTAAGTTCATGGGTTAGTTCTTGGCTAAATTATAGGAAACAGAGGATGGTTAGTAATGGCACATACTAGATTGGATCTGTTACTATCGGAGTTCCACAGGGGTCAGTAACCCAAGGACTTATCAGACTAAATACATACTAAAAAAGTATATGTTCAATAGCAGGAAACTAGATTGGTACATGGAATGAGAGAATTAAAATGCCCTGGAAAAATGTCAAAATTAGGATTATTAGGAGACACCTGAGGGGTGATCTAGTAACTATTTATAAATATATTTTGGGTCAATACAAAGATCTGTCCCACAATCTACTTGAAACATTAACTCAAGGGCATCTGCATAAGTTAGAGGAAAAACACTTTTTTTACACCGACAAAGGATGAGATTCTTCACTGTAAAAGCAATGGGACTATGGAACTCTTTGTTGAGAGTCATGAGGAATACATTTAAGGTGTTCAGAAGCGGTCTGGATGCCTTCCATGCATGTAATATCATTAACAGCTATGGCTACTAGACCACTGGATGTAGATTCTTGTTTCTTTTATATACAGGCTGAACTGAACTAAAATCTTTTTTCAATCTTATATCCCTTTCGCTGCCAGCCTACCTGGAGTTTTTGTCACCCTTTGTTGCCAGACCATTTTGCACTATTTTGCGCTCACTATGTTCAAATGTGATTTTTGAAGGGATTTCCAAGGAAAATTATATATTGTTTTTTCAGCATAGTCTGGGCTTTAACATGAAATGTCTTGTTTGCCATTGTTTAGGTGTATTCTCAATATTTTTGAAAAAAAAAATCTATTTTTTACAATTTGTAGTTTTTTTTGTAATAAAAAATGTAAGTTTTTCAAAAAAATCTTATTGCGTGTGAAATCCCAATTTCTCCCGGTTACAGCGGTACCACATATGTATTGGTAGCCCCCCGTTCCTGGCCAGGAGAATCCCCCAAACTGAAACAGAGCTTTAGGGGATTTTAAGATAAAACACAACTATGCTATGCGCTATGCGCACCTTGCAGATTTTCCAGAAAAACAACCCTTTACATTTGAAATACCCCTAACAAACTATATATTCTCTGGAAGTACGACACACCTCAAGCTTTCTAGGTGTACCAGGCTTGTTGATGTGGCCACAGTTTTCTGGAAGTAATCCCTCAATGTATTCTTTGGTTGCAAAGAGTTTACCTAAAAAAAGGATAATAAAGCAAAATCAAAGTCACATTTTCCTAAACAAACTATATACAAACAAGAAAAAACAAGTTTAATCTGAAAAAGCAACATCCCCCAAACAGAACGATACCCATACCCAGCATGCATTGCTACTGTCAAGGGAAGAGCTGCCAAACACCCCAAAGTAAAGCATGTGCGTAACGGTAATTTTACTTGAAATTTTCAGCTCTGCAGACAAAGTGCGCACCTTGCTATTTTTCAACCAATAAATTGGGATATCCCCAATAAACCATATATTCCCTGAAAGTACACATGTTAAGCTTTCTAAGCGTACCCAGCTTGTTGAAGTGGGCTCATCTTTCTGGAATTAATCTCTCAAAGAATTCTTTGGTTGCGCAGGGTTTACCTAAAAAATGTATAAAAAGCTGAATAATAAATATGCAAACAAGAAAAAACAAGTCTGAAAGCGCAAGGTCTCCCGAAAAGAACAATGCCCAACATGCATAGCTACTTTTAACCCTTTTAATTGCCAGCCTACTTGAGATTTTGTCACCCTCTGTTGACAGGTCATTTTTCCCCATTTTGCGCCATTTTTGCGCCATTTTTGCTAGAATTTTCAGGAAAATTATATATATATATTTTTTTTTGCAGCAGAGTTTAGGCTTTAACATGAAATGTCTTGTTTGTAAATTTTATTCTGTTTTTTACAATATTATTAAGTAAAAAAAAATAAATGAATATTTTATTTTTTAGAAAATTGCCTCCTTTATTTTAAATAAAAAAAATTATTTTATTAAAGAAAACCATATTGCATGTGAAAGCCCAATTTCTACCGATTAGAACGGTATCACATATTTATTGGTAGCCCCCCGTTCCTGCCCAGGAGACCCCCAAACTGGAACAAGTACTTTAGAACATTTACAAATAAAATACAACTACCATCCACACTACAAAGGGTTAAATCGAGGGAAAAAAATGACATAGAGTCCCCCCTCCCACCCTTAAAAATCCCCCCAAAAATTGACATGGGTTCCCCCTTACCCGAAGTAACCAGCCCGGGACCAGCTATGCAGGGCTTGTAGGAAAAGGGCGCAGGGGCCAGCTTTTGTGGCCCCTGGCCCTGCAGGCCCATGGCCATGGGCTCTTCTGCCCCCCCCCTGGGCTTTGGGGAGGCAGGTAATGGGGGTGCCGGGGGTTAATAGCAAGTCACCCGCTAGCCGCAGGTGACTTGCCAGCCCCCAGCCTTGTGAACTGGTATAGGGATCTCATGGATCCCTTACCAGTTCACAATGGGTTAAATGTAAAAAAAACACACCACACACACAGAGAAAAAAATATTTTATTATTATTTTTTAATACTTACCTTCCATCCATCTTGCACTGTGTCCCTTCCCAATCACTGGCTTCTGCTCACCTGCTGGAAGTCTTTTATAGCTGCTCGGTGACAGAACATAAGGGGTTAATTAAAAAAAAACAACATAGGGTCCCCTCCTCCAAAAAGAAAATGACATGGGGTCCCCCTTACCCGAAGTAACCAGCCCGGGACCAGCTATGCCGGGCTTGTAGGAACAGGGCGCAGGGGGCAACTTTTGTGGCCCCAGGCCCTGCAGGCTACAAGCCCGCATAGCCCTTCTGCCCCCCCCCTGGGCTTTGGGGAGGCAGGTAATGGGGGTGCCGGGGGTTAATGGCAAGTCATCCCCCAGCCTTGTGAACTGGTATAGGGGTCTCATGGACCCCTTACCAGTTCACAAGGGGTTTAATGTAAAAAAAAAAGACACTGACACACACACAGAAAAAAATGATCTTTATTTTTTTTTTTTTTTTACTTTACTCACCTCCGATCCTGTGTCCCGCACCCCTGTCCCGCGCCGCTGTCAGCTGATGACAGATGCCGATAGTGATCGGTGCAGGGTGGGTGAGAGGCCCTGCTCCTATCACCACCGGCATCTGACAGATGACAGAGTTGGGTGAGGGTATAGGAGGAGCGGCTAGACCCACAAGACCCCCTCCCTGGTGAAGAGAAGAGCCAGACGGAGGGATCGGGCGCGGAGGTGAGTAAATGAGATTTTTGTTTTTTTTACAGCGCAACTGTCAGCAGGTGGAACTTAAGTGGAGTAGAAGCGAGCACATAGAATCTACGTGCTTGGCACTGAAAGGGATATACTATGTTACTATGTAATATAGTAAATAGGGATAAATAGGAAGCACTGGAGAGGATGTGCTCCCCAGGCCAAAGATTTCAGCTGTCATCCACATCATGTAGTATGGATTGTATTTGTCCCAATCTGGGCCAGTGCTACTGTACCCCTGGATGATTACCCGGAAGAGGGATTGTAATCTGTATAAATACACTGGGATCAGGTCTGAGTGCTGTTTGGTCCCCATTAAGTGTGCAGAGAAATAGAATTACATTTTTAAGCACAGCAAAGAAAGTATGGCCATTGTAAAAATTGTTACATTGCATAAGCCTTTTTTTCATTTCTATTATCCATGACCATGCACAAATGTGGACATACAACCACCCTATTTGGAGAGTGGTCAAAGAAACTTTGAAAGGAAAAAAGGAGCAAAGTTTGGAGACCTGCTACAACATCTACTGCACACTACAGGAAATGGAGGAGAGGCACATTGGACAGGCATCCAATGAGCTCCTTTATGCAAAGCATGTTTAGAAAAATGTAAAACAATAAAATAAGTCAAGCACTGAAAAAAAGAAAACTCAACGAATATTTGAGACAAGCAAGATTCAATGTGAAGAGTCACAATGGACTTTATCCATCAGGTTAATCAGGTGTTACATATAAACAGCTTTGTGGTGTACACTTTTTCAGTATTATATACTGAACATGAAATAACCATGTGTGCAGTGTTTGAGTCGACATCTAAACACACAGGGTCCAATTATCTTTCATGCATAGTGATTTCATTTCCACCCACCTGCCAAGCAGGAAGTGTCAGGTTCCAGGTCTAAATCCTCCAAAGCCAAGTACAAACAGAATAGGATCTATGTAACACTGTCCTTCACACCAGCTTTGTTAATGTATTACTCTTTATTTCTACAAATACTTAATATGGAAAAGAACTTTTAACAGAGGGTCTACAATAATATTTGGCAGACAGCTGTCATTATTTTAAATAGGAAAGAGAGTGTGAGCTCATTTTCTTCCATAAGGCAATGAGTTCGATTTTTAGATGAAGGCAACATGGCCAATAAATAAGGAAAGGCTTTCCTAGTTCCAGCTCACCCACATCAAACAACCAAACCAATGTGGGGGATTTTAAATCATTATTGAAAATGAGAAGAGAGAGGACATGAGATAAATCTCTCTTTGTAAACCAGAGTCAAGGTGCTACCAAGGATAACAAGCCAAAATAGTTGTTGCCTTCAAGGAAGCTGGTTTGTCCAAATAAGCAGTTTGCCGTTTCTCAACACTCTGTAGTGAATGATGAAATAGTTGATTCCATGTCCCAAGCAAATTTACTTCCTGTTAGATGACCAACAATCGGGTCACCTGCAGAGATGTTTGGGTCCCATACAACCTCAAAATCAGCCCCCTGTCTTAATCCAACATTTATGTAACAATGAGGAGCTGCTGTGGGTTGAGCCAGGACAACTGGTATCTGCAACATCACTGATGCCAATAAAAGGAGGTCTGCCAAAATGGCTTCAGCAAAACCTATTTATGGGCATTCAGAAAGTTTTACACAGATCCAGGCCAAAATGTCTGCCCCAAAAAACCCGAACAGAGGCAGATTATCAGCAGGCTACACCTGCTCCTGGATTATTTGAAAGCTTCAGACAAGTAAGCCGTCACAGGGCTACCATCAGGGCTGGTGACTGCATATGCACATGCTAGAACCAAGATGGCGTGTATGCACAGGTATACGTAGTTGTGACTTTCCATGGGTTTGTGCTTCCGCAAGTATCCACAGGAATACCCATGCACGAAACTCAGTGAACTGTGCGGCGTGAAGCCACGCAATGACGTTTAAAAGGATCGCCGGACTGGGCATCAGCTAGGGTCCGACTGGCCATTGCCAGTTTGTTTCTTTCTCGCTCCTTCTGTTCTTTCTCATTCTTTTTTCTCCTACTTTTTGTTCTGTCATCCATTTTATTCTTACTTTTTTCTGGGTCATTTCTTCTTTTCTTTCTTTGGTGTTCCTTATATTTTCTCTTTTTCTTCTTTCTGTCCTTTCTTCCATTATTTCTTTTTTTTTGACATTCTTATTTTCTGTCTTTCTTCTATTCTTTATTCTTTGGCATTTGTTTTCTTTTCTTTATTACTTTCTCGTTGCTTCTTTTCTTTTTTCCTTATTTCTTTTTTTCCTTTCATCCCTTATTTTCTTGCTTCATCATTCTTTTTTTTCTTACTTCATAATTCCTTTTTTTCCTTGTGTCATTTCTTCTTTTCTTTGGCATTTCTTATTTTCTCTTTATTTCTGTTATTTCTTCTATTCTTTATTTCTTTGCCACTCCTCTTCTCTCACCTGGCACCTGTTGGCACTCTCTGCTCTGAGGTCTTTGGGGAAAGTCTATAAACCCCACCACACCGATGACACAAGGCAAAGGGGCCCCACATAAACTTGGAGCCAGCCCTAGGCTATATCATTAGTTCTTAATAGTCATGGAGGTATTTTTGGGGGAATTGTCATGCTTCAGAATACATTTAGAGCCAATCTGATGGCTCACTGATGGTATTGCATGATAGATAAGTATCTGCTTGTAATTCTCAGCATTAAGAACACAATCAGTCCTCCATTTGCTGAATTGCAGCCTCAAAGCATGCAAGGAACCTACACCATGTAATATATATATATATATATATATCAGTATTTGCGCACTTGTGCAAAAATTCAGATTTGCACGGCGCTGAATCGGCCTTGTTGTCATTATTGTACTGCTTTCCAGCACTTTGGAAAGCAAATGGTGTTTCATTAAAAATATAAGATCTCCAACCTACATATGAAATTAATAATTATTACTGTCTGTTTGGTATAATTGGATATTCATACACCTCAGGGCCGGATTAAAGGGGGGCGCGCCCCGGGGCCTCCACCACTTTCCCTGCAGAGGGGGGCCTCCACCAACCTGTGGGTTATGGTCCGTGTCTGCAGTCTGTGATCCGAGGTTGCCAGGCCTGCAATTAAGTGATTGGCAGTGGTGGAGGCCGCCCGTGCAAGCTTTGGATTGTCTTCTGCAAGTCTCTTGCTAAGGCGGTCACAGGACGGAACGAAAAACTCTGCTCTTGTTTCCCCCACCGCGGAGGCCAGCCTAGAGCACAGCAGAAGCCAGCACTTCCGCTTCCAGGCATTGTGGCCGGCCAGCGCGGGGAGAGGATGACATGAGTGATTAAACAGAGAGAAAGTGTGATTGATGGCTGGAGCAGAGGTCGGGGAGGGGAAGAGCGTCTGTGTGAGGGCTGCTGCCATAGCCCAAGGAGAGGAGAGAAAGGGGGGGGGGGAAGTGTGTGTGTGTGTGTGTGTGTGTGTGTGTGTGTGTGTGTTGCTCACCCAACGAGAGGAAGTTATCAGCCTGCAGATACCATGCTGATTAAAGGAGAGAAGAACAGAAAGGATTCTCCAGCTTGGCAGTGAAGTGGCTCCAGGTTGAGTCCATGTTGTTGCTGTGCTGTGTTCTAATAAACCTCTAAATAAATGCTAATACAAATTAAATGGTGCAATGTGTTGCTCCTAACTCACCCTACTGACTTACCTACCCTGCCCATCTACCCACCTGCTCACTCACCCACCTACTAATCCAACTGCCTAATAACCCACCCACCCACCTATCTATATATCTGCCACTTACCTACCTACCCAGACCCTGGACCAGCAGCAGACTGGAGTGGTGTGTAGGCAGAATCAGCAGATTCTGGAGTGGAGGTGGCAGTCACCCACCCACCTACCTACCTGCCCACTCGCACATCTAAATACCCACCAACCAACCCTCCTGTCAACCCGCCCCCCTATACCCTAATAGATTGTAAGCACTTCTCCTGTATCCTCCCTTATACCCTAATAGATTGTAAGCTCTTCTCCTTCTGTATCCTCCCTTATACCCTAATAGATTGTAAGCTCTTCTCCTCCTGTATCCTCACTTATACCCTAATAGAGTGTAAGCTCTTCTCCTTCTGTATCCTCCCTTATACCCTAATAGAGTGTAAGCTCTTCTCCTTCTGTATCCTCCCTTATACCCTAATAGAGTGTAAGCTCTTCTCCTTCTGTATCTTCCCGTATACCCTAATAGAGTGTAAGCTCTTCTCCTTCTGTATCCTCCCTTATACCCCAATAGAGTATAAGCTCTTCTTTGTCTGTATCCTCCCTTATACCCTAATAGAGTGTAAGCTCCTCGCCTACTGTATCCTCCCTTATACCCTAATAGATTGTAAGCTCTTCTCCTCCTGTATCCTCCCTTATACCCTAATAGATTGTAAGCACTTCTCCTTCTGTATCCTCCCTTATACCCTAATAGATTGTAAGCTCTTCTCCTTCTGTATCCTCCCTTATACCCTAATAGATTGTAAGCTCTTCCCCTTCTGTATCCACCCTTATAATCTAATTGAGTGTAAGCTCTTCCCCTTCTGTATCCTCCATTATACCCTAATAGATTGTAAGCTCTTCTCCTTCTGTATCCTCCATTATACCCTAATAGATTGTAAGCTCTTCTCCTTCTGTATTCTTCCTTATATAACTGCAACAGGGTCCGCAAGGGGGCATCCCTCACATGACTCTGGCGTAAAGTGCCAGCACAGCATGACAGGCCCAACAGGTTGAACACAGGATCGGACTAGGACACCCAGCTTGCCTGGATCAGAACAATAAAAGCTTTTTCTCCCCTGCAGCAGCTCCTGTGGTGGGGCCTCAACATTTTTTGGTCTCCCTGCTAGCCCTTGCTGTTTGTTGTGGCCTTGCTACCAGCATTAGTTACAGTGCATTAGTGTGCATGCCCAGCTATATTCAATGCAATGGAGGGGGTATGTCAGTGTGGTGACTGGCTGCTCTTTTATTGTAGTGAATGGAGTGGGCGTGCCTGCGTCACTGTGACTGTTTGCGGAGGTGGGAGGGGCAATCCTGGAGGCAGCCTGGTGAAAGGCAATGCGGCCTAGAGCACAGGGTACCTGATTATATATATTTTGGTTATGTTACTTGGCTGGACTTTTACATTACAGAAAAAATAGTCTGAAGGGGGGGCCTCCACCAAATTGTGCCCAGGGGCCTCCACCACACTTGATCCGGCCCTGATACACCTAATTACGAGCCTTCAAAATCGCTGACTTCGTGCAATTGTACCTTGAAGAATGGATGCTGTTTTGC
Source organism: Gastrophryne carolinensis (assembly GCA_027917425.1). NCBI lineage: Eukaryota > Metazoa > Chordata > Amphibia > Anura > Microhylidae > Gastrophryne > Gastrophryne carolinensis. The sequence goes on along the minus strand of CM051237.1, from coordinate 391,814,053 downwards.
AAGCAAACCAAATATTATTTTGATTTAGATTTTCCCTCTGGAAATTCGCTTTGTATTTTGTTAATTGATAAAAATAAACTATTATCACTTTGAAGTTTGAAAGCATTTTTACTCTGCAGTATCTTCCACAACTGCCTAGGACATAAATTGGATTTAACAAATTCGGCAACTTGAGCATACTTAAATAACTGACCTCTGTGACAATGGGGAAACATTTATTTCCCTGTAAAGTGAGGGCATGTGTTATCTGAATGGGTAAAACATTGCACAATAGACAATAAAAATCATCTAAAGCATGCCCTCATTTACAACCTATTTATCCATTCCACGTACAAGTGCCATTTGTTTTAAAATCTTTAACTAAATGGATACTTGTTGTTGTTTCCATCAATTGCTGCCCAACTCACCCATGTTATTAGCGATCCTTAGCCAAATTAGATACACTGAATATATTTTAATGGGATTTGTTCTAAATGAAAGCTCACAGTCTATAGCCTTTTGTGACATTTACCAGCATACACAGAGTCTCATGAGGGGGCTTTAATTATTCTTTCCTGACAAAGTACACCAACAGAATGACAGACTTTATTCATTTGATGTCCTAGTGAGAAACCAGATAAACTAGGACAATTCACGCCATCGAGAAGGCCGTGTAAAGGCAGCAGTAAGTGTGAACACAATGCCGTTACAGGTTTAGTTTGATCTAAACTGCTGGATGCTGGTGTGTAAAAACTATTTAGTAAAACTTAACTAAAAATGGAACTCAAGTTGAATGAAAGGCCCTTAGCAGCAAACGGGGAGGTTGATTCATCACTAACGCCAGGTAGCGACAGATGAGCTTCTGTAGCAGGCATTTTTAAAGCGCCCGCTAGTAGTCGCAGTGCTCGGCCGTGGGTCGCTACTTGATAGCAACTCAGTCGCTGTTCAGTAATACATTGTGAGGAGTCGGTATTTGACCAGTACAGCGCTGTATGGGAGCGCATGTTAGCGACTGGTCATAGCGACCGACTCACACCATATTCAGCAAAAAAACAGCCTCACAAATCTCTGGCGCTGAAAAATAGTTGTTTAAAGCCCAGAGCGCAGGAGGCGGTGTGCTTAAAGTGTGTTTTCAAGCATCTATCAACTAGTAACAAAGCGAAAACATATGGAATTACATTGTAGCAACATTGTAACATGAACACTTTAATGCCAGACCTGTAATGTCATTTCTTAGGAAATATATAAAAAATGAAAAAATTATGAAAAAAAATGCTATTTCAATGCCAAGAGGTCAAAGAATTATTTGTCATTTTTTGGGAAAAAAAACCGTTTAAAGAGAAGAAAAGGATCGTCCATTGAAATGTATCGGAGAGCGCCAGGTAGCGAGAGGTCATACCTGGCGCTGTGCAAGGCTGAACGCTGGCGCTGTTCGCTGAGGCTGTGAAAATGATGAATCAGACGCTACATGGCGCTATCCCAGTCGCTAAACAGATTCTGCTTGATAAATGTGTAATTGCGAGCCATGTCCGGCATTCACCAGTCGCTACCTGTCATTAACCAGCCACTACCTGACGCTATCCCTTCTTAAATAAGGGCCTAAGTTGTAAGTACAAAATGATATATTCTACTATATGTTGCACACAATAAATTGAAATGGGAATCTGTAAAAGTTGCCAATTCCACTTTCAGGGGGACAATCTTACATTGAGACATTAAATCCCACTGTCCCCCTGAAAAAATCTGGAGACAATTAAATGTCCCACTTTGCTGAAATTTGCTGACATTAGTGGGTAGAATGTCCCTCCGAATCCATGATGTCTGATCAATTTACAACTCAGGCTCTGTTCCGGCTCATTGGCTGAACGGCGGTAGTGGGATGTATGGATTGTCTGAACATTAGCTCAATCACCAACATCCTTTATGGACTAGAGGAAGTGCTTTAAGTGTATGTAAGAGCGGTCCTACACCTACTCACACAAAGAGGAGTAGCATAGAATGATGCAGGTATTTGTTCCTCAAATGCCTGTGGATAAGCCGCACCTCCAAACCCCCAAGCCTGAGGAAGTAGGAGTTGCCCACAGAACGCGTGGCTGCTTTGGACGCTAGCAGTGTGTGGTTTAATATAATGGTGCTTTGATTGGATAGCACAGCTTTTTTTCACAGTATATATTTCTATAGTGAACCTTTGCAAATTGTACTCTTGCACAATCCTTTGCACATTTTTTTTATTTATTTATTTATGTATTTTTTTACTTTTTGTTTGCAGGCATTTGTAGTATGCTAATATTGGATTTACTGATTATTGATGAAATATTGAATTTTCTCCCCACCATCTACGCATCCTTTATGTTTGTCTGTCTGGTATGTTATCTGTTATATGTTTTTTTTAGTGAGAGAAGGACCCATTTCTGGGTTTCCATTAGCTTGGAGTATATTTAAAGCGGAATAAACATAGGAATTTGACTGGTTTTTGTTCCATGCCCCCGGGCATCCCGAAGCTGAATGCCCCGCTGTGTGAAACCCCTGTTTGCCCAGGAAAACTTACCTCTCCACTCTCATCCGATGAGAGCCGCCTGCTGTGACAATGTCATTCAGCAGGCAGTTCTTATTGTTTACAATAGGGATGTAGGGAATGTGGCAGTGTGCACTCTTCATTGTAAACCATGAGAGCTGTCTGATGAATGACATAGTCATAGCAGGCTGCTCTCATTGGATGAGAGCCAGCACATACATCGTTGGAGCAGGGAAAGTTTTTATGGGAGCCCTGAGGGGTTTCAAACTAAATTGGTATGCCCCAGGGAAAAGCCAGCTGCTGGCCCTGAAATCTTTTACATTCCAGGCTGGCCGCTGTTGGGTTTTGTTCCACATTTTCTCCATACTTTCTCTAATACTGGCAGCATGGGGGCATCTTGATGTTGGTTTCCCTGCTGTGCAGTGTGGCCTGGTAAGCCCAATACCGGGGATACTGAACTTACTACTTTAATATTCCAGCAATGACAGTGGCAACCATTCAGGTTTGCTATGCATACAGATGGACTGGCAATTGGGAGCACAGTCAAAATTCCCAGTGGGATGCACTGCTTTGGGGCTGACTGGGTTGGGCATTGCCCCCCCACACACATTCCACCTCACCCAAAGCCTGTGCCACAAATTACTCACTATTCTTAGGGCCCATTTCCACAGAACCATTTGTGAATAAATATTTGCTAAAGTGAGCTCATTAAGGTGATATTTGATCAGCGGAAATGCCTACGTAGATCACGCAATCAACAAGAATTTGTTTGTTGATCAAGTGTCCTATCATTTTGACATAAGATTTCTAATTCGTCATGTTAATTGGACTATACAATAACTGTACCTTGAATGCGATCTCAATTACGATAGCTCTGACAAAAAGTTATCCAACAAATTGCTCATGTTGTCCTAATGCAAGTCATCTGTTGGCATATGAGTCGTACGATCAGCAAGCAGTCTATTTATCTGTTCATGGAAATATCCCATAACACTATCCCCTTCCTCCTAAGCCGCCATCCCAACCCTCCTCCCTAAGCAGCCTCACTAGCCAAGACACACTGGGCCATGTTCTGACCTGCTATTCTATAGCCTAAGCACACCTGTCACAATATATGTCCCTACAATAAAAAAAATGACAGAAGCTTTGCTTTAAAAGTGGTCATTTACAGCTTATGTCCATGTGGGGTGGGTATCTCAGGAGGATGTTTGGAATGCCTATATAATGAGTTTAATAGAAATGTGAAAAGTAATGAAAATAGCGGAATATTAGTTCATTATCAGACCAGAATTACGCACAAAACACCATTTACCTATACAAAATTCAATTGAGAGAAAATTGTGGAAGAACTACCATTGATTTCAATAGTTTTCCCTGGAAAAATCTGACATACTGTTAACCCTTTAACTGCCAGCCTACCTTGAGATTTTGTCACCCTTTGTTGCCAGACCATTTTGCACTATCTTGCGCTCCCCTTGTTCAACTGTGATTTTTGAAGGAATTTCCAGGGATTTCCCAGGAAAGTGATATATTGTTTTTTTTTTCAGCAGTCTGGGCTTTAACATGAAATGTCTTGTTTGTCATTTTTTAGGTGTATTCTCAATATTTTTGGATGAAATATGTGCAAAAAAACCCCCAAAAAACAATTTTTTACAATTTGTAGTGTTTTTTTGTAATAAAAAATTTAAGTTTGTCAATAAAATCTTATTGCGCGTGAAACCCCAATTTCTCCCGGTTACAGTGATACCACATATGTATAGGTAGACACCCTTTCCTGCCCAGAAGACTCCCCCAAACTGAAACAACGCTTTAGGAGATTTTCAGATAAAATACAACTATGCTACGCGCTAAGCGCACCTTGCAGTTTTTCAAGAAAAACAACCCTTCACATTTGAAATAACCCTGACAAACTATATATTCCCTAGATGTATACACCTCAGGCTTTCTAGGCGTACCAGGCTTGTTGACATGGGTGCAGTTTTCTGGAAGTATTCCCTCAATATATTCTTTGGTTGCACAGGGTTTCCCTAAAAAAAGTATAAAAAAGCAGAATCAAAACCACATTTTCCTAAAAAAAACTATATGCAAACAAGAAAAAAACTGAAAATCTGAAAAAGCAACATGCCCCGAACAGAACAATACCCAGCATGCATAGCTACTGTCAAGGGAAGAGTTGCCAAACACACCAAAGTAAAGCATGTGCGTAACGGTAATTTTACTTCAAAATTTCAGCTCTGCAGACAAAGTGCGCACCTTGTGCTTTTTCTACCAAAACAACCCTTTACATTTGGAATATCCCCCATAAACCATATATTCCCTGAAAGTACACATTTTAAGCTTTCTAAGCGTACCCAGCTTGTTGTCGTGGGCTCATCTTTCTGGAAGTAATCCCTTGAAGAATTCTTAGGTTGCACAGGGTTTCACAAAAAAAATGTATAAAAAAGTAGAATAAAAAACACCTTTTCCTAAAATATCAATATGCCAATAAGAAAAAACAAGCTAAATCTGAAAGCGCAAGGTCCCCCGAGCAGAACAATACCCAACATGCATAGGTACTATTAACCCTTTTAATTGCCAGCCTACTTGAACTTTTGTCACCCTCAGTTGGTCATTTTTCCCCATTTTGTGGCATGTTTAACTGTGATTCTTGTCGGAATTTCTTGGAAAATATATATTTTTTTTTTTGCAGCAGAATTTAGGCTTTAACATTAAATGTCTTGTTTGTAATTTTTCTACTGTTTTTTAAATATTTTTGCGTAAAAAAAACAAAAAAAATAAATAAAATAATATTTTTTAAACAATTGTCTCCTTTATTTTAAATAAAACATTTTTTTAGTAATAGAAACCATATTGCATGTGATAGCCCGATTTCTCCCGATTACAACGGTTACACATATGTATCGATAGCCCCTCATTCTTGCCCGGGAGACCCCCCAAACTGAAAAGAGCATTTTATAACATTTACAAATAAAATGCTACTATCCACACTATAAACATAAGGGGTTAATTTAAAATTACATGGGGGGGACCCCAGTTTTTTGGGGGAATTTTTGGCTAAGCCTAACCCTAAAAATTAAAAAAAAATTGTGGGGTCCCTATGTCGTTTTCTTTTTAATTTTAATTCTTTAAAATTTAGATTTTTTTTGAATTTTTTCTTTTTAATCCCAGGGGGTGGGGGGACCCCATTTTTTGGGGGGGGAATTTTAAGGGTTAGGGTTAGGCTAACCCTAACCGTTAAACATTTTTTAAAAAATGACGTAGGGTCCCCCCCCCCCACAGGAGGGGGATCTCATTTTTTTGGGGAATTTTAAGGGTTAGGGTTAGGCTAACCCTAACCCTTAAAATAAAAATAAAAAAATGACATAGGGTCCCCCCTCCCAGGGTGGGGGACCTCATTTTTTTTTTTTTAAGGGTTAGGGTTAGGGTTAGGCTAACCCTAACCCTAACCCTTAAAATTAAAAAAAAAATGACGTAGGGTCCCCTCTACCCGTCATAACCAGCCCGGAACCAGCTATGGGGGCTTGTAGGAACAGAGTGGGGGGGGGGCAGTTTTTGTGGCCCCCCCACCCTGCAGCCTACGAGCCCACATAGCCTATGTGGGCCCGGGCTTTTCTGCCCCCCCTGGGCTTTGGGGAGGCAGGTAATTGGGGGTGCAGGGGTTAATGGCTAGGGCAGGTGACTTGCCAGACCCCAGCCTTGTGAACTGGTACAGGGGTCTCATGGACCCCTTACCAGTTCACAAAGGGTTAACAGTTAAATGAAAAAAAAAAACACAGAAAAAAATAATTTTATTAAAAAAAATATTTACTCTGATCTGCTGTCAGATGCCGGTGATCGGCAGCCAGAGGAGGAGGTGAGGCAGGAGATCAGAGGATCTCCTATCCCCTCCTTCTCTCACCACCGATCACCGGCATCTGACAGCTGAGTGGCCTGGAGCTGTCAAGACGCCGGCCGAGTGACGTCATAAGCCCCGTCCCCAAAAGGGGTGGGGCTTCGCGGCAAAATGGCGGCGCCCGTCGGAGGAAGAGGGGAGAGAGCCTGACAGGCTCTCTCCTGAAGATAGAAAGCCCTGGGCGGGGGGGGATCGGAGGCCCCCCGGGTGAAGATGAGGGCCGGCGAGATCGAGGGCACATGGAGGTGAGTAAATGTAATTTTTATTTTATTTTTTTTTTTTTTACAGGAAAAGCCAGCGGCCGCAAAAACGGGGAGGGGCTACTCCGGGCTCTCCCCTTCCTCCGGAGGAGCCCCGACGGGGGATCGGAGCCCCCCAGGGTGAAGAGGAGATCCGGACGGTTCAAATGAGTGGTCAGTGTTTTTTTTTTAATTTTGCAGGCGCTAGCAGGGGGCAAAGCCAGGCACGTAAAATTTACGTGGCTGGCAATAGAAGGGTTAAGTGTTCGCTGGCCTTTGCCCAGCTAGGCTAAACTAGTGGTAAACATCGAAAAGCTAAAACAGGCTAAAAAATAGTTGGGCAAACATGGCACAGTTTGATTGACAAATGCAGCAATTCCGGCAAAAACGTGTGAATGTCAGGTGAATACAGATGAAGCAGTTAATACATTAGGGCCTAAAGATTATTTAGAAAGGAAAATACATGTGGACACAAAATATCCTTATATTTTATAGTTCCAGTGAAGGAGATTCTGTATTTTCTTTCTGATAGAAGAAGCTAGAAAAAAGAATGACAAAGTCGGATGGGTCATTGATGCTCTGTGCCTGCTTTCTGGTTCTTCTGGAATGGAGAGCATGGATGAAAAGACAGTGTTTGTAGTTTTGATGCCACACCAGACAATCACTTAGGTGCAAACAACAGATTCAATGACAGAAATGTAAAAATGCAGCAGAAGATCCTACAATAGGCCAAATGCCCATATGCCTCCTTCATGAAGGCAGGAAGGAAGGAACATAGGAAGTTAAGTCTGTTTATATGTTTTTTCACATCGCCACTAATTAAAATTAAACTTTAGGTTCATTCATCAGATCAAGTTTGTGGCTCTGAGTGTGAGAGAATGTGTCTTCTATTCTCACGTCACGTTCAATGCCTGAAGGCCATTGTCTTCAAACTGTTATCTGTGTTGATAGATAAACCTACATATGCTTTCTCTTTAGGCATCCCTGACAACAAGAAAGCACCCTTCCCTCTATAAATCATGTTGGCAGCCAGACAGCCAGCAACAGATTCAACAAAAGCTGGCCCCTACACAGACCAAGGCTCTCTCTCCTCCGGCTTTTGTTTGTTTGTTTCTCTGTTTTGGCGGGTTTAAGGAAGAATCTCGCCCAGGTCAACACCATGAACTTGAAATTTCTATCCAAGCCTTTCTTTGTTCAGTGAGCAACACCTTAAACATCTATTCTAATTCCACCATGAAAGTGAAAGTTCATCTAAATTCAAGAAGAAAGTATTCATATTTCTGTCTGTATGTCAAGGATTACTATTTTCGAACGTGTTTTGTATTATCAGCTTGTCACTTTCTTTGCTCCGTAATCTCTTTCTTTCTTGTGCTCAATGGCTTCCCATTGTGTTTTTTTCCCACTGCAAGTGTATTCTTTTTCCCCCTTTGCCATTTTTGTTTCAAGACGTGCAAAGTTAAAAGGCCCGGCTCAGCCTGACCACCTGGACCCAGCAATAGGGCTTTATGCTCAGACTGGCTCCCTGCCAGTAGCCAGCTGTGTCATTGTATGCACCCATCTTAGTTAATTCCATGCACTGGGATTGTACTGGTTCTGTTTACAACAACCTCTTGCCCCTCCTGTGTCCAATTCCAATTGTCCTTAACTCTCCTTGTTTAATGCTGTTTGGCAAATTATTAAGCACTAGAAGTCCATTAATCACAGTTCATGTCCTGTGTAAGCCCACACAAGGTAGGGAAAAGAGGGGGAAGGGGAGGCAAGTTCATAGCCCTGAAAGGGCTAGGACGGTGGTCCATTCAGATCCCTAACGAGATCATTACAGCTAACTAAATACAAACCTGACCTTATGACCCTGAAGGGAATTACGTGGGCTCATTGCAAGACATTAATATGTATTCCATCTCTCCCTGTCCCTTGATAGGATGAACGCTAACCCCGCGATCAAAAGAAATCTAATCACTACTCTGATTGTAGTAAACCAAGCCTGACTGAGAATTCCCTGGGATCTCAATAGCTACATTAGAGCCACCCCCAGTGTGCAACATTTGCCAGGCTCTACAGCAGTCAGCCAACTGCAAAGAGCTCCGGCTTTTCGCTTTATTTGACACAGTGTGTCTACTTTTAGGGACCACCTGGTAGGCTCATTTTAACATGGCACTGCGTCCACTCTCCCACAGCCGCCAATACGAAAAGAAAAAAATACATTTCAGCACAAAATTGGTTGGGTGGGTCACTTTATCTTAAAAGCACAACATGTTTCTTTGGCTACTAAAGTAAAGCCAAACCAATCTGGTTACTAAAGTAATTCTCGAATGAGGGGTTACTTGTATCACAATAAAGGAAGATATATCAGGTAGGTTTATTTATGCAGAAAACCTTGAAGCGAGTCGGTGCCAAGAAGCATCCAACATGTCTGACCACACAAATGATGTGGCTTTACAGTAGAAGACTGAAAGGGATTTATTTATTTTTGACCAAATGTCTAAATAGACTTCACACACACACACACACACACACACACACACAGCATTGACTTGTCTTCTACCATATTCCTACTCAGATAAGTGTAATGCCTCTTCCACTTCTATTTCACTATATAGATGCAATTAAACAATTAAAGGTCAACAAACATGACATGCACGACATATGTATTTACATGGAGGGTTATCCAAATGTTCTTTGATTTGTAGAGTCACTTTGCACACAATGAAGTGAAATAATAAGTGTTTGTATTTTCAACAGGCTGCTGTTATTTTGTAATTTCTAAAATAAAATATCTACCCAACTAAAATATTTTTCACTTCACCAGTACAACCGTACCATCATATGTGAAGAGAATTTTTATCTTTAAGTAGAAGAAAACTTTTTTTCTATTGTACTTTATCGTGTGCTGAGTGAGAAAAGCTTTTTCCTCCCCAAATCCAGCCATTTCAGAAATATGCAAAATAATTTGGATAACGCTCCATAAGTGGTTTTCTATTAACTACTAGTTTTCTTCTGATTTCTTCTAATTACAAATCAAAATCCCCTGCACATGCATTGGGGCAGTTGTATAGGTGTGGGGCAAATTACTTTGAATGCAGTAAATATTTTGTTTTATAAAATAACAGCAGTCTATGGGGGATACAGCTGCATTAAAGGTTATTTAACGCCACATAGTACCACGCAGTACCACGTAGCATCAGGTGAACGCCGGGCGCAGTCTGTGAAAAACCATATATATGTAAGTCAATCTGGTGAGCGCCTCTAATAGTGTCATGTAGCATCACATGTATCACTAGCAGCGGCTCAGTGTAAAGCATCAGCGCTGTATGTTCAGCAGCGCCATGTACCACCTGACGCTCAGAAGCGTTATCCCATACATTACAATTATGTTTTTTTGACTTGTGTATAAATAGCGTTTTAATTAATAATTTTTCTCAACATTAAGATCAAATTATTCTGTGACCTCTCCTGCCCAGCAACCAAACACTTATATATACTTATATGTTATATTGTGTTTTTTTTTAATGCAGAATTGTGTGTGCAGATCTGTCATTGCAGTGCCATTGTCACAGTGTTAAAACAATGTTATTCCATATGTTTTCGCTCTGGTGCTGGTTTATATGTGTTGAGAGACAGACTTTTTTTCATATAGTGTCCGGCGCTCGACGCTAGAGCGGCCAGTTTTAAAGAGCAGACTGGTTGTGTGTTTCTTCTTAAATATGAGCTTTAGCGCGGAGGGCCGGAGGAACTTAGGCACTACCTATCATTTGCTGCAGCATTGTCCTGTTGGTATATGTGGCGTTGCTCTGGGCGGCTTTTCTTCGGGGCACCACATATGCATTGATTTAGGTAGAACGCTTCTACAGCACCCTCCAGACATCACATTTATCAATGCTGGACAGGATACTACATTGTCACTTGTCCAGCCGCTACGCTAGGTTATAGATCCAGACACACACTTGCAGCATCCACTAGCGGACGCTCTAAGTGCTACAAATGGCAATACGTGGCGCTAGTCTTAAATCAGCCTCCAAATGATCCTCTCCAAATGTGTTTGGAATTCCAGTAGGCTGCTAATACATTATAATATCTATAATAAAATATCTGCCTCATCTAAAATAATTTGCAACTCACCTGTAGAACTGTTCTATCTGAAGTGCAGAAAATTTTAATTTTCTACATAGAAAAAAATCACCTACCCCTGACCCCTTTGGCTCGGAATTTACAGGTGAGGTACATACTATTACCAGTGGTATAAGGATATTTTTTTAACTTTGGAAAAAACAGCAAAATTATTTGTCTTACTGCTCTGCAGGGCTTCTTTGGGTGCGGTTTCCATTGAAAAAATGATGTACCTCACCTGTAAAAAAAGTTTTACTAAAATGTCCCATCCCAGGGGTAGATGATTTTTCAGGAAATATCAGAAAAGAAGTGTCTTGAGAAATTTAAAGAATATTTTGTTCATTTAAGTAAAAAAGTTCACTCAATTGTAAGCTCACACCCGAAAGCACACCCAGTAAACTTGCTTCACCAGCATGACTGTGTATGTAATACACCAAATATATCAGAAATACAGGCATCCCCCCCCCCCCCCTGAAAAAAAACTCTAAAATGATATTATATTATAAATTATTATTACAGATTTAAAAATGTTTTATAATATTTGATAAACTTATTATTTACGTATCTACGATTTCCATTTGTACAGTATTACCTATTTAGAGTGTATGGTATGTAAGGGTATTTCAATCTTTAAGAAGTCAATAGGTTTCTTTTATTTGCAAATGTATGTTTTGTATTTGAATTGTCCTTTAACAGCATTAGTACATATATTATTGCTTTATATATTATCGTTAAATCATTTTTCATATATACTGGTACACAATCGTGCTTGTCTTACAGGCAAACAGCTTTAGACTAGACACTGTGACTTGAACACATTTGATTAGATTTAGTAGACTAAGGAAATTTTGTTGGTTTTATTAACGGATTTTGAAATTTCATTTAAGCTTTGTTACAGTGTTTTCCTTGTCCTGTTCTACAAATTTGATTTTGCGGTTTCTATCCAAAGAACGTCATGCATCCCAAGCTAAAGACTAAATGAAGTGGCTGGTAATGTTATGCTAGACAGATGATCCAAAACAAATCATTAAGTTGTGGTGTCATAAGAAGGGATAATTTAATATTTTCTAGAAAAATAATGATAAAGGCAATGTGGACTTTTAAAGAATATAAAACAATCTAAACAAATGTATTAACAAAATAGTAGCGTTTTTTATGTAAAGTGCAATGATGTAGGTAAAGAACGTTTCCTGAAACAAATTAGAGGGATAAAATGTGCTACAAAAAATGAATAGAGATTTAGAAAGGACAGATTTGCATAAGCTATTGCCTATATTTTAGTCCCACTGATATGCAGATCTTAGACACCATGAACATTTGGAACATGACTAAACACAATAAATATTTGACTTCTTATACTTATTGATATTCTGTGCTAAAACGGGCCATGGACCTTTATTGGGTGCAAGGCTGACTGCACCTGGTGACGTATGACTGTTTCCCATTTGCGAAATTTATACAAACAGGTAAATGGAGGTTTTACAACTAAGCTATTAGCTATAGCTAATATTTGTAGGCTACAAAGATCAGAGGTGTATTTATATACGGCATTCGTCCAAAATGGTTATATCAAGAAACATTCATTTCATGTTTAGCATCAATCAACAGCAAACTTTTCACTTTGAATGAGTTAATGTCCATGATACTCGCATTACAGCTGCCCTACAGCTGTACCGGATTGGACATTCATTTGCACATAAAATCCAAAGTTTGCCCATCTGCAACAAGGTCCCCTTAAAATGTAGCATTTATTGTCTCCTTTAAAGCAAAAGTTTAGTCAAAAGATGACCCCCCCACCCTGGCCCCCTTCCCTGACGCTGAGGCAGGACGGGGGTTAGAAAGAAAAACACCCTTTGCCTTCTCATCGGGCCAGCACCAGATCATCTTGCTTTATCAATCATCTTGCTTGAAAGCACAAATCTGCATCCCCTGGGTCAGCGTGCACTCCCGCCACCTATTCACTTAAATGGGCAGGCGGAAGTGTGCACTGAGCCAGGGAATTCCTTCTAACCCCTTGTCCTGCCTTAGTGCCAGGGTAGGGTGGCATGGCGGAGGGAGGGATCACCTTTTGACTAAACATCCGCTTTGATGTCCATATGAGATCTCTGTGTAACAAGCAACAAAAGTGGTATTGCCCCTAAAAGGTGGTGGTTAATGATGAGCACAGGCCTGTTCCAGCTGTGATGTGTTCCAGGGTGTTCCCCATTGCTGTTATAAAGAGATGAGTTTCATTTGGGTATTCAGGTATGACCAAGGAAAAAGAAAAAGGTCTGGTGTTTGTTTTGCTGGTTGCTAACTCACCACATCCTCTGGGTAAAAGAAGTAGTAACAATATTGCCAACTGTGAAACATCAATTTTCCATGTCCAGCTGATTAATTATTCCATTGAACTGGCATCCACAGTATGATTTTTTTGGACGACCTATTTTAGTGTTTTAGGAAAATAGACATTTAAAAGATGTCCGGCTTAATAATTGCTATTAAATAGTCTAAAAGACTTTTAGGGGCTTGGTCTACCTCTATATGGGGCTTCGCGTGGGTATGCCCACACCTAGAAGTGGGGATCGGGATGCGGCCAGCAGCACTCACTCCATTTATATTTTATTGCCGCACGAACGCCAATGATGTTTGGCCACCAGAGGTTATCATAGAAAGAGACTTGTAATAGAACATCCATGCGGACCAGCACAAACTATAGGTCTACACTTGTAGAGTAAATGTCAAGCTATTAAACAGTTTTGCACTTGGATAGTAAGGCAAAGGGATTGCATTTGCTAATGACCAGGTAAATATAGCCTTTTATTGATAAAACTTCATTGGGGGGCATTAAAGAAAATGTAACATCATGAACATTAAGTATAGGGAACAGTAACATTGAAACAGTAGAAGTAACTTTGTAACAGTAAGTGGCTGTTTATGGAGGGGGACAAAAAGAAAATGCAACACAATAAAAAGGGGCAATAAAACAAATGTAACATTATAAACAATTAGTAGGGCGGCAATAAAAGAATACACCATCTGTAACAATAATTAGGGGGTAATAAAGATAATGTAGCATCATAAAAAGTAGGGAGGCAAATTTTTAGTGGGAAAACATTAGGGACAGTCTAGGGCAGCAACGAGTTCACCTGAAGCATATGCCCCTCCTCCATTTTCCTGCAGTGCACCGCAGATACTGTAGCAGGTATCCAAAGCAAGTCCTTCTATTCCTGCTCAACCACACACAGTGTTGCCAGCACGAGAGAGTCTGGTAAGCCACAGGACCCTCACTTGCCGGGCTTGTTCACATGGAGTCCTGAGGGACAGGGGTGGCTGTGCTACTAGATTTAAAGCACGGTCATGAAAAATGGAAGGAAAGGGAGGGTCAGAGTTTGGAGACCTACAGCGTTATGCAGACAATAGAGAGGCACCTAGGGCAGGCTTCAGGTGCGCTCTCTGCTGCCTTATTATTGCTATTGCCTGAGCTGTCCCTTTAAGGGGTATCACTATAACAATAGGTTATGGGGACAATAAAAGAAATTTTGTAACAGAAAGTAGGGGGCAATAAATAAAAAGTAACACTATGAACAATAAGTAAAGGTGCAATAGATAAAAATGTAACATCCTAAACAATAAGTAAAGGGGCATTGTAACAATAAGTAGAGAAGCGATAAAGGCAATCTAACCCCTTAAACAATTGGTAGAAGGGTAATAAAGGAAATGTAACATGAAATAAGTAAAGGGGTAACGTCACAATAAGTAGGGGGACAATAAAGTTAATTATTGTAACATTGTAAACAAGTAAAGGGGCAATAAAGGAAATGGAACATCATAAACAATAACATTGTAACAAGTAGAAGAGCAATAAAAGCAATGATACCTTATATTCAATAAGAGAGGGCATTAAAGAAAATGTAAAGTGATAAAAGAAGGTGTAGTGGGAATGAAGGATGTATAACATCATAAAGAATTTAAAAAAAGAAGCAAAAGGATATGTATTGGTAATGAAGGACTTAATAAATTATAGGTAGGATGGCAATAAAAGACGTCCATCATAATAATTAAGCAGAGGACAGTGAGGGTAACATCATAGGGAATTTGTGGGTGGGGCAAAAAAAAAGGATGAAGGATCCAATAGGTCCACAATGGTTGCCCGTGTTTGCTCCATAGCTGTATGAAAGTATTTACAAGTATGAGAACCCTTTGATATTTGTTTCATTTACTACCCTATTAACCACATGTAGGACAAACAGGTCATTCTGGAGTTCTTGGCTATAAAGCAGCATCTTTTTGTCTTTCATAAACAAACCTTCAGCAGATATGAAGGAAGAATGTACTTAATGAAGCTCGGATGAATCTGTTAGCATTATTCCTTATTCAAGAAGAAAAAGTTCTCCCATCATTTTAGCCGGTGTACACAATCAGAAGCCCTTATTAAGACCTCAACACATTTCCTTCTACAAGCGATTAAAATTAACAATCTTTAAGACCTTCCCGTTTCCTTGGCAACCGATTAAGTGTGACTCCTTGCCTTGGTTACCGCAATGAGGCCTTTTAAATATTCCACGGAGTACTTATTATCTATTTACTTGCTCTCACCTCGATCTCACCTTTCCGTTAAACACAGAATGCAACTCAATCCACTACAACTAAAGACCAGTCTGAGAGTCTGATTAAAATTATCCCTGTCTGGCCTGACCTCCTTTCTCTGCAGGTGAGAGTGTCCCCATTCACAAGCTAAATGAAGCAGAAATGATGAAGTGTTTGTTTTCCTTGACTTTCCTTCAGCCCGCCAGTAAATTTACAGCCTTGAATATGAAGTGTTAATTTAATGTTCCCACTGAGCATCTCATTGTCAACAAAGACTTCAAACCCGAGAGAGGAAAAGGTTAGTTCATGCAGAAAATGACCCTTATGGGTTGATTGTCCTCAGACATAGACAAGCAGCCAGCAGAAAGCAGGGGGCTCTGACTTCCAGCTTAATGCATGTGATCCGCTTTAATGGAAGTTCCACACCTCACCTGTAAGGCTGACTCTGAAAAAGAGACGGGGGATGGCCTGGTCTTTCACTCTAGTGACTTTGGGAGTTATTTAAGAAACTATAACGCCAGGTAGTGCCACGTAGCGTAGTGTGAACGCTGGGCGCTGTATGTGAAAACACATTTAAGAAAGCAAATCTGGTGAGCGCCTCTAACAGCGCCATGCATCACATGTATTACTAGAGGCGGCTCAGCATATAGTGCCGGCGCTCTGTGTACAGCAGCGCCATGTAGTACCTTTTGCTCAGTAGCGCTCTGCCATACATTTCAATGGTGTTTGATTTGGTTGTGTTTAGACAGCGTTTGGCTATAGTTACATTTTTTATTTTTGTCTCAAATCATTGTGTGTCCTCTCCTGTCCTGCAAACAAACACATTTATAGTTTTTTTTTTTAATTTTTATGCAGAATTGTATGTGTAGGTCTGACATTGCAGTGTCATTGTCACAGTGTTAAAACAATGTCATTCCATATGTTTTTGCTCTGGTGCTGGTGTCTATGTGTTTAGAAACAGACTTTTTTCACACAGCGTCTTGCGCTCAGAGAGCCGGCGCTGCCTGTGTGTAGTTTTTGGTTGAATACAGGCATCAGTGCCGAGTGTTAGATGCACTTAACTGGCGCTACCTATGGCTCGCTTCAGCGTTGTCCTCTTGTTAGATGTAGCGTGGCCTTGGGAGCTATGACCTTGGAACACCACCCTGCTGGACAGGATAGTACAGCGCCACTTGTCCGCTCGCTAAGCCAGGTTATAGCACCAGACACCTGCTTACAGTGTCTACTAGCGGTCACTCTAAGTGCCGCTATACAGATGCTCACATGGCGATACGTGGCAATAGTTCCACGTTGGCTGGAACCAAAATGTAAACATTCCACTATGCCTAAAGTGTCTAACCTTCAACAATTACAGGAGAAATCCTAATGGTCCATTTCCAAGAACAGATAAATCGACCTTTTGTTGAGTGAGCGAACAAACATACAACTCGTATGTAAGTGGATGATCTGCGCTCCAACATGGAAAGTTTTTTTGGCTAATTGTTCGTAGAGCGATCTTCATGATTGATTTCTGTTTCCACAAATATCTTGTAATAAACGAGAAATGATATGTCAGCCATAACACTCGACCAATAAATGAATTCTCATTCATTGCTTTATCACAGCGAGCATTTCCATGGGTCCATTCTGATCTGACTGTGCTGGATTTGGTTATTTTTTCATGCAAATCAATCCATTGCAATGGCCCATTACATTGTTACCATGGATAGTTTAAAGTGATTGGCAAGCCAAAGTTAAAAAATAAATATCAGTACCTTACATTGAGTACCTCCGCTGCTCTCCTACCTCCTATGTCGAAGGCAGCAGAGATCCATGTGGTGGCGGAGGCAGTGGAGAACCAGGCAGTAGCGGAAGCAGCGGAGAACCAAGCAGCAGTGGCAAGACCGCCATTTCCAGTCAGGCACTGCGGCAGCCACCTCTTGGGGGGGCTTCCACTAGTCCTTGCTGGACCAGAGGACTGGGTAGTTTAAAGTGATTGGCAAGCCAAAGTTAAAAAATAAATATCAGTACCTTACATTGAGTACCTCCAGTGCTCTCCTACCTGCTATGTCGAAGGCAGCAGAGATCCATGCGGTGGCGGAGGCAGTGGAGAACCAGGCAGTAGCGGAAGCAGCATTGGCAAGACCGCCATTTCCAGTCAGGCCCGGCGGCAGCCACCTCTTGGGGGGGCTTCCACTAGTCCTTGCTGGACCAGAGGACTGAAGGCCCTCAAGAAGCTGTCTACAGCAGTGCCTGACTGGAGGATGGAGGACAGCGGCGGGGGATCAGCAGCATGGTTCACAACATATACGCTTCAATGGGGGCACGTTGCAGTCGCGCTGTGGGCAAGATGCAGCCTGCTGCGTTCTGCAGACCACAGTGCACCGATATGAAACGGCCCATTTATTTTACCAGGCTGCGGTTTCTGGCCATTTGTGGCACGCTGGAGTATTTATACGACGCAAACGACCTGGTGTGAAAGGGGCCTCAGAGTTTAATCCAGAAGCTGGGAGGACTACAAACCACATTACCAGTGGTAGCCAATCATGGGGCTGGATCTCACCGGGGGGGGGGGGGGGGGGGATCACAATATGGGCTTAGCACTGTATTATTGCTCAGGACTAATTTGGGACATATGTATATCATAAAATATAATAAACTGATTTATATTACAAGTTATTATATACGAGGTTGAGGTACCACCATGAGGTATTCCCTGATTTTTCCTATCATTCCCCTATATTTCTCCTTTTTGTTTTGTTATAGCTTTCCCAATACCCGCAGAGACTAAATAAAGGCACAGTCATTTTGTTATGTTGCTCTTTACCATATGCAACATGGTAAATATACATAAAATGATTCTAGTCCTCAGATGTCCATTCATTAGGACAGTTGTAATTTAATCTAATTCTTGACACACTAAGGTCACGGATTATTTTTGTTAAATAAATGCCAAACACCATGTGCTCATCCTTGTTGAAAGACACTAACAGATCCAGAGGAAAGTCTGCAAATTGTTAGAAACAGATATTGGTGTTTATTCTTCTTATGCATTTAAAACCAGTGAATATAGCTTTAAATTATTCATGGGGGAAAGCTTGGAACAGGGTTGGGAACAGCCAATGGTTTACTATATTGCTTTTTCCCCCTCCCCACTTGAAGCATCTATGAACCTCAATAACCAAACAAAAAGGGATTGTACTTTCTCCTGTGAACTTTATTGAGAGCTGACCATGTAAACAGTATTGGTGGTGTTTAGATGTATTGGCAAGTGTGAGGACCATGTTTCCACATGGGGGTATGGGCAATAGGCATTTGGCTGGGGGTGTGACAAAGCCATGTTTTTATGTGTTTCACCTCCAACCGGGGCCTGGCACCAGGGCAGATGAGAAAAGATCACTGTCAGAGAATACAACCTTATTTAAGGTGGACCAAAACCCACCCTGGAGTCTATGAGACTCCAGAGCAGGCATACTTGCTCCCTCCAAGGAACCCCAATCGGGGGAGGTGCCCCGCTGTGTGAAACCCTCCAAGTCGCCCGAAAACTCACCCTTGTTCCTGGTCCAACAGCACATGCGTGAGCAGCGGCCGCATCCCCACGATCCCTTTAGCAGGGTGGGTGTCCACGCCAGGCATTTGTTAAAGGGTAACGGGGAATGCAGCCACCAGCGTGCTCGGATCCGCTCGCATTAAACGAGCTCCTGGACGAAGAGGCTCGAGCAGATCCGAGTGCACAGATTGGATGAGAGGGCTGCGTATGAGCCATAGGTCCAGGGAAGGGTAAGTGAGATTGGGCGACCTGGGGGATTTCACACATCAGGGCATCGCCGATCGGCGAGATAGTCAAAATCCTGGGTTTTGGTCCACTTTAAGCAGATTAACTTTGTTGCACAGTAATAAGTATTGAGTGCTAACAACACATTTAAAGTTGGCTTTCGTTTTGTATGATCTTCTTTTATGAGACAAATGAAGCCTTTAGGTTAACAGTGTGGATATAGAAACATAGAAGGTTGACAGCAGCAGGAGACCAAATGGTCCTTTTAGTTTGCCTATATGTGTATATGTTCTCTTTAACTTAGAGGTGACTTCACTGCAAAGATAACAGATCACTGAATTCAGGAGCATCTTGCCCAAAACCATATTTACTCCACAGAATGTTCATCAGGTATTGCAGTAGCATGTAAGGGTGACTGAGAGATTCACTTTAGGTGGGAGAGTAATCGGTACGCCAGGGCATTTGGGAAAACATCAACCCTGGTGGTAAAGGTGTAGGTCCACTTAACATGCATCATTACATCCTACATATGTGACATATGTTTTTGTTATAGACTAATCGGTGTGATGTATAGTACAACAGACGTTGGGCATAACATTACTCTAAAAAAGCTCAATGAAGAGCTTAAAACCATAAAAAACTAAAGAAAAAACCCAGTTGGTCCGGAAGTATTGCTTTATCTACAAACCATCACAGTGGACCAAAACCCAGGATAGTCAAAAGTTTTAACTAGCCTGGGTTCTGTACCTTTCCCGGGGGTACCCCGACTGGGGGTGCCCCGCTGTGTGAACCCCCCCCCCCCCCCCCCCCCAGATCGCCGCAAACTAGCCCTGGACATGTGTTTCCCCGAGCTGTTAAATATTTAAGTTTATCTTATAGGTTTCCCCCATCCTGTACATACAGATTGCCCACATTAAAAATCATCCTACCCGCATTTTATGAGCCTTTAAACATCCAAGGTGGCGGTCCATAAAGTCTCAGAAGGCTACCTGCAAAACAGGAAGTGTCTTCTGACTATGCTGCTTTGCATTCTGGGATTGCTGTCCTTTTCCTGACCCCAGCTCAGCTCTGTCTATAACCCACCCCTCTGCACTTTCTCCCACTCTCCTCAGTATGTGATGCTTCTGAGGCAAGATGGCAGTGCCCACAGGCGTCTTGAACACAGTTGCAGCCCAGTGGGGGAAAGAATAATAAATAGGTGGCTAAAAACATAAAATAAATTAATTTTAGATGCTGGGGAATAGTTTTTAAGGGTTTGGGCTTTTCATTAAATCATGCTGAAGGTCCGGTTCAAATAGACGCTTAGTAGGGATGGAAGATTGCTGGAAATGGGATATGGGAGGGCAATAACAATGCCCTGCTGCTCTTGGCCAGGTCCAGCTGGTCTGGGCAGCACCAGTCTGTCAATGCCAGGGGCCGGAGGATCAGGTTCTGCAAGATGGGGAAAGGCAGCTTGCACAGGGCCTCCTTCTGTCATGGTAGCAGCTGCCTCTCCTGCCTCTTTGGTGTGTACACCCTTGACAACACCACTGGAGCTTCTGAGTGTAATCTCTAGTACAATAATGAGATATAATATATGGCCACCATAAACCCTTTCTTAACCCCTCTGTCAAGTTCTTTTTGCTTGAGACAGCTGACAATTTCCTAATAATTATTTCATCATTTTTTTTTTATGAATACTATTAATATTCTTCTGTGTTATTATATTCTAACTGGAAACACAGTTCTTGACCAGAGGAACCACTGTGCAGATTAATCCTGAATGACAGACCTCAGGAATTCTTCCAGCGAAAATAATTGGCCGCCCCTTCGGTAAATCTAAATGTTTCCCTCAGGAGGACACGATTGACAAGCTTCGTTCTGGAACCCGAGGGGCATTTCCAGATGTGGGAATCTCTCTCTAATTGCTACATTTCGGCCCCACTCGCCACATTTTCTGTAACGAACACACACACCTAATAATACGTAGCATGGTTATCTCCCCAATTATGGGGTATGGGTTTCCCAGAATGCTCAGCCTGGGACAAACAGTTCCCTTCCCTGGGGTTAGGGGACACAATAGCACAAAAGTCATTAACACTTAAAAGCCAGGATGTGGCCTGTGACCAGCGAGTTTAACACGGCCTAGTGTAGACATGTGTAATCACACCGAGCACTGATCACAGGGGATTATTACACAATTATCGAGCTGCAGAGGAGGGCAAGGGATGGGCCGCTGGGGAATGACAAGACCAACTGCTCATGGAAAGGCAGAGAAACTAGTACACACAGAAAAATAGCAGCTCCCGGTCTTGTGTGTACATTGACTATATCGAAATAGGAACCCAGCACATAATCTTTCAATAGCTCCCCTTCTACCAATATGCATTTATGCAAAAATATCGAATGTTTTTGAATTCTGTGCGGTTTAACCATGCTCTTTGCTTTTTTTCTCAGTTTAAGCCTACACATGCTATATTGAACAAACATATAAACTACATACAGACCAAAAAACATCCTATGTACACCTTGCACCTGGGCCAGCTGATTCTGCACAAAATATGGTTTCTGCGGCAGTGAGAACCTTCTGATCCTCGTGAAAATCATGGCTTTTTTGTTACAGCAGATTCATTCATACAACATTCATCAGGTCACCACAGGCCATAGAAAATATATTAAAAGTGGAACAAAACCAAGGATTTTGTCTATCCTGGGTTTTGGTGTGAAACTCAACTCAGCCCAAACTCAGCTCACCTCTTCCTGGTCTCACGGCGCGCTCTGACGGCCGCATCCTCCACTTTCCTCTAACAGGGAGCGTGCCCGCGCCAGGCATTTAGATGCTCTCAGACACGCCTTGGGACCAGGAAGAGGCAAGTTGCCATCGGCGATCTGGGGGGTTTCACACAGTTTCACACCTTTCTGTGATCCCCTTCAAATACAATTACAGTGAGGAGAGACAGCCTATCAGGAAACCTCATTTCACATGTAGCTGCAGAAATGTGCAGAAAAGAAAACAAGTTTCTCTTTAGAAAGCTTGCTGAAGGCCCACACTGGGCATACTATCATTTTTCCCATGAAAAAGCCTGGTTGCTGATGCCCTCCTACACCTACCTCTTCGCCAGTCCCCGCTTTCAGCTGCCGCAAGAGTTCTAGTGACCAACAATGGCCAATGTAGGGATAATTTTCTGGGGCGGGAACTGAATGACTGTAAGAGAAACCAGGTCTGGCGGTGGTGTATGCTTCAGGACATCAGTAATCAGGATAGCCCCTTGTGCCCCCTTGCTGTCCACATGACTGCTGGTGGCCAATCGGGTTTGTGCAGCAGGCTTGCATACAGTGCTGCATAAATCCACTCGGCAAACCCCATTGACTAACAGCATCCACTTGGGGAGACTAGGGCCAGCCGCCAGCTAGGGAACATAGAAGCAAATCAGTTGTTCTGTCTAGATGGGGGGTGGGGAGCATGCGGCTGTGGTGATGAGGGGAACTCCAGTCTATTCTGACTAGACACATGGCTGCTCAAATCACAGCCTGTAATCTCCAGATCTCCCTGAAATGCCAGGTCTCTCTCTTTTGAAAACTTCACAGCTGTAGGCTTCCTAACAGAATGGGGGCGCTGGGAAAGCCTGGCCCAAATTAGGAACGGGAACCCTCATCAGGAACAGGTAAGAAGCCTGGTTGGGATGTATACACCATTTAGTACTCTCCCAGCCCCTTTTTGAGTTCTGATTGCGGGGAACCAGGGTCCCATTGTAAGTAAGGTGGGCACTGAAGTCTACTACCCAGAACCCAAGTCCTGACCTAAGGGCCCAGAATCTAAGGGCAACCCCAGTTTTCACTAGGGCCCCCTTCAGGGGGGATAGGCTGGACTGCATGGGAAGCCCCAGGTCGTGCTCAGGGAGTAAAGGCACTGCAGTGAGTTCAAGGACCAGGTGGTTCACCTTTGTAAACAAAGGCATGGTAAAGTCCGTCAGCAAGGGTCGTGGGCTGGCTGCAGCAGTTCAGAAATGAGAGTCTGTAGCAAAGTCGTGGGCAGGTGGCAGATAAGCAAAGTCGACGTACAGGCAGAGCAGCGAAGAATCCAAATCAAAGAGTGAGGATGAGGCACAGCAAGACAGATCCTGAGAAGATCTTCCAGCAGCCATCTTGGGGCTGGCACTTCCTATTTATGGAAGACAACACCTGTGATGTCAGCACACAAGACTTCCCATTTAAAGACCCCAGCACCTGTGTTATCAGCGCACAGGATAACCTATTTAAAGGGGCCTGAGCCGGTGTTGTCAGGACATGGAAATTCATGCATTTGATTTGGAAGCATGTGCACGTGTGCTGAGTGATGATGTCCTGACATGTGCCCGCCAGCGCCTTCATGACATACAGATGTATTCTGCAGCTTCTTAAAGAGAAACCAAATCAAGGATTTTTACTCCTCTTCAGCAGGGCTCCATTGTGTTAAAACCCCAGATCACCTGTAAACTCGCCTCTACATGCATATGCACAGGTCAGCAGCCACTCAGCACAACATACACGAACATGCCTCAGCTGGAGGTTGGCATCGATGCAGCCAAGCACGTGTCATGGAGTCGCAGACAAGGTGAGTTTTTGGACGATCTGGGGGCTCAAACTGGAACACCCCACAAAGAAGGAGACCACTGGTCCCAGAGTCTTATAGTCTGTAGGCCAGTGGTTGCTCCCTATTAAAGCGTCTTGAAACCCACACCCTAACTGGATGCCGCCAGGGGCATCCAGAATCGGGATGCCCCACTGTATGAAACCCCCCAGGTCATCGGAAACTCACC
This sequence comes from Gastrophryne carolinensis, assembly GCA_027917425.1. NCBI lineage: Eukaryota > Metazoa > Chordata > Amphibia > Anura > Microhylidae > Gastrophryne > Gastrophryne carolinensis. The sequence goes on along the minus strand of CM051237.1, from coordinate 391,790,220 downwards.
TTCCTTCCTGGTCCAGCAACACCTGCACGGGCTCTGGCGGCATCCCCGTTATCCCTCTAGCAGGGCGCGTGCCAGGCATTTGTGAATGGCCATCGTGAGCATGCTCCCTGTTAGAGGGTAGCGGGGGATACGGCCGCCAGTGCACCCAAATCTGCTTGCCTTAGACGAGCTATTAGACGAAGGGACGGGAGCGGATCCGAGCATGCTGATTGGATGAGAGAGCTAGGCATGCGCTGTAGGACCGGGGAAGGGTAAGTGAGATTGGGTGATCTGGGGGGTTTCACACAGCCAATTGGGGATGTCCTGGGGGCAAAAACCAAGACCCAGGATAGTCAAAAGAGTCCACTTTAAATAATGTGTCGAGGAGCCAATGGGTTTAGGGGAACAATTTTACTTGAAGTTTATGTTAATAAAATGTAGGAAACTCTTCACAAGGCCAAGCGAAATCACATGACGTGTGTTGGCTTACACATCTCTCAACTCTCTATCCGCTTCTACACTGTAAGTACTGACACCATAGCTTTGCCTGCTATTGAGTGTAAGCTCCACCAACATAAAACAAATACCTGTATGTAGGTGTAACTGGAAAAAAACTACTTCCCCCGTTCAAAGTTTGAAATGGCAGCTCTAAATGAAATTGTGGCGAGAGCAGTATCCATAAAAGGCGACATCAGTGGGATGCCTGTGAGTAAAATCAAGTCACTAAACGCATTTCACTCCGAGACATCCTACCAGGGGGGCTCACATACATTTTACAAGATCTATTGTGCCTGCTATTTCATGTCCTTTCTTTTCATGGAAATGTGTATTTGAAGAAGCATTTGATTTTAGTCGGGCACGCTGGACACACAGCGTGTAATAATTGCTCTGTGCCAGCCTGTAAGGGAAATTCATAGATGCAAGAGAAATCAGGATGAGAGTAAAAATCTGTTAATGATCAAAAGAGTTGCAAGGGAAGGTTCAGTGACTCAGGCTACATGTATACCAACACCATAGAAAAAAAGTGATTATTCAGCCATTCACAGGGACAGCGCTATTGATTCTCAGTAACAAAGAGGGCCATATAAATCTCAGTGGCTGGGAAAATTGATTTCCCTGCCTCCATGTTCTGCCTTGAAGTTACTCCGGGCATTTAATCTTCCATCAATGCAACTTCCCAGCTTGGATCAGAAATACACAAATAATTACAAGTTAATAAAAAAACACACAATATAGAATGACGCACATCAAAAAAAAAAAAAAAAGAGAAAGAAAAGAATCTATCACGTTTGTTCAGAGGTTTAATATAAAATATGTGAGTAGGGTAGAAAAATAAATGTTGCCAATCATGTTCTGCTGTATAAATAGTATACTGACAGAAAATAAATAAGTGTACAAGCTAAAGCAGCAATGTCTTAAAGGGGAACTACACCCCCCCCCCCCCCAGGGTGAGCATAGCCCCCTCCTAAATTGCTGCAGCTCCAAGTCCCCATATGAGGAGAATCGGGTCTGAACAAAGTAAGTATGGCTGATTACCAGGTTCAGGGGAGGTAGTGGACCAAAACCCACCATGATCGGCCTGGGAATCTATAAGATTCCGGGCCGATCGATTCCCTCCCTCCGGGGCATCCAAAATCGGGATGCCCCGCTGCGAGGAACCCACCTTGTTTCCCGGTCCGACGGCGCATGTGCGAGCCGCGGCGGCACCCCCGCTATTCCTCTAGCAAGGCGCGTGCCCGTGCCAAGCATTTGTGAATGGCCGGCGTGGGAACACTCCCTGTTAGAGGGAAGCAGGAGCCTTAGATGAAGCTTAGACTAAGTGACATCAGTGGTTCAGAGCATGCTGATTGGATGAGCGGCCGCGCATGCGCCGCAGAACCGGGAAGAAGTGAGTTTTGTTTAGACGACCTGGGGGGTTTCACGCAGCGGGGCACCCCCAATCAGGGTGCCCCGGGGAAAAGGACCAAAACCCAGGATAGTTAAAATCTTCACTATCCTGGGTTTTGGTCCACTTCGGTGGGGCACCCCGATCGAGGTTGCCCCACTGTGTGAAACCCCCCAGAACACCCGGAAACACTCACCTCACCACGCTCCTACGCGGGCGCTCGTCCAATCAGAGCACTCAGAGCCGCTGTGGTATGCACGTACAAGCAGGGTCCAACCACAGCGGCTCTGAGCGCTGGAGGCCGCGTCTCGCGCTTCCCTCTAACAGGGAGCGCGCCCGCGCCGGCCATTCACAAACGGCCAGCGCGGGTGCGTGTCCTGCTAGAGGGAAGCGCGAGACGCGGCCGTGGCCCGCGCATGCGCCGTTGGAATGTGATTAAGGTAAGGTTTCTGGGCTTCTTGGGGGGTTTCACCCCGCGGGACATCCCAATTTCGGATGCCCCGCAGGGAGGGATCTGATCTATAAGATTCCCGGGCTGATCCCCCCTGGGTGTTGGTCCACTTTAAGTATAAACAGCAAAAATGCTGAACAGCAGTTAATAGCAAGTGTAATTTAATGCACCTTACACATTACCAGGGTTTTAATTTTTTTTTACATTTAAATTAGAAATCAATTAAAATGAAATTAAATAATACATTATATAAATGTAAAAACAAGAATTCAGTATTAGCCAAAACTTTAGAGAACATTGCAGACAGAGATGCACTTCTAATGAGGCAAAGTGAGGTGGCTCCCTCATGCAGGCCCATATAGAGCATGGGATCTCGTACCATGATAGGGCCTGTGGGGCAGGGGGACACAGAGTCATTGCAGTGACTGCACGCCACTGGTAATGGGTTTTCCTATATGTTAGCAGCGGTGTATTAGTGGCCTGAGGTGAGGCTTTAGCCTTTCCATGTATAATATGCTCTACAACTGCAGACATACCTGAATATAAGCACACGTGCATGTTGCCAGCAGCAGTAGCGCCAGGTACCCAACTGGACCCTGAAAATAAAAATAAATTTTTTAATATCATCAACAATTCCATCATCCCAACGTTATAGTTCAAGCCCAATCAATATATAGTTATAGTTCCCAGGCCGATCAATTCCCTTCCCCCGTGGCATCCAAAATCGGACATAGACGAAGCGTGCTGATTGGCCAAGCGGCTGCGCATGCGCTGTAGGACTGGGAAGAGGCGAGTTAACTTCGGTTATCTGGGGGGTTTCACACAGCAGGGCATCCCCCATCACGAAGCCCCGGGGGAAAGGACCAAAACCCAGGATAGTCAAAAACCTGGGTTTTGGTCCATTATAAGAGCTTTGAGGACTTCACTGGTTTTCCATAGTTCCTTCCTCTTTAGCATAGCAATAGGGTCGATTCAGCACCAGGTGAGAAAACTCAGCTTAAAGGAGAAAAATGGCCCATTCACTTTCATTGTCTACCTTGGCAGTGATTCAGCAACCGGATGTACTTGTTCACCTGGTGCTGAATCAGTCCCAAGGTAGAAAATGAAAGTTGTAGTGTTTTCTCACCTGCGGCTGAATCAACCCAAACGTGTCAAAAGCGATAAAGGCTTAAGAAGAAAGAAAGTAGAGAGGGGCTAAACAGAACTAAGGAAGGAGGAATTTGGGCTGTGACATAGCAGCGAAGGTAAGCCCTGTATGTATGTATGTAGACTGCCGGTACTATGCCACAGTTAGCTGGATATGTCTGACATCTGTGCTAGATGTCTCAAAAATTCGATTCGGGCAATTCGACGAATTTCTCAAAGAAATTCGGGTTCGTCCAAATTGAACTTTAGCGAATCGCTCATCTCTGGTGGGAGCGGGGAGGCCGGCTGCGCTGTCAGCGGGCGACGGAAGCCGGCTTCCGCCGCCCGCTCACAGCGCAGCCGGCCTCCCCACTCCCACCATGCCGGCATTTTTTTTTTTATTTCAGGGGAAATTCGGTCAGCACGAACCACTAAAAATTTGGGTTTTCCCTGAAATTCAGAGCGAATTCAGGTTCGTTAGAACCGATTCGCTCATCCCTAATCTGTGCCCTTCTTCTTGCCTCTATGACTGGCAAGTTATGTACACAGAAACATATTCCAATGCACAAAGTTGCATTATTTGTCCTCCTGCAGTCTATTTGGTGGACACATAGGTCCCAGTGCTCATCACTTGAAATCAGGGCCCACGGTACAGTATTTTTTTTCCTGTAAAATAATAGTCCATCCAAGTAACTGATTGGTGGTTGTCTGGCACCTGCCCACTTACTGGAACATAAGATCGAATCCTTTGTGTCACCCTTGTGCGGGAACTCCTGCTTTGCCACCCTTGGCCCTTGGTGGGGGGTAGTGTAGTTGCCAGCTGGTCCCGCAAAAAACAGTTACCTGCATTGAGCTGCCAGCGGCTGTGCTCGGTGAATTATGTGCAGTGACAGCTCTGCACGTGTCCATCACTGTAGCGTTGCTGATGCCGGCTTTGCTGCTCTAGACTCTCCATCTTGCCCTCTGGTGGCTTTGGCTACAGGTTTGGAAAAACAAAAAAGGTTTTCCCCAGGCTCGGGGGAGGGGGGGCACTGCCACTGATAGCTTTATTGCTGGCCCCATGGCCCATCAGACCAAAGACTGAAAAGCCTCCTGGACCAGACCACAGATCATAACCCAAATGTTGGTGGAGGCCTCTGATTGTGCACACTGTGGCACACACGATCCATTACACAGGGCAATGCAAAAACGTTTATTCTTTTTTTTTTGGGGGGGGGGGGTGCAAATATGGCCACTGTATGCCAGCACACACATAGAATTTGTCCTCCACTTTTAACCCATCTGTGCAGACAAACAAGCTGTGAGTGCACTAGACAGGGCTATGCAGGAAAAATGTGTGCATCACTTTGCTGTGATCTATAGGGCTTAGGGTTAAGGTCCCTGCATCAGAGCACCACAATCCCCCACCACCACTACTAGCCCCTTGTCTTTCTGTTCCCTAAATATGAATAGACACAGTGTAAGCAATTTCCCTCAGGCTCTAAAGGTGGAGCAGAGTGCGAACAGATTCTACCCTGGGACCCAGACATTAATATGCAGAGAACTAGGGGATCCTAGACCACTAAATAGGTGAATAACCCCATCAAATACAGTGTGATGCTGGCCGCTGAGCTAGTGCGCTCATAGAAGCCCCCCAACCACTCCCCCTCCCATCCCTGAGGGAGGAAGATAGATAAGGCTGCAATCCACACGCCCATCAACAGTGCTATGTGTTTCACGCCAGCTCTGAGGGCTCGCCCCAGCACTGCCATCTGTGCCAACTGTGCTCAGGCCCCCCTTTAGCACCCCCCTGACCCGCTGCACCCTTTCATTGTCTACCTTGGGATTCAGAGATGAAAATTTACATTGCTTTACATAGTGAAAGTAAATGGCAGTTTTTTATCACCTGGCTCGGAATCGATCCCTATGTGTATCATTTTTCTAAAGCCTAGGAACAAGTTAATGACAGTTGTTTGTTTTGTGAAGCAATGAAAAAAGGATCTGTAACTAGTGATGGGTAAACCCGAACTGCAAAGTTTGTGTTCATTCTGAACTTTGAAAGTTCGGGTTCCCTAACCCGAAAATGGACCAACACCCAGGATTTTGACTATCCTGGGTTTTTGTCCACTTCCCCAGGGCACCCCAATCGGGGGTGCCCCGCTATGTGAAACCCCCCAGATCACTGGCTATAACTCACCTCACCCCGCTCCTACGGTGCATGCACGGCCGCTCGTCCAATCAGAGCGCTCAAAGCCGCTGAGGTATGCGTGTCAAAGCGACGTCTTACCCAAGCGGCTCCGAGCTCACTGGCGGCCGCATCTCGCACTTCCCTCTAACAGGGAGCGCACCCGTGCCGGCCATTTGTGAATGCTAGAAAGAAGAGCGAGATGTGGCCACGGCACGCGCATGTGCCGTTGGACTGGGATTCAAGTAAGTGCAGCGGGCGTCCTGGGGGGTTTCACACAGTGGGGCATCCCAATTTTGGATCCCCCTGGGTGTTGGTCCACTTTAAGAAGTCCATGTTCGGCGTCCGGCCCAACACTGAAAAGCTGGTTGATGAGCTGAGCCCTGCAATACCTGAGCCCCGCAATCCTGTCAACAGCGCCCCCACTGAGTTAGGACACGCCTAGTGTCAGCACTGCCAGATGGCACTAGGAGTGTCCTCACTCATGGGGAGCGACAGCCTTTTTTCTGCACCCGAACCATTTCAAATGCTGCCACTGACAGGAAAGGGAATGTGGGGCTCAGGTAAGTCTTTATAGCAGTGTGCTTCCTGCTGCAAATTCTGCGCCCCCACCCCCATCATTGCCAGGCGCTCTGTAAAACCACCCAGGTCGCCCACTCCAACTCTCCTTCCCCTGGTCCGCTCCTGCCCACTCATCTATGAATCACAGTATGTGAAAACCACATTTAAGAAAGTCAATCTGGTGACGCTATGTAGCGTCACATGTATCACTAGTGGTGGCTCAGTGTAAAGCGCCGGCGCTATGTGTTCAGAAGCGCCATGTAGCACCTGTCGCTCAGTAGCGTTTTCCCATACATTTCAATGGTGTTTTATCTGGTTGTGTATAAATAGCGTTTTCCTAAAGCAATGTTCTACATTTTTGGTTCAAATTATTGTGTGGCCTCTCCTGCCCAGCAACCAAACTCTTTTACTGTTTTTATTTATTTATTTATTTTATGCAGAATTGTATGTGCAGGTCTGGCACTGGCGTGTCATTGTCACAGTGTTAAAACAATGTCATTCCATATGTTGTCGCTCTGGTGTTTGTGTCTGTGTGTTGAGAAACAGACTTTTTCACATAGCGTCCGGAGCTCGATGCTAGAGCCCCAGAATTAGAGCACCGATGCTGCTTGTGTGTATTATTTTCTTAAATATTAATATGAATACATTAATATCAGACCTGTAATATCAATTCTGTACAATTTTTTTTTTTTTTTTACCTTAAAAAAATTATCTAAAATGGCAGAAGTGGTCACAGAATTTTTCAAATAAAAAAAAAAAAAATCATAATTAATTATGAATATTTAAAGATTGTTCAATTGAAATGCATTGGAGAGCGCCAGGTAGCGAGAGGTCATACCTGTCGCTGTACAAGGTCGGACGCTGGCGCTGTGGGCTGAGGCTGGAATAATGATGAATGAGTGGCTATCTGGCGCTATCTCAGTCGCTAAGCAGGATTGGCTTGATAAATGTGTGACTGTGGTGGGGAGCCGGCGTTCTCGTGTCGGGGCTCGTCATTACCGGCCGCTCACCAGTCGCTACCTGTCGCTATCCCTTGTTAAATAAGGGCCCTAGCGTTCTTGATTGGCTCTGCAGTGGATCAGGGAGAGCACTTCTACAGCGCCCTGCAGACATCACATTTACCACTGCTGGACAGGATAGTACAGCGTCACTTGTCCACCCGCTACGCTAGGTTAAAGCGCCAGCACTAAGCGCCGCTACATAGATGCTCAAATGGCAATATGTGGCGCTAGTTTTTAATTAGCCTCTAAATCTTTTTCTTCTTTTAACGAGGATGATATTTGTTTCCAACTTTATTGTATGTTGTTTGGAAAGGCTCTCAAGATCATTCGGATTTTTTTTTTACCTCTGCCACTACCTCTATCGTACGAAACTACAAACTATCTAAAACATTCCAATGTAAAACAATAATATTTTAACTCTGAATAATAATTATATATATATATATATATATATATATATATATATATATATATATATATAGTAAAAAAATAGTGTAAAAAATATATATCTATATATGTTTTGTATTAGTATAATTTTTTTTCCTTCCTAATTTTACATTTTTTTTCACAAAGCTAGACAAAGACATAATCATATAAACAGAAGCTAGAATTAATTGGAATTTAAATGATATTCCGCAAAGCTTTTCCAATTGACACGCTTTAAGGATACACGCTCACATTGAAAAGCTGCGTAAGATTAATTCCACCTCTAACAGAAGCACAAAAGTGAAACTCACCATGACTAAAGAGCAGCCACCGATGTTTGCTCTGAGCTGACACTTGCTTGTAGCAGATCTGTTGTCTTTTAAAAGCTGATTCGATGTGGTCTAAAGGTCACCAGTGACGTGATAGATGACAGGTCACAGGATGGCTTTAGTAACTGGAGGATTTTATTGGGGCTCTGCTAGATAAAAAGTCACTATTAGAGGTCACTAGCAATAACGACAGAGGTGATTTTGTTTCTTCAATAGTCATTATATTTTCTGTTATTTCTAATTGGCCAATCAATCATTTTTATTACCAAACATAAATCAACAAGTTTTAAAAGGGGCTTTCCATGCAAAGGGTTAAATAATCCTTCCTTATGTTGCCTCATGCTGGCTGTCAGGGGCTGCATATATTTTATTCACCAGCACTTTGCATTCGCCAATCAGGATGCCACACTGTGAGAAGCCGAATGGAGCCAAAAACGCTGATTGGCTGCCCTTTTGCACATGCACTGTTAGAACGGCATCTAGGCAAATTTTATCTATGATCTGGACCAAAATCCTGGGAACACTAGAGGCTTTTGTGTAGTGGGGCTTGTTATACTGTTTACTCTGAGGCCGATTCATTAATAGCGGCAGGTAGCGACAGTTGAGCGACTGTAGCGGCATTTTCAGAGCGCCCGCTAGTAGTCGCTGTGCTTGGCCGTTGTTCGGTAGTTGATAGCGACTCAGTCGGTTTGCCGTAATGTTGAATATTGGGTGAGGAGTCGCTATTTGACAGGTTCCGCGCTGTATGGGAGCGCATGATAGCGACTGGCCCTAGCGACCGGCTTCCCCCATATTCATTAACAAATCACGCTCAAAAAATTCTCGCGCTGTAAAATGCATGTTTAAACCCCAGAGCGCTGGCAGCGATGGGTTAAAAGTCGTTTTTTAACCCCCAAACAACCATATTTTTGGAAACCAAAAAAAACAAGTTTTTAAAATAATTTGGTAATATGAATACATTAATATCAGACCTGTATTATCAATTCTGTACATTTTTTTTTATTTTATTTTTTTTACCTTAAAAAAAATATTTAAAATGGCAGAAGTGGTCACAGAATTTTTCACATAAAAAAAAACAAAAAACATTAATAACAATTAATTATGAATATTTAAAGATTGTTCCATTGAAATGCATTGGAGAGCGCCAGGTAGCGAGAGGTCATACCTGTCGCTGTTCAAGGTCGGACGCTGGCGCTGTGGGCTGAGGCTGGAATAATGATGAATGAGTGGCTATATGGCGCTATCTCAGTTGCTAAGCAGGATTGGCTTGATAAATGTGTGATTGTGGTGGGGAGCCGGCGTTCTCGTGGCGGGGCCTGTCATTACCGGCCGCTCACCAGTCGCTACCTGTCGCTATCCCTTGTTAAATAAGGGCCTTTCTCTACATACAGGGTCATCATCGTAAACCATACTCCTCCGCCACAGGCAGATAAGGCCCAGACCAGCCAGCCAGAGCCTCTGCCCAGTGGGACAGCCATTGTCAGGCTGTCCTGCTCCTGTGCCTCCAGCCTCTGAGACCCGGTGGCGTTAGTCCACACACACATAAACGAGGGGTGACCTGAGTCATTGCTGCCAGACAGTGACAGTGGCGGCGGAGGGTTTCTTGTCACTACAGTCTCGCACAGAGGGGGGCCCCCTTCTGTGAGCCTTGGGGTCCCCGACTGATTGCAGCAATGTCGCTACCAGCTGCAAAGAAAATAACAAATGCAATAAATGTAGATATGTTCTGGGGGTTAGAGGCCCCTCCTAGTCTGAAGCCCAAGGCATTTGCCTGGACTGCCTGGGCCAAATGCCCGCCCAGCCCTTTGTCCCCAGCAGTGATTTCTTGTAACTGTATTGATGAAACGCTGACATCACCAAAAAATACAACGGCAAAGATTTCAAGGAGGAAAGAAATCATAAAAACGCTGTGCAGCGCCAAAAAACGGCGGTACAAAGCGGCGCTCACAGGCGCTGGGATAATCGGCAGTCTGGTCCAAAAGGCGCTGATATAGGCCGGCCAACACCTGCAACAATCAAAGCTAATTAGTAGTGTTCTGCACAGTGACTGCTAAAGCCAATGTAGTACACAGCACAGCGCCAGATAAGACAGGAATACTGGGGCTATAGCAAAAAAAAGGTGCTAAATGGCGCACACCATAAATAAGTAGCTAAAGAAGCTGATGTGGGTGGGAGCTTTGTGCAATGACTGCCTATGAGCAGGGGCGAACATAGGTTTCACAGGGCCCCCATAGAAAAACTCACAGTGGGCCCCCCCAGAAAAGACACCCCCAGCATTAAAGTGGACCAAAACCCATGACACCCTGTTCTAGAATCAAAAAGACTCTAGGGACTGGTTAAAGGCCTCAGGGGAGGCAGTGGCGGAGGCCATGGGTGGGCCTTTGGGGTTTGTGGTAGCACAGGGCGCCATCTCTGTGAGGGGTCGCCAGGAGCAGCAGAAGCAGAAACACCCCCAACTCTCTCCTTTTTTTAATGGACATTTCTTTTAAATTCTCTTTTACCTTTTACATATTTCTTGAATTTCCCTTTCTCCACTTTTATTTCATGATCTCTCCATTTCCTCTCTTTCCATACCCTCGGCCTTATTCATGTTGTATTTACACATTCCCTCCATCTTCCTTCTGTCACCTATATTCTATCTGCCTCTCTTTTTCAGCTTCTAAACATCTTCTTCTTTTTTACCTTCGCTCCTTTTTTCCATTTTTTCTCTCGATCTTTATTTCTTTTTTTTTTCTTTTTCCTTCCGTCTTTATATCTACCTTTATCTCTATATTTCTTTCTTGCTTCCCTTATATTTTTCTAGCCCTATTCAACTCTTTAGCTTTTTCTCTTTTTCCGCCACTCTCTCATTTTCCCATATTCCAGCCATCTCGCTCTCATTTCCACATTAACAGGCTGATTCATTAATAGCGCCAGGTAGCGACAGATGAGCGACAGTAGCATTATTTTCTCAGCGCCCGCTAGTATTCGCTGTGCTTGGCCGTTGTTCGGCTGTTGACAGCGACTCAGTCGGTGTGCGGTAATGTTGAATACGGGGTTATGAGTCGCTGTTTGACAGGTTCCGCGCTGTATAGGAGCGCATGACAGCGAACGGCCATAGCGAACGGCTCCCAGCATATTCATTAACAAATCACGCTCCAAAAATTCTCGCGCTGTGAAATGCTTGTTTAAACCCCAGAGCGCTGGCGGCGATTGGTTAAAAGTAGTTTTTTAACCCCCAAACAACCATATTTTTAGAAAAAAACATGTTTTTCAAAACAGTTTGTAATATGAATACATTAATATCAGACCTGTAATATCAATTCTGCAAATTTTTTGTTTTTTTTAGCTTAAAAAAATCTAACATTGCAGAAGTGGTCACAGAATTTTTGACATTAAAAAAAAAATAATAGCAATTAATTATGAATATTTAAAGATTGCTCCATTGAAATGCATTGGAGAGCGCCAGGTAGCGAGAGGTCATACCTGTCGCTGTTCAAGGTCGCTCGCTGGCGCTGTGGGGTGGGGCTGGAATAATGATGAATGCTTCGCTATCTGGCGCTCTGTCAGTCGCTAAGCAGGATCGGCTTCATAAATGTGTGATTGCGGAGGGGAGGCGGCGTTCTCGTGGCGGTGAGCGCCATTACCGTTCGCTCATCATTCGCTACCTGGCGCTATCCCTTGTTAAATAAGGGCCTATTTCCATCTTTTTCTTGTCACATTACTTCAGTCTCCTCTCTCTCTCTATCTTTCCGTGTCATCCTATCTTTTATTTATATTTTTTATCCTTTCTCTTTTCCACTTCCTTCCATCTGCTCTCTTTTTACCTTTCCATCATATTATGTTCCTTTTTTCTTTATTTCGATTTTATTACATTTCATCTTTTTTTTCTCTTTTTCACCAGTCTTTCTTTTTCTGCATTCCCTCCGTTTCTTCTTGCCCCATCTCGCTGTCTCCCTCTTTTCCTCTGTTGTCTGGAGGGGGGCACCATCCCGAACCTTGCACAAGGCCATACTGACCCTAAGGCTGGCCCTGCCAGGGGCAGACAGCTACCATTCCATTAGTTCAGCATTGTTTACCATGCTCTCAGGTGATCTTCAGGGACCACCAATCTAAACAGGGGAGCGTGGGCGTAACTTGAGGGGGTGTGACCGCACGGGGGGGGGGGCATCATTGTTGCTTTTCCACCTTATTTATCATATTTGTGCTCATTTGGCATCAATTACAGAAAGGAAGCACCATTCCTCTTTGCTGTTTCAGTCTTTGGTTGTCTTTGGTTGTCTAGCTGCATCCATGTTAAATTCAAAAGAATGGAAAAAAAGTGTATGAGCCTTGCAAGGGCCCCATCTAATGTTTGCACCAGGGCCCCACCACATTTAGTTACACCACTGCAGGGAGGCTTTTTCCTACATGATACAGAGGCAAAGGGGGTTAATTAAGAAATGCTAACGCCAGGTAGTGCCACGTAGCGTTGGGTGAATGTTGGGCACAGTATGTGATAACCATATATATGAAAGTAAATCTGGTGAGCGCCTCTAATAGCGTCATGTAGCGTCACACGGATTACTAGTGGTGGCTCAGCGTCGGTGCTATATGTTCAGCAGAGCCATGTAATACCTTTCGCTCAGTAGCGCTCTCCCATACATTTCAATGGTGTTTTATTTGGTTGTGGATAGCGTTTTCCTAAAGTAATGTTTTAACTTTTTGGTTCAAATCATTGTGTGGCCTCTCCTGCCCAGCAGCCAAAAATTTTTATTGTGATAGTGCAGTGCCACTTGTCCGGCTGCTAAGCTAGGTCACAGTGACACCCGCTCGCAGCGACCACTTGTGGATGCTCTAAGCGCCACTACATAGACGCTCACATGGCAATACTTGGCGCTAGTCTTATATTAGGCCCTTATTCATGAAGGGATAGCGTCAGGTAGTGCCTTGTAAATGACAGGTAGCGACAGGTGAACGCCGGACACGACACGCAATTATACATTTATCAAGCAAAATCTGTTGAGCGATAGGGATAACGTCATGTAGTGTCCGATTCATCATTATCCCAGCCTCAGCGAACAGCGCCAGGTATGACCTCTCGCTACCTGTCGCTCTCCCATACATTTCAATGGACGTTCTTTTAGTTATTTTTTTTTCTTTTTTTTTTTTTTTTAAACTGAAATGTTGTGACCTCTTCTGGTCTAGAAAAAGCCATTTTTTCCAATATTTTTCATGTGTTAGATATTTATGCAGAATTGACATTACAGGTCTGGCATTAATGTGTTCATGTTACAATGTAATTCCATAGGTTTTCGCTTTGTTACTGGTGGATACATTCTAAAAAACAGACTTTATTCAAACAGCCTCCGGCGCTCTGGGTTTCAGAGAAGCATTTTCAGCGCCGGAGTTTTGTGAGGATGTTTTTTTAATGAATATGTTGTGAGTCGGTCGCACTGACCAGTCGCTAACATGCACTCCCATACAGCACTGTATTAGCGACTCCTCACAATGTATTCATCATTGCTGCACAGCGAGTGAGTCGCTATGAACTAGCGACCCACGACTACTAGCAGGCGCTCTGAAAATGCCTGCTACAGACGCTCATCTGTCGCTACCTGGCATTAGTGATGAATCAGCCTGCCTGTCTCAAAGTCTGCCAGAGCTTTCCATGAAGTGACAGGAGTCATCCACTGAGTTGCTAGGGGCGAAGTATGGAATAGGAATCGGGGTAAATGTTCCCAGATTCCAGGAATATCACCAGGAGACCCTCATGGTGGGACCAAGTTTGTGGTGCCCAAGAATAGTAGGAATCCTTTTGTGACTTACATTGAGTTCACTTTTAAAGAGGAGTAACCACCTCTCTAGAGTCAAAAAGATTCTAGGACGTGAGGTCTTCCTCTTTATGGGACATTCCGAATTGGGATGCCCTGCTGTGTGTATCCCCAGGGATTGCCTGGTACACTCACAGGGATGTGGCCACTCCATTCAGCTTTTCTTGCAGCTCTGGGCTCAAAGCAGCAAGAAAAATCTGAATAGAATGCAAGCCTCTGATTGGCTGAGCGGCCCACACATACACAATTGGAACAAAAGGTGACCTTTCGGTTGATCCTGAGGGATACACATAATCGGGATGCCCTAGGCAGGTTGAACAAAACTGAGGATAGTATAAACAACATCTGATGTATTTATCTGATTCCTTTTTGTGTCACATAATTATCTACTGTTTAAAGAACAAAGTTAAAAAAACCTATCCTTTATTCAGATTAAACCCTGAAAAGTCCTCAATAAACGTATTAGATCTGGTGTGTCTGGATATCGGCAACAACAGACAGGGAGATATTTTGCTTGTTTTCATCCCCTGCTGCGCCCTTCCTTGCTCCTGCGCCCTCTGCACAGCGGGTGGTCATTCATTATAGTGTTCAAATAAATAAAGAAGCGCGCACGCTCATCTATGGATTGCTGAAATAGTGGTTTAGCGGGATGTGAAGTTGTTTTAAGTGAAGGATGTTCAATATACAGATCATTATGGAGGAAATAATGTCAGAAAATTAACGTTATAAATGCCTTGCGATCACAGCTAGACAATGTAGACATCAGTATAATAGAAATGCTCAGTACCATAGGGGAAATGTGATGAATGCATTTTAATAGGAAAATATGGCAGACCCTACTGTATCAATATTATTTAATATAGAGGCTTGTTTTTTATTTTTTAGGCAGTCTGCAAATTGCTATGAAAGACAAACTCCTAATCTCATCTGCTCCCCCCCCCCCCCCCACAGCAGTTGGCATGGCACCCAGTTCTCTAGCTCTTAAGTATACAATATTAATGAGCCAAACAGGGGTCTATTTGGCTCAGAAGCCATTCACCCAAAGCCAGCCACCATTAAAGTGATTGACCACCCTTATAAAAAAACAAAAAGGGTACTCACCTTTTGTCTCCTGCAGCTGATTGGTCCGACTAAAGCAGTCAGCAACTCACCTAATTACAGCTTTATAGGAACAATTATTTTCACCGCAAATGATACCCATCCAATGGCGCATGCACAAGCAGCGGCTGCATCCCCACTGTCCCTTTAGCAGCCAGGTATTTCTTCAGCCAGTGTGGGCATGCTCCCTGTTAAATGGGTAGCGGGGGATGTGGCTCCAGAGTGTTCCAGAAGAGCTCCTGGATGAAGGGGCGCGAGTGGATCCGAGCATACTGATTGGACGAGAGGGCTGTGCATGTGCTGTAGGACCGGGGAGGGGTAATTGAGATCAGGCGAATTCACACAGTGGGGCAACCCTGATCGGGGTGGCCGAGGGGCAAAGAACAAAACCCAGGATAGTCAAAATCCTGAGTTTTGGTCCACTTTAATGACACCCCTCAGAACTAAATATAGCTGTAGGTTCAAATGAATAATGGGGCCTAGACATTGAAGAAATATGATGTCAGCAATACAAAGTCTGGTGTGTTGTTATGGGTTACAGCATAGTGCTGCGTAAGGAAGAACCCTGAACAAAGAATGATATAATAGTTGTTCAAAAGTAAATGCATATACTGTGCAAACATGAGCTATTCACATTTTTGATTGTTCATAAGCATTGCTGCAAACACAACATCTAAATAATTCACAGAGTGCAGGGAAAGGCTGACAAAAACAAGTCATAGCCCAAATCCAGGCAAAAATGCTTTAGGCGTGAAAGGGCCTGAAACCAATAATGCAGTCTGTTTTCTATGAGATGTGCCCTCACTTCTGGTTCGGGCACCTTATAGTACTAGCTGTCCTAAACCCACCTCTGCTCTCCCCACCTATGGTCACCTCTTTATGCCTCATCTCTGCTTAACTTACCACTTCTGCTCATCTCACCTTTTCCTGCTTTACCCCTGCCAACTTCTTCCCGCCTCACCTCTGTAGATAGGGTCTATAAAAGCATATTCAACCCATTTAGGTTACAGTTTAATTGCATCCATTTTATTGCTACCCCTTGAAGTGGCACAATACAACAATATGGCCCTTAGACCTTAGAGGCCCGTTCTAGACTTGGACTTGCCAGAGATGGCCCCAATTCTTTCTTGGTTTTCTTGGTGGGACCAGTATAGTGGTAGCAAAGTTCAGTGATTTTATTCTAGAATATCTCAGGTTGTTTGGCTGCCCTTTTAAGAAAAATATGTGGGTCACCTTACTAAATAAACCATTGAAAGTGGCACAAGACACTAATTGAATTTGATCCAACATATCCTTACAGCTTCAAAAGAGCCTCTAGGTCTATATAGAAACATAGAAGGTTGACGGCAGAAGGAGACCATACGGTCCATCTAGTCTGCCCTTATGTGTATACAGTATGTTCTCTTTATCTTAGGATAGATGTGTGCTTATCCCAGGCATGTTTAAATTCAGTGACTGTTGATTTTTCAACTACCTCTGCTGGAAGTTTGTTCCAAGCATCTACTACTCTTTCTGTAAAATAATATTTTCTAACATTGCTCCTGATCTTCCCCCCGACTAGCTTCAGGTTGTGCCCCCTTGTTCTATCATTAAGCTTCTTCTTAAAAACACTTCCCTCCTGAACCTTATTCAATCCTTTCACATATTTAAAGGTCTCAATCATGTCCCCCTTTCCCTTCTTTCCTCCAGACTGTACAAATTAAGTTCTTTAAGTCTCTCCTGATAAGTTTTAAGTTTAAGTCCTTCCACCATTTTCGTTGCCCGCCTTTGGACACGTTCTATTTGAATAATGTCTTTTTGCAGGTAAGGTCTCCAGAACTGCACACAGTATTCTAGCTGTGGCCTCACCAGGGCTCTATACAGCAGCATCACAACCTCCCTCTTCCTACTGGTGATGCCTCCAGCTATGCAGCCGAGCATCCTGCTTGCTTTTCCCACTGCCTGGCTACACTGTCCACTCATCTTGCAGCTATCAGTAATCAGTACCCCTAAATCTCTCTCCTCCGAGGTCCTGGCTAACACAGTGCCGCCCATACGGTACTCAGAGCAGGGATTCCTTCTACCCAAGTGCATGATTTTACATTTAGAGACATTAAACTCTAGTTTCCACAGTTTTGACCATCTATCCAGTAAAGTTAAATCATTTTCCATGTTGCAGACACCTCCAGGAATATCCACCCTATTACTAACCTTTGTATCATCAGCAAACAGACAAACTTTTCCTACCAAGCCTTCTCCTATGTCACTTACAAATATATTAAAAAGAATGGGGCCCAGGACAGAGCCTTGCGGCACACCACTTGTAACTCGCCTTTGTTCAGATTGCACACCATTTACAACAACGCTCTGATACCAATCCCTCAGCCAACTGGAAATCCACTGAACTATCCAGGGATTGAGTCCTACCTTCAATAACTTATCTATGAGCTCCTTATGTGGTACAGTGTCAAAGGCTTTGCTAAAATCCAGATAGGCGATATCCACAGCACCACCTTCATCTAACACTTTAGTGACATTGTCAAAGAAATCAATAACATTGGTCTGACATGATCTGCCCTCAGTAAAGCCGTGCTGTTTTGGGTCCAATAGGTCATTAATTTTTAGAGTGTTTCCATTAATTTGACCACTATAGATGTTAAACTAACTGGCCTGTAATTACTGGCTTCTTCTCTACTCCACTTTTTATGGATTGGTACGATATATGACTATGGATGGCTTGAATATGTATAATCCTCCCATTCTTGGCATTATGCCCCTCTTTTTATTTGTATAGGTCTACTGGACATTTACTTTATAATATGCTTTACACTATAATTTTGCATTTTGTGAGTTATTTTATTATGGTGATCATATACCAACATGACCTTACAACATGTGAAGCCTTATCTAACTTGTTTTACATCCATGTGTGTTAAAGGGCCACTCCAGCCAGGTTAAGCAATTTTAACATCCCCCCCCCCCCCCCAGCCCTGCCATCCTTAGTTAGTGGTGAAGCAGTGCTAATAATAAAGAAAAGGAAATAAACTTTCCTTTTTTTTTACTTATTAGCCTTGCTTCACTGATAACGGAGGGTGGCAGAGTTAAAATTGCTTAACCTGGCTAACTGACTATTGGTTATAGTTCATACTAATTCTGAGCATATTTTTCAGCATGTAACATTGCTGGAAAATTATTTTTTAATTTCTTAATAAAAGTTCCGGGACAGAAAATTCAGGAGTGGTGCACCGGTGCACAAAAATCACCCAACCTTAAAGAGGAATATCGGGGGATGTTAAAACCTCCCCAAGGAAATTTTGGCCGGCCCTATCCCAAACATAGGCTTAGATCACCAAGGCTCTGGACATGCTTGCCAAGCAATAATCCATATATCTAAACTGTCCGGCACTCGCGTCAAAGATATCACAGATGTGAGTGCTGTATTTTATATCTATTGGTGAACTTGTGAATACTTTTATACTGGAACCAATAAAGGTTATATTTTAGATACACCAGTATGCCGGACAGTTTACATACATAAAACCTCCCGAAACCTTACCAATCTGCTGCCCCCCTCAAGTCCCTCGGATTCTGGGCAACCTCATGAGCACCATCTTGTATCCCAGCCATGGTGACCATAAATGGGGTGCAATGGAGCCACCCAAAATCCTGAGAGACTTCACTGAGCGGTGCAGGACTTTGACGAGCAGCTAAAGCTGTGCTGTCATTTACAGATGGCTAAGCCAGCACGGGGTGCAGAGGATTGGGCCCTCAAACAGCCTAATGCGCCACAGCAGGCAGTGGCTACTAGTGCCACTGGTGGTACTCAAGATCCTCTCAGGTGGTACTCAACAAGGCTGCAGACTTGCCTATTGAAAGTGATACATGATGAAAAAAGGTTGAGAACCCAGGATCTAGACCGCAAGTGATAAGCACTTTGTTTCTAAATTGAAAAGTGACACCCATTTGGCTTATGTTTTTTCCCTATGTTTTTCTTTTCTCTATACCCTCTGTTTCCTCCAAATAGTCTTTGCAGCTGGTATTTTATTTATTTATATATAGTAACGTGTAAAATTCTACATGCAGTTGTTTAACAAGAGCAATTTGCTTCTTGAAGGTCATTTGCAGCGATTTCCCTGCTACATTTGTATTATCTTTTCTACATACTATGGAATGTACAATTCTGAAGCTTTCTGTATGTAGGCTGTATGTACAATAGTTAAACATATTAACATTATTGAATGTAAAAATGACTCTCTCCCCATACAAATGTCCCTGTGATTCTGTTCACTTTATATCAAATTCATTTGGAAATCAGATTATACACTCAACCTATTGATAGAGAAAATAGTCAAGGCAGAATGTCTGTGCCTAATACGTGGCTCTTGTGGGTGGCAACACACTCCCAGAAAATGTTAAGTTGGACACAAGGCAAATAATATGGACTGACAAACATAGAGGCATCTTACCCTCACTCTCCATTACAAGACCTCCCTGGAGCCATAGAGGCATTCAAACTAAAATATAAAAATCAATACAAGATCAGGCCAACATTATAATTTCTTTAACATTAAACACCTCCGAAATATCGCTCTTTCTGGTCAACTCCACTAATCCTGCTAATAAATGACCTTCACTTATGTGTGGAGTTAAAGCTTAGGGGGAGCTTAGGGGAGTGTGGGGAAGATTGGTAGTTTGCATCTGGTGAATTCAGAAGAATGGTGCTAACTGCAATCATTGAAAGAAAAATGTCAGAATAATGAATCAGATCCATGGAATGTGTAGGCACAAAACAAGCTTTAGGAAGAGAGCTTTTACCCTAAATTACTGGCCCACAATCAAGAACAAAATCCATCTTTCAGATGCACAATTTATTAAACAATAAAAAACAACTATTCATGCTAATGCTGAGAATGCCAGATATTGTTACAAGACAGGAGTCCAAAGATTCAGCTGGCATGTTGCTTCATTCTAATGATGCCATTCAGATACAAAAGAGCTACCCTTGTTCTTCTACTAGATTCATTGAGATTGGTAATTGCTAAATAGTGGAAGAAAAATGTTATCCTATCACTAGCGATGAGCGAACTTTTGAAAAATTCGATTCGACTGATTCGCCGAATTTTCCGACAAAAATCGTTTCGACCCGAATTTATTCGCGACGAATCGCTATTAAAAACGGCTATTTCTGAGCCTCCTAGAGCCTCAATAGGGTTGTAAACCATTCTGCCTTGCTGTAACACGCATAGGATGCATGCTGGGTTAGTGAAATAATACTGTAAATAATTATCACATGCAGATCAGGGGCATCACTAATAGAATCACAGAGCGGCACAATTGCAGAGAGTTGAAGTGGCATCACTATGAGGGGCCCCTATATTGCCTGAAAAACACACCCTAGAGCTGGCAGCAGCAGGAGCCCAAAAATTAGCTGATTCAAACCCTGAGGTTGCAAGCAGCAGCAGCAGGAGCCCAAACATAGCTTGAAAGAGACACTGGAGTTGGCTGCAGGAGGCCAAAAATTGGATGAATCACACCCTGGAGTTGCAAGCAGCAGCAGGAGCACAAACATTGCTTTAAAGAGACACTGGGGTTGGCTGCAGAAGGCCAAAAATTGGATGAATCACACCCTGGAGTTGCAAGCATCAGCAGCAGGAGCCCAAACATTGCGTGAAAGAGACACTGGAGTTGGCAGCAAGAGCCCCAAAATTGGCTGAATGACACCCTGGAGTTGCAAGCAGCAGCAGCAGCCCACACATAGCTTGAAAGACACACTGGAGTTGGCAGCAGGAGCCCAAAAATTGGCTGAATGACACCCTGGAGTTGCAAGCATCAGCAGCAGGAGCCCAAAGATAGCTTGAAAGAGACACTGGAGTTGGCAGCAGGAGCCCAAAAATTGGCTGAATGACACCCTGGAGTTGCAAGCAGCAGCAGCCCCAACCTAGCTTGAAAGACACACTGGAGTTGGGACCAGGAGCCCCAAAACTGGCTGAATGACACCCTGGAGTTGCAAGCAGCAGCAGCAGGAGCCCAAACGTAGCTTGAAAGAGACATTGGAGTTGGCAGCTGGAGCCCAAAAATTGGCTGAATGACACCCTGGAGTTGCAAGCAGCAGCAGCCCCAACCTAGCTTGAAAGACACACTGGAGTTGGCAGCAGGAGCCCAAAATTGGCTGAATGACACCCTGGAGTTGCAAGCAGCAGGAGCCCAAACATTACTTTAAAGAGACACTGGAGTTGGCTGCAGGAGCCCAAAAATTGGATGAATCACACCCTGGAGTTGCAAGCAGCAGCAGGAGCCCAAACATTACTTTAAAGAGACACTGGAATTGGCTGCAGGAGGCCAACAATTGGATGAATCACACCCTGGAGTTGCAAGCAGCAGCAGGAGCCCAAACATTACTTTAAAGAGACACTGGAATTGGCTGCAGGAGCCCAAAAATTGGATGAATCACACCCTGGAGTTGCAAGCAGCAGCAGCAGCAGGTGCCCAAACATTGCTTTAAAGAGACACTGCAGTTGGCTGCAGGAGGCCAAAAATTGGACGAATCACACCCTGGAGTTGCAAGCAGCAGCAGCAGCAGGAGCCCAAACATTGCTTTAAAGAGACACTGGAGTTGGCTGCAGGAGGCCAAACATTGGATGAATCACACCCTGGATTTGCAAGCAGCAGCAGGAGCCCAAACATAGCTTGAAAGAGACACTGGAGTTGGCAGCAGGAGGCCAAAAATTGGATGAATCACACCCTGGAGTTGCAAGCAGCAGCAGGAGCCCAAACATTAATGTAAAGAGACACTAGAGTCGGCTGCAAGAGGCCAAAAATTGGATGAATCACACCCTGGAGTTGCAAGCAGCAGCAGGAGCCCAAACATTAATGTAAAGAGACACTAGAGTCGGCTGCAAGAGGCCAAAAATTGGATGAATCACACCCTGGAGTTGCAAGCAGCAGCAGTAGCCCAAACATAGCTTGAAAGAGACACTGGAGTTGGCTGCAGGAGGCCCAAAATTGGATGAATCACACCCTGGAGTTGCAAGCAGCAGCAGGAGCCCAAACATTACTTTAAAGAGACACTGGAGTTGGCTGCAGGAGGCCCAAAATTGGATGAATCACACCCTGGAGTTGCAAGCAGCAGCAGGGGCCCAAACATTGCTTTAAAGAGACACTGGAGTTGGCTGCAGGAGCCCTAAAAATTGGATGAATCACACCCTGGAGTTGCAAGCAGCAGCAGGGGCCCAAACATTACTTTAAAGAGACACTGGAGTTGGCCGCAGGAGCCCAAAAATTGGATGAATCACACCCTGGAGTTGCAAGCAGCAGCAGCAGGAGCCCAAACATAGCTTGAAAGAGACACTGGAGTTGGCTGCAGGAGCCCAAAAATTGGATGAATCACACCCTGGAGTTGCAAGCAGCAGCAGCAGCAGGAGCCCAAACATTGCTTTAAAGAGACACTGGAGTTGGCTGCAGGAGCCCAAAAATTGGATGAATCACACCCTGGAGTTGCAAGCAGGAGCCCAAACATTACTTTAAAGAGACACTGGAGTTGGCTGCAGGAGGCCAAAGATTGGATGAATCACACCCTGGAGTTGCAAGCAGCAGCAGCAGGAGCCCAAACATTGCTTTAAAGAGACACTGGAGTTGGCTGCAGGAGGCCAAAAGTTGGATGAATCACACCCTGGAGTTGCAAGCAGCAGCAGGAGCCCAAACATAGCTTGAAAGAGACACTGGAGTTGGCTGCAGGAGCCCAAAAATGGTCTGAATCACCAGAGGTAATAGCCACCAAGAAAGCAACCTTCTGAGTGAGAACCGAAAGAGCAATATCCTGTAACGGCTCAAAAGGAGGACCCTGCAGAGCCGAAAGAACCAAATTCAAATCGCAAACAGGAACTACAGCCTTCCGAGGGGGACGCACATACGCGACCCCTTGGAAAAAGGGCTTAACCAGCGGGTGTACAGCAAAAGACCTCTGGAAGAAAACCAACAGAGCAGAAACCTGTCCTTTCAAAGTACTAAACTGGAACCCAAGATCCAGATTATGCTGAAGAAACTCCAAAATCCTGGGTATCGAAAAAACCCTGCAAGGTAAGGCCCTAGCCTCACACCATTCAATATAGGACCTCCAAGTCCTATAGTAAATGCCAGAAGAGGACCGCTTCCTAGCCCTAATCAAGGTCTGAACAACAGCCTCAGACAAACCTTCCTCTTTCAAGATGAAGGTTTCAGCAGCCAAGCCGTCAAAACCAGCGTTTGTAAATTGGGGTAAAGTATATGACCCTGAGATAGCAGGTCCAGCAACAAGGGAAGCTGGTACTGATCTACGGCCATCCTTACGACGTCTGCGTACCAAACCCTTCTTGGCCACCTTGGAGCCACCAGAATCGCTGGTGCCCCTTCTAGAACCAGTTTGCAAACTACCTTACCCAGCATGGAGACGGGTGGAAACAGGTACAGAAGACCCAACTCCTTCCAAGCCAGTGACAAGGCATCCACTGCCAGAGACAGAGGATCCTGAGAAAGAGACACAAAGGCCGGAAGTTTGTGATTGTGCCTCGAGGCAAAGAGATCCACCTCCGGAGTCCCCCACTTGTGGCAAAGATCCAGAAAAACCTCGGGGTTGAGAGACCACTCTCCTTGGCGAGAGGATCCCCTGCTCAGGGAATCCGCCTCCGTGTTCTCCACTCCCGGAATGTAGACTGCCGAAATGCAAGGAACATTGCTCTCCGCCCAGTGCAGGATCAGAGAGACTTCCCTGAGGGCACTCCTGCTGCGAGTCCCTCCTTGGTGATTGATGTAAGCTACCGCCTTTCGGTTGTCCGAGCGAACCTGAACCGGTAGACCCCGTAAATGTGAAGTCAGCCGAGCCAGATGGATGGCTCGGATGGCTCTGAGCTCCAAGACATTGATTGGGGTGTGAGCCTCCTGAGGACCCCACAGCCCGCTGAACTGATGACTTTTCCAATAACCTCCCCAGCCCGACAGGCTGGCATCCGTGGTAACCGTCTCCCAACAAGGGACCAGAAAGGATCTGCCCTTCAACAGATTGCTCGATTTCAGCCACCACCGAAGGGACTGCCGAACCCTGGGAGACATCTTGAAAGGTTGATCCAATGACTGCGGGCACCTGTCCCAAAGCGTTAATAGGTGAAGTTGAAGAGATCTCATGTGAAACTGTGCAAACGTTACCGCCTCGAAGGAGGATACCATCAAGCCCACCAGTTTCATCCCCTGTCGGATAGAGGGACAAGGATTGGCCAGAAGGCGGCGGATCAGACCCTGAATCCCCTGCACCTTGGTCTGGGGCAGAAACACTCTGGCCCGAATGGTATCCAGATTCATGCCCAGAAATCACACGAGACGGGGAGAGAGAAGACTTGGTGCGGTTGATCACCCACCCGAACCTCTCCAGGGTCAACACCACCTGGTGGGTGTCCAGCTCCGCCTGACGGAGGGAAGAAGCTGAGATCAACAGGTCGTCCAGATAAGGCACAATGTGAATGCCCTGTGCTCTGAGCAGAGCCATTATTCCCGCCAAGACCTTGGTTAAGACCCTCGGTGCCGAGGTCAGACCGAAGGGAAAAGCTACAAACTGATAATGTTGATCCTCCACCGCAAACCAGAGGAATCTCTGATGTGCCTGAAAAATCGGAACATGCAGATACACATCCTTGACGTCTATGGATGTCATAAAATCCGCTTGGCGAAGGGAATTGATAGCCGAGCGCAGAGTCTTCATGCGGAACCTTTTGGCTCTGATAAACCTGTTGAGAACCTTGAGATCTAGAATGGGTCTCACCGAACCCTCCTTTTTGGGAACCGTGAAAAGGTTGGAGTAGTAATCCCTGCCTCTCTCCAACGGAGGCACCGGGCATATAACCCCCATGTCCAGAAGGTTTTTTACTGCTAACAGGAGCCCCTGTGCAGCCTGAGGGTCCGAGGGCACCCGAGACCTTAAGAATCTTGGGGGTGGCCAGTACTCGAACTCCAGTTTGTACCCGGAGGAGACCACTTCCAAGATCCAATTGTTTGTGACCTCCCGGGCCCAGACCTGGAAGAAGAGCCGCAGCCGACCCCCCACCCTTGCGGGTGAGGGCGCCCCTTCATTTCTGAGCCGGTTTAACGGCA
Source organism: Gastrophryne carolinensis (assembly GCA_027917425.1). Taxonomy (NCBI): domain Eukaryota; kingdom Metazoa; phylum Chordata; class Amphibia; order Anura; family Microhylidae; genus Gastrophryne; species Gastrophryne carolinensis. The sequence continues at coordinate 391,765,314 of CM051237.1, read as the reverse complement.
GGCTTGGGCTTGGAACCCCAGGCAGCCGCGGGACGTGCCTGACCTCTGCCTCTGTTCCAGAACGAGCCCCTGACACCCGAGAAGGCCAAACCCCTAGCCGCTCTGGCCCCTCGAAAGGAAGGAGTGAACGAGCCAGCCCCCCGAAAGGGGCAGCGCTGTTTCCTCCGCTGAGGTAACTTACCTCCTTTAGCAACAGCATCCAATTTATCTCCAAACAGCCACGAACCCAAGATGGGAAGAACTGTGAGCGACTTCTTGGCCCCAACGTCCGCTGTCCACTGGCGGAGCCAGACCAATCTGCGCAAAGCCACCAGTAAGGCTGAAGTCCTACATAATACACGACAATAGAATCTTCCATCGCAGCCATGACAAAATCCATGAACAATTTGCATCTCTTAAGGATAGTGAACTCAGCGCCAGCTGGATCAAACTGAGCGTTATTCAGCCAGTCCCTGATAAGAGACCTGGTAGCAAGCAACACCAGGGCAGATGCACTAACAGGCCGCAGGGCCGAGCCCACGTTGGCAAATGCGTGGCACACCATCTGATCAAGGCGCTTATCCTCGCCATCCTTAAGGGAAGTGGCGTCAGGGGTGTTCAGCACAGAAGAGTTGGTCAAACCTAAAACTGGCGCGTCGACCTCGGGAGGAGAAGACCAGCGCTTAACCGCCTCCACCGGAAAAGGATACTTCTTATCCCATCCCTGAGGAACACCAGGAAGCCGACTGGTCCTCTCCCATTCTCTAAGGATCAGCGCATCAAAGTGACCCTGGATAGGGAATTCCAGACGGGGCTTGCAGGCCCCAAAAAATTCCCCCTTCTTGAGAGGGGGCGCCTCAGGCGGTTCAATATCCAACACCTCCAATAAATGTGACAAAACAGTGGCCGTATCTACGGCATCCCCCAGCGCCTGCCCAACATCGGCATTCCCAGACTGAACATAGTCAGCCTCTGTTTCCTGATACAATTCCCCCTCCTCTAACGGGGAATAATCTGACAAATCAGCGGAATCGTCGTCAACATCCCACAAGGGCTGGGCCGACGACAAATGTCTCTTTTTAGCCTGGGCCTTCTTGCCCACCGTGCTAGCAACAATTATCTCGATGCTGGCCAACCTAGCCCAAACATCAGAGAGCGACTCCCCGCTGGTACCAATGTCACTTGGGGTACGGATAAGGTGGAGAGGGGAAGGCGATGAAGCGGGCGGAGCCGACCCAGAAGGCTGGGTACCAGACTGCCGCGTTATGACCTTTTGTGCGCATGGTATACAGATCAGCACATTCTCCCCCGTAAGGGATACCCCACACATCGCCCGGATTGTCGCAGAGGGAGCCCGAGCCCAGTATCCTGCGGAGCCTCCATATGGTGAATTTTTGTGGTCAGTCGCAAGACCGCAGGGAATTTACGCCTAAGCAACCCGGGATGCCCCTTAAAAGTCCCGGTGGGAGGATTTGAGGTGAACAATTTTACACTAGGGACCCCAGGACCAGGAGGAACCCCTTAATATGCACATATACAAGGCAATCTGTAACAGGCAACATAAGTGCAATCCTACATAAATATGGCAATAACACATACCTAATTGTATATGTATATAAAAATGTATATATATAAATATATATATATATATAACTGTATCCCAGCCAGACATGCGTAACCAACACACACATGCCCGCAATCAGTGGGGGCCCCCCCGCTGGAGAGGGGCCCCCATACAAGCTAAGGAAGTGGCCATCCGGCCCTTACCACTTGGAGCGCAGCTCAGAACCCTGCTTGAAAATGTCCCCCGAGAAGTGCCTCATGCAGGAAGAGGGAGAGCAGGGGGAGGGCGGGCCAGCGCAGAACGCGCGCTCGCCAGGCCACGCCCCCCTCCCAGCAGCGTGGATCCCCTAGAAACGAGCCACAGAATCGCGCCAAAGAAGGGGGCGGGGCTACCACGGCCGTGCCGAGAGCCCGGCCCTGCCCCCTCCCCGAACACAGCCTGAGGGGGAGAAGCTCCCCCAGGCTAATCACAGCCCCTGACATGGCCCAAAGTAAAACACTCACTGTCAGCCACACACACACACGTACAGTGATTCACACACCAACACACACAGGGGCATATGTGGGAGAACGAAAAACGAAATAATGGCCAGGCCAGGCAACCCCCCCTTCCTGGAGGGGAATAAGGGACCCGGAAGGGGGGAACCCTGACAGAATCCGGCCATAAGCATAGAGGGATGGGGCATCCCACACCAGGATCACCAAAAAACCTGGATAACCGCCTACCCCATAGTGAGGTCTCACGGTGGAGCAGTGCTCCTTCCGCACCCAAAGGGTGCTGCCTACCTTCACCAGGACCCGCAGCCTAAGCTGGGAGGCTCAAATAGGGGCAATTTAGAAAGGGTCCTGGCAGTAATAGGGACAATAGACGGCCAGGAGCGAGCCCGGCTTACCTGTAAGTAAAGAAGTCTTCATCTTCTGTCTTGTCGCCTTCCCTGCAGAGAAGGAACTGGGAATTTGGTGGGAGGTCCCAGGTATATATGGACCAGGAGGGGCTTTCTTTTTTTGCATATTCATCTCTGCAGAAGTTCACCCTCTACTGGAGATTACCCCACATGTCATGAAGACACTGGAGTTGGCTGCAGGAGGCCAAAAATTGGATGAATCACACCCTGGAGTTGCAAGCAGCAGCAGGAGCCCAAACATTGCTTTATAGAGACACTGGAGTTGGCTGCAGGAGCCCAAAAATTGGACGAATCACACCCTGAAGTTGGCAGCAGCAGGAGCACAAACATTAGCTGGAAGGCACACCCTGGAGTTGGCAGAAGCAGGAGCCCAAACATTGCTTGAAAGACACCCTGGAGTTGGCAGCAGCAGCAGCAGGAGGCCAAAAATTGGCTGAAAGGCACACCCTGAAGTTGGCATCAGCAGGAGCCCAAAAATTGGCTGAAAGGCACACCCTGAAGTTGGCATCAGCAGGAGCCCAAAAATTGGCCTAAAGACATAAATATGTTTTGCACCATTTGGAAAGTGTAAAACGTGGCACCATGCTGAATCTACTCGCATGCATCAGCCATTGGTGGGTGGAAATCCTGGCTGATCCATCCCTGATTCATTTTGACAAAGGTGAGTCTTTCCACATTTTTAGTTGACAGACGAGTTCTCCTCGCCGTAACTATCGCCCACACTAAACACCCGCTCAGATAGCACGCTACTGGCCGGGCAGGACAGCTTTTCCAGGGCAAACTCTGCTAGTTGCGGCCACAAGCCAAGTTTGGCTGCCCAGAAGTCCAGCGGATCCTCAAGGTGTGTTGGCATGGTCCTGTCAAGATATGACATGACCTGCTGCTTGAGGTCCTGCTCCAGGTCTTCCTGCTGCTCATGATTAGCCTCACTATGCGGGTGTAGAAAGCTACTCATTAGCGACTGAAGACTGAGGCTGCTGCTGATGGAGCTGCTGCTGCTGCTCCTGCCAACCCCCCCAGCAGCCATGGCAGTGGAAGGTGAGCGCAGAGGTCCCCCCGAGTCAGACCTGCGAGAGTATGGACCATGGCGCAGATAGGCATCGGCCAACTGACTACGTAGAATGTCTTTGTAGTAGTTCAGTTTGTCCTCCCTCTCGGCGGGTTTAAAAAATGCCCCCATTTTGTGCCGGAAGCGAGGGTCCAATAAGGTGGACAGCCAGAAGTCATCCCGGCGACAAATGGAAACAATTCTGGGGTCACTACGCAAGCATGTGAGCATGCTTCCTGTCATTTGCGCAAGTGACTCGGAGGGATTACCTGTCTCCATCTCCACTGCAAACTGCCACGGTGTGTCTGGGTCCTCTGTCTTGCCTTCCTCAAAACCCTCTAGCTCCTCTGGCTGCTCCTCCTCTCCTGTCCGCTGACTAGATAAACCAGCCATTTCGCCAAGCCTAAACTGTGCTTCACTGGGCCACTCCTCCTCCTCTTCCTCCTCCTCCTCCAGTTCAGCTCCAACGGGGTTCAGGTGGCCGTAAGATGTAGACGCCATGTTTCCAGTGCCCTGACCAGCCATGGTTTCCAACATGTGCTGTAGTATATGAAGCAGTGGAATCACGTTGTTCATCCCATAATCCTGCCGACTGACAAATAAAGTGGCTTCCTCAAAGGGCCTGAGCAAACGGCAGGTGTCACGTATGAGCTGCCACTGGTTGACATTGAAGTTACACAGGGGAGTCCCCCTATCCACTTGGATCATCAGGAAATCCGTGATGGCTTTTCTCTGTTCATATAATCGTTCCAACATGTGAAGGGTGGAATTCCAAGGGGTGGAAACATCGCAAATCAGACTATGTTGGGGGCTACCGTTCTGATGCTGTAGCTCAAGAAGGGTGTGTTTGGCGGTGTATGAGTGGCTGAAGTGCATACAAAGTTTACTTGAAGATGTTAGGATGTCTTGCAGATGGGGGGAAGACTTCAGAAACCGCTTGACAACCAGATTGAAGACGTGAGCCATGCAGGGCGCATGGGTCAGGCTTCCTTGTCGCAGTGCAGACAAAATGTTCTTCCCATTGTCGGTAACCATGATTCCCATTTTAAGTTTTCTTGGAGTAAGCCATGTTTGGATTTCGTGATGAATAAATTTAAGCAGTTCCTCCCCTGTGTGACTCCGTTCGCCAAGACAAACCATGTGAAGCACAGCGTGACACCTCCGTGCCCTGCACACATGGTAGCCTGGAGGGGCACTGAGACTTGAGCCTACAGTGGAGGGTGAGGAGATGGCGGAGGATGAGGCGGCCGAGTCACACGGTCTCACAGGCACAATGGCCAAGGGGCGCGGAGGCCGAAGCGGCGTGACCTGTCCAAGCTGCAAAGGGACCACATTCACCCAGTGGGCCGTAAATGACATGTACTGTCCCTGACCGTAGTTACAGCTCCAGACATCGGCGCTGCCATGCACTTTGCTACACACCGACAGGCTCAAGGACTGGCCCACCTTCTGTTCAACAAAAGTGTGCAGCGCTGGCACTGCCTTCTTGGCAAAGAAATGACGGCTTGGGACTCTCCACCTCGGCTCGGCACAAGCCATCAGTTCTCTGAAAGGTGCAGAGTCCACCACCTGAAAAGGGAGCAACTGCAGCACCAGCAACTTGGACAGGAGCACATTCAGCTTCTGCGCCGTAGGATGAGTGGGCGCATACTGCTGTCTCTTGGACATGGCTTTGCTGATGGATTGCTGGCGGGATGCATGACTTGGAGGAGGAGCAGGAGCGACAGAGGATGGGTATGACGCACAGCTGCCTTCGGCTGAGGTGCTGGAGCCTTGGCTGGCAGAAATTGGGAGCGGCGTGCCAGTTGGTGAGGAAGCAGACTGGACCACCCCTTGGGAGCCTCGGTTCTCCCAGGCCGCTTTATGGTGACGCATCATATGTTGACGCAGGGCCGTGGTGCCAACATTTGGGCCCTGGCCACGCTTCACCTTCTGCCTACATATCTTGCATGTGGCCATGTTACCCTCCTGCGGATGCTTCAGGAAAAACTGCCACACTGCCGAGTAGCTACTTTTCCCACCAACAGGCCGCACTGATTCACTGCTACTGTCGCCAACTCCAGGAACCCCTGCTCCACTACCTCCCGATAAGGTAGCCTGCCGTGCAGTAGGTGCTCTACCCCGGCCCCGTTTGGCTCCAGGCTTTACAATTGTGCCCCCATGCTGACTGCCAACCATGCTGCTAACACCTTGCTGCCTCAGCTGCTGACTCCGGGGCAACCTGCGCCCCTCTTCTCCTGATGATAACGATGAAGCCCCTTCTGCACCCGGCTCCCAAGTGCGATCGGCTTCTTCATCATCATCATCACCGAGTTGTGGCTGCACGTCACTGATGTTCTCGGTTTCCTCAACAGTGTCTGGCGCAGGAGCTGGAACACTCGCAACACCCACGACACTCTCCACATCACTATTTGTCTGCCTAGCTAAAGAAGCCACCTCCATTTCTTGGCTGGGCAGTAGCTGCTGACTGTCCTCTATCTGATCGTCCTCCTCACTAAAGAGTGGAGCTGAACCCAAAGCACAGGATACGTCGCTGTGGGAGGGAACGGCGTAGGACAGAGGCAATGGGAGGACAGGGACTGCTCTCGGGGCATGCCAACTCAGGGTTGTGTCAGAGGAACCTACCGACCCTAGACTGGGGGTCTCAGATGTAACTTGTGATGATGTGGATGACTGCGTTAACCAATCTACCACGGCAGATGCGTTACTGGTGGAGACACGACCGCCAGCATATACTGGCAGATCAGGTCTCTCACCGTGACTCCTGCTGCCACTCGCCCCTAGTCTGCTGCAACCTCTGCCTGCTGAATCTTGGCCTCTGCCACTCCTCTTTGAACATCCTGGCACTTGTCTTCCTGACATTTTTATGTATTTGAAATGCGCAATAGTTACGTTAAAAATGTGTTTACTTTAAAAAGCAGAAGCTAAATAAAGTGAGGAACCGCTTCTCTGCACCAGATACTATGAAAATTGGCAATATGGGATACCCTGCGGCCTAGTGTTTTGACAGCAGGACAAAAAAATTCAAAATGCAATAGCTTGATTAAGCTGAGGATGAACAAGCGTATTTAGTATAACAGATAGGGTGCTACGTGCAGGTTTGGGATACCCTGCGGCCTAGTGTTTTGGCAGCAGACCAAAAACCAATTCAAAACGCAATAGCTTGATTAAGCTGAGGATGAACAAGCGTATTTAGTATAACAGATAGGGTGCTACGTGCAGGTTTGGGATACCCTGCGGCCTGGTTTTTTTTTAAAAAACCAGGACAAAACCCAATTCAAAATGCAATAGCTTAATTCAAATGAGGCTGAACAACGCTTATTTAGTATAACAGATAGGGTGACATGTGCTGGTTTGGGATGCCCATGTGGGTTGTTGTATTTAAAGCAGACAAAACCCAATTCAAAATGCAACAGCTTAATTAAAATGAGGCTGAACAACGCTTATTTAGTATAAGAGATAGGGTGCTACGTGCAGGTTTGGGATACTCTGCGGCCTAGTGTTTTGGCAGCAGGACAAAAACCAATTCAAAATGCAATAGCTTAATTAAAATGAGGCTGAACAACGCTTATTTAGTATAACAGATAGGGTGCTACGTGCAGGTTTGGGATACCCTGCAGCCTAGTGTTTTGGCAGCAGGACAAAACCCAATTTAAAATGCAATAGCTTAATGAAAATGAGGCTGAACAACGCTTATTTAGTATAACAGATAGGGTGACATGTGCTGGTTTGGGATGCCCATGTGGGCTGTTGTATTTAAAGTAGACAAAACCCAATTCAAAATGCAACAGCTTAATTAAAATGAGGCTGAACAACGCTTATTTAGTATAACAGATAGGGTGCTACGTGCAGGTTTGGGATACCCTGCGGCCTAGTGTTTTGGCAGCAGGCAAAAAACAATTCAAAATGCAATAGCTTAATTAAAATGAGACTGAACAACGCTTATTTATTATAACAGATAGGGTACTACGTGCAGGTTTGGGATACCCTGCTGCCTAGTGTTTTGGCAGCAGGACAAAAACCAATTCAAAATGCAATAGCTTAATTAAAATGATGTTGAACAACGCTTATTTAGTATAACAGATAGGGTGCTACGTGCAGGTTTGGGATACCCTGTGGCCTAGTGTTTTGGCAGCAGGACAAAAACCAATTCAAAATGCAATAGCTTGATTAAGCTGAGGATGAACAACGCTTATTTAGTATAACAGATAGGGTGCTACGTGCAGGTTTGGGATACCCTGCGGCCTAGTGTTTTGGCAGCAGGACAAAACCCAATTCAAAATGCAATAGCTTAATTAAAATGAGGCTGAACAACGCTTATTTAGTATAACAGATAGGGTGCTACGTGCAGGTTTGGGATACCCTGCGGCCTAGTGTTTTGGCCAAAGGACAAAAACCAATTCAAAATGCAATAGCTTGATTAAAATGAGGCTGAACAACGCTTATTTAGTATAACAGATAGGGTGCTACGTGCAGGTTTGGGATACCCTGCGGCCTAGTGTTTTGGCAGCAGGACAAATCCCAATTCAAAATGCAATAGCTTAATTAAAATGAGGCTGAACAACGCTTATTTAGTATAACAGATAGGGTGCTACGTGCAGGTTTGGGATACCCTGCGGCCTAGTGTTTTGGCAGCAGGACAAAAACCAATTCAAAATGCAATAGCTTGATTAAGCTCAGGATGAACAACGCTTATTTAGTATAACAGATAGGGTGCTACGTGCAGGTTTGGGATACCCTGCGGCCTAGTGTTTTGGCAACAGGACAAAACCCAATTTAAAATGCAATATCTTAATTAAAATGAGGCTCAACAACGCTTATTTAGTATAACAGATAGGGTGACATGTGCTGGTTTGGGATGCCCATGTGGGCTGGTGTATTTAAACCAGACAAAAAAAATATTAAAACTAATCCAGCTATGAGAAATGCTTGTGTGTAACAGATAGGGTTAAATATGTCACTGCATAGATGGGATGCACAGTGGCAAGGCAGGTTTACAGCACAAAGAACTGAAATTGAATTGAAAAATGATCTGGCTAATGAAAATAAAAAAAACAATTTCCCTGTCACTTCAATGCTGTCCCTGCCTGGATCGTTCCGGTTTTTCCCTATCTTTCACTATCTTTCCCTGGCTCTGTCTACCTCTCTTTCTGCCTCTCTGTCGGTCTCTCTGACTCTCCCTATCTATCTCTAACTCTGTCCCTGTCTGTAACCAGCTCTGCTCTGGCCGCAATACAACGCTGAACTGCGCACAAGGAAAATGGCTGCCGGTTTATATAGCACGGTGACGTCACCAGGCTTCCTGGCTGCTGATAGGCTGCATGTGACTTTCCCATGATACCTTGCCCCAGGGAATATGTCCGGACATGTGCTTCCACCATTTTAGAATGCCTGTAATTGAAATAAATGGAGCTTAAAGGAAAACTCGAATCGCTGGGAAATTCGGATTCGTTCAGAATCAAATTTTTCCTGAAATTCTGAACTAATTCAGGTTCGTCCGGATCGATTCACTCATCCCTACCTATCACTGTTCAAACTTTTCAAGAAAATTATACAATGAAAATGAGGGGCCGCACCTGCCCATGGTAATGTAAAATATGAAAGGTTCAGCCAGGTTTGGATATCTTGGCTGGCTGTTCAGGAATCAGAAAGCTATAAAACACACTAAATAATATAATAATAAATAATAAAATAATAATCCCTCCAACCACCTCTCTGTGCTTTTGTTGAGTATTTTTTTTATCATTATTACTCTTGGTATTGTATATGGTCAGGGCTGCTGCCATATGATAAACAGTTCTCAAATGAGGAATACACTATTTGACTCATTTTAAAAGTTGCATGCTTTAAGTATTAAGAATTAAAAACATATTTTCTTAATTTCAGCAAAACATGCAATATTGCAAAGAGGCAGTAGGCAAAGCCAAATGTCACGTGCAACATGAGTTGCATCTTAAACAAAGTCCTTATCCAAGCCAAGGGCTGGCAGTAAGCAGGCAGAATGCAGGAATGTAACAAGGATCGTCAACAGGTAGAAAGGAAGCTGATCAGGAGTGATCCAATAACAGGACTGATCCAGGAACTTCTGGCTCCATCTTGCGGCCCAGCATTTTATACAGCCTGGCATGTCAGCCAAAAGACTTCCTACTTAAACGACCATGCATCTTTGTTGTCATTTGCAAGATGGATAATTTGCACATGCACACTGCAGATGGAACCTTTTGCTCTCACACTGCAAAAAGACCTCCTGAAGCGCCCATTCAAGGGTTCCAGTCAAAGGAGTCCTGGTCTGGGAATGCATAGCTGGTAGCAAGGCCATGATTTAAATATTGGGGGAAAATATTGGGGGTACATAGTAGAGCCAGTAGTATGCCAGTAGCCATAAATGAGAAATTAGGAGGAGAGAATGGAGGGATTCCCTGCTCTAGGAGCCTCTTACCCAGGCAGCCTTTCAAAGCATCACCTGGAGGAGACCTGATCAAGTGAGAGAGGGTAACAAATTGAAGGTGCGAATTTCAATGGGGGAGGGGGGCTACTAGGATATCTTGGGGCACCTGCAAGTGGGCATTTCTGGCGGGAGAAGCTGCAGATAAAAGAGGCAGCAGCACTCAGAGTGATAAAGCTTGTGCTGGCAATTTTAAAATTTGAGCTGGTGCCACACTGTACAATGTGATAAGCAGGACATGAGTCTTGCTGTTACATTGTTAAAATCCAACCAGCTCACTGCGGTTGTAAAAACTCAGGCAGGTAACATAGCTTCACACTGAAAATAGAAAGATAACTTTAAAATGTATTTTAGCACTATGATATTTTCTAGTTTTTCTAGATATCCTCTGGCTAAAAATAGTAGAACCGCGTGCTATACAGGGGAAGTCATTGCAGATGGATGGATTCCACAATTATACTCTATACAAATGGAGAAAACAAATCACATAAACTGTAACTAGTCTGAATTGCTCACTGGCTGTACATTGCCAGTGTGACACTTCCTATCTTATTCGAACTTTCTTTCAAGTTTTAGATAGCACTTACATATTGCACAAAACTCTATGCCACATGACTTATAGTTTATGGCAATTACTGACAACTTTTTTTCTGCTAGAAATAAATGCAATTCCTAACTAGCAACTTTTGTTTGATTATGTCAGGTGAGAAAAGAAGAACTTGAATGGAGTGTCACCCTGTGTGGTGCCAAGGGAAGCCTGTCTCTGCAGGGCAGGATAGCCCCTAGCACTTTCTCAGCCCCCCTTTTGCACAATCTCTCCTGATACAGAAATAGAGGGAGGGAGGGAGCTGGTGCCAGATACTGTTTTGCATACTGACCAAGATGAAATCATTTCATATTGTTGTCTCCCCTCTGGGTGGGGGCTGCAGTCACTGAACACACTGCAACAGCTGGCACCTGCTAGAAAAGGGTGCATCTGCTATGTACTAGGAGAGAAGGTTCAGGTGGCACTATACAAAGTACTGCTAGATACTAGGAGAGAAGGTTCAGGTGGCACTATACAAAGTACTGCTAGATACTAGGAGAGAAGGCTCAGGTCAGGTGGCACTATACAAAGTACTGCTAGATACTAGGAGAGAAGGTTCAGGCCAGGTGGCACTATGCAAAGTACTGCTAGATACTAGGAGAGAAAGTTCAGGGGACACTGTACAAAGTACTGCTAGATACTAGGAGAGTAGGTTCAGGTGGCCCTATACAAAGTACTGCTAGATACTAGGAGAGACTGTTCAGGTGGCACTAGACAAAGTACTGCTAGATACTAGGAGAGAAGGTTCAGGGGGCACTATACAAAGTACTGCTAGATACTAGGAGAGAAGGTTCAGGTGGCCCTATACAAAGTACTGCTAGATACTAGGAGAGACGGTTCAGGTGGCACTAGACAAAGTACTGCTAGATACTAGGAGAGAAGGTTCAGGGGACACTATACAAAGTACTGCTAGGTACTAGGAGAGAAGGTTCAGGTGGCACTATACAAAGTACTGATAGATACTACCGTGTTTCCCCGAAAATAAGACCTAGCGCATCTTTGGGAGCAAAAATTAATATAAGACACTGTCTTATTTTCGGGGAAACAGGGTAGGAGAGAAGGTTCAGGTGGCCCTATACAAAGTACTGATAGATACTAGGAGAGAAGGTTCAGGTGGCGCTATACAAAGTACTGCTAGATACTAGGAGAGAAGGTTCAGGTGGCACTAGACAAAGTACTGCTAGATACTACGGTAGGAGAGACGGTTCAGGTGGCACTAGACAAAGTACTGCTAGATACTAGGAGAGAAGGTTCAGGGGACACTATAAAAAGTACTGCTAGATACTAGGAGAGAAGGTTCAGGTGGCACTAGACAAAGTACTGCTAGGTACTAGGAGAGAAGGTTCAGGTCAGGTGGCACTATACAAAGTACTGCTAGATACTAGGAGAGAAGGTTCAGGTGGCACTATACAAAGTACTGCTAGATACTTGGAGAGAAGGTTCAGGTGGCACTATACAAAGTACTGCTAAATGCTAGGAGAGAAGGTTCAGGTGGCCCTATACAAAGTACTGCTATGTACTAGGAGAGAAGTTTCAGGTAGCACTATACAAAGTACTGATAGATACTAGGAGAGAAGGTTCAGGTGGCACTATACAAAGTACTGCTAGATACTAGGAGAGAAGGTTCAGGTGGCACTAGACAAAGTACTGCTAGGTACTAGGAGAGAAGGTTCAGGTCAGGTGGCACTATACAAAGTACTGCTAGATACTAGGAGAGAAGGTTCAGGTGGCACTATACAAAGTACTGCGAGGTACTAGGAGAGAAGGTTCAGGTGGCCCTATACAAAGTACTGCTATGTTCTAGGAGAGAAGGTTCAGGGGACACTATACAAAGTACTGTTAGATACTAGGAGAGAAGGTTAAGGTGGCACTATACAAAGTACTGCTAGATACTAGGAGAGAAGGTTCAAGTGGCACTAGACAAAGTACTGCTAAATACTAGGAGAGAAGGTTCAGGTGGCCCTTTACAAAGTACTGCTAGGTATTAGGAGAGAAGGTTCAGGTGGCACTATACAAAGTACTGCTAGATACTAGGAGAGAAGGTTCAGGTGGCACTATACAAAGTTCTGCTAGATACTAGGAGAGAAGGTTCAGGTCAGGTGGCACTATACAAAGTACTGCTAGATACTAGGAGAGAAGGTTCAGGTGGCACTATACAAAGTACTGCGAGGTACTAGGAGAGAAGGTTCAGGTGGCCCTATACAAAGTACTGCTATGTACTAGGAGAGAAGGTTCAGGTGGCACTATACAAAGTACTGCTATGTACTAGGAGAGAAGGTTCAGGTGGCACTATACAAAGTACTGCTAGATACTAGGAGAGAAAGTTCAGGGGACACTATACAAAGTACTGCTAGGTACTAGGAGAGAAGGTTCAGGTGGCACTATACAAAGTACTGCTAGATACTGGGAGAGAAGGTTCAGGTGGCACTAGACAAAGTACTGCTAGGTACTAGGAGAGAAGGTTCAGGTCAGGTGGCACTATACAAAGTACTGCTAGATACTAGGAGAGAAGGTTCAGGTGGCCCTATACAAAGTACTGCTATGTACTAGGAGAGAAGGTTCAGGTGGCACTATACAAAGTACTGCTAGATACTAGGAGAGAAGGTTCAGGTGGCCCTATACAAAGTACTGCTATGTACTAGGAGAGAAGGTTCAGGTGGCACTAGACAAAGTACTGCTAGGTACTAGGAGAGAAGGTTCAGGTGGCACTATACAAAGTACTGCTAGATACTAGGAGAGAAGGTTCAGGTGGCACTATACAAAGTACTGCTAGATACTAGGAGAGAAGTTCAGGTGGCACTATACAAAGTACTGCGAGGTACTAGGAGAGAAGGTTCAGGTCAGGTGGCACTATACAAAGTACTGCAAGGTACTAGGAGAGAAGGTTCAGGTCAGGTGGCACTATACAAAGTACTGCTAGATACTAGGAGAGAAGGTTCAGGTGGCACTATACAAAGTACTGCTAGATACTAGGAGAGAAGGTTCAGGTGGCACTATACAAAGTACTGCGAGGTACTAGGAGAGAAGGTTCAGGTCAGTTGGCACTATACAAAGTACTGCTAGATACTAGGAGAGAAGGTTAAGGTGGCACTATACAAAAAAGCTGCTAGATACTAGGAGAGAAGGTTCAGGTGGCATTATACAAGGTTCTGGGAGGTACTAGGAGAGAAGGTTCAGGTCAGGTGGCACTATACAAAGTACTGCTAGATACTAGGAGAGAAGGTTCAGGTGGCACTATACAAAGTACTGCTAGATACTAGGAGAGAAGGTTCAGGTGGCACTATACAAAGTACTGCTAGATACTAGGAGAGAAGGTTCAGGTGGCACTATACAAAGTACTGCGAGGTACTAGGAGAGAAGGTTCAGGTCAGTTGGCACTATACAAAGTACTGTAAGATACTAGGAGAGAAGGCGACAACGTTTTAGTGGGCCCCTTGCGGTGTGGTATGACACTCTACATGTGGTGGTAAAGCGGCATGTATGGTGGATATTGCCAAAGATTTCTACTACTATGAAATCCACCCAACCCTTTTGTTGCAGTTCCCCTTTAAGGATAATTTTCCTGTCAAAATGCAAAAATGCGTCCTCTTAAAAGCTCAAGGTATTAGTCTCCCATGCTGGCATTGCTGCCCTGCTTGACAGGGAAATATAGAATAGAATGATTTAAACAGAAAGAAAGAAAAAATAGAAAGAAACAAATGAATGACAGAAAAAACAGACATAATAGAAGGAAGAAAAAAGGCAAAGAAACAACAAACAAAGGGAAAAAGGGGATTAGAGAAAGAAAGAAAGCAAAGAGGGAAAGAAAAAAAGAAAAGCAGGAAAAAAAAATAATGAAAATAAGAAAGAAAAAGAACATAAGGGAGAAAGGAAGAATAGATGGAAAGAATGAAAGAATATAAGGACAGACAGGCAGAAAGATGGAAAGAAAGAAATAAACAATGGTCAATCTGCCCCTGGCTGACAGTCCTCCACGGCCCTGCATCCTGCATAGGGCAGATGGAAAAAAATGATCGGGGTACCCTGGGGAAGTGGACCAAAACCCAGGACAGTCAAAATCCTGGGTTTTGGTCCACTTTAAATTGAAATGGCCACGATATCAAGGTTTACAGGTTCAGCATATGATTTTTCTTCTGAAAAAAGTGGGCGTGGCCCTTGGATCTGTAATGCTGCATAATAATTAGCACTCTGCGCTGACATCAAGTTGATGAATTTGAAGAAGGAGGCAGAGGAGGTACCAGAAATCATGTCCCACTCGGCTGAGCTGTTTGGGGGATTCGAGTGCTGAGCAGCCGATCGTGGCACTGGATTCCTGGCAGGGAAGGGGGGGGGGGTGAGGTTAAGGTAAGGTTTACATGCCCCTTGAGGGGTTATGTACGAAGGGGGCTTCGGCATTCTGAATGCCCCCCCAAGACTGTCATTTGAATGGCGGCGCTGGTGGCCACCAACACGCTAGCCACGAAAGGTATTGGTCCTCTTTAAAGTGGACCAAAACCCCGGATTTCGACTATCCTGGGTTTTGGTCCGCGCTCCACTGTGTGAAACTCCCCAGGTCGCCGAAACAAACTCACCTCTTCCCGGTCATACGGCCGCATCCCCCACTACCCTCTAACAGGGAGTGGGCCCACGGCGGCCACACACATATGCCTGTCGCTGGCACACGCCCTGCTAGAGGGATAGCGAGGATGCGGCTGCGGCTCGCACATGCACAGTTGGACCAGAAAATAAGGGTTCCCACAGTGGGGCATCCCGATTTTGGATGGCGTGGAGGGGAGAGAATCGATCGCCCTGGGAATCTTATAGATTCCCGGGCTGTTCACCGTGGTCCACTTTAAACATCAAAGAGGGACAAATGAGAACATCGAGACAGGGGGACCTGGACTCAAAAGAGGGACAGTCCCTCCAAATGAGGGACAGGCATGTTGTTGTGGAGGCATGTTGTATGTCTGTCACATGCGGTATCATGAGTTTTAGATTACTTGTCCTTTCTGTAATTTCTACCCTGTACAGCACAATTTAAAGGTGTTCTATAAATAAACAATAAAAATAATAATCATAAATAATAATAAATGCACAACAAGGTGTTTAGTTTATTCTATTCTAATTTAGCAATCCTGTACCAGTACTGAGTATTGTTATGTGCAAATGCCAGACATTTTCCCTCATGGCTTTTCCCTTTCCAGGCACCATTCCCCCTAGTGCTGACAGGCTGGTAAGCCATAGAAAGTCCCCCTTGGAGAGGGGGTTTGGGAATGCCTCCATAATAAGGACCTGCCTGCTTTCGGCCTGCGGTGCAGCAATAAGCCTATCCAGGCTGAAATTACTGTGTGGCCTCCATATTGTGGTCTGTGCTGCCATCATCTGGCCGATTTAGAGAAAATAAAATGAGAACAGAGATACATTTGTACCATGTTAATGCTGATTCAGAAACAATTAGACTTGGATTTCTGAGCAGCCACCATTGCGGCAGAGAGAAGTCTTTTACCTGGTGTAAACAAAAAAAATGATTCAGTCTAATTACAGCTCGTTAACAGACGCTTTCAATGCCGCCATTAAAATCACACCGCTATCTCCAATCACTGTGTTCAGCGATGTCACCGGCCACTGTAAGGCACATTACAAAAATTAACAAATTTGGCACATAATTAACATAATTAGTGTGTGAACTGATGAGGCGATGATTAGGGTGTAATTACAGCTATAGTCAGCAGTGTTTTCATACTGTATATGCATGTTACCACAACCCAGCTGCTCCATCATTAGCATTCCCCAGGCACATCCTGGTATTCTATGGCGGAAACATGCCTCTGCCAACCAGAGATGTAACCAATGGAGCCCTGTCCAAGCTTTGATGCGGCCCTGTGCTACCCATCAAAACTAATGTATGTTTGCACAATAACTGGTACTGTAACAGGTTGGGGACTAACCACCACACATGTTAAAGTGGACCAACACCCAGGGGGGATCGGCCCGGAAATCTATAAGATTCCCGGACCGATCAGATCCCTCCCCGCGGGGCATCCGAAATCGGGATGTCCCGCGGGGAGGAACCCCCCAGGAGGCCCACAATCCTCACCTTACCGGCGATCCAACGGCGCATGCGCGAGACGCGGCCGCGTCTCTCGCTTCCCTCTAGCAGGGCGCGCTCCCGCGCCGGCCGTTTTGTGAATGGCCGGCGCAGGAGCGCTCCCTGTTAGAGGGAAGCGAGAGACGCGGCCAATGACAGCGCTCTGGTATGCGCGTCCAAGCAGCTTTGGACGCGCATACCAGAGCTGCTCTGAGCGCTGTCATTGGCCGGACGAGGTCACGTGGGAGCGGGGAGAGGTGAGTTTTTGCGGCGATCGGGGGGGTTTCAGACAGCGGGGCACCCCCGATCGGGGTGCCCCACCTAAGTGGACCAACACCCAGGATAGTCAAAATCCTGGGTGTTGGTCCACTTTAAAGGGGATAGATAGATTGTTAATGTAACGTGGAGGCTGATTCACTACTAGCGCCAACTAGCGCCAGGTATTGCCAGATGAGCATCTGTACAGCAGCACTTAGAGAGACCACTAGTAGACGCTGTAAGCGGGTATCGGCCGCTGTAACAGAGCGTCTTGGTCGCTGTAGTAACCTGGCGGGCATTGATGAATGTGTGTTGGGCGCTGTAACAACAGTATAGCGCTGCAGGTAGCGCCAGCTCAGTGCGTCCGGCCCTCCACACCATATTTAACAAAATACTAGACACAAGCAGCATCAGCACTCTAAAGCTGGGCGCTGTAGCATAGAGCGCCAGACACTGCGTGATCAAAGTCTGTTTTTGAGCACATATCCACCAGTAACAAAGCGAAAACACGTGGAATTACATTGTTTTAACACTGGGACAATAACACTTTAGTGCCAGACCTGTAATGACAATTCTGCATAAATATTAAAAGTCCCAAAAATGTATAAAAGCGTTTGTTTGCAGCAGGAGAGGTCACACAATGATTTGAGCAAAAAAAAAATAAATAAATTGGCAAACACACTATTTATACATAACTAATGATGCCCCATTGAAATGTATGGGAGAGCGGCACTGAGCGACAGGTACTACATGGCGCTCCTGAACCTAGTGTGCCGGCACTATACACTGAGCTGCCTGTATTAATACATGTGACGCTACATGGCGCTCTTAGAGGCGCTCTTTCTTAAATGTGGTTTTGCGTACAGCGCCGGCGTTCACCAGATGCTACAAGGCACTACCTGGCGCTATCCCTTCTTAAATAACCCCCTTAGTTAAGCTTTATAGTAGGGACTGCAGCAGGGATGCATCCTCCTTGCTGCAGGGATAAAGCTTAGACATAGACTAGGAAACTGCCCACCTTGGTGTTGATGTGTTCCTGAGTCTATATAATAGCATCCGGAAGTCCGAGTGGGAGAGGGGACAAGATTGTTACGCAGAGTCTGAGAAGGTTGGAGGACAGTGGCCTGGAATGTGAACTGGCAGATATCATCTGGGGGTGCGTGAGCTGCCGCACCTGGAAGACTGCAAACCTGGGGACCTTGAATGTCAGCGTGGAGCACTACCCCCCTGTAACAGGAATAGACAGTGGGAGTTCTCTGCGACCATGGGACCAGGAATAGGCCAAACAGTTGTGGTGGGATCAGAATCCAATGTGTCATTGCCCCCTGTGCGAAGATCTGCCCGAATAAAGCAAAAGCCAGTTTTCAAAGTTTATGGACTGTGGCTCATTCAGCTCCTAATGTGATCCTGTCCAGGTACCACTTCCCACATATTCCCCTAAAGCCTACACATTACAGAGGGCATGCCAAAGACTACAATCCCACCCTCTACAATACTCTGACATGTAACAGGACAGGTGTATGTATTACTGAGAGTTGGGTGGGGATTGGTAATATGGTTATTCAAATGATTGATTGACTGGGAAGGAATGGCTTCTATTGGGGTTGTGGTTAAGAGAGCTGTATGGGGTCCATAAAACGTATATTCCTGCTCCTAGCTGCTACACTTGGGCCTATGAGCAGTGGCACACTATGGTTATATGTGGACTAGCATCAATTTAAGTGGACACTCAGGCTCCAAGGCAGCCTGCATGTCCACCCCACAATGCACCCCACCGGGGGACATCCTGATCTGGGATGCCTGCTGCATCAATACCCCCTGAGAACTGCAATATTTACCAAGAACCAGTGGTCAATGGGTATCACGGGAAGCCACTGCCTGCAGCTTCCCCCATGTCACCTCTGCCTCCACCAATCAGAAGCTGCATCACTGGCATGCAGAGGGGCTTCCTGTTTCCCCTGTTTGCGCCAGCTTGCGTGGATTCGTGAATCCGAATTTAGGAGCAGGTGTTGCCACATGGTGGACGTCCAGGCTGCAAAACATTATTGGTTGATGTTAGATATAGAATCAAATCAGAAGCTAATGTGGATACCCCCCCCCCCCCCCCCCGGGCTAGGCTAACCCTTTATAGCTGAGGGCAGGCACCTACAGACAGCTATTGTCTACCTTGATGTGTATTCTGGGCAACATCCAATAGATGACATCCAAATATTTGCTGACTGTTTAAAAAAAAAGCCCCAATGTAAACAATAAAAGGAAGTAACTAATACTCCATTTTGTTATGCAAATTATGATTGTATTATGATCCAATAAACATACAAAAAGTATCCACAAACCATGTTATAGGATGTATTGCCACCAGGCAGCATTGTTCTTGTCAGTCCTGGGGGGTTTCCAGATAGAACTCTCCGCCAAGGGAACAGATTATTAGGGCAGAGCAATGACACAACACAGGAATAAATGAACTAAAAAGGGAGTTTATTAAACAAAGGCAAACATACCATGAAACAAAGGATGACCTATGATACAGGCAAAATGGTAACAGAAAGACCTTGGGTTCAGGGAACAAACTGTACAGGGCAAAAGAAACTAAACTAAATAACATAAGCACAAAAAAAAAACCAGAAACACAGAGGGAGCCCCAAGGTGCTGGTGCACTCACCAAAGTGCCCAGGAGAGGGTCTGGCAGCCTCCAGCAGGTGATAGGAGGCCTGCTGCATTGAGGACTAGGAGCAAGTGGCCAAGAGGTATATACACAAAATTCTGCTGCACCAGGTAAAGTGCGGTTCCCACTTAAACCGGACCAACAGCCTGACACAGTTGAAAAAGAGAGGTAGCGGCCATTTTGGAGCTTCCTCTCCCAGCATCTCAGCCATGATTTAACTGACATGACTGACCACCTACATTAACAGGAAGACCAGCTGCTTTTTCTGTTTGCAGGTGGCCTGCAAATGCATGAACTGCCATTTTGTTTCTAAAATTTACTACAGCAGGAGTTAGAAAAAGGTAAATGAATTTTTACGTGCAGCAATCTAAATTGCCCCAGGGAGGGAAGGATATGAGCACTGTTTGTTGTGTTAGGCTGGTTTAAGTCATTTTTGACTGTTGGTCTGCTTTAAATAGGCCAAACAGGTGCAGCAGCTGAGGGGCAGATAGACCAGCCAGGGGCTCTGCTGACACCCGCTGGTGGCTGTCCAAACTGCAGGCCAGGTAATAAACAGCGTAAGCCACCAGCCAGGCATCTCATATTTCTCACAGATCTCTAAGGGACTAGAAACGTGCAGTAAACCACATATGATGTATACAATTATAAGCTTTTGTGCCAAGCAGACAATATACAGGCTATAATCAGCAATTAAACTAATGCTGGCACAGGATATACATGATAGTGTAAGAAGCACAGGACCTATCACATACATCCTTGCATCAAGTAAAGATCATTTAGCAAAATAAAAAATATACAGAACAAAAAGATCAGATCCAGGCAAATACTTCTCCCAGCTTACCCCCCATAGGATGAGAGCCGAACCTGAGCCATGTGCTCGAGGAAAGGTAAGAAACACCAGCGAACGTCTGGGTTTCACACCAAACCTGAGATAGTGAAAATAAGTATGAGTTTTACGGCCTTATTTATCATGGGATATCGCCAGGTAGTGGCTCACTAGCGCCAGGTAGCGCCAGCTATCGGCGGCTACCGACTCCAGAACGCCAGGCGGCGGACACAATCACGCATTTATCACGCTAAATGAGGCTAGTGCCGGCGAGAGCGTCAGCTAGCGCGGGATTCATCTTGTAGCGGACTGCAACGAACAGCGCCGCTGCTAATCCCATCACAGCGCCAGGTATGACCTCTCGCTACCTGGCGCTCTCCAATGCATTTCAATGGAGCAATCTTTAAATATTCATATTTAATTGATATTAATGTTTTTTTTTTTTTTTTTTTTTTTTTTAAATGTCAATAATTCTGTGACCACTTCGGCAATGTTAGGTAAAAAAATTAAAAAAAAAAAATTGTGCAGAATTGATATTACAGGTCTGATATTAATGTATTCATATTACAAAATGTTTAGAAAAACTTGTTTAATTTTTAAATGAAAAAATATGGTTGTTTGGGGGTTAAAAACTACTTTTAAGCCATCGCCGCCAGCGCTCTGGGGTTTAAACAAGCTTTTTACAGCGCGAGAATTTTTGGAGCGTGATTTGTTAATGAATATGCAGGGAGCCGTTCGCTATGACCATTCGCTGTCAGGCGCTCCCATACATCGCGGAACCTGTCAAACAGCGACTCCTAACCCCGTATTCAACATTACCGCACACCGACTGAGTCGCTGTCAACAGCCGAACAACGCCCAAGCACAGCGAATACTAGTGGGCGCTGTGAAAATCACGCTACTGTCGCTCATCTGTCGCTACCTGGCGCTATTAATAAATCGGCCTCCTAGTCCACTTTAAGCATATGTCCGGAGGGAGGGGGGGGGGACACATACTTACACACAAAGGAGTAGCATAGAATGCTGCAGATACTGTTCCTCAAAAGCCTGTGGATAAGCCTCGCCCATATAGATATAAATATATATATATATCCAGGGACGGGCTAATTTCTGGCGCCCCAAGCAAAATGATGTCTGGGGGCCTAATCAAAGGCATTCTTATATAGAAAAATACAATATTAAGAAGGAACAAATGACAGAGATAAGCAGCTTTAATTCTCTTGCAGCTTCGGCACTGACAGTATCACCAGTATTACACGCCAGCCGCTTCCAGTGTTCACTCAGCAGAGATCTGGGGGCCCCTGCATTGTGGCAAAGCACACCACTGTATATGACTGTAAGTGGTGAGTGTCCCACTTTGAGCAACAGTGGTTTTGCTGGGATAGCATGAACAAAGCAAAAAATTATTAGGGTTTATATTAAACAGAGCAGCTTGCAAGAGATGCCCCCACCAGCCGCACATGCACCATGGGTTGTCCAGTAAGGTGAGTATATCTGGGGTGCCCAGGGGGGTGGGGATTTAGTGGATCCTATCGACTTAGGGACGTTAGGTCCAGTTTTGATCCAACAGGGACTTCTAGTTAGCATATATTGCAATACATATAAAAAGCTGAGCAACCACATGCGATGGAATTTAATTCTAAAATCTCATCTCAATGCTATCAGCAGCAAAAAATCATATATTTGTCCAACCCACTCAGCTCTGTTTCCGAATGTGTGGTAAGGAGGGCTCTCTATACATTTAGTGGAATCGTCCGGTGGTGTAACTTTTTTGGAAGAAGGCTTCCCGGATCCATTTTAGGGTTCTGTGGCCTTATTGGGGACTAAACCAATTAGCTGCTTTAAACATATAAGGAGGGTCTGTCTCGTTTTGCTCTAGGTTTAGGGAGTGTTTTATCTCATTTTACTTTGTTTTTCATTTCATTTTTATTTGTGTGAAACCCTCTAGGTCGCCCACTCAACTTACCTTTCCGCTGTTCCTATGGCACATGCGTGGGATCTAGTTCAATCGGCGCTTTATGTAAAGTCGTTGTTTAGGACTGAGCACTGGAATAGCGAGCGGCGGCGGCGGCAGCTCCATCTCTGGTTTTCCTGCAGGGTGTGCACGCTACTGCGCCCAGCCTATCCTAATGGATGGCCGCTGGAGCACACTTTGCTTCAGGGATGCCGGGGATGTGGCCGCGGCCTGCGATTGTGATGAGGGACTGTCAGAATGGTAAGGGGTTTGTGGGCCACAGTGGGGGGCTCATACAGTGGCACCTAGTAGTCTTTTAGATTTCAGGGTCACCAACAGCAGTGATTGGTCCACTTTGAAGGATAGTTGGATATTTACTGATCTCTATTAGGCAAATTATGAACTACTGAGTCTTTTGAGCTTTTTTATTTGTATACCTACATTATCAAGGACAGACTTTTTTTCTGGATATCGCTCCCAACCGGCCATATTGTTACATGTAATCTAAAATGCAATGAAAATTATTGAAAAATCTTTTTAGTATAGCCCATAGCTATAGTCCTGTTTTTAAGTAATTAAACAAAATATTCTTACACCACTGGAAAAATTAAGTACTGTATCTCACCTGCGTAAATGCCCCATCACAGGGGTAGGTCATTTTTTGGGAACAATTAGAACAAACATTTCCCAGAATTTTTTATTGTGTTCAAGTTAAAAAGCTCACTCAGATTTTAGCTTTAGTTCACACCCAAAAGCTTCACCATATTTTTAGCATGACCCCGACCATTAAACTGGCCTCACCAAACATTTAGAATGATCTTCTCCTAGCCAATACAGTCAACTGCAAGTGACAATATTTTTTAAAACCTATAAACACCTAAATCCCTAAGCAGTCTATTCACATTGGAATGATTACTTTTAATATATACAACATCTACATGTCATACCAGCCAATCAATAGACTACATAAAGGATTTTGCGGCCTGAATGTAAGACAATCACACGTGGAATCCAGAAAATCTGTACCCCATCACATAATCAGGACAGGCTAAGTATGACATCAATATTATACTATCAATATTCTAATGTTCACATTCATTTTCCTGCTCGCTTGGCTTTGTTAAAGTTGCTTCCAGGGAAAAGTCACATCAACCATTTTCCAAATTCTAAGGAAAGCCCTTGCTTTCTCTGAACTCTGAAATGTCCAATATTTTGTAGCCATGAACTGCCATGTAGTGTAGAAAGACTGATAAATAGATAGTATTTTCTTCAGTGTAAGTACTCATTCTTTAGTGCGTAGTATAAATACGCAAGCACTAGATCACATTACAGAGCGAAAACTCCATTTGTCGACAACAATACATTTTTTTCTTTTCTTTCAGAGCAGAAAGTCAGACAATTTCTGCTGGATTGTTACCTAGTTATTTCAGAGATGATAGCATGCTCGCTTTGTATAGCAAGGAAAAGAAAAACTGCAATCAACAATATTACCCTTTGCGGGAGCTCCTCGTATCATTTCCTGTGCTTTTTCAAGTGCCGTGTATTTAGAATAACTGAAGATATTAATTTAGATTTTTTCTCTGTTCAGTCTGAATCTATGGCAGTTGCTGAATTGCTGCCAATAGGCAATGTGTGAAAAAGATAACCTCTAAAATAATAGAGGGTAAAGAAATGAATAGCGAAGGTTAGGGCAGCCTCACTTTTGTAGATGAGGTTATTGCATCTAGAGGTCAAACACCACCTAAAAAGTGTACAGATCTCTTTACTGGTGATCAAGAACCAACAATATTCTCCCATTTTCATGTTTTGTATAGAAAAGGCAGCTGCCATGTATGAAAAGAGGAGACACAACTTGAGATGCCTTTAGATTCTTTATTTTAGTGGTAAAAAGGGGGTCCTTAGAGTTGCAACCATTTTTTTCAGGACAGGTTTTCCCAACATTTTTGATGGAGCACCACCTCCCATTTTCCAAATCTCAAATACTGCCCAATGGAGACTTTTCCAGGAGGGTGTAGGTCATCTTTAATAAGGACCTGCACTGTATGTTCTCCACCTTGCCCAGCGGTGCAAGCTCTTCTGTTAGGAATGCCAAGATGCTGTGGCTTGATGACCACTGAAATCCTATTGGAGGAGAAAAAGCATGCAGCATCTTGGTATGCCAGCAGGCCAGGTCGAGTAAGAAACTACTTCCTAAGGACAGGTACACCAGTGAGAAGGAAGGTACATTTTGAAGAATATTTTAGAAAATGGTTGTTTGAGCGCAATGTCTCGGGAGGGGGATTCATATTGCTGGAGCACCCCAGCACATACCACCCAAAAACACCATTCCCCCACCGAAATGTGGCCCGCAAATAGACACGGGCAGTAACATGGTTTGGAGTATTTTCCACTTTCTAGCCACCGGTGGAAATAAAGACCATATGACCACAGACCTTGTCACGGGTGGCACACGTCTGCAGATCTTGGCTTGGAGGGAGCAGTGGAGCTGGGAGGAAGACTAACTGGACAGGTATGTAATAAGCAGCAGTCCAACTGGCCCATTATCATTGTGGTCCCCTGGGAATTCTCCCAGATCTCCCTATGGCCAGTCCGTATCTGCCATGCAGAATAAGTGCATTGGGTCCCTCATGGTCCTCAGTGCCCCAGCTGTGATTCGGCCAGCAACCAGCAGGACAATCTGCTTCTAGGGGCGGCCGAAAAGGGTTTTGGTGCTATACTGCAATTATGGTATCATGTTATATGTGTGTACTGACATCAAGTGGCCGGATGGTGTACTGCAAACAATGCCCTTTTTTGGACTTATTTACTTTATATACAACATTATTAAGAACAAATATATGTATATATGCAAATGTATTTGCTATGTGTTATTAGCATGAAATTCTTGTCTCAGATAACACATTTATTGTTATAATGATTCCCCTTTTTATTTATTTATATAGCACCATTACATGTAGCTGCCCCAAGTGAATGCTACATAGAATAAAAAAGTAATCTTAGTATTGCCAGAGAACAAAACCTGTGAATTTGACTTTTCCGGGCCTTGTTTCATGCCCCATTGTGTGAACCCCCGTTTGCCCATAAAAACTCACCTGTCCAGGCTCCAGCAGCACATGCACGGTCTTGCATCCAATGAAAGGCATCTGCTGTGACGTCATTTGGCAGGTGACTCTCATTGGCTTCAATGGGCATGACACCATGTATGCAGGGGATGCGGCAGAGCGAATGACGTAATCACAGAGGCCACGCAAGCGCCGTCGGAGCGTGGAAGGTGAGTCTTTATGGGCAAACTGGGGGGGTTACACACAGAGGAGCATCCAGATTTGGGTTGCCCCAGGGAAAAGCCAGCGGCCCACCCTGGAATCTTTCAGCCGGCCACTGCGGGGTTTTGTTCTGCTTTAAAACCTGCACTCTAAGTCAATAGTGATGACACGGAAGCAGCGTTCCTTACTGCAAGGCTAAAACTAATGCTGACTTATAACCTATAACGTATTTTTTAACCAGTCAAGCATGAGGGACCACCTCATTGAAAGCAGGTTGAACAGACAAAAGAGGATAGCACTTATACTACATGTATGGGTTGTATTTAGTGTTCAGGCTGCCCTAGACACGCTTGCACCCTCTTTTGCTTAGTCAGGTCTTGGCACGTGGACGGGGCCAGCCGTTAAATTGCCTGTGCTGAGCTCCCCTCCATGTCAGTCAATGAGTGCACTCCAAGGCACACCAAATCAATGGACAAAAGCTTTAGTATTGCAGGACTGATAACATGGAAGGGTGGGTATGTCCTCCTACAGCCATGAAGCTGAGCCTATAGCACTGAAGACAAGATATGTACTGGAGTTTCTTGTCTAAGGGGGGCAGTAGGATCAGGTACAGAAGGGCTAGGGGGGAGACTAGGAAGGTAGCAATTAGAAATGGGTGTAAGAAGCGGTGACCCAAACAGTCCCAAAGCAGTACAGCCCACCGGGAATTCTCTCGGGTCTCCCTATGGCCATTCCACCCTTTCCCATGAGTATGAGTGCAGGGGGTTAATTGCAGACAGTGTGTGTGTGGAAGTGGGAAAGGGTTCAAGGGGTTAACTAGTCTCAGGCAAGTATATACGTCTTACCAGATTTCACATGTCCACAGGGGTGGAGGCAGGGGAAACTGGTCCTGTAGACATTTTGGCTTCGGACTGCATTTAACTCCTTGTGCCCTCTGGGGAGGTGGTGCACATTATGGGGCACTAAAGAATCAGCAGCAGGCCCATTCTACAGCGCGCCCTGCAGTTAGTGCCCCTAGGCACAGGCCTAATGGAAAATACGGCCCTGGTGGTGGTATGAAATCAGTTCACATAGTAATGTTTCAGGGATACCTTCCTTGTCTTTAGGCTGCATAAAATTGTACAGCCAAGTTGGCCGAGCTTGGGAGCAGAGCCTTCCTCCTAATACTAATAGTGTATCCTTACACAAAAGCCTGCAACTTATATGATGCCTTTCCCCTCTAAAAGAACAGTAAAAGGTGCCAATAAAAGGCACTGGAGAATCATTTTAGTTTATTCAATGTTGACATTTTAAAGTGAAATGTGACTTTTGGGCCCTTGTATAGATGTATGATGGACAGTATTGTTCACTCTGACCCATTTAGGTTTATAATGAGAACAACATATTACTGTATTCTTTTCAAGATTACAAGAATGCAGTCATAACAAAGCCAAGCCCTCCCACTTTCCTCTTTATACTATAAATTTTATTATGGCGCAGCTCTCAGTATCCTTTGCTAAGCAAATACATCCATACTGTATAAAACTGGAAAAGAACCCCCTTTGTTTAATCCAATACCGATTCCGATATGAAAAGCATTCCGATACAGAAATAAGGGACAGCCTGACGCCTTTGCTGCCCTAGGCCACTTGGCCTTCTCATAAATCTAGGCCTGCTTGTGGACTTGGAGGAGACATTTACTAAAGCAATGAGGTCTTCTCCCTCAGTGAAAGGGGTCTGTGTTGTGTGGAATGGAAATAAGAGAAACATCACATGACTGGTATATAAAGTTTCTTTTACTGAATGGATTTCTCCTTTAGTAACTCCAGGGAGTCAGGGACGGTTTTGGACAAACTGTGGCCCTGGGCAAAATTAAACGTGGGGCCCTAAATCCCATTCTCACCAACTGACCCCACCTGCATTTGTTCCCACATCCACTTCCAGGACCCAGAAGCGCACAGCATTTCCCCTCCTCCAGCAACATTAAATAATTTAACCCTTCGCCATTTTATATATATATATATATATATATATATATATATATATATATATATATATATTATAGCTGGGCAGGCTAAATCAAAGTTTCTTAATTTACTGCAAATTAGGTTTTAGTTCTGTTGCTTACCTCAAGATTTTGTGATCTCTTTGCTGAGCCGAGTCACACAGTGGGGCACATCTTTAAAGTGGATCAAAACCCAGATCGATCGACCGCCTACCACACCAGGAGCCGCGCGTTCCATGGGCATATCACTCACTTCATCAGGCTGTTGAAGTGGGTGATGTGCCCACGGAACGCGTGGCTCCTGGTGTGGTAGTCGGTGGGGAGACTTCACACATGTTATTTTCATGATATTATTTTTTGATTGGTATTGTGATATATATCAGTGGTTCCCCTTTGGGATGCCTAAATAATATATACAGGTGATTATATTTTCATTGGCGAATATAGTAGATTGATATGTTTATGAGTTGTTATGGTTGGGAATATTAATTTTTAATTGATTGACTAGTAGCACTTAATAAATGTATAGATTTTGTAGTGATCCGGATCATAGGCAGGATTTGCACATGTTTAGTTGCACTGTTGGAACACTTTGTTGAATGATTTAGCACATATATATCTAGGCATTTGATATCAATTAGTGTGGTGAAACTCTCCCCATCACCTACACACCTTTATGTTGGTTTGTCCTGTGTGTTATTGTCTCATTTATGTGTTTTTAAGGGATTTTAATAGGTTGAGTGTATTGTATGTAGTGATTATAAATATGTAATTTATAAAAATGTATTTTTTTGATCAATTTATGAGTTGAGAGTGCCTCCCTACATGCTTTTTTTTGTCCCTTACTCTTAAAGAGCTCAGAGAGGGTCTTCTGTATAGCATCTAGTGAAGCCACCTCCGTCATCGCTGGTTTCTACTGTGGGGCATTTCAAGGCCAGGTCTTAGTGCTGCCAACTTTTTTACAGATCCACCTACTGCTGCAGTGGCTGCCTCCTTCATGGATCCTCTTGCTCCCCCTGCCATCTCCTTCACAGGTCGTGCTTCTATCACCAATTCCTTGATGGGTACTACTGCTGCCACCTCTCTCACAGGTCCTCCTGCTGCTGTACTCCACAAGTCCCCAGTAGAGGGACAACAAAACTATAGTCACTGCGCACAAACCCCATTTGTAATCTGCATTAGAAACTGCAGTTAATGCACACTGACAACAGTTTCTTAAGAAGAGGGGTACGCTTTATTGCAGGATGACCAGGAACAGTCTCTCCCTCCTTCCTCTCACTCATCTCAGTATAGCGGGAACATTATGCACAGTGGGACCAGCTAACACAGAACCTTGTTAGCCACAGGGGAAACTTCCCACATGAAGGGGCTCGGACCACCCCACTGCAACACCATGCAGCCACACTTCTGGCCTGGTTTGCTAGCAGAGGTTCACAGTCTATCAGGGGCCTCCAGTCGGTAGGCCCACTGTGCTTTAAGGCCTGTGGGCCTACACAACCTACACTATATTCACCCCAGGAGCAGAGCTCATCTCTTCATTTCAGCTGTTCCTCTCCACAGCATGGTCACCTCAAGACCAGAAGGAAGGAGTGCAGCACAGCCCTGAGACCAACACATACCTCCCAACTTCTGAAAATGTGAAAGCGGGACAAGCAATGCCCCCGACCACACATCTGTCACGCCCCGGCCACACCCCCGTCACGCCCGGCCACACCCCCGTCACGCCCCGGCCACACCCCCGTCACGCCCCGGCCACACCCCCGTCACGCCCCGGCCACACCCCTGTCACGCTCTCCAGCTCCAGCAATGTTGGCTGCCTTCACCCCTGCATGCGTAAGTTTTTTTATCCCCAACCCAGCATCACGGCCCACCCACCCCCCCGCACCCGCCCCACTCTCTCACCCCACACGCCAGGAAGTTAGTATCCTCGCGCCGGCGTCGTTGCGGCCCTGGGCACACTGCCACGGCGCAGGGCGTCCCGGGACATTTGTTAATGTCCTCCTGCTGCCATCACCACCTCCTTCACAGGTCCTTCTGCAGCCATCACCACCTCCTTCACAGGTCCTTCTGCTGCTGCCACTGGCACCTCCTTCACAGGTCCACCTGCCACTGCCACCAGCACCTCCTTCATAGGTCCTCCTGCCACTGCCATCACCACTGCCATCACCACCTCCTTTACAGCTCCTCCTACTGCTGCCGCTGGCACCTCCTTCACAGGTCCTTCTGCCACTGCCATCACCACCTCCTTCACAGGTCCACCTGCCACTGCCATCACCCCCTCCTTCACAGGCCCTTCTGCCACTGCCATCAGCACCTCCTTCACAGGTCCACCTGCCACTGCCATCAACCCCTCCTTCACAGGCCCTTCTGCCACTGCCATCACACCTACTTCTCAGGTCCTCCGGCCACTGCCATTACCAAGTGCTTCACAGGCCCTTCTGCCACTGCCATCACACCTACTTCTCAGGTCCTCCTGCCACTGCCATCACACCTACTTCTCAGGTCCTCCGGCCACTGCCATTACCAAGTCCTTCATAGGCCCTTCTGCCACTGCCATCACACCTACTTCTCAGGTCCTCCTGCCACTGCCATCACACCTACTTCTCAGGTCCTCCTGCCACTGCCATCACCCCTTCCTTCACAGGCCCTTCTGCCACTGCCATCACACCTACTTCTCAGGTCCTCCTGCCACTGCCATTACCACGTCCTTCACAAATCTTCCTGCTGCTACCACCTTCTTCACAGGTTCTTTTGCTGCCATCATCACCTCCTTCATGGGTTCTTCTGCGTCAACTGTGGCTGCTTTTTTTATGACTGCTGCTGCCATTGTGTAACAACCAATAATTCAAATAAGTCTATAGGGCCATCACCGCACCATAGTGCTGCACTCGTACATTTTCACTGCAATGTGATGAAGGAGCCTTTTTAAAGCTATCATAGAAAATCATTTTTAATAATATTATCACATAGTGTGCCATAGCAATGCATAGTGTCATTGCTATATTTACTGAGCAATGGGGTTGTACACAGGGTGGAAACTAAGAAACAACTGAGCATGTTGTTCCCTGGCACTCAATAGACAGAACGTGCAGGCTGTCCAGGGCAGGGGATCCCATCGGAGTTAAAGGACCCAAATGGCCACCAGGGGTTCCCTTCATCCCCTGTGCGTCAGACTGAGCCAGACTACACTACTTGAGGTATGGTACAGCACACTTTACATGCACATTACATCTTCATGGAGTCAATGTAGGCAGCTTTGAAGTAAATTGCAACTCCATTATGCCACCTGGTGGTGAAAAAAGAAAATCATTTTGCAGTTAGTCTTTCTCTGAGTAGTTAGCAGCACACAAAATATTAAATATTCAAGGGGC
Organism: Gastrophryne carolinensis; assembly: GCA_027917425.1. Lineage (NCBI taxonomy): Eukaryota > Metazoa > Chordata > Amphibia > Anura > Microhylidae > Gastrophryne > Gastrophryne carolinensis. Next base: position 391,734,400 of record CM051237.1, on the reverse strand, counting down.
AAAAAAAATAACATGCATACAAATGTATATAATTTCCCTGTGTCATTTTCTTTTATAGCTACACATAGACATCAATAGTTAACATGCAATGCAACTGGCTTATCACAGTGGTGAGTCCCTAAACTTATCATTTAGTCATTCAGCAGCCAACTAAAAAAACAAAAGGGTACTTACCTTTTATCCCACGCAGCGGGTCAGTGCTAGTCCAGTGATCAGCAAATCACATGATCTCTTGATCTGAGCCTACACCACAGCCTGGGGTCCGAAATGATGGCTCGCAACCTGCCATCAGTTCACAGGAGCACTGCCATGCCCTCTCCGTTCCTTGCAATGGAAGGGGTGAGACGAGGCCTCACATGCCTCCACCACTGTAGTCAATAGAGAGAGAGAGAGTGGCCGCCCCTGTGACTATTTGCCATGGCCGACACGGAAACTCTGGTGAATGGAGTTTGAGGTTCAGATCCAGCGATCATGTGAGTTGCCAATGTGTCGACTAGCGACGAGTGACAAAAGGTAAGTGCCCTTTATTTTCAGTTGGCTGCTGAATAACTTAACAGTAGACGCTGATTTTACCAAACAATATAGAGTGCAAATACATATAGCAGTTTCTAGGCAAAATCAGTTCAAGAAAAAAAAATAATTCTGCCCCTCCTCACCAATCCTATGGTCTGCTGCTAATGCTAATGTGTCATGCTGTCCTTAGAAGCAGGTAGATTCCCCTCACCATTACCCCAATATGGGTGGATGAGGGGCCTGGCATATGGCTAGCATCACTAACAGTGACCCAGACCCATCTGCAGAAAACAGTATGGCTCAGATAAAGGTGCCCTAGAAACAGCCCTGCATATACATAATGAATAAATGGCACCCAGCTATAAAAAAGAAACCTCTCCTGACCTCATGGGCCTTAATATATACCGCATTTTTGCTTTGGATGCAGCAACAAAGGATGGCGCCAATGAAATCTTAATTTTATAATGTGTGTCCCCACTGGGGTATATATGACCCCATTATTTTATATGTGGTAACTAAACAGAAAGTTAATCTAAATGAACCCTGTGGGTGCCATGGGGGCATTTCTTTAGCACACACTCTACCTGTTTGTCCTTTCTTTGCCGTCCTCTCTTTTTACCTTCCCTCTCTCTCTCTATTTTCTACTCATGTTCTTATTCCGCTTTTCCACCTTTTTTCTTTCTTTCTTCCCCATTCATCCCTCCCTCTATGCCACTTCTCTCTTGTTTTGCCACATTCTCCCTCTTTCTCCCTGCATGCTCCACCTCTCTTTCTCTCATTCCCTTCTTTACAAGCCTCTTCCTCTATTTATTTTAAGTTTTCTTTTTTTTTCCAAATTCACTTGCCTGTCTCCAGGGCCGGGTTAAGAGTGGTGGAGGGCCCTGGGCACAAAATCTGGTGGAGGCCCCTGATACAGTTTATTTTTTTCAAGTAACTGATTGGTGGTTGTCTGGCACCTATCTACTTATTTAACGTCAGATTGAGTCCCTTGTGCCACCCTTGTGCGGATGTGTGCTGCTCGGGAACTCCTGCTTTGCCATTCTGGGTGGGGGGTAGTGTAGTCTCCCAGCTGCTCCAGCAGAAAACAGTTCCCTGCATTGAGCTGCCAGCGGCTGTGCTTGGTGGCTTATGTGCAGTGACAGCTCTGCACACACCCATCACTTTAGCGTTGCTGAAGGCGGCTTTGCTGCTCTAGACTCTCCGTCCTGCCCTGTGGTGGCTTTGGCTGCAGGTTTGCAGAAACAAAGGTTTGCCTAGGCACGCCCCCACTGCCACGATAACTTGGTTGCTGGCCAGAAACAGAAAGGTCTCATGGACCAGACCATAACCCAAAGGTTGGTGGAGGCCCCCTTTGCAGGGCAAGTGGTGGAGGCCCCGGGGCTCGCGCCCCTTGCGCCCCCCTCATAATCCAGCCCTGCCTGTCTCTCTTTCCACCCATCTGTCCCCACCCTCATTTTCATTCTGTCACTCCATGTTTTTCTACACTCCCTGCATCTCTTTCCCATTAAGCTCCAATAGGCTGGCCCTGGCTGCAGACACCATGGGTGGATGCTGCAAACTAGCACCAGGGGGGGAACAGACCAGCATCCTACAAGTCAGCAGCCACCAGAAAACCTCAAACAAGCCACCAGGGGACTAAGGCCCTTATTTATGAAGGAATAGCAACAGGTAGCGACTGTTGAGTGACCGGTAATGACGGGCCCCGCCACGAGAACGCCGGCTCCCCACCACAATCACACATTTATCAAGCCAATCCTGCTTAGCGACTGAGATAGCGCCAGATAGCCACTCATTCATCATTATTCCAGCCTCAGCCCACAGTGCCAGCGTCCGACCTTGAACAGCGACAGGTATGACCTCTCGCTACCTGGCGCTCTCCAATGCATTTTTTTTTTTTTTTTTTTTTTAAATGTGAAAAATTCTGTGACCACTTCTGCCATGTTAGATTTGTGCAGAATTGATATTACAGGTTTGATATTAATGTATTCATATTACTAAATTCTTTAAAAAATTTTTTTTTTTTTGGTTTCCAAAAATATGGTGGCTTGGGGGGTTAAAAAACTACTTTTAACACACCGCCGCCAGCGCTCTGGGGTTTAAACATGCATCTCACAGCGCTTGAATTTTTTGAGCGTGATTTTTTGATGAATATGGTGGGAGCCGGTCGCTCTGACCAGTCGCTATCATGCGCACCCATACATCGCGGAACCTGTCAAATAGCGACTCGTCACCTTGTATTCAACATTACTGCACACCGACTGAGTCGCTATCAACAACCGAACAATGACCAGGCACAGCGACTACTAGCGGGCGCTGTGAAAATGCCGCTATTAATGAATCGGCCTCTAAGTCAGCAGCCTCTGGTGATTTCTGACAGATGCTGACTTACTTGCAGGGCAGGGCACTGGAGATTTTGTAACAAATTGTATGGGCCAGAATGAAGACACCAGTGGTAAAACATATTGCTTTTATTAAAGCTATTTTCTTAAAAGTTTTTATTAAAGTCTGTTTTACTATAACTGGCAAGAGGTCCCAAAAACCCCTATACCAGTTTAAAAAGGAATAAAACTTGTGATTTTCAATATTCTGGGTTTTGTTCTTCCTACCTGGAGCATCCTGAATTTGGGATGTCCCCTGTCTATAACCCTCGTCTCTTCTTCCTTTCGTTCCTAGCTCAGAGCGGCAAAAAAAGCTAAATGCGCACCCCCGCTCCTCTGTGTGCCCACACCAGCCATCCCAATCCGGGAGGCCCCATAAAAAGGTAGACGTGGGATCGGTGGCAAGGTCGTGCACCGAGCAATCTTCAGGGATACACACAGGGAGGCATCCCAATTCAGGAGGCCACATAAAAAGGAAGGACACCAGCCCTAGAGTCTTATAGACTCTAGGGAGGTGGTTGCTCTCTCTGTAAAGAGCAGAGGAACTGATAAGCCACCTGCCAACATGCTGCTGGTGATTGAGATGTGACAGGTTTTTGAGCATGCCATTCCACTTTTACACGGATGATCTGTCTGTCTCCTGAGCTAGCCTGAGGGGGCAGCAGCATTAACCATTCTAATATATGTGCAAAGCATTGCATGATGGATTAAAGCATCTACACACATGAAAAGAGTCACAGTAACAATTACCTGGTATTTCAGCACAGTCTGACTCAGTAGAGTTAAGCAGATCCCTCTTGTAAAAACATAATGGAATGTTTAAACCCTGTCACCCCGGATTCATTTTTCTCCCATGGAAAGAAAGAAAGAAACAAACACGATTGGGTGCAATTTTTGTGATGCAGGGTGTATAAGTAATCCCTCCTCCCACTATTTAGCATATTTATTTGAAATTGTAATTATTGGACCATTTTTCGTGAAAATGCTTATTTAACAAGAGATGTTGTTATCCTTGCAAATCCATATGTTCCTAATAAAAATATAAGAGTTCACTTATGTCACATGTTTGATCATTTTAGTCCTCAAACTATAATTTCTTACAAAATTAAAATATTGTATATAGTTGAGTGCATTAGTACCATTTTGTCAATACTAAATATTTCCTGTAGGTGGTAGCAAAACTCTTTGAATATTCTGTATTTCCTTTCCTTACAGTGGACCTAAATCTGGCTGAAGAAAATGACATCGCTCCAATTCTTTGACTCCATCTTATTGCCAAAAAACACAACAAAACATAATTCTCCCGAACCCTGCTAATCACCTGATCCCATGCTGGGAATCTATAGTTCGAGCTTTCAGGTAAAAATATAAGCTTACCTCAGTCCCTGTTCCAGCATTGGGATGTTCTCATCCTCTGGCTGGCCACAATGGCCTCGATTCAATAAAGGTAGAAAAAAATTCTCATGGTAGTAAAAGATTCAATTCATGAGAAAAAAGCCTGAGAATGTCACTGTTACTGAATCACCAGCTAAGAAAACAATGAAAGTCAATGACACTTTTTTACTCCTAAGAAAAGTAGAGAACTGTTTACTCCTTTCTACACTGTAGTAAAAGCTGCCATTGACGTTCATTGTCTTTTTATCTAGTGATTCAGTAACAGTGATATTCTCAGGCTTTTTTCTCATGAATTGAATTTTTTTACTACCATGAGAATTTTTTTCTACCTTTATTGAATCGAGGCCAATGTCTTCAACCGGACAGAAGACCAACATGCTCCACCCCACGTTGGGACCCCGGCATCTCGTCACCACAGGAAAGTGCTATTTATTCCAGTGAGTGAGCTGACTTCAGCTGCTGTTTTCATTTTTAAGGGTTTGAGGGTTGACATAAATCACAAGAAATTCTGATTCGTACCAAATCAAATTTTCCCTTAAATTCAGAGCCGAGTTCACGGAATCTTAGAATACAGAGCCCAACCTCTATCGTGGGGGCAGGAGAAACACTGGGGCCGGGTAAATTATTTATTTTGATCCCTCTCCTGTTTTCCATTTGGTGGACTTTTCCTCAGACTCCAGGGCCAGACAGGTCTGGCAGTAACTAGATAATCCACTTCCTGCTTTGTGATCATCAAAAAGCACAGTGTAGTAGAAGGATGTGGTTATAGTGAAGCAGAGCTGCGCTGAGTTGCAGGGAGAGAGAGAAGACTGACTCTGAAGGGAAGAAGCCTGGGGGTTCCTGGCATTGGATGTGACAGAGTAGGTGCCCATTAGGAGTAGAGCGATAGGCCACGAGGAGGAAGCTGCTGTGCCTGAGACTCCGGTAAAGTGTGGTTGCCCCTGTATGAGGCCCCTGTCCTGCAGTGACTATTGTGTGAGCACTGTTGGGGCACTGTCCATGCTTGGATGCTATGGACACAGCTATGCTAAGGACACAGCCTCTCTGCTGACGTCGGGTAATCCTGCATCCCAGTCTGGAATTGTGATGCCCAGTGGGACACCAGCCTTGCAGCCTTGTGTAAGCAGGCAACCCCCAATCTCCACCGCCGCTTCTGCCTATAGTCAAGCCCCCGTTTGCTAGGTACGCTTTACCGGACACGGTTGCCCCCAGGTCTTAATAGGCGCAAAGGATGGCTGCTTACGGTGAAGGCTGCTTACGATGAACCACAAGGGTATCCCGAAGCCGAGGTCGTTCACAGGTAGTCAGTCCGGAGGGTGCGGAGCGGTGGGCTGCCCTAATTAAGGCGCCCGGGGAGCAGTTGGGGGGTTAGGTGCCTTGCTCAAGAGCACTTCAGTCATGTCCCAGGACCGGGATTCGAACCTGCAACCCTCCAGTCACAAGTCCGCTCCCCTTACCTCTAGGCCACAACTGCTTGATTAACTATTTAAACCTTTCACTGAAATCTCCTGCCTGTGTTGTTCTATACAAACCATGTGAGTTTATTTGGCCTGTGAACTGTAAACTTGACCTTGTTGTAGATTAAAGCATTAAACCTTTCTTTTCATGACCCTGCAATACTTATCCTGCTTGCCAATGAGTGTCTGTCTGCTGTGGTACCATCTTGTCAGCTCCCCAATCTTGCGGTACCATAAACCCTTACCCTCGGCTACCATACCCATGTGCTGTGACATTGCCTGAGATAAGTTGATAACGTTACATACTTTGGATTGCAATTAAAGCTGACAGGGTGTTAAAAGAGTAATTATGACACAAGCTCTGAATAATGTGGGCTAGGTGCTGTGGGCTAGGCTCAGCACAGTAGAGTCCTGGGGGGATACAGATTCCAGGGGCACACTGATAGTGGTCATATTCTGGGTGCCAGAAGACCTTCCCCCATCATGTCCCCATGTAAGTGCACAGATAAAATACCCAGATCCATGTCATTTCTCTTGCTAAGAATCTGTGCTGTCAGTTAGCAGGAAAGTTGCACTAGCTTGCCTGAAGCTGTAATCCCTGGCATGCATATCAGATCATCTTATGATGAAGTGAGGTTTACAATCCCATGAAAAGGGGACTTGGGAAGATAAAACGGTATTATGCTTCACTATATCAATTCAAACAAAGGATGATGTCTCCAAACATGTCCTTAGAAAAGATCTCTCTGTAATGTAGGTTCACAAGGTGCCTGCCAGTAGGACAGACACATTTGTATTCCGCTGCAGACTTTCTTTAAGGAATACATTAATGGGCTTTAATGCGCTCGTGCTTTTGTCTGAAGGATATTACTCGCAGCATTCACGCTTTTTTAGGCGGAAGTGCTGCTCTATAGTTCTTTGTAATAACAATGAGCAAGATGAATAAATTCTTTTTCAGGTTCATTTTTCTGTATTTACTTTACTTTGCACAAGTCAAAATCTTTAGTTTTCCCAGTTAAGCCATCATCTACTTTTGTTCCCGTTAGTTTTCTAAAACTTAGGGACTCTTTAAGTATTAGTTTTAGTTTGCTGCTGCAGTTCCAAAGGCCTTCAACTCTTTTCTTGTTTGCCTGTCCTCATATTTCATAGGTTAATGCAGAGCTTCAGAAAAACAAAAATATATAGATAGTGTAGGGAACTGAAAAATAGTATCATGCAAACTGCACTTATTCAGTTGTGAGACTTCTAAGCCTGCATAGGCCTATATTGGTTGAAGTCAGGTTAAAATAGTTATCGCTAAAATTATGGCCAATGGAGGCTATAAAGGAGTCTATAAAGGAGTTTGGATCACATGTGACTTAGCCTTTGAAGCAGAATTCATGGTCGTGGAGGAGCGCCCCTCATTTGTAGCGCAGGGTGTCATGACTGGGAGCACTCTGCATGGGAACAGCTGGAGCCAGAAAAGGTTGGATGTAGGCAGGAAGGGGTTAATTACATTAGGGGTCAGGAGAGATAGCTATGGAACCAGAAGTGGTTGTTGGGTGATACCCCTCTTTCCCCACCTAGACATTTAGGAACAAGAAGACCCCCCCCCCCCCCCCCCGTTCTGTATGGTGGTATGTATAAGATCGTTATTTCTTGTTTTGGAAGACAATATGTTAAAATTAAGAGTGGGCTTGTTTACAGGATTAATTTGTGTTGCTAACATGTTTTTCTTTTGCAGAATGTGACAGCTAGCTGGGATCGTTTGTCAGTCTTTTTGAGGGAACATCTCTTTTTGGTCGAATGACAAGACACGATAGCCCATGGTTAAAATGTGAAGGGGATGGGGATCTTTTTTGCTCATGAGGTGGCCTGGCCTATCTGAATGGCTGGCCGCAGGAGCACGCACAGCTGCAGGGAAGCTGGGGATGGAGCAGCCAGAGGACACAGCATCGCAGAAGCCTCTGGGAAATGTAAGATTACAAGCGCCCCTCCGGCGAATCTTTTAGATTCCAAGGCCGGCCGTGGCAGTATGCCCTTAGTGTGCTTCTGGATCAGAGAAATAATGATCAAGAGCTTAATTGTCACAATGTTTGTCACAATAAAAGAGGTTGGCGTCATTTAAAGGAGCAGTATCGCGAATTTTTCTTGGTGACTTATATTTAAATGGTACTTTGAATGTAGATAAGTGTTGGAGTAAGAATTACAAATGTAGAAAAAAATGATGTGTGTGTTGAGCAGCTGGAGACTAATAGCTGATGTTTATGTCTTGTCAGTGTCGGGCGCCGACACTCTGGCCTGTTCCACACTGAGGAGAGGGGTGCAACAATGTATCAGTTCCACGCTGAGGAGAATGTATCAAAGTCTCAGCTGTTCAGTGCTGGCAGCCGTCCAGCATCAGATAACAACATTGCAACATTGCCTGGCCAGAACTTATATCTAAAACAGAGAGAAAAGCTCTAGAAGTCATTTAGCTGATTTTGACAGTTTTCCCTTCATGTTGGCTCTGCTGCAAAATTGTTCAGTTTACCATTTTCTCTTTTTTTTCCATATGATCTTTCTTTCAGCTTTGTGTGTTTTGAGCAAAGCCCAACCCAGGATTTTCACTATCTGGAGTTTTGTTTTGTGCCCCTAGGGGCATCCCGACTTGGGATGCCCTGATATGTGAAATCCCCAAGTTCGCCTGTGAAAACGTACCTTTCCCTGTCCCACAGCGCATGCGCGGGCTCTCATCCAATCAGATCTGTTTGCACACAGATGGGGAACCTGAGCAGTAACCTTCCTGGCCGCCCGGCCTGTCTAAATGACTATCTGCGTGAGCGCACCAGAAAAATGGGGGGATCTGTGGTTATCCAGGGGTCGTTTCACACAGTGGGCATCCTGATTTAGAATGGGGTTTTGTTCCACTTTAATACTTTTAGATTTTCCTTCACAGTTATTCAAAGAAGAATTTCAGTCCTTTTCAGTCAGTTTAGTTTATTTTGTATAGATTTTACACATTTGAGTCACCTGGTCTCACCTCACACACACACAGCCGTTACAGTGTCGGCCTCTGAGGTAAAGTGTTGCTAGGAGACCAGTGGGCTAAATGAAGCAGCTCACTAAATACAAGCCAGCAGATCCCCCTATTCAGCAAATGGACTGAGCTATTATAATTATACAATTTAAAAGAGAGGCATATATTTTTTTCTTTTTCTAACGCCAGATTATTTATACACATGTTATAAGCTATTGTATGGCTATTTAATTATTTATCTTTTTTAATGCAAATTTCGCGATACTGCTCCTTTAAGTTAAAGTCTATGTCCAGGCTTCAAAATAAAAATTGTCTATACTTATATTTTATCTCTCGCAGCGCCTCTGTGCGGTGCCGGTGTTTTCATATTTACCGATGAGGGAGAACAAGCAATCAGTGCAGCATCAGAGGGTGGCATGCCAGATAATTTGACCCATATCTTGCCGGTACCCAGGATGGGTCAAATCTAGCTTTGACCTGGATCCGCAGGCCAATAATACATGAGCTTGACGCAATTGGTCTATTAAACACCTGGTGCAAAAAGTAAAAAATAAACTAGATGTTCTAGTTTCATACTTTGCTGAATTGACCTCCCTAGCTGGACAATGCAAGGTAATGGTATTTTGTACCCCCAAAATGTTTTTTTGTAGTCAAAAGTGCAGTTTCCTTTCATTATCTATCTAGGGGTTGATTCAGCATCTAAACACTTCTAGTTTATTTGACACTTTTTGCATCTGGGGGACGATTCAGAGCCTGGTGAGAAAACTCATTCCTTTTTTTTAGGAGAGAAAACTGACATTCACTTTCATTGTCTACCTTGGGGCTGATTCAGAGCCAGGTGAAAATTTAGACAAACAATGAAATTGAATGGCAGTTTTCTCTCCTTGAAAATAAGTGAGTTTTTTTCACCAGGCTCTGAATCACCCCCCTGGTGCTGAATAGACTAGTGCACAGAAATTCACTGGGGTGCGGGGAAGGTCCAGTCTTTGGGGTGTGCGAGATGTGCCATTGCACAGGGCACCATAGTCAGGGCGTGCTGTACAGCTGTGACAAATCGATTGATGCCCTAACCCGCCAGCTCAATGTCAATTGGAGCTGCTGAGGGTGCACGGTTTGTTGGGTCAGATGGAAGGGTGGCCATGCTCACCCTTTTTCTGCCCTTTAAAGTGGACCAAACTGTCTAATTCCCTATTTCAATGTGGGATGTCCACTGTGCTAAACCCCTGGGATCTCCTGCATACTCACATTACAAGCAATCAAATGGCAGGCTTTCATCCAATAAGCGCTCTATGATGTATATATTAATGCAGGGCATAGAACACTTTTTGTCTACAGAGTCCAGCATAGAGATCTGAAAGCAGCTGGCATCCCTAGTTTCCTGCAGTGCTTCAGGGAATGTGGCAGGTGCATGAACTATGGGATTGCTTGTAAGATAAATATACCAGCGATCCTGGGTGATTCACACAGTGGGGCATCCCACATTGAGTACCCCCCCCCCCCCCTGGGATTTAGACTTCAGGGCTTGAAAGTACAGGTTTTAGTCCATTTTAGTCCAGTCTAAGTGGGCTGGCAGTCGAAAATGACTGCCGGTCCACTTGCCACTAGCATCATGCCTGATACCGGAGGAACTCCTCCACATCTGCATTGCCTCCCTACAGTCTGCCAATTCCCCACCTCCCATGGATGGTCACATGGGGCAGTGGAACTGGCAGCCAATGGCTAGAGAATACCTTTGCAAGTTTTACCTCTGCCTGGGTTAGCTAGATGCGCAAGGGGCTTCCGGCAAACCCCGGTGGCTGTTGGCAAACATGTGGGGCAGTAGACCGGTGGTGGGGAAGCACAGAAGCATGTTGGGGGGGATGCCTTCCTGTAGTATTGTACAAGGTGCCTTCCATCCTAAGAACGGCTCTGGTGGGGGGGGCAAATTTATTGACAGTTGTGGGTAAATGCTCATCTCTCACTCTCCTCAATAATAAATATGAACTGTATTTTCATCTTTATTATGTCTTTATGTGTCTGTTTGGGCTAGTGCTCCCAATAGTGTCCATTGGGTCTTAAGTTAAAAGCTTTCAATAAAGTACTATTGAAGGCTAAGATTACTATAACAATAAATACAGTGTCTTCCAAAAAGAATAAACGAAACATAATACACTGGTTCCATGATGCTGTTGGGTGTGGAGTACATAGCTGTTTCTAAATCATTACAGAGGGAATCTAGGTCACCCTGCAGCAGAGCTGTAGGATGCTGCCTGATTCCATCCACAAGGGAGAGCACTGGCTGAGTATTAAAAATTAGAGATAAACAAAGCAAATGGAATAGCCTTTTCAAGCACAAAATAGAAAGTTTGAATGGGGTTATTAGAATTATCGAATAAGTATTCTCACTTGAGTATTCATTTATATATGTATGGGAGGTTTATACATGTGCTGTTATTCTGTAGGGTCCTGCCTATATCTCTCCCCTCTGTCAGTTCCTTTATTGGCTGCCAGTCTGACTATTGGCCTTATTTATCACGGGCTAGCGCCAGGTAGTGTCTGACGAGCGCCAGGTACCGCCAGCTATCGGCGGCTACCGACTCAAGTACGCCCGGCGGCGGTCACAATGACGCATTTATCAAGCTAAATGAGGCTAGCGCCGGCGAGAGCGACGGCTAGCGCGGGATTCATCATGAAGCCGCCTGGAACGAACAGCGCCGCTGCAAATTCCTTCACAGCGCCAGGTATGACCTGTCACTCCCTGGCATTGTCCAATGCATTTCAATGGAGCAATGTTTAATTAATCATAATTAATTGGTAATAATTTTTTTTTTTTTAATGTCAAAAATTCTGAGACCACTTCTGCAATGTTGGTTTTTTTTTTAAAGTAAAAAAAATTAAAAAAAAAAATGTGTGCAGAATTGATCTTACAGGTCTGATATTAATGTATTCATATTACAAAATGATTCAAAAAACATGTATAATGTTACAATCCAGGGGTCCAGGGGTTAAAAACTAGTTAACACCCATCGCCGCCAGCGCACTGGGGTTTAAACAAGGAATGGACAGCGCCAGCAAATTCGGAGCGTGATTTTTTAATGAATATGAAGCAAGCCGTTCGCTCTGGCCATTCGTTGTCAGGCGCTCACATACAACGCTGAACCTGTGAAACAGCGACCCCTAAGCCCGTATTCAACATTACCGCACACCGACTGAGTCGCTGTCATCAAGCAAACGCCGGCCAAGCACAGCGAATACTGGCTGGCGCTGTAAAAATCACGCTACAGTCGCTCATCTGTCGCTACCTGGCGCTATTAATGAATCGGCCTCTTTATCTTACAAAGCTCTCTCTAGCTAGGGTCCTGCCTACATCTCTCCCCTCTGTCAGTTCCTTTATTGGCTGCCAGTCTAACTGTATCATACAAAGCTCTCTCTAGCTAGGGTCCTGTCTACATCTCTCCCCTCTGTCAGTTCCTTTATTGGCTGCCAGTCTAACTGTATCATACAAAGCTCTCTCTAGCTAGGGTCCTGTCTACATCTCTCCCCTCTGTCAGTTCCTTTATTGGCTGCCAGTCTAACTGTATCATGCAAAGCTCTCTTTAGCTAGGGTCCTGCCTACATCTCTCCCCTCTGTCAGTTCCTTTATTGGCTGCCAGTCTAACTGTATCATACAAAGCTCTCTCTAGCCAGGGTCCTGCCTACATCTCTCCCCTCTGTCAGTTCCTTTATTGGCTGCCAGTCTAACTGTATCATACAAAGCTCTCTCTAGCTAGGGTCCTGTCTACATCTCTCCCCTCTGTCGTCAGTTCCTTTATTGGCTGCCAGTCTAACTGTATCATACAAAGCTCTCTCTAGCTAGGGTCCTGTCTACATCTCTCCCCTCTGTCAGTTCCTTTATTGGCTGCCAGTCTAACTGTATCATAGAAAGCTCTCTCTAGCTAGGGTCCTGCCTACATCTCTCCCCTCTGTCAGTCCCTTTACTGGCTGCCAGTCTAACTTTATCTTACAAAGCTCTCTTTTCAGCTAGGGTCCTGCCTACATCTCTCCCCTCTGTCAGTTCCTTTATTGGCTGCCAGTCCAACTGTATCATACAAAGCTCTCTCTAGCTAGGGTCCTGTCTACATCTCTCCCCTCTGTCATCAGTTCCTTTATTGGCTGCCAGTCTAACTGTATCATACAAAGCTCTCTCTAGCTAGGGTCCTGTCTACATCTCTCCCCTCTGTCAGTTCCTTTATTGGCTGCCAGTCTAACTGTATCATACAAAGCTCTCTCTAGCTAGGGTCCTGTCTATATTTCATCCCTAATCCAGTGTTACCAACCTCCACTCTGCCTCTACCCCTCTCTTTTCCTCTACTCTTATCATTTCCTCTCACTTTCACCACTACAACTTATCATGTGCCTCTCCACTTCTCTGGAATATCCTCCCCTCCTCCAACTCTCTAAGCTTTCAAAAACCCACTTTTTCAGACAAGCATATATACAGGTTTTAGTACCATATTTTTCACCCTATAAGCTGCACTTTTTTCACATACTTAGATACCAGCGCTCCCACGTTGCTGCCAGCCACCGGGAGGCCAGTCAATTGATAAGCAGTGGCCCGCTGTCCTTGCTGTCACTATTTCTCAGGCAGCGCATGCCCTACACACCCGGCATGGGCAGCAGGTGAGCGTAGCCCACATCCACTGTCCTCAATGGACACTAACACAGGCCACGCCCACCCATTGTACAGAGCGGGTGTTTGTGTAGAGCATGCACCGCGTCTGAGTAGTAGAGGCGGCAGCAAAGTGGGAGCTCTGGTATGTGAGTTTACTTTTTTTTTCGTTTGTTCAGCGCCAGGGAAGGGGGGGTTCGGGATGATTCTGCCACACTGCATACAGTATATGGAGAATGTGAGGGGTTAGGACTATCCCTGTTTTGGTCTGTCCCCCTTAGGCATCCCTATTTGGGATGTCCTGTCGTGTGAAACCCCCAAGATTGGACATACCTCACTTGCATTACCATGACACAGGTTCTCCTCTAATCAGCTTCTTCAGCCATTCATATTAATGTGCAGCTGGATCAATTGTAGAGCAAAAGTTCAGCAAGTTTAGCCACCCCCTGCATCCCTCGGCTGTGCGCCTCCATGCCAGCCATCTAGTTATGGTAGGTAGAGGGCTGCAGAGCTGGAGAGAGATGCGACAGATGCAGCCGCCAGCCACGCATGTCATGTGGGTTTTTTTTGTAAAGGTAAGGATAGCAGGCGATCGGCTGGGTCGATCAGTGGGGCATACCAAATCGTGATGCCCCGGGGTGGTTGTCAGGCTGGACCTAGCATCTTACAGCTTATGCTTCTCACATGGGTGCCACACCTCTTCTAGGCCACGCTGCCTCCCGCAACAACTGGACAAAATCCTGGGGCTAAGAGTCTACCGCTCTTGTCACCCAATTCGTAAAATGTTCTTTGACATTTCACTGTTTGGGCTGTTTGGTTGTGTCACAACAAATGGTTTTGAGTTTGTCTCCAGGCAGTCAGTTCAACTAAATGGGAGGCAGCAAATCATTGTTTGTGGAGTGTTTCAAGTTTGTTTATCTCCCTTAATAAATAATTGATTTACTTAGTCTTTTCTTTCCTAAATCTGACCCCATGTTTAACGAAAGGCCCCCTTATTACACATGTATGTGCCTCCCATGTGGTCCTAGGATCGATCTCAGAAGAGCTGTAAATAAAAAGCTTCTGTCAGGATTTCTGTCTTAATCAACGGGTCTGGTAGGAGGGTCTTGTTTTAACTTCCACGCCCAGCACCTAGGTGCATGCGCAGAGCAGGACAGCATAGTTGCGGCATTAACTGAGAGCGTTACAAAAGGGAGTGCAGAGTGATGGATGAGGAAGAAATCTATTCTAGAATATGAGCCATGGGGAAGAAAGAAAAAAGTATAGTCCCGTGTGTCCGGATGATCAGTTCTACAATGGTCTATAAGTTGCTGCGAGTCAAGGGTTTTCCAAACCCTTTTTAGTTTGGTATATGAGATATGTGAGGAGCCCCTGGATGAATCTATGAGTGGCTCAAGAGTCAGATTGAAGTTCCCCCTGATAATAAGCTCTCCGTCTGCAAAGGCCGCAGCCTTGTCTAGGGTTTCTCCAACGAAGGTGACCTGGCCCACATTCAGTGCATATATATTAAAGCGGACCTTCACCCTGAATAAGAGCATATGTTATGTTTCCCACACCCTGTACATACAAGTTGCTCACATTAAAAATTCATTCTACCTGCACCTATTGCATTTTCTGAGTCTTTAAACATCCAAGATGGTGGCACATGGAGCATCAGGCAGCCTGCAAACACCCTAATTCTCAGGGTTCGGGAGCTCTGTCTTCTCAGCTGGGCATTTAGAGGTGTGGGTGAGGCTGCAAGCCAGTCCAGTAATGCAATCGGGTCACACCTCAGAAAAGCTAATATGTTTTGCAAATCCTAATGGGTTTTTAGGGTATAGGTGTTCTATTCTTTGCGAACTACCAGGTGAAAGGGAAAGCCTCACCTGTACGTAGAACCAGTAGCCAAGACCGCGTCCAAAAGAGGTCCCAGGGTCCTGCGCATTTGCAGTGTCTGTCTGGAAAGGTCTAGGAATATCAGAATGCTAGCACCGTCAGAGTCAATTGCGCTCTCCGCTTTTCTTTTTTTTTGTAGAAATGGACTTTGCAGATGACATCATGGGGGTTGGATTGATCAGGGCTGCGCAGGCCCAGCAATCTGTGTCAATTTTTATGTGGGTCGTGTGGTCTCTGTCCAATAAAAAAATAGATGTTATGCTTTGCTCAAGGTCCACCCTGTGGGGGTCTCCCCGCCCCCCCATCGTAACTGCAGGTTGTCCTGCCGGGTGCCTGTTTTTCAGTTCGTCTAGGTGCAGTTGGTTAGCCTGGCTAGTGGCGTCTTGTGAGTTGCATCTGGCCTCCAGTGCGGCAATGCATCAAGCGTTTTCAGCTTCAAAGGATTTGAGCATTGCGACTCTGGACTTGACTGAGGATATTTGCTGTTTGACGCAATATTTGTGGGCCATATCGTAACAAGCTATCAGTCCCTCTATGTCTGCCCCAGAAGGGATTGATTTAAGTAGAGAGATAGTTTCCAAGTGAATATTATTGGAACAGGTGTTTTGTGTTTCTGGCAACCCTGTCGAGAGTGAGGCAGTTCACTGCAGGGGTGATGGAACACATAATGGTGGCAATGAGCTGGGACAGAACCCTGAGTGTGAGGGGAAAACCTCCTCCGGCACTGGTGGAGTTTCTCCAGCGGACATTGGGCTGAGATAGATATCCTGCAGGGGGGGGTAGGGGAGTGTAGAACAAGCTGTCAGGAATAGCCTTGTTACGTCTGTCTAGTTGGACTGTTTCCCTTAAGTTTTCCCTTAGTTAAGATGGCGGATTGTGTCTCAGCTGGGTGCCATCTTACTTCCTGTCATATATATAAACCTCTCAGGCCTGTTGCTCAGTGCTTGAGTATCCTGTCACGATACTGGTGAATACTGATGGAGTCCAATGGCAGAGACTAGGCCAGAACACCGGAAGTCAACACAGGAGTAGCAGGAAGATATGTAGAGATCCAGGCGAGGTATCAGAAAGAGACTTGATTAACAGTCAGCAGGTAGCAAGGATTTGCAGGGTAAACCACAAAAGGAGGAACAAACCGGAGAGCAAGTTCCAGGCTGGAGAACTGCACAAGCAGGAAGTCAAACACAATACTCAAGCACTGAGCAACAGGCCTAAGAGGTTTATATATATGACAGGAAGTAAGATGGCACCCAGCTGAGACACAATCAGCCATCTTAACTAAGGGAAAACTTAAGGGAAACTGTCCAACTAGACAGACGTAACAAGGCTATTCCTGACACAAGCATTAACCTTAGGGATGCCCCCATCAAGTTTCCCTCAAGTGGTCTTGTGTCCCGTGCTTTTTGAGGTCTCTGTGGGAATGCTCAGGTTGGGTTTCATGGGGGGAGGGAGGCTATGCAGTGTCTTTTGTGCTGTTGCCAGCCCCGGGGTCTTCTCTGGGTTAAAGATTAATTTACTGAGCTTAGCACTGGTTAGTGGGGTTGGCGGGGGCGACACTGTGCTCCCCAAACAATGGGATAATCTGCAAAACTGCTGGTGTATTATCCTAAGACCCCCCCCCCTTGGCAGATAGAGGGAACTCACCTGATGAGCCTATAACCACCAAATGCTGGGCCACTGGGGTATAAGTCCCTGTGGGCTATAGGCTGGAGTACTTTGCAGCAGAGATCTAGTCCCCTTGCCTCCTAGCAGTGTGAGGCTGCCTTCAGCTGGTTGAATCGTCAGAGGCCAGTGGGGATCCGGGAGATCCCAGGTTGAGGTGCAGCTGAGAGGAGGAGGTAGAGCACAGGGCTCCCTAGCTCTACCTACATATTTTATTTAATTACTAATAGCTATAAATCAATCATTTAAAAAGGTTTATTAATACATAATAAAATATTTTGTGCCGGCACAAATAAATACATAATTTATATAATTTAATTAATATAATTTATTTATACAATTATTCACTAATTAATGTTTATAAATAAATAAGATGAAGTAATAATAATTAATTAATTACTTAATTAATTATAAAATATAATCATTTTTAATTAAATTTATCACCACTTTAATTGTTTTTTGCAGCTTTCCCAGGGGTTAATAGTGTTTGTTAGGTAATGCATAGATTCAATTTTTGCCTTAGGATGAACTTGTATAATAATGTAGATTAGGCAGTAAATTTATAGGACATTATGCAGTTGTTTTTATTAAGTGTTGTGTGTGTCAATGTGTTGTTTTTATGATCCACTTTGTTATACTTACAATAATAAAAGTAATTTTTGACTTTTTATAAAAAAGTGTCTTGGTGCTCCTACTTGGAGAAGGTTGAGGAGAGGGCTTGAGTTCCCTCCCTTCCCTCTCTGTTTTTGAATTGATATTAGAGTGTAGTGAGCACGTATTTGCAGCTAGTGGTGCTACCCTTTCTTTGTGATTATTTACTGTATTTCCTCTTATAAGAACAGTGTAAGAGCCAAACCCATCTTTGTCTGGAGCAAAACCAGAAAAGTCACTTGTCTTGTTTACCAAACGTGTGAACAACTAGGTTGGTTAAAAGTGACTTCCAGGACTGAAAGCACCCACAGCCACCTACACAAAGAAAACCGTCAAACAATATACAGAACAAAACGGCTGTGGCACACCATGATACACGTTTCTGGCTTGTCAGAGCTATTTACTTGAAGTAACATGATCTTGAGGACATTTCTGCTTCCCTAAGTTTTTTCATAGTCCTCCTGTTGTGCAAGATTTGTGATAAGAGCCGAATAAGGTGCTTTACAGAGCTGCTGCATAATCTATCATTGAAGGGATTTTTCAAGAAAAAGGTTAAAACAAATAATCAGCAGCTTACCTTGCTAAGTGTTTCTCTAGCGCTATGCCTCCTCTCAGCTTGGCACTGTGAATGAGAAAATACACTTCCTCATCTGACCCTCCAGCACAACCCTGCAGATGTGGACCCCCAATACTAGCTTGAGGTGTTAGTCCAGACCACACCCTGGTATTGATAGCACTCTTAGAGCTGCCATTCAAGCCCAGCAAACCCCCTCCCTCCTTCCCACACAGCCGACTCATAGCAAGTGCTCTTGCTCCCAGTGCCGACATTATGCTGATTGTAGCAGCACCACAGCTCCAAGGGCCACACTCACATGCTTCAGAAGATAAAGATCTTCTTAGGTAAAATCCTTTATATCTCAACCATTTCCTGTTCAATGTGAAAACAAAAAACAGTTTAGAACAGTGCCAAATGTAGCCTGACACAATGGTCTACCAACTGCCTTTGCCCGAAATATCACTTTAATGAAATCTTATAATTTCCTGTCATTTTGCCCCATACCAGACTTGGCAAAGACAATTGCAAACATCCAATTAACCTGTTTAAATCTGCACACTCTTGAACCCCACTTTCCAGGGGTATATCAATTTGGATGCTCCACGGTGTAAACCCCAACCTCCCCCCCATTAGCCCTATCCCATAAAACATGGGTGGATATTCCTGAAGGTGTTCGCAATATGGAGAAATGGTCAAAACAGCGCAAACCGTTTCTTCAGGTCTCTGAATGTAAAATCATACACCCCCACACTCTGTATCATATGGGAAGTACTATGTTAGCCAGGGCTTTGAAAGAAAGAGATTTACGGATACTAACATTACTAAAAAGCTGCAAGACCAGTGGAGAAAAAATATCTCTGACACATTGGTTGCTATGGAAGAGAAACTCATGGCGTAGCCACCATCCTCCTCTGACCTCAATCCTTTTAAGAAACTTTGGAGTATCCTTAACCCTTTCATTGTCAGCTTACCTAGAGATTATTGGGACGATTAGAGCCTAGTGATAAAACCCACTCCTTTAACCCTTTAAGTGCCAGCCTACCTGGAGTTTTTGTCACCCTTTGTTGCCAGACCATTTTGCACTATTTTGCGCTCCCCATGTTCAAATGTGATTTTTGAATGCATTTCCTGGGATTTCCCAGGAAAATGATATATTGTTTTTTCCAGCATAGTCTGGCCTTTAACATCTATTTTTTACAATTTGTAGTGTTTTTTTGTAATAAAAAATTTAAGTTTGTCAATAAAATTTTATTGCGTGTGAAATCCCAATTTCTCCCGGTTACAGCTGTACCACATATGTATAGGTAGACACCCTTTCCTGCCCAGGAGACTCCCCCAAACTAAAACAGCGCTTTAGGGGATTTTCAGATAAAATACAACTATGCTATGCGCTATGCGCACCTAGCAGTTTTTCCAGAAAAACAACGCTTTACATTTGAAATACCCCCAACAAACTATATATTCTCTGGAAGTACACACCTCAAGCTTTCTAGGTGTACCAGGCTTGTTGATGTGGCCATAGTTTTCTGGAAGTAATCCCTCAATGATTTCTTTGGTTGCAAAGCGTTTCCCTAAAAAAAGGATAAAAAAAACTATATAAAAACAAGTTTAGTCTGAAAAAGCAACATCTCCCGAACAGAACGATACCCAACATGCATAGCTACTGTCAAGGAAAGAGTTGCCAAACACCCCAAAGTAAAGCATGCGCATAACGGTAATTTTACTTGAAAATTTCAGCTCTGCAGACAAAGTGTGCACCTTGCGATTTTTCAACCAAAACAACCCTTTACATTTGGAATATCCCCCATAAACCATATATTCCCAGAAAGTACACATGTTAAGCTTTCTAAGCGTACCCAGCTTGTTGTACTGGGCTCATCTTTTGGAAGTAAACCCTCAAAATATTCTTAGGTTGCACAGGGTTTCCCTAAAAAATGTATAAAAAGGCAGAATAAAACACCTTTTCCTAAAATATCAATATGCAAACAAGAAAAAACAAGCTAAATCTGAAAGTGCAAGGGCCCCCGAGCAGAACAATACCCAACATGCATAGCTACTTTTACTGCCAGCCTACTTGAGATTTTGTCACCCTCTGCTGACAGGTAATTTTTCACCATCTTGTGTGATATATTCCCTGAAAGTACACATGTTAAGCTTTCTAAGCGTACCCAGCTTGTTGTAGCGGGCTCATCTTTCTGGAATTAATCCCTCAAAGAATTCTTTGATTGCGCGGGGTTTCCCTAAAAAATGTTGAATAAAAAACACCTTTTCCTAAAATATAAATATGCAAACAAGAAAAAACAAGCTAAGTCTGAAAGCGCAAGGTCCCCCGAGCAGAACAATACCCAACATACATAGGTACTATTAACCCTTTTAATTGCCAGCCTACTTGAGATTTTGTCACCCTCTGTTGACAGGTATCACGCTCTGGGTCCTCTAATGATCCGCTCAGGTAACTCCAGTCCTCCGGGTAAGCCCTCAACCCCCAATCTCCGCAGCCAGCTTCACCTGTAGGGGCCCCCGCTTGCCGGGACACAGAATACGCCTGCCCGGGATCGGTTGCCCCCAGGACTTCAATGGCTCAAAGGATGGAGGCTTACTGTTCGGAGGTCTGAAGAACCAGTGGCTGGGAGCGGTATAGAGAGAGCCCAATGGCTAGAGCATATAGCGGAAGTCCAGACAGGCTAAGGGTCGGCACCGGGTGTTCAGAGATGGCTGCAGTACAAATGGAGGAGGCAAATCGTGGTCCAGGTTCTAAGCAGAGGTCGGCAACGGAAGTTCAGATCAAGGTTGGTCGGTTCAGGCAAAAGGTCGGCAACAGGGTTTTGGATCAAGAATGGTCGGTTCAGGCAAAGGTCGGCAACAGGGTTTTGGATCAGGAATGGTCGGTTCAGGCAAAGGTCAGCAACAGGGTTTTGGATCAGGAATGGTCGGTTCAGGCAAAGGTCGGCAACAGGATCAATCACGATACACAGAAACGAAAGGCTAGGTTCAAGGCGCTATCACAGGCACTCAGCAACTGGTGGGGTAAACCTTTATAGGAAACGGATATGATTAGGGCTGGGTGTGGGATTGGTGCTACTACAAACCAGCACCTGATTGGAACATAGGGCGTACAGCCCAGAAACTCCTATTGGGCTCATTGGCCCAATTCACAACAGAGGGCGTGCTGTCCAGCTGGGCTCATCGGCCCTTTAACTCAGAGGGGGCGTGCCCTAATTTAACTAATTTATTCACCTCCTCCGGCGGCCGCGCTGAGTGCAGCGCCGCCGGAGGGCATAGAAGGAACGTGCTCGCGCACGCGTATTGATGCCGGAGACGCCGGCAGATGAGGAAGAAGGGGGCGCGCCCGCAGCTGCGCGAGCAGCCGCCCGGCGCGGCCGGCGCTTGAGAGATGAGGCGACGGGGACACCGCTGGAACGCGGCACAGGTAAGCTGATTGTGACACTACCCCACCCTTCACGAGGGGCCTTCGGACCCTTACCAGGTTTCCCCGGATTGTCACGATGGAATTTCTTAATCAGAACTTTAGCATGCACATCTTTTGCCGCAACCCAACATCTCTCCTCAGGACCGTAACCAACCCAGTCAATTAAATATTGTAAAGAATTACGGAGCTTGCGCGAGTCAAGAATCTTGTTCACTTCGTATTCTGGTTCGTTATCTACTAAAATAGGCGACGATGATGGACGCGGCACATTCTTGGCTGGTTTTAGCAGTGACACGTGAAAAGAATTTGGGATTCTCATGGTTTGCGGGAGTTGAACCTTAAAGGACACGTTGCTTAATTTCTGAATAATGGGGAAAGGGCCGATAAACTTGGGCCCTAATTTACTGGACGGTTGCCAGAGAGAAATATTTTTTGTAGAAACCCAAACAAAGTCCCCAATCTGAAGCGCGGGTTCTTGAGACCTGTGGCGATCGGCAAACTTTTTATATCTAAGAATAGTTTCTTTCAAAGTCTCCTGGACGCGGGTCCAGATGCTCTTACGCTCTAGGAGCCACTCTTCCAATGCTGGTAAATTGGAAGGAGAGCCAGAGAGAGAGGAAGCCCTGGGATTCTTCCCAAAATTGCAGAAAAACTGAGAAATTTTAGTACTCTCACTCGGCGCATTATTGTATGCAAATTCAGCGAAATCAATGTATTCCGACCACTGTTCTTGAGCATCAGAAATGTAACACCGCAGATACTGTTCAAGACTTTGATTGGTTCTCTCCGTCTGTCCGTTGGTTTGAGGATGGTACGCAGAAGACAAAGATATCTGAATCCCCAAGCGAGAAGTTCTTCCAAAAACGCGAAGTAAATTGCACACCCCGATCGGAAACTATATTAGATGGTATGCCATGGATACGAAAAATATGCGAGATAAATAATCGCGAAAGCTCAGGAGCTGACGGTAGCTTAGATAAAGAAATAAAATGTGCCATCTTACTGAAACGGTCGACGACCACCCAAATCACAGTATTCCCATGTGAGAGAGGCAAATCTACAATAAAATCCATAGAGATATGAGTCCATGGTTCTTTAGGAATCTCAAGTGGGACTAAACACCCCCTAGGGGCCTTATGTACCCCCTTACTTCGCGCACAAACAGAACATGCGTCGATAAAGGCAGTAATATCGCGTCGCATAGTAGGCCACCATACAAGGCGTCGGGCTAAAATGAAAGTCTTACGATTTCCTAGATGACCCGCAGTTTTGGCATCATGAAATTCGCGAATTACATCAGAACGCAGATGCGGCGGTACAAACTGACACCCTAAAGGTACATCTACAGGGGATTCATTTTGAAATGGCGCCAAGGCATTAGAAAGATCAGGAAGCAAAGCCCCAATCACACAACCCACAGGCAAAATAGGTTCACCCATATCACCCCGATCCTTGCAATCCCCAAACAAGCAGGACAGAGCATCTGCTTTAGAATTTTTTACTCCTGGCTTAAATGTAATTATAAAATTAAAGCGCGAGAAAAATAATGCCCAACGAGCCTGACAAGAGTTCAGTCTCTTAGCTGAGCTAATGTACTCAAGGTTTTTGTGATCAGTATAGACCGTGATCGGATACAAAGAACCCTCCAACCAGTGACGCCATTCATCAAAAGCCAGTTTAATCGCCAATAACTCCCTGTTCCCAACATCATAGTTCTGTTCCGCGGCACTAAATTTCCGTGAGAAGTAGGCGCAAGGATGCAAACGTTCAGGATGACCAGAGTATTGCGATAACACCGTCCCCACACCCAACTCGGATGCATCTACTTCAATGGTAAAAGGTTTATTAACGTCAGGGTGAACTAAAACTGGCGCCGAAGTAAAAGCCTGTTTTAGAGTCAGAAAGGCTTTATTGACCGACGATGACCAGTTTACAGTGAAGGCGCCCTTGCGAGTAAGGTTGGTTAGAGGAGCAACAATATTGGAAAAACCCTTAATAAAGCGTCGATAGAAATTAGCGAAACCTAAAAAACGCTGTAATTCTTTTAAAGATTTGGGTTGTACCCAATCCCGCACCGCCGAAACTTTTCCCGCATCCATCTCTAACCCCTGGCTAGAGATTATATAACCCAAAAAGGGAACAGTGGTGACCTCAAACATACATTTAGAAATTTTTGCATACAAGTTATTCTCTCTCAGTTTTTGAAGAACCATTTTCACATGTTGTCTATGTTCGGACAAAGACTTAGAGAAAATGAGGATATCATCCAAATAAATTACCATGAATCTGCCCAAATAGTCTCGGAAGACGTCGTTAACAAAGTCTTGGAAGACCGCAGGAGCATTACAAAGGCCAAAGGGCATGACTAGATATTCGTAATGACCATCTTTAACATTGAATGCCGTTTTCCACTCATCCCCTTGCCGAATACGAATCAGGTTGTAGGCCCCCTTTAGGTCTAGCTTGGAAAAAACCAGAGCACCTACTACTTGATTAAATAAATCCCCAATCAAGGGAAGGGGATACCGATTTTTTACAGTAATCTTATTCAGGGCTCTGTAATCTATGCAAGGCCTTAAACCACCATCTTTTTTCTCCACAAAAAAGAAGCCAGCCCCCGCAGGTGATGTTGAGGGACGGATGAACCCCTTGCTTAAATTCTCGGAGATGTATTCCTTCATTGCCTGCTCTTCCGGTCCGGTAAGATTATAAATCTTCCCTCTAGGAGGGATGGTCCCGGGGAGCAGGTCAATGGGGCAGTCATAGGGCCTATGTGGGGGAAGGGAATCTGCAGAACGTTCAGAAAAAACATCAGCCCAATCTGCATAAGGCTGAGGCAATCCCTGAGGCAGCATCTGAAAACTTTTGAGGGCAGTGGAAAAACAATGTGTCTTGCAGTAACTACTCCACCTCACTAAATCCCCAGTCTGCCAGTCTAAAATGGGGTTGTGGAGTTTTAACCAGGGATATCCCAGTACTACCGGGGTTTACGGACAATCAAAAACCAGGAACTCGATATATTCAGAGTGGGAAGAGCCAACAATTAAATTGAGAGGAGGGGTCTTGGTAATAACCGGACCTCCCTGGATGGCCTTCCCATTTATGGCCAGAACCTGTAGAGATCTCCCAAGGGGTACTAGAGGAATTCCCAGGACGGAGATCATGCTCCGATCCAGGAAATTACCCGCAGCTCCACTATCGATAAAGGCGGATACTGCCTGTTTGGAAGGGCCCCAAGAAAGCTCTATGGGGATTAACATTTTGTTCAAGTGAGAGTAATTAACGGACTCACCTAGATCAGTACTCTCCTCCTGATCTAGGCGAGGAAGTTTCCCGCCGGGTATCCCTTGTTAGGACAGGACCTAGCAAAATGTCCCGGATTCCCACAATATAAGCATAGACCCATGGAGCGTCTACGCTGCTTCTCGTCCTGGGTAAGACGAGCTCTACCGACCTGCATGGGTTCTTCCAGTGAGGAAGAAGGTGTGTTTACCCCAGAGGAAGTGGGTGGGTTGGGGGTCTGAGATGGCTTAAAGGACGAGGAAGTCCTAACCCTTTCCCTGGCTCTTTCCCTAAGAAGCCGATCTATTTTGATGGAGACCTGCATTAGCTGGTCTAGATCTGCTGGTGTAGGGAGATTAACCAATGCGTCCTTGATACCCTCTGATAGACCCATACGGAACTGGCTACACAGGGCTGGGTCATTCCATCTGGAGTCTACTGCCCACCGCCGGAATTCAGAACTGTAATCTTCGGCAGTATTCCGACCTTGCTTCAAGGCCCGAAGCCTGTTTTCGGCTGTGGACTGCTGGTCTGGGTCAGCATATAACACACCCATAGCCTGAAAAAAGGATGTAACAGAGTGCAGGACAGCATCATCGGGAGGCAGGCTAAAAGCCCATGATTGGGGATCTCCTTGCAAAAGGGAGATAATTAACCCCACCCGTTGGGTCTCGGTGCCCGAGGATACGGGCCTCAATCTGAAGTACAGCTCGCAGGAATTTTTAAAATTGGAGAATTTCGCTTGTTCTCCTAAAAATTTCTCCGGTAACGGGACCTTCGGCTCCGACACGTGAGGTGGTACAGCGGATGCAGGAATCTGCCTGGTTTCTTGACTGGCCACTCTCTGGGCAAGTTGATTTATAGCTGTGGCCATAGCCTGTACTTGCTGTACCAGGTCATCCATGGTGGCCTGTGATAATATCACGCTCTGGGTCCTCTAATGATCCGCTCAGGTAACTCCAGTCCTCCGGGTAAGCCCTCAACCCCCAATCTCCGCTGCCAGCTTCACCTGTAGGGGCCCCCGCTTGCCGGGACGCAGAATACGCCTGCCTGGGATCGGTTGCCCCCAGGACTTCAATGGCTCAAAGGATGGAGGCTTACCGTTCGGAGGTCTGAAGAACCAGTGGCTGGGAGCGGTATAGAGAGAGCCCAATGGCTAGAGCATATAGCTGAAGTCCAGACAGGCTAAGGGTCGGCACCGGGTGTTCAGAGATGGCTGCAGTACAAATGGAGGAGGCAAATCATGGTCCAGGTTCTAAGCAGAGGTCGGCAAAGGAAGTTCAGATCAAGGTTGGTCGGTTCAGGCAAAAGGTCGGCAACGGGGTTTTGGATCAAGAATGGTCGGTTCAGGCAAAGGTCGGCAACAGGGTTTTGGATCAGGAATGGTCGGTTCAGGCAAAGGTCAGCAACAGGGTTTTGGATCAGGAATGGTCGGTTCAGGCAAAGGTCGGCAACAGGATCAATCACGATACACAGAAACGAAAGGCTAGGTTCAAGGCGCTATCACAGGCACTCAGCAACTGGTGGGGTAAACCTTTATAGGAAATGGATATGATTAGGGCTGGGTGTGGGATTGGTGCTACTACAAACCAGCACCTGATTGGAACATAGGGCGTACAGCCCAGAAACTCCTATTGGGCTCATTGGCCCAATTCACAACAGAGGGCGTGCTGTCCAGCTGGGCTCATCGGCCCTTTAACTCAGAGGGGGCGTACCCTAATTTAACTAATTTATTCACCTCCTCCGGTGGCCGCGCTGAGTGCAGCGCCGCCGGAGGGCATAGAAGGAACGTGCTCGCGCACCCGCGCGAGCACGCGTATTGATGCCGGAGACGCCGGCAGACGAGGAAGAAGGGGGCGCGCCCGCAGCTGCGCGAGCAGCCACCTGGCGCGGCCGGCGCTTGAGAGATGAGGCGACGGGGACACCGCTGGAACGCGGCACAGGTAAGCTGATTGTGACAACAGGTCATTTTTCTCCATTTTGCGCCATGTTTTGCGCCATTTTTGCTGGAATTATCAGGAAAATTATATCTTTTTTTTGGGGGGAGGGGGGGGACACCAATTTTGGGGGGATTTTTAAGGGTTAAAAACCCTTAAAAAATAAAAAAATGAAATGGAGTCCCCCTTACCCGAAGTAACCAGCCCGGGACCAGCTATGCAGGGCTTGTAGGAACAGGGCGCAGGGGCCAGCTTTTGTGGCGCCTGGCCCTGCAGGTTACAAGCCCACATAGCCCGTGGTCACGGGCTCTTCTGCCCCCCCTGGGCTTTGGGGAGGCAGGTAATGGGGGTGCCGGGGGTTCATGGCAAGTCACCCGCTAGCCGCAGGTGACTTGCCAGCCCCCAGCCTTGTGAACTGGTATAGGGGTCTCATGGACCCCTTACCACTTCACAAGGGGTTAAATGTAAAAAATAAATACACTGACACAAAGAGAAAAAAATATTTTATTATTTTTTTTTTTTTAATACTTACCTCACATCCATCCTGGAGCACTGTGTCCCTCGGCAATCACTGGCTTCTGCTCACCTGCTGGAAGCCTTTTATAGCTGCTGGGTGACAGAACATAAGGGGTTAATTAAAACCCTTTTTTTTTTTTCTATTTTTTTTCCTATACCCTCACCGAGCTCTGGCATCTATCAGATGCCGATAGTGATCGGAGCAGAGCGGTGAGAGGCGAGAGGGCTCCGATTGGAGCCTCCTCGCCTCACACCCGCCCCCCTCCGATCACCACCGGCATCTGACAGATGCCGGAGCTCTGTGAGGGCATAGGAGGAGCGGGATGACGTCATCCCGCTCCTCCCACAAAAGGCGGGGCTAGGGGGCAGCCGCCATTAGAGGAGGTGAGGACCCGGAAGAGGGTCCTCACCTGAAGCCTGCAGAGCCCAGGGGGGGCCCCTCCCCCGGTGAAGAGATCACCACCGGCATCTGACAGATGCCGGAGCTCTGTGAGGGTATAGGAGGAGCGGGATGACGTCATCCCGCTCCTCCCACAAAAGGCGGGGCTAGGGGGCAGCCGCCATTAGAGGAGGTGAGGACCCGGAAGAGGGTCCTCACCTGAAGCCTGCAGAGCCCAGGGGGGGCCCCTCCCCCGGTGAAGAGAAGAGCCAGCGAAGGGATCGGGCACGGAGGTGAGTTAATGACATTTGTTTTTTTTGTTTTTTTTACTGTTAGCGGTGGAAACGGGGGGGGGGCGAAGGTTTCGGGCCCCCTCCTGAAGACGGAGGATGACGGGGGATCGGATTCCCCCCAGAGGAAGAGGGGACCCCCAGCTTCACATGGATACCAGAGGTAAGTGTTTTTTTTTCTATTTTTTAACTATGAGGGGGAAATGCCAGGCACGTAGATTCTACGTGCTTGGCACTTAACGGTAGGCGAAGCAACCACGTAGATACTATCCCCTCGATTCAAAGAGCAAAAGTTAATGGATTTCGGATCGAGAATCGTAAGTTTGGGTTGGTGTTAGTCATTTTTTCCTGTTTTTTTGGCCATTTCCGACTCGCACGAGCCTACGTACGAATGCGTATATGCTCTTACGATCATCGCAAGTTCGTTCCTAAATTTTAGGACCAAACGTAAAACTTAGGATCAAATCCTAAAACTTAGGATCAAAACGTAAAACTTAGGATAATCGAATGTGTTTAGGTGTGATTCAGAGAACAGTTTTCAAACCTCTAAATACGTTTTAAAAGAAAGCCACTGCCGACACCTTTTAGCAGTCGGATTGCTGTTCTTGAACAGGTTTTTTGGCTATGTGGAGGAGTCTGCGCGTCTTGAGCTCCAATGAACTGCATGTATCAGCATGGCCGAGGCCATAAATTGTATGCCAATGCATACCTGATTCATGTATGCCTTATAAAAGCATTTTAATGTGGACCTTAATTAGTCCTTTGCATGTAAACCTTTATTTTGCAATATATTTGCGTTAATTAAAGAAACTTATGTCCTTTGTTATTTATTTTTAAATTGATGTACTAGAATAATATTTTTAGATTGCATTTATTGGTGTAGTTGTTTACCTTTGATTTGTTTAATTATTTAAGCACATCTTTGGTCAGATGCATCACACTTACTGAGGAGAGGAGAGCGGGATAAAGTGCAGGATGTGGGTTACTGCTGTATTTTGCAGGGGGCACGGAAAGGTCAGAAATCAAAGAATGCAGAGCAACACAGTCACAAGGCCCTTTCTGTTTGCAGGCTGCCCGAGAATACCTGAGCCGCCATCTTGGCTGTTTCTAGACTCATAACATGCAGAAGTTGCTGGGTGTTTTTTTATATTTGAGAGCAATCTGTATGTAGAGGGTGTGGGTAACCACACACAAAATTTTAAGTTGTACCATTTGAAGCCAAAATATTAAAATTAAATCCACAAGTAAAAAATGCAAGTTAACTAAAAATTAAACAAAGTAAGATTTACTTATGCAAATGCATTCATTAATGGTTGGTTACTACAAAATGAATGAAATAAAGAAAAATAAGACCAAATATTTAGAATGCACTTTAATGAGGTAAGTTTGTAGTGCGCAGCCGCAAGATCAGAAGGATTTACGTCCAGACAAAAAAGGAAAAAGGGCAAAACCAATGTTGCAACCTGAGAAATGAAACGGAAAATTCAGGATGGAAACTGACATAGGTCTGATTCCCGAACTGCCATACGAACGGACGTACATTTTAGGATAGAAACGTATTTGCTTATAGAATCACTCGCAAGTTCATACGAACGCACGAGCGTACGGGAAAAATAGGATGATCGGCACCAAAATCAAAGCTGTTGCATGTTTCTTTGAATCGACCCTTATGTGCTTGGCATTTAAAGGGTTAATAGGAGAGAAAACTGCCATTCACTTTCTTTGTCTACAGTGACTATTTACTCCCAGTAAACAATGAAAGTCAATGACGGTTTTCTCTCCTAAAAGTGAGTTTTCTCACCAGGCTCTGAATTGACCCCTTTGTCCGACTCTGGATTTCCAAATAGAAATACAAGTAACTGCACCTTGCAGTTAACATGTAATAACTATCAAAGGTTAAACCCTCAAGAATAAAAAAAAAAAAATGAGATACAATAATAACCCAACAGTCAGAGAGACCCTACGAGTCTGGGACAGGGTGCGGAAAGGAGAAGAAAAATCCCCCTGGCCATCGCCACTGATCCCGGTGACCGACAACCCCGACCTACCGGTTGGGATGGGCTCCCGGTCCCGGGGAGGATGGGAGAGTTTGGGGATAGTTTGCGGAAGGGACTTGCTCAGAAACGGAGAGTGGCGCTCTATAGAAGAGCTCAGAAACACATGGAACAACCATCATCTTGACCCCTGGCGTCTGCTACTGTTTCAGCACTTTTTACAGAAAATGAGACCTAAGTCCGCAATCGGACGTACCCTCACAGGCTTCAAAGACTTGGTCACCAGAAAGGACCCTGAGAGAGGAGTGATCTCACAGATCTATCAGCTCTTGGAGGGGGGGGCAAGAGCCAGACCCCCCTTCCGAAAGGAGTGGGAGAAAGACCTGGACAGGACATTCACAGATGAGGAATAGGAGAAATTTAGCTCATAAGTCGTCTATTTCTGTCCATTTACAGGAAACCAAGTCTAAATACCTGTCACGATGGTATTATACCCCAAAACGATTAGCCTCTTTCTACCCAGACACCTCGTCCAACTTTTGGAGATGTAAAATGGAAGAGGGATCACTCTTCCACATTTTCTGGACCTGCTCGAAGATGAAACCATTCTGGAACAGTGTTAACAGAATTATGGCCAAAGTTACCGGCTCACAGATCCCATGTTGCCCGGCCCTTATGATGCTACACTATTCCTCGCACAGTATCCCAAACTATAAAAAGTCAATACTACGACACTTGATCAATGCGGCAAAAGTTCTGATCCCTAGATTCTGGAAAACGGAATCCACACCCACAGTAGGAGATTGGATTCAGGAAGTTAATAGGATCAGGGAGATGGAAGAACTGACCGCAACTTTACAGGATAGAGAGGAAAAATGTCGGATGGAATGGACTCCTTGGTATCTATACAAAGATTCTGCGATCTTCCCCTGATGTCAGCAAGCACCTGAAGCATCCTTGGGCGTCTCTGACACGCGGTGCCCCACTCCTGCTCCGCCGCTCTCCCCCCCTCCGGGACCGGTGATCTGCGATCTGGCGATTAGATGTCCGCTTCCCTCCCTCCCCTCCCCTTTCCCCCCTCTCACCCCCTCTCCTGTACCCCTTCTCAAGGGAAAACTTCCCTTCGTGGTGTTCCCTTTGTCCAGATTGTGATAATTCTATAATCTGATCTACCCCTGGAAGAAATTAGGACAAGTTGAAACCACAAGGGTCTCCAGATTTGGAATTGGTCCACTTTATCAAATAACCCCACCCCATGCCAGTAGTAAAGATGAAGCACTAATGGCTAATCGGGGGGAGGTGGATGGAGACCACACCCTCTTTTATTTGGTGTAAGAGGTGGCTTGCCTGACTACTCTGGCTCCCTGAATGCCCGCTAGAATGATAGGGGTGGGAGAATACGCGGGAAAAGGAGGACTCAACCATATTAATAGGGGGGATGACATGACATGTTTAATATGCTTGTAATGTGCACGAGACCTTTTGAATATGCTGTAATATATTTCTGTAACACATGTGTCTCTCACACTGGACTGTATTCGTGATTTTTCTGTTTGTAATTTTTATTTGTTTTGGAAAAAGGAAAACATCTAAAAAAAGAGTAAAAAAAAAAAAATAAATAAAATAATTGGCCTGGGGGGGCCTTCTCTGGGGAAAAATCCATTGCTGCAGAATTTTTTTGTGGCCACTGCCGATTTGACAATGGCCAACCTTTTACTACCCTGGTTCGTCTGGGTACTTCATCAAGCCAAATCCCCATTAGTGCCTATTCTGGGGTTGTACGGGACATCATTTATAAGGAATCTTAGACTAGGGAGAAAACTCACTTATTTTTTTAGGAGAGAAAATTCATTCACTTTCATTGTCTACTGGGTGTAAATTTTCATTTGGCTCTACCTTAATCAGCTCCAAGGTAGACAATAGGGTTGATTCAGAGAGACAAAAAAAGACTTTCGTTTTTGTGTCGATCTTTTTTTTTTTTTAATTTTCCCGCTCCCGTATGAGTGTACGAGTGAGAATCCTCGCATCAACCCCCTAGTGTTTTAGTCTATAGTTTTATTGGCAAAAAGGGTCAGAACACAATATTGTTATTGCTTAAAAATTATAATGACTTTCATATGCATTAACCATTTAGGAAAATCAAAGAAAAATATAATTTGCATAACAATTAAAAAATATATAATTTGCTTAAAACTCTGGCGAACAGTTTGACATAAGTGCAGCAGGACAAAAGTGTGTAGTTTTAAAAACTGCAGTAGTTTGAAAACAGCAGGGGTTGAAAACGGGAGTAAATTGTAGTGAGTAAGCATTTCCTTATTATCCATACCTATACTGATTATCTAGAATGTCTGGTTTGGTTCAGTGTTGTCTGGCTGCTGTTTTCTGTAGTACTCTGTTGAACTTGTGATGCTGTCCAATTTATATGTGGATGTCAGGGTTGTATAACAAGATTCCAAGTCTTTAGTTTGTATTCTTCAGTCTGAAGTTTTGAAGCTATCCCAGAGAGTAAAGCAGCTTTGTATATACCCATCACTCCCGCAAAGACTTCACTAGAGAGGGACAGAGTGGAAAACTGCTGGCTATGAGAGATTGTGCAATATAGAACAGAAACATGCAAAAGCCATTATAACTCATATGCTGTTCTATCTGAGGGAGATGTGGATGTATCTGCTGATGTAAACAATGATCAGTTTGTGCAGGATTTGGAAAGTTCAAAGGATGTGAACTTAAATAAGAGACTAAATAAAATGAGTGCAAAGGGACAGCAAGGTGCAGTTACCACACCAACCAATAGGAGAAGGGGTCTTCTGGTTGGTGATTCAACAATTATAGGTATACACTTTGGACAGGATAAAGATGAGCTAAAAGAGGTGAGGTGTCTCCCAGGTGCCACTGTTAGAGAGAAAGAGACGTATTCTAAATATTGTCAAGGCTACAAGCAAATATAACAGAGTGGACATTGTGCTACATCTTCTTGGCGCAATGATTTATCCCAAAAAGATTTGTTTACTATACAAATGGACTTCCAAAATTTTAGTCAGGAACTGCAAATTTAAAGGTTCTATCACATATTCTAAAGTTTTGCCATCAGGAAAAAAGGCACTCAACATCACCACATTCAATGTGTGGTTAGGCTTTGGATGATGTTATGTTAGAAGGTGGTCAATCAAGGAATTGTACAATACAAGAAGGATGGCTTGCATCATTCACAGAAAGGCACAGAAGAACTTGGAGTGGAATTTTTGATAGAGATTAAACTAAAGGGACAGAGATTTAACTTTATGGATGAGTTCTGTCCCTAACCACTTAGGATGAAGCAAGGCGTTGGCACTTCAGAAAACCTAGTTGGAGGTAGAATAGAAGCAGAAAAGATTAAGGACAAATGCAATACCAACAACCTCCACATGATTTGTGCCAATGGTTGCAGCTTAGGCAACAAGTTAATGGCTATTATATCCAGAGATGAATTGGATCTTGTTGCAATAACAGAGACTTGGTTTAAGGATCACAAAGACTGGAAGATAACCATACCTGAATACACATTAGGGTTGATTCAGAGAGACATAAAAAGACTTTCGTTTTTGTGTCGATCTGTTTTTTTCTTTAAATCTTCCCGCTCGCGTATGAGTGTACGCGTGATTCTAAGCATGCATCGCAAGCCTTCAGTAAAGTCTTCGTCCGTTCGTATACCAACGAGAATTTTTCAGCTTTCGTTTTCCGTTTACTCATGAAACAACGTCGGCTTTCGTTTTTGCCCTTTTTCCATCGTCTCCTCCCACAAATCATTTACATTTCCTTTTAGATTCTGAACTCATTTTTCTACAAATAATCATCCAGACGAAACTCGCTAAATCACTTCGCGCTCAGTATATTCTTGCATTTTCCACCCCTAAAACTTACCTAAATCACTTCGTGGTCTCATTGTTCTTTCATTGGCGCACCTAAAACTTACCTAAATCACTTCGCTCTCAGTATATTCTTGCATTTTCCACCCCTAAAACTTACCTAAATCACTTCATGGTCTCTTTGTTCTTCCATTGGCGCACCTAAAACTTACCTAAATCACTTCGCGGTCTAATTCTTCTTCCATTTCCCACCCCTAAAACTTACCTAAATCACTTCGCGGTCTCCTTCTTCTTCCATTAGCGCACCTAAAACTTACCTAAATCACTTCGCAGTCTCATTCTTCTTCCATTGGCGCACCTAAAATCACTTCGCGCTCAGTATATTCTTGCATTTTCCACCCCTAAAACTTACCTAAATCAATTCGCATTCAGTATATTCTTGCATTTTCCACCCATAAAACTTACCTAAATCACTTTGCGGTCTCATTCTTCTTCCATTGGCGCACCTAAAACTTACCTAAATCACCTTGCGCTCAGTATATTCTTGCATTTTCCACCCCTAAAACTTACCTAAATCACTTCGCGGTCTTATTCTTCTTCCATTGGCGCACCTGAAACTTACCTGAATCACTTGGCGCTCAGAATATTCTTGCATTTTCCACCCCTAAAATTTACCTAAATCACTTTGCGCTCAGTATATTCTTGCATTTTCCATTCCTAAAACTTACCTAAATCACTTCGCGCTTAGTATATTCTTGCATTTTCCACCCCTAAAACTTACCTAAATCACTTCGCGGTCTCATTGTTCTTCCATTGGTGCACCTAAAACTTACCTAAATCACTTTGCGCTCAGTATATTCTTGCATTTTCCACCCATAAACGTACCTAAATCACTTCGCGCTCAGTATATTCTTGCATTTTCCACCCCTAAAACTTACCTAAATCACTTCGCGGTCTCATTGTTCTTCCATTGGCGCACCTAAAACTTACCTAAATCACTTTGCGCTCAGTATATTCTTGCATTTTCCACCCCTAAAACTTACCTAAATCACTTCGCAGTCTCATTGTTTTTCCATTGGCGCACCTAAAACTTACCTAAATCACTTCGCGGTCTCATTGTTCTTCCACTGGCGCACCTAAAACTTACCTAAATCACTTCACGCTTAGTATTTGCTTGCATTTTCCACCCCTAAAACTTACCTAAATCACTTTGCGCTCAGTATATTCTTGCATTTTCCACCCATAAAACTTACCTAAATCACTTCGCAGTCTCATTGTTTTTCCATTGGCGCACCTAAAACTTACCTAAATCACTTTGCGGTCTCATTGTTCTTCCACTGGCGCATCTAAAACTTACATAAATCACTTTGCGCTTAGTATTTGCTTGCATTTTCCACCCCACTTTGCAGTCTCATTCTTCCATTGGGGCACCTAAAACTTCGCGGTCTCATTGTTCTTCCATTGGCGCACCTAAAACTTACCTAAATCACTTCGCGGTCTCATTGTTTGCTGCAGATTCATGCAGCACTGGCCGGCCTGCGCGCCTCCGGGTGCGTCGGATTCGGCACTCCATTTCCAGCGCTAGAAAAGAAAAGCATTTATAAATAAAGGCCTACCTTCTGTATTAGTTACATATAGCATGCAATCGCTATGTACTTACTTGGGAAATGGAGCCCGAAAAATCGCAGCACCCGGGGCATGTGGAGTTGCTTCAGGTCCGACCAATGCTGCATGATCTGCGTGTGGGTGAAGGTGGTGTCCGTCTTCGCTGGATCCAGGAAACGATCTGCAGGGCGACGTTCCTCTTCTTAAATGCATTGGGCAAGTAGTCATACCTGCGCTGAAGCATCGTCTAAAAAACACAAAATAAAAATAGTTGTTAGATCAAACTGCATACAAATATCTGTCACAATTCGATCAGTTGACTAAATGACATTCCCAGATACATTTCTAGGCTCAAACTATCCTTCTAGATGCAAGTGACTTGGTTCGCACATGTGCGCACTAACTTCTGTTTGGCACGGAGTTTAAAAAACTTTTAAAAACAACTGTTTCTTCCTGCGCTTCCTTAAGGCCTACGCATGCATTTAGATGGCAAATCAAAGTCCTTACAATACACTTACGAGCATAATCAGCTCTTGTTGTTGTGGGCGCCATCTTGTTTCTTGTCTGCAGCAGATAAGTAATTCCCCAGCGGTTTCCGGGTTCCGAACGGCCGTACGCACGCGTACGCGTAAGCATCATACCCAGTCATTAGTATTTAAAGGGTCCTGGACACACAGCTCATTCTCTTTGAGTTTGTCAGCATGGCACCGAAAAAACCCAGCGCTAAGGCCACACCAGCCAAGGAGGCCACCAGCAAAAGGGCCCAGCAGCATGAGGAGCCTTCTTCCTGACGTCCGACCACTCGGTCACACCAAGCTACTACCAAGGTGCGGGAAACGCGCAGCCAAAGTGGGCAACACAAGGCGACATTGGCCAACAAGGCCGCAACAGCTAAACCAACAACCAAAGCCAAGGACGGAGCAGCAAATAAGAAGGCACCAACATCAAAGCAGGCCGGTACAACGGCGTACAAGGCCACTAAGAAGCAGAGGGTGAGAAGCCCGAGCCCACAAAGAACACCCTCCCCTCCTCCCCGCCCTACCACATGCCTTCATAAACGGCGCTCCAGTGGCAAGGCCAGTAAGAGCTAGCGTGCCCGAAGCCCCAGCCCAGCCAGCACTGCCTCTCCTGCTTCACGTGCCAGTACATCGCATGGGCAAAGGAGCACCAGTGGCAAGGCCAGTAAGAGCCAGCGTGCCCGAAGCCCCAGCCCAGCCAGCACTGCCTCTCCTGCTCCACGTGGCAAAACATTGCATGGCCAAAGGAGCACCAGTGGCAAGGCCACTAAGAGCCAGCGTGCCCGAAGCCCCAGCCCAAGCAGCACTGCCTCTCCTGCTCCACGTGCCAGTACATCACATGGCCAAAGGAGCACCACTTCAAAAGCCACAAAGAGGCACAGGGCCCGAAGCCCTCAAGCACACCCTCTCCTCCTCTGCCACATTTGCCACCGGCACAGGTGGCAACCACCGATACATATGCCAGATCCACGCCTGGAAGTTCGGTGGCCACCCAGGCAAGGACCCCCAGTCCGATTGCAAGTCCAGTCCAGTCGTTCTCAAGCCACGTGTCGTACATTTCATCACCACAGAGCCTGCCTAGAATGTCCCCCGAATTGCCAACAAACATAGATGAGCCAGAAGAGCAAGCAATAGGCCGAACATTGCAGCGAGGCCAGTTGAGTGGCAGGTTTGGTGAGGCCCAAACTCTCGCATTGGCAAGTGGCCTCACACTCCATTATGACGAGCTATATGGGCGACATTCAAAATCTACAAGCAAAGTGAGAAAGACACAAATCTTGGAGGAGCTCACCAGGCAGGTCAATGCAGAGGGGGACGAGATTAAAGATGTGGAGCAGATAAAGCGCAAAATATCTGACCTGAAGTATGCAGCACGGAAGAAACAGAATAAACGGCGCAATTACAGGTACATATTTGAGTTGTGCATTTTGCTGCTTGTTGTATTGACCACAATGCCCTAAATTTGTTAACCTCTATTTTTCAGCTTACAAACTGGCGGAGGCTTCCCCACCAAATTACAGTATACACGAGCTGAGGAGATGGTGCTGGCGTTAATACACCTCGTCCCATTAGAAGGCCTCTCTGGCAGACGGGACATGGACATCCATACCATTCCTGCAAGTTAGTAATGTTTGTTTGAATGTGAACTATTGTAAACGTGTGAAATGAGGCTCACAGGCCCATATGAACACATGCCCCTAGGGAGTGGCTTTGAGGGGAGGTTACTGTTTTAGCCGGGTGTTTAATCTCTGAGGAATGGTCATTTAAAAGGTTTGTAGCCCATACATGACCTTGGACAGTATTTATGGTCACTATTAAACTCTTTATCTTAGCAAAGCACTGCCTTTTATGTGAATCTAGTCAATCATAGACAACACTTACTTATTTGTCTTTATACCACTTGGGTTGTAGCTGTGCTTTGGTCTGACAAACTTGATCTGGGGTCAGGGAAAGGTCTACATAGGAAGAATGCCCACCAGCATACTCTGAAGCCAAATGCTATTTGCAAGCTGACTGTGGGCCCCTAATGGGCCATTTGGGATGTGTTAAGCCTCATAACATGCAGTACATGCATGTTTGTAGTATTTAAGGTGACCAATGTGTATGTACAGGGTGAGGCATACATATAAGAGATACTGACATTCATAGTGAAGGTCACCTTGGAGGAGTTGGCATTCCTGCTTGCCCACGTGTTTTTTAAAGCATATGTAGTAATCCAGCTCATCAATGGATTTTTGTGTGTTTATGTGCCTTTTACTTTTAAACCCAGCCCAGCATCCAGCCTCTGCAAGTGTGGAAGCCTCCTCCAGTTTGCCCACGCCGTCTATTTCCATGCTGCCTAGGACCCAGGAACAGATATATAGGGTAAGTGGACTTTGATGAAACTGCTGATGCATGTGAATGCACATGACTAATTTGCATAACAAATATATTTAGGGCTCAAACTGAAACTTTTTTCACATGTCCCAACAGACCAACACACTGATGGATGAAATCCAGGAGATGAAGGAGGGGGAGGATGCCAGCTTAATGGGACCTTCAGAACTGACCCCCTAATCTGCCACTGTCCCACCAAATCCTCTGCAGCAGAGTGAAGCTGGACACATGCTGCCAGCCCATCGTGGGCAGCAGGCTGA
The DNA here is from genome assembly GCA_027917425.1 of Gastrophryne carolinensis. Classification (NCBI taxonomy): domain Eukaryota; kingdom Metazoa; phylum Chordata; class Amphibia; order Anura; family Microhylidae; genus Gastrophryne; species Gastrophryne carolinensis. The sequence continues at coordinate 391,695,856 of CM051237.1, read as the reverse complement.
GACTGAGCCTACAGTCCCCAGTGGTAGCTCTGCTGCAGAGGTTTTGCCGAGCACATCTGGGACTCTTGCTCGCCCTAGAGGTCCAGCATCTGCAGGCGCTCAAACCTGGGGAATTGGTAGACGTAGTGAACAACATAGACCATTTCCCCAGGGGAGGTGTGTGCCGATCCTGGAGTCAACGTGGCGCCATGACAGCCATTACTTTCGGCAGGTGACTCAAAGAATCACAGAGCAGCTTACTGCACAATTAGAGATATTCAATAATACATTCACCAGCATGCTGACTGAATTTAGGACGAGCAACAGCCAGATGTCTGATCAAATGGCCAACTTAAGCACACAGATGGTAGGACAAATGGCCACCTTAAATAATAACTTCACTGCCATGCTCGAGGAAGTTAGAACAAGCAATAGACAGATGCTGGAACAGTGGCAGATTAAGAATGCCACACATGCCTAGGTGTTGGGACACCTCCAAGGCCCACCACCAGGGTTTTACGGCCAACATCCATATTAACACCTATTTGACCTGTATTTGACCACATCTTTTCCCTACTCCTCATCCCCACTGTATTGACCTGTCTGGTGAGCGCTACCAAGATTACCTTTTTTATGGCTTTGCTTGTTTGATTTTGAATGTCACCCATATAGCTCATTAGAGTGCTGACATACCCCACTAGCCAATGCCTGAGCTAAAGCTTCACTGAAGCTGCCGCTCAAGCTGGCACGCTGCAGGCTTGGGCCTAATGAAATTGTGGCTGGCTCATCCTGTTTGTTGGCAAGATTGGGGGACATTCTTGGCTGTGAAACTACTACATTTGATCATGGCAAAGATTGGACTGTACTGGCATTAGGACTATATTATTCCCCTGCAAATGGTTGCTCCCTATGTATGTTTATGTTATTGGGCGGTGAAACTTCGGCCTGTAGTGCATTACTTTACAACTCCTGGATGTGGCCAATTGCTAGGTGCCATGAGTCTGCACCAAAGTATATTTCTGTTTTACTATGTATGTACATAAAGTCTGCGAGTGCCCTTCAACTCAAAATTTTCATATTTCAATAAAATATATTGAATGTGTCTTTAGCTGTTGTTGACTAAGTTGATGCATTAATGTTTGTGTTATTTTGAGATTAATTAAGGTTTTTCCCAACAGACATGTGAAAATAAACTGCATGAGGCTCAAATAAGGTGTAACATTTTTAGTAATTAAGTCATTACTTTTTGGTAAAATAAAGACAAAGGCCTTCACAAAGCCAAATCATATTGCAAATAACCAAATAACAGCAACAAACCAAGAAAACAAATTTTAAGCAAAATAGGTGGTAATGACATTGGCCCGCACTGCTTGGCCAGAGGCAATAGGTGTGCCAGTGTAATGGTCATCTGCCTCCTGGCTGGTGGGTGAGGGGGCAGATCCACATACCGGGGGACATGCTGCATGATGGCAAAGTTATGCAGAACACAACAGGCCAGGATTATGTTTATGACCTTGTTGGGGTCATATTGGAGTGCCCCCCCCCCCGGTATGGTCCAAACACCGGAAGCGGGTTTTGAGCAGCCAAATGCCCTCTCTACAACGGCCCGGGTCTTTCGGTGTGACCGATTGTAGGCCTCCTGTGCCTCATTCTGTGGCCGCTAGCCGGAATCCCCTGAAAGAATAAGAAAATACTTACATTAATTACACATTTAAAACAACAATATTGTTTAAAGTGGTCGTTCAGTCTGACTAATAGCATATATATATATATATATATATATATATATATATATATATATTTATATATATATATATATATATATGTTACCCACATCCTGTACATACAGATTGCTCTCAAAAAAATAATAAAAAAAAAAAAACATCTACTGCATGTTATGAGCCTTTAAACATCCAAGATGGCGGCTCAGGTAATATCAGGCAGCCTGCAAACAGAAAGTGCCTTCTGACTGTGCTGCTCTGCATTCTGGGATTTCTGACCTTTCCCTGACCCCAGCTCTGCTCTGTCTGAGCAAAGCACAGCTCTAACCCGCACCCTGCACTTTATCCCACTCTCCTCAGTAAGTGTGATGCATCTGACCAAAGATGGCACCGCCGCTATCCTAAAGTCATGAACAGAGTTGCATCCCAGTGGGGGAAAGAATAATAAGTAAGTTAATAAAAACTATAAATATATTAGGTGGAAATGCTGTGAATTCAGTTTTTAATGGTTGGTGCTTTTCTAACAATCATAGTGAAGGTCCGGTTTAACATGTCATCAAGGGGAAAAACCAGCCATAGGTTAAGACATGGCACATCAACTCTATTCATAGGCATACAGTGAAAAGGGAATGTAGTAATTTAAGGAAACTTACCAAGGAGCCATCCACCTGATAATTCTCCAGACTCAAACCGATGGAATAATCCTGAGCTCCGCAAGATGTACGCGTCATGGGATGAGCCTGGATACCCGACGAGAACACTAAGGAACCGCATGTCCGGGGCCACCACTGCTTGGACATTCAGTGAGTGGCCCATTTTGCGGTTCCTGGAAGAAAAAAAGAAAAAAAATGTAAGCAATACAAGGTAAACTACTCAAACACTCCTAACACCCTCCAAAAATCATGTAGGACAATCCAAATAACAGTAACTAAGTACATAAGTATTTTTAATAACAAAATGTATTTGTATGTGGGCGAAAATAAAGATTAACATTAACATTAATCAGTAATTAAGGTCCGCATTAAAATGTTGCTAAGGCCTACATTTTAAACATTGATGAAGGTATACATTGTAAACTGTTTCACAGGGACAATTTACAAGGAGGGATTACGGTATACATTGTAAATTGTTTCACAGGGACACTTTACAAGGAGGAATTACGGTATACATTGTAAACTGCTTCACAGGGACACTTTACAAGGAGGGATTACGGTATACATTGTAAACTGCTTCACAGGGACACTTTACAAGGAGGGATTACAGTATACACTGTAAATTGTTTCACAGGGACACTTTACAAGGAGGGATTAATAGATAGTTACAATACAGTTTGCATAAACTATATAACAAAATGACCAATTTACCTTGATATAGATGTACTCGTCGGCTGCGTGAGGGACCAATGCAACGTGGGTGAAATCAATCACACCCATGATGTTGGGTATGTCGGCGATATTATAAAAAGCCAACTTAAGCGCGTTCCAGGCTACAATGTCGTCTGGAAATGAAATATATTTCGGACTAATGGTAGCCATGCCTTCCAAAAACTTGGATAGCGCGCGGCTCAGCGTAGGCTGGGACATCCCTACGGAGAGGGCACCCAGCCTCTGGAACGAGCCGTTTGCCACAAATTGCAGGCAGCCAAGCATCTTGGTCATACTTGAAATTGCTTGCCCCTCCCTTGTAGTTCGGGCTAACCATGGCCGCAGCTCACTATACAACTTATGGAGAGAAGTGCGGTTAAGTCGGGTCAGCTAGAACAGCTCAACATCAAGCATGCGATCGATATGCATGCGTCGCCGGTGCAATCTGGCCTCGGCCCTGCTGACACATGCAATGCCCTGGAGCTGAAGGTGCTCATATTCCTCCACAAAGCCGCAAAACATAGTCAAAAGCAAGCAAGCCGAGTGCAAAATGGTCCCGTAAGTGGATCGCAAATGAAACCATTTTATAGGGTGGTGGTCCCTCGGCTGTGGCTGTGGCTGACCCTCTGAATAGCTAGTTTTGTTCATTGTTTTCAGATAGTGGCTTTCAAACCCATAGCAGGTATGGCCATAGCACAGCATCCAGGTGGGAGAGCCCAGCTCCAGAGTTTTTGAAGGCTGATGTCTTAGCCGAGCTGGCACATCTAAAGGTAAGGCCATTGGTCCAGATGGAATCCACCCCAGAGTTCTAAGGGAAGATTTGTGATTACAGCCCCTCTGACCCTTTCAACTGGTGAGGTTCCACCATAAGAAGGGGAGTGGAGAAGAAGCAAGACATTACAGGCCAGTTAGTTCAACATCTATAGTGGTCAAACTAATGGAAACTTTCTTGACAAAAAAGATAATTTCCCATCTAAAAATTAACAACTTGTTGGACCCGAAACAGCACGGCTTTACTGAAGGCAGATCATGTAAACCAATCTTATTGATTTCTTTGACAATGTCACTAAAGTGTTAGATAAAGGTGGTGCTATGGATATCGTCTATCTGGATTTTAGCAAAGCCTTTGCCACTGTACCACACAGCTCATAGATAAGTTGCTGAAGTTAGGACTCAATCCCTGGATAGTTCAGTGGATTTCCAGCTGGCTGAGGGATTGGTATCAGAGTGTTGTTGTTAATGGCATGCAATCTGAACAAAGGTGAGTTACAAGTGGTGTACCACAAGGCTCTGTCCTGGGCCCCATTCTTTTTAATATGTTTGTAAGTGACATAGAAGAAGGCTAGGTAGGAAAGGTTTACCTGTTTGCTGATGATACAAAGGTTAGTAATAGGCAGGGCTGTATTTACCATTAGGCAAACCTAGGCCCACGCCTAGGGTAGCCACCGGCAAGGGGGGGGGGGCTGATGTTACTGCTATAGTTGTTATATGTTGACATGTTAATGTCTCCTTACACATGCTCCCCCACAGTGTGTGTGTATAGAGGGGGGAGGTCAATGCTGGTTAAAGGCAATCTGCAGCCTCCTCCGCTCCGCTTTATGGCTGTGGCCATGTGATTTCTGTGTGTGCTGGTAGTATACATTAACAGCTCATGCTCCTCTGCATTTCGCCCCTCCAAACCTCTCCTCTCAACACACTTATTTTTTAAATTGGCAGGCCGCAGCGTCCGGGCAGGCCTCAGCACTAAGCACACTCAGGCAGGTGCCATAGCCGTTGCACATTGGGAGGGCCCACCTCATTCCATCTTCCCTGGGCAGCCCCTATGCAGGGCTGTGCAGTAACCAGGACTAAGGACTGCCTGTCAGTGGCAAATTGGTCAGTGGGAGAGCCTCTTTCTTTGTCTTTTCTTCTCTTTTTTATGTCAGCCCTTTTATTCCCTCATTCCTTCCAGCTTTTTTTTTTCTCTCAATCATTCTCCCTGGCTTATCTGCTTTTCTTCCAGTCTTTCTACTTATTCTTTCTTTGTTTTTGTCATGCATTCATTCTCTTTCTTTGTTTCTGTATTTATTTTGTGTTTCAATTTCATTCCCACATTTTTTTATTTTTTTGTGATTCCTTCTTTCTTTTCTGCTTACATTTTTTCTGTCTTTGCTTCTATTCTTATGTTCCTTATTTCTCTTTCTTTCGGTCATTCCTTCTATTATTTTTTCCTTTTTATTCACCATACATGCAACTTTATGGCCATGTATGGAATCATACCATACCCCGGGGGGGCCCATGGATACTCTATCGCCCAAGGGCCTGCATAACACTGGGGCTGGCCTGCTCAACATTATTCAACAAAAGGGGACACCAGCACATGAAGTGCCTGGGGCAGCATGAACACCAAATATGGCCCTGGTAATAGGGTTGATAATCCTGGAGGTATCTGCAACATGAACTGTGGAAACTAGAGTTTAATGTCTCTAAATGTAAAATCATGCACTTGGGTAGAAGGAATCCCTGCTCTGAGTACCGTATGGGCAGTACTGTGTCAGCCAGGACTTTGGAGGAGAGGAATTTAGGGATACTGATTACTTAAAGCTGCAAGATGAGTGGACAGTGTAGCCAGGCAGTGGGAAAAGTAAGAAGGACAAGAAGGATGCTCGGCTGCATAGCTCGGGGCATCACCAGTAGGAAGAGGAGGTTGTTAGCTGGTTTTCACCACCTTCTTTGCTTCCATCAATTGCACTCCAATGATCAGGCCACTTTCTCCAATGTTGCTGATCATCTCCATTGATGGAGGAGGTCTGCACACAGCACCTGGCATTTGGTGGTTGGGTCCACTGTTAAACAATACCAAGGCCAAGTGGGCCCCTGAAGATGCCAGGGGCCCTGGCAATTGCCCAGGCTTGTCCTGTGCTGGCGTCAGCCCTGCATACATCTATCCTAAGATAAAGAGTACATACAGTATACACATAAGGGCAGACTAGATAGACCATATGGTCTCCTTCTGCCATCAACCTTCTAGGTTTCTATAATTTTGGTATGCACTATACTGCCAGTGTTAGGCAAAGTAAAGGGGTCAAAAAGATTGGTAGCAGGTGTAGAAGAGGAGGGCCCAGTAGACAGTCAGTGGTAGCACAGAAGAGGTGGCAGAGCTAAAGTTCCAGGATGTTGCAAAGGGCAGAGGAGCACCCAATGGGGGGGGGGGGAGTTAGGGGTCTGTACACCCCCAGGCTTGGTGGAGCACAGCTGTTGTGGCTGCCTTTTGAGGCTCTCTTCAGTGCAACATGGACACTGTATTAGGGGATGCTTAGCGGCAATTAGTAGCCAAGTTATGACTATGTAACAAGTAAGAGCAGCTTTCAAAGGAAAGTAGCAATAAGAAAGAGAAGGCACGAAAGTGGGCATGCAAGCTGCAAGTTCATGAAGCTTAAGACACATCTCAGGTAGAAGAGGAGCAGGTTGTCAAACGAGGTGCAGGGAGTGGGTGCCGGGCCACAAATGGTTCAGTAGCAGCAGGAGCACCCAGAACTTCCTGACAAATACCCATCAATCACATTCTCATGATCATCTCTTTGGCAACCGGGAAATGCAGAAGCCACACCCCATCTGTGCCATGCTTTCTACCAGAACACCCTCCCAAACCAATTAACATTCCTGGCTGCTCCATTGGTAGAGGGCAAGAAATATTGGGCACTGCTTTTAATGTGTTGTGACTATGCTGCAACGCAGAGAATGCAAATAAGCTTGAGCAGTTACTCAAAGAACTACCACTTTCTTTCAAAATATACAAATATTATCTTGGAGTGTGGCTAATGATTTTCTATTCTCTTATGCTTTTACTCACATAAGGAGCTAATGTAATAATAATAAAACCTGCTGTAACTCTTTAAAACCATCATGGGTCATTGGAAACCGATGGTGGCTGATTATTTATGTTATTACGAAATGAAAATTTGACATCTACCATATGACCAATTTCCCATCACTCAGATGGAATTCACCAGTGCTTCAGCCATATAGAGGACTATAGTACACTAAACATGTAAGTCTCAATATGCAAATAATGCCCATGTTGCTGATTTTCTGCCCAATGTCTTCCACGATGCAGTAGACAAAGTAAAAGCTAGCCAGGCATAGGAATACATGGATTATGATAACAGGTTCACGGTGCACATCTTACACTCCCAGTGCCACTTGGTCCCAACAGTGGAGGGCAGCAACTTTGCCTTAAAACTGCTGAATAAGGTTGATGGTGGTGCAAAAAGGGGTGACCCCAATTTATCAAGGTGTTCTTGAGGGCTTAGTTATAAAATGACCACTGGACAGGGCCACTGTGGGAGAGGGGCTTCTCTGGGATCTGGGAGCAGGTTAGGAGAGGTGCATACTCAGTCCCAGGGGGGTATTTTCCCATGGTGCCCCTGGTAACTTCAGGTCTTCTTGAAAGTAAGAGGCAGACACAGTCCAAAAATGTTCAGTCTAGGGCTTCTTTATTCTGGACAGCTTGACATTCAATAGAGGGTCCCAGGCACATAGGGTCCCTGTTTCCACCTTGCCCTGTGCTTGGCCTTCACTTAGTGCACTTTGCTTAGATTATAATGGTTTTCTCCCCAAGGCCGCAGAGAGTACCTTCCTGCCACTCTGTCCATTACAGGGGGTACTTCTCCAGCCTGACCTACAGCTTCCTCTGACTCACAATCTGAACTCTTTCTCAGACTACCTGAATCAAATGTATAGAGTCAGGAACCCATTACCAGCAGCAGGTGGGTGCTTCCCTAGTCTATGCATTAAAGGTCCCTTGCTGCAGTCCCTGTCTTAAAGCCCAAATAAACCTACTCCATTCTATTTAACCATTATAACAAGGGTGATGGCTAAATTCACCACCATGTTACACCACCATTCACTAAAAGCTTGGGTCCAGAACTGCCCAGGCGATCCATAGCTACGCCCAGCCCCTCAGCTGAAAACTTCTAGCCGGGAACTAGCACACAGCTGACCAATGTGCATGCTGCCCTGGAAGGGCAGGTTTGCCTGTTTTAATCCTACAAGCCTGCAGCATCTGTGCCCAATCTGTCAAGCCTGTTGTTAACCTGATGTCCTAGATTGACCCTCTGGCCTTTCAGATGGCAACTGTTGAGTGGCCCTTGCAACAGCCTACTTTGCGGTTGTACAGCAAGTATATGACCATTCAGGGCTGAAATAAGCACTGGACAAATCTGGGCAAATGTGTGGGCCCTTGGCATTTTTAGAGGCCCACTCATGCCTAGACCATTGTGTCCCACCCCCTGAACGAGTGTCTAATACAGTAGTCATTAAACTTCCTCCTCAAGGGCCGAGACAGGCGAGGTTTTGCAGCTCTCCACGCTGGTGCTCAGACAGAGCTATAGCCCTGATTATTACATCTGTGCATCAGCATAGAGAGCTGCAAAACCTGTCCTGTCTCGGCCCTTGAGGAGGAAGTTTGAGGACTACTGGTCTAATATATAAACCTACTCACGGCTGCCTTAAGACCAAATCAGTGGCAAGAAGGTGACCAGGAATAGAGGGTGATTGGCGGAAGCTCAGAAGGTACAGAGGACCAGAGGTCAACTGGCAGCAAAGCAGGACTGTAGAAGGCAACAAGAACTAGGATGAGGATGATTGGTGGCAGTGGAGAGGGCAGTGAGGACTGGAGGTTGATCAGTGTCAGAACAGGACCCAGTAGTGGCAGCGGAGCTGAAGGGTGGCATGACACGGCATGTATGGTGAGACGATGAAAGGGCCCACTAAGACTCTCTTACTCTAAGACACAGATAAACCTGGAGCTGTCCCCGAGACCATTGACTGTGAGAAAACTTTTGAGTCCTGAGTATTAGGTTTTCTGCTTATAATCTCAGTAAAAAAAAGTCCTTGTGTACTCAGGAACATATACAATGTACTGCAGGAACAGAGACAAATCAGTCATTCAGAAACATGTACTGCAGGACCAGAGAAAAATAAATCATTCTATTTCAGGCATTTCAGCTGCAGGAGTATTTTAATGGAAACTATATGGTCATAATGCGTAAATCGTGGTAACAAATCTCTACCTATTATCTCCTTGTGTTAGCTTAAAGCGTGATCCTGACGGCTAGCACACATTCACACCAGCAGTGGAAACCCACTTTGAAAGTTTCCACCAAGTCTGGCTGATTAGATAATGTGCTAGGCTTGTTGTTTAGGGCTCAGGCATCCTTCCTCCATGCTGTCAGGAAATTAATCTCCTGGCTGTTTTTCTGAAAGTGCAGATTTGGCCCTATCTGTATCAGTTGTTATAGGGGGGAGGGGGAGGTGAGAACAAATGCAGAAGAAATATCCTAATTACCACACACCAGGAAGCAGCAGCCCTCTGCCTCTGCATGGGGCAAAACAATAGGACATGACCTAATAAACTAACTTTCTTAATGAGCTCACAAACTGCACTTGACCTTTGCAATTCTACCATGAAACTTGTTCATGTTAATCTAAACACATTTTTCAAGAAAATTTATCTGGTCCTGCATTTAAAAACCAGGCCAGTTTCAGTTTGAGCCTTGGGACATAAGTTTAAAATAACAGCTGCATGGTGTAAATACAGAGTTGGGCATTCAGAGAAGCATGTGAGCTTATCAGTTTCCGCAGCTTCTAGTGCCACATGTGTTTTTTTTGTCTCCATGTGCAGCATTGCCATAGTTTTTGGGGCAATTGCACAGAGCCCCCGTAACAGATGGGCCCCTCCCCACCATTAGTCTGTGAGGACGGGACCCATGTATGTGGAAGGGGGCCATGTAGGGCCGATGGGGCCCATAATGTCAGCAGGGCCCAGTGCATGGCTTTTGGGGCCCTGTCTGAGCAGTACTAGCACCAGTTGGGGATGCTATGCTCATCAGGTCAAAAATAAAGAACTGCTCTTTGTCCTCCTCCCAGTGGCCATTAGCAAGAACATCACCCCAGGACAGGGCAGGGTGGAGAAATACTATTTACTTGTTGGTACCCAATACATTCTGCTAACCGGGTGTTAGATAATACTACTCACTTGTTGGCATTCCTTACATTCTGTTTACTGGGGGTTAGATAATACTACTAACTTGTTGGCACCCCTAACATTCTGCTGCTTGGGTGATATATTATACTACTCACTTGTTGTCACCCTTTACATCCTGCTTACTAAGTGTTAGATAATAATGTTGGCACCCCTTATGTTCTGATTATTGTGGATTAGAGTATACTACTCACTTGTTGCTATCCTTACATTCTGCCTACTAGGTGTAAGATAATACTACTTATCTGTTGGCACTCCTTACATTCGGTTTAATGGGGGGATAGATACATAGAAACATAGAAGGTAATGAAACATAGATAATACTACTCAGTTGTTGGCACCCCTTGAATAACACTTACTAGGGGTAAGTTAATACTGCTCACTTGCACCCCTTGAGAAACACATAATGGCGGTTATATAATACTACTGATAAGGAAATCCTAATTTAATTGGTTAATAGCTTGACAAAATCTACACTATATACTGCAGTCTGCAGTCGTTAACTCAGAAGACTCCCTTGAATGTAACAGGTGCTTGAATGTAAAAATAACCCACACTTACTATAGAATATTGTATAGCTTATGTTATGCGATCTACTGCTATACCTCCACAAGGAGACATAAACTGTTGTTAGTCTCTATCAGAAGTGAAACTAGTTGCGCTACCAACACAAGGTTATTTGTACTATAAGGCTGGTACCCTGTGATTGGTTAAAACAGATGTGTATGTCCATAATGGATGTAAGAAACAACCCCTTGTTTGACTATAATAAAAGAGGTCAAAATTAGCCTTTCTCTGAGGGATACAGAAACCATGCATTGTCCGTGTGTCTTTGGGTGAATAGAGGGTCTCAGAAATCGGCTTTATTACCACAGCTTTACCTTTGATGAAGTCTTGAGTCTTACCTGAAAATTCCCAACATAATGCTGGCATAAGATACTGCATCATAAAGCCACAGATATGAGGTAAAAAAAGATGTTTCACGGTGCCAGGAATATTACTGGCCTTAATGTCGGCATTTAAAACCCATTGTGTTTTTTCTTAAGGTCCATGTACTCCTGATATTGTAAGCCATCCATTATCTGATTTATGATGCATTTAAAACCCATTGTCTTTTTTTCATGGTCCACGTACTCCTGATATTTTAAGCCATCTATTATCTGTGATTTATTATGAAATGTATCATGCTATAACATGATCTCTCTAATTTTTAATACCAGGAAAAACTGTGCTAGTGGTGATGCTGATTTTCTTTGATTTTCTGCTAAAAATGTTTTAAAAAGAGATTAGTCTGCAGTTGGTTAGTAGTAGTGATTAGCGTAGAGTAAAGAGCGAATCTTTAATAGCGCATGCTATAAATTAATATAGTAATCTGGGTATCACAAGAAGGTTGTCAGGGTGCACTTCTGGGTGGATAAACATTGTCAGGGACAAGAAAGGGTATTTCCACAATATAAAGGATGGGGAATATTAAAAGTAAAAAGTCGACTGAGCTCCCATCCAAATCAGGGTTATTAGCTGTAGACATTATGACAAATGAGTTTGGTTAATGGACCTGTCATAAAATAAAACCACTTTTTAAGAAAATGGGATTCCCTCCAGGAGGTAAATTAGATCCAGGTAGCTGGAGAGAATTTAAAAGGGCTAATTGGAATCGGATATGCAAAAAAAAGCATGAGGAAAAAGTTAATACATGGATTAAAATGGCAGACGAATGGAAAAAACTCAGAAAAGAAAGGCCAGTTGTTTGGGATAGAAAATTATATTTATATTTGGGTTAAAACCCCAATAGACTGTATCCCTAATGAATATAATTCACACCACAACCTCAGGCACCAGTTGCACAACCCCCTCCAGTGGCACCTCCTCCTCATAATCCCCAAATACGTTTGCAAAGCCCACAAGCACCTAGAACATACCCTGTATCTCCCCTACTAACTCCTCACCCCGGACCCTCAGCAAATTTATTTTAGATGAAGGTGCAAATGCAAACATACCTAGCGTGCATCGCTTACCCCTAACATCACAAAAGGGCAAGAGGGAGATGACAATTGGATGTCAGTAGCTGATGCTGGATTCTGGGGTGAGGGTCCACTGAATGTAGGTAAAATGCCAGTATCTCCAGCTGTAATTGATGTAAAGCCTGGCCATGTTCCTCCTTGTCTCAGACAATATCCACTTACTATGACACAAACTGATTGTATAAGGGACCAAATTACAGATTATTGTAAATCTAGGGTTCTTGCTGAAAAAGATTCACCTTATTGCAACCCCTTATGTTTGGTGTAAAAAAGTGCCCTAAAAGAACCCCACAGGCATATTGTCTAAAACACGATCTTAGAGATGTAAACGCTATTACAGTTAATTCTCCACCCATCGTACCTAAATCTGCTTACAGGTATTACACCTACCAGGACTTGCTATACTCAGGACTTGCTCGATCTCAGTAATGCTTTTTATAGTGTTCCACTAAAGACACAACTACCATATTTTTCACCCTATAAGATGCACTATTTTTCCCCAAAGGGTGAATGTAAAAAAAAAAAGGCAAAATAGGTATACTTACATGAGTCTCACACCTGCACCGTGGCCACAGGGAGGCCAGCCGGGGCAGATGGGCAGGGTAAATAACCCTGTCTGCTGTCCTCGCTCTAGTTTCCGGCGCCGCCACTGCCTCTTGGGTCGGCTCATGTAAGTATCCTTTTTTTTCCGTTGGTTGGGGAGATTCTGCCATAATGCTTATGGGAATGGGAGGGGGGAATGCCATACTGCCTGTGGGGAATGGGAGGGGGGAGTGCCACACTGCCTATGAAATGGGGGAAATGCCACACTGCCTATAGGGAATGGGATCGGGGAATGCCACACTGCACATGGTAAATAGGGTTGGGATGCCCCACTGCCTGTAATGGGGTGTTTTAGCACAAAATTTGGTTTAGAATATTATTTTTCTTATTTTCCCCCTCCAAATTCTAGGTGCGTCATACAGGGTGAAAAATACGGTACTTTTCAGTTTTAGATATGATGACAAAAGTTATTGGACTGTTTTACCACAAGGGAGCAGTAACGGCCCCTTATTGTTCAGTCAAGTGTTAAGTTCTGTCCTTCAAGGCTGGAAGCCTACCCATGGTAATGTCAAAACGTTGCAATATCTTGATGACATATTACTTTGTGCTCCTAGCAAATTGGGGTGCAGAAAAAACAGAATTTCACTTTTAAACTATTTAGCTAGAAATGGATGTAAAGGTATAAGGAAAAAATCAATTTTGCCAAGAAAAGGTAATTTTTCATGGGTTACTGTATAACTCCGAGCTGCCGACATCTACATCCATCAAGGATTGAAGCAATGCCAGCTCCAATATCTGTCCGCCAGTTGCGTACCTTCTTAGGTCTGGTTGGCTATTGTCGAGAGTGGATACTGGGTGCCCTAAAAGAAGGAACAAATGTTATCCAACTCACTGATAAAGCAGCAAGTAGTGTTGAATTCCTAAAAAATGCTCTTGTCTCGGCACCAGCTCTTGGTCTCCCCAACTATGACATCCCATTCCACCTGTTCTGCCATGTCAACCAGGGTCATGCCCAGGGAGTGCTGGCTCAAACACACAGTGGTAAAATGCGCACAGTAGGATACTATTCTCTGGCACTTGATCCAATACTCCCTATGTGTCTTCAGGGTGTGGCGGCTGCAGTATTATTGGCCGACAAATAGAACCTATAGTTCTGGGTTACCCATTGCATGTTCACTTACCGAACTTAGCTGCTTAGGTACATCAACAAGCCCAGACATCACGTTTTTCCCCAGCTAGAATCACAAAATATCACAGAATACTGCTCCTTAATCTAACCATCACTTTTCGCAGGTGCTCCTTACTGAACCTGTAACTCTTTTGCTACTCAGTGGCAGGAGTAGGGAGTGTGATGTGCAGGAGACACAGCACATATGCAAAGAATGGATGGAAAAAGAAAACGCAAGACTTGAAAGTGTTGTTGAAACTCATTTTACTAATCCAGACATGTTGATATTTGTCGATCGCAACAGATACTTTCTTAAAGGGAAATATGTCACAGGCCATTCAGTGGTCGATCAAAATGGGAAGACTCTGGTACAGGCAGCCCTGCTCATGAAGCAGAACTAATAGCTGTAACGGAGCAAAAGATATGAGAAGTAATATTTTTACTGATAGTAGGTATTGTCAAGGAATATGTACAGACTATTATGCCATTTGGAAGGCTTGTCATTTCATTGTGTCTTCTGGGAAACCAGTGAAATATGCCATGCTAATTAGGAAGCATTATGAGGCATTAAAACTCCCTAAACAGGTTGCCATCATTAATATCCAAGCCCACCTGAAACACACAACCCTGAGGCCACAGGCAATTGATTTGCTGACTTTGCAGCCAAAAGAGGCACTAAGATGTACTACTTGCACAACCAAAGACCATGCTGTCTCTGCAAGATCAGACCATTGGACCAGAGTCAACCACTATACTACGATAAGGCCAAGCTGCGAGCCTCGAGCTACTTGCTATACTGCAAAGCCCGGCTAGCCCGCTGGAAAAAGGAGTATGTAGCAAAGCAGGCTGTAAAGGAGGTATAACTAGAGATCTGCTGAAGTCAATGGTAAATATTGCCCCCCAAAAGTCTTTTTCCCAATGATGGCCCATGGCCCTACACATGTCTCTAAAGCTAATATGGTGGCATTGGCGGTGAGGCACTGGTTTTCCCCAGGATTCACAAACTTTGCAGCTAAGTTTGTAGAAACATCTGTGCTGTGCATAGCCCCGAAAAAACTGTTAAAGCACCATGCAGGCATTCCAATAGACCAGAGTACCAGACCAAAGAATACAAATTGGCTTCATTCAGTTATCCAAAGTGGGAAATTATGAATATATTTTGGTATGTGTTGACGTGTTCTTGGGATGGCCTGAAACTTGGCCATTGGCTAAGGCCACAGCAAAGGCAACTGCAAAAATTATTACAAGAGGTTGTCTGTAAATTTGTAATCCCTGAGATGATTGAGTCTGATAGAGGACCGCATTTCACAGGTAAAATTTTGCAAACAATCCTGCAATACTTAAATGTACAACATGCTTTTCATACCCCTTATCATCCTCAGAGTAGTGGAAAAGAAAAGAGACGTAATGGTACCTTAAAAATGAAAATACAAAAGGCCATGAGAGAAGTGTTTAAGTATTGCTTGTTTTTTTGTAAGAACCACACCAAAGTTATATGAAGGTGTTGCATGGACGTTTAACCCTGGTGCATAAACATGTTTATTTTTCTATTCCAGTCCCAGACGTCAAACAGGGACACGTGTATTAAAGCCAGGCGACTGGGTTGTGTTTAAAAGTCATGTAAGAAAGGCTTTCGAACCCAGGTATATCAGACCATATCGAGTTCAGCTGATTACTGCCACCCCTGTAAAACAGTCATTGTAAGAAGATTCAACAAAAACCATCATCATGAAACTTTGTTTGCAGCATTTGGTGTTGCCACATATTTGGAACTGTTTAAGCTCATTGTGTTTTTCAGAACTTCATAAGCATCTTTCAAAACAATGGGACAATAAATTTGTAAATATGCATGAACTAATATTGAAAAGTCAACAGTAGGAGAAATCTCTGTGAAAAAAAGTAATTCTTAGTTTTGGTTCTAAAAGTAATTGGAGATGCTCTGGAAAAAATCCAGATATGATTTAAATTTAGGGTAAATTCAATCATATTTATAACTCCAGTTTCGAAAATGTTAATGTAACTGAGAGATCAGAGCTCTCCCTGTGTGCACAAAAACTAGTTTGATTTGGCTCTCTCGATATTTGGGTTAACTGTACAAAACGCCCATAATTTAGAAATATTTTTGATAACATTACCGATTTAGTTTATGATGGCCTTAATGTATCATCTATAGAACTAAAACAGCATGCAATAGTGTTGAATCAACATACTTTAGGATTAGATTTTCTGACCACATCGCAAGGAGGCATGTGTCAAATAGTGGGACCAGCTTGCTGTCATTAAGTAGATATGAATGGAACAATGCGTATTCAACATGATATAGAACAAGCCAAGAAGATTGAAATTTGCAATTGCCTACCTGGTTATCATGGTTAAACCCGGCAACTTGGTTCAATGGTATTGGAAGTTAACTCAAGGGGATAATGTTAATAATTTTGCAGATTGTATTGATGTTATTCATTCTTTATGTAGTCATGTTGTTAAAAATGATTAGTTGTGTTTCTCAAGCAGCAAAGTCTAGATCAGTCGCTTCTACTGAAATGTTTGCAGAAGAACACCATACAGATTTAGTCAAGCTTTAAAGAGTAGGGAAATGATAAGGAAATTCTAATTTAATTAGTTAATAGCTTGACAAACTCTACACTATATACTGTAGTCTGCAGTCATTGACTCCCTTAAATGTAACAGGTGTTTGAAAAATAACTCACGCTTACTATAGAATATTGTATAACTTATATAGGAGACATGAACAGTTGTTAGTCTCGATCACAGTGAAACTAGCTGAGTTAGCAACACAAAGTTATTTGTACTATAAGGCTTGTACTCTGTGATTGGTTAATACAGATGTGTATGTCCAAAATGTATGTAAGAAACACCCCTTTGTTTTCCAAGAGAGGTGAAAATTGACTCTCTCCGAAGTATACTGAAACCACGCAGTGTCTATGTGTCTTTGGGTGAATAGAGGGTCTCAGAATTCAAACTCCATTAGCACAGCTTTACCTTTGATGAAGTTTTGCATCTTATCTGAAAATTCCCCAACACTACTCACTTGTTAGCACCCCTTACATTCTGCTTACTGGGGGTTAGATAATACTTCTCACTTGTTGGCACCCCTTGCATTCTGCGTACTGGGGGTTAGATAATACTCACTTGTTGGTACCCCTTACATTATGTTTACTGAGGCTTAGATAATACTACTCACTTGTCGGCACCCCTTACATTCTGTTTACTGGGGGTTAAATAATACTGCTCACTTGTTGCCACCCCTTGGATAACACTTACTGGAGGTTAGATAATACTGCTCACTTGTTGCCACCCATTGGATAAAACTTACTGGGGGTTAGATAATACTATTCACTTGATGGCAGCCCTTTCATTCTGCTTACTCTGTGTTAGGTAATGCTACTTACTCGTTGGCACCCCTTACATTCTGATAACTAGGGATTAGATAAACTACTCACTTGTTGGCACCCCTTACATTCTGGAGGGATTAAAGACTATTCCAGGGGTGAGGCCATCAGAATTCAGAGGAAGAGGTGGTGGTCTCACAGCTCCAAGCAGTCAGCAAAAGAGGGAGAAGGGTGCCAACGATCAGTCATCAACCCATTGCTGCCATTGCCCACCATGCCCAGGGACTGAGCATGCCAAGGTAGTCTCAACTGGTCTCACCAGCTTGCACCAGCAGTGCACAGATGACAAGACACATGTAATTTGCAAGCTGTGCCACCAGTGCCTGAAGTGAGGGAAAATTCTTAATAATCTCTGCACCACCATGATCAGGCCCCTGCAATCCAAACACGAGCTGCAGAGCAGAAACACCTAAAAACATGCAAACAACTGAGGCCCCTTCTGCTGCTTTGGTTGACTCAGCTGTTACCACCGCCTCCCCAACGACAAGGCCACTTGTCTCCCCCCAAATGAAGAATTTGAGGTCACCACCAACCCCACCAGCAGCAGCTGCACTACCATCACCAAGCGTGTTCACACCAAACCAGGGAGCATTCAGCTTTCCATCCCTCAAACTTTAGAGAAAAAAATGTAAGGCCCATCTCACCCATGAGGCCTGGCCCTGAATGTGAACATTTCCAAGTTGCCGGCCTTTTAAATGCTCCCATTCCACACGGTGAAGACAGACAAAGTTTTCAAGATCTGATGGTGGCAGCCAGGACCGGCTCCAGGGTTTTGTGGGTGACAAAGTCTCAGTGGGTCCCTTGTGTCATGTCACATGCTCCTCTCTGTGAACCCCCCCTGGGATCACCAGTATACTCACCCCACCTCATATTGCAGTGCACCAAAACCTGGGAATTTGACTATCCTGGGTATTGGTACTTGCCCCCGAAGCAGCACGATTTGGGATGACCCGCTATGTGAACCCCCGGGTCACCTGTTCTACTTACATGCCAGCCCAATGGCACATGTGCAGGTGCCCAGCAAGTTAGGGTCAGATAATAGGTTTGGTTGCAAGTTGACAGGGTTGAGTACAATTGTAGCATGGAAAGGGGCAAACTGGTGAGGTTTCACATAGCTTTTAAGATGCCAGGGCAGGCCACTGCTGGGTTTTGTTCCACTTTAAAATCCAACTGGTCGACTTATAACACCTAGGGCATCCTGCTGTGTAAAAACCCCTGGGAACCCCCACAAATACTCAACTTTATGGGCTCCCACAGCAGATTCGTAGGTCTCTGTGCATCCCCAGTCGTCATGCTGTCTATGGTACACTCCCACGCTCAGCCTATCTGAAGAGGCTAGACAGGGCCCAATCAGCCCCAAGGGTCCGCCACCTGGCTTACATTTCTCTAACCGCCCACTGGTTCATTGTAGTGGTGGCTGGGACTGAGGTGGGAAGCACTTGGTGAATATCCTTCCGCAACCAAGAATTGCTGGACATCAGTCAGTACCTCCTGCTGCCGCCTCCTCTTCCTACTCTGATTCCTCCTCTGCTTCCTCCTTGTGCATTCAGCGCAGCCCCTGCACTACCAATCTGAGCACTGCTATGGGGAAACTGCGGCAAGCAGAGCATAAAACTCATGTGTCTGGTCAAAAAAACCTCACCCTGCCCAGGAGCTGTGGACTGGCATCCAGGAGCACCATTGCACCTAAAGCCTGGCAAGGAGGTATGCAGGTATGCAATGGGCATAACCTTGTAGCAGCCTTGGGTAGAGCTGGGTTGATGCACATCCCTTGCCTGGTGCAATTTCTAACTTGGTGGTGCAGAGCTTCCAGGACCATTATCCAGACATGCCTACTGCATAAAGTGCAAGGCACGTGCATGCACTTCCGTCGTTCCCAACCAGCTGCTGCTCGCCTCTCTCACCTTTCCCACCCACTGCCTCATATGTGACTTGCCCAACAGGTGGAATTCAGCTTTGTATATGTTGGAAACGGTGTGTAAGCAGCAGTAGGCAATAGTGGAGTTCCAGCTTCAAAATGCCCTGGTGCATAGAAGTGCAGACCAACAGCACTTCACCACCAATGAGTGGGCCTTCATGGGGGGCATCTGCGCGGTGCTGCAGAGCTTCCAGTACGCCACCAATATTGTGATCTCTGATGACTCCATCCTCAGCGCTACCATCTCCATCCTTTGCCTGCTGGAAAAAATTCTTCAGTCCATGACTGAGGATGTGATGGTGCCACAGGAGGAAGCAGAGGAGGAAGAAGGTCTATTTTCCCAGGCATCAGGGCAGTGCACATGAGGCCCATAGGGTGGATTGCTGTGTCAACAGCAGCTAGGTACTCCACTGTCCAGCCAGCGGACAGTTTTGGAGGAGGAGGGGCAGGAGGACTTTCTTTCACAGCAGGGTGGGACCCAGCGCAGCTCATGGGCATCACTGGAGCGTGACTTGAGGGAGGAGCAGGAGGAAACACCTGACACTGAGGACAGAGTCTCCTTGACTTAGGGCAGCTTCCACACAGTATGTAAGAGGAGGGTGAGAGGGCGCAACGGGTTAAAGGCAGTCTACATCCCTATGCTCCCCCCTTTATTGCTGTGGCCATGTGACTCCTGTGTGTCAGTAATCTATAATACAAGTGCATTCTCCTCTGCATTTCGCCCCTTGAAACCTCTCCTCTCTACACATTTGTTTTTTATATTGGCGGACCGTGAAGTCTAGGTAGGCGTCAGCACTAAGCATACTCAGGCGAGTGCCATGGCCTCTGCACATTGGGAGGGCCCCATCTCATTCCATCTGCCCTGTGCAGCCCTTATGAACTATGCAATAACCAGGACTAAGGACTGTCATCCACAGGTAAATTGGCCATTGAGAGACCCTTTTTCTTTGTTAGTTCTTTTATTCTCTATGTATTTTCTTTCTATTCTTTCCTTCTAGTCTTTTCTTTCTTTCTAGCTATTATTTGTTTCTGTCTCTCATCAGTTATGCCATTCCTTTTATTTTTTCTGTTGTTACTTCTATTCATTCTTTCTTTTCTTCTCCTTTTTCTGTCAGTCCTTCAATTCTTTCTTTTTTCCTTCCATTCCTTCTCCCTATTTCCTGTCTTACCGGCTTTTTTCCTGTTTTTTCTTTTATTGTCTATGTTTCTGTCATGCATTCATTCTCTTTCTTTGTTTCTGTCATTCCTTTTGTGCTTTCATTCTTTGTTTCTTTGCATTTATTTTTTTATATTGTTCCATCTATTTCTTTGTTTTTTCAGCTTAATTTTTTCTGTCATTCTTTCTATTCTTATGTTCCTTATTTATTTTTCTTTCTGCCGGTTCTTCTATACTTTGTCACTACTTCCATTTTTGTATTCTTTTTCTTTCTGTCATTTCTCTTATACTTTGTTATCCCTTCTATTATATTTTTCTTTTTATTCTTTAGCAGTATTCACCATACATGCAACTTTATCACCATGTATGGAGTCATACCACACCGCAAGGAGCCCACTGATACTCTATCGCCCAAGGGCCTGCATATACCTGGAGCTGGCCCTGCTCAACATTACTCAACAAAAGGGGGCGCTGGCCATGCCTAGGCCAGCATGAACACCAAATACGGTCCTGAGTACAAATGCACTCTGGTGGACGCACTACTGGCAGCGTTCCTAGCTGAATTTGAGGGCTTGTTGGCAGCAAGAGGCCGAGAAGGAGGAAGAGCAAGTTGCTCAGCAGGGGCACCAGTAGCATCTCACAGGGAGAGGCGAGCATGGACCACAAAGTGAATTACCTTATTTCATTGTCCCCCACTATCGCATATGGTCCGTAGTACCAGGAGGCAGACTTTGTCTCACATGGTGGATTTGTTGACGTGTTTCCTGGTACTGAGCGATGGGTCCTCCCCATTAAATTTCTGGTTCAGTAAACTGGACACGTGGCCAGAGGTTGCTCTCTATGCTTTGGAGGTGCCCTGGAGTGGATCCCATGGGACTTGGCTGTGCCAGCTCCTGCGTGAGTGGTAAAAGTGTTTTCTACTTCCTCTGCCTTGCTGGTGTGCTTCCACGTCGATGTTAATATTTATTCAGGTATATATTTATTTATTGATGTTAAGATTTATTTATGTATATATGTAAATATTTATTTATATATATATTTATTTATTGATGTTACTAATTATTCAATTATTCATTTATGTATATATTGATTGATGTATTTTTTTATTTATTTGTGTATTTATTTAATTTTTTTGTTTTCTGTAATTATTTTGAGCACTTTCCCTACCCCATTTTGTGCAGGGCAGCCTCCCTGGTGTCACCCCATGACTTGACTTCTGACACCTGTAAAAAAAATAATATTTACATTTTTTATTTCCCTACCCCATTTTGTGCAGGGCAACCTTAATGGTGTTACCTCCCAAATTGACCTTTGACACCTGTAAACTAAATATTTGTATTTTTTTTATTCATGTATATATTTCTTTAATTTTTTTTTCTGTTATTATTTTGAGCACTTTCCCTAACCTGTTTTGGGCAATTGTTTAGATGTTACCCCCGATTTGGCCTCCGACATCTATAAAAAAAAATTATATTTTTGATGTTTTGTATTTTGAGCACTTTCCTTAACCCATTTTGTGCAGCCCCCCAATGTATGCTCCCACACCACTAAAAAAAAATTAATATTGAGGGGGCGTGGTTAGCCGATGGCGGAGTAGGCTGCAAAATTTTGGAGCTCTGCACAGGGACATCCGGACAAACAGTTAAGGCACCCAGCAGCGATCCCCACCCCTAAATGCCCAGGCGCAGGAAGCCCTCGGGCACAACCAGGAGTCAGCAGCCGGCCTCCATCGCTCACTACTTCGGAGCGACAGGCTGGGAGGAAGAGGGAGAAGGTGCCGGCAAGATGGCGGCAACGCGTCGGGAGACGACGCACATGGTGCTGCAGGAGGTTGAGACCGGACCAGGGTCTCCCTCCTTGTTACAGGCGGGCGCAGAGCAGCCCGTGCGGGAGCCCCGAGGAGCGTCTGCCTCTGTCGGCACGCAGGGCAGATGCCGGAGGAGGACGAGGCGGCACACGCGGAGACAGCCGAGGGGACGCTAGCTGTGCAGGTGAGAGAGGCAGCGGGGAGCTGCGACGCGACCTCTCCCGCCCGGGGGGGAGGAAGGAATACCCTCTCGCCTACACCCCGGCCACCAGTGGTGCCGGGGGGCACAGAAGGGGGGGAAACAGGAGGACAAGGGCCATCTGCTGAAGTGGCCCCATCACGCCATAAGCAGCGCTGTCCCCCAGGGCAGAGAGCAGAGCCCTGTCAAGCTTCAGTGCAAATTCGGGAAAGAGCTGAGGGGGGGGTGCTCCACTCCCCAAAGTGACCTGGATGACCTAGGAGACTCTCAAATAGATGCTGCCACCTGTATCCAGCAGCCATGCGTGGCGTCACTGGTCGCCCCTGCGGAGCGAATTTGGAATGCCCCTGAAGCAACGGGGGGAAGTGCTGCGCAATTGAACCCCCTGTCCCCTGAGAGACCCTGGATTGCGGGACCCACTGGATGGGGCGATGGTTGGTCCCCCGAAGCCCTCCCCCCCAGGAGTGACGCCAGAACGCCGGTGGAGATATCTGCGGCCCTCCCTTGTGGGCCCTCAGCTATGCAACATGTGCCCCCATCCCTAATCTCGGCCTTGGCTGACGTGGTTCGTTCCAACATTTCAGATGCCTTACGGGCGCTCCCTTCCCGATCAGACTTCGATGGATACATTACACAAATGGAGAACACTCTCCGGAGAGAACTCAGCACGCTGCAGAACTCTATCTCTGAAGTCTCCCACAGGGTGGACTCAATTGAGCTAGATCAGTCCACGCTAGCCCAGAGAGTGGTGGCCCTGGAACAGCTGCAGCGAGAGAAGAGAAGACACACCTCCGCCCTATACCTTAGCCTGGGCGACCTCGAGAACTGAGGCAGACACAACAACATCAGCCTGAGGGGGCTCTTGGAGACGGTCGCCCAGCCGTACCTAGAAAACACGGCTAAAATCATCTTCAACACAATCCTAGGCTCCCCTCCCGCAAGCGACATTGTTATCAACAGAATACATCGTGCCCTTGGCCCCAGACCGGCAGATCTGCAATGACCCAGAGACGTGATTTGTAGAATCCACTACTACAAGACCAAGGAAGACATCCTGAGAAAGGCGTGGGAGAAGGGACCATCCAGATTTGAGGGCTCATCCGTGGCGGTATTTCCTGACCTCTCCTCCAGGACACTTCAAATGAGGGGAGCACTGAGACCCCTGCTAGAGGTGATCCAGTGTCAGGGGGCCTCCTATCGTTGTGGGTTCCCATTTCACCTTATTGTCCACCGGAATGGAAGATCCTTTTCCTTGAAAACAACCGACCAGCTTCCTCAGCTTTTTGCCTTCCTGGACACTGACCCAATACAGGTTCCGGACTGGCTTGCGCTGACCCTGGAGCTCCAGCATGGTGGGCCAGTGGCGAGGGGACTGCGTGGGCCGCCTGGGAGGGTGAGAGGAGGCCCGAGATGCCGGGAACCCCCGCCCGGTAACAGAGCTTGAAAGACGGATCATCGTTGAGCCGTGACTTTTTCCTGCTGCGGGCCCCCCCCCCCCGGGGTTGACCCACACCTTGGCCCTCTATCGAAGAAGAGGACCACTCTACCAACTCAGATTGACGATCGTCGCTCGTCCCCCTCTGCTGGGGCTGTGAAGACTGGCTGTCTTTCATGCCTCCCCCCTTGGCGAAAGGCTACGCCACAAGAAGGTACGGGGTTCCGAGAGGTTGGAGGCGGGGACCTGCGGAGACTCGAGGGGGTGTTGGTAGAGGGATGAGAGCTTGAGGTGGGTGGGGGGGCCTTGGGGGGAGTCCGGCTCAAAATGTTCTGCCCGTTATCACGATGTTATTAAGTGGCTAATCTTTTTGGTTCATAGTTCGGCGGCGGGCCTGGAGGGCGGCTGCAGATGTGGGTGCCATGTGTGTGGGAGGGCCCATGGGGTCCGACCCATCACCCCGGCCGCCGGGTCCCGCACGGGCGTTAGCCCATGGGGGCGCGGGTGGCTGGGGGGGCGCGCTTCCCTGCTTTGCGGGGGGGGCGCCCGATCGGGCGTCGCGCTTAGGCCCATCTCTGGGTATACTCCCTCGCATGGGTGGCGTTTGCAGGTTTAAAAATGTTAAAGTATAAGAAGATGAAATGTTGATTGCGCTTGTTCCGGGGCTGCTACTCAGCCTACAAAATGTCAATAATGACTGATAGATATATGTGTCTTCTGGGTCCAGGGCCGGTGGTTTGAATTTGGCGGGAGGGGTGCCCTTGACCCCCAGGGCTGGTCGGTGACCGGGCTACCCCTCCTTGCCCCCCTACCCAAGTTGGTGGGGGACGGGCGATGGGGGTCCGGGCTCGGGTGCGGTGGGATGTGTGGGACGTTCCCCCACATCCATGCACGACGCCCTTGGGCGCCCCCTCTGGACCTCATGCTCACAAGACACCATAATGTTACTATCAGGAATAGCTTACCTGCGCCCCGTTCCAGCGCTGTCCCCGGGCCGCTGGCTGCAGCAGCAGCTTCCACTTGGCGGCCGCGCCGAGCGGCGGCTGGCGCGCCCTCGAGCACGGCCGTCCTCCCTCCTCGTCCCCGCCTCTCTGTATCTCGTGCTCGCGCGCGCGCACGAGCACGTTTTTCATATGCCCTCCGGCGGCGCTGCTCCCAGTGCGTCAGCCGGAGGTAGCGGTGATAGAGCCTGCGGGCTCAGCCAGGGGAGGAACTCCTCCCTCTCTCCTATAGTGGGCCAATGAGCCCAGCTAGGGACAGGTCAGGCCAATCCTGGCTTGGATCCTAAAGTGCACCAATCACTCACACCTTCCCTCTCTGTCTGTCCCTATAAAGGGTTTCCTCCCTCAGTTGCCCATTGCCTGTGATAGCGCTCAGAACCCTGTGTTACCTATTCCTGTGAAGTCTAGCCTGTTGCCGATTTGATTGTACGACCATTCTCGATCCTGAATCCTTGTTGCCGACCTCTGCCTGTATTGACTCCTCTCGATCCTGAATCCTTGTTGCCGACCTCTGCCTGTATTAACGCCTCTTGATCCCTAACCCTTGTTGCCGACCTTTGCCTGAACTGACGCTTCTAGATCCTGATCCCCAGGTGCTGACCTCTGCCTGTACCCCGACTACGTCTTGCCTGACCCCTGGTGCCGCTACGATCTCTGCCTTCCCGTTATCGACCTATTGCCTGTCTCTGGACTTCCGTCACTCACGCTCCAGTTATTGGTTCTCCAGATCTCTCCATATAAGCTTGCATCCTTTGAGCCAATAAGTCCTGGGGGCAACCGATCCCGGGTAGGCGTAACTTGCGTCCCGGCAAGCGGGGGCTCCTACAGGTGAAGCTGGCTGTGGAGATTGGGGGTTGCGAGCTCATCAAGAGGTCTGGAGTTACCCCCCAAGTGTGACAGTTACATTGCTGCTTGTGCCTTTTATAAAGCTATAAAAATGTTTTCTTTCTTTAGTCCATGTATTATGTGACAATGTTTTTCAGTGTGTGCATCTCCTATGCCTATACTGTTCTCGTCTTACACTCCCCCAACTTAGGAGTCCCTGGTTTGGTTTTGTGCCATTTCTACTGGCGCTACCCTAAACAGGGAAACGAGGGTACTCGTGGTCCCTGTGCACCGCGGGGCCCCTCGTAACAGAGTTCGTTGCGGCCGCACCTAGCCCCGGTTCCTCGCTACCCTGATTAACCCCTCCTGAATAACAACCTTACTAAATATTCCTTGCCCTACCCTACTTCTTGCAAGTGCTTCGCCCCTGCCCACCTAGCCCTAACCGCACCACTCTCCTTTTCTACCTTTTCCCCCTTTCCTCTTCTTTTTCTCTGCTGACCCTCCTTCCCTAATCCCTCCTAAGGCCTTACCTTTTCCCTCCTGCCGCCTGGTCGTCCGCTTTCACCTCCCGCCCCCTACCGGGCCGTATACTTGGCATCTTTGGTTGCTGTTGTGACCTGTGCTCGTTCCTGGACCGGCGCCTCTCACTTGGGATGGCTAAGCTGACAGTCTGCTCTCTGAACATTAAAGGATTCAATGTCCCTGAAAAGCGCTCCAAGGGCCTATATGATCTGCACAAGCACAGAGTGGGCATCCTTCTCCTCCAAGAGACTCACTTTGAGGAAGGTAATGTACCTAACATGCGTCATAGATACTTTACATCCTGGTACCACAGTACCAACCCACAAAGCAATCCACAAAGCATCTATAGCAATCCACAAATCCCTGCCCTTAACGGAGGTGGACCACCTTGCAGATCCCGAGGGGAGATTCGTCTTTCTCAAGGTGCAGATACACCAGAAAATTTACACGGTGGTGAATATGTATTTACCGAATTACGACCAGGCTGGGACACTCCAGAAGTATCTCAGGAGACTGGAAGAGTTCGCTGACGGAATCTTAATTCTTGGGGGAGACTTCAACCTCACGTTGAATCCCCCCTTGGATTCCTCATCCAGAAAGTCTTCAGTGCCGCTGGGTGTCACGCTCGGGGTAACTCCAGCCCTCTTAATGAGCTCGCAACCCCCAATCTCCACAGCCAGCTTCACCTGTAGGAGCCCCCGCTTGCCGGGACGCAAGATATGCCTACCCGGGATCGGTTGCCCCCAGGACTTAATGGCTCAAAGGATGTAAGCTTATATGTGGGAGGACTGGAGAACCAATAGCAAGAGCTAAGAGGTCGATAACGGGAAGGCAGAGATCGTAGCGGCACCAGGGGTCAGGCAAGAAGTAGTCGGGGTTCAGGCAGAGGTCAGCAACTGGGGATCAGGATCTAGAAGCGTCAGTTCAGGCAAAGGTCGGCAACAAGGAATCAGGATCGAGAGGCGTCAATACAGGCAGAGGTCGGCAACAAGGATTCAGGATCGAGAGTGGTCGTACAATCAAATCGGCAACAGGCTAGACTTCACAGGAGTAGGTAACACAGGGTTCTGAGCGCTATCACAGGCAATTCACAACTGAGAGGGAATTGCCTTTATAGGGACAGGTCTGAGGGAAGCAGTGTACTGATTGGAGCACATAGGATTCCAAGGGTAATTGGCTGCAGAGCAGAAGAGGGCGAAGCCCTCAATCCCCTAGGATTCATTAACCCTTTAATTGATCCTCCGGCGGGTGCGCGCAGCACAGCGCCGCCGGAGGGCATAACAGACATGTCTACTGGAGGAGGAAGCGGGGGGCGTGGCTGAGCTGGGCGCCGCTCGAGCCGGCGCTGCTCGAGCCGACGCCGCTCGGCGCGGCCGCCGCACAGTGACAGCTGCAGCTGGCCGCCTGGAGACGTCGCTGGAACGGGGATCAGGTAAGCGGTTCCTGACACTGGGGAAGCTGCAGTCCCTGTGGAGGGCGCTGCATGCTATGCAGTTGATGGACGTATGGAGATTGGAACATGGACAGGCTAGAGATTATACGTACTTTTCACCCTTGCACGGATCATATAGTCGTATCGACTATATCCTCCTAAGCCATCATGCCCTGCAATGGCACCCCAAGTCCCGCATTGGCCCCTTTCTGTGGTTGGACCATGCGCCAGTCTTTGTATTGTTTGTCCTACCAAACGCAGCGCCGAAATGCTGGAACTGGCGCCTAAATGATAATCTCCTGAGGGACACGGTATGTATGAGCAGAGTGAAGGAGACAATCATTAATTTTGCAGCCGACCACAAACAGGATGATTGCACACCAGCAATCCAATGGGAGGCACTAAAATGTGTTCTTAGGGGTGTCTTTATTCAAGAGGGCTCAAGGTTGAAACACGAGAAAGCGGCTTTGATCGCCAAGGTGCTGCAAACCATCTGTGACCTGGAGTCTAGGCATAAGCAAGATCTCACACTGGAATTGCTCGCTGAGCTTTCGCTCAACAGGTATAAGTTACTCAAGCTATACGATCAAGCTCATCTCAGGTACAGAGACAGGCGACGCGCTACAATGTATGAACACGCAAATAAGTGCGGGAAGCTCTTAGCCAGGTCGCTCCACTGCAGATCGGCAATAACATTCATTCCAAGCATCACGGCAACACGGGAAGAGGAGAGAACGTCACGGACCCATCTAAGATTCCAGAAGTGTTTAGAAGCTTTTACAGCAGCTTGTATAACCTCCAACCAGGCCTTACCCATGTTTCGGCCGCAGCGTTGGAGGCGAATATAAATAACTACATAGCATAGGCTCCACTTCCAACAATTTCTGAGGACTCCTCGACAGACTTGGAGGTGCCGTTTACAGAGGCGGAGGTCCTGAAAGCCATCAAGGAGGCTCCTGTGGGCAAAAGCCCGGGACCAGACGGCTTCACTCCAAGATTTTTCAAGGCCTTGGTCCCCCAGCTCGTTCCTTGGTTGGTAAGAGCCTACAATCACATAGGGGCAGACAGCCCTTTCCCAAAGCAGGCCCTGGAAGCCACAATTACAGTGATTCCTAAACCAGGCAAGGATCCCTTGGCGTACGGCAGCTACAGGCCTATTTTCTTGCTCAATGTTGACTTGAAATTATACGCAAAAGTAATAGCCACCAGAATCAAACCATTGATTCCTCAACTGATACATTTGGACCAAGTAAACTACTGGACCTCATCGCCTATGTCCACAAGAACGGCATACCAGCATGTGTTCTATCCTGTGACGCCGAGAAGGCATTCGATAGGGTGAGTTGGCGCTTCCTCAAGGCAACTCTCTCCCAGATTGGCTTGGGCCCTATCATCATCTCCAAGATCCCGGCACTATACCAGGAACCCTCAGCCCGTGTTAGAGCCAACGTAGTGCTATCAAACCCCTTCACAATCACAAATGGCACTCGCCAGGGCTGCCCTCACCCCTACTGTACATACTAACAATGGAACACTTAGCGATAGCTATAAGGAACAATCCAGATGTCAAGGGGATTGAGTGTGGAGGAAGACAATACAAGGCCTTGATTTTTGCAGATGACCTGCTCCTCCACTTAACATCTCCGGCCATATCTTTCCCGGCGGCTCTCAGGGAGTTTGAGCGGTTCGGCCAGTTGTCCAATTTCCGCATTAACTACGCAAAGTCGGAAGCGTTGAACCTTACCCTGCCGCAGCCCCTAGTGGAGAGGCTCTGGAACAGTTTCCCCTTTAAATGGCAACCCACCGCAATAAAATATCTTGGTGCCCTCATCCTGTCGGACTTGGACAACCTCTACTAGCTAAATTTCAAGGCACTACAGGCTAAACTTCACCAAGACCTTACAAAATATGATAAAGGTCGATATTCGTGGTTTGGAAGGATTAACCTTCATCCTGAAAATGGATATACTCCCCCGGTTTTTGTATCTCTTTCAAAAAATACCGATCATGCTCCCCAGGCATTTTTTCAAATTGATACAAGCGAAATTCCTGAAATTCATCTGGGGCTCGCGGAAGCCACGCATCAGATTTAATATATTGGCCAGACCAAAGAGCGCAGGCGGAACCGGGGCCCCGGACCTAAGGCTTTATCATGCTGCGCCTGTCATTATAATGATGGCAGACTGGATGTACAGGAGAGAAGACAAGCTCTGGGCCCAACTGGTGTGAGATATCCTGGGGTTTAACCCGTGCTCCCTCCCGTGGGTTTCCACCGCGGGGGATGCCAGCAGAAAAGGGTTCCCTTACCAAGCATTTTCTTTCCAGCTGGGATAGATTGCAGCGGCAGGGGGAGTTGGTAAATAGGCCTGGACCTCTCACCCCACTGTTTAATAATCCGAAGTTCACACCGGGACAGAACACCTCCCAAATTCCTGATCTGGAGAGAGACGGAGGATACTAGGTTACGTAACATTCTGGCAGGAGGGAGGCTGCCTTTCCTAGCAGAAATGAGGGCACAGAACGGAGGTGGCCACTTGCCCTGGTTACATCATTGGCAGCTCGAGACATTCCTTTCCTCAGGAGGGCGCCTCAGCAATGCATCTCTACCCCTAACACCCCTGGAGGAATGCCTTACACAGTCGCAGCCGCTGGAACACGTGATATCAGCTTTTTACGGTATACTGGTAGCCGCCAGGCACACTTCAGAGCTGGAATTCATGTCCAAGTGGGAAAAGGACCTGGGGACGTCAATTACGGGGGAGGAAACCCAGAAGATCTTTGCGTTTACGCATAAGCTTGCAGGGGCCAGTTTAGCACAGGAAAAAAATTACAAAGTCCATACAAGATGGTACAGATGCCCAATGGACATTGCTTCGTATTCGTCGGGGGGGTCAGATGCATGTTGGAGATGCGGGATCTTACACATTTGGTGGGAATGCCCCCCGATCAAGAGGCTCTGGGATACGGTTCTTAAGATCCATACGGAGGTAGAGGGCTCTGTGGTGCTGAACAACCCGAGAGTTGCCCTGCTCTCCCTGATTCCTGGCTCCATTGCCAAGGCTAAGAAAGGAGTCTTCAAAGACTTCCTGACGGCTGTAAGATCAATTATCCCCAGACATTGGAAGGCCCGTCTGGCGGAATGGTTTGCTGAAATGGACCACATCTTGAAGGATGGAAGAGTGTCAAGCCTCCTGGTTACAATCATGGGGAGAGCTGAGCTGAGCTCCAGGTATGGGGCGAAGTGAAGCAGAAAAAACTCCAAGAGCAAATAAAAAGTCTGAGCAGAGTCCAAGGGTGAATCCGGGGTCAGAGGCAGGCAGAAAACAGGCAAAGTCCATAAGCAATCCGCGTCAAAAATCAGGTTATCCGTAGTGTATAAATCCAGGTATTCAATCAGGTATTCAGGAATCAGGGAAATCCAGGAAGTAAGCTGATAACACAGCATTGGCTGTAGGCCAGCTGTCCTCTTAAATAGGGCTATCAATCAGCACAGGGAGGGATGTGCCAGAGTCTGGTGAAGTCACTTCCTGTCCATTCAAACTCAGGACACCAGGAAGTGAAATCAAGTCCAAGAGCTTACACTCTAGGCCTTGTGCACTTCCAATGGGCTGAACAACAGGTGTCACTGTGGAGCATGCGACAGAAGAAGAGCCTGCTCTGTTAAAACCATGCAGCCGAGCATGTCTGCTGCTGCATGCAGTCCGTGGTATGGCGCGCTCACGATGCCTTAAAGGGCAGGAAAGGCGAGGAGACTGACATTGCCCCCCCCTTAAAGGACGCCTCTGGGCGGCAGATCTAGAGAGTCTTTGCTGAAAAGCTCTGATTAATTGTGGAGCATTGAGATTACTAGATGGCTCCCAGGAATCTTCCTCTGGGCCGTAACCTTTCCAATGAACAAGATACTGAATGGAGGCACCTCTCTTCCGTGAATCCAGGATCTGTTCAACCTCATATTCCTCTTCACCATCCACAATAATTGGATCAGGAGGTTTATCTTGGGAATCTCTAAAAGTTCCTTTCTTTAAAAGGGACACGTGAAAAACTGGGTGTATCTTCAGGCGATTAGGTAATTCCAATTCAAAGGCAGCTTCATTAATAGCTCTCTTAATCTTAAAAGGCCCGATAAACTTAGGACCCAACTTCTTAGAGGGAAGATGAAGCCTTAGATGAGTGGTAGAGAGCAGGACTTGATCTCCTACTGCAAAATTGGAAGCTGAAGACCGATGAGTGTCTGCTGTCCTTTTGTAACGTTCTTGGGCAGCTCGAAGGGTTGTTTGGAGCATCTGATGAGTGGCAGTTAGATGAGCTCCTAAATCTGCAGCTGCCGGTACATTCACTGGGATGCAGGTATCAGGCAAGGTCTTGGCATCAAATCCATAATTTGCAGCAAACGGAGTGAGGCGGGTCGAAGAATGGACAGAGTTATTATAAGCCAGTTCAGCTAATGGGAGTAACTGTGTCCAATTGTCCTGCAGGGCCGAGGAGTAGCATTGTATGTACTGCTCCAGTGATTGATTCACCCGTTCAGTTTGTCCGTTGGTCTGGGGCTGATAGGCCGATGAGTGGGCCAAAGTGATCCGTAAACTCCTACAGAGCGCTGTCCAGAACCGGGCAGTAAATTGGGATCTTAGACGGCAGGCCATGTAAACGAACAATCTCTTTCACAAAAACTTGTGCTAACTTCGAGGCCGAAGGAAGGCTGGGGAGAGCTATAAAATGAGCAAACTTGGTTAAATAGTCCACAACCACCGAGATAGTGTTGTTGTTGTCCGAAGGTGGAAGTTCTACAATAAAGTCCATAGAAATATGTTCCCAGGGACGTTCTGGCACTGGGAGAGGCATGAGAATACCTGCAGGTTTGGTGGTTATGTGTTCATTCCCGGCACACGTCCCACAAGAAGAAACATGTGATATACAGTCTGCTCTTAAGGTGGGCCACCAGAAATGACGTTGAATCAGATGTAGCGTCTTCTTGAGCCCGAAATGGCCTGCCAAGGGGTGATCATGGAATTCGGCCAGAACCCTGGAACGTAAAGATTCAGGAACAAAAATCTTTTCTTGATGGACAAGAATTCCATCTACTCGTGATAGTTCAGATTGTAGGTTCTCTGGGATAGAATCGGATGCTCGTCGAATCTCAGCAATGAGTTCAGATTCAAGTAACAAAAAATGGTTCGGTTGCAAAATAGTGGGTTCCACAGGTTCAGGACCTTGGTCAGAAGGATGAAGACGGGAGAGTGCATCAGGTTTGGTATTTTTGTTTCCTGGACGGTAAGAAATATGAAAAGAGAATCTGGAAAAGAATAGTGACCACCTTGCCTGACGTGGCCGGAGTCTTTTTGCAGACCGAAGGTACTCCAGGTTCTTGTGGTCCGTGAGGATCAAAATTGGATGTCTGGCAGCTTCCAATAGATAACGCCATTCCTCCAGGGCAAGTTTGATAGCAAGAAGTCCTCGGTCACAAACATCATAGTTTTGCTCTGCTGAAGACAGTTTTCTGGAAAAGAAGGCTACGGGATGGAGTTCTCCTTGCTCAGATTCTCGTTGAGAGAGTACTGCTCCTACAGCATTGACGGAGGCATCTACTTCAAGTACAAAAGGGAGCTCGGGGTTGGCATGTCTCAAGATAGGGGCAGAAGTGAAACGCTCCTTGAGATGAGAGAAGGCCTCCTCAGCAGCTTCAGACCAGACAAATGGAGTATTCTTACGGGTGAGATCGGTGATAGGGCGGACTATCTGTGAGGAATCTTTAATAAAACGTCTGTAAAAGTTGGCGAAGCCAATGAAACGCTGTACTTCCTTGCGATTCATAGGTTGTGGCCAGTCCAAGACGGCAGCCACCTTCTCAGGATCCATCACAATGCCGGTACTGGTGATAAGTAACCCCAGGAACTGAATAGAAGGTTGTTCAAACTGACATTTCTCCAGTTTGGCGTATAATTGATGCTCTCGAAGACGCAGAAGGACACGACGGACATGTTCCCGATGTTCCCGAGAGGGAGGAAGAGAAGATTAGTATATCGTCCAGGTAGATGATGACGAAAATATCAAGACAATCCCGGAACACGTCATTTACAAAGTGCTGGAATGTTGCAGGGGCATTACAGAATCCGAACGGCATGACCAGGTATTCAAAGTGACCATATCGTGTGCGGAAGGCCGTCTTCCATTCGCCACCCTGACGGAGCCGAATTAAGTTGTAGGCTCCCCTCAAGTCCAACTTTGTAAAGAACCGAGCGGACCCCAAACGCTGGAAGAGTTCAGAAATCAAGGGCAAAGGGTATCGGTTCTTGATTGTAATTTGATTGAGGGCCCGGTAATCTATACAGGGTCTCAGAGACCCATCCTTCTTCTCCACGAAGAATATCCCTGCTCCTGCAGGCGAAGTGGAATGTCTAATAAAACCCTTAGCCAGGTTTTCATCAATATATTCACGGAGAGTCTGTAACTCAGCTTCAGACAACGGATAAATACGTCCAAAAGGGATGGCCGACCCAGGTAGAAGGTCTATTGGACAGTCATAAGAGCGGTGAGGAGGTAGCTGGTCTGCACCTTTTTTGTCAAACACATCCTGGAACTCTAGATACGCAGGCGAAAGGGAATCCGGTGGATTAAGGGTTACTACAGAGAGGTTACTCTCCTGCTGTCTGCAAAATTGGTTGCAATAGGGAGAGAACAAAGAAACTGAACCGGAAGACCAGTCGATGACGGGGTTATGTATAGAGAGCCACGGGAAACCCAAAATAATAGGGTACAAAGGAGAGTGCATTAAATCAAAGTGTATTAATTCTGAGTGTCCATCAGGAGTAGAGCAGCCAAGCGATTTAGTTCTATGGGACACCGGTCCGGACTTGACTGTAGATCCGTCGGCCAAAGTGAGAAGCAGAGGGGTAGGCCGAACTTCACATGTGAGTCTGTGCGAATTCTAAGTCCATGAAACAGCTGCAGGCCCCGGAGTCAATCATGGCCCTGGTCTCAACCCTTCCTCCGGGAAGTTGTAAACTAAGAAGCACAGAGAGGTGAGAACCAGGCACAGGAAGTGGTGTGCTCTTAACAAGAGGTGTTGATCTCTTCATAGCTGCGGGTCTGGTTGGACAATTAACCCAAAAGTGTCCGGGGTTCCCGCAGTACATGCAAAGGTTTAGCCGCCTCCGGCGCAGTCTTTCCTCTTGGGACAAAGCAGCCCGGATGGTTCCCAGTTGCATGGGCTTGATAACCCCCGAATCTGTCTGCGGAGAGTCAGGTGATGCAGGCGAGGACCGTGGAGCAAACCATTGGGCTAGGGCTGAACACTCTTCACGGCGTTCCCGCAGCCGGCGATCCACCTGAATGGCTGCAAGAATAAGCCCATTTAAAGTTTCAGGAGTGTCGAAGTGGGCCAGTTCATCCTTAATCAGTTCAGAAAGACCTAAACGAAACTGATGTTTTAAAGCTGGCTCATTCCACTGGGTGTCAAAACTCCAGCAATGAAAATCGGCAACATACTCCTCAACTGGACGGCTACCCTGTCGCAAATTACGGAGAGCTGCCTCTGCTGATGCAACATGTCCGGGATCATCATAGATGGCTGCCATAGCAGAAAAGAAAAGATCAACAGAGGCCAGACAAGGATGATTTTGCTCCAGAAGACAATGGGCCCATGTTTGGGGAGGCCCTTGCAGAAGGGAAATAACAATTCTGACCCGGACTTCCTCAGCAGCATAGGTTCGTGGTTGCAGAGAAAATAATAACTGACAACTGTTCCTAAAAGCACGAAACTTCTGGCGATTTCCTGAAAAAAATTCCGGGAAAGGAAATTGGGGTTCAGGGGTGACCCCGGAATCTGCCCCCTGTGTGGTAGGAACAGCTGTAGCAGAAGATACTGTCGGGGGCGTGAGTTGATTTAGCCAATCCACAAGCCTCCCTGTAAGCCCTGGACGGCTGCACAGAGGGAAAAGACTTGCTGCATCAAAATATCAAAGGGACGAAGTTCCCCACCGGAGCTCATGTTATGGCTGTGTTATACTGTCAAGCCTCCTGGCTACAATCATGGGGAGAGCTGAGCTGAGCTCCAGGTATGGGGCGAAGTGAAGCAGAAAAAACTCCAAGAGCAAATAAAAAGTCTGAGCAGAGTCCAAGGGTGAATCCGGGGTCAGAGGCAGGCAGAAAACAGGCAAAAGTTACTTGGAATGATCAGCCTCACCTGCAGGCATCCATTACCTTTGTGCGCAAAGAAATCATGGGATGAGGCACGGCTGTGAGTGCTCAGTTCACAAGCATAGACGAATAGACAGGAAACGCCAGCCTTGATCCAATTGAAAGGATAAAATATCCACATTTATTGTCCCATACAAAACTTCTTTAAAATCATTCCATCCATAAATACGAGTCAGAATACAGCATAAGGGAGCAGCTTAGTTGCCAACGCGTTTCGGGCACAGACTCAGCCCTTAATCATGACAGGCAAAGTCCATAAGCAATCCGCATCAAAAATCAGGTTATCCGTAGTGTATAAATCCAGGTATTCAATCAGGTATTCAGGAATCAGGGAAATCCAGGAAGTAAGCTGATAACACAGCATTGGCTGTAGGCCAGCTGTCCTCTTAAATAGGGCTATCAATCAGCACAGGGAGGGATGTGCCAGAGTCTGGTGAAGTCACTTCCTGTCCATTCAAACTCAGGACACCAGGAAGTGAAATCAAGTCCAAGAGCTTACACTCTAGGCCTTGTGCACTTCCAATGGGCTGAACAGCGGGTCGAGCATGCGACAGAAGAAGAGCCTGCTCTGTTAAAACCATGCAGCCGAGCATGTCTGCTGCTGCATGCAGTCCGTGCAGTCCGTGGTATGGCGCGCTCACGATGCCTTAAAGGGCAGGAAAGGCGAGGAGACTGACAAAGAGTTGATGGCGGAGGATGGAGAGGGAACTGAGGCGCACAGGACAACTTGGATGAATTGGATCAGATTCAGAGAGTCGGACGAGGCAAAGGCCTTCGTGGCGATGGACGTGGGCCAGAGATGATATGACTTGCGGGTGGGACTGTGGCAATCCGTCGGTATGAGACCCCTCTTACAGCACGACTCCCCTCCCACCCCATCCATTCCACCCCCTCCCGTATCCTTTCCCCTCCCTCTTTCTCTTCCCCTCCTTCCTTCCGTCTCTCTTTCTTTTCTTTCCCTCTTTCCTCTCTTGCCTTTTCTCCCGTTTCCCTCATTCACCACTTTTCTACATGATGGGTTTTTTCTCCCCCCCCCCATCTCGTCTTGGCCCACCATCCCTGGTCTCTCTTCGGTCATGGCCTGTGCCCCACGGTGGGATCGCCGATAGGGCTCATACGCCCCGGACCCCCTTGCTGCCCCGGTGGCTGGAGGGGGGGGGACTTTAGCCCCTGACTTGGGCTCCGGGAGCCGAGGGCGAGGGGCTTGGTTCAACATGATGCAGTGCAGTTGGCTCCCCCTTACATGTCCAAAAGGACGTAGGGCACATCCCCTGATGGTGACCCTTGCCTTGCTATATGTGATGACTGGTTAACTCGCTCTCTGGAAATTCTGAGTCTCGCCATCGGGGGTACGAGATGCAAACACAGTGTACAGTTAATTTATAAAATGTTTTGTAGGGGTGGCATGTCGGTGGCGGGGGGTCTGGTGATGCCCCAGCTGCATCTGGAGACGGGGGTGGTGCGGGAGCCCGGATTGATTCTGTGTCTGTATTACCTATTCTTTTATACCTGTATTGTTTCTTGTCTTCATATTTGAAAATCTTAATAAACAAGAGATTAAACTAAAAAAAACTAATATTCTATTTTTTCTTTTAATTATGTTTTTTCTTCTTTTCTGTTATTGTTTTGAGAATTTTCTCTAGCCCATTTTGTGCAGGGCAATAGCCCTGGTGTTCCCCTCGATTTGCAACCCTCTAGCCCTTGCTACCCCCATTCCCCAAATTCGGGTACCTATTGACTTCAATAGGGTTCGGGTTCGGGCTGAGTCTGAACGGCCGAACTTGTCGAACCTGAACTTCAGTGGATTTGTTCATTACTCATTCTTAAATACATTTAATGTTCTCCCAATCTAAAGCCCTTATTTATTATAATCAGTGATAAGCAGCAACTGGGTGTTCTTGTGGTGATGCTGCCCTAAGGTCCTCAGTCAGGAAACTTACAGAAATGTTAAAGTCTATACTTACCTGCAGTTCCGGTATTCCCCTGCAGCTCCTCCATACAGAGCTGGCATCTTTATACTTACCAGTGGCTGAGAACCAGCGATTCTGTCCTCCAACTATGGCAGCCTTTTATGGAGATGTCAATGGAGCCCTGTTTGCACATCCACAAGCCTACTCTATTCTTTGCAATAGAGGGGGCGTTCCAAAGCGGTACCAGTACACCTGGCCTTAGCACGCCCCCTCCATTGCAATAACTGGAAAAGGATTTTTAGGGGACGTAAAACCATACTGACCACAATGGAAGAAGAGGTGTGGCACTTCTCAACTTTGGAAAGAACTTGGGAAAGAGGAGGAAGAGGATAGGCACATGTAGAGTGCCAACATTTTTTTGCAAACACAACAAACTCATATGCTCATATGCATCCCTCCTGAGGGCAATTTAGATTGTAGCATATAGAAATGAATTTACCTTTTTCTTACTCCTGCCGTTGTAAATTTTAAAAACAAAATGGAACATGGATCTGTAGGCCTCCTGCAAACAGGAAGTGCTGCTGGGTTTCCTGTTACTGTGCATTGTCAGTTATGTTGGTTGAATTCAGGCAGCATAGCTGAGATTCTGGGAAAGGAAGCTCCAAAATGGGAGCTACCATTAGAAGATTGATGAGGTGGCATTTCAGCTTGGCGTGGATGGAGGAGCAAATGTAAGTGCTGACAATGATTCAGTATCATGCATACAAGACATTTCATGTTAAAGCCTAAACTCTGAGGCAAAAAATAATAATTTTCCTGGAAATTCCTCCATAAATCACATTTAAATAAAACACAAAATGGTGAAAAATGACCTGTCAGCAGAGGGTGACAAAATCTCAAGTAGGCTGGCAGTTAAAAGGGTTAAAAGTACCTATGCATGTTGGGTATTGTTCTGATTGGGGGGGCATGCTTTCAGATTTAGATTCGTTTTTCTTGTTTGCAAATTCATATTTTAGGAAAATGTGTTTTTTCAAGTACGCGCATGCTTTACTTTGGGGTGTTTGGCAAATCTTCCCTTGACAGTACCCATGCATGTTGGGTATTGTTCTGTTGAGGGATCTTGCTTTTTTAGGTTTATCTTGTTTTGTCTTGTTTGTATATTGTTTTGATTAGGAAAATGTGGCTTTGATTCTGCTTTTTTTAGGTAAACCCTTTGCAACCAAAGAATTAATTAAGGGATTACTTCCAGAAAACTGCACCCACATCAACAAGCCTGGTACATCTAGAAAGATTGAGGAGTGTACTTCCAGAGAATATCTAGTTTGTTGGGGTAATTTCAGATGCATAGGTTTGTCTTTTTTGAAAAAATGGTACACATAGCAGTTGCATTTTATCTGAAAATCTCTTAAAGCGCTGATTCAGTTTGGGGGAGTCTCCTGGGCAGGAAAGAGTGTCTACCAATACATATGTGGTACAGTTGTCACCAGAAGAAATGGGGCTTTTCCATGCAATAAGATTTTATTGAAAAACTTACATTTTCTATTAACACTACTAATTGAAAAAGTAGATTTCTTAAAATTATTTTGCACATATTTCACCCAAAAATATTGAAGATACAGGTAATACACATACAAATGACAAACAAGACATTTCATGTTAAAGCTCAGACTCAGAGGCTGAAAAAACAATATATATATATATATATATATATATATATATATATATATATATATATAATTTTCCTGGGGCGGCGATCCCTCCTCCTCCATCGCATCATCACTTCACACCATCCTTTAGTTGTAGATGAGGGCAGAACTACAGGAACTATGGCACGCCCCCTTCCATTGTAGTGAATGGAGGGGGAGCCATAGTTCCAATGATGTTGACGCATACTGTCCTTGTCTACAACAACAGAGCGGTGTCAAGCAATGATGTGGCAGAAGAGAAGGGATCGGCAGACCGAACCAGCAGCGATATCCTGCGCTGGATGAAAGGTATAGTGTTTTTTTAATTTTTTGACTAAAGTATGACTTTAATGAACAGGTTAATTTCAGCCCATTTATCTAATTATCATCCCCTTATCGGGCATAGCAAGTGATGGGAACAATGTATGTGAATAGGCAGCCTATCCCTGCAGTAGTTATTTTCCCTGTAAATGTAGAGAGTCTTTTCTTTCTTTGGTTATATATTCAAATAGTTTTGCTGCTGTGGATTGTAATATCCAGAGTGTGAATTTGAACTATAAATTGTATTAAATCTGAATCAGTGAGTCACTTGTATCAAACTAATCTGCTAGCAGCTTTCCAAGTAGACCTTGTAAATATGATGTATCTTTTTTTCCATTTCATACAGGATGACCACAAGGAGAGAGAAGGCTCCACCCCCTGAAAGGAAACACAAACTGAACAGAGTTTAAAAACTCCACCCCTTCCTCCCCACGTTAGTTCTTTGTGTTTCCTCTCTGGGGGAACCACTGGACAGAATGTGTTGGAAGACTGTTAGTCTATTTTCTTTTTTATTTTAACAACCCAGAGTTGCTGGAGCAGCTCGCTGTACCCTATGATTGTGTCAGACTACCGGGTGTGAACCCTGATTGTGGTGACTAAGAACCGGCTCACCTCTCGACCGGGAAGCCTGGAATCTAAGGACCAACCTGGTTTTCACTAGAGCCTCTAATGGTGAGGATAGACTGGGCTGCAGGAAGGCCCCAGGTCAGGCAACCTAGGAGTGGGTTTTGCCAAGTTCTGGGTAGAACAGAACAGACCAGAGCTGGGCTGGGACGTAGAACAAGCTGGAGTCATGGCTGGCAGAACAGGATCAAAGTCGTAAACAAGCCAGGTCGGTACACAGGAATGGAAGACTGGAACTCAGGAACAAGCATGAGAAATGACCAACTGGCAATGGAGCTCAGGGCTCACCAGTATTTAAAGGTCCTTGCGCATGCAAAGGGAGAGAGTGCGCTAGCAGTGGATGCTCTAGCTCAGCCGTGGAGGTTTCATCTTGCTTATGCTTTTCCTCCTTTCAGAATTCTGCCACAAGTCATCTGCAAGATAGCACAGGAGATTCAAGTCATCCTGATAGCTCCGTTCTGGCCCAAAAGAGCATGGTTCGCGGAGTTAAGAAGAATGGTGAAGAAGGGCCTCTGGTGGCTTCCAGATCTTCCAAATATTATTCATCAGGGCGACATTCTGCATCCAAATCCATTAAAACTTCAACAGCGTGGATTTTGAAAGGTCCATCCTAAACAGTAAGGGTTGTTTGATTAGAGTGATCGAAACACTACTAGGCAGCAGAAAATTAACCACTAAAAAAATCTATGGAAACGTTTTTCCTCTTATTGTGAAGTTAACAAGTTGAAGAAAAGAAAGATAGCTACAGTACTCAAGATTCAAGAAAGGGCTAGCAGTAAGTACTATAAAGACTCAGGCTTCCGCCCTTTCTGTTTTTCTTGAACAGAAGCTAAGACAGAATGAACTTATCAATCGTTTTTTCAAGTCAATTAGTAGACAAAGGCCAGCTCCTTTTAAGGGTTTTCCTACATGGGACTTATCAATTGTATTAAAAGGAATGACAGAGCCTTCTTTTGAAGCATTGGATGAAGTCCTGGAGAAATGGTTATCTCTTAAATTTTGTTTTCTGTTAGCTATTACTTCTGCAAGAAGAGTCAGTGAACTACAGGCCCTGTCATCAAAGTAGCCTTATTGTTCGGTACTTCCAGATAAAGTTATATTGAGACCTAATCCATTGTTTTTGCCAAAGATTGTGACAACTAATAGAACACATTAGATAGTCATTCTGACACTACCAGTGGGAGCTGGCAATGAAGATGTTAGAAGAGCTTTAATTATTTAATTATTTATTTGGAGAGATCCAGGGAATGGGGGCGGGCGGAACAACTCTTAATAATTTCCCGTGCCAAAAAGAGGGGTTTAGCAGCCTCCAAGTCCACCAAAGCTAGGTGGATAAAACAGACTATTGTACAGGCTTATGTTACTAGGGGAACTTCTCCCTCAGAGGTGTCTGGCCATTCTAAATGAGCAATGTCAGCATCCTGGGCAGAAAGGACTGGGGCCTCGTTGTAAGAGATCTTCCTTATATATTCTATATATCTACCTATATATTATAGACTTGATTTACTATCTGCAAAGCATCAGGCCTTCAGTAGAAGGGTACTACATGCAGCATCCCACCCCTAAGGTATAATTACTTGCCTAATCCTCTGCATGTGGTCAGACTGAAGTATGAAATGGAAAACCCCTGTTAGATTTACCGGTAGCAGCTTTTTTCATGAATACTTCAGGCTGACTACATATTACCCACCCATAGTCCAGGGGGTTACTGGGGTTACTTTACAAAGAATGAGGTGGGGAGGAAGGGGTGGGGTTTTTAAGCTCTGTTCAGTTTGTGTTTCCTCCCAGATGGTGGAGCCTTCTCTCTCAGGGTGGTCAGCCAGAAGTATTCATGAAAAAGCTGTCACTGGTAAGTCTAAGGGGGGGTTTATTTTTGTCCTGAGGGTTTCCTTTATGCAGAAATTGTATCAAAATATTGTACAAGGGGTATTCATGATATAAATTATATTTAACAAAAAAATGAAGTTCAAATAGTTTGCTGCCTTTCTGGCACTTTTATTCAGCTTGCTTTATATTCCTTTATAAAACCTAGTGAAAACCCTGTTCAGGCATCTGGTGCTTCAGACCTCAGTCATTGGGCACTTCACACACAAACACGCGCACTCCCAAAGCCGAGCGCCAGTCCACGCTTGTGCACATGCGTTCACTTAGCTAAATGGAGCACAAACTCTCATACGCCCCACAGTATTTCCGGTCAGCGCCGATGGATGCACAGGAAGTGACCCACCTGCCATCACAGCTTCCTCCTCCTTTCTTAATGATCAGCCCTATTTAAAGTGGACCAACACCCACCCCTGATCGGCCCGGGAATCTATAAGATTCCCGGGCCGATCAGCTTGTCCGTCGCCGATAAGGTAAGATTTTAGGGGCTTTCTGGGGGGTTTCACACAGCGGGGCACCCCCGATCGGGGTGCCCCGCGGAAGTGGACCAACACTCAGGATAGTGAAAATCCTGGGTGTTGGTCCACTTTAAAGAGCCTTATTGTTCGGTAAGAGCAAGGGAGCAAGTTCAGCAGGGTTTATCAGGGATTGTGAATAAAAGATGCAGCCCTGACGGCCTGCATGGGGCAAGCAGAAAGCAGCTAATTTAACCATTTTGCTTAGAATGACCCTTCAGTTATTTATTCAGAAATTGTCTTCCAATAAATATGCTTTATGTTAAATCTAAGTAGCCATATTGCTTATGTAATGGTGAGTCGGGGCCAGATAAAATTAAGAGTCTGAGTCATTCTTTGGCTCACCGACTCCACAGCCCTGGTTGGCACACTTAGTAAATTATGTCCAATATACATAGGATTATACATGCTATATATTGCCTTGTGGTTTAGTATACCAAACAGGTGACCAATACTATACTACAACATCAGCTGCAATAAGGTCAGATTATGAACATTCTGCTCATTATTAGAAAGGAGTCTCTGCCCCATTATTGGAAAGCTTCAGATGAGGTATACTGCTGACCAAATCATGTCAGCCGCACTCTTTTCTTGTAATCCTTAGGGCGTGGGTGCATTGGTTCGCAGAAACGCTGCAAATCCAGAATTTGTAGAAGAAACCAGCACTAAATGATCAAATACAATTGACATTTGATCTTTTTTGGAGTGTTGGTTCTTTCTACAAATTGAGGTATACTGCTGCACACCTACCAAGTCCTGCTACTGTTGCCACCTTCTGCACCACTGGCGGCCAATCGCATCACTTGATTTTGACAGGGGACCATAAAGGTAAGATTTCTCGGGTTTAACAATGTTAATGTCGTCTGCCAGTACCCTCCTTTTTTTGGAAAAATTGTTGTTGTTCCAGTTTACGTCCATGTCGTTACACAAACAGCCTCTTGACTTACTCACAGTTTTGAGCAGTATTTGGCCTCAACTGGTTACAGGCTTTTTTGGTTTTCTTTAGTCACCAACTGCTTCCAGACAGCTCCTTGGCTTTTCTTGGGTGCTTCTGGCCAGGGCATCAAAATGTGCATACAAGCACGGATGGCTGCAGGCATATTTTAGGTGCCACAGTGATCAGAAGATTGTTATTTGCTCAGGAAATCCTATGCTTTCTGTGCTGGTCATACCCATGGACCTCCTGTCTCAAGTGACCACAAAAGACCTGAGGTTAGATTCTGCCAATGGTGATTCACAAATAATTAAAATATTAACAAATAAAATGCAACTTGGTAACAAAAACCCACCCGCAGACACTCTGGAATCTAAGCCCCCAGGGCACTGGTGATCACTTACCTTTCCCCGGTCCAATGACACATGCACTGTCATTCAATAACAGCTTTCTGCTGTGACTATGTCAAACTGTTCTCATTATTTTAAATTTAGATAGGCTGGGGCGAGAGCGCGTGCTGCAGGGGATCCCGGGAGTGCGGCAGCTTGCGCTTCCTATTGAAGTCAATGAGAGCCATTTGTTGAATGACATAATCATGATCAGGGCCGGATTAAGTGTGATGGAGGCCCCTGTGCACAAAATCTGGTGGAGGCCCCAGATACAGTATTTTGTCTCCTTTAAAATAATAGTCCAGCCAAGTAACTGATTAGTGGTTGTCTGGCACTTGCCTATTTACTGGAACGTCAGATCGAGTCCCTTGTGCGGGTGCGTGCTGCTCGGGAACTCCTGCTTTGCCATTCTGGGCCCTGTGGTGGCTTTGGCTGCAGGTTTGTGAAAACAAAAAGAGGCTGCGGGGGTCCCCACTACCGCCTTCAGTCTGGGCCTGTCAGACCAAATACTGTAGAGCCTCCTGGACCAGACCATAAGCCAAAGGTTGGTGGAGGCCCCTTTTGCAGGGCAAGTGGTGGAGGCCTCGGGGCTCGCGCCCTTTGCACCCCCCTCATAATCCGGCCCTGGTCACGATAGACGCCTCTCATTGGATGACAGCCTGCACAAGCACCATTGGACTGGGTACAGGTAAGTGATTACAGACTTTCTAGGGGCTTTCACAAATAGGAAAGTCAAAGTTTTTGCTTCGTTTAATGTCATTTTAGTTTTTTATAGGGTTAAATGCACTGGTGAAAGGGTAAAAATATGGTGACTCTCTGGAAAGCTGAGTGACTTGACACTAGCCTGTTACCATGGAAATAAAGGATTATATAGTAATATTTTAGTGAGATGGGAAATTGTATTTAGTCCTTCAGGCTGTCCTTTGTCATCAGGCCAGTTTGAGATTATTTATTGGCTCTCTCATCCTGCC
The DNA here is from genome assembly GCA_027917425.1 of Gastrophryne carolinensis. Lineage (NCBI taxonomy): Eukaryota > Metazoa > Chordata > Amphibia > Anura > Microhylidae > Gastrophryne > Gastrophryne carolinensis. The sequence continues at coordinate 391,650,902 of CM051237.1, read as the reverse complement.
ATAAGACATGTGCAGTTAATTCCTACTACATCATAAGCCAAAACATGTGAGAATTAAACTCTAAAGGACAGGCATTACTTGGTTACATTGCAGGATTTTACGCAATTATTCTTTTCTTCGTTTAATAGGTTTTCCTATAAGGACAGCATTGCCCTTGTCATAATGGTCCCTGGAACCTACTGTAAAAACATTTTGGCCTTTACATATATGAATAAATAGGATGTACTAGAAAAGAGAAACCATTTTATTAAAGAGGCTCAAAACCCCCGCCGACTGGCCTGGAAATCTGTAAGATTCCTGGGCAGATTGATCCCCCCCCCCGGGCATCCAAAATTGGGATGCCCCATTGTGTGAAACCCCCCCAGGTTGCTCCATTCACTGACCTAGTTTCCCAGTCCCACGGCGCATCTAAGAGCAGCAGCTGCATCGCGCTATCCCTCTAGCTGGAAGTGTGTCCACGCCGGGCATTTGTGAATGGCCGGCGCGGGCACGCTCCCTGTGGGAAACGGAGGATGAGGCCGTCAGGGTGCTCAGAGACACTGCTCTTAGATGAGCCTTGGGACCGGGAAAAGGTGAGCTGGTCTCGCCATTCTGGGGGGTTTCACGCAGTGGGGAACCCCTGATCGGGGTGGACCAGAACCCAGGATAGTCATAATCCTGGGTTTTAGTCCACTTTCAATGTTTCTGCTCTTTTGCAGTGCTAGTAGTGTAGATGGCTGGATCTGGTTTTTGAGGGTATTTGTATGGGCCTATATTTTTATGAAACAGCAGGCTTAAAGTGATCCTATACCCAGAAAGGAAATTTAGGTCATTGCCTTCTATTCTCATGTCAGTGCCCCAAAACTACTTTTAACTATAGCCATTTCCCAATCATAAAAACAGGTTGAAGTATGATGTTTGAATGGCATCCGTTTAAGTCTCTGGCCATGCAGCAGCACCTCCTGGTGCTTTCCATCGATTATTCATTCAGTTACAAGCTAAATTGCCACATAAGGGATATATGGCAGTTTAGCTTGTAGTGCTTTATTGCAGCGGATTTATTGTAGTGGATTTATTGCAGTTATTATAACTGATAAGGCTGACCCTCAATGCTGAGCTGTGTGTAACTGAATGAATCGGCGCTGGTGAGCACCAAGGGGCACTGCTGCAAAGTGTTTTTATGAATATTGGGTCGAAGACTTTAGTCAGAAAAGAAACACAGGCTGCACTGGCCTGAGGATAGAAGGTGATGACATACAATTTCTTTCTGGGTATAGGATCAATTTAAGCTTACCACTTCACAATCTTGAAAACTTTTAAAGCTCTTGCCACCATGCTTAGTAAAAACTACTTTTGACTCACCGATTACCCTTTAGATTATAAGCTTGGGAGGATCTTTTTCCTGTCATTAGTGACTAAATTAGATACAAAAGGACTTCTAAATAAATTGATCTTTCTTTCCGTCCATGATGTCATGTGAACATAAGAATGGGGCCCCCTGATCTCATGGCTTCAACATGGTTGCTATCTCTGCACTCCCTGTAGTTATGCCTCTTATAACCCCAAATTAATTGTCTCCCCACACACGATATTTCAGAATCCAGGCTCTAAATTTTCTGTGATCCCTTCCACATGCCCATGGATGGCCATTGGGGTGTTTAAATGAAGCAGCTGCACAGGGTGCGTTCATCTTAGAGACGCCATACTTTTTTCTTATTTTAAATATTTGTTTTTGGTGGCAAAATAGGCCAGCGCCGTTTTGTTGGGATGGACTCAAAGGGAGGGGAGCCTCCTGCTCAGCTTAGGCTCTGCCAGGTTATTTTTTTGGGGGGTGGGGGATACATTGGAGGGCAGATGGTGTGTTTTGTCACAGAAGGGGCACCACGTGATCTCCTTTAACGCAAACAGATTTAACTTTAGGAATAGGGATCCTTTTGGAATGCACAAAGAATGTTTTGTCCTGAGGGAAGTGACAACCTCGGCACCTTCCTAACATAGGGCCGGCTCTTTATATACCACCAGTGCTTTGGGGCCCTCATGTATAACTTGCCCACTGCCTCCCAGACTAAAACTACAAATCCTTGGATTCAGTGGAATAAAGATTGCACCCAGATTCACCTTTTAAATAAACCTCTTTTCTAGAGTTTTACCAGCAACCTCCAGTCAAAAAAATTAAGGTTTAGCAAATTGATCCCTTAAACGCCCCCCCTTGCAATCAGTGATGCAAGCTATTTGAGAGGGCTTAACTCCATGCAGATGTTGTAGAATAGAAGGCAGATTGTGTGCTACTGAATTGCATGGGAGCAGCCATCTTGCCACAATTCTGACTAGGCTGGATGCAGGGGGGGGGGGGAACACTCCACAGGTAAACTGCAGATGCGGCGTTCCCCCCACCTTATGCCGATGCTCTGAATGGACGAGCATGTGCCTGGGGAACGGCGGAAAGGTAAATGTTGTGGGAGAACTGGGGGGGGGGGGGTTCACATAGCGGGGCATCCTAAAATATTCTGGTGATTGGTCAAGTTTAAAGCATTGTATCAACATTGCAAACAACTGTTGCAAAGCTGTGTGGCAGCCAAGGCCCTACTTTAATACAGCTATATTTTCTCCTCCAGCAGCTGGTGATTTAGTGTGTGTGTGTGTGTGTGTGTGTGTGTGTGTGTGTGTGTGTGTGTGTGTGTAACATTACAGGCATGCTTATACCTTTTCTGAGGTAAATATCTTTCTCAGTTTGATGTAGGTTGCCTATAGAAAAACTGCTGCCAGCCTACCCTGTGGGGAGAAACAATATCACATAGGCACACTGCAGCCATCCAGATCTTCAATGCAGATTTTATCTTCTTCTAACATTTTGTGTGGAAGCTGATCGGAAGGAATCTCCCAGCTCAACTGCAGTGTGTCTGTGTGCAAGAAAAGGCTCTCCCTCATCCCCCACTCAAGCTCCCATGTAATTCTAGGAGAGCAACTATTCCACAGCATCTGCATGGGGTTAAGCCTTCTCAAACAGCATCAGCCACAGATCATCAAAGGGAAGCTTTTGTGGGGAGCAAATCACTAAACTATTTTCTTGACTGGAGATCCGCTTTAAACTGAACCAAAAGCGGCCCTGGAGTCTATAAGACCCCTACCTCTTGGACATTCATCATGATGCACTGCTGTGTAAACCCCCCCCCCAGGTTACCCAGTAAACATACCTTCTCCCCCATGCAACAGCATATGCACAAGCAGCAGCTGCCTGCTATACCTTTAGCGGGGTGGGTGCCTGCCCGCCCCAGGCATTTGTGAATGGCCAGTGGGGGCACGCATCCTGTTAGAGGGTAGCGGGTATGCGGCTATCGGCACGCTTAGCTCTACTTGGCCAGACTCGGCTGGAACCGAGTCTTAGATGATTTAACATGAGCGCAGTCAAGCGCACTGATTGGACAAGAGAGCATGCATTCGCTGTAGGACCAGGGAAAGGTGAGTTTTAGTGGGTTACCTGGGGGGTTTCACACAGTGGGGCATCCAGCATCAGGGTGCCCCAGGGGCAAGGACCAAATCCCAGGATAGTCAAAATCCTGGGTTTTGGTCCACTTTAGAGGGCTAGAGACCGAAATCCTGGTGCACTGGATTCTAATTGTCATATATTTGGTGACAATGAGTGTTATATGCCTTTTGCAGCACCATTGTATCTTTCATATTCTAATGTAAATAGATACAAATAATGTGAAATGATGTGTGTACAGATGTATATATTGTTTCTCTGCCAAAAGAGGACATTTTAAATACAAGATCTGTGTAAGAGTTTTGTGTAAACTTGACATCAAGCATAAAAGAAGCACTAAGAATGGAAAGAAGGAAAGGAAACAAATAACGGAGGAAGGAAGGAAGGAAAGAGGACAGGAACAAATTCTTACATATAGAGTAGGCCATTGTCACGTTAGAGACACAGGAATCATGGAATGCTCATTGCCTGCTTTTGTTTGTCATGGGTATGTCACACATGCCACGTTTAAATCGTAACCTCTTAAACCGAACCTTCACCATGATTTATTCGAAAATCCCAAACCCTTAAAAAATGATTCCCCAGCATCTAAAATTCATATATTTTAAGTTTTTAGTCACTTATTATTCTTTCCCCCACTGGGCCACAACTCTGTTCCGGACTTTAGGATATGGGTGCCGCCATCTTGACTCAGAAGCATCACACTTACTGAGGAGAGTGGGATAAAACACAGGGGGGGGGGGCGGGTTATAGCTGTGCTTTGCTCAGACAGAGAAGAGCTGGGGTCAGGGAAAGGACAGCAATCCAAGAATGCAGAGCGACACAATCAGAAGACGCTTCCTGTTTGCAGGCTGTCTGATGCTCCATAAGCCGCCATCTCGGATGTTTAAAGGCTCATAACATGCAGTAGGTGCAGGTAGAATGATTTTTAATGTGAGCAATCTGTATGTACAGGGTGTGGGAAACATATAAGATAGGCTCTTATTCAGTGTGAAGGTCCGCTTTAAATGTAGCATTCCCATTGGGGAGGCCATTGAGCCATTCAGTAATAGAATGGAACCTAAGAAAGGGCAAATAAGGACAAGAGACATTTATTCAGAGGTAGAAGGAGGGGGCAGCAGTGCCTCCAAATGAGAGGCAGTTTGGATAAGCTCGGGCCGCCATGTATCCAGCAGTCATCAGCCCCCAGTGTCCCTCCTGTCAGGCAGCAGCACTGCAATGTCACCCGCTTCTTCCCTTATGACAGGTCTTCTTTGTGCCCAGCACCATGCGCAATAGTGAGCAGAGGGACAGGCAGCCAATCAGAGCGCCCCATTCCTGCGTTGCAAGCCTCGATGTGACGGGCGCTGCACAGCGAGGAGACGAGAGAGGTCTGGCACGCACAGCGCTCGCCAATCACCTTCACTGTGACGTCACCGGGGGTCAGTTCCGTGTTTCCACCCCTCAGGGAGGCAGGCGGAGAGGGCAGACAAACGGGAGGAGGCAGTTTTGGGGCGGCTGGTGTGTGTGGCGGTGACTGTTACCCCTTATTGCGGCTATTCCGGTGTGAGGCGAGGGACATGAGGCGACGGCTGTAGCTGCACCCGGTCACCGAGCCTGGCACTACTACTGACCCGAGCTCACGGGCTGCCCAGCCTTTGCCCTGAGCGGGATGTTTTCCCGGAGGAGCCATGGCGACCTCAAGAAATCTACACAGAAAGTTCTGGACCCAAAGAAGGACGTGCCCACCCGACTGAAGCACCTGCGCGCCGTGCTGGGTAAGTGACCGCCTTCCTGTTATTATCCTGGCTGCCATTGGCTTCTTCTCTCTGTTGTGGAGCTAGAGCTACTGGGTCGGGCTTACCTGCTACTGGGTGGGTAGTCGGGGTTTACCTGCTACTGGGTGGGGAGTCGGGGTTTACCTGCTACTGGGTGGGGAGTCGGGGTTTACCTGCTACTGGGTGGGGAGTCGGGGTTTACCTGCTACTGGGTGGGGAGTCGGGGTTTACCTGCTACTGGGTGGGTAATCAGGGTTTACCTGTTACTGGGTGGGGAGTCGGGGTTTACCTGTTACTGGGTGGGGAGTCGGGGTTTACCTGCTACTGGGTGGGGAGTCGGGGTTTACCTGCTACTGGGTGGGGAGTCGGGGTTTACCTGCTACTGGGTGGGGAGTCAGGGTTTACCTGCTACTGGTCGGGGAGTCGGGGTTTACCTGCTACTGGGCGGGGAGTCGGGGTTTACCTGCTACTGGGCGGGGAGTCGGGGTTTACCTGCTACTGGGCGGGGAGTCGGGGTTTACCTGCTACTGGGCGGGGAGTCGGGGTTTACCTGCTACTGGGCGGGGAGTTGGGGTTTACCTGCTACTGGGTGGGTAATCAGGGTTTACCTGTTACTGGGTGGGTAGTCGGGGTTTACCTGCTACTGGGCGGGGAGTCGGGGTTTACCTGCTGCTGGGCGGGGAGTCGTGGGTTTACCTGCTGCTGGGCGGGGAGTCGTGGGTTTACCTGCCGCTGGGCGGGGAGTCGTGGGTTTACCTGCCGCTGGGCGGGGAGTCGTGGGTTTACCTGCTACTAGTCGGGGTTTACCTGCTACTGGGCGGGGAGTCGGGGTTTACCTGCTACTGGGTGGGGAGTCGGGGTTTACCTGCCGCTGGGCGGGGAGTCGGGGTTTACCTGCCGCTGGGCGGGGAGTCGGGGTTTACCTGCCGCTGGGCGGGGAGTCGGGGTTTACCTGCCGCTGGGCGGGGAGTCGGGGTTTACCTGCCGCTGGGCGGGGAGTCGGGGTTTACCTGCCGCTGGGCGGGGAGTCGGGGTTTACCTGCCGCTGGGCGGGGAGTCGGGGTTTACCTGCCGCTGGGCGGGGAGTCGGGGTTTACCTGCCGCTGGGCGGGGAGTCGGGGTTTACCTGCCGCTGGGCGGGGAGTCGGGGTTTACCTGCCGCTGGGCGGGGAGTCGGGGTTTACCTGCCGCTGGGCGGGGAGTCGGGGTTTACCTGCCGCTGGGCGGGGAGTCGGGGTTTACCTGCCGCTGGGCGGGGAGTCGGGGTTTACCTGCCGCTGGGCGGGGAGTCGGGGTTTACCTGCCGCTGGGCGGGGAGTCGGGGTTTACCTGCCGCTGGGCGGGGAGTCGGGGTTTACCTGCCGCTGGGCGGGGAGTCGGGGTTTACCTGCCGCTGGGCGGGGAGTCGGGGTTTACCTGCCGCTGGGCGGGGAGTCGGGGTTTACCTGCCGCTGGGCGGGGAGTCGGGGTTTACCTGCCGCTGGGCGGGGAGTCGGGGTTTACCTGCCGCTGGGCGGGGAGTCGGGGTTTACCTGCCGCTGGGCGGGGAGTCGGGGTTTACCTGCCGCTGGGCGGGGAGTCGGGGTTTACCTGCCGCTGGGCGGGGAGTCGGGGTTTACCTGCCGCTGGGCGGGGAGTCGGGGTTTACCTGCCGCTGGGCGGGGAGTCGGGGTTTACCTGCCGCTGGGCGGGGAGTCGGGGTTTACCTGCCGCTGGGCGGGTAGCCGGGGCTTACGCGACGCAGCTCCTGAAAGCAGAAGATATATTTCTTTATCTTTGGAGGATATTTGGAGGATATTGTGCACTCTAGTGTGTCCCTGACCAATAACACAGTGACCTGTCTACTCGTGCTCCCCTGTCTACAATCAGTGAGGGAGTTTGCCCCCTACTTACAGAGAGCAGGATGTTGAAGTCAACCTGTCAGCATGCTCAGGGGGATCTGTTTACTCCCACAGCAGACATGGCATCCCAGTTTAAAACAGAACAAACATGAGGATGCCCCCAGGCTGCGATTGAGAGAGGACCTCCAGGCTTGATTAGGGGTCCACTTCAAGAACATTAGCCTAGCCCACTGAAACAATTACCTTGTTAGAAGTAATGGTTTACCAAGGTATTGTGTACATCTAGTTTAGCATGACCACAGGAGTGGCCAGTTGATGATGTTCTTAGTAATGCATCACCCCACTGATTGGGTAGCTAAGCAGTCAGTCATGGTAAGTGTGGCAGTTCGAATGGTGGACACAGACCTCTACAGCGCTGCTTCTGCCAGAACATTGGTCGCCTGGTCCTGGGCAGATAAGTCCCTTTTTTTTCTCCAGATTTCAGTATGGCAAGTTTAACATGGAACAAAACACTGGCCTTCACCTGGGGCATCCTGATTAAGTTAAATCCTGCGGCTCAGCACAAAACTAATTTTTGCCCTGGTTCCCACAGCGAAGTAAACAATGCGGGTCTGCATTTCCCAGAGGAAGCGAGCTGTCGGGTAAGGTTTGCGCGCTTTACAGCGCTTGATCAACGGCGGACCCTGGCAATTGGGCTGCCTACCCCCCCCCGCAGTGGGCCAACACCCAGGTTTAAAGCGATACTGCAGGCAGAGGTAATTGTTACACCATTGTGTCGGGCTACATTTGGCACTGTCCTAAACTGTTTTACGTTTTTAAGTTAAAGTGGACCAAAACCCAGGATTTTGACTATCCTGAGTTTTGGTCCACTCCCCGGGGCACCCCGATCGGGAGTGCTCCACTGTGTGAACACCCCCCCCCCCCCCCCCGATTGCCGCAGCCAATTCACCTCACCGCGGTCCTACAGCGCATGCGCGGGTGCTCCTTCAATCGGTGCACTCAGAGCCGCTGAGCTATGGGCATCTAAGCGACGTCTAAGGTCAGCGGCTCCGAGCTCGCTGGCGGCCGCATCTCGCGCTTCCCTCTAACCGGGAGCGTGCCCGTGCCAGCCATTCACAAATGGCCGGCGTGGGAATGTGCCCTGCTAGAGAGCGGCATGAGATGTGGCTGCGGCCCGTGCATGCGCAGTTGAACCGGGATTCAGGTAAGTGAAGCGTACTTCCTCGGGGGCTTCACACAGTGGGGCATGCCCCACAGGGAGGGAATGGATCTGTAAGATTCCCGGGCCGATCCAGCTGGGTTTTGGTCCACTTTAAAGTAGAAATGGCAGAGATATTGAGGTTTACAGGTTCAGCCAATGACACAAGGACGTTCTCTTTTTCATCCCGTCCCCCAATCAGCTCAGCATAGCGGGACAGGATTGCTGATCCCTCCCTCCGCTGCCTCCAGATTCATCACATTGCTGTCAGCACAGAGAGCTGATTATTATGCTGCATCACAGATCCAAGGGCCACGCCCACTTTTTTCAGATGACAGATCACAAGCTAAACCTGTAAACCTCGATTTTTCTGTCATTTTTTCTTCAATGGTGTAACAATGACCTTGCCTGCGGTATGACCTTGCCTGCGGTATCACTTTAACAAACCCAGGCTTTACTGTGTGCAGTGGGGCATGCCACATGAGGATGCCCCCATGCTGCAATAGCGGATCGCCAAACCAAGGATTTTGACTGTCCTGGGTTTTGGTCCTTTCCCCTGCTGCACCCCGATAGGGGATGCCCCGTTGTGTGAAACCCCCAGAGCGCCAAAGTTAACTTGCCTCTTTCCTGTCCCATGGCGCATGTGCAGCCACTCGTCCAATCAACGTGCTCATAGCCGCTGACGTCACGTCGTCTAAGTCCAGCTGCTCAGAGCGCATTGGCAACCGCAACCTCCGCTTCCCTCTAACAGGTAGCGTGCCCCCGCCGCCCATTCACAAATACCTGGCGTGGGCACGTACCCTGCTAGAGGGATGTCGGGGATGCAGCGACCTGGGGGGTTTCACACAGCGGAGCATCCCGATTTGGGAGGGAATCGATTGACCCAGGCTGATTGCGGTGGGTTTTGGTCCACTTTCAGAACCTTAGCCTACCCCACTAATACGATTATTTAAGTAATGGTTCACCAAGTTACGTGTACATCTAGGTTAGCATGACAGGTCATGAACTATGAAGACAGGGGTGGCAAGTTGATGATGACTCGCTTATTAATGCATCATCCCTAACTGTTGTCGGTAGGGGATTTGGATGAAATGCCATGCTGGGTGCTTGTATCTCCAAAATAGCTGCTATAAGCTATACTGATGGTAGGGCTTGTTATATATATATATATATATATATATATATATATATATATATATATATATATATATATATATATATATATATCCTGATCTGCTTTAGAAATAAAAGACACAAATTGCTATCCTCTACCCCCCCCCCCCATATCCCACTGGCTTAGCTGTTGCTACTTGACAGCACGGCTCTTCAAAGTTCAGCACCACTCTACCAAGACTTGTGGCTTTTTGGGTGGCCCCTATTGTATCCCATTCATGGGCACTGCGCAGTGCCTGATGGGGTATAAGATGGCATTTCCCATCTGGAGGTCGCTCGCAAACAAAAAGACCCAGAGGATGGATTCCCCGGTGAGGTTTGGGGGAAAGTTTTTTAACCTCCCTGATGTTTCTTTTAGTTATTTGAACAAAGCTGCTTTTTATGGCTGGTCAGTTGTAATTTAATAAAAGAATACCCTTGCCTGGTGCTCCAGCAATGCTGTCATGTCGTCTCATCCAGCACTTATAGACCAGCCATGTTGACCTGAAACATCCTGATGCATGGATGGTTTTGGTGTGCATTAATAAATGTTAAAAAATTAAGCCTTACCTGGAATTGAAAGGTATGCTCTATTTGGTGCTTGGAGGATGGTCTTTACATCAAACCTGCTCAAAGTTATAACTCCTAACAGTTTTCAGGTATTAGAGAAGGTTCCCTACGGGAGGGAGGGAAAAGTCTGCCCCACATAAGGATCCAGAGACATAAAGGGGATGGCCCCTAGGTCAGCCCTTGACACTCTCTGGGGGATGTTGTCGCATGCGTGTTGGAGGTGCCTGGATTTTCCATAAGCTGTCCACACACTTCCTGTGGGAGCCCATCATTACTACTCTGCATCTGCCTTTTAGGGTAACACTGACTGACTCTTGTTGTATCTCTGCTGGTAACTCGCTGTACCTGTAATCTGTATCTCACTACTCAGAGCGGCATTTGTATTCATTCCATCATAGTAAGATGTAAATGAAATAACTGCCTAGTGTGCCTATTGCTTTAAAACCTATATTTAACTTGAGCTATCTTTTTGCCTTTGCCAAGAATCTGTGTCCGTAGCCTTGTAGTCCCGCTAGGTGGGCGAACAGATGGTGCTTTAGGAAAGCGGGCTGTGTGATTATTTGTGCTGGACTATTAGTTTGATAACTTGACCCGCCTTCCCCTCATCAAAGCTGCAGAACGACGGGAGCAAGCTGAATGTGCACACCAGCTCCGAGTACTCCCAACTTAAGCACCTGCAACTGCAACCTGCCTCAGCTAGTAGTGAGCCCCCTGAGAACCGGGTCCCAAAGTTGCGTGCAGAGGATTTATCCCCTTTTGGACAAAGGTACAGATTTGGACACCTTTCTGCTGGATTTTGAAACTGTATGTCATCAGTACTATGTACTGGAGAATCAGTGGGTCAGGTAATTAACCCCTCGCCTTAGGGTAAGGCCCTGAAAATCTCTGGGTACCTTCCGAACGAGACCACCCTGAGCGATGAGGAGGTCAAGCAGGCTCTTATCTGCCAATACAACCTGACTCCTGAGTTCTATTGAAAGACGACGGGGCCCTACCGACAGCTGGGCCGACCACATGAGGGCCCTACAGAGAGTAGTCTATCAGTGGACTATCGTCTTAGATCTCACTAGTATCCCGCAACTAAAGGAGCTTATTGTTACGGAACAGTTTCTCTGGAACTGCCCCGAGAATCTGTAGCAGTTTTTATGTTTTCGGAATCCTAAGGGGGCCTCAGCAACCGCAGCACTCGCCGATAATTACACCCACAACCGGGCCCCAGATGCCCGGAATCCTGCCATCTGGAAGAGGCTTAAGCATCCGGTGGCACCTGTTGTCCATGTCCATCAGCCCAAGGCCCCTGCTTCCCTCAAGGGGTAGGGCCGCTTCCCCTTTGTCACCAATGCAATCTACCTAGACGCTTCAAAGCCATGTGGCCCATTGATCTTTCACTGTTGTGTGTGGGAGAGAGGGCATGGAGGTTCCTGGACAATGTACAACCCATCACCGTAGGCCAGGCATGTGGCGCTAAGATGACCCTGGTGCGACCAGAATTGCTGTCCCCACAGGATTTGGTTCCCTGGGAAGACCTTTGGACTAGTGTGCGCCGAGATGGGGGTATCATCGAATATCCATGGCAGTGTTTGGCTAGGGACAGACTTGGGGTGGCTAGCGTCTCAGTATGTGGCCATTGAACCCCCAAGATCTGGTCTCACACACTGTATATTGCCGTTCCAGCATGAAGAATGCCCCTGCCACTTTTCAGCGGATGATCAACACACTGCTCCAGGGACTAGAGGGGTACGTGACTGCATACCTGGATGACATTCCTCAGTCCCACATGGGAGGAACACCTCAAGCTCCTGACGCAGGCGCTCCAGCGGATCTGGCAAACAGGTTTGACTACCAAGCCAGAAAAGTGCCAGTTGGTTATGGGCGAGGTCCAATACCTGGGGCATAGGGAAGTAGGGAGGCCACAGAAACCTGAGCCGGGGAAGGTGGAGGCAATCACCTCCGGGCCAACTCCCAGGACCTAGACCCAAGTGCAGTCCTTTATGGCCATTGCCGGATACTATAGGAGGTTCGTCCCCCACTACCCTGGTACCCAATATCCTGGCCAAGCCCCTGAGGGACCTCACCAGGAAGAAGCTTCCCTCCGCAGTCAGGCACTGAATGACGGTCTCTGCAGCTCCCCAGTACTCCAAGCGACCGTTCATTGTACTTTTGGCTGAAGCCAGTGACTTTGGCCTCGAAGTCATGCTAAGCCAGGTTGGCCTGACTGGACAGTGTAGCCTTGCTCTTCAACAATAACTGTTTGACATCTGCCATAAAAAGAGCCATGACCACGGTAACGCAGATGGCCTGTCCCATCAGGGGAAGGTAGCAAGTTGGTGCATGGATCAGCACTGACAGTTTTATGTCCCTAGTACCCTCTAAAGGAGGGAGACACTTAAGATCGCACAGCCTGCTTTCCTAAAACACCGTCTGTTTGCCCGCCTAGCAGGACTACAAGGCCCAGCATGCCCATGGACACACAGCTTGGGCTACCTTCGGGACAATCCCGGCTATGTGTGGGTTGTGGGTTACCCCTTACGGGGGAGAATGTGCTAATTTGCATACCATGTGCGCAACAGGCCATTACGCGGCAGTCGTGATCCCAGGCGTCTGGGTCCGTGCCTCCCGCCTCATCTCCTACCCCTCCCCGCATCATCCGTACCCCAAGTGACACGGTCATTAGTGGGGAGTCGCACTCGGATGTATGTGCTAGGCTTGCCAACCTTGAGAAAATTATTTCTAGCTCAGTGGGCAGAAAGGCCCCTGCTAAGAAAAGGCATCTGTCACCGGTTATGCCGGTAATTGATTGTGATGATTATGACTCCCCTAACTGGGCTGATTATTCCCTGTTAGAGGAGGGGGAATTATTTGAGGAATCCGAGACTGAGGAACTGTAGTTATTTGATTCTGATGCCGGGCAGGCGCTGGGGGATGCTGTGGATACTCCCAGGGTCCTGACCCATCTCTCCGAGGTTCTGGGTATTTCCCCACCAGCGGAGGCCCCTCCGAAGAAGGGGGAATTCTTTGGGTTCTCTAAGCCCTGCTTGGAGTTTCCAAATCAGGATCATTTTGACAGCATGATTCTTAAAGAATGGGAGAAGCTGAGTCGCCTTCATGGTGTACCTCAGGGTTGGGATAGAAAGTATCCCTTTCTGGTGGGCGCAGTGAAGTGCTGGTCTTCCCCTCCTGAGGTTGATGCGCCCATCTTAGGACTGTCCAACACCTCCGTTGTACATACACCTGACGCCACTACCCTTAAGGATGGCGAGGACAAGCGCATTGATCAGATGGCTTGCCATGCCTTTGCCAGTGTGAGTTCAGCCTTGCGGCCTGTCTGTGCATCGGCACTCGTGGCTGTGGCTACCAGGTCGGAGATCAGGGACATGTTAAATGGGTCCCAGCTCAACCCGGACAGCGTTGAATTCACAGCCCTTAAGAGGTGTGAATTGTTCATGACTTTTGTTTTGTCGGCTATGGACGACACTATTACCATGTGTAGTAGAACTTCGACTCTGTTGGTGGCCATGCGCCGATTGGTCTGGTTGCGCCAGTGGGTGGCTGATGTTGCGGCAAAGAAATCACTTACAGCTCTGCCCTTTCTGGGAATGTGGCTGTTTGGAGACAAATTGGATTCTGTGGCGAAAGGTGGAAAGCTACCTCAGCGTAAGAAGCAGCGTCGCTCCTTTCGGGGGGGCAAGCTCCTTCAGTCCTCCCTTTCACTGCGCCAGAGGGGGCAGAGGTCTTGCCTACTCTAGCTTCAGAGGGGGTTCCTGGAACAGAGGTAGAGGACGTGCCCGTCCAGCCTATACCTGGGGTTCCAAGCCCGCTGCCAAGCCAGCTCAGCAATGAGGAGGCGCCCTCACCCTTACGGGTGCCAAGCCAGCTCAGCAATGAGGAGGCGCCCTCACCCTTACGGGTGGGGGGACGGCTGCGGCTCTTCTTCCAGGTCTGGGCCCAGGAGGTTACGGACAAGTGGATATTGGAAGTGGTCTTGTCTGGGTACAAACTGGAGTTCGAGTACCGGCCTCCTCCTAGATTCCTAAGGTCTCTGGTGCCTTCAGATCCTTGGGCGGCGCAAGGGCTCCTGTCGGCTGTAAAGAACATTCTGGACATGGCGGTCATATGCCCGGTGCCTCTTTCAGAGAGAGGGGCTATTATTCCAATCTTTTCACGGTTCCCAAAAGGGATGGCTCCATAAGACCCATTCTGGATTTGAAGCTTCTCAACAGGTTCATCAGAACCAAGAGGTTCCGCATGGAGACTCTGCGCTCAGCCATCGGTTCCCTTCGTCGGGGATTTCATGACGTCCATAGACATCAAGGATGCTTACCTTCATGTACCAGTTTTCCCAGCATACCAGAGATTTCTCAGGTTTGTGGTCAGAGATCAGCATTTTCAGTTTGTGGCCCTCCCGTTCGGGCTGACCTCGGCACCGAGGGTGTTTACCAAGGTTCTGGCGGGCATTATGGCCCTGCTCAGAGCCCAGGGCATTCGCATTGTGCCATATCTGGACGACCTGCTCATTACAACTTCCTCCCTCTGCCAGGCGGAGCTGGACACCAGGACGGTGGTGACGACGCTGGAGAGGTTCGGATGGGTGATCAACCACCCCAAGTCTTTTCTCTCCCCATCAAGGGAGATTTCCTTTCTGGGCATGAATCTGGATACCAGTCAGGCCAGAGTGTTCCTACCTCAGCCAAAGGTGCAGAGGGTTCAGGATCTGATACGTGTTCTCCTGACCAACCCTCGCCCTATTCGGCTAGGGATGACTCTGGTAGGTTTGATGGTGGCCTCCTTCGAGGCAGTCTCCTTTGCTCAATTCCACATGAGGTCGCTACAACTCCATCTATTGCTGAAATGGGACAGATGTCCACAGTCCTTGGATCAGTCATTTCTGATGTCTCCCAGGGTTCGGCAGTCCCTTCAGTGGTGGCTGGAATCAAGCAATCTGATAAGGGGCAGATCGTTCCTGGCCCCTCGTTGGCAGACGGTTACCATGGATGCCAGCCTGTCGGGCTGGGGAGGTTTCTGGAAGGATCATTAGTTCCAGGGGTTGTGGGGTCCTCAGGAGGCTCACACCCCCATCAATGTCTAGGAGCTCAGAGCTATCCACTTGGTTCTGTCGCGTTGACACTTCACCTACAGGGTTTACCGGTTCAGGTTCGATTAGACAATCGTACTGCGGTAGCTTACATCAATCACCAAGGAGGGACTCGCAACAGGAGTGCCCTCAGGGAAGTCTCTCTGATTCTGACATGGGCGGAGAGCAATGTTCCTTGCATCTCGGCAGTGTACATTCCGGGAGTGGAGAACACGGAGGCGGACTCCCTGAGCAGGGGATTCTCTCGCCGAGGGGAATGGTCTCTCAACCACAGGGTATTTCGGGCCCTGTGTCACAAGTGGGGGACTCCAGAGGTGGATCTCTTTGCCTCTCGGCGCAATCACAAGCTCCCAACCTTTGTATCTCTGTCTCAGGAGCCTCTGGCCCTGGCAGTGGATGCCTTGTCCCTTGCCTGGAGGGATCTGGGGTTTCTGTACCTGTTTCCCCCCCTTCTCCATGGTAGGCAAGGTAGCGCGCAAGCTGGCTCTAGAGGGGGCACCAGCAATTCTGGTGGCCCCAAGGTGGCCAAGACAGGTTTGGTTCGCAGACGTCGTAAGATTGGCGGTAGATCAGTACAGGCTGCCCCTGTTTCTGGATCTGATCTCTCAGGGTCAACTACGTTACCCCAATTTACAAACGCTTGCTTTGACGGCGTGGCTGCTGAAACCTTCATCCTGAGGGAGGAAGGTTTGTCTGAGGTGGTTATTCAAACCTTGACTATAGGACTTGGAGGTCCTATATTGACTGGTGTGAGCCTAGGGCCTTACCTTGCAGGGTGTTTTCGATTCCTAGGATTTTGGAGTTTCTACAACACGGTCTGGATCTGGGGTTCCAGCTCAGTACTTTGAAGGCTCAGGTTTCTGCCCTGGCTGTCTTTTTTCAAAGGTCTTTTGCTTTGCATCATCTGGTCAAGACTTTTTTCCAAGGGGTCACTCATGTTCGGCCCCCTAGAAAGTCTTTGGTTCCTGTTTGGGACCTAAATTTGGTTCTTTCAGCCCTCCAGGGGCCTCCTTTTGAACTGATGCAGGATGTGGCTCTTTCTGTGCTCACTCAAAAGGTTGCCTTTTTGGTGGCTATTACCTCTGTTCGGCGTGTCTCTGAGTTGGCGGCTCTGTCTATTCAGGCCCCTTACTTTGAGAGACACCAGGATAAGGTGTTTTTTTGCTTTAAACCAGATTTCCTTCCTAAGGTGGTTTCTGCCTTCCATCTCAATCAGGATGTAGTTCTCCCTTCCTTGTGTCCTAAGCCTAGCAATGACAAGGAGAGGGTTTTGCACTCTTTGGATGTGGTTCGTTGTGTGAAGTACTATTTGGTTGCTACTTCTCCTTTTCGTAAGACGGACGCCTTGTTCGTGGTGCCTTCCGGCCCAGAAAAGGTTTGGCGCCTGCCAAGTCTACCATTAGTAAATGGATACGCCAGGCCATTGTTGGGGCATATTCTGCTAAGGGGAGGGTTCCTCCTTTTTAAAATCACTGCTCATTCTACTCTTGCTGTTGGTGCTTCTTGGGCTTTTCAGCACCAGGCTTCTGTTGAACAAGTTTGTAAGGCTGCTACTTGGTCTTCCGTTCATACTTTTTCCAAGTTTTATAAGGTTGATGTGCGGGCCTCAGCGGATGCTGTTTTTGGCCGCAAGGTTCTGCAAGCTGCAGTGGGTTTAAATTGGTGCATTTTTTTGCTGTATTTGGATCCCCACCCATGACGGACACTGCTATTGGATGTCCCATATGTCATGAATAGTGGAAGCGGGGTGTGTGACATACTTGGAATCATACCATTTTGTAATTACCTTTACGCCTTTAAAATGGGTATTATAAGTATGTCACATACCCCGCTTCATCCCGCCCTTTAGTATTCTGGATCCTTTATCCTTTATATATCCTTTATTATTATTATTATTGTTTATTTATATAGCGCCATCTTCCGTAGCGCTTTACAAAGTAGTAATTACAGACAGGGTAGAAACATACGATACATATACTATTTCAAATGCAGTTTTACAGAGTTGACAATGGATATTCCGAGTACAAGATACAATAGGGGAGAGAGCCCTGCCCTTGCGAGCTTACAATCTAAAGGAAGAGGGGTGAAGACGAGGGGGAAGGATCACAAACAGTCAGTATTGAGCTTTGTGGCATGTGCTCCTTAGAAGATTGGTTAGGCCAGATTATATGCTTGTCTGAATAAGTGCGTTTTAAGGGCGCCTTTGAAGGTTTTGAGGGTTGTGGAGTGGAGGATTGGGTGCGGGAGGGCATTCCAGAAGATTGAAGTTGCACGTGAGAAGTCCTAGAGGCGGGCGTGAGAGGAGGTGACCAGGGTGGAGGACAGGTGAAGGTCGGCAGAAGAGCGGAGGCTGCGTCTAGGTTGATACTGTTGGATTAGAGATGAGATGTAGGGAGGGGCCTGGTTGGAGAGAGCCTTGTATATGGTGAACCTTTTATTGTTAAGAATGTTTTATTAGTTCTTCCTGGTCCCCTTACTGCTGTCATATACTGGGGAATGTGTGGGAGGTCCCAGGTATTTATGGACCGGGAGGGGCTTCTTTTTTTGCTTTCATCTCTGCAGAAGTTCGCCCTCTACTGGACCATAACCCATATGTCATGAATAGTGGAAGCGGGGTGTGTGACATACTTATAATACCCATTTTAAATGTGAGTAATCACAAAATGGTATTTTTGCTGAAACATTAGTGGTTCAGCAAGATGCTGTAAAAAAGATAAATTAAAATTTTCACTACTCGTTTGCACTGATGTGGCATAGTCTGACAGAAATACTTGGTAAATCAGGGCCTAAGTCTAAGCAGCCTAATGACCTATCCAGCTGAGAATCTGGCCACTTGAACACTAGACTGTGATTGTTCCCAACTGAAGAAGTTGAATTTTAACAGAATGGGTTAAACCAGTCACCCATGCCTTAGCAGTCTAGAGTGAGGAAGTCTGATATGTACTCGAAATCACCACTTTGATGTACTTGGCTAAGGTAAACACATTGTTGCTATGGAAAACTTTTCTTGTATAACAGAGTTTCAAGCAAATAGAAAATTAAAAAATAACAGATAAGCTTAGCACAATAATGGGAACTTTTAAAAATGCCATTGAAAGTGGAATTATCCATTTAACTGTTTATACTCCAAGGGTGATCAGTAATGTCAGCCCCAAAGTCTCTTGTAAAACAGGTTTTCTTTTCTTAGTAAAATAAGGGCGTGCAATAATAAACATCTCACTGCTGCCCTTTGTATGAGCTTTCCTGCTGGGATGTAGACTAGGAGGCCCAGTGTATTATATAGGTAGTTTCTGGACTACACAGATGATGCCATTTATAAGTGCCTGTGGCCTGGCATTTGCTACTGAACTAAGTGGTAGCACAGAGGGGAACTGGGGGCAAGGTTAACTACTTGCAAACATGCCCCCCCTAATAATTGAGAAAGCAGCGTGACACCCAATAAGTTAGCTCAGCAGTATCCTTCCATGTTTTTCTTGTAACAGATTTCCTTTTAAAGCAGATCTGTTATCCTGTGTGATGGCAGTTTCCTGAAAGTCTGTCAGTTGGACAAAATCCCAGGAAGCGTCTGTACCGATGGAATCTGTCTAAGCGCCTGCTAAATATTTTCCACACCTGTAATATTAGAAGTGGCCCCTATATAACGCACTATGTTTACAAGTTAAAGAGACTCTCTTCCTGTTCAGTCAGTGGAAACCCTCTTTACTCGGTAGCTTATCGGCACAAATCTCTCTCTCGGCCAACACTGTGGAGGGGAATCCGAATCCTCTTCAGGTGAGAAGAAGAGCTATGTCTATTAAGATCAAAAATGGGACATGTGGCAGGAGCTGGCCTGTAAACTGTACATGTGCAATCTCTCCCTTGACGCAGAATAGTATATAGTATAATAGAATAGTATATAAAAATATAACTGTTGTGAGCATTAATTATACATTCCTAGAGTATAAAGCTCTGGAATAGCTTATATGGCTGTCTGTACGGTGTTCTCTAAGTTTTATTGATTTGTGGGGATCTTTAACAGGAGGGGTATCCCAAAATGATGGTGACTTGTTTTTAGGTAAGCTTTCAAGTGCTTGACCACCCATGATAAAAACACCAAAGGGTACTCACCTTTTGTCTCCCCTGCAGCTGATCTGTCAGACTCCAGTGATCACTAACCCTGATTGCACCCTGCGTTGCCTGGAGCCATAACAGTGGTCGGCGGTGCTTCCATATCCATCTTGTGACCGGAGGGGACATGACTGAAGTGCTCTTGAGCAAGGCACCTAACCCCCCCAACTGCTCACCGGGCGCTGTAAATAGGGCAGCCCACCGCTCCGGGCATGTGAACACTCACTGCACGTATGGGTTAAATGCAGAGGACAAATTCCTATGTGTGTGCAAGCATACAATGGCCATCTATGCACTAAACAAACAATACAATACAATGCCTGACCAATGAACGGATCCTCATCTTTGCATCGTGGTGACCGTTTCCACAGATCAGTAATATCGCTCAGTTTGCGGATGTTACGAATATCGCTCTGTGGAAATGGGCCATTACACTGTCGCCACATTTGGGCCGGTGGGCAATCAAGGCTGTTGCAAATATGTTTTGGGCTAAACTGCACAAAAAACATAGAGCAGGAGAAAGCGGTCAAATTGAAAAGAAAATGGAAAAAGTAGCCATCAAATAATGCTTGCTTACCCCAGTGTTTATATACTGCTCAAAATAAAGGTAACCTGTTAACAACACAATAAAAATGCTACGGTCTGCGGCATTGTGGAAAATTGTCAGGAGTGATTGCTGGGTCCCCTTCCCACCACCCCTCCAATACCATATGGTGGCCCAGTGTTCCATCACCAACTCTCCGGTGGTATGTGTGGGTGCCGGATCTGTGAAGCTTGCTGGAGGCCAGGCTGTGGTATGCGCCTCTTCCTCTTTTTAATTCAGCTTGATAGAATGGGGGGGGGGGGGGATCTGCTGCAGAGGGCGATTCCACCCGGCGGCGTTTGATGACGTCAACTCTAAGTGCCGCAGTTGGACCCAGCTGATGCATGTGCTCTCGGCTTAAAGAGGAAGCACTATGCTAATCTTAATGTCTTTTTCTGGCCTCCTTCTCATGTTTCCTTAGAAGGTTAATAGACTAAGTGATTAGGAACCTCCCTGCTTACTTATTTATTGGGCCTTGGGGGAGTGATGCCTTTACTCCACACCAGACTTCAGAATAGCGGATCAAACAGGGGAATCCTTGCAAGTTTTTGCCCCTCTGTCACCTACTTTAGGAGAGTCTGCTGCGGATCTACATCCTTCCAACCCAATTTAATCCAGTTTCATCTGAGACTCTGGGAAGTAGGGGACCAGCTCTGCTCAGGTAGGTCCCTTTTTTATGGGCACCTTCTTGCAGTTTTAAAGTGGACCAACACCCAGGATTTTGACTATCCTGGGTCTTGGTCCACTTCGGTGGGGCACCCCCGATCGGGGTGCCCCGCTGTGTGAAACCCCCCCTAACCCCCCGAAAAACTCACCTCTCCCCGCTCCCAGCGCCGACGTACAAGCGAGGATCAGGAACGTCTAAGCGGCAGCCGCCGCCGCCTCCCTCGCGTCACTTTCGGCGCGCGCGCGCCCCCGCCGGCCATTCGCAGACGGCCGGCGCGGGCACGCGCACGCCTACAGGAGCGCGAGGGAGGCGGCGGCGGCCGGCCGCCGCCGAAGATAAGGTAAGGAGTTTGGGGTGTTTGGGGGGGTTTCACCCCGCGGGACATCCCGATCTCGGATGTCCCGCGGGGTGGGGGGTGATCGGCCCGGGAATCTTATAGATTCCCGGGCCGATCACCCGTGGGTGTTGGTCCACTTTAAGGGCTACTATATGTTTTTCATGTGATTGGAAAGTTATATATGATCCTTACGGCGCACTACTTTTTTTTGTATTTTAGACAAAGCCCTCTAAGGAAGTGTCCAAGACTAAAACTGACTCCAAATCTAAGGATAAAAGTAGGGGATGCCAGATATGTGAAATCAAGCTACTAGATTCCTATAGGAAGCCTATTTGCAAGCCCTGTACCGATAAGATGAGTTATGAAAGATCAGATTTGCTTTTCTATTGAGAATCTTAGGGACCCACGGGACTCGGCTGGATGTAAGAAGTTTTTTCTCTATACGGCAGCAGTCGGAGGTCTCTGATACCCTCTTTCTAAGGTGGATGAGGGCCTTTCCTCCTCCTCTGAGGATGGCCCTTGTTCAGCTTCTCATTCAGTTTCACCAGTGAAATTTCCTTTCCCTTTAGAGGATTGACCATATCTCCTGCATATGGTCCATCTTTCTATGGCCATTGAGGATAGGAGTTGCACCCCCTAAGCTTAAACATGATGGGTTTTATCACTATTTTGTTCCCGATTCCCCTATAATCTTCCCCATTCATACCTCCGTTAAGCCGGCTATCCTTAATGAGTGGAAGGATCCAGTTAAGAAGGTTTATAGACCAGGGGCTCTTAATAGGTGTTATCTGTTCATTGAGGAAGACTCGCATATTTGGGATAAATGCCCCAAACTGGATTCCCCCTTTTCTAAGGTCTTCAAGGGGGGTTAGCCTCTGAGGACTTTGGTATTCTCAAAGATTCTTTAGACAAGAAAATGGATACTCTCTTGAAGAAAGCATGTCAGGCTGAATTATGTACTCAAACCGAATCTAGCATCTACTTACATTGCCAGGAATCTTGATTATTGCCTTCAGCAGCTTAAATCATGGCTCTTGAAGCAGATATTAAATCAGACCTTCACCCTGAATAAGAGCATATCTTTTATGTTTCCTCCACCCTCTACATACAGATGGCCCATGTTAAAAATCATCCTACCTGCATCTACTGCCTTTTCTGAGCCTTTAAACATCCAAGATGGTGGCCCATGGGGTCTCAGGCAGCCTGCAGAAAGGAATTGTCTTCTGACTATGACCCTCTGCTTTCTGGGATTGCTGTCCTTTTCCTGACTACAGCTCTGCTCAGTCTGAGCAAAGCTATAAACCTGCACTTTTGCCCCCCCCCCTCCACAATATGTGATGCTTCTGAGGCGCCTGTATCCTAATGTGCGGAACAGAGTTGCAGCCCAGTGGGGGGATTATGAAGGCTTTACCAATTCTTTTTACAGCGGTCTCTTTTCTGTCTGATGCCATGGCCCTCACCAATTCGGTGCAAAGGACTTTGTGGCTGTGTCAGCCAGGATACAGGTCAGGGGTTACAGGTTCAAAGATGTGCCTGTGTGCCATGTTCTTTAACAGGGAATTCCATTTTGACCCAGAGCCAGAGAAAGTGTTAGACAGGTCTTCTGACAAAAATAAGTCTTTTCCTACTAAGTGTTAAGATTTCAGGAATAGGAATTGTTTTTCTAGTCGGTCCTCTTATAGACGGCCCTTTTTTTTATCAAAGACTCATTTAGAGGGGCCCCTTCTCCTTCTAGGAGATGAAAGTTTAGAGGATCCACTCTGTTTTGTATCCAACAGTTGGTCCCTAAGAAGCAATGATGCTAGGTATGTTACCCTTTTCGAATTTCGAAGAAGTTACTAGGTAACTAAATTGGCATTGGTATCGCTCCCATTCGTTTTTGGCTGTGGGCAGCCATGCCCACCACAACTGAATGGTTGTGCGTGGCTGCGTACAAGTTTCCGTTCGGCTTCTCTCAATTAGGATGCCCTGCTGTGTGATACCCCCAAAACGCCGCTATTCACTCACCTTTTCCAACGGCGCATGCACAGGCTCTCGTCCAATGAGAGTGTCTGCCATGTCATTTGGTAAATGGCTCTCATTGACTAAAATGGGGAGTGCACCCTGTCACTGTCCCCGGTGGCATGCATGCTCCCGCCCCAGCATGTCTGAGTGGGTGCAGCGATGTATGCTCCCCATTAACAATGAGAGCCGTTTGCCGAATGACATGGTCACGGCAGATGGCTCTCATTGGATGAGAGCCTGCGCATGCGCTGTTGGGGCAGCGAAAGTTAAGCGCCGTGTGGTTTAATTCATGCACATGAATGTGTTTACGTTCATGCACAGGCTTATCTTATACCGGTCATTCAAAATATCTGTCTTTTTTTTGGTTGCCCTAAACAGAACCCCCCTCCACCACCTCCTGAATTGAGCTCACTTTGTGTTGACTTATCAATTGTAGCATCCATTGCACATAACACATTTACCAGTTGCAAACGTCTTTATTAATGTGGACCAACAGTCAAAAAATGATTTGGTGAAATGGTCGCCCCCATGCAGTTCATTAGCATTCCACAACATCTGCATGGATTTAAAGCGGACCTACAGTCAAAAATTACTTAAACCGGACCAACACAACAAACAGTACTCATATGCATCACTCATCAATCAGGGCAATTCAGATCAATGCTAATTAATTTATCTGTTTTGTACCTCCTGCTGTGGGAAATGTTAGACAGAATGGCAACTCATGTGTTTGCAGGCCATCTGCAAACAGGAAGTTCTGCTGGGTTTCTTGTTACTGTGCATTATCAGTTATGTCAGTTGAATCCAGGCAGCAGCATGGCTGAGATGCTAGAAGATCGCAGAGGAGGCATTTTAACTTTGAGTGGATTCAGGAGCAAATGTAAGCGCTGACAATGCTTCAGTATCATACAAGCAGATGGGGCAAGTGGATTTTGGGGAGTTTTCTTTTCTGTGCCAGGTTGCTGGTCCTGTTTTAACATGAGAATTTGAAAGGTGTCCTAGCCATGTGCCGCACGCTGACAAGGAATCCTCCGTGCTCCTGCACCAGTGTAACGGTTCTAAAAGCTGGTCTTATAAGCTGGCTAGTCACAGTGCTTTCTTAGAGAAACGCCCACCAAAATATATAGTAAATAGACCCCTGTTTTATTCAAAGGCATGTCTTTGCTTAGTGCCCTGCTGAATGTAGGTAGAAGCTGCATTGCATTGCAGCTGCTAGCCAGGGCTTTGTTGATATCTTGGTTGTGAGCCAGGAATGCCGCATGTAAGCAAAACATTCATTATGCCGACATTGTAAAAAATCTTTAAGTGGCTCATAGTCGCTAATCTATAAATGTGAAGAACCTCGGGGGATGTGTGTATATATAAGGGCTTGTTCATACCAGAGTGCATGCCGTGCACACAGAAATCACAAGTAAAGTGCTGCCCATGTCAGTCAGAGTTGCAGCTTGCCTCGCAGTGTGAAACCGCTGATTATCATACCAAGAATCAATCCCACAGGGCATCCCTAGCACTCCTCTAGCTGATGCATGCAACCCCCCGGCAGCATATCTGAATGGCTAGTGACTGGAGCCAAGCAGCCAGCAGCAGATGTCCAGCAATGGTTTCATTCAGAACTCCTTACTGAGCATGGATTATCATGACAGCGAGTTGTAATTGGACATGAGCATAAGTCGTGGGAGCGTGGATCTAGGTAAGTGAACAGGCAGTCCCAGGGGTTTCTCACACAGCAAATTGGGATGCCCCTGTAAAGTGGAGCAAACCCAGGTGAAAGAAAACCTGGGTTTTGTTCCACTTCAAAGAGACTTCAAAGACTATCCTGGGTTTGGTTCCTTGCTTTACTTTTTCTCAACTTTTTAGGGATATCTTGCTGTTTGAAACTCCCTAATTTGCGGTGTTTTCTCACCAACATTCCTCCAATCAGTGTTAGACTGGTTTTGAGCCAACTCGAGCCTCCCCATGCTGCGTTTTTGTGGTGATACTCCTAGTGATCATCTGATCTCCTGCCTCCCCCTCCTCTGGCCAGCGATCACGACATCTGTCATCGGATCGGCGGGGTACACAGGAGCTGACAATGAGAGGAGAGTAAAGAAAAAAACTCTAGTGACTAAACTGTAACAAATTCTGATTGCAAGCGCTTTCTTGCAAATCTGGCATCCCTAAATGAGTATCCTCTGCTGCGAGTCCTATAGGTCCTCTCTTGCAAACTGTGACCAGGGCAGTAACCAACTGCACACACCTCCAGCCAACTGTGCAGCTGTTTACTGTTCTCTATCACCTAACCTTATAGATATATAGATAGATATAGAAGCATCACCTTACCTTATAGGTTCAGGACTTATGGGCAGCAGGAGTAGGTGGGTTGCGAGTCCCAGTCCCTCCTGACTCGGACTAGGGTTATTTATGTCCATTTTAAAGTAGAGCTTCAACCATCCTAAATTCACCTAGTATGGTACTTGTAGCTAAGTTTCTGCTTCCTGTTTGATCCAGAAAAGGCTAACCTCTAATTGTCTTTTAATGAGGCAAGAGGTGGCGCTAAGTGAATTAGGGGAGCGCCAGGGACGGACCCGAGTAATGGTGTCTGTGGGCTGTGCATTTCAACCAGAAATGCAGCTTCCCATACCCCACTGTTTATAGCATGTTAGCATTTCCACATATTTTTAGTATACAGTACGTCCTGCTCCAAATCTAATACTTACAGTTGCGATATACTCCGCCAGATGGTGCTGGACTGCAGTGACATCGAAAATAGGCTCCTCCCGGCCCCTCAAATACCCGGGGACCTCCCACAAATCCCCAGAATTTCTCTGCAGTCTGGCTGCGAAGGACGAGAAATGGCTCTCTACTCGCAGGTGAGCAGGGCTATTAGCCTGCGGCCCTGTAGGACTATTCCCACCCATTCCACTAGTAATATACCTCCCAGCCTTGGCTGCGCTGGTCGGGTGAAGGTAGGCAGCACCGCTGTTAGGTACTTAGGAGCGCTGCTCCACCGCAATCCCCCACCGGTTCAGGCTTATGGTGAGCCTCTATGGGATGCCCCACCCGCACTAGTGCCCCCTTGCCCCTGCCCATCGGTGGGCCCTGTTTAAGTGGCCGCTGTCCTCCCTCATCCTCCTTGTAGTCTTCAGGGGGAAAAGGGGGGGGGGGTGTAAATATGTATGCTATGCATTCTGTGTTTTACACCTTTTTTTCCATTCTGTTAGTCTTGTGTCAGCCGCCGCGCTGGCTTGTCTTTACTGTTTTTTTTTAAAATTGCCGCCGCCGCGTGCTGACTTGGTTCCGCGCTCGGCGGTGGCATTACCTCAGGCGCTGGTGCGCCATCATTGGCTGCTTGCACGTTCTTGGCTTCGCGCTCTTCGGGGGGGAGTGGGGGGGGCGGGCCCGCCCCTCGAGGTATACCGACGCCATCTTTATCCTGCCTGTTTGGCCCATGCGCGACGGACCCCTGCCTACCGCGGTCCGTTAGTGCCCTCGCGGGCGGCTTTATATCTTTCACTTTTGTTACTGTGTGCTTACAGGTCTTGCCTGCTTATGTCTTTCAGGTGGGGTGAACCCTTTTGGCTTCTCCCGGCCCTGTATTAGTATATACTTGTAAGCCTTGTAAAAATAATACTCCCACTTCCCTAGCGGGTTATTGGGGGTTGCTATTTGGCGTTATTCCCTATCGGCGTATAGCGCCGCTATAATCACCATATGGAGGCATCCCAGGATAATGTGACCAGGGTCCCTTGGGGACAAGACCGGCTGTGTGTAGCGTGTGGGCAGCCTCATGCTGACGCTGACAAGGCGCGGGTCAGTGTACCCTGTGCTGAGCAGGTGCTTGCATTGCAATCTGGCCTGCCAGTGGCTGCACCTCGTTTCACTTCACCTACTCCCCCAAGCTTAAACCCCACTCCTGCTTGTTGCATACTAGTGGGGATTCTCAGCCTGATGTGTCTTCTAGACTGGCTACTGTTGAGCAGTTGATTGCTAAGTCCTTAGCGCATAAGGCCCCTGCTAAGAAGTGGCACTTGACGCCTACTGAGGAGTTTTGGAATCTTTGTGGCTATACCCCGTCTGATGAAGGGGAGCTCTTTTCTGATTCAGGCTCATCTGACGATTCTGGCTCTGACCCCTGGACCCCGGATGACACTGACAGATTATTGACCCAGATTTTCGAGGTTCTGTCCATCTGTCCAGTAAACTTCCCGGGGTTCCAAAGAGTTGGGATAGGAAGTATCCCTTTCCTGCTGAGGTGGTTAAATGTTGGTAATCTCCCCCCCCTCCCCCCCCCCCCCGAGGTGGATGCCCCGATCCTAGGGCTATCTAACACCTCTGTCATGCATTCCCCTGACTCTACTACCCTGCGGGATGCTGAGGACCGGCGCATTGACCAGCTGGAATCCCACACCTTTGCTGGTACAGGAACGGCGCTGTGCCCAGTCTGTTCCTCTGCCATTACGACTGTGGCCATTAGATCCCTTATCAGAAATATGCTTGATAGTGCCCCTGAGGATTTGCCTTGTGAGGAGTTTAATGCACTCTCCAGTTGTGATGTTTTTGTAAATTTGTCCCCTCAGCATTGGATGACATCATCAGAATGTGTGCCAGAACTTCTGCCCTTGTGGTGGCTATACGCTGCTTGGTTTGGCTGCGCCAGTGGGCTGCTGACAACGCTGCCAAGAAGACCCTCACTGGTGTTCCCTTTAAAGGACTAAGCCTGTTTGGGGATCGCCTGGACCCTTTTGCTAAGGGAGGCAGGTTACCCCAGCGCAGGCGGCAATCTCGGCCCTTTCAGGGTCAGGGTTCCTTCTCCTCCCCTTACCGTGGTGCAAGACAGGGAAGGGGGGGGTTTCCTTTCCTGGGGCCCGGGGAGATTTCTGGGGTAGAGGCAGAGGACGTGGACGTCCTGGCTCCTCCTGGGGTCCCAAAGCAAAATCCTCTCCCAAGCCCACTTAGGCGTGATGGGGCGCCCTCACTCATCCGGGTGGGGGGACGGCTGCAGCACTTTGCTCACGTCTGGAGGCTTCATGTCTCAGACCGGTGGATTCAGGAGGTAGTGTCCTCCGGCTACAAGTTGGAGTTTGCCGTCTATCCCCCTCCAAGATTCATCAGATCCCGGATTACTCAGGATCCTGTGTCAGCTCAGGAGCTAGTGCAAGCAGTGCAAGGCCTCCTGGAGCTGTCTGCCAGGTCCCCTTAAGAGAAAAAGGCAAGGGCTTTTATTCCAACCTATTCACAGTACCCAAAAAAGATGGTTCAGTCAGGCCCATCCTGGACTTAAAGATCCTCAACAAGTTTGTCAGGGGCAGGCGCTTTCGCATGGAAACTCTGCGCTCTGCCATCAGTTCCCTGCGCCAAGGGGATTTCATGACTTCTGTGGACATCAAAGATGCTTATCTTCATATTCCTGTGTTCCCAGGTCATCCGGTTCCTCAGGTTCGTTCTGATGGATCAACACTACCAGTTTGTGGCCTTGCCCTTTGGCCTCACTTCAGCTCCCAGGGTGTTCACCAAGGTGCTGGCCGGCGTGATGTCTCTGCTCAGGTGTCAGGGCGTCCGCGTGCTTCCCTATCTGGACGACATTCTCATCACTTCCCAGTCTCTACATCAGGCAGAGTTGGATACTCAGCTGGTGGTGTCCACTCTGGAGTCATTTGGATGGGTGATCAACCACCCCAAGTCCTCACTGTCCCCTTCCTTGGTAACTCCATTCCTAGGAATTAATCTGGATACAGCTCAGGCAAGGATCTTCCTTCCTCAGCAGAAGGTGGACAGTCTGATTGCACAGGCTCAGTCCCTCCTAGCCTGTCCCCAACCCTCCATCAGGCAGAGGATGCAGCTGGTGGGCCTGATGGTGGCATGCTTTGAAGCGGTCCCTTATGCTCAGTTCCACTTGAGGCCCCTGCAACTTCACCTATTGTCAGTATGGGACAAGGACCCAGCATCCCTGGACAGGGTCTGTGTGCTCTCCCCACTGGTCAGGAGGTCCCTCTCGTGGTGGATGGACTCAAGGAACCTGTTGGGGGGGCGGATCCTTTCTTGCCCCTTCCTGGGAGACGGTCACCACGGATGCCAGTCTGTCAGGTTTGGGGGGTTTCTGGAAGTCCCAGCGGTTTCAGGGGAGGTGGGGCCCTCGGGAGGTCCACACACCTATCAATGTCTTAGAGCTGCGGGCGATCAGACTAGTTCTGGCTCACTTAACTGCTCAACTTCGGGGCCTGCCTGTTCAGGTGCGCTCGGACAACCAGACGGCAGTCGCCTACATCAATCATCAGGGAGGGACCCGGAGCAAGGGGGCCCTCCAGGAAGTGTCTCTGATCCTGACTTGGGCGGAGGCCAATGTCCCCTGCATATCAGCTGTGTACATCCCGGGGGTGGAAAATCACCTGGCGGACTCTCTGAGCAGGGGGACCTCTCGCCAGGGAGAATGGTCCCTATGCAGCAGGGTGTTTCAATCTCTGTGTCTCCGTTGGGGCCAACCAGATGTGGATCTGTTTGCATCCCACCACAATCACAAGCTCCCAGCCATTGTCTCTGTCCCAGGATCCTCTGGCCTTGACCTCGGATGCGCTAGCAATGTCATGGCAGGACTTTCAGTTCCTGTATT
Source organism: Gastrophryne carolinensis (assembly GCA_027917425.1). Classification (NCBI taxonomy): domain Eukaryota; kingdom Metazoa; phylum Chordata; class Amphibia; order Anura; family Microhylidae; genus Gastrophryne; species Gastrophryne carolinensis. The sequence continues at coordinate 391,621,545 of CM051237.1, read as the reverse complement.
TCTTCCCTCCAATCCCCCTGCTGGGCAGGGTTCTGCGCAAGATTGCTCTGGAAAGGGTGCCAGCAGTTCACAGACATGGTACAGCTGGCGGTAGATCAATACGCTCTGCCCTTGGTGCCAGATATGCTCACTCAGGGCTCACTACGCCATCCCAATTTACAAACTCCGGCTTTGACGGCTTGGCTGCTGAAACCTCCATCTTGATGGAGAAGGGGCAGTCTTCCTCGGTTGTGGATACTTTGATTAAAGCTAGGAAGAAGTCTTCCTCTTCCATTTATTACAGGGTTTGGCGTGCCTACATTGACTGGTGTGAGTCTAAGACTCTTCCCTGTCGCATGTTCTCTATTCCCAGGATTCTGGAGTTCCTGCAGCATGGGTTGGAGATGGGGCTCCAACTCACTACTCTGAAGGGTCAGGTTTCTGCCCTGGCTATTTTCTTCCAGAAGTCCTTTGCTCAGCACCCTCTGATCAGGACTTTTTTTTTTCCAGGGGGTCACTCATGTGCGCCCCCCACGTAAGCCTATGGTGCCTGTTTGGGATCTGAACTTGGTTCTGTCAGCCTTGCAGGGTGCTCCCTTTGAACCGGTGCAGGATGCTGCCTTGGCCATTCTTACGCTCAAGGTTGTATTTCTGGTGGCTATCACTTCTGTCGGGCGTGTGTCTGAGTTGGCGGCGCTTTCCATTCAGCCCCCCTACTATGAGAGACACCAGGACAAGGTGGTGTTTCGTTTCAAACCTGACTTTCTGCCTAAGGTAGTGTCTGCTTTTCATTTGAATCAGGATATTGTTCTTCCTTCTTTTTGCCCTAATCCTAGCAATGCTAAGGAGAGGGTTTTTTCACTCTTTGGATGTGGTTAGGTGTCTGAAGTATTATCTGGTGGCTACTGCACCTTTCAGGAAAACTGATGCTCTTTTTGTGGTCCCTTCTGGTCCTAGGAAGGGTTTGGCTCCTGCCAAGTCTACTATTAGCAAGTGGATTCGTCAGGCTGTGATTCAGGCCTACTCTGCTAAGGGGAAGAATCCTCCCTTCCGCCTTACTGCTCATTCCACTCGTGCTATTGGTGCCTCTCGGGCTTTTCAGCACCAGGCTTCTGTTGAACAAGTTTGCAAGGCTGCTACTTGGTCTTCTGTTCATACCTTTTCAAAGTTTTACAAGGTTGATGTTGGGGCCTCAGCTGATGCTGCTTATGGCTGCAAAGTTCTGCAGGCGGCAGTGGTTTAAACTGTCTGCTGCTGATTATTCTTGGGGATACCACCCTACTTATGGACACTGGTATTGGATGTCCCAACTGTAAGTATTAGATTTGGAGCAGGACGTACTGTATACTAAGAATAATACAATTCTGTGATTACTCACCTGTAGAATTGGTATTATGAGTATACAGTACGTCCTGCTCCAACCCACCCTTGGTTGCATTATCTTGGATCCCCTGTATGGTGATTGTTATCCTTGTTATAGTTGATAGTTTGGATTGTTTAATTCTCCCGGCTTCTCATTAACTGCTTTTCAATGCTGGGAGGTCCCCAGGTATTTGAGGGGCCGGGAGGAGCCTATTTTCGATGTCTGCAGTTCAGCGCCATCTGGCGGAGTATATCCCAACTGTAAGTATTAGATTTGGAGCAGGACATGCTGTATACTCATAATACCAATTCTACAGGTGAGTAATAACAGAATTGTATTTTTGTATGTTTTCTTTTTATGGTCACATATTCTGGAAGCCCCAATAGTTCCTTTTTATTGGGGTGTTTGGCAGTTTTGTAAACCCAGACAGGAGCTTCTATGAATCCTGCGATGCAATTCACTAAGTGCCAGGGCAAGCTGGTGCTTTCAGTTCCTTGCCAGCAGATGAAGAGCATGAATGAGAAGGGGCTGCCATGAGCTGCGACCAGGGTTTCAGTCTGAAACGAGGGGAGACATATTTGAGTGGGCTGAAGAGGCCTGGTGCTGATGGACGGAAGACAAGGAGGGCCCCCCCCCCCCCAAAAAAAAGTGCTTGCGTTTATTTCTTATGACGTCAGGGTTAATCAGTCAATTCCTAAATTGCTTCATTTCACTGGCTGGTCTTTCTGGGTTTAAAGGAGGAGATGGCTCCAGTGTGCCTGGGCTAATGCAAAAACCATTGAGGTTGCTGGGATCCTAAATAAGTAATGATAATACAGTGAGCGCGTGTACGGTTATATGCTGTCGGCATACTGAAGCCCCTGCTTCATAGGACGCCATCTTGGCTTGTCAGTGAAAAAGACTGGGGGAGACAGCTTCTTAGTCGTAGAGAAAAAGTTAAATATCGAAAATGGCTGTGTATCCTATTTCTGCCTTGCTTCCTTGCCCTCCCTCTGCCTCAATCCATCATAGTCCTGGGTCCCTCAGCCCAGCTCTAGTGCTCCTATCCAGCTGCAGTGTTTGCCCCTGATACCAGTCATTGTGACAACCATAGGTCTTGGTTCATTTCACAGGACATCCCAATTTGGGACCCCCCTTGCCTGCAAGACTTGCCTTTCTGGCAGTCCTATGGTGCATGTGCAGGCTTTCCTCCAAACAGCGCTGTATGCCATGCTTTAAAGTGTCTGTCCAGGCACCTTCTAACGTCTTCCTACCTTATTGCCATTGGGAACAGTGTAAAATGAGCCTTTTCGAGGCATCTCACGGATAGTAAATGGACTATGTATTCTAAGATATGCCACTTTCTTTGCTTTGATTTCTGGGTAATGGCTAAGCTGGCAAGAACATGTCTTGGTGCAGCTTTTTGACTCAAGCACTCTGCTGTGGTCAAAAGCAGATTTGGGACCACGTCGGCTTGCTATGTTCACTCACACTGAGAGCACCAAAGGAGAAGAGAAGCACTTTTGCTCTTTGCTAACACTTTAACTATCCAGGGCTTTGGATCTTGCTCTGGGGGCATCTTGATTTAGGATGCCTTGCTGTTTTCCCCAAAGCTTATCTTTTCCTAGTCGTTTGAGGCATGTGCAGGCTTTTGCCCAATCAGTGCTTGCATCCCCGGCTGTGTGTATCACTCTCTTGCCCCAGCCTATCTAAATGGCCCTAGTGATGCCTGGCATGCAAGCAATGTTTAACACTGTGGGAGCCGCTGTTAAACTCGCCCTTCCCGGGGTTTCACACTGCTTGGCATTCCTATTTGGGATGTCCCAGGAGAAGGCTGGCGGCCAGCTGGCAGATGCAGGATGCAAGAGGCGCTGCAGTCTAAATCCAAAAGTACAACAGCGCTACTTTTTTGCTGCGCTTGATATAGGGGTATTTCAGGCCCCGAAACATTGACTAACTACTGGCATTTTCTATGGATTATAATACAAGACGATCTACTATTCGAGTGCTGGTCTTTTTAAACTTTTTTTTTTTTTTTTTTTTTCACTATAGTATCCTCTCTAAGCCTTTGTATTACTTTGGACATTTGTCATAGCATCCGTTTTCTGTGGTTTTCGGGTTTTAAAACCTTTATTTTCACCACCAGTAGCTTCAGGAGTTGCAGCGTTGTGCAAACCTATGATTAATTGTGGAAAATTACTACCTTCGAATGGCTCTTCCTTTTGTGGTAATGCCACGATTAGACATTCTTTTGCTCTCTACTTGCAGCATATTCTGTATAAGCTTCTAATGGCTTCTTGTTGCTGGGGGCATCATTTTGATTCTTTGTTTTTTTTTTTTTTTTATTCTTAAGTGCAAAGGTAATTGTTGGACCATTGTGTCGGGCTATGTTTGCCACTGTCCTAAACTGTTTTCCGTTTTTAAATTGAAAAACAAATGGCAGAGATATTGAAGTTTACATTTGGCCATGTGATACCCTTCTGAAAAAAGTGGACGCAGTCCTTTGATTTGAGATGCTGTTTAAAGTGGACCAAAACTCAACTGGATCGGCCCAGGAATATAAGATTCCCGGGCCGATCCATTCCCTCCCCGCAACATCTGGATGCCCCACTGTGTGAAAACCTCCAGGTCGCCCGCAACACTTAACCTAATCCCGATACAATGGCATATGCGCGGGCCGCAGCCCCACTATCCCTCTAGCAGGGCATGTGCGTGCTCCCTGTTACAGCGATGCGGCCGCATGCGGGCTCGAAGTCGTGCATAGCTCAGCGGCGCCGAATGCGCTGATTGGACGAGCGGCCACACATGCGCGTTAGGACTGGGATGAGCAAAATCCTGGGTTTTGGTCCACTTTAATAATCAGTATAATGGACGTGGTCTGTAAGAGCTTGAGATCCTGCTTCAGACACCCCTGGCTGTACTCCCTCCCTCTCTCCCTATTGCTAGGCGACATTGGACACACAGACCAACACCCCCAGACACGCACGACACTCTCGTACGCACTCTTAAACACACAGGTGCACACCCCTGGCTGCACATGCGTGCATTCCCAGACACGCAATCCCGGATGTGCATACCCCCAGATCAATAGATGGACAGGCATGCAAGCACTCCCGGATGTGCTGACTTCCAGATCAGTAGATGGGTATGAGGCATGTGAGCACTCACTTGTGTGATCAACTGGGCAGGTTGATCGGGCGGGATGGTCGGGCAAGCTGGATGATCGAGCAGAGGGGCTGATCGTGTGGGTGGGAGGCTCTGGTTGATTGGACGGGGCGATCCGGTGGATGCGCTGGTTGATTGGACAGGCCAATTGGGTGGGCGTGCTGATTGATCAAGGCGTTGGGCTGGTTTATCGGGCAGTCACGGCTGGGTCCGGTTGAATGGGCGGCCGTTCGGGCGGGCTCCAAACACTGTATAGTAACTTTTGTCCCATCATTGGCTTGGTTGTAAGTGCTTGATTGTGGCAGCGGCTAGGCCTCTGCATGGCAGCTATGATCTTGAGTGACAGGCCAGTCAACCAATCCAGGGAACAGTGTAGCTGCAACTGCTCCGCGGCCGTGTGACCTGTCGCTCAAAATTGCCTAAATTTGACTAGGCACAGGAAAGGGAGGGAGGGGTTACAGAATGATCGGACTTCCGCTTTAAGGCTGGTTTCACACCTAAGCAGCTGCGCTTGCTGTTGCAGTTACCTTCACACCTGATCTGCAATAGATACCACAACTGCTTAGGTGTTATCCCATCTTTTAAAAGAAACATGTTAACCTGCCCACTATCAAAGAGCCTAACTAACAAAGATCCACTGGTCCATAGGGGTTACTAAATGAACTATTGCCTACCCCCTCATGCCATCAGTGAGCCCTGCATTAGAGATATACTCAACCTTTCCAAGTGGAACTCATTTTGACAGGGACCCCATTTGCAAATCCCCCCCCCCCCTCCAAAATAGATGTGCTTCACTGGTCCCCTGTCAAACTGAGCTTCATGAAGAATCGGTATCTTCTTAAAGTGGACCAACACCCAGGGGGGATCGGCCCGGAAATCTATAAGATTCCCGGACCGATCAGATCCCTCCCCGCGGGGCATCCGAAATCGGGATGTCCCGCGGGGAGGAACCCCCCAGGAGGCCCACAATCCTCACCTTACCTGCGATCCAACGGCGCATGCGCGAGACGCGGCCGCGTCTCTCGCTTCCCTCTAGCAGGGCGCGCTCCCGCGCCGGCCGTTTTGTGAATGGCCGGCGCAGGAGCGCTCCCTGTTAGAGGGAAGCGAGAGACGCGGCCAATGACAGCGCTCTGGTATGCGCGTCCAAGCAGCTTTGGACGCGCATACCAGAGCTGCTCTGAGCGCTGTCATTGGCCGGACGAGGTCACGTGGGAGCGGGGAGAGGTGAGTTTTTGCGGCGATCGGGGGGGTTTCAGACAGCGGGGCACCCCCGATCGGGGTGCCCCACCTAAGTGGACCAACACCCAGGATAGTCAAAATCCTGGGTGTTGGTCCACTTTAAGGTGGAGTTTGGAGGAAGCCAAAGTAGGTGTGTTTTGGTCTTTTAGGACCTGGACCCTGCCTGGCACAGTTCCACCTGAACCGAGCTATCCATAATGAGATCCTCCCTCCAATCAGAATATGCGGAATGAGGAAAGGACTATGACTGGTGTCTTAAAGGGGCTACAGCACTCAATCCTGTTAGCTTGCAGCCAAATTTATAATCTGTCTCTAAATCTGGTTAAAAACTGAGGTATTGGTCCACACACATCTGCAGAAATATGCCAAAGCTGCACCACCAAATGCCATGATGCCTCCGTGAGGTGCAGTCCTAACTCTAATCTCTAAAAGGTCTAAAAAAGTCTAAAAGGGGCATCAGCACTCAACCCTGTTAGCTTGCAGCCAAACCCATAATTTTGTCTCTTGAAGTGGACCAAAACCTGCATTTTTAACTAGCATCCTCTGAATTGCTCCCCCCATAAAGATCACCTTTTGCAAATTTTAGTGCTCCGCCTCCTCCATTCATTATCACTGTTGTGTGTGTCAATGATGTCATTGCCACACCTATGCAATGACCGCCTGCCATCTTACACCAAGAAACATAAAAAAAATCAGTGTTCCAGAACAATTCAATATATCCTTTTCTAGTTCTACACCCTAAGAAAGGAATATTGGCAGGGATTGGAGCCAAATGTTTTTCACAAGTTCAGTGGGTTTTGGTCTGCTTTAAGAAATGGCTTAAAGTGAACCAACACCCACTGCTGATCGGCCCAGGAATCTAAGATTCCCGGGCCGATCAGCTCCCTGCCCGCGGGGCACCCCGATCGGGGTTGCCCCGCTGTGTGAAACCCGCCAGGACGCCCAAAACTCCTACCTTTTCCACGTTCCAACGGCGCATGCGCGGGCCGCCACCGCCTCTCGCGCTTCCCTCTCGCAGGGCGCTCTTCTTGTCCAGTCCATATTCCAGCTTGTCCGTCCGCGCTGATTGGCGGAGCGCTCGCGCATGCGCCATAGGGGCGGGGTGAGGTGAGTTTTTTGGGCTTTCTGGGAGGTTTCACACAGCGGGGCACCCCCGATCGGGGTGCCCCGCGGAAGTGGACCAACACCCAGGATAGTGAAAATCCTGGGTGTTGGTCCACTTTAAACATCTATGACTGGTGCATGAAAAGGTTTCCTCACGGTTCTAAAACTGGTACAAAGATTTTGGCATAGATCTTTTTTTCTCTGTGGGATCTTTTGGTGGCAAGTAACAGCACCCCATTGGGGTTTTCCTCCGTACCCTGGGGGATTTGGTATAGCCCAAGAGAAGAAACAGCTCTTTATTCCTGGCAGGAAGGTTAGTCTTCAGGTAGCCCCTCCATGGTAAACAAGGGGGTTTTATTGTTGGTACACTATTCTTTTTTTTTTTTTTTCTTCAGGTTTCAGCCTTGATTGAGAGGACCCCAAAACATTTCCGCTATCCAGCAACTGTTTTTCAGGCAGGGCTGCTGCTCTTCTAGCATGACCCGCTTAGGAATGTAGCCGGTGTCGGTAACTGCTTGGTAGTTAACCTGTGTGTCCTAAATATAATGTATGAATCTGCTAAAGTACATTCATCTAATTTACCAGCCTTGCTATTTAACCAGTTTGCTCCCATTGCTTGCTGGTGTCATGCATGCCTTCACACTTGCTTTAATTTTTCAAGCGACAGCGACTGCTGCGTAAGAAGTCAGCTTTATTGATGGCGCCTTATTCGCACATTATGCAGCGCTATGCTCTAAAAATAAAGCGCAGTGCAGGCCAGCCTGCCCAAGCTCACAGCCTTCCTATTGTCACAACTTGTAAGAGGTCTCCGTGCTAGTCATGGAAAAATAACATGCATAAATAGAACTAAGAGCGTACATGGATCTATACGAGCGGTTGAAAGAAAAAGAATACATCCATATTAAAGCAGCATTAAAGTGAACCAATCACCAGGTTTTCACTATCCTGGACATTGGTCCTTGTCCCAGGAGCAATACAGATTTGGGATGCCCGCTCTGTGAAACACCCAGATTGTCCACTCAACTTGCCTCTCTGCTGCTCCCATGGCGCATGTGCAGGCTTTGATCCAATCAGCACTTTATGCCATTATTACTAATGCATAGCATAAAGCTGTAGCATTGGCACAGGGAGTCTTTTATGCTCCGGGGCTCTCCTGACCTGTGATTGGTCCACTTTAAGGCGGATGTCCAGTTATAGTACCAGTCCAGTTTCCATTACTGAAGTGCCACAATGATGTCCTCAAGGTGCTGCACTTACCTGTTGTTTTTTTTTTCTTTTCTATTTATTTTTACCTGGTGTGTTTGGTGTACCATACACCAACCTCCTGACCCTGGCTTGCTAATCATTTGATTGGCTAGGGCAGAGCAATGCTCCACATTTCTGAGCTCCCAGGATTGTGGGAAACACAATCCTAGCTAACTAAAGGGTTTCTGGCAGCGGTCGCACATGAGGAGGTCATTACTTAATTTTGCCAAAACTGCTGATATACTCACCTGTTACAGTGGAAGGGTTCTGGGATTTGTAGTCAGAAACTATTGGTAACAGCATGCTAAGTAAATCACAGGTATCCTAGCACACGTTTATTTTACATTCCGGAAGATGAAAAAAATAAGGCAGAACATGACCTGACAAAGGTTTCCGGATACTCTTTAAGTGAGAGAGATTTTGTCACCCCCCATTGCCAGATCATTTTTCACTTTTTTGCGCGCTTTATATTCTTAGTATACAGTACGTCCTACTCCAGATGTAGTACTTACACTTGGGCTATCCTCCGCCAGATGGCGCTGCACTGCAGAGACATGCAAAAACAGGCTCCTCCCGGCCCCTCAAATACCCGGGGACCTCCCACTAATCCCCAGATTTCTCTGCAGTGCTGACTGCGAAGACATGAAGTATCACTCTCTCGCAGGTGAGCGGGGCTATTAAAGCCTGCGGCCCTGTTGGACTATTCCCACCCGTCCTCCTTGTGATGTGCCTCCCAGCCTGGGCTGCGCTGGTCGGGTGAAGCACCATGCGTGCTTATGGAGCCATGCTCCACCGTAGTCCCCCACCAAAGGGTAGGTGGTTTAGGCTGATGGTGAGCCTCTAGGGGATGCCCCTCCCGCGTTATTGCCCATGCCCCGTGTAGCGGTGGGCCCTGTACAAAGGGTCGCCATCCTCCCTCGTTCCCCCCCCATAGCTCGGGGGGTGTGTGTGTGGTCTCGGTGTATTGTGATTACACGCTTACGGCCTTAGTAATGTCCTTTGACTTGTATACTTTGACTTTGACTTGTATACTTAGTGTCAGACGCCGCGCTGATTTGCATTGTTATTTGTGTATCTGCCGCCGCGCGCGCCTCTTTCCTTCATTGGATGTGCTGCGCCGGGCGGCGGTGTCGCCATCATTGGCAAATCATCTATTCTAAGTGTGTCATACACTTCGCTCCTCATGACAACATTGTCTACTGTCTTAGAGCTTTGCGCTCTTCGGGGCTTGGCGCGCTCTGCGTCACGGGCCGCTCTGGCCCACCCTTCGAGGCTCGCTTGGCGCCATTTTGATGGTAGTCGCGCGCACGTGGTACTGGTCCCCCTCCTTCCGCGATCTGTAAGTGCCCTCGCGGGTGATTTTCATGCTCCTTGCTTACTGTGCATGGTTCTGACACCCTTTATTCTCATTATGTCTTTCAGACGGTTGAATCCAGTGGCTTCTCCCGGCCCGGTGTAATTGCCAGTTGGGCCTAGTATAATTACTCCCACTTCCCTGCGGGTCATTGGGGCATCCAGGGTAGCTTTCAGTGTCAATCCCTACTGGCCTATTGTGCCTATTAATCACCATATGGAGGCATCCCAGGATATTGTGAACGGGGTTCCCTCGGGACAAGCCCGTCTGTGTGTAGCTTGTAGGGTCTCACCTATCAGCGGTGACAATGCACGGGTCTGTGTTCCTTGTGCACAGCAGGCTCTAATGCTACTTCCCGCCCCTCCTGTGGCTGGGCCTGCACCTCGCCTCACTTCACCTACTCCCCCAAGTCTGAGTCTAACCCCCAATACAAGTGGGGATTCTCATCCTGATGTGGCTGCTAGACTGGCCAGTGTTGAAAAATTGCTTGCTAATACCTTAGCGCGTAAGGCCACCGCAAAGAAGCCGCACTTAACCCCTGATGCCGCTCTTTTCCCTACGGAGTCTGATGAGTTTTTGCATCTATATGGCCATACCCCCTCGGACGAAGGGGAGCTGTTCTCTGACTCAGGGTCATCTGACGAGAAGTCAAGGGGTCATGATGATTCTGGCTCTGATCACTGGACCCCGGATGATACGGACAGGCTGCTGGTTCAGATTTTTTAGGTTTCGTCCATCTCTCCCCATGTTGCGGCTCCCAGGCAAAGGGGTGAGCTATTTCATACTGCTAAGGCTCGATTGGAATTTCCTGAGCAAACCCATTTCAATAACCTCATGCTTAAGGAGTGGGAACATCCCAGTAGACTTCCCGGGATTCCTAAGAGTTTGGACAGGAAGTATCCTTTTCCTGCTGATATGGTCAAGTGCTGGTCATCGCCCCCTGAGGTCGATGCTCCTATTCTGGGGCTGTCTAACACCTCTATTATGCACTCCCCTGACACTACTATGCTGCGGGATTCTGAGGACCGGCGCATTGACCAATTGGCATGCCATGCCTTTGCATTTGGGGGGGCGGCGCTGCGCCCGGTTTGCGCCTTGGCCATTACTGCTGTGGCACTCAGGGCCATGGTCAGGAATGCACTTGATGGCCCAGACGAATTGCCACCTGTCTAACTGTGATGTGTTTGTAAACTTTATCCTGTCTGCATCGGATGATGCTATTAGGATGTGTGCCAGATCTTCCGCCTTGGCGGTAGTTATACGCTGCGCGGTATGGCTGCGCCCGTGGGCTGCTGACAATGCTGCTAAGAAAGCCCTTACTGGGCTTCCGTTTAAGGGGCTATGCCTGTTTGGGGACCGCCTAGACCTCTTTGCTAAAGGAGGCAAGTTACCCCAGCGCAGGCGGCAGCCTCGGCCCTTTCGGAGCCAGGGCCCCCCTTCAGTCCCCTACCGAGGCGCTAAGCAGGGGAAAGGGGTGTCCTTCGCAGGGGCTTGCGCAGATTCCTGGCATAGGAGCAGAGGACGACGTCCGGGCTCCTCCTGGGGGTCCAAACCCAAAGCCCCTCCCAAGACCCCTCAGGCATGATGGGGCGCCCTCGCCCGTCAGGGTGGGGGGGGACGGCTACAGCACTTTGCGCACTTCTGGAGGCGCCAAGTCTCAGACCGGTGGATTCAGGAGGTAGTGTCCTCTGGTTACAAATTAGTTTGCTGTGCGGCCCCCCACAAGATTCATCAGGTCCCGGATCCCCCAGGACCCTGTATCAGCTCAGGTCTTGATGCAGGCCGTGCAAGGACTTCTGGATCTGGGGGTGATTTGCAGGGTCCCCTTAAGAGAATTGGGCAAGGGGTTCTATTCCAACCTTTTCAAGGTGCCCAAAAAAGATGGGTCAGTCAGACCCATTCTGGATTTAAAGATCCTCAACAAATTTGTCAAGAACAGGCGCTTTCGCATGGAAACTCTGCGCTCGGCCATTGGCTCCCTGCGCCCAGGGGATTTTATGACGTCTGTGGACATCAAAGATGCTTACCTTCACATCCCTGTGTTCCCGGGACATCAAAGGTTTCTCAGATTCGCGTTGAAAGATCAACATTACCAGTTTGTGGCCCTACCATTTGGCCTCTCTTCAGCTCCCAGAGTGTTCACCAAGGTGCTGGCGGGGGTGATGTCTCTGATAAGGTCAGGGGGCATACGCGTGCTGCCCTACCTGGACGACATTCTCATCACTTCACGGTCCCTACAACAGGCGGAGCTGAACACTCAGCTGGTGGTGTCCACCTTGGAGTCCTTCGGCTGGGTGATCAATCATCCCAAGTCCTCTCTGTCCCCTTCGTCGGTGACCCCGTTCCTGGGGATGATTCTGGATATGGTTCAGTCACGGATATTCCTTCCTTAACAGAAGGTGGAAGCTCTAACTGCGCAGGTGAGGTTCCTGCTCTCGTTCCCCCAGGCCTCCCTCAGGCAGGGAATGCAGCTGGTGGGCCTGATGGTGGCGAGCTTCGAGGCAGTGCCCTTTGCTCAGTTCCATTTGAGGCCTCTGCAGCTTCACCTTCTGTCAGTATGGGACAAGGACCCCACGTCTTTGGACGGGGTTTGTGTGCTTTCCCCCCTTGGTCCGAGGGTCCCTCTCGTGGTGGCTGGACCACAAGAACTTGCTAAAGGGCAGGTCCTTCCTGGCCTCCTCCTGGGAGACGGTCACCACGGATGCCAGTCTGTCAGGTTTGGGGGGATTCTGGAAGTCCCTGTGGTTCCAGGGGAGGTGGGGCCCTCAGGAGGCCCACTTACCCATCAACATTCTGGAACTACGGGCAATCAGGTTGGTACTGGAGCAGTTGACCGATCACCTGCAGGGAATGTCTGTGCAGGTGCGCTCAGACAACAGGACGGCGGTTGCCTACATCAACCATCAGGGAGGGACCCGGAGCAGAGGTGCCCTCCAGAAGGTGTAGTGGATTCTGACATGGGCGGAGGCCAATGTTCAATGCATTTCAGCTGTGTATATCCCGGGGGTAGAGAATCTACTGGCAGACTCTCTGAACAGGGGCACTTCCCGTCAAGGGGAGTGCCTCTGCAACGGGGTATTCCAGTCCCTGTGTCACCGTTGGGGTCTACCGGATGTGGATCTGTTCACATCCCGTCACAATCACGAGCTCCCGGCCTTTGTCTCCTTGTCTCAGGATCCTCTGGCCGTGGCCACGGATGCTCTGTCAATGTCATGGAAGGAATTTCGGCTACTGTATGTCTTTCCTCCGTCCTGCGCAAGATTGCTCTGGAAAGGGTGCCAGTGATTCTGGTGGCCCCAAGGTGGCCAAGAAGAGTGTGGTTCGCAGACGTGGTACAAATGGCAGTAGACCAGTACGTCCTGCCAGGGGCGCCAGATCTGCTCACTCAGGGCTCCTTACGCCATCCCAATTTACAAACTCTGGCTTTGACGGCCTGGCTGCTGAAACCTCCATCTTGATGGAGAAAGGCTTGTCTGCCTCGGTGGTGGATACCATGATGCAGGCTAGGAAGAATATTATAGGGTATGGCGTACCTACATTGATTGGTGTGAGTCTAGGTCTCTTCCCTGTAGGGAGTTCTTAGTCCCTAGGGTTCTGGAGTTTTTACAGCATGGATTGGAGTTGGGTCTAAAACTCAGTACTCTGAAGGGTCAGGTTTCTGCCCTGTCTGTCTTCTTTCAGAAGTCTTTTGCTCAGCATTCCTTGGTTAAGACTTTCTTTCAGGGGGTCACTCATGTGCATCCCCCACGTAAACCTATGGTCCCTGTTTTGGATTTGAACTTGGTTTTGTCTGCCTTGCAGGGTGCTCCCTTTGAGCCAATTCAGGATGCTGCTCTGGCTGTACTTACCCTCAAGGTTGTCTTTCTGGTGGCTATTACTTCGGTCAGGCGTGTGTCTGAGCTGGCGGCTCTGTCTATTCAGCCCCCATACTATGAGAGACACCAGGACAAGGTGGTGTTCCGCTTTAAGCCAGACTTTCTGCCTAAGGTGGAGTCTGCTTTTCATTTGAATCAAGATATTGTTCTTCCTTCATTGTGTCCTAATCCTAGCAACGCTAAGGAAAGGGTTCTGCATTCCTTGGATGTGGTCAGGTGTCTGAAGTATTACCTGGTAGTCACTGCGGCTTTCAGGAAGACTGATGCTCTTTTTGTGGTCCCTTCTGGTCCTAGGAAGGGTTTGGCTCCTGCCAAGTCTACTATTAGCAAATGGATTCGTCAGGCTGTGATTCAGGCCTATTCTGCTAAGGGGAAGAGTCCTCCCTTCCGCCTTACTGCTCATTCTACTCATGCTATTGGTGCCTCTTGGGCCTTCCAGCACCAGGCTTCTGTTGAACAAGTTTGCAAGGCCGCTACTTGGTCCTCTGTTCATACCTTTTCAAAGTTTTACAAGGTTGATGTTAGGGCCTCAGCTGGTGCTGTTTTTGGCCGCAAGGTTTTGCAGGCGGCAGTGGTTTAAACTGTCTGCTGTCACCTTTTGTTGGGGGATCCCACCCTACTTTATGGACACTGCTATTGGATGTCCCAAGTGTAAGTACTATATCTGGAGCTGGACGTACTGTATACTAAGAATAATACAATTCTGTGAAATACTCACCTGTAGAATTGATATTATTTGTATACAGTACGTTCTGCTCCACCCCACCCTGGTTTTTACATTATTCTCGATCCCCTGTATGGTGATTGTTATCATTACCAGTTGTTGTGGGTGGTTAATTCTCCCGGCTTCTTGTTCACTGCTTTTTCAATGCTGGGGATTTGAGGGGCCGGGAGGAGCCTGTTTTTGCATGTCTCTGCAGTGCAGCTCCATCTGGCGGAGGATAACCCAAGTGTAAGTACTATATCTGGAGCAGGACGTACTGTATACAAATAATATCAATTCTACAGGTGAGTATTTCACAGAATTGTATTGTTCAGCTGTTGAATTTGAAGGTGTTTCCCATGAAAATTATATATTATTTTTTTCAGCCTCTGGGCTTTAACATGAAATGTCTTTGGGAGAAATATGTGCAGTAAAAAAAATTATTTCAATATGTAGTGTTTTTTGTGATTAAAAAATGTTTTTTCAATAAAATCATATTGCGTGTAATAGCTCCAATTCTCCAGGTTACAACGGCACCACATATGTATTGGTAGATACCCTTTCCTGGCCAGGAGACTCCCACAAACAGTGCTTTAGGAGATTTTTAGATAAACTGCTATGTGGGCCTTTACATTTGAAATCCCGTCCCCACAAACTATATATTCTCTGGAAGTACACACCTCAAGCTTTCTAGGAGAACCAGACTTGTTGGCGTGGTTGCAGTTTTTGCTTGCAGCAATCCCTCAATAAATTCTTTGATTGCACAGGGTTTCCCAAAAAAAGAAAAAAGAGAAAAGAATCAAAGCCACATTTTCCTTAAAAAAAAAAACAATATGCAAACAAGAAAAAACAAGTTAAATCTGAAAAAGCAAGGTCCCCCGAACTGAACTATACCCTACATGCAAAGGTAACTGTCAAGGGAAGAGTTGCCAAATTCCCCAAAGTAAAGCATGTGCATAAAGGTAATTTTATTTGAAAATTTCAATTCTGCGGTCAGCTCTTGCATTTTTTTTTTTAATTTTAACTTTTTAACTTTTGAAATACTCCCCCACAAACAATATATTCTCTGAAAGTACACACATTAAACTTGCTTATAGGTACCCAGCTTTTTGTAGTGGGCTTATCTTTCTGGTAGTAATCCCTCGAACGATTATTTGGTTACACAGGGTTTCCCTGAAATATATAATTTTCCTGGAAATTCCTGCAAAAATTACAACATAAAATGTTGAAAAATTACCTGTCAACCGAGGGTGACACAATCTCAAATAGGCTGGCAGTTAAAAGTATCTATGGAGGTTAGGTATTCTATACGGGGGACCTTGTGCTTTCAGATTTAGCTTGTTTTTGCATATTGATAATTTAGGAAAATGTGTATTTTATTCTGCTTTTTTTATACATTTTTTTTTCAGGCAGAGTTTGTGCTTTAACATGAGTGTTTGTAATTTTCCCAGTGTTTATAAAAAACATTTTTGAGTGAAAAAGTTAAAAAAAAAATCATATTACACGCGAAAGCCACATTTCTTCTACAATGGTACCGCATATGTATGGGTAGCCCCTGTTTCTGTCCAGGAAACCCCCCTCAAACTAAAAAGAGCACTTTATAACATTTACAAATAAAATAAAACTGCTATCTACACTATAAAGGGTTAAATAAAAAGTGGGGGGGCGTGGCTTGACCGGAGAGCGGAATGGCTGCTTGAACCGAGTGCTCTCGGCGGAGTCTCCACTAACGCAGCTTTTTGAACACTCCTGACGGGCGATGGGCCGAATTAGCAAGGCTGGGGCTCCCACAAAGACCCCCCGACCCTCGCAGACCCCAAAATCAGGAAGCAGGAACCTACCGGAGATGTTCTCCAGTCAGCGCCTGGAAGACGCGGCTCCTCGTGGGCCTAAGATGGCGGGCGCCTCTTCCCCTCATGGCTCTCCGGATAGGAGAGAAGAGATGCTCTCGGACGATGAGGAGCAGGGTCTGGCGGCACAACTCAGCCAATTACCTACCCGTAGCGAACTGGCCAAGTTCGCAGGAGACATCAAGTCCTCCATCGCAGAGGTGATCGCAGATCTCAGAGCAGACATGCGGTCTCTTTCCCACCGCATTGACAAGGTGGAGCGCGAGGAGGCCGGCACCAGTGCGAGACTCACGGAGGTTAATGAGGTGGTTTTGGCTCACAACCAGCACTCACTGAGCTTTCACCGGCATCTAGAAGATCTAGATAACCGCAACAGAAGATGTAACATCAGAGTGAGGGGTGTTCCAGAGGCGGTTGCACCGGATCAAACCCAGGAGGCCCTGACGTCCATCTTTAACTCGCTGTTGGAGAGGCCCACGGACACCCCAATAGACTTTGTAAGAGCACACAGAGCCCTTCGCCCCGCGGAGCATGGGCGAGTCCTCCCCACGCGACATCATATGCTGCTTACAGAGCTTCCAGCTCAAAGAGGACATACTCTCTAAGGCCAGGAGCTGGGATACGATCACCTTTAATAACAGTGAAGTACAACTTTACCAGGATCTCTCCTTAATTACGCTTCAACAGCGTCGGGCCCTGCGGCCCCTCACAGCTGCCCTAAGAGAAAGGGGCATCCCTTACAGGTGGCGCTTTCCGTTTGCCCTTTCCGCGACCTGCAATGGTAGGACTGGTGTCCTACGCTCACCTGAGGACCTTTCTGAATTCTGCGAGCTGCTGCACCTTCCACAGATTTCCTTACCGGATTGGCTCAGCGACTTCTCGATTCCCCTGCTGGTACAGAGAGCGGGGCGACAGGGCCTTGACGGCGCTTCCCCGGGACGGGCATCGGAGGTCTCCCCCCCCCCCCCGCGAGCCAGGAGAGAGCGGAGCAGATCTGGACAACGGAGATGAACAGTTTGCAGCTGGCCTGAACGTCATATCGACACTATCTGTGATGTATATGGTTATAATGACGTCTTTGGCATAGGCCATCTTTTGCTTAACTATAGATATACTTGCTAACTTTATTATGAAGGTAGTTTTTGTGAGATTTGCTCTCCTATGGTTTTCACCGTGGTGCTCGGCGCATACGGCGTGGGGGCTATGGAGGGGACCATGGAGATGGCACTAAAAGTAGCGGGGCGCATGCTGTTCAATGTTTACTAGAGATATAATATGTCTAATTGACTGGGCGATTTTGGGGAACGACGTCCCACACTCTTCTGGATGTCTGGGGCTCGTGGCTCCGCCCCCCCCATTGCGAGGCGGGTTGTCCCGGAGCTGTCTCTATGCCTTGTGAGCAGCGTTGTCACTTCTGGCACCTCTTCGGGGCCTCCTGCTCTGGGCCATCCAGCTGCTTTGCGGTTGGAGGGCCTGGTGTGGCGGCTTCGGGACGGGCCGCCTCCTTAGTTGGGATGTATATGGTTAAACTGACACCTATTGCCATAGGCCACTTCTTGCTTGGCTATAGATATACCGGCTAACAATATTATGAAGATATTATCGTGAGATCTGCTCTCCTGGGGTCTCCAATGTAGCATCCCCCTGCTCTGCGCGGGTGGCGTGGGTGCTGTGGAGGAGATCAAAGAGATGGCACTAAAGATAGCTGGGCGCATATTGTATTATGTCTAATAGCGCTATACCTTGCTTATTTGTTTGGGTGACTCTGGGAACCGTTGTCCCGCACTCTACTTTATGCTTGGGGATCGTGGCCCCGCCCATCCTTGCGGCGAGGCGGGCTGTCCCGGAGCTGTGCCAATGTACTGTGAGTAGCGTTGTCGCTCTGGGAGGCTCTTCGGGGCCTCCTGCTTTATGCCCCTCCGGCTGTTCTGCGGCTGGGGGCCCTGTTGCTGCGGCTTCGGGACGGGCTGCCTCCCTAACTGTAAATATATGCAGGCATACTGACGTGTTTACCATAGGCCATTTCTCGCTTAACTTTAGATCTACATGCTAACACTTCTATGTAAATATTGCGGTGGTATCTGCTCCCCTGTGGTCTCCACTGCGATATCCCCCTGCTCTGCGCGGCTGGTGTGGGCGTTGTGGAGGGGACCACAGTGATAGCACTAAAGATTGCTGGGCGCATAGTGCGATATGTTTAATGGCGCTGTATCATGTCTACTGGTCTGGGCGCCTTTGGGCACCGTTGTCCCGCACCCATCCTGTTGCTTGGGGTTTGCGGCCCCGTCTCCCCTGCAGTGGGGCGAGCTGTCCCGGAGCTGTCTCTATGCCCTTTGAGTAGTGCTGGCGCTTTTGGAAGCTCTTCGGGGGCCTATGCTCTGTGCTCCTCCGGCTGCTATGCGGCTGGAGGCCATGTTGCCGCGGCTTCGGGACAGGTTGCCCTCGAACTAATGGGAGCGCTGTGGGGGACCGCGGTCTCCAGAGAGCTGGTTCTGAGTGGGGGGAGCGGAACGGGACGAGCCTCCAACGTGGAGATGGCCTGACGGATGGATTGAGATTCTATCTAAGTTAATATGCGGTGTACTTAACATAACATGTATATTTCTTATATGCCATCTCATGCCTTGGTATGGAGTTACCTAATGTATCTTGCTGTGGGGAGGGGGGGCCACTTAAATGTCTGTGGGTGATGGGACATGCCTTATTTTCATAAGAGCTCCTTAGATGCATACGAACATGCCGCTCGTTATGCTCACGTTGGTGTCTTCACTGCCTGGCTCCCATTATAAAACCTAGGGGACTGGGGGGGGGTAGGCGTGACAACGAGTTGATTCTGTTTGTTTTCTATGAAAGGGGGTCATTCTTCAAATCTAACAGGGTGGGAAATTTGGCAGATCTGTTTGCACTTGTTAGGGCGCGGGCTCGCGGGTGTAGTTCCTATTTTTTCTTTTCTCGGGTGTTGGGGTGGGGACTCCGCCGGCACTACTGTTTCCCCTTGCTCTTGTCTTACATTGATTCGGGTAGTTGGGTGGTGTGTCTCGCTCTTCGGCCTTCCACGTTTTCCCCCAAAAAGGGCAACACACTACAGTGGTGCAGTGGAGAGCCGGTTAAGGTGCTCTCCTCTGTTGGTGTCTTGTGGGCTCTGCCCCAGATCGCGGGGGACAACGGAGGAGGCTTGCCCTCTGTGTTCTTAACATTTTTTCCAAGAGTTTTCACCACTCTTAAAGAGGGGATTCGTCCCTCATTGCCCTCTTCTTTTCCATTACCTGTTACTGGTCCTTGTCTTTGTCTGTGTTGGTGGCTGTTGGTGTTTTGTCTGTGTTTTCTGTTTGTACCCCCCCTTTTTTCCCCCACTCCGGACTTTCTCTCCTTACCTTACTTTTCCTGCTGTCTCTCTCGGCTGGTGGGGGTGGTGGAGGTGAGGGCGACCCCGGATTGTACTGAGATATTCGCTAGGGCGATTGCCGCTCTGTTGCCAGCTCTAAGATAATGGGGCCCCTGTGTCTAAATGTGGTGTCTATAAATGCTAAAGGGTTAAATTCCCCTCAAAAACGTCACGCCCTGCTTAGAGAACTCAGGAATTTTAAGGCGCATATCGCATTGGTGCAAGAGACCCACTTCCAAAGACACAAGGCTCCCTATTTGGGAAACAGAACATACACGTCCTGCCACTCGTCCCCATCTCCTAACAATAAAGCTAAAGGGGTCGCTATTCTGGTTGCCCAGGAGGTGGACCTTAAGGTGATGGCGGTCGAGAGAGATCAAGAAGGCAGATTTATTTTCTTGAAAGGGAAGCTTCCTAATGGTCAGGTGATTACTGTTGCTAATATATATGCTCCGAATAGGGACCAGCACACCTTCTGTAGGACGGTCCTCGGGAGGTTACGGGGTTTCCAAGAGGGTATCCTGATCCTGGGGGGCGATCTGAACTGTGCTATGAACCCCTTGATGGACACCTCGGATGCCAAAACAGCCATATCCTATAGAGCATTGAAACAAATTAAAAGGGCTTTACAGGACCTCACGCTAGTAGATACATGGCGTATGATGCATCCGTCTACTAAAGACTTCACTTACTACTCACCCATACATACCAAATATTCCAGAATAGACTATATTTTTCTGTCCCAGCGTGATCTTGAGAAGGTGGATTCAGTGCGGATTGGAAACATTTCTTTCTCCGATCATGCCCCGGTCTCGCTCTCCCTGACCCTTCCATTCAGAGAGTGGAGAGAATGGAACTGGAGAATGAACGAGAGTATTTTGAAAGAGCCCGGTGTAGTGGAAAAGCTCAGAGTCCATTTCGTGGTACATTAGAGAAAATGATACGGGCGAAGTGGATCCTATAACTCTGTGGGAAGCCCAAAAATGCACACTACGGGGGGTTTTGATTCAGGAGGGGGCGAGACTCAAACGAGAGAGGGGGCTGAGGCTGGAGGGGTTGAACAGGCAGATAGCAGACCTGGAGGCACAGCATAAGCGCTCTCTCCTGCTGAAACACTTAGAGGAGTTGGACTCCAAAAGACAGGAACTGAGAGACCTTCTGGCCAGGGAATCGGGCAGATTCTTCACCCGCCGCTGTGGATTGTTCTATGAGCAAGGTAACAAATCGGGACGTTTACTGGCGAGAGCCCTACACCCGAAATACACCCGGACAAGGGTCGAGGGCATAAGAGGCTCTGACGGAGCTTTGCTCCAGAAAAATAAGGACATTGCAGCGGCTTTTGGTAACTATTACTCCTCCCTGTACAACCTGCCGGGACATGGGAGGTCGGGAGCTAGGGACAACAATATGGAAACTTATTTAAGGGAGTCCATGATGCCAACTCTGCCAAAGGAAGTGGTGGAGCAGCTTGAAGCACCTGTATCGGTTCTTGAAGTTCACAGGGCAATTAAGGCTTCCAAACCAGGGAGGGCCCCCGGGCCTGATGGTTTCCCTACTCAGTTCTACAAAATCTTCTCTGACCAATTGGCTCCTCTTCTGGCCCGAGCTTTTGAGTCCACTGCCTCCTCAGGCACCTTGCCGGGCACGGCTCTAGAAGCACGGATCGTGGTGATCCCGAAGGAGGGCAAGGACCCCTCAGACTGTAAGAGTTATAGACCGATCTCCCTCTTGAACGTTGATATAAAAATCTTTGCAAAAATATTGGCGGACTGGGGGAATTCTTGCCGTCTCTGGTAGGGCAGGACCAAGTAGGCTTTGTCCCGGGTAGAGAGGCCCGGGATAACGTGATCAAGGCCCTGAATATCCAGTGGTGGTGCAGATCCAAGGGGGTACAGTCCATGATGCTATCCACTGACGCCGAAAAGGCATTTGATCGAGTGGACTGGGGCTGGATTGGGAAGGTCTTGGAGCACGTCGGCTTAGGTGTGGCGGCCAGGAAAAGGATTTTAGCTTTATACTCAAACCCTGTCGCTAGAGTGAAAGTCAATGACTGCTCCTCTCCCACTTTCCACATCCGGAACGGGACTAGGCAGGGTTGCCCACTGTCCCCTTTGATCTTCGCCCTCTCATTGGAACCCTTCTTGCGGAAGGTTGACTTGTGTGGTGGTATCAGAGGTGTCCTGACAGGAGACAGAGAGCGAAAAGTAGCCGCATACGCTGACGATATGCTTTTTTTTCTGCGTTCGCTGAAAGTGACGGTCCCTAACCTGCTAAAAGAATTTGAGGTCTTCGGTCAGCTTTCGAATCTGAAAATTAACTATAGCAAATCTAGCGCCATGAATATATCACTACCGGACGTGGAGGCAAGAGCTCTTCAAAGCTTATTCCCTTTTGGTTGGGAAATGAAATGCCTTAAATACCTGGGGGTCCTGCTGCCGGTCAATCCCTCCAACCTGTACCAGCTAAATTTTATGCCCTTAAGATCATAGATTTATATTTCTTATGGTAAAAAACGTTTGTCGCCTCCGGAGGCTAAATTTCTTTTTTTCCAATCGAAGGCAGTGCCCCCTTGTCCTTAGAGAGAATTTTACATGAAATAGTGTTCCCCCATATTCTTTGTATGGTCCATTTATATATTTATACAAGTTAATCATGTCCCCCCTCAGCCGTCTCCTCTCAAGACTAAACAGATTTAATTCTCGTAATCTTTCCTCATAACTAAGATCTTTCATTCCCTTTATTAGTTTGGTGGCTCTCCTTTGAACCCTTTCCAGAGTCAGAGCGTCCTTTCTATACCATACTGTGTTTCCTTTGTTGTGTTTTTGAACGCTTACATGCAAGGCAACACAACACAGGTAAACCTCTTTACACCACCAACACGCTAGGAGACGCACAGCCGCTGATTAAAATAAATGAAATAATTGTTTAGGGGTTTCAGTGATGGCATGAGCAGGGTTACCCTGTCTATTCCTCTCTCTGTTTCTACACCTTTCAGCTTTTGTTTCCTTGCCTTCCTTTCCTTTTTACTTGCTATCTCCCGCCCACCTTCCCCCCTTTCTTCCCCCCCTATCTCCCGCCCACCTTCCCCCCTTTCTTCCCCCCTTTCTTCCCCCTTTCTTCTTTAAGACATGAGTTTTCCCTTCACCCAAAACTTTCCCCTGTGTTTTTGCTTATTGGCACTCCAGGCATCCCTAATGGTTCCGGAAAGGGCATCCTCCTCCTCTTATGAACTCTTGATTCCTTCAATGTGGTCTCAGGCCTGTGATGTTCTGTTTTTAAAAATTTAAAATAAATAAATACATTGCATGTCAGGGCTGATCTGTTTCTGTTGAACATTCTCCAGTTCAAAATAAATGTGCATCTTCATACAACTAGACTCTATGCACCGTGACTTTGGGTTGGAAGTTTTCTCTTCATGTGGTTTGTTGTGTGTTTGGTTCCCCATCCTGGGGACCTGCTGGTCAGAAAAGTTGAGCGTATTCTTTCACTTCATCCCTGCAGTAAACGTCAGTGCTGTTTACACCACGAACAATCTGTCTGGTCACGCCTGCAGCACATCGCTTGGCGGTCATGAAGTGCTTTGCATGCAATATCTGGCAGAAATGCAAAACAGACACATGCTATCTGTCATGTTTTATATGCTGGCTTTTCTCTGAGGGGAGCTGCTCCTTTCTGGTTGCTGCCGAGTAACTCGCTTCATAGTCACCACTTCCTATTTATAGATAGTCAGATGCTTCTGTTTTTTTCCCATAAATGTGCACCCAGGTGAATAGTTGTGATCCGTTGTACTTCTATACTACCATCCAGAACTGAAAAAGATTTCTTTTTCACAAGTCTGTGATGCTGATAATTTGTAATGTGTAATATTCTGCATTCTCTCACAATCCATCAGTGGACCAAAGCTCTTATAAATGAGTTAGTCCTCCTTAACGTGGACCAAAAACCAGGATTTTGACTATCCCAGGCTCTGGTGGTTGCCCCCGGGGCACACCAATTTGGGATGTCCTACTGTGGGTCACCCAGTAAAACTCACATTTCCCCAGTTCTACGGCACATGCACAGGCTCTAGTGAAATCAGCATTGCTCAGCTGCATTTGTCAATATCGGCCAAGACTTGGATAAGGGTAGAGTCTAGCTGAAAGGACAGGAGCACCCCGGTGGCTGCACCCACCGCTACTCTCTAACAGGGTGCATGCCCGCTCTGGGCATTCATGTATAGCTGATGGTGGCTAGGGCTTGCACATCCTCCACTGGATCGGGAAGAAGGTAGGTTTTACAGGTGGGGTGGGGGGAGAGAATCGGGCTACTTTTGGTCCACTTTAAGAGATCCTGAAATCGCCCCTTTATTGCCACCAGATAAACACGTGGGAAAGTTGCATAAAACCTCCTCTTGTAATGTTTGTGGCAGACATGTGGGCTTTTTTGCATTTCAAATATTGCCTGTAAAGCACTTCCTGAACACCAAGAAATGTGTTACAGGCAGAGGTCGCATCAATGCCTAATTTAGCGTATTATGCATGTAAATTTCCCCAGGCGTCTTCCAGGATGGCTAGCCACTCGTTTCCTTTCTCTAAACAGGAGACACAGACTGACAGTATTAACCCTTTCGCTGCCAGCCTACCTGCAGCATTTGCCACTCCCTGTTGCCAGACGATGTTTAACTATTTTGCGCTACACATGTTCAACTGTCATTTTTGAAAGGATTTCCCAGGAAAATTATATATTGTTTTTTTCAACAGAGTCTGGGCTTTAACATGAAATGTCTTGTTTGTATTTTTTAGGTGTATTCTCAATATTTTTGGGTGAAATGTGTGAAAAAAAATAAAAAAAAAATATTTTTTTACAATTTGTAGAGTTTTTTTGTAATAAAAAATGTAAGTTTGTCAATAAAATCTTATTGCGTGAGAAACCCCAATTTCTCCCGGTTACAGCGATACCACATATGTATAGGTAGACACCCTTTCCTGCCCAGAAGCCTTTTATAGCTGCTGGATGACAAATGGTTAATTAACAAAAAAAAATGACATAGGGTCCCCCTTCCCGGGGAGGGGGACCCCATTTTTTTTTGGATTTTTAAGGGTTAAAAACCCTTAAAAATCCCAAAAAAAAAATGACGTGGGGTCCCCCTTACCCAAAGTAACCAGCCCGGGACCAGCTATGGGGGCTTGTAGGCACAGAGTGGGGGGGCCAGCTTTGGTGGCCCCCCCACCCTGCAGCCTACGAGCCCACATAGCCTATGTGGGGCCGGGCTCTTCTGCCCCCCCCTGGCCTTTGGGGAGGCAGGTAATGGGGGTGCGGGGGTTAATGGCAAGTCACCCGCTAGGGCAGGTGACTTGCCACCCCCCCAGCCTTGTGAACTGGTATAAGGGGTCTCATGGACCCCTTACCAGCTCACAAAGGGTTAACTGTTAAAAAAAACCACCACACAATAATAAAAAGTATTTTATTAAAAAAAAAAAAATTTTTTTTTTACTGTACTTACCTTCGATTGCAAGCTCTTGTCCCTCGCCGCTCAGCTGACAGATGCCGGTGATCGGCATCCAGAGAAGGAGAAGGCAGGAGATCAGAGGATCTCCTGTCACCTCCTTCCCCAGCGCCGATCACCGGCATCTGAGAAGCTGAGAAAGCTGAAGCCCGTTCGGGGTCGGGATGACTTCATAAGCCCCGCCCCAAGGGGGCGGGGCTTAGAGGCAAGATGGCGGCCGCCATCGAGAAGAAGAGAGGAGAGAGCCTCCCAGGCTCTCTCCTGAAGATCGGTAAGTCCTGGGGGGGGGGTCGGAGGCCCCCCAGGTGAAGAGGAGGGACAGCGGGAGCCAGCGCACACACAGGTAAGTGAATGTCATTTTTATTTTATTTTTTTTTTTACAGTTAGCAGCTGCTGCTGCAGAAGCGGGGGGGGGCGGCCTATTCCGGGGGCTCTCCTGGAGCCATCCGACCCCCCACGGGGGATCGGATGGCACCAAATTAAAGAGGAGACCCGGCCGGATCCAACAAGGGGTCAGGTGAGTATTTTTTACTTTTATTTTTTAAACTAGAAGCGAGGAAAGTCAAGCACGTAACACCTACGGGCTTGGCACTTAAGGCCCAGCCAAGCCAGCACGTAGGTGTTACGGGCTTGGCAACAAAAGGGTTAAAGCCGCACCACTTCCCCTCAGCCCTCATTGTTTGTGTTTTCTCCCAGGAAATGCAATAGAGTATGATGTTCGTGGATTGAGGGTTGATGGCGGGTCCGGATCTCTCTGGTGCCCATGTGTTCCCCATATTTTTTTTATGACTGAGTCTCGGCTAAGTCGGGTACATGCGTTTTTTTTCTGTACCCCTATGGGGGGGCAGAACATCTCTTTTCCTATGCACCCCCCATATCCATTGTAGGGCCTGGCTGGGTGTCGGGCTCCCTACACAAGAGCTCCAAGTTATTGTGTTCTCTGGCAAATGACAGGGCGGGGATGTCTGACAATGGGCAGTGCGGCAGAACACAGTTCAGGACCTGGTTTGCAGCAGTATAAGGGTAGATATGGCATGCTGGATTAGGCTCCGCGGGTGCTTCCAGCCAGTAGGAGGGCAGTGGGCTGGAGGCGCTTCTTCTCTTCTGGTCTGTAACAGTGCTGAAGACGAGAGGCGCATTGCGTCACTACCCAGTCGGGGGGGGGGGGGGGCAGCGTCATTGCGTCCGGTGCACATGGCGTCATCCTTAGGCATCCAAAATGGCACCAGGACACTGCAGGAAGGAGCACCTGGGACTTTTTCTGCTGCGTGCTAAGCAGGTGAAAGAAGCACAGCAGAGAAACTTGCAAAAAGATTGGCAATTACTGCAATTCAGCCACATGGGCGGTGGTCATTCTCAGGACTCTGTGTTTTTTTTGGCGTGCCTGAAAGGGGGATTGGATGGCACATTTGCTTCATACAAATCCCAGCTGGATCAGTTTTTATCTGCTCTCTGGGCTTCCACCTCCGCTTACCCAGAGGACAGAGGGGTTGCCCAGGTCCAGTGTCTGGAAGCAAGCATATCATCCCAGGGTTTCTTCTCAGGGTGAGAGCATCGGATGAAGAAGAGTTAGCTTCTTCAGACGAATCTATTCACTCCTGTCACACAGAATAATCAGCTAAGATGGAGACAGCTGGCAGTTCTGGTTTCAGGTTTGCGGTAGAAGACACGCCTGATCTCATTCAGGCTATCTATACCAAGCTAAAGATTGAAACCCCAGCCCAACCTTTGTCCCTAAAGGATTCCTTATTTGAGGGCTTTAAAGATCTTAAAACTAGGATTTTTGTCCATGACGCTATATCAAGGAGATGGATTCTAGGAAGTGGAGGAACCCAGATGCCAGGTTCTTCCCCCATACCATCTTTAAAAACGGTAGTTGCCTTTCTAAACCACCAGGGAGGAAAAAGATCTCGGGAACATTCCAGATTGACCAAATCCCTGTTGGAGAGCCTGGAGTGGAATGTCTGGTGCATCCAGGTGATCCACATAAAAGGGGACAATGTAGAGGCAAACTTTTTGAGCAGAGTAAGAATAGACCAGGGAGAATGGGTGCTACATCAGCAAGTGTTTGCCTTGATAGTGACTCGGTGGGGGCAGCCGGATATAGATTTGTTTGCCAACAACCGAAAATCTCCAAGTGGCGGATGTATTTCTCCCTCAGGAGGGATCCGTGGCTTTGGGTCTTGATGCATCCAACAATCAGTGGGGAGAGTTCAGCCTTTGTTATGCATTTCCTCTGATGAGGCGGTTACCTTTTAGTCTTAAGGAAGATCAAACACGAGCAAGCCAGGGTTCTTGATTGCACTATATTGGCCCAGGAGACCGTGATTTTCCCTCCTGTCCCATATGTTGGAAGGAGCCTCCATGGCTTCTGCTGGAATTTCCAGATGTCATTTACCAGGACCCAGAACTTTATCCACAGGTCTAGTCCCTAAAATTAGTAGTATGGATCCGGAATGAGGCTTAGGAAGACATAAAAGATCTACTGTAAGGTATGGAAAAGATACTAATCCTTCACCTCGATTCTGTCCTTAAGGACATAAGAAGTAGCTTTAGTTTTATAATTTCTGCAGGATGCACTCTGCCTTGAAAAAGAGACCTACGTCTCGGAACGCGTGGGCTCGTGGAAGGGGGAGACGCATATTGCTGATCTGGACAGATTTAACGGATAAGTAACAAATCTTTGCACTGTTTTTTCTATTGATTTGTGCTTCACTTTATTGTTATGGTGTGACTGAAAACCTCTTAAATTAGTTTCTACTATCAATCGATGTATTGTTTGTATAGGCACTTGGCACTTTATTAAGGATATGAGTTAGTTTTACGAATTACACTGAACATTTACATTAGTCCATATGGCAGCAAAGTACATCAGCTCCCCCTCCTGGCAGAATAAGTTGTCTTATATGTCTTTTAACAATATGTCTTTGATGTAATGTCTTGGAATCTAATGAGTAAATAAATACATATATTTTTTATTACTAAATTTGGTGTGTGCAGTAATAAGAAAAAACTCGGGTGGGGTTTCTTTGGGGCATCCCCAATCTTTAGTCATTGTACATTTTGGGTTATGGACAGAGCATTGCACCACATGTGATGATAAAATTGTTTTGCTGGTGCCATCCACACCCCCTTTTTCTTCTACTAATTTCTGCAGGAAGGTTATGAGTTAAGCCTAGCTTTAAGCACCCTTAATGTTCTGACTTCAGCCCTTTCAGTCTTCTGGAGGAATGTCTTAGAGATGATCCTTCGGTGGATAGATTTTTCCATAGCCTTTTCTAGGAAATAACCATTTAAGGCCAAAATGTTTTCCAGTTGGGATTTGTCTTTAGTTCTTCAAGGACTAAAGTTACCCCCTTTTAAAACCATTAAGGGCGCAACAATAAATATGCTATCCTTAAAGGAGCAGTATCGCAAATTTTGTTTGGTGATTTATATTTAAATGGTACTTTGAATGTAGGTAAGTGTTGGAGTAAGAATTACAAATGTAGAAAAAAATGTGTGTGTTGAGCAGCTGGAGACTAATAGCTCATGTTTGTCGGGACCGACACTCTGGCCTGTTCCATGCTGAGGAAAGGGGTGAAACAATGTATCAAAGTCTCAGCTGTTCAGTGCTGGCAGCCGTCCAGCATAAGATAACATTGCAACATTGCCTGGCCAGAACTTATATATCTAAAACAGAGAGAAAAGCTCTAGAAGTCATTTAGCTGATTTTGACAGTTTTCCCTTCATGTTGGCTCTGCTGCAGAATCTTTCAGTTTACCATTTTCTCTTTCATATTCTTATTTTTCATTTTTCCATATGATCTTTCTTTCAGCTTTGTGTGTTTTGAGCAAAGCCCAACCCAGGATTTTCACTATCTGGAGTTTTGTTTTGTGCCCCAGGGGCATCCTGACTTGGGATGCCCTGATATGTGAAATCCCCAAGTTCGCCTGTGAAAACGTACCTTTTCCTGTCCCACAGCGCATGCGCGGCCTCTCATCCAATCAGCGCTGTTTGCACGCAGATAGGGAGCCTGAGCAGTAACCTTCCTGGCCGCCCGGCCTGTCTAAATGACTATCTGCGTGAGCGCGCCAGAAAAATGGGGGTATCTGTGGTTATCCAGGGGTTGTTTCACACAGTGGGCATCCTGATTTAGAATGCCCAAGGGGCAAGGTCAATGGCCGGGTCTTATAGACTTCAGGGTCGGCCACTCAGGGTTTTGTTCCACTTTAATACCTTTAGATTTTCCTGCACAGTTATTCAAAGAAGAATTTCAGTCGTTTTCAGTCAGTTTAGTTTATTTTGTATAGATTTTACACATTTGAGTCACCTGGTCTCATAACAAAAGCAGCACCTCACACACACACAGCCGTTACCACTGATTACAGTGTCAGCCTCTGAGGTAAAGTGTTGCTAGGAGACCAGTGGGCTAAATGAAGCAACTCACTAAAAACAACCCAGCAGATCCCCCTATTCAGCAAATGGACTGAGCCATTGTAATTATACAATTTAAAAGAGAGGCAGATATATTTTCCTTTTTCTATCACCAGATTATTTATACACATGTTATAAGCTATTGTGTGGCTATTTCGCGATACTGCTCCTTTAAAGATTCCCTTTGCCTAGCAATTACATCGGCCAGGCAGGTTAGTGATCTTTTTGCCCAGTCTATTAAAGGACCCTACCTGAGAAAGTTACCAGACAGAATACTTTTAAGACCAGATACCTAATATTGTATATACCTAAAATGACCTCAAAATTTTGGGAGTTCATGTTGCCGCTAGTAGAGCCGTCTCATTCAGATCAGGAGGACAGGTCCTTAGAGCTCCTAGATGCCAGAAAGCTGTTTTTTCTGTATTTACAGATTTCAGCAGAATGGAGGAGGTCAGATCATTTATTGGTCTCCTTTGTGGGGGAAGAGCAAGGGGTTGCAGGCATCCATAGCGAGATGGATCAGAGATGCTATAGCTCTGGCCTATCAAGCAATGGGTGCCCCGTCCCCCTTAGGTATTAGAGCCCATTCTACCAGGGCAGTGTTAGCTTCTTGGGACACTACCTGGTCTTCACCACATACCCTCCTTAGACACTACAAGGTGGATATGTGGAAGCACAACCAGCAGAATTTCGGAAAGATGGTTCTTCAGGCAGTCTGCACACCCTGATGTAGGACACTGTCTGTTTGCTTGGCCTCTGTGGCTAGCCATCCTAGAGGATGCCCGGAGACCAGCTTTTCTTACTGATGGTACAATAGTTCTCCAGAACGGCATCCTACACCTCAACCCACCCTATTTTTTTAGATCTATTCTGGCTTGGTTGTATGGGTTAATTCTTGCCTGTCTTTTTCCCTTTTTGGATATTCTTAGTATACAGTACGTCCTGCTCCTGATAAGAATCATTACACTTGGGTATTACTCCGCCAAATGGCGCTGAACTGCAGAGACAGCGAAACTGGCTCCTCCCGGCCCCTCAAATACCCGGGACCTCGCACAAATCCCCAGTATTCTAAGTATACAGTACGTCCTGCTCCAGATATAATACTTACAATTGGGTTATCCTCCGCCAGAGGGCGCTGTGCACTGCAGACATGCAAAAACAGGCTCCTCCCGGCCCTTCATATACCCAGGGACCTCCCACAAATCCCCAAATTTCTCTGCAGTGCTGACTGCGAAGACATGAAGTATCACTCTCTCGCAGGTGAGCGGGGCTATTACAGCGTGTGGCCCCATTGGACTATTCCCACCCGTCCTCCTTGTGATGTGCCTCCCAGCCTGGGCTGCGCTGGTCAGGTGAAGGTAGGCAGCACCATGCGTGCTTAACGGAGCCATGCTCCACCGCAGTCCCCCACCATAGGGTAGGCAGTTTAGGCTGATGGCGAGCCTCATAGTGGATGTCCCTCCCGCATTCTTGTCCCAGGCCCCGGGTAGAGGTGGACCCAGTGTGAAGGGTCACCGTCCTCCCTCGTTTCCCCCCGTATTCGGGGGAAAAGAAGGGGGGTGTGGGTGTGTGTGTGTGTGTGTAGTCCGTTGGCGGTCTCCGTGTACAGTATTGTCACGCTTATGGCCGTGCTTTTGCCCCTGATCGGCAACTGGGTGTCAGAGCCGCGCTGCCCTTCTAGTTTTACCCTCTCAATTTAACTTGCAATAGTCTACCGCACGTCCTGCATTATCATGCTACATCTTGGGCAGGATACTGATTTTTTGCACGCCTATGGGCGTTAGAATGGTGGCGGTGTATTAAGACTTCATGAGTATCCACTAACAGATGCCCTTACGGGCGCACTCTGTGCTTAGCTTGCCGAGCCTTTGCACGGCTGCTTCAGAGTTTCGCGTTCTTTGGGGGAGGCGGGGACCCGGCGTGGCGCGCTCC
Organism: Gastrophryne carolinensis; assembly: GCA_027917425.1. Taxonomy (NCBI): domain Eukaryota; kingdom Metazoa; phylum Chordata; class Amphibia; order Anura; family Microhylidae; genus Gastrophryne; species Gastrophryne carolinensis. Next base: position 391,590,471 of record CM051237.1, on the reverse strand, counting down.
GCGTCACGCCCAGTTTAGGCCCGCCCTCCGAGGTTCGGCTGGCGCCATTTTGTTCATCCCCGCTCACGCGTGTTGGCGGTCCCCCCCCCTCCCCAGGTCGGTGAGTGCCCTCGTTGGCATTTTTTCATTATTAGTACTCTTTCTGTGGCGCATGGCCCTGACACCCCCTATTCCCCTTCTGTCTTTCAGACCTTGAAGATTCCGGAGGCTTCTCCCTGCCTAACATATATTGTAGCGGACTTACAAATTCTCCCACATTAACCTAGCGGGTCTTTGGGACATCCAGGGTGGCCTATTGCGTAAATCCCTACTGGTATATTACATTAACAATCACCATATGGAGGCATCTCAGAATTTTGTGACCGGAGTCCCTCCGGGACAAGACCGGCTGTGTACAGCGTGTGGACTGCCCCACGCTGATGCGGACAGAGCACGGGTCTGCGGACCATGTGCTGAACAAGCACTGGCCCTGCAATCAGGGTTGCCAGTGGCTGCACCTCGTTTCAATACACCTCTCTCCCCGTGCTTAAATCTCACTCCTGATGAGTCGCAATCGAGCGCGAATGAACAGCAAGTCGTGCCGCGCAGACTGCCTACGGCCGAGCAGGTGATTTTGAGGTTGGCAGAGAGTTTGGGCCCTGGTAAGAAGCGGTCCCTGATGCCTCCGGTTTCGCCCATTCCTTCTGAATCTGAAGAGTTCACTACTGAGCAGGGTTTTGCTCTTTATGATGAAGGTCGGCTATTCTCTGACTCGGTCTCCTCGGAGGAGGGGCTGAGGAGTCATGATGATCCGGGCCCTGGTTCTTGGGGCCTGTGTGACACCGACGAATTACTGATAAAGATCTTCGAGGTCTTGTCTATCTCTATCCCCGGTGAGGCCTCTAGGCCTAGACGGGAGAGTTTCCATACAGCGCCGCCGCGTTTGGAATTTCTGGAGCAGGATCACTTCCAGGCTCTTGTACTCAAAGAATGGCAATGCCCTAGTAAACTTCCAGGGGTTCCAGGGGACTGGGATTGGAAATACCCTTTTCCCCCTGAGGTGGTTAACTGCTGGTCATCACCTCCCGTAGTGGATGCACCGATCATTGGGGTTCTTAACCCCCCCCCTTTATTGCGGCCCCTAGTTATCGTACCCTTCGGGATGCTGAGGACCGGCGCATTGATAGACTGGCTTCCCACGCCTTTTCTTGCGCAGGGATCGACTCTGCGCCCGGTCTGTGCCGCGGCTATCGCTGCAGTGGCCACTAGGACCCTCATCAGAAAGCTGATTGAGCATCAACCTGAGGATCTCCCCTGGGAGGTGTTTAATGCACTCTCCAGTTGTGATGTATTTGTAAGATTTATCCTTTTGGCGCTGGATGACACCATCAGCATGTGCGCTAGAACTTCCGCCCTTGCTGTAGCTATACGCCGACTGGTCTGGCTGCGACAGTGGGGTGTTGATGATGCTACGAAAAATATTCTTACTGGGCTTCCCTTTAGAGGACGACGCCTATTCGGGGCCCGTCTGGACTTGTTTGGAAAAAAGGGCAAAACACTCCTTTACAGAAGGCGGCCTCGGCCTTCTCGCGGCAGGGGCACCCCTCCACCCCCCTATGTTAGTGTCAAACCAGAACCAGTGGTGTCCTTCCAGCTTTTTGGTATAGATCCCTGCCCCAGGAGTGGCAGACAACGCCCTGGTCCCTCTGGCAGGACTAAGTCCAAGCCTGTTACCAAAACCCCCCAAGCATGATGTGGAGGGGATGGCTGCAGCACCTTGCCCCTATCAGGAGGCTGCATGCCTCGTTCTGATGGAGTCAGGAGGAAGTTTCCTCTGGATGCAGGATAGTGTCTGCTGGGTGGCCCCTTCCCTAGATATTCAGGATGCTTCTGGTCCCTGCCTCTCTTCTTGTGTTAGAGCAGGCCACACGCGATCTGCGAGGTCTGGGGTCACCGGCTGGTTGCCCTTATCAGACAGAGGCAGGGGCCTCTTCACTAACCTTTCCACTTTCCTCCAAACGGATGAGACACTCTGTCCATTATGGCCTTCCATAGGTGAGGCAACTTACATTCACAGGCGGCTTTACTGCATGGTTCTCTGAGTTGGGCCGCCGGTGCCCTGTGTCCAGAGACCTCTTGCCGTCGGTAGGGACCTAGGACGCTTATTTCCTTGCCATTGTGCCCTCCGGGCACCAAGGACCTTGCAGGTTAGTGTTGGTGCTCCAACACTGCTGATTGTGGCCTTATTTTCTGGCCTTGGTTCTGCTCCCCGAGTGATCGCCTAGGCGATGACGGGGGTGGTTGCCAAGAAGGCGTCCGCACGAGGAACTGTTTGGCCATCCCTCTTTGCTTCCCAATCCCTGCGTCGGGCCGGACTTGTCACTCCGTTGGCGGTGTCCTTTGGGAGTCTTTGGATGGGTGTCCAACCACCTCAATTTCTCCTTTTTCCCTTAGTGGTATCTCCCTTCCTAGGGATGAACTTGGATTCGGTTCATGCGGGAACCTGCTTCCTTAACTATAAATGGACAATCTGTTTGCAGGGGCTCGGTCCCTCTTGTTGTTCCCGTCTCTTCACCAGGCTGGATTGCTGCTGGCGGGCCTGTTGGTGGCTGTTCAAAGGTTGTCCCCTATGTTCAGAGCCCCTGGGCTCCTCTGCTACTCATATTCTAAATGCTGGACTGAGGTTCCAGCTTCCCTGGAGCTGGATCTGTTTACCCTTCCACCTTGGTACGGTGGTTACCCTTGAGGCTGAGGTACTATGGGTACCAATCAGGGGGCGCCCCCTTCCTTGCATCTTCCTGCGGTTGGATTCCAAATCTATCAGGTCGATGGAGGGGGGACTTTTTTCTGTGGTTCCGGGGGACGTGGAGCCTTTAGTGGTCCTTCCTCCTGTCTGTTTTGAAAGAGGTAGGCCTTCAGGTTGGCTCTGTATCGCTGGACTTCTCCCTTGCGGGCTTGGTCTATTTGGGGGCCCCTTGATCTGTCTGACAGTGGCCTGTATTAATTACCTGCGTGGACTTGGAAGCCGGATGATCCCCTGGGAAGGTATCTGATCCTGATCTGGGTGAAGGGCAGAGTTCCCTGCATATCTGCAGTGTTCGCTCCGGTGGATGTCCTTCTGCGGCAGGATGTGCTATTCTTGTGTCTCCATGTGATCCGTCTAGTGTGGATCTTTCTGGGCCCGCCACCTTCATGGGTCCTGGGCCTTTGTTTACCTGTCTCAGATTGTTCTGTCTTTGGTCATGAGGCTTCGTGACTTTATGCTGGACATTCTGTTCTATATGTCCTCATTCACCCTGCTGGAAACAGGGTTCTGTGCAAGTTTACTGCTGGAAGGGGGAACCAGGGATACTGACGGCCCTTGGGTGGCCTAGTGGAGTGTGGTTGCAAATGTGGTTATGTGGACAGCGGACCTGTAAGTCCTGTCAGGAGTGCTGGCCTGCTCACTCATGCCCCCCCCCCTTTTTCTATTTCACCCCTATCTACAGACTCTGGTCTGGATGGTCTGACGGTTGGTTTATCCACCTTGATGGAAGTGGGTGCACCTTCATGGGTGTCTGTGACTTCTGGAAGCCTAGGATTTGGCTTCTTCTGCCTCTTTTTCCGTCTATTGTGGGATATTCTTACCCATATTGATTGGGTTGAGTTTTTGGTCTCTCCCCTGTGGGCGAGCTCTATTCCCAGGGTTATATAGTTATTACAGCATGGGTTGGAGTTGGCTCTCCTACTTGGTGCCCTGGTGGTTCAGGCTCTGTTCCTGGCCGTTTTCTGCAAAGTCTTAGTCCTTGCCTGGGTTGACTCTCTTTCAGGGATTGCTCTGTGACATCCCCCACGTAGTTCTAGGGTCCCTGTTGGGATTGATTTTTTTATTCGGTTTGCCTTGCGGGGTGTTCCCCTTTGGCTCTATTCCGGATGCTGTCTGACTGTTGTTATCCATAAGGTTGCCCTTCTGGGGCTGTTACCTCAGTCGGCCGTGCGCCTGAGTGGGCGGATCTGTTTAGCTAGCCCTCGTTTTTCTTTACTGTATCTTCACCGAGAGTAGGTGGCGTTCCGCCTTGCGCCGGTTATTCTGCCTAAGGTGGTGTCTTAGGCTCAGGTATTAAGACATTATCCTTCTTCTGGGATTTATTCCTTGTAATGCTGAGGCACGGGAATCTATTTTCCCTCAATAGGTGCTGGAATTTTTTTCTTGGATTGTCTCCTGTCCCTTAGGGGACTGATGTTCCTCGGGTTGTGGGCACTTACATCTGGATGTGCCTGATCTCGTCTGCCTCTAGGGGTTAGGCGGCCTTGGGCCTGGCCTTTACCTGTATGAGATGTCCCTTCCTGTCCTGGGGGAGGCTTGGCTTCTTCCTGGGCTACTGTTAGCTTTGGCTCTTGTTAGGCTTCTACTCAAGCCTATTCCTTCAGGGGTAGAGTTCTTTTCATTCTATTCTGATTACACTGGTGCCTTGGTATCTTGGGCCTTTCAGCACCAAGTCTTGTTGAACAGGTTGCATGAACTCTACTTGTTTTCTTGTTCATACCCTTTCAAGGGTTGTTTTATTGTTGACCTTAGAGCTTTTGCTCGTGTCGCTCTTGGTAGTGAGATTTTGCAGGTGACAGTGCTTTCAACTGTCTGCTGTGGCCTTCTTTGTTGGGGATCCCACCCTGTTCTATGGACACTGCTATTGGATGTCCCAATTGTAAGTATTATATCTGGAGCAGGACGTACGGTATACTAAGAATAATGCGATTCTGTGAAATACTCACCTGTAGAATTGGTATTATACGTATACAGTACGTCCTGCTCCACCCCACCCTGGTTTGCATTATTCTGGATCCCCTGTTTGGTGATTGTTGTTAATTGTTATCATTACCAGTTGTTTTTGGTGGTTGGTTTCTCCCGGCTTCTGGTTCACTGCTTTTCAATGCTGGGGATTTGTGGGAGGTCCCTGGGTATATGAAGGGCCGGGAGGAGCCTGTTTTTGCATGTCTGCAGTGCACAGCGCCCTCTGGCGGAGGATAACCCAATTGTAAGTATTATATCTGGAGCAGGACGTACTGTATACGTATAATACCAATTCTACAGGTGAGTATTTCACAGAATTGTATTTTTTCTCCAGAAGATGGCTCTCTCTTCTCGCAGGTGAGCAGGGCTATTAGCCTGCGGCCCTGTAGGACTATTCCCACTCGTTCCATTATTAATGTGCCTCCCAGCCTTGGCTGCTCTGGTCCGGGTGATGGTAGGCAGCACCGCTGTCAGGTGCTTAGGAGCGCTGCTCCACCGCAATCCCCCACCAAAGTGTAGGCGGTATAGGCATATGGTGAGCCTCTATGGGATGCCCCTCCCGCCCTATTGCCCCTATCTATCGGTGGGCCCTATGTTAAGTGGCCGCTGTCCTCCCTCGCTCTCCCTTGTAGCTCTCGGGGGGGGGGGGGGGGGGGGGCGGGTTTGTGTGTGTATATATGCCTTGGTGCTTCACTGTATTATGTTTTGTCTGGTTGGTGTCAGTCGCCGCGCTGACTTGGTTGCACTGGTTGCGTTTTTTAATATGCCACCGTGCGCACTTCCACTGTGCTCCGCGCTTGGCGGCGGCGTTACCTCAGGCGCTGGTGCACCGTTATTGGCTGCTTGTCACGTGTGCTGCTTTGCGCTCTTCGAGGGGGGCGGGGCCCGCGGTTGGCGCGTTCCGCGTCACTGTCTCCGCGGCCCGCCCCTCGAGGTATACCCTGCGCCATGTTGCGTGACTGGCATCTACCTACCGTGGTCTGTGAGTGCCCTCGCGGGCGTTTTTTATTACCCTATGTCATTATACATGTCACTTACGGGGTTCTCTTCGCTTATGTCTTTCAGACGGGCTGACCTCTATTGGTTTCTCCTGGCCCTATTCCCTCTATTTAGTTATTAAACTTGTGAGGCCTAGTGTGTAAATTACTCACACTTCCCTAGCGGGCTATTGGGGCATCCCGGGTTGCTTTTATAGCCTTTTATATTGTGCCGCTATAATCACCATATGGAGGCGTCTCAGGATAATGTGCTCGGGGTTCCTTCGGGACAAGCCCGACTGTGTGTAGCTTGTGGGGTGTCCCCTACTAGTGCTGACAACGTGCGGGTCTGTGTACTTTGTGCCCAGCAGGTGCTTGCGCTGCAGCCTGGTTTACCAGTATCTGGGCCTGCGCCTCGTATGGCTTCACCTACTCCCCCAAGCTTAAATTTGACTCCCATTGAGTTGCATACCAGTGGGATTCTCAGCCTGATGTGTCTTCCAGACTGGCTAGTGTTGAGAAGTTGCTTGCTAATAGCTTGGCGTGTAAGGCCTCTTTTCCCTATGGAGGCTGAGGAGTTTTTGGAACTGTCTGGCTATACCCCTTTGGAAGAAGGGGAGTTATTCTCTGACTCGGAGTCATCTGATGAGAGGCCCAGGGGTCATGACGATTCTGTCTCTGACCCCTGGGCCCCAGATGATACTGATAGGCTGTTGGCTCAGATTTTTGAGGTACTGTCTATTTCTCCCCCGGTTGCGGCCCCCAGGCAACAGGGGGAATTGTTTCATACTGCTAAGCACGTTTAGAATTTCCTGAGCAAGCCCATTTTAATAATCTCGTGCTCAGGGAATGGGAGCGCCCCAGCAGGCTTCCCGGTGTCCCTAAGAGTTGGGATAAGAGGTATCCCTTTCCTGCTGATGTGGTGAAACGTTGGTATTTCCCCCCCCCCCCCCCCGGAGGTGGATGCCCCGGTCCTAGGGTTATCTAACACCTCTGTCATGCATTCCCCTGACTCTACTACGCTGCGGGATGGTGAGGACCGGCGTATTGATCAGCTGTTGTCCCATGCCTTTGCATGTGTGGGGACGGCGCTGTGCCCGGTCTGTGCCTCTGCCATTACGGCTGTGGCTATTAGGACCCTGCTTAGAAGTATCCTAGATGGTGCCCCTGATGTGTCTAGTGAGGAGTTTAATGCACTCTCTCGTTGTGAGGTTTTTGTGACTTATGTCCTCTCTGCCTTGGATGATACCATTAGGATGTGTGGCAGAACCTCTGCCCTTGTGGTGGCTATACGCTGCTCGGTTTGGCTGCGCCAGTGGGCTGCTGACAACGCTGCCAAGAAAGCTCTCACTGGTTTTCCCTTCAAAGGACTACGCCTGTTTGGGGACCGCATGGACCTGTTTGCTAAGGGAGGCAGGTTACCCCAGCGCAGGCGGCAGTTTCGGCCCTTTCGGGGACAGGGCTCCTTTTCTTCCCCCTACCGTGGTGCCAGACAGGGGAGGGGTGTCTCCCTTTCCGGGGCCCGAGGAGATTTATGGGGTAGGGGCAGAGGACATGGATGCCCTGGATTTTCCTGGGGCTCCAAGCTTAAGTCTTCTCCCAAGCCCCCTCAGGCATGATGGGGTGCCTCACCCATCTGGGTGGGGGAAGGGTTCAGCACTTTGCTCACGTCTGGAGGCTTCATGTCCCAGACTGGTGGATTCAGGAGGTAGTGTCCTCCGGTTAAAAGATAGTTTGCTGCCCCCCCCCAAAATTCATCAGATCCCGGATTTCTCAGGACCCTGTGTCAGCTCAGGCTCTATGTCTGGTGGTGCAAAGCCTTCTGGAGCTGGGGGTCATCTTTCAGGTCCCCTTACGAGAAAGGGTCAAGGTGTTCTATTCCAACCTTTTCACCGTGCCCAAAAGAGATGGGTCAGTCAGGCTCATCCTGGACTTGAAGATCCTCAACAAATTTGTCAGGTGCAGGTGCTTTCGCATGAGAAACTCTGCGCTCTGCCATCAGTTCCAGGGGACTTCATGATGTCTGTGGACATCAAGGATGCTTACCTTCCTATTCCTGTGTTTCCAGGTCATCAAAGGTTCCCAGGTTCGCTCCGGAGGATCAGCACTACCAATTTGTGGCATTGCCCCTCGGTCTCACTTCAGCTCCCAGAGTGTTCACCAAGGTGTTGGCAGGAGTGATGTCTCTGCTCGGGTCTCAGGGCATTCGTGTGCTGCCCTATTTGGACGACATTCTCATCACTTCTCAGTCCCTCCAACAGGCAGAGCTGGATACTCAGCTAGTAGTGTCCACTCTGAAGTCATTTGGCTGGGTGATCAACCATCCCAAGTTTTCCCGGTCTCCCTCCTTAGTGACTCCCTTCCTGGGAATGAATCTGGATACAGTTCAGGCAAGGATTTTTCTTCCTTAGCAGAAGGTGGACAGTCTGCTTGCGCAGGTTCAGTTCCTGCTATCTTGCCCTCATCCCTCCATCAGGCAGGGAATGCAGCTGGTGGGCCTGATGGTGGCGTGCTTCGAGGCGGTCCCTTATGCCCAGTTCCACATGAGGCCTCTGCAACTCCACCTCTTGTCAGTATAGGACAAGGATCCTGCGTCCCTGGACCAGGTTCTTGTGCTCTCCCCCCCTAGTCAGGCGGTCCCTCTCGTGGTGGCTGGACTCCAGGAACCTGTTGGTGGGCAGATCCTTTCTGGCCCCCTGCTGGGAGACGGTCGCCACAGATGCCAGTCTGACAGGTTGGGGGGGGGGGTTCTGGAAGTCCCTGCAGTTTCAAGGGCGGTGGGGTCCTCAGGAGGCCCACACACCTATCAACATTCTGGAACTGCAGGCGATCAGGTTGGTTCTGACTCATTTGACTCATCACCTTTGGGGCCTGCCTGTTCAGGTACGCTCGGACAACCAGACGGCGGTTGCCTACATCAATCATCAGGGAGGGACCCGGAGCAAGAGGGCCCTGAGGGAAGTGTCTCTGATCCCTGCATATCAGCTGTGTACATCCCGGGGGTGGAGAATCTGCAGGCAGACTCTGAGCAGGGGGAACTCTCGCCTGGGAGAATGGTCCCTCTGCAACAGGGTGTTTCAATCTCTGTGTCACCGTTGGGGCCAACCAGATGTGGATCTGTTTGCATCCCATCACAATCACAAGCTCCCGGCCTTTGTCTCCCTGTCCCAGGATCCTCTGGCCTTGGCCACGGATGCTCTAGCAATGTCATGGCAGGACTTTCAGCTCCTGTATGTCTTTCCTCCATTCCCCCTGTTGGGCAGGGTTCTGCGCAAGATATCTCGGGAGGGGGTGCCAGCAATACTGGTGGCCAAGAAGAGTGTGGTTCGCAGACGTGGTGCAGCTGGCAGTAGATCAGTACGCTCTGCCCAGGGTGCCAGACTTGCCCACTCAGGGTCACTTACGCCATACCAATTTACAAACTCTGGCTTTGACGGCCTGGCTGTTGAAACCTCCATTTTGATGGAGAAGGGGCTGTCTGCCTCTGTTGTTGATACCATGATAAAGGCTAGGAAAGAAGTCGTCTTCTTCCATTTACTATAGGGTTTGGCGTGCCTACATTGACTGGTGTGAGTCTAAGTCTCTTCCCTGTTGTGTGTTCTCTATACCCAGGATCCTGGAGTTCCTGCAGTATGGGTTGGAGCTGAGGCTCCAACTCGGTACTCTGAAGGGTCATGTCTCTGCCCTGGCTATTTTCTTCCAGAGGTCCTATGCCCAGCATTCTCTGATCAGGACTTTTTTCCAGGGGGTTACTCATGTGCGTCCCCCACGTAAGCCAATGTTGCCTGTTTGGGATTTGAACTTGGTCTTGTCTGGCTTGGAGGGTGCTCCCTTTGAACCTGTGCAGGAGGCTGCCCTGGCCATTCTTACTCTCAAGGTTGTCTTTTTGGTGGCTATCACCTCTGTTAGGCGTGTGTCTGAATTGGCGGTGCTTTCCATCCAACCTCCCCTACTTTGAGAGACACCAGGACAAGATGGTGTTTCGCTTCAAGCCAGATTTTCTGCCTAAGGTTGTGTCTGCCTTTCATTTGAATCAGGACATTGTTCTTCCTTCCTTGTGCCCTAATCCTAGTAATGCTAAGGAGAGGGTCTTGCATTCTTTGGATGTGGTTAGGCGTCTGAAGTACTATCTGGTGGCTACTGCTCCATTCAGAAAAACTGATCCTCTTTTTGTGGTCCCTTCTGATCCTAGGAAGGGTCTGGCTCCTGCTAAATCTACTATCAGCAAATGGATCCGTCGGGCTGTGATTCAGGCCTACTCTGCTAAGGGGAAGAATCCTCCCTTCCGCCTTACTGCTCATTCTACTCATGCTATTGGTGCCTCTTGGGCTTTTCAGCACCAGGCTTCTGTTGAACAAGTTTGCAAGGCCGCTACTTGGTCTTCTGTTCATACCTTTTCAAAGTTTTACAAGGTTGATGTTAGGGCCTCAGCTGGCCGCAAGGTTCTGCAGGCGGCAGTGGTCTGACCTGTCTGTTGTTACCTTTTGGAGATCCCACCCTACTTTATGGACACTGCTATTGGATGTCTCAAGTGTAAGTAATGTTATCTGGAGCAGGACGTACTGTATACTAAGAATAATACAATTCTGTGATTACTCACCTGTAGAATTGATATTATGAGTATACAGTACGTCCTGCTCCACCCCACCCTTGGTTTTGCATTATCCTGGATCCCCTGTATGGCGATTCTTATCATTGTTATAGTTACTAGTTTGGTTCTGTTTTAATTCTCCTGGCTTCTCTTTAACTGCTTTTCAATGCTGGGGATTTGTGGAAGGTCCCGGGTATTTGAAGGGCTGGGAGGAGCCAGTTTCGCTGTCTCTGCAGTCCAGCGCCATCTGGCGGAGTAATTCCCAAGTGTAATGATTCTTATCAGGAACAGGACGTATTGTATACTCATAATATCAATTCTACTGGTGAGTAATCACAGAATTGTATTTTTTCCTGTTTGATTGCCTAAAAACACTGAGGGGTAGGGGCGGGGCTTTAATGCTCTTGGAAATACTGTTACCAGTAAGACCATACCCCTCAACTTTTCAGAATTGGAAATTGAGACAATATGTAAATTTGGCCACACCCCTCATTGAGGGATGGATGAAGCCATGCCCCCTCATTAATTGATGGATAGGAGATACATTGTAACAGTTACAACAATAGAAACACTTTGAATAGGCAAATGAACCATTTATTGCTGCAGATCTGCATGTTACACTTCAAAGACAGACAAATGAGAACAACAAGGGACAGGGGGACACGGCCTCCAAATAGGGACACTTGGAAGGTATGATTACACCCATTAAAGGAAAGGCTTACCTTAGCCTCTCCAGCAAGCAGACTCGCTGTATTGTTGAAGCAGCAGGCTATACTTGGACTTATATAGCCTATAAAATAAAAGGTTCTGTATAACTATGCTCAACATTTGTATATGCAGAAGAGGGGTGTTGCTGAAAGCTCTAAGAACATGTCTCACTATATAGATAACTTTTTTTGAGACCAGCTTTGCCGCCTGCTCCTCTATTGGGAATTGGGCTTAATGTCCAGCAGCGCACTCTGGCCTATTGGTGCCCAGTGGGATGTGGAGTACTCTTGAATTACTATGTTTAGCGGAGCCATTACCTGAGAGACCTAGGTGTGTTGAAAATTGTTCTGTGTGGATTAAATGAATTTAAGCAATAAAAGGTAAAGAAGCCAGTGGGAGATGACTGCAGGGAAGACTTTTAAAATGGGGCAGGGGCAGCGTTGATCAAGGGAAGAGAAGCCTGCTATCTAGTTATTCTGAATAAGATCTCCTTACAACCGGTTCTTCATACTCGCTGATAACATGTACAAATTTACACTTTCAAAAAAGGAAATAAAATGTAACTGTTTGACACTGTGTCCTTTACAGGTTTTGTTGTTGCAGGCATGGAAATGTTATTTTCACATATAATTTTGTGGATTTAAAATTGGGTTGCTCTTGTTCCGATTACTCTGATTACTGTTTGGCTAATGGGCTGTCTAGGCTAGAACACTTGTGAAGGTGTAGCACACTGTTGAACCAGGGGTAAATATTGTCCTGGCTGGATATTGTCAGTGCAATACATAGGCTTAATGTGGAACCTGTAGACAGAGAAACACGCCAATTTTACTGGTCTTGTTGAACTGTCTGTGGTGCCTGTGGCTTCCATGGTGAGAAACGCTAGAGATCCCTGTGTAAGAACAATTCTCAGTTAAGTCAGACATCTTCACCCTTGTAATAACACTATATACATATGTTGAACTTTTCTATTAAAGAGAAGCACTAGATTGACTTGACTTCTAATTGCTTTGGTTGTTGTGGGATCACATTGCATCATGTTATCAGTTATTTTTTTCAGGCTTTATCACAAAATTGGTTAATGTTAAAAATCTATAAAAACATGTTTGAAAGCGGAAGCACAAGTTACTCATACACCCCAGTTGGAAAAAAATCCTGCCAATTGTTTTCTTCTGGTAGTAATTAAATCCAGAGATGACAGGTTTGCTTGTACCATAACAGTTTGACCACTGTCTGTCCATTGAGTCAGCCTGTGGAAAATTGGTTATCGCTATTCAAATATCTATCCAAAGCATGGCATGAAAAAAAGTAAAAAAAGTAAAAAGTATCTACAAACATTTGAAGATGTCCTTGCTCTCCAGGCTGGCATGGCATATCGATGCATGGACAAAGCAGCATTTAGACCAGGATTCCGGCATGGGGTTCTCACCATCAAGCCTTTGTGACAGATGCCATGATCAGGCCTTTGACAAGGACAGCCTAGTGTGTGCATTCTTCATGCTTCTCCTGATGTCAGATGGTTTGTAAGATTAGGAGGCAGTTAGGACCATTCTTGTAAACCCAGATTGGCCAAGGACAGGCCTCAGGTGGGCTCCCTCAACATACCATCACAAGGTCCCTAGTTTGAACCCACAGATGTTTGAGAGCCCATTTCAGATGGTGTGAGAAAGCGCAGGGACTTCTACAGGTTCTTTTCTGTTCCTAGGATCTTGATCTTCTGATTAAAAGCAAAGAGTAACAGGATTTAGTATTGTCAGTTTTTCTCTGTCAGGTTGCCCATACAAGGACATTGATTACTTATGCATGGGTTAATCTGGGGGGGGGGGGGGGGCTATACCCTCCAATTATGGATCCCCCCTCCTATGGGTCCCCTGGGGTCTTCCCGGGAGACATATGATTTATCGCGGTGACTGGTACAGGCAAAAGTAAACACCATTGCGTTGGGCTACATTTGGCATTGTCCTAAACTGCTTTCCATTTTTAAATTGAAAAAATGGTCAAGATATTGAGGTTTACAGTTTCACCTCATTCTTCTGAAAAAAAGTGCCCGTGGCCCTTGGATATGTGATGCTGCATAATGGTCAGAAATGTGATGGAGGGAGGGGCCAGCAATCCTTTTCAGCTCTGCTGAGCTAATTGGGGGGACAGGATGATCAAGAGAATGTCATTGGCCTGACCTGAAAACCTCTATTTCTGTAATGTCTGCTTAAATTTAAATATGGAAACTGTTTAGGACAGTGTAGGCAGAGGCAATGCAGAGGTAAAAGTTACCTTTTCCTGCAATATCCCTTTAAGCTGTGGGGGACAAGAAGCGAGTACACTTTTGTATTTCATTTTGGTGGTCAATCTCTTAAAGTGGACCAAAACCCAGGATTTTGACTATCCTGGGTTTTGGTCCTTTCCCCCCGGGTTGCCCCGCTGTGTGAACCCCCCCAGATCACTCAAAGAATCTCACCTCTTCCCGATCCTACTGTACATGCACGGCCACTTGTCCAATCAGCATGTTCGGAGCCGCTGTTGTCACGCCATCTAAGGCGGCTTCTAAAGCCAGCGGCTCTGAGCCGCATCCCCGGGGTATCCCGATTCGCTCCACCCGGGGCATCCCGATTTTGGATGCCCCGGGTGGAACAATTCAATTGGCCCTGGAATCTTATAGATGGATCGAGATGTGTTTTGGTCCACTTTAAATTTTGCCTATTGCAGGATCTGCTGATCCCAGCAACAACAGCCTCCAAAGCTTTGCAGGACACACCCTCTCTATTAATCTCAGGTGGATGACACACAGTCCAAACAAGCCATCCCACTCCTAAACAACTGAATTACTGTAGTTATTTTGTTCCACAATTCTTGTATACTCCCTGATGTAAATACAAATGCACTGTTCTCCTTCACCCTATGTAGTCTTGTGTATGTGTATTGCCAAAACAAATTCTATGTACTGTATGTACTATTCCTGCCAAACTGATTCCAGCTGCTGCACACAGTCATGGTAGTTCTATAATCCTAGAGTTAAAGGTGACCTCTGTATTTACAGGTGACATATATTCTCAGTGTGTCACACACCCCGCTTCCCCTTTAATTCTTACGATCGGGTTACTCCACCAGCAGGTGGCGACGTTGCAGAGAGAAGTCTTGAAAACGAGCCCCTCCTGGCCTACATATACCTGGGACCTCCCACTTAACACCCAGTGTTTTCTCTCTGCAAGATGCAACAAGACAGAAGAAAGAAGTCTCCTGCTTGCAGGTAGCCGGGGTCAGACCCCGGCATCCCCTTTTGGTCTATTTCTGCCCAGTCAAATTGTTTTTATGCCTAGATAGATAACGGAAGCCTCCCAGCCTAGGCTGCTGGCTGGGCAAAGGTAGATGGCACTATATGGTGCCTAGGAGCTTATCTCCTCCGCTCGTCCCGCGTGGGGCAATGCGGATATCTGGCATGGTGATCCGGATTTGGGATGCCCCTGTTCCGATGTTCCCCTTGGCCACCTTCTCCCGCTTGGTCCCTTCTCCCTTCACGTTGGGGGGGGTTCGGCTTGTATGGGGTGCTTTTACTCTTGTGCTGATTGTGTCTGTGGGGAGCGCTGGCGGAATCAGCGCCGCGGGCGGGCGCGTGTCCCGGGCTGCTGGGGCTCCTTGTAGTGTTTTCTACTATGATCCTCTCCTGTGTATGTATGGGGCGCCTGTTGGCGCCCGTTTACACTTGGCGCCGCCATTCGGCTGATTGCTTGAGCGGTGCATGCGCTTGAGCAGTTAACCCTGTCACTTTTATATAGCTCCCCTCCTGGAGGCACATATTAGTTATTCATGTATATATTTTTCTCATGGGCTGTATATACTTCAGGCTTTTGTATATATTTATATTTTTTACTGTTACATTCTGTTTGGTTGTATGTGTGTGGCGCATGCTGGCAAACTTTCTTTGGGGGTCTGATTGTGGTCTCTTTCCCTTACAGATCCTGGGATCCCCTCACTGCTGTGAGTCTCCCGGTCTGATATACCTGACTAGTCTTATTTTCCAAATTGGGATTCTCCTAGGCTTAAAAATCCTCCCACTCCCGGGACTTTAATTATATAAGGGTGCATCCCGGGTTGCTTAATGCGTAAATCCCTGGGTTATTGCGAATACCATAATTTCATCATATTGAGGCTTCTGACATTACCGGAAATGGCTCTTCGGGGCTATCCAGGCTGTGTGGGGGTTGTGGGGCTCAGCTCCCAGGCGATGATGTTATAATTTGTATTCCTTGTGTGAAGCAGACTATTGCGCGCCAGTCAGTCGCTCCGGCTTCTGGCTCCTCGCAACTTCCGTCATCTCCTACCCCCCCCCACCTATTTCGGACCCCGTGTGACATTGTCAAAGGTGGGGATTCGCAATCCGAGGTGTGTGCAGATTGGCCAGCCTCGAGAAAATAGTTTCCGCCGCGGTGGCTCAGAAGGCTACGGCTAAGCGGAAGCACCTTTCTCCGGCATCGCCTGTTCTGCAGGATGAGGTGTTTGAAGTATTGGATTGGTCCGATTGTCCCCCTGCTGAGGAGGGGGAGCTCCTTGAGGAGTCGGAAGAGCCTGCAGACCAGCAATTGGTGGATACCGCTGGCGATCAGGCTGCTGGGGTGTTCCTTGACACTCCTTCCATTCTGGCTCAAATGTTTGAAATTTTGGCTTTAGATCCGCCTGAGGCGCCCCCCCCCCCCCCCCCCCCGCCAAAGGGTGAGTTGTTTGATGTGCCCCAGCCGCGTTTGGTGTTTCCCAGGCAACAACACTTTGTGAGGGTTGTCCTTAAGGAATGGGAACAACCCACGCGTCTCGTTGGAGTTCCTCCTAGTTGGGATAAGCGTTATCCCTTTCCGGAGGATTTGGTGAAGCTTTGGTCTGTTCCCCCTGACGTCGATGCCCCTGTGTTGGGGCTGTCTAACACGGCTGTGTTGTACTCCCCTGACACTACTACCATTAAGGATGGTGAGGATCGTTGGATTGATCAATTGGCTCACCATGGTTTTATCAGTGCTGGATCGGCACTGCGGCCGGTGTGTGCTTCGGCGCTTCTTCTGATGGCTGTTAGGTCCATTATTAGAGATTTGTACGCAGATCTTGATCCCACTTGTGATGAGTTCGCTTCTCTCAAGCAGTGTGAGTCGTTTATTTCCTTTGTCATGACCGCCCAGGACGATGCGCTTGCGATGTGTAGCAGGACCGCGGCCCTATTGGTTGCTATTCGTCGGTCGGTGTGGCTGCGCCAGTGGACGGCTGACTTTAACTCTAAGAAGTCGCTTACAGCTCTTCCTTTTGTAGGTTTGCGCCTGTTTGGCGATAAATTGGATTCTGTTACCAAGGGTGGTAAGTTGCCTCAACGCAAGAGGCCTTGTCGTTCCTTTCGGGGTACGACTTCCTTCAGTCCCTCCTTTCGGGGAGTCAGAGCGGGCAGAGGGGCCTCCTTTCCCGCTACCAGGGGTGCAGGTTGGACCCTGGGGAGGGGCCGTGGCCGTCCCGGTCAGTCCTGGGGCGCCAAGCCCAAGCCTGCGGGTAAGCCCGCTCAGCAATGAGGGGGTGCCCTCACCCGTGTGGGTGGGGGGACTATTGCGACACTTCTCCCTGGTTTGGGACCAGGAGGTTCCGGACAGATGGATCCGGGAGGTGGTGTCGTCCGGTTACAAGCTGGAGTTCGAGTCTCGCCCGCCTTCACGGTTTTTCCGGTCTCGGGTGCCCACCGATCCTTTGGCCGCGCAGGGGCTCCTGGCGTCGGTGAAGAATCTTCTGGAAATGGCGGTCATCCGGCCGGTGCCGCATTTGGAGGTGGGCCTCGGGTTTTACTCCAATCTTTTCACAGTCCCCAAGAAAGACTGGTCGGTTCGTCCCGTCCTGGATCTGAAGTTCCTCAACAGGTTCATCCGTATTCTGAAGATTCGCATGGAAACTCTGCGATCGGCCATCGGTTCTCTCCGGCAGGGGGACTTCATGACGTCCATAGACATCAAGGATGCTTACCTTCATGTTCCCATCTGCCAGGCTCATCAACGTTTTCTTCGGTTCGTGATGAAGGATCGGCATTTTCAATTCGTGGCACTTCCGTTTGGCCTTACCTCGGCTCCAAGAGTGTTCACCAAGGTGCTGGCAGAGGTGATGGCCATTCTCAGATTTCAAGGCATACGCGTCGTACCTTATCTGGACGACCTTCTCATCATGGCTCCTTCTCTCAATCAATCGGAGACAGACATCAGGTCGGTGGTCTCCACGCTGGAAAGCTTCGGTTGGGTGATCAACTATCCCAAGTCCTCCCTCGCCCCGGCCAGGGTGGTGTCCTTTCTGGGAATGCGGTTGGATTCTTGTTAACACAGGGTGTTTCTGCCCCAGTCCAAGATTTTTCTGATTCAGGAATTGGCTTGGTTCCTTCTTTCCAATCCTCGACCATCCATCCGTCTGGGGATGAGACTGGTAGGGTTGATGGTTGGCTCTTTCGAGGCAGTTCCTTATGCTCAATTTCACACAAGGACGCTTCAGCTTCATCTGTTGGCGTCTTGGGACCGGCGACCACGGTCGTTGGATCGGCCCTTCCAGTTGTCCTCCCGGGTCCGGCAGTCCCTTCAATGGTGGTTGGTCTCGACCAATCTCTTGAGGGGCAGGTCTTTCCTGACCCCTCTCTGGGAAATTGTCACCACGGACGGCAGTCTTTCGGGATTGGGGGGATTCTGGAAGGATCTTCAGTTTCGGGGGCAGTGGGGACCTCGAGAGGCCCACTTGCCCATCAATGTTCTGGAACTGAGAGCCATCCTTCTGGTTCTTGTTCTTTTGACTCAGCATGTTCTGGGCCTTCCGGTTCAGGTTCGTTCGGACAATCGAACAGCGGTTGCTTACATCAATCATCAGGGAGGGACTCGCAGTCTGGGTGCCCTCAGAGAGGTGTCCCTGATCCTGACCTGGGCGGAGGCCCATGTTCCTTGTCTCTTGGCAGTTTACATTCCGGGTGTGGAAAACAGGGAAGCGGATCTGTTGAGCAGGTGCTCTTCCCGTCTGGGAGAATGGGCTCTCCATCCTCAAGTTTTTCGGTCGCTGTGTCTCCGGTGGGGGACACCAGAGGTGGACCTGTTTGCCTCTCGTCACAATTGCAGGCTTCCGACCTTCGTGTCGCTCTCCCAGGATCCTCTGGCTCTGGCGGTGGATGCCATGTCCCTGAGCTGGGGGGATCTGGGGTTTCTGTACCTTTTTCCTCCGATACCCATGCTAGGCAGGGTGGTACGGAAGCTGGCTCTGGAAAGGGTGTCCGCCATTCTCGTGGCTCCAAGGTGGCCAAGGCGAGTGTGGTTCGCAGACATCGTTCGGCTGGCGGTGGATCAGATCGTTCTGCCTCTTCGGCCCGATCTGCTCACTCAGGGTCGGCTGTGTTACCCCAATTTACCAACGCTGGGTTTGACGACTTGGCTGCTGAAACCTTCATCTTGAAGGAGGAGGGTCTTTCTGACTTGGTTAAGACTCTGATCGGTGCCCGGAAGAGGTCTTCTTCTACCATCTACTATAGGACTTGGAAAGCCTATATCGCTTGGTGTGAGGTTAAATCTTTGCCTTGTAGGGTCTTTTCGGTTTCCAGGATTCTGGATTTTTTGCAATCAGGGCTGGACTCTGGTCTTCAGCTGAGTACTCTGAAAGGGCAGGTCTCTGCCTTGTCTATTTTTTTTTCAGAAGCGTTTTGCGATTCATCCTTTAGTTAAAACTTTTTTCCAGGGGGTTACGCATTTGCGGCCTCCCAGGAAACCATTACTCCCTGTTTGGGACTTGAACTTGGTTCTTTCTGCTCTTCAGGCTCCTCCCTTTGAGCCCTTGCAGGATATTGCTCTGTCTACCTTGACTCAGAAGATTGCCTTCTTGGTGACTATCACTTCGGTTCGGCGTGTATCGGAGTTGGCGGCCTTGTCGATTCAGGCGCCCTACTTTGAGAGGCATCAGGACAAGGTGGTTTTTCGTTTCAAGCCAGACTTTCTTCCTAAGGTTGTTTCTGCTTTTCATTTGAATCAGGATATTGTTCTTCCCTCCTTGTGTCCTAAGCCTAAGAATGACAAAGAGAGGATTTTGCATTGTTTAGATGTAGTACGCTGTGTTAAGTACTATTTGATCACTACTTCTCCTTTTCGTAAAACTGATGCCTTTTTTGTTGTGCCCTGTGGGCCTAGGAAGGGTTTGGCTCCGGCCAAGTCTTCCATTAGCAAATGGATTTGTCAGGCGGTTGTTGGGGCCTATGCGGCCAAGGGGAAGGTTCCCCCTTTTCGTATCACTGCTCATTCTACTCGCGCTGTTGGAGCGTCTTGGGCTTTTCAGCACCAAGCTTCTGTTGAACAAGTTTGTAAGGCTGCTACTTGGTCTTCTGTTCATACTTTTTCTAAGTTTTACAAGGTTGATGTGCGGGCCTCAGCGGATGCTGTTTTTGGCCGCAAAGTTCTTCGTTTAAGTTATGCTTCATTTTGCCTTCGGATACCCATCCCTTGTGGACACTGCTTTTGGATGTCCCTATCGTAAGAATTAAAGGGGAAGCGGGGTGTGTGACACTGAGAATAATACCATTTTGTGAGTACTCACCTGTAAAATGGATATTGTCAGTGTGTCACACACCCCGCTTCACCCGCCCTTTTTGGTATCCTGGATCCTCTATATGGTGAAGCTTCCTTTATTTTATTTTGAGGTTACCGTTGGATTTCCTGGTACCTTGTCTTACTGCTGTTTGAATTCACTGGGTGTTAAGTGGAAGGTCCCAGGTATATGTAGGCCAGGAGGGGCTCGTTTTCAAGACTTCTCTCTGCAACGTCGCCACCTGCTGGTGGAGTAACCCGATCGTAAGAATTAAAGGAGAAGCGGGGTGTGTGACACACTGACAATATCCATTTTACAGGTGAGTACTCACAAAATGGTATTTTTGCGCGTCATTGCTCATGCGGGCCCGCCCCTCGAGGTATACCGACGCCATTTTTTTGCATGGTTCCGGCTGCTGCGTGACGGGCTTCTACCTACCGTGGTCCGTGAGTGCCCTCGCGGGCGGCTTTATTACCGCTGTTAATTATTGTATTCTTACGGCTCCCTTTTGATTATGTCTTTCAGACGGGCGAACCCCTTTGGATTCTCCCGGCCCTATTCCCTCTATTTAGTTGGTTAACTTGTGAGGCCTAGTGTTAATTACTTGCACTTCCCTAGCGGGTTATTGGGGCATCCCGGGTTGCTGTATAGCGTTAATCCCTATCGGCCTATTGTGCCACTATAATCATCATATGGAGGCGTCTCAGGATAATGTGACCGGGGTTCCTTCGGGACAAGCCCGGCTGTGTGTAGCTTGTGGGGAGTCCCTTATTGGTGCTGACAATGTGCTGGTCTGTGTAACCTGTGCCAAACAGGTGCTTGAACTGCAATCCAGCCTTCCAGTGGCTGAGTCTACGATTCGTTTCGCCTCACCTACTCCCCCAAGCTTAAATCTCACTCCCATTGAGTTGCATACAAGTGGGGAGTCTCAGCCTAATGCGTCTTCTAGACTGGCTAGTGTTGAGAAGTTAATTGCTAATACCTTGGCGCGCAAGGCCTCTGCAAAGAAGCGGCCTCTGCAAAGAAGCGGCACTTAACGCCTGATGTCACTCTTTTCCCTATGGAAGCTGATGAGTTTTTGCAAGTATCTGGCTATACCCCTTTGGAGGAAGGGGAGCTATTCTCTGACTCAGGGGTCATGACGATTCTGGCTCTGACCCCTGGGCCCCGGATGATACTGATAGACTGTTGGCCCAGATTTTTGAGGTTCTGTACATTTCTCCCCCTGTTGCGGCTCCCAGGCAAAGGGGGGGATTTTTTTCATACTGCTAAGTCACGCTTTCCTGAGCAAGCACATTTCAATAACTTTGTGCTCAAGAAATGGGAACGTCCCAGTAGACTTCACGGTGTACCAAAGAGTTGGGATAGGAAGTATCCCTTTCCTGCTGATGTGGTGAAGTGTTGGTCATCCCCTCCCGAAGTGGATGCCCCGGTTCTAGGGTTATCTAACACCTCTGTCATGCACTCCCCTGACTCTGCTACCCTGCGGGGATGCTGAAGACCGGCGCATTGACCAGCTGGCGTCCCATGCCTTTGCATGTGTGGGGACGGCGCTGCGCCCGGTCTCTGCCATTACGTCTGTGGCTATTAGGACCCTGCTTAGAAGTATCCTTGATGGTGCCCCTGATGATTTGCCTTGTGAGGAGTTTAATGTACTCTCTAGTTGTGATGTTTTTGTGAATTTTGTCCTCTCTGCCTTGGATGATACAATTAGAATGTGTGGCAGAACCTCTGCCCTTGTGGTGGCTATACGCTGCTCGGTTTGGCTGCGCCAGTGGGCTACTGACAACGCTGCCAAGAAAGCCCTCACTTGTTTTCCCTTCAAAGGACTATGCCTGTTTGGGGACCGCTTGGACCTATTTGTTAAGGGAGGCAGGTTACCCCAGCGCAGGCGGCAGTCTCGGCCCTTTCGGGGTCAGGGCTCCTTTTCCTCCCCCTACCGTGGTGCTAGACAAGGGAGGGGGGTTTCCTTTACTCGGGCTCGGGGAGACTTCTGGGGTAGGGGCATAGGACGTGGACATCCTGGCTCCACCTGGGGCTCCAAGCTTAAGTCTTCTCCCAAGCCCCCTCAGGCATGATGGGGCGCCCTCACCCATCCGGGTGGGGGGACGGCTTCAGCACTTTGCTCACATCTGGAGGCTTCATGTCTCAGACCGGTGGATTCAGGAGGTAGTGTCCTCCGGTTACAAGAGAGTTTGCTGCCTGCCCCCCCCCCCCCCTCCAAGATTCATCAGATCCCGGATTTCTCAGGACCCTGTGTCAGCTCAGGATCTAGTGCAGGCAGTGCAAAGCCTTCTGGAGCTGGGGGTCATCTGCAAGGTCCCTTTAAGAGAAAAAGGCAAGGGCTTCTATTCCAACCTCTTCACAGTGCCCAAAAAAGATGGGTCAGTCAGGCCCATCCTGGACTTGAAGATCCTCAACAAATTTGTCAGGTGCAGGCGCTTTCGCATGGAAACTCTGCGCTCTGCCATCAGTTCCTTGCGCCCAGGGTATTTCATGACGTCTGTGGACATCAAAGATGCTTACCTTCATATTCCTGTATTTCCAGGTCATCAAAGGTTCCTCAGGTTCGCTCTGGAGGATCAACACTACCAATTTGTGGCATTGCCCTTTGGTCTCACTTCAGCTCCCAGGGTGTTCACCAAGGTGCTGGCAGGAGTGATGTCTCTACTCAGGTTTCAGGGCATCCGCATGCTGCCTTATCTGGACGACATTCTCATCACCTCCCAGTCTCTACGTCAGGCAGAATTGGATACTCAGCTGGTGGTGTCCACCCTGGAGTAATTTGGCTGGGTGATCAACCACCCCAAGTTTTCTCTGTCTCCCTCCTTGGTGACTTCATTTCTGGGAATGAATCTGGATACAGTTCAGGCAAGGATTTTTCTTCCTCAGCAGAAGGTGGACAGTCTGATTGCGCAGGTCCAGTTCCTGCTATCTTGTCATCATCCCTCCATCAGGCAGGGAATGCATCTGGTGGGCCTGATGGTGGCGTGCTTCGAGGCGGTCCCTTATGCCCAGTTTCACATGAGGCCTCTGCAACGCCACCTCTTGTCAGTATGGGACAAGAACCCTGCGTCCCTGGACCGGGTCTTTGCGCTTTCCCCCCTGGTCAGGCGGTCCCTCTCGTGGTGGCTGGACTTCAGGAACCTGTTGGGGGGCAGATCCTTTCTGACCCCCTCCTGGGAGATGGTCACCACGGATGCCAGTCTGTCAGGTTGGGGGGGTTTCTGAAAGTCCCTGCAGTTCCAGGGGAGGTGGGGTCCTCAGGAGGCCCACACACCTATCAACGACTTGGAGCTGCGGGCGATCAGGTTAGTTCTGGCCCAGTTGACTCCTCACTTTCGAGGCCTGCCTGTTCAGGTGCGCTCGGACAAGCAGACGGCAGTGGCCTACATCAATCATCAGGGAGGGACCCGGAGCAAGAGGACCCTCCAGGAAGTGTCTCTGATCCTGAACTGGGCGGAGGCCAATGTTCCTTGCATATCTGCGGTATACATCCCCGGGCTGGAAAATCTGCTAGCAGACTCTGAGCTGGGGGACCTCTCACCAGGGAGAATGATCCCTCTGCAACAGGGTGTTCCAATCTCTGTCACCGTTGGGGCCAACCAGATGTGGATCTGTTTGCATCCCGTCACAATCACAAGCTCCCGGCCTTAGTCTCCCTGTCCCAGGATTCTCTGGCCTTGGCCACGGATGCCCTAGCAATGTCATGGCAGGACTTTCAGCTCCTGTATGTCTTTCCTCCATTTTCCCTGCTGGGCAGGGTTTTGCGCAAGATTGCTCTGGAAGGGGTGCCAGCAATTCTGGTGGCCCCCAGGTGACCAAGAAGAGTGTGGGTCGCAGATGTGATGCAGCTGGCAGTAGATCAGTACGTTCTGCCCAGGGTGCCAGACCTGCTCACTCAGGGTCCCTTACGCCATCCCAATTTACAAACTCTGGCTTTGACTGCCTGGCCATCTTGATGGAGAACGGGCTGTCTGCCTCTGTTGTTGATACCATGATAAAGGCTAGGAAGAAGTCTTCTTCTTCCATTTATTACAGGGTTTGGCGTGCTTACATTGACTGGTGTGAGTCTAAGTCTCTTCCCTGTCGTGTGTTCTCTATTCCCAGGATCCTGGAGTTCCTGCAGCATGGGTTGGAGATGGGGCTCCAACTCAGTACCCTGAAAGGTCAGGTTTCTGCCCTGGCCGTTTTCTTCCAGAAGTCCTTTGCCCAGCATTCTCTGATCAGGACTTTTTTTCCAGGGGGTCACTCATGTGTGTCCCCCACGTGAGCCTATGTTGCCTGTTTGGGATTTGAACTTGGTTTTGTCAGCCTTGCAGGGTGCTCCCTTTGAACCTGTGCAGGAGGCTGCCCTGGCCATTCTTACTCTCAAAGTTGTCTTTTTGGTGGCTATCCCCTCTGTTAGACGTGTGTCTGAGTTGGCGGCGCTCTCCATCCAGCCCCCCTACTATGAGAGACGCCAGGACAAGGTGTTATTCCGCTTCAAGACAGACTTTCTGCCTAAGGTTGTGTCTGCCTTTCATTTGAATCAGGACATTGTTCTTCCATCTTTGTGCCCTAATCCTAGTAATGCTAAGGAGAGGGTCTTGCATTCTTTGGATGTGGTTAGGTGTCTGAAGTACTATCTGGTGGCTACTGCACCCTTCAGGAAAACTGATGCTCTTTTTGTGGTCCCTTCTGGGAAGGGTTTGGCTCCTGGCTCCTGTCAAGTTTACTATCAGCAAATGGATCCGTCAGGCTGTGATTCAGGCCTACTCTGCTAAGGGGAAGGAGCCTCCCTTCCACCTTACTGCTCATTCTACTCGTGCTATTGGTGCCTCTTGGGCTTTTCAGCACCAGGCTTCTGTTGAACAAGTTTGCAAGGCCGCTACTTGGTCTTCTGTTCATACCTTTTCAAAGTTTTACAAGGTTGATGTTAGAGCCTCAGCTGATGCTGCTTTTGGCCGTAAGGTTCTGCAGGCGGCAGTGGTATTACCTGTTACCTTTGGGGATCCCACCCTACTTTATGGACACTGCTATTGGATGTCCCAAGTGTAAGTAATCTATCTGGAGCAGAACGTACTGTATACTAAGAATAATACAATTCTGTGATTACTCACCTGTAGAATTGGTATTATGAGTATACAGTACGTCCTGCTCCACCCCACCCTTGGTTTTGCATTATCTTGGATCCCCTATATGGTGATTGTTATCATTTTTGTAGTTACCAGTTTGGGTTGTTTTAATTCTCCCGGCTTTTCGTTAACTGCTTTTCAATGCTGGGGATTGTGGGAGGTCCCTGGGTATTTGAGGGGCCGGGAGGAGCCTGTTTTCGATGTCTCTGCAGTCCAGCGCCATCTGGCGGAGTAATACCCAAGTGTAAGTAATCTATCTGGAGCAGGACGTACTGTATACTCCTAATACCAATTCTTCAGGTGTGTAATCACAGAATTGTATTTTTCTAACATGATTCTTAAGGAATGGGAAAGGCCCAACAAGTTATCGTCAGTCCCTAGGGGCCTGGATAAGCGGTACCCTTTTCCTGTTGAATTGGTTCTGTTATGGTGTCGCCCTCCCGAGGTGGATCCTCCCATGTCAGGCTTGTCCAATACCACTGTTATGCCGTCGCCTGACTATGCTTCCTTACGTGACCCTGCAGACAAGCGCATGGATCAACTGGTCTGCCATGCGTTCACCTTTGCTGGTGCCCTCTTTCGCCTGGCATGTGCCTCGGCACTCACTAGCCAACAGGAGAAAGGTGAGACACCTTGTGGCTAGAGCTAAGGCTCGCAAGCGAGCTGAGGAGTATAAGGAACACTCACAGCTTGCTTGGATTTCATTGGCTTTGTTGTTACTGCCATGGATGATGTGGACAGGCTTGGCGACAGAATTTCGGCCTTGCTTGTTGCTCTACGCCGCTCGCTCTGGTTGAAGCAGTGGTCGGCTGATGCGGCTGCCAAGAAGTCCCTCACGAGTCTACCTTTTGTGGGAAGCCAGTTGTTTGGGGAGCTCCTGGACCTTCTGGTCAAGGATGGTAGACTGCCTCAGAGAAGGAAGCCTGCTTGGTCCATTCGGAACCCCTCTTTCTATCGGTCCTTTTGAGGAGGAAGAGGATCTTCGTTTCCAGGTGGCCGCAGAGATACCTGGGGCAGAGGTAGGTCCCGTAGCCGACCCAACTCATCCTGGGGAGCTAAGTCTAAGCCCCCTGCCAAGCCCACTCAGGCATGAGGGGGTGCCCTCAGCCATCTGGGTGGGGGGACGGCTTCTGCTGTTTGCTCAGATCTGGAGGTGGCACGCCTCGGATCGGTGGATTCAGGAGGTAGTGTCCGGTTACAAGATAGAGCTGGCAGCCAGGCCACCCACAAAATTCCTCCATTCAAGGATATCTTGAAACCTGCTAAAAGCCCAAGCTTTGAGAACGACTGTTCAACACCTGCTGCGGATAGGTGTGATTTGCCCTGTACCCCGGCAGGAACAGGGTCAGGGATTCTACTCCAACCTGTTCACGGTTCCCAAGAAGGACTGAACGCTAAGGCTGATCCTGGACCTGAAGGGTCTCAACAGGTTTGTAAGAGTCAGACATTTCCACATGGAAACATTGCGGTCGGCATCAGGGACGCTTATTTGCAAATCCTGATTTTCCGGGGACATCAGAATTTCCTGAGGTTTTCGCTGGAGGATCAACATTACCAGTTTGTAGCACTCCCATTCGAGATATCCTCAGCCCCCCATGTGTTCACTAAGGTGCTGGCGGGTATCATGGCTATCCTGAGGAGTCAGGGTATTCGTGTGTTACCCTATCTGGACGATTTGCTGATTTCGGCCTGGTCCCTTCAGCAGGCCGAGAGCGATACTCGGATGGTGCTGTCAATCCTGGAAGCTTTCGGTTGGGTAATAATTTACCCCAAGTTGTTCATCACTCCCTCAACAGTGAGATCCTTCCTGGGGATGACGATAGACACCGCTCAAGTCAAGGTATTTCTGCCACAGCAGAAGGTTTTGGGTCTCCAGATGCAAGTGCAGGCCTTGCTGTCTTGTCAGCAGCCGTCGGTACGTCTGGGGATGAGATTGGTGGGCCTAATGGTGTCATGCTTCGAGTCAGTACCCTTCGCCCAATTTCACATGAGTCCTCTACAGTTGAACCTGCTGACCGGCTGGAATCGGATGCAGGAATCTCTGGCACAAGGTTTTCCGCTGTCCCCCCTGGCCAGGCAGTCCCTCTTGTGGTGGTTGGACTTCCGGAACCCGCTGGTGGGCAAGTCCTTTCTGACTCCCCATTGGGAGATAGTCACCACGGATGTCAAGTCTGAGGAGGCGTTTGGCAGACCCAGAAGATGCAGGGTCAGTGGGGTCCGCAGGAGAACAGTTTACCCATAAATCTCTTGGAGCTGCAAGCAATCCGGTTGGTTCTTCTACGCTTGACTCCCTATTTAAGAGGTTGTGTGATCCAGGTTTGCTCGGACAATCAGATTGCTGTCGCCTACATCAACCACCAGGGCGGGGACTCTGAGCAAGAGCTACCTTAAGGAGGTAACCCAGATTCTGACTTTGACAGAGGAGAATGTTCCCTGCATCTCGGCGGTCTACGTCCCCGGGTTGGAAAACCAGGAGGCAGACTCCCTGTGCAGGAGTTCCTTGCGCCTAGGGGAATGGTCCCTCAGCAGCAAGGCTCTTTCTCTCCGCTGGGGTCAGCCGGACGTGGATCTGTTTGCGTCCAGACACAATCACAAGTTTCCAAGGTTCATCTCCCTCTCAAGAGATCCTCTGGCTATTGCAACAGACGCTCTGGCGATTTCTTGGACGGAGTTCAAATTTCTGTATGCATTCCCTCCGTTTCCGCTCATGGGCAGAGTGCTGCCCAGGATAGCCCAGGAAGGGGTACCAACCATCCTGGTGGCTCCTCGCTGGCCGAGAAGCAGTTGGTTTGCAGACATAGTCCAGATGTCAATAGATCACTACATCATGCCTGGGGCTTCTCACACAGGGGTCGCTGCGGCACCCCAATTTACGGACGCTGGCTTTGACGGCCTGGCTATTGAAACCTCAATCCTGACGGAGAAGGGGTTATCGGCCACGGTTTTGCATACTATGATTCAGGCGCGGAAGAAATCATCTTCCATGATATACTACAGAGTCTGGCTGGCCTATATCGCTTGGTGCGAGGCCAAGAGCCTTCCTTGCCGACAATTTTCTATTTCTAGGATTCTGGAGTTTTTACAACATGGCTTAGACTTGGGTCTCCTGCTGAGCACCCTCAAGGGTCAGGTCTCGGCTTTTGCCATTTTTTTTCCAGAGATCCATTGCCAACCATAGATTGATCAGGACTTTTTTCACCGCGTAAGTCATTACTAAATTCAAGTCCCACACCGGTAAAACTATCTGCTCTCCAGGGTCCTCCGTTCGAGCCATTGAGCGATGCTGAATTGTCTATGTTGACTCTCAAAGTGGTCTTTCTGGTAGAGATCAACTCGGTGCGTTGTGTATCAGAGCTGTCCGTGCTTTGTATGAAACCACCCTACTTTGAGCTGCACAAAGATAAGGCGGTATTTCATTTTAAACCTGATTTTTTGCCTAAAGTTGTTTCTTCTTTTTCACCTTAAAGTGGACTAACACCCAGGGGGGATCGGCCCGGGAATCTATAAGATTCCCGGGCCTATCACCTCCCTCACCGCGGGACATCCGAGATCGGGATGTCCCGCGGGATGAAACCCCCCCCAAAACCCCCAAAAAACCTACCTTAACCCTCCCGCGCGCCCCTCTAGACGTGCCCGCGTCGGCCACCCCCCGAAGTGGACCAAAACCCAGGATAGGCAAAATCCTGGGTGTTGGTTAATGAAGAAGTTGTCTTACCTTCCTTGTGTCCAGCACCGGCTAATTCCAAAGAACGGACCCTCCATGCTTTGGATGTGGTCAGAGCCATAAGGTATTACCTGGCTGCGACTGAATCCTTCAGGAAATCGGATTTGCTCTTTGTCCTAACAGAGGGTTTTAGGAAAGGCCACCGGCCAAGTCCACTCTCAGTAAGTGGATCAGACAGGCGGTGGTACAAGCATATTCTGCCAGGGGGAAGAAACCCCCTTTTCGGATCACTGCTCATTCTACCAGATCTATTGGTGCGTCTTGGGCTTTTCAGCACCAGGCATCAGTGGAACAAGTTTGTAAGGCCGCAACTTGGTCTTCTGTTCTTACTTTTACAAAGTTTTACAAGGTGGATGTCAGGGCCTCAGCTGACGCTGTTTTTGGCCGAGCTTCAGGCGGTAGTGAAATGAACTACATGCTGTTCCACACTGGGGATCCCGCCCATATGGACACTGCTTTTGGATGTCCCAATCGTGAAGATATTGGGACTGGATGGACAGAAAAATACAATTCTGTGAAACTCACCTGTAGAATTGTTTTTGTATACATCCAGTCCAGGCCGTCCCACCCCGCCCTTGTGTTCAGTATGTCCTGTATGCCTGTTATAGTGATCAACCACTTTTGTTCACAGGACACTGTTTTTTCTATTTTTTTGCTTAGAGAGAGTACAAGCTGAAGCTATGTGAAGTAACATGGTTTCTTAGGCCTCCCGGCCTGCACTCTTTTGTTGAGTACTACTTTTAAACCACTGGAGAATGATAGTGGGGCAGCTGACTTTATAGGGGGCCAGGAGGAGCTACATATTCTAAGTATACAGCACGTCCTGTTCCAGAATATTCCTTACACTTGGGGTAAAACATCCACAAGATGGCGCTGGACTGCAGAAAACAGCTTGTGGCCCCTCCCGGCCCTATATGTCAGGGACCTCCCACAAATTCCCCAGTTTATTTCTGCAGTCTGCGCTGAGAAGATAGAAGATAGCTCTCTTGTGGCGCAGGTGAGTGGGGCTTATTGCCTGCGGCCCTGCAGGACTGTTCCCACCCGTTCCGTTCCATTTACTGCCTCCCAGCCTCGGCTGATAAGGTTCGGGTGAAGGTAGGCGATTGAAGCACTTGGTGCTGAGGAGCTAGGCTCCTACCGCAGTCCCTGCTCTAACAGGGTAGGCGGTTTAGGCGAATGGTGAGCCTTTTGGGATGCCCCCACTGCCTCATGGTTTTGGCCAGCTAATCCTGTGCAGTTAAACCCTATTCCTATTCCCCCTCCGCCCTCACTCCTCATATTAGCCCCTGGGTGCCGTTTCCCCCAGGGTATTCTGTCATTTTCCTCCCTCACTCTCCCTTCCGGGGCTCTCGGGGGGGGGGGGGGGGGGGGGGGCGCTGTTTGTCTAGTGTTTTATGACTTTAGTCATATTTGTGCTTGTCACTTTATTAAAACGCGCCGCCGCACGTTTGTACTGCGCTTCGCGGCTGGCAGCCCCATTCACCTCAGAGCTGCCAAGCCGCTACTGGCTGGCCAGATCACGCGGGCGCGATTCACGCTCTTCGGGGGGGCGAGCACTGTGGATGATGCAATTTACCTCATATCTCCACGGCCCGCCCCTCGAGGTTGCGGACGCCATTTTGTCTTCTTCCTGTCGCTGCTGGCTCCTTGCGGTCTGTGAGTTCCCCGGTGGGGTGAATTTTTCTCTTTTTTTTTCTCATGCCTTATTCTCATGGGAATATTTGTTGTGTCTTTCAGGCGGGATAAAGCTTCAGTCCTGTGGTTTCTCACGGCCCTCTCCCCTCATTATCTCCCACTTCCCTAGCAGTTCATTGGGGCATCCCGGGTAGCTCTTTAGCATTAACCCTTACTGGCCTACTTTGCCTTTCAAATCACCATATGGAGGCTTCTGGGGATAATGGGCCTTGGGTTCCTTCGGGACAAGCCCGGCTATGTGTTGCGTGTGGGGTATCCCCAATCGGTGATGTCAGGGTCAGCAGGTACTTGCACTGCAGTCTAGGTTACCTGTTGCTGGGCCTGCGCCCCCTCGGGCTTCGCCTACCCCCCCCCCACGCCTGCATCTGACCCCCTACAAGGAGCATACCAGCGGGGAGTCTCAGCCTGATTTGGCTGCACAGGTGGCCAGCATTGAGAAAGTTATTGCTGGGTCTGCCTCGCGTAAGGTTTCTGCTAAGAAGTGGCATTTATCTCCCGCCGTCGTCTCCCTCTTTCCTGTGGAAAGGGCTTGTGGGGGAAATCGTTTGATATCCTCCAAAAAGGGGTGACCCTATTATGGCCTGCCTAAAGTTTGCAATGAAAATGTATTATTCTATGGGATGGGTTCCTGACTGGTTCATATGTGGGCTCATACAATGCACATTCAAGATCAGAGGCTAGGTTTGCCCTGGTATAGGTTTTGAGCTGTTACACATGACCGCATCACAATAGTTACTGTCTATATCATTAAAAATCGTTTTTATTATAAACATTAAAAACTTCTTTCCACTTTCATACTATTCAAGTCACATAATAATAAAACATATGAATATATCCAATAAATAATTTCTTTCACCATTATGGTTTAACCTATATTTTCTTTTTTTGTAGGGCAGACATGTTTCGCCCTCCACAGGCTTTTTCAATGCCCCTGTGTATGAAAAATGGATAAATATTATTTAGGAACAGTTCTTATGTATATATTAAAAAAATGTTTTATATACCAAAAACTTTGTGCAAGTTACCTTCATTTTTTGAGATGTTCTAGTTACCAAAGGGAAAAGGGTAGTACGTCTCACGATGATTAATATATCGCATGTTTTGATATTTGAACGATGTAGGCACATCTGATCACAAGACAAGGCACACCGATATTTTTTTACATCGTTCAAATATCAAAACGTGCTATATATTAATTATCGTGAGACGTACTACCTTTTTCCCTTTGGTAGCTAGAACATCCTCAAAAAATAAAGGTAACTTGCACAAAGTTTTTGGTATATAAAACTTTTTTTTTAATATATACATAGGAACTGTTCCTAAATAATAATTATCCATCTTTCATACACAGGGGAATTGAAAAAGCCTGTGGAGGGCGAAACATGTCTGGAATTCCCTGAGCAGTCTCACTTTAATAATCTGGTGCTCAAAGAATGGGAGCGGCCTAGCAAGCTGCCAGGGGTGCCCAAGAGTTGGGACAAAAGGTATCCCTTTCCTGCTGATGTGATTTAAGCATTGGTCATGTCCTCCTGAGGTGGACGCGCCCGTTCTGGGGCTGTCCAATACATCTATCATGCATTCTCCTGACACTACTACCCCGAGGGATGGTGAGGATCGGCGTATGGACCAACTGGCTTGCCATGCCTTTGCCTGTGTGGGGACCGCGCTACACCCAGTTTGTGCCTCTGCCATTACAGCTATTGCTATTAAGGGTTTGCTTAAGAGCCTCTTAGACGGGGCCTCTGATGACACGGGAGGGGAGGAGAAGAGTATAGATCTCTCCTGCTTTGCTATGAATTTGTTGCATATGTCCTGTCTGCTATGGATGATGTCATTAGAATGTGTGGTAGAACTTCTGCCTTGTTGGTGGTTATACGCCGCTCTGTCTGGCTACGTCAGTGGGTAGCTGATAATGCTGCTAAGAAGGCTCTCACTGGTCTCCCTTTCAAGGGCCTGCGCCTTTTTGGTGTACGCCTGGATTTGTTTGCCAAGCTCGGTAGGTTACCCCAACATAGGAGGCCGTCTCGGTCCTTTCGGGGGATGGGTGCCCTTCTCCCATCCTTCCGTGGTTCCACACCTGGCCGAGGAGTCTCCTTTACTGGGGGCCCACGGAGATCACTGGGGAAGGGGCAGAGGACGTGGCCTTCCTGGCCTCTCCTGGGGTCCTAAGCCAAAAGCCTCACCCAAGCCTCCTCAGGCATGAAGGGGCGCCCTCACCCACCTGGGTGGGGGGACGGCTTCGGCTCTTTGCTCACATCTGGAGGCTTCGCCTTTCAGACCGGTAGATTCAGGAGGTAGTGTCCTCCGGTTACAAGATAAAGTTTGCAGCCTGGCCGCCCCCAAGGTTCATCAAATCCCGGATGGCTCTAAACCCCCTGTCAGCTCAGGGTCTGTGCCTTGCTGTCCAAAACCTTCTGGAGTTGAGGGTTATCTGCCAGGTGCCTTTGGAATAGTAGCCTCGGCCCCTTTCCCTCAATCTTTTTACTATTCCCAAAAAAGACGGGTCCATCAGACCTATCCTGGATTTAAAGTGCCTAAACAAGTTTGTCAGATTCAAACACTTTCGCATGGAGACTCTGCGCTCAGCTGTCAATTCCCTATGCCCAGGGGACTTATTGACCTCTGTAGACATCAAGGATGCTTACCTTCATGTACCAATCTTTCCAGGTCATCAGAGATTCCTCAGGTTCGCTCTGGAGGATCAGCACTATCAATTTGTGGCTCTGCCTTTCGGTATCACCTCGGCTCCCAGGGTATTCACCAAGGCACTGGTGGGCGTACTGGCTCTGCTGAGATCTCAGGGCATCGCATCCTTCCTTACTTAGATGACATTCTCATCATGTCTCAATCTCTCCAGCAGGCCGAGCTGGATACTCAGCTGGTGGTGTCCACACTGGAGTCCTTCGGCTGGGTGATCAACCACCCCAAGTCTTCCCTGTTACCGTCAATAGTGAGGTCCTTTCTGGGCATGACTCTGGATACATCTCAGGTCAAGATCCTTCTCCCTCAGCAGAAGGTGGAGAGGCTCCAGGCCCAAGCCAGGTTCCTTATGTCTTGCCCTCATCCCTCCATCTGGCAGGGGATGCAGCTGGTGGGCCTGATGGTGTCTTGCTTCGAGGCGGGTTCCATACGCTCAGTTTCACATGAGACCTCTTCAACTTCACCTCTTGTCAGTTTGGGATCGGGACCCTCGGTCCCTGGATCAGGTGTTTGTTCTGTCCCCTCTGGCCAGACGGTCTCTCTTGTGGTGACTGGACTCAAGAAACCTGTTGGTGGGCAGATCCTTTCTGGCCCCGTGCTGGGAGACAGTCGCCACAGATGCCAGTCTGACAGGTTGGGGGGGCTTCTGGAAATCCCTGAAATTCCAGGGTCAGTGGGGCCCTCTGGAGGCCCACACCCCTATCAACATTCTGGAATTGAGGGCCATAAGGTTGGTTCTCGCCCAATTGACTCCACACCTTCGGGGTCAAGTGGTTCAGGTCCGCTCAGACAACCAGACAGCGATTGCCTACATCAATCATCAGGGAGGGATCTGGAGCAAGAGGGCCCTCAAGGTAGTGTCCCTGATACTTTCTTGGGTAGAGGGGAATGTTCCCTGCATCTCAGCTGTGTACATCCCGGGGGTGGAGGATCTGGAGGCAGACTCCCTCAGCAGGGGGACCTCTTGTCTGGGAAAATGGTCCCTCAGCAGCAGGGTGTTTTGCTTCCTGTGCCACCGCTGGGGTCAACCAGATGTGGATCTGTTTGCGTCTCGTCACAATCACAAGCTTCCAGTCTGTCTCTCTGTCCCAGGACCCTCTGGCCTTGGCCACAGATGCACAAGCAATGTCTTGGAAGAGCTTTCAGCTTCTGTGTGTTCCCTCCCTTTCCTCTGTTGGGCAAGGTGCTACGCAAGATTGCTCAGGTAGAGGTGCCAGCCATTCTGGTGGCCCCCTGTTGGCCAAGAAGGGTGTGGTTCGCAGACGTCGTGCAGTTGGCAGTAGATCAGTATGTTCTGCCCAAGGATCCAGACCTACTCACTCGGGGCAGTAACGTCATCCCAATTTACAAACGCTGGCTTTGACGGCTTGGCTGCTGAAACCTCCATCTTGATGGAAAAGGGGCTGCATGCTTCTGTTGTTATTACCATGATTCGGGCTAGGAAGAAGTCCTCCTCATCCATCTACTATAGGGTATGGCATGCTTACATTGACTGGTGTGAGTCTAAGTCGCTTCCCTGTAGGGTGTTTTCTATCCCTAGGATTCTGGAATTCCTGCAACATGGTTTGGATTTGGGTCTTCAACTTAGTACCCTCAAAGGTCATGTTTCTGCCTTGGCAATTTTCTTCCAAAGATCCTTTGCTCGACATCGTCTGGTCAAGACTTTCTTTCAAGGCGTCCTCCACGTAAGCCTATGTTACCAGTATGGGACTTGAACTTGGTCTTATCTGTCTTGCAGGGGTCTCCCTTTGAGCCTTTACGTGAGGCCCCTTTGTCCATTTTGACTCTTAAAGTAGTCTTTTTGGTGGCTATCACTTCTGTTAGGCGTGTTTCTGAGTCAGTGGCACTTTCCATCAAACCCCCTTACTTTGAGGGACACCAGGACAAGGTGGTGTTTCGCAGATTTTCTGCCTAAGGTTGTGTCTGTCTTTCATCTCAATCAGGACATTGTTTTGCCTTCTCCATGCCCTAATCCTAGTAACCCTAAGGAGCGGGCTTTACATTCTCTGGATGTGGTCAGGACTCTGAAGTTCTATTTGGTGGCTACTGAATCCTTCAGGAAGACTGATGCTCTTTTTGTGCTGCCATCTGGACCTAAGAAGGGTCTGGCTCCAGCTAAGTCCACTATCAGCAAGTGGATCCGCCAGGCTGTGGTACAGGCCTATTCTGCTAAGGGGAAGGAGCCTCCCTTCTGCCTTACTGCTCATTCTACTCGTGCTATTGGTGCCTCTTGGGCTTTTCAGCACCAAGCTTCTGTTGAACAAGTTTGCAAGGCAGCTACTTGGTCTTCTGTTCATACCTTTTCTAAGTTTTACAAGGTTGATGTTAGGGCCTCAGCTGATGCTTCTTTTGGTCGCAAAGTTCTGCAGGCGGCAGTGGTTTAAACTGGCCACTGTTACTTTTGGGGATCCCACCCTACCTTATGGACACTGCTATTGGATGTCTCAAGAGTAAGGAATATTCTGGAACAGGACGTGCTATATACTAATAATACAATTCTGTGATTACTCACCTGTAGAATTGGTATTATACGTATACAGCACGTCCTGTTCCACCCCACCCCTGTTATCATTATTCTTAGTTACCTCTGTATGGTGATTGTTCATATGTTCATTTTGAATTCTGGTTATTATTGTTCTCCCGGCTTCTTGTTAACTGCTTGTCAATACTGGGGAATTTGTGGGAGGTCCCTGGCTTATATAGGGCCGGGAGGGGCCACAAGCTGTTTTCTGCAGTTCAGCGCCATCTTATGGATGTATTACCCCAAGTGTAAGGAATATTCTGGAACAGGACGTGCTGTATACGTATAATACCAATTCTACAGGTGAGTAATCACAGAATTGTATTTTTTGATCTTGCAGTCAAGCGCCCTCTAGAGGCGAACACCCAATCGTGAAGATATTGGGATGGCCTGGACTGGATGTATACAAAAACAATTCTACAGGTGAGTTTCACAGAATTGTATTTTTTTTTTACAAGGGAAACAAAACGGGCAACGTGGGTTCCAATAGCACTAATATGCGATAGTTATTCTTTTTATTTGAACGCTTGCAATGAAAGTATTCCTGATATCTGAAAACAGCTGCAGGTCTGTTCTGCTAACCCAAATTTCTCCATCTGAGTGATGAAAATATATCTCTTGGCTCATTGCTTTAGCTTGTGCTCAACAGTTGCTCACTTCTATCGACGGTCACCCATGCCAAAGGCTCAGAGCGCCCCCTGCTGTGGCAACTGTCTCTCCTGTCTGTCGGGGGAAGCACTCCCGTTCCCTTTAGTATGTTGTATCTACATTGTCAGCCTATGCCACTCCTTGGCTGATGGCATATTGCTGGCATTCTGCAAATGATTATTAAGCGTGGCGGCGTGCTAGTGATGAGTGCCATTATGCAACATGTTGTGTAATTAGGCTGATGTGGGCTGAGTTTTCAGCCTAAACATTTGCTCATTTCCTTTTTGTTCTCTACAATGACAGCAGTCTGTTCCTTTTTAATAAATTACAAGTGTTGTCTGTCTATGGCCCAGGCCTGTGTTTCCAGCAGGAGAAAACCTAAGCCCTGAGATTATATATTTAATATTAGATTATTAATATTATGCAGGGCTGTTGCTAGATTTCTTTCTTTGCTAATTTTGGGTTTACACAATCAGAAAAAATGACCGTTCACTTAGCGAGTGAACGACCATTCAAATCTTCTTAGATTGAATGACTGTGTTCAGAGGCCAAAGATTTGTTGGTTAAAGGAGCACAATTGTGAAAAATGGCCCAATGATAAAAATTCATATAACTATGCTGGATGGTGGGATGAGAGGTCACTTATACACCCGGCATCAAAAAATATACAGCCAGGCAGGTTTTTTTTTATTTTAACCCTTCTAGTGCCAGCTACGTGACTCTCACGTAGCTGCCTCTCCAACCATTAAGTGCCAGCTACGTGAGAGTCACGTAGCTGACTTTAGAGCCCCATAAACAAAAAGTAAAAAAGATACAGACTTACCTGACCCCTCATTTGAAAGTGCCAGCGATTCTGTACAAGAATCAAGTAGTCGATTTCCGGGCTTCTGATCTTCAGGAGGGGGCCCGGAATAGGCCCCCCCCCCCCCCCCCCTGCCGGCGCCGACATCTGAAAAAAAAAAAAGTAAATGTCATTTACTCACCTCGCAGCGCGATGGCTCTCCCCGGGTCTTCTCTTCACTAGGGGGGGCTCCAATCCCCCCCCTGGGCTTTCCACGCTTCGGGTGAGGGCCCAGAAACAGGCCCTCACCATCCTCTTTGGCCGGCGTTGGCCCCGCCCCTAGCCCTACCCACTTGATGGGGTCATCCCGCTCCTCGGGTTACCGGCACCCGGGCTCCGTTCTGTCAGTTGTCGGTAGTGATCGGAGCAGGGAGGGTGGCAGGCAGGGAGGCTCTGATCTCCCTGCCTCCCTCCCTCCCTGCTCTGATCACTACCGACAACTGTCATCTGCAGCGGCGTGGGACACTGGATGGGAGGTAAGTATAAGTGAAAGAAGAATAATAAAGAATTTTGTGTCTGTGTCTTTTTTTTTTTTTTTTTTTTACTTAACCATTTGTGAACTGGTAAGGGGTCCATGAGACCCCTTATACCAGTTCACAAGGCTCTGGGTATGGCAGGTCACCTGCGGCAAGCGAGTGACTTGCCATAACCCCCAGCCCCCCATTACCTGCCTCCCCAACTGCCAGGGGGGGGGGGGCAGAAGGGCCCGGGCCACGCGGCTATGTGGGCTAGTAGCCTGCAGGGCCAGGGGCCACCAACGCTGGCCCCTGCGCCCTGTTCTACAAGCCCCCATAGCTGGTCCGGGTCGGTAATGCTGGGTAAGGGGGACCCTACGACATTTTTTTGGGGCATTTTAAGGGTTTTTAACCCTTAAAATTCCCCCCAAAAAATGAGGTCCCCCTCCCTGGGAGAGAGGACCCTACGTAATTTTCTTTTTTTTCTTAAGTAAACCCCTTACAACTATGCAATCATATTGCATAGTTGTATTCTATCTGAAATCTCCTAAACTGCTGTTTCAGTTTGGGGAGTTTCCTGGGCAGGAAATGGTGTCTACCAATACATATGTGGTACCGTTGTAATCGGGAGAAATAGGGCTTTCACACGCAATAATATTTTATTAACAAACTTACATTATTTATTAGAAAAAAATAGTTTTTTTTTAATTTTTTTGCACATATTTCACTCAAAAGTATTGAGAATACACTAAAAAAAAGGCCAAACAAGACATTTCATGTTGAAGCCCAGACTCTGCTGAAAAAAACAATATATAATTTTCCTGGAAAATCCCTTCAAAAATCCAGGTTGAACACGTGTAGCGCAAAAACGTGAAAAGTAGTCCGGCAACAGTGTGAGACAAAAAATCTCGGTAGGCTGGCACTCAAAGGGTTAAGGGAAGAAAGAGGAAATCGGGGTGATAGGCTTTGTCACCCCTGATAGACTACACTTGTCACCCCTGGATTTTATTCCTACCAGGAGAGAATAAACCACTAAGCTTGGAGGGAGTTTTCTTCAGTTCTGGTGTATAAGTGACCTCTCCTCTCATTAGCCGATGTGTATATATTGATGTTTAATACTAATAACCTACCTTTAATAGGTTATTAATGCAATCACTCATGCTCCTAGCTAAAGCGCATCTTTTGAGGCTTATTTTGTTTCCCCATTCCAATGATCGAGTGATCATTTTTTGGTCCACAGTAGTCGCACAGTAACCCCTGGGAGCGCTAAGGAACAGGGGTGGCCATACGACCACAGATGTTCGTCATTTCCCTCTTCCCTCTTTTGCCCTTTTCCTGTACAGAGTGATGCCACCACTTGATAAGAAATAACCTATTCTAAGTATACAGCACGTCCTGTTACAGAATATTCCTTACACATGGGTAATACATCCACAAGATGGCGCTAGACTGCAGAAAACAGCTCGTGGCTCCTCCTGGCCCTATATAAGTCAGGGACCTCCCACAAAATCCCCAGTTTTAATCTGCAGTCTGGACTGCAAAGATAGAAGATGGCTCTCTATATACGCAGGCAGGTGGGGCTTGCCAGCCTACGGCCCTGCAGGACTATTACCACCCGTTCTGGACCCGCTGCCTCCCAGCCT
Organism: Gastrophryne carolinensis; assembly: GCA_027917425.1. Classification (NCBI taxonomy): domain Eukaryota; kingdom Metazoa; phylum Chordata; class Amphibia; order Anura; family Microhylidae; genus Gastrophryne; species Gastrophryne carolinensis. The sequence goes on along the minus strand of CM051237.1, from coordinate 391,551,554 downwards.
CGGCTGACTGGCTCGGCTGAAGGTAGGACAGCACCCGGGTTAGGTGCTTGAGGAGCGCTGCTCTGACCGCAGTCCCTGCTTTGACAGGATAGACGGTTTAGGCCTGTGGTGAGCCTTGTGGGATGCCCCCTCCCGCTCCCGGGGTTCCCCTTTAATCCCTACTCCCCTTAGGTATCTGCCCTCCTCTCATTTTGTTTCACTGAGTAGCCCCCTTCCTTCGCTCTCCCTAGAGATCTCGGGGGGGGGGGGGGGGGAGCGTGTGTGCGGTATGTCAAGCAGCCTGAATGTTCACTTGCATGTGCCAGAATTGATTTTGTTTGTATCCTGCATGTCTCTTGTTTAATGTGTTTTTTACTGGCAGCCGCCTCCGCGCCTTTGCACACTTCCCCGCGGACAGCGGCGACATTACCTCAGGCTCTGGCGTGCCGTCATTGAACGTCGGGATCATGTGGGCGCGATTCGTGTTCTTCGGGGGGGGGGGGGGGGCGGGCTTTGCGGATGATGTTTTCCGCATCACTTCTCTAGTTCTCTAGTGGCCCGCCCCTCGAGGTATATGCGGATGCCATTTTTACCTCCCTCGTGCTGCGTGTCTGCTGTTTCCTATCGCGGTCCGTGAGTGCCCCTGCGGGGTGGATTGTTACACATATATATATATATATATATATATATATTTCACTGTATTTCTTATGGGGATGTCTTATGTCTTTCAGGCGGGTAGACCTCATTGTGGTTTCTCCTGGTCCGTCCTCCTTTTAGTTCTGGGCTATTACTATTATATCTCCCACTTCCCTAGTGGGCTCTTAATGCATTCCGGGTTGCTATCTTAGCGTTAACCCTATATTGGCCTATTGTGCCACTATAATCACCGTATGGAGGCTTCTGGGGATAATGTGCTTGGGGTTCCTTCCGGACAAGCACGGCTATATGTTGTGTGTGAAGTATCCCCTATAAGTGATGATGTCAGGTTGTGTGTACCCTGTGCCCAGCAGGTACTTGCACTGCAGCCTGGGTTGCCTGTTACTGTTGCGGCGCCCCTCGGGCTTCGCCTACCCCCCCCACACTTACATCTGACCCCCACCGAGGGGCATAATAGCGGGGAGTCTCAACCTGATTTAGATGCACGGGTGGCCAGCATTGAAAAACATCTTGATGGGTCTGCCCCACGTAAGGCTTCTGCTAAGAAGCGGCATTTATCACCCGCAGTTTCCCTCTTCCCTGTAGAAGACGAGGGTCCTTACCCCCTTGAGGAGGGGGAATTATTTTCTGATTCGGAATCTTCTGAGGAACAACCTAAGATTAACGGTAGTACTGGGACTCCCTTTGGGGAAGACCTGTGGTCCCCTGATGACACTGACAGGCTGCGGAGTCATATTTTTGAAGTGCTTTGTATTTCTCCCCTGGCAGTGGCCCCACAGCAGCAGGGCGAGCTTTTTCATAGGGTCAAGCCACGCTGGGAGTTTCCTGAGCAGTCTCACTTTAATAATCTAGTGCTCAAGGAATGGGAACGGCCTAGCAAGCTGCCAGGGGTGCCTAAGAGTTGGGACAAGAGGTATCCCTTTCCTGCTGATGATGTTAAGCGTTGGTCATGTCCTCCCGAGGTGGATGCCTCCTGATACTACTACCCTGCAGGATGGGGAAGACCGGCGCTTGGACCAACTGGCCTGTCACGCCTTGCCTGTGTGGGGATGGCTCCGTGCCCGATTTGTGCCTCTTCTATTAGGGCTATTGCCATTAAAGGGATGCTTAAGTGTCTCTTGGACGGGGCATCTGAGGATGTGGGTAGAGAAGAGTATAGATCTCTACTGCTTTGTGAGGAATTTATTGCATATATTCTGTCTGCTATGGATGATGCCATTAGAATGTGTGGCAGAACGTCTGCCTTGTTGGTGGCTATACGCCGCTCTGTCTAGCTACGCCAATGGGCAGCTGATAATGCTGTTAAGAAAGCTCTCACTGGTATCCCTTTCAAGGGCCTGCGTCTCTTTGGTGAGCGCTTGGATTTGTTTGCCAGGGGTGGCAGGTTACCTCAACGTAGGAGGCCGTCCTGGTCCTTTCGGGGGATGGGTGCCTTTCTCCCATCCTTCCGTGGTTCCAGATCTGGCCGAGGAGTCTCCTTTACTGGGGTCCACGGAGATCACTGGGGAAGGGGTAGAGGACGTGGCCGTCCTGGCCTCTCCTGGGGTCCCAAGCCAAAATCCTCACCCAAGCTCCCTCAGGCATGGCGCCCTCAACCGTCCGGGTGGGGGACGGCTCCGGCTCTTTGCTCACATCTGGAGGCTTCGCGTCTCAGACCGGTGGATTCAGGAGGTAGCGTCCTCCGGTTACAAGATATAGTTTGCTGCCTGGCCGCCCCCAAGATTCATGAAATCCCGGATGGCTCAAAACCCCCTGTCAGCTCAGGGTCTGTGCCTTGCTGTCCAAAACCTTCTGGAGTTGGGGGTCATCTGCCAGGTGCCCTTGAGGGAAAGGGGCAGAGGCTACTATTCCAATCTTTTCACTGTTCCCAAAAAAGACGGGTCCATCAGACCTATCCTGGATTTAAAGCGCCTCAACAAATTTGTCAGATCCAAACACTTTCGCATGGAGACTCTGCACTCAGCTGTCAATTCTTTACGCCCGGGCGTCTTCATGACCTCTGTAGACATCAAAGACGCTTACCTTCATGTACCAATCTTTCCAGGTCATCGGAGATTCCTCAGGTTCGCTCTGGAGGATCAGCACTACCAATTTGTGGCCTGACCTTTCGGTCTCACCTCGGCTCCCAGGGTATTCACCAAGGTGCTGGCGGGCGTACTGGCTCTGCTGAGATCTCAGGGCATTCGCATCCTTCCTTACTTAGACGACATTCTCATCACGTCCCTGTCCTTCCAGCAGGCCGAGCTGGATATCCAGCTGGTGGTGTCCACACTGGAGTCCTTCGGCTGGGTGATCATCCATCCCAAGTCTTTCCTGTCACCGTCAATGGTAAGGTCCTTTCTGGGCATGACTCTGGATACATCTCAGGTCAAGATCTTTCTCCCTCAGCAGAAGGTGGAGAATCTTCAGGCCCAAGCCAGGCTTCTTATGTCTTGCCCTCATCCCTCCATCCGGCAGGGGATGCAGTTGGTGGGCCTGATGGTGTCTTGCTTCGAGGCGGTTCCATACGCTCAGTTTCACATGAGACCCCTTCAAATTCACCTCTTATCAGTTTGGGATCGGGACCCTCGGTCCCTGGATCAGGTGCTGGTTCTCTCCCCCCTGGCCAGACGGTCTCTCTCGTGGTGGCTGGACTCAAGAAACCTGTTGGTGGGCAGATCCTTTCTGGCCCTGTGCTGGGGGACAGTCACCACAGATGCCAGTCTGACAGGTTGGGGGGGGCTTCTGGAAATCCCTGAAATTCCAGGGTCAGTGGGGTCCTCAGGAGGCCTACACCCCTATCAACATTCTGGAATTGAGGGCCATAAGGTTGGTTCTCGCCCAATTGACTCCACACCTTCGAGGTCGGGCGGTTCAGGTCTGCTTGGACAACCAGACGGCGATTGCCTACATCAATCATCAGGGAGGGACCCTGAGCAAGAGGGTCCTCAAGGAAGTGTCCCTGATACTGTCTTGGGCGGAGGAGAATGTTCCCTGCATCTCAGCTGTGTACATCCCGGGGGTGGAGGATCTGGAGGCAGACTCCCTCAGCAGGGGGACTTCTCGTCTGGGAGAATGGTCCCTCAGCAGCAGAGTGTTTTGCTCCCTGTGCCTCCGTTGGGGTCAGCCAGATGTGGATCTGTTTGCGTCCTGTCACAATCACAAGCTTCCAGTCTTTCTCTCTCTGTCACAGGACCCTCTGGCCTTGGCCACGGATGCTCTAGCACTGTCTTGGAAGAGCTTTCAGCTTCTCTATGTGTTTCCTCCTTTCCCTCTGCTGGGCAGGGTGTTGCGCAAGATTGCTCAGGAAGGGGTACCAACCTCCATCCTGATGGAGAAGGGGCTGCCTGCCTTTGTTGTTAATACTATGATTTGGGCTAGGAAGAAGTCCTCCTCATACATCTACTATAGGGTCTGGCATGCTTACATTGACTGGTGTGAGTCTAAGTCGCTTCCCTGTCAGGTGTTTTCTGTCCCTAGGATTCTGGAATTCTTGCAACATGGTTTTGGATTTGGGTCTTCAGCTTAGTACCCTCAAAGGTAAAGTTTCTGCTTTAATAAATGATTCTATAGGCTTAAAGCACACCTAACGCATCAGTATTTGCTCAAGCAATTTCTTGGGTGCAAAGAATATATCCAAGGTACCTCCCCACTTTGGACCTTTAAATCAGGACATAGTATAAATAAATGGCGGATATATGCACACCACACTCATATGTCATTTGCAAGTAAAAAGGTATTTATATAGATAATTTGTCCATTTAACAACACACTTATATACAATCAATATAGGAAAATAAAATGAAGTATTCTGGTATGTAGATAGGAATAGGGTCTCCATGATCGTGGACCCCCTCAAAAAATAAAGAATATATTCTCTTCCAAAGATCCTTTGCTCACCTTCGTCTGGTCAAGACCTTCTTCCAGGGAGTTACTCACGTGTGTCCGCCACGTAAGCCTATGTTACCAGTCTGGGATTTGAACTTGGTCTTCTCTGCATTACAATGGTCTCCCTTTGAGCCTTTGCGTGAGGCCCCTTTGTCCATTTTGACGCTTAAGGTAGTCTTTTTGGTGGCTATCACTTCTGTCAGGGGTGTTTGAGTTGGCAACGCTTTCCATTAAACCTCCTTACTTTGAGAGACACTGGGACAAGGTGGTGTTTAGTTTTAAGCCAGATTTTCTGCCTAAGGTTGTGTCTGCTTTTCATCACAGTCAGGACATTGTGTTGCCTTCTCTTTGCCCTAATCCTAGTAATCCTAAGGAAAGGGTTTTACATTCTCTGCATGTAGTCAGGACTTAGAAGTTCTATTTGGTGGCTACTGAATTCTTCAGGAAGACTGATGCTCTTTTTGTGCTCCTGTCTGGACCTAAGAAAGGTCTGGCTCCAGCTAAGTCCACTCTCAGCAAGTGGATCCGTCAGGCTGTGATACAAGCCTATTCTGCTAAGGGGAAGGAGCCTCCCTTCTGCCTTACTGCTCATTCTACTCGTGCTATTGGTGCCTCTTGGGCTTTTCAGTACCAAGCTTCTGTTTAACACGTTTGCAAGGCCGCCACTTGGTCTTCTGTTCATACCTTTTCTAAATTTTACAAGGTTGATGTTAAGGCCTCAGCTGATGCTGCTTTTGGTCGCAAAGTTCTGCAGGCGGCAGTGGTTTAAACTGTGTGCTGTTACTTTTGGGGATCCCACCCTACCTTACGGACACTGCTACTGTCCCATGTGTAAGGGATATTCTGGAACAGGACGTGCTGTATACTTAGAATAATACAATTCTGTGATTACTCACCTGTAGAATTGGTATTATACATATACAGCACGTCTTGTTCCACCCCACCCTTGTTATCATTATTCTTAGTTACCTCTGTATGGTGGTTGTTCATATGTTCATTTTTGATGTTATTGTTCCCCCGGCTTCTTGTTAACTGCTTGTAAATATTGGGGATTTTGTGGGAGGTACCTGACTTATATAGACCGGGAGGAGCCACAAGCTGTTTTCTGCAGTCCAGCGCCATCTTGTGGATGTATTACACATGTGTAAGGAATATTCTGGAATAGGATGTGCTGTATACGTATAATACCAATTTTACAGGTGAGTGATCACAGAATTGTATTTTTATTCAAAACTTCTAGACAGACAAACTTTAAAAACGAAATTCCAAGCCAAATGCAGGCTGCGCTGTAACATAGAGCTAGGTAGCACACACAATGTTTATAATAAAAAGTTTTGCCCTGGCTGCTCTAGCGAGGACAGCAATGATCTGCTTCCACTATGGACAGACCTTTCGGGGTCATGCTAAAGATTTGGTGCAGCAAGTTTACCTTTGGGTTTGAACTGAAGTTTACATCTGAGTGGGCTTAACTTCAACACACAAAATAGATTATATAAAAATGTTTTCCATTTTTTTCCCCAAAAAACACATGCACCTGCAATGGGGCATTTTTACATCATTTTTCCAATGGTGTAAGGGATTTTTTTTGGATAAAACAGCATCCTATGGGGTATGACGAATTCGCAAAATTGTTATACATAGACTATAGGGTGCTCTGTCGAAACTTTGAAAAAAATATCCTTACCTCTTTGGAAAAATGATGTACCTCACCAGTAAAAATGTCCCATCACAGGGGTAGGTGGAAATATTAGTACAATAATGTATTATAGATTTTATGTGTGTTCAGGTTAAAAAGCTCACTCGGATGTAAAAGTTCACACCAGAAATCACGCCCAAAGGTAAACTTGCTTTACCACTTCTTTAGCATGACCCCGACTGGTTCAAGGGTAAGATTCGTTTATTGGTCACATGCATAAATCAAACGGATGTAGGACATGTAGTGAAATGCTCCCTTTCAAGGGCCAGGGTAAACAGCATAGGAGATAAAGAGATAAAAAGTACATGGTGATAGCTCAAAAAAATGTGCGATTTAGAAAATAAATATATATTCTGATGGCTTGTGGGGATGCAGATCTCCTCTGGAAAAACAGAATGGTATGTTAAAAATCTGATTCTTCTTTCAATTAAAGAAACACTCTTATCTGGATGGGGGTGGGGGGGGGGGGGTAGGTGTCATTTGTCTATGCTTAGCATATTTATGTGAATTTTTTGGTGATAGTTCCTCTTAAATTATTGCATTTCTGCCCCTCCTGGTTATGGCTATATTTGATGGAGAGATGGGTCTGTGAGCTAATCTGTGTGTTAATAGCCTTTGGCATACAGTGTTATTTTTTATGAATGCCGTTAGTGCGTCACGTTCTACAAACTTTCGATCATTTAAGTGCTGTTGAACTGAGCACTTGAACTTGTCTACCATGTATTGAACAAGCCCAGTCTTCTGGGTCTCTGTGCTGAGGAGCCTTTCCAATGAATCATCATTATGTTGAGGTCATTTGTCATGTTTTATTGTGTGTCGTCTACCACTCCTAGAGCGCTATTCTAGTTCACACTGACCCTCGTCATAGCTCTGTTGTTGTCCCTGTCTACATGTAGTCACATGAGACATGCTTCATGTTTTATGTGGGGTAGAGTAATGGCTGTATTTGAGGAGTGTGAATTATACCTTACAGTATAGTAGTAGACCGGTAAGGTCAGAGCTGGATATTATGGCAGTCTAAAACCAGTTTGAGAGATGTTTTCCACCCAATGGTTCATGGAAACAAGTACAATTTCTGTGCCTTTTGGGACAAAAAGGATAAATTACAATTTATGAACAGCAGCAGGGTTATTCCTCGGTCTTACGATTATTATATATAAAATAACTGTACACCCATGTTTATGCGATTAATGTAAGTCTCCCTACGTGCAATTTTTTTCTGCAGATTTTCTTAAAATGTCAGCAATAGGAATTATACTTTATTGCCCCCTTGTAAATGTTAGATAGCCAGCTAGTTGAGTTAGCCTTATTTTAATCAGCCATCAAGCCAGCCTTTATCTCTTTCTTTGAGTGGTGTCTCTTTTTAGATCCCACTTCCGTCATAAGTGACACATTCTATGGCTTCAACAGCATAGTATAGGGTGATTAAATAAAACGTTTCACTTACCCGTTGTGTGGGTCCTTACACAATGAAGATCCAGTGAAGCCAGTGATCCAATGAAGATCCAGACTACGTTACATCTGCTGTAAATTTGATACACCTTGCCTGGCGGTTAGCACTCTGGTATTTTCAAATGGCTCCTGATTCAGTCTGCCCCCCCATGAGCCTTCTATATCGGGTGAGGTTTCCTTCCTCAGGAGCACAGTACGGGGCTCTCTCAGTTGCTCTCCTACCTTCACGCTAGCATTGAGCTCTTCAGCAAGTTCAGTAAATTGCACCCCTAAATCCCCACTCTGGTAATCAGTGACATAAACTATTTGAGAGAGCTTAACTTCATGCGGATGTTAAAGCGGTCCTTCACTCAGAATAAGAGTCTATCCTATGTTTCCCACACCCTGTACATACAGATTGCTCACATTAAAAATCATCCTACCTGCATCTACTGCATGTTATGAGCTTTTAAACATCCAAGATGGCGGCTCATGGAACATCAGGCAGCCTGCAAAGAGGAAGTGCCTTCTGACTGTGTTGCTCTGCATTCTGGGACTGCTGACCTTTTCCTGACCCCAGCTCTGCTCTGTCTGAGCAAAGCACAGCTATAACCCGCCCCCCTGTACTTTTTCCCACTCTCCTATCCTCAGTAAGTGTGATGCTTCTGAGTCAAGATGGCGGCGCCAGTATCCTAAAGTCCTGGACAGAGTTGCAGCCCAGTGGGGAAAAGAATAATAAGTAAGTGACTAGAAACTTAAAATATATTAATTTAAGATGCTGGGGAATCGTTTTTTAAGGGTTTGGGCTTTTCATTAAATCATGGTGAAGGTCCGCTTTAATGAATATCAGGCAGATTCTATGCTGCATAACTACATGGGAGCAGCCACATACATGAGTCCAGCTCATGAAAAGCCAAATCCCACAGCAACCATGCTTTACTTCTAGTAGAAAGCCAACAACTGTGATGACCCATTGCTCTGCTGCACAGCTGAAAGAATTGTAGGATTTTAGAAGAAACATATGTTTACATTGGTTAAATGGTGTGCAGTAAACCAGGTTCCACAGTGAACCGTGATAAAGATACATTGTTGCAGCTTTCCCCTCACATACACAATCTCTGTAGCATCTGCTTATTCAGTGTGTCTGTGTTTATATAACAGAATACACAAGTGCGCATGAGGAGCATAGCAAGGGCTCAATTCGGCCATCAGCCAACAAGAGCTCTCGTGGGCTAAGACTAAGAAAAGCTGAATGGAGCCGATTGGCTACACACATGCGCTATTGGACAGACATATTTTCAGTAAATATCAAGGTTGGTCTGTAACTCTTTCCAAGTTTATAATTTTTGCCCACTTTTGCATTTGACACCCGTGGTATAGAAGTTATGTAGTGATTTGAAAGTTTTTTTTCTCATAGGAACTTGTATTAAACTTTTTTTTTTCCTTTTTTTTTTTTTTACAGATATTCAGGAATGGGGAGAACTGAAGCAGTTTTTTGAAGCGCACTATTCTCAGATTTATTTTATCTTCTATGAAAATTTCGTTACACTGGAAAGTAGCTTAAAAGTTAAAGGTAAACCCAGTTCTTTGTGTACCTGTATTATGGACACTTACAATATCCTTAATATAGGTTCAAGCTATTTCATTATCCCCTATTGTTGTGCTGCTGCAAAATGCTTCTGTTGTTTTCTAGCCCCTTTAACAGCTTTGGTTTTGCATAACCACAAATTCCTTCTCAAAGCAGTCCCGGCAGTGGACCATTGCGGGCTGTATTGCGCCCGGGGGGAATCTATGTTCAGGTAAGGATTGCGGGGGTCTGTCCACAGGGGGCTTCAGCAATCTGGATGCCCCTCCGTGACTGTCAAAATGCAGCCCCACAACTATAATGTAGAAAATGGGCGTGGGGCTGCTATAATTCTCTGCATAGTACAGAAAGACAGACAGAGACATTCCTCCCTTTATAGACTGAATGTAACAATCCCAGTCTGTAATTGACCTCTATATAGAACTGCCAGAAGTTGGTGCTTAGAACAGGAGAGAATAAATTAACTAATACATCTTACATTAAACCATGGTAGGTCCTTAAATGGGCTGGGAGGCATAGGGGCTTAATAAAAAGGGGAGATTTCTGGGGTAGGGGCAGAGGCTGTGGACGTCCTGGCCCCTCCTGGGGTCCCAAAGCAAAATCATACCCCAAGCCCCCTCAGGCATGATGGGGCGCCCTCACCCATCCGGGTGGGGGGGGGGGGGGACGGCTGCAGCACTTTGCTCACGTCTGGAGGCTTCATGTCTCAGACCGGTGGATTCAGGAGGTAGTGTCCTCCGGTTACAAGATAGAGTTTGCTGCCTGCCCCCCTGCAAGATTCATCAGATCCTGGATTCCTCAGGACCCTGTGTCAACTCAGGAGCTAGTGCAAGCAGTGCAAGGCCTCCTGGAGCTGGGGGTCATCTGCCAGGTCCCCTTAAGCGAAAAAGGCAAGGGCTTTTATTCCAACCTATTCACAGTACCCAAAAAAGATGGTTCAGTCAGGCCCATCCTGGACTTAAAGATCCTCAACAAATTTGGCAGGCGCTTTCGCATGGAAAGCGCTCTGCCATCAGTTCCCTGCGCCAAGGGGACTTCATGACTTCTGTGGACATCAAAGATGCTTACCATCATATTCCTGTATTCCCAGGTCATGAAAGGTTCCTCAGGTTTGCTCTGATGGATCAACACTACCAGTTTGTGGCGTTGCCCTTTGGTCTCACTTCAGCTCCCAGGGTGTTCACCAAGGTGCTGGCGGGCGTGATGTCTCTGCTCAGGTATCAGGGCGTCCGCGTGCTTTCCTATTTGGACGACATTCTCATCACTTCCCAATCTCTACATCAGGCAGAGTTTGATACTCAGCTGGTGGTGTCCACTCTGGAGTCATTTGGATGGGTGATCAACCACCCCAAGTCCTCACTGTCCCCTTCCTTGGTAACTCCATTCCTAGGAATGAATCTGGATACAGTTCAGGCAAGGATTTTCCTTCCTCAACAGAAGGTGGACAGTCTGATTGCACAGGCTCAGTTCCTCCTATCTTGTCCTCATCCCTCCATCAGGCAGGGGATGCAGCTGGTGGGCCTGATGGTGGCATGCTTCGAAGCGGTCCCTTATGCTCAGTTCCACTTGAGGCCTCTGCAACTTCACCTATTGTCAGTATGGGACAAGGACCCAGCGTCCCTGGACGGGGTCTGTGTGCTCTCCCCTCGGGCCAGAAGGTCTCTCTTGTGGTGGATGGACTCAAGGAACCTGTTGGGGGGGAAGATCCTTTCTTACCCCTCCCTGGAAGACGGTCTGTCAGGTTGGGGGGGTTTCTGGAAGTCCCTGCGATTCCAGGGGAGGTGGGGTCCTCAGGAGGCCCACACACCTTTCAATGTCTTGGAACTGCGGGCGATCAGGTTAGTGCTGGCTCACTTGACTACTCCCCTTCGGGGCCTGCCTGTTCAGGTGTGCTCGGACAACCAGACGGCAGTTGCCTACATCAATCATCAGGGAGGGACCCGGAGCAAGGGGGCCCTCCAGGAAGCGTCTCTGATCCTGACTTGACCATGGATGCTCTAGCAATGTCATGGCAGGACTTTCAGTTTCTGTATGTCTTCCCTCCGTTCCCCCTGCTAGGCAGGGTTCTGCGCAAGATTGCTTTGGAAGGGGTGCCAGCGATTCTGGTGGCTCCCAGGTGGCCAAGAAGTGTGTGGTTCACAGACGTGGTGCAGCTGGCAGTAGATCAGTACACTCCGCCCTTGGTGCCAGATCTGCTCACTCAGGGCTCTCTACGCCATCCCAATTTACAAACTCTGGCTTTGACGGCCTGGCTGCTGAAACCTCCATCTTGATGGAGAAGGGGCTGTCTTCCTCGGTTGTGGATACTTTGATATAGGCTAGGAAAAAGTCTTCTTCTTCCGTTTATTACAGGGTTTGGCATGCCTACATTGACTGGTGTCAGTCTAAGTCTCTTCCCTGTCGTGTGTTCTCTATTCCCAGGATCCTGGAGTTCCTGCAGCATGGGTTGGAGATGGGGCTCCGACTCAGTACTCTGAAAGGGTAGGTTTCTGCCCTAGCTATTTTCTTCCAGAAGTCCTTTGCTCAGCACCCTCTGATTTTTTCCAGGGGGTCACTCATGTGCGCCCCCCACGTAAGCCTATGGTGCCTGTTTGGGATTTGAACTTGGTTTTGTCAGCCTTGCAGGGTGCTCCCTTTGAACCTGTGCAGGATGCTGCCCTTGCCATTCTTACACTCAAGGTTGTCTTTCTGGTGGCTATCACTTCTGTTAGGCGTGGGTCTGAGTTGGCGGCGCTTTCAAGCCCCCTACTATGAGAGACACCAGGACAAGGTGGTGTTTCGTTTCATGCCAGAGTTTCTGCCTAAGGTAGTGTCTGCCTTTCATTTGAATCAGGACATTGTTCTCCCCTCTTTGTGCCCTAATCCTAGTAATGCTAAGGAGAGGGTCTTGCATTCTTTGGATGTAGTTAGGTGTCTGAAGTACTATCTGGTGGCTACTGCACCCTTCAGGAAAACTGATGCTCTTTTTGTGGTCCCTTCTGGGCCTAGGAAGGGTTTAGCTCCTGCCAAGTCCACTATCAGCAAATGGATCCGTCAGGCTGTGATTCAGGCCTGCTCTGCTAAGGGAAAGAATCCTCCCTTCCGCCTTACTGCTCATTCCACTCGTGCTATCGGTGCTTCTTGGGCTTTTCAGCACCAGGCTTCTGTTGAACAAGTTTGCAAGGCCGCTACTTGGTCTTCTGTTCATACCTTTTCAAAATTTTACAAGGTTGATGTTAGGGCCTCAGCTGATGCTGCTTTTGGCCAAAAGGTTCTGCAGGCGACAGTGGTTTAAACTGTCTGTTGCTACTTTTTCTTGGGGATCCCACCCTACTTTATGGACACTGCTATTGGATGTCCCACGTGTAAGTAATCTTTCTGGAGCAGGACATACTGTATACTAAGAATAATACAATTCTGTGATTACTCACCTGTAGAATTGGTATTATGAGTATACAGTACGTCCTGCTCCACCCCACCCTTGGGTTGTATTATCTTGGATCCCCTGTATGGTGATTGTTATCATTGTTATAGTTGATAGTTTGGGTTGTTTAATTCTCCCGGCTTCTCGTTAACTGCTTTTCAATGCTGGGGATTTGTGGGAGGTCCCTGGGTATTTGAGGGGCCGGGAGGAGCCTGTTTTCGATGTCTCTGCAGTCCAGCGCCATCTGGCGGAGTAATACCCAAGTGTAAGTAATCTATCTGTAGCAGGACGTACTGTATACTCATAATACCAATTCTGCAGGTGAGTAATCACAGAATTGTATTTTTGTGAATTTTGTCCTCGCTACCTTGGATGACACCATTAGAATGTGTGGCAGAACCTCTCCCCTTGTGGTGGCTATATGCCGCTCGGTTTGGCTGCACCAGTGGGCTGCTGACAACGCTGCCAAGAAGGCCCTCACTGGTTTTCCCTTCAAAGGACTACGCCTGTTTGGGGACCGCCTGGACCTATTTGCTAAGGGAGTCAGGTTACCCCAGTGCACTCGTCCCTTTCAGGGTCAGGGCTCCTTTTCCTCCCCCTACCGTGGTGCTAGACAAGGGAGGGGGGTTTCCTTTACTGGGGCCCGAGGAGACTTCTGGGGTAGGGGCAGAGGACGTGGACGTCCTGGCTCCTCCTGGGGCTCCAAGCTTAAGTCCTCTCCCAAGCCCCCTCAGGCATGATGGGGCGCCCTCACCCATCCGGGTGGGGGGACGGCTTCAGCACTTTGCTCACGTCTGGAGGCTTCATGTCTCAGACCGGCGGATTCAGGATGTAGTGTCCTCCGGTTACAAGAGAGTTTGCTGTCTGCCCCCCCAGGTTCATCAGCTCCCGAATTCCTCAGGACCCTGTGTCAGCTCAGGATCTAGTGCAGGCAGTGCAAAGCCTCCTGGAGCTGGGGGTCATCTGCAAGGTCCCTTTAAGAGAAAAAGGCAAGGGCTTCTATTCCAACCTCTTCACAGTGCCCAAAAAAGATGGGTCAGTCAGGCCCATCCTGGACTTGAAGATCCTCAACAAATTTGTCAGGTGCAGGCGCTTTCGCATGACGTCTGTGGACATTAAAGATGCTTACCTTCATATTCCTGTGTTTCCAGGTCATCAGGTTCCTCAGGTTCGCTCTAGAGGATCAACACTACGAATTTGTGGCATTTGTGCTTTGGTCTCACTTCAGCTACCAGGGTGTTCACCAAGGTGCTGGCAGGAGTGATGTCTCTGCTCAGGTTTCAGGGCATCCGCGTGCTGCCTTATCTGGACGACATTCTCATCACCTCCCAGTCTCTACGTCAGGCAGAATTGGATACTCAGCTGGTGGTGTCCATCCTGGAGTCATTTGGATGGGTGATCAACCACCCCAAGTCTTCTCTGTCCCCCTCCTTGGTGACTTCATACCTGGGAATGAATCTGGATACAGTTCAGGCAAGGATTTTTCTTCTTCAGCAGAAAGTGGACAGTCTGATTGTGCAGGTCCAATTCCTGCAATCTTGTCGTCATCCCTCCATCAGGCAGGGAATGCAGCTGGTGGGCCTGATGGTGGCGTGCTTCAAGGCGGTCCCTTATGCCCAGTTTCACATGAGGCCTCTGCAACGCCACCTCTTGTCAGTATGGGACAAGGAGCCTGCGTCCCTGGACCAGGTCCTTGTGCTGTCCCCCCTAGTCAGGCGGTCCGTCACCACGGATGCCAGTCTGTCAGGTTGGTGGGGTTTCTGGAAGTCCCTGCAGTTCCAAGGGCGGTGGGACCCTCAGGAGGCCCACACACCTATCAACATTCTGGAACTGAGGGCAATCAGGTTGGTTCTGGCTCACTTGACCCAACACCTTCGGGGCCGGCCTGTTCAGGTACGCTCGGACAACCAGACGGCGGTTGCCTACATCAATCTGGGAGGGACCCGGAGCAAGAGTACCCTCAAGGAAGTGTCTCTGATCCTGGCCTGGGCTGAGGACAATGTTCCCTGCATATCAGCTGTGTACATTCCAGGGGTGGAGAATCTGCAGGCAGACTCTGTGCAGGGGGACCTCTCGCCTGGGAGAATGGTCCCTCTGCGACAGGGTGTTTCAATCTCTGTGTCACCGTTGGGGCCAACCAGATGTGTGACAATCACAAGCTCCCTGCCTTTGTCTCCCTGTCCCAGGATCCTCTGGCCTTGGCCACGGATGCCCTAGCAATGTCATGGCAGGAATTTCAGTTCCTGTATGTCTTTCCTCCGTTCCCCCTGCTGGGCAGGGTTCTGCGCAAGATTGCTCTGGAGGGGGTGCCAGCAATTCTGGTGGCCCCCAGGTGGCCAAGAAGAGTGTGGTTCACAGACGTGGTGCAGCTGGCAGTAGATCAGTACGTTCTGCCCAGGGTGCCAGATCTGCTCACTCAGGGCTCCCTACGCCATCCCAATTTACAAACTCTGGCTTTGACGGCCTGGCTGCTGAAACCTCCATCTTGATGGAGAAGGGGATGTCTACCTTGGTTGTTGCTACCATGATAAAGGCTAGGAAGAAGTCTTCTTCTTCCATTTATTACAGGGTTTGGCGTGCCTACATTGACTGGTGTGAGTCTAAGTCTCTTCCCTGTCGTGTGTTCTCTATTCCCAGGATCCTGGAGTTCCTGCAGCATGGGTTGGAGATGGGGCTCCAACTCAGTACTCTGAAGGGTCAGGTTTCTGCCCTGGCTGTTTTCTTCCAGAAGTCCTTTGCTCGGCATTCTCTGATCAGGACTTTATTCTTAGTATACAGTACGTCCTGCTCCAGATATAGTACTTACACTTGGGTTATCCTCCGCCAGATGGCGCTGCACTGCAGAGACATGCAAAACAGGCTCCTCCCGGCCCCTCAAATACCCGGGGACCTCCCACAAATCCCCAGATTTCTCTGCAGTGCCGACTGCGAAGACATGAAGTATCACTCTCTCGCAGGTGAGCGGGGCTATCAAAGCCTGCGGCCCTGTTGGACTATTCCCACCCGTCCTCCCTGTGATGTGCCTCCCAGCCTGGGCTGCGCTGGTCGGGTGAAGGTAGGCAGCACCATGCGTGCTTATGGAGCCATGCTCCACCGCAGTCCCCCACCAAAGGGTAGGCGGTTTAGGCTGATGGTGAGCCTCTAGGGGATGCCCCTCCCGCACTATTGCCCCATGCCCCGTGTAGCGGTGGGCCCTGTACAAAGGGTCGCCATCCTCCCTCGTTCCCCCTGTAGCTCGGGGGGAAAGAAAGGGGGGGGGTATGTGTGTGTGGTGGTTTCAGCGTATGGTGTTTACACGCTTATGGCCTTAGTATTGTCCTTTGACTGGTATTCCTGGTGTCAGAGCCATGCTGTTTGCATTTTTATTGTGCATCTGTCGCCTCGCGCGCACCTCTTTCCTTTACTGGATGTGCCGCGCCGGGCGACGGCTTCGCGCTCTTCAGGGGGGCGGGGACCTGGTTTGGAGCGCTCCGCGTCACCGCCCGTTCTGGCCCGTCCTTCGAGGTTCGCTTGGCGCCATTTTGATGCTAGTCGCACGCACGCGTGGTAGCGGTCCTCCTCCTCCCTTGGTCTGTAAGTGCCCTCAAGCGATCCTTGATTACTGCGCATGGTTCTGACACCCTTTATTCCCATTATGTCTTTCAGACTGGTGAACACCATTGGCTTCTCCCGGCCCGGTGTAATTATAGTGGGCCTTGTAATCTACTCCCACTTTCCTAGCGGGTCTTGGGGCATCCAGGGTTGCCTATTGCGTAAATCCCTGCTGGCATATTGTGTTTAAATAATCACCATATGGAGGCATCTCAGAATTATGTGACCGGGGTCCCTCTGGGATAAGACCGGCTGTGTATAGCGTGTGGACAATCCCACGCTGATGCGGACAGGGCACGGGTCTGCGGGCCCTGTGCCGAGCAAGCACTGGCTCTGCAATCAGGTCTGCCAGTGGCTGCACCTCTCTTCAATTCACCTATCACCCCAGACTTAAATATCACTCCTGCTGAGTCGCATACAAGTGGGGAATTGCAGCTTGCTGGGCCTTCCAGACTGCCTACGGCTGAACAGATTATTGCGAGGTTGTCAGAGCGCATGGGCCCTGGTAAGAAGCGGCACCTGTCGCCTCATGTTTCTGTATTTCCTATGGGAACCGAGGAGTTTACTACTCCGTGTGACTATACCCCTTCTGATGGAGAGCTGTTCTCTGACTCAGGCTCATCTGATGAGAGGCAGAGGAGTCATGACGATTCTGTCCCTGAATACTGGGCCCAGTGTGACACTGACGATCTGTTGATTAAGGTCTTTAAGGTTCTGTCTATCTCTCTCCCTGGTGAGGCCCCCAAGCCGAGAGGGGAGCGTTTCCATACAGCGACAGCACGCTTGGAATTTCTAGAGCAGGCTCATTTCCATGCTCTCGTGCTCAAGGAATGGGAATGCCCCAGTAAACTTCCAGGGGTCTCAGGGGACTGGGATAGGAAATACCCTTTTCCCCCTGATGTGGTTAATTGTTGGTCATCGCCCCCCGTGGTGGATGCCCCGATCATAGGGGTTTCTAACCCCCCCTTTATTACAACCCCTGCTTATAGTACTCTTCGGGATGCTGAGGACCGGCACATTGATCTGCTGGCCTCCCACGCCTTTTCTTGTGCAGGGACGGCGCTGCTCCGGTCTGTGCCGCGGCTATTACTGCAGTGGCTGCTAGAACCCTTATCAGAAAGATGCTTGAGCATCACCCTGAGGATCTCCCCTGGGAAGTGTTTAATGCACTCTCCAGCTGTGATGTGTTTGTAAAATTTATCCTATTAGCGCTGGATGACACCATTAGAATGTGTGCAAGAACCTCTGCCCTTGTGGTGACTATACGTCGCTTGGTTTGGCTGAGACAGTGGGGTGCTGACGATGCTACAAAAAAGACTCTTACTGGGCTTCCCTTTAGAGGGCAACGCCTGTTCAGGGCCCGTCTGGACCTGTTTGGTAAAAAGGGCAAATCACCCCAACGCAGGCGGCCGTCTCGGCTCCCTCGGAGCAGGGGCACCCCTCCCCCTCCCTACCATAGTGTTAAACGAGAACCCTTCCTGGGGGCTCGCGCAGACTCCTGCCCCGGGAGCAGCAGACTACGCTCTGGCCCCCCCGGCGGGGCTAAGCTCAAATCTTCCACCAAACCCCCTCAAGCGTGATGGGGCGCCCTCACCCGTCTGGGTGAGGGGATGGCTGTGGCGCTTTGCTCTTTTCAGGAGGCATTATGTCTCATACTGGTGGATTCAGGAGGTAGTGTCCTCCGGATACAAGATAGAGTTTGCTGCGCGGCCTTCCCCAAGATTATCAGGCCCCGAGTACTCCTGGTCCCTGCCTCTGTTCAGGTGCTGGCACAGGCCATGCAAGGCCTGCGGGGTCTAAGGGTCACTTGCAGATTGCCCCTTAACAGGCAGAGGCAGGGGCCGCTACACCAACCTTTCCACAGTCCCCCAAACGGATGCGTCAGTCTGGCACATTCTGGATTCACAGGTTCTCGGCAATTCTCCAATTGCAGCCAGTTTTCTGCATGGAAACTCTGAGATGGCCCATCAGCGCCTTGCACCCAGGGAACTTCTTGCCGTCTGTGGAGCTCTAAGATGCTTATATTCACATCCCTGTGTCTTCTGGACACCGAGGCTCTTCAGGTTCGTGTTGGAAATCCAACACTGCTAATTTGAGGCCTTGTTATCTGGCCTCTCTTCAGCTCCCAGAGTGCTCACCAAGGTACTGACGGGGGTGATATCTCTGATGAGGCGTTCGCGCTATGACCTACCTGGACGTCCTTTTTCACTTCCCAGTCTCTACGTCAGGCTAAGTTGGTTTCTTGACTGGTGGGTCCAGGGGGAGTCATTTGGATGGGTGATCAATCACCCCAGGTCCTCATTGTCCACTTGATTGGTACTCCACTACTTGGATTCGGTTCAGGCGAGAACCTTCCTTCCTTCAGCAATAAAGTGGACAATCTGGTTGCATGGGCTTATCCCTCGTTGCTGTCCCCGTTCCTTTGCCAGGCAAGGTTGCTGCTGGTGTGCCCGTTGGTGGCTTGCTCAGAAGAGATCCTTTATGCTCAGTTCCCCTTGGGCCCTTCTACAACTTCTATAGTTAATACAGGACAGGGATTCAGCATCCCTGGAGCAGGGCCTGTGTGCCTTCCCCACTGGTGAGGAGGTCCCTCTTGGAGTGGATGAACTCAAGGAACCTGTCTGGGGGCAGTTCCCTTCTTGCCCCTTCCTGGAGACTGTCACCATGGATGCCAATCTATCAGGTTGAAGGGGGGGGGGTTTCTTTTGAAACTCCCTGCGGTTCTGGGGGAGGTGGGGCCCTTAGAAGGTCCATACACCTATCGATGTTTGAAACAGTGAGCGTTCAGGTTGATTCTATCTTGGTTGACTACTCCTCTTCAGGGCCTGCCTGTTCGGGGGCGCTCGGTCTGTCTGACGACAGTGGCCTATATTAATCATCTGGGAGGGACCTGGAGCAGGAGGGTCCTCCAGGAAGTGTCTACGATACTAATCTTGGTGGAGGACAATGTTCCCTGCATATCTGTGACATTCGCTCACTCCCTCTGCGGCAGGATGCGCTAATCCCTGTATCACTATGGGGTCCAACCAGTAGTGGATCTGTTTGTGTCCCGTCACTTTCACAAGCTCTCGGCCCTTGTTTCCCTGTCCCAGGATCCTCTGGCCGTGGTCAGGATGCCTTGGTAACGTTATGGCTGGACATTCTGTTCTGTATGCCCTTCTCCATTCTCCCTGCTAGGCAGGGTTCTGCGCAAGATTGCTCTGGAAGGGGGACCAGTGACTCTGGTGGTCCCCGGGTGGCCTGGTAAAGTGTGGTTCGCAGACGTGGTACTGAGGGCAGTAGTTCTGTACGTTCTGCCAGGAGTGCCAGCTCTGCTCACTCAGGGCCCCTTTACGTCGCCCCAATCTACAGACTCTGGCCTAGACGGCCTGACTGCTGAAACATCCATCATGCTGGAGACAGGCTTATCTGTCTCGGTGGTTGAGACTATGGGAAGACCAGGTGCAAGCTTCTTCCCCTTCCTCCATCTGTTATAGGGTTCGGTTTACCCTTATGGATTGGTGTGAGTCTAGGTCTCTTCCCTGTCGGGCGTTCTCTGTTCCCAGGGTTCTAGAGTTGTTTCAGCATGAGTTGGGGTTGGTTCTCCAACTCGGTACTCTAATGGGTCAGGTTCTGCCCTGTCTGCATTGCTTTCGAAGTCTTTGTTCAGTCATCCTTGGTTAAGACTTTTTTCAGTGGGTACTCATGTGCGTCCCCCATGTAATCCTATGGTCCCTGTTGGGATTTGAATTGATTCTGTCTGCTTTGCAGGGTTTTTACCCTTTGGTCCTATTCAGGATGCTGTCTGGCTGTTCTTACCCTCAAGGTTGTCCTTCTGGTGACTGTTACTTCGGTCACACTTGTGGTTGGCGGGCGGCTCTGTCTACCTAGCCCCCATTCTTTGAGATACACCAGGATAAGGTGGTGGTCCACCTGAAGCCGGACTCTCTGCCTCAGGTGGCGTCTTATGTTCATTCATTCAAGATATTGTTCTTCCTTCTGTGCCTTTTTCCTAGCAACGCTGAGGAAAGGGTTCTGCATCCCTCAACAGGTGTTGGAAGTTTTTTCCTTGTCACTGTGTTCTTTAGGAGAACTGATGTTCCTTGGGCCTACGGTCACTACATCCTGAATGTGCCCGATCTCGTCTGCTCTCTGGGAGTTGGGCGGCCTTGCCCCTGGTTATTACTTGAATGGGATGTTCCTTCTGGTCCTAGGAAAGGGTTCTTTGGTTTCTGCCAAGTCTACTGTTAGCGATTGGATTTGTCAGGCTGTTACTCAGGCCTGTTCCATCAAGGGCAAAATTCTTCCTTTTCGCCTTGCTTCTTTTTCTACTTGTGCCTTTGGTGCCTCTTGGGCTTTTCAGCACCAGGCTTCTGTTGAACTGGTTTGCTAGGCCGCTGTTTGGGCTTCTGTTCATTCCTTTTAGAGCTTTGCAAGGTTGATGTTAGGGCCTCAGCTCATGCTGTATTGGCCGCATGGTTATGCAGATGACAGTGTTTTTTTAACTGCCTGCTGTTGCCTTTCTTGTTGGAGATCCCACCCTACTTTATGGACACTGCTATTGGATGTCCCAAGTGTAAGTACTATATCTGGAGCAGGACGTACTGTATACTAAGAATAAAACAATTCTGTGAAATACTCACCTGTAGAATTGTTATTATTTGTATACAGTACGTCCTGCTCCACCCCACCCTGGTTTTTGCATTATTCTGGATACCCTGTATGGTGATTGTTACCGTTGTTATAGTTACCAGTTTCGGTGGTTAATTCTCCCGGCTTCTTGTTCACTGCTTTTCAATGCTGGGGATTTGTGGGAGGTCCCTGGGTATTTGAGGGGCCGGAAGGAGCCTGTTTTACATGTCTCTGCAGTGCAGCGCCATCTGGCGGAGGATAACCCAAGTGTAAGTACTATATCTGGAGCAGGACGTACTGTATACGAATAATATCAATTCTACAGGTGAGTATTTCACAGAATTGTATTTTTCCAGGAGGTTACTCATGTGCGTCCCCCATGTAAGCCTATGGTGCCTGTTTGGGATTTGAACTTGGTTTTGTCAGCCTTGCAGGGTGCTCCCTTTGAACCTGTGCAGGATGCTGCCCTGGCCATGCTTACTCTCAAAGTTGTCTTTCTGGTGGCTATCACCTCTGTTAGGCGTGTGTCTGAGTTGGCGGCGCTTTCCATTTAGTCCCCCTACTATGAGAGACACCAGGACAAGGTGGTGTTTCGCTTCAAGCCAGATTTTCTCCTAAGGTAGTGTCTGCCTTTCATTTGAATCAGGACATTGTTCTTCCGTCACTGTGCCCTAATCCTAGCAATGCTATGGAGAGGGTTTTGCATTCTTTGGATGTGTTTAGGGTTCTGAAGTACTATCTGGTGGCTACTGCACCTTTCAGGAAAACTGATGCTCTTTTTGTGGTCCCTTCTGGTCCTAGGAAGGGTTTGGCTCCTGCCAAGTCTACTATCAGCAAATGGATCCGTCAGGCTGTTAATCAGGCCTACTCTGCTAAGGGGAAGAATCCTCCCTTCCGCCTTACTGCTCATTCTACTCGTGCTATTGGTGCTTCTTGGGCTTTTCCGCACCAGGCTTCTGTTGAACGAGTTTGCAAGGCCGCTACTTGGTCTTCTGTTCATACCTTTTCAAAGTTTTACAAGGTTGATGTTCGGGCCTCAGGTGATGCTGCTTTTGGCCGCAAAGTTCTGCAGGCGGCAGTGGTAAAAACTGTCTGCTGTTACCTTTGGGGATCCCACCCTACTTTATGGACACTGCTATTGGATGTCCTGAATGTAAGTATTCTATCTGGAGCATGATGTACTGTATGCTAAGAATAATACAGTTCTGTGACTACTCACCTGTAGAATTGGTATTATGAGTATACAGTACGTCCTGCTCCACCCCACCCTTGGTTTTGCATTTGTCTTGGATCCCCTGTATGGTGATTGTTATCATTGTTATAGTTACTAGTTTGGGTTGTTTTAATTCTCCCGGATTCTCGTTAACTGCTTTTCAATGCTGGGGATTGTGGGAGGTCCCTGGGTATTTGAGGGGCCCAGAGGAGCCTATTTTCGATGTCTCTGCAGTCCAGCGCCATCTGGTGGAGTAGTACCCGAATGTAAGTATTGTATCTGGAGCAGGGCGTACTGTATACTCATAATACCAATTCTACAGGTGAGTAATCACAGAATTGTATTGTTTAATTTTTTTTTTTTTTTTTTTACACGTTCGCCCGATAAGGTGCACTGACATTTTTCCCCCACTTTTGGGGAAAAAAATAAGTGCTTCTTACAGGGCGAAAAATACGGTACTTCCAAATGGTTCTCTCAGCCCAAATACATACTCTCTGGTTAGTTGTAATCAATAGTGTATGATAAGATTTTTAGTTTTGTTTCGGTCCTTTAACTCACAATGTAAATTATTTTATGCACAGCAGAAAATATGCCAAATAAACGAATCTCATTATTTTACAGGGAATAAGTCTCAAAGGGAGGAGCTGGACTCCATCCTATTTCTTTTTGAAGTAAGTAATATATGTACATTCATCTATCATTAAACAGGGTAGATCTGATTGTAAAATGCAGTGTAGTCCATGTAGTTACCCATTCTCTTCCCTGTAACCATGATTTTCTCCTGTGGGTTTCTTTTGGGGCTTCACTTTTTGCAAGGGAATTGGTGGAAGAGACTCGGCCTTCTGGCCGCACAGCTCCATTCACTGCGATGGAGGAGCTGTGACAGGCACTAACTAGGCACGCTCCCTCTGTGGGAGGCTTCGGGGTGCATCAGAGCATGCAGCTGGTGCAGTGTCAGAACCTGGTCAGTTTTACAGAGCATGAGGAAGAGGAGGCTGCTGTGGGGGCCTAAAGGTGAAGATCGTCTTGTTAGTTTAGCGTGCATAGAGATTTGAAAATAAGAAGACCCGCAACAGTGTCCTGATTTTATGGTTGTCACATGTTCAAAAACATCAGCACAGACTCGACTACGTCAAAAGATTTTCCCTACAGAAGTTAACATGCTCAATATGGGAAAACTATGCCAGTGACACCAATTGGTTTTCTGTTCCCTGAATATCCTATTTTTTTTAATGTTTTATGTGTTTCTGTACAATTTTAGAGTTGAGATTAAGTATCGTTGCTTTTCTTGTTTAGAAAATTCTACAACTACTACCTGAAAGGATTTTCTACCGCTGGCAGTACCATAGTATAGGTAAGCATGGAATTGGAAAGGGGGGGAGGCGGAGTTTGTTCTTGTCCAGACTGGGTTTTCTATCCTTCAGTCCTTGGATGGCCATAAAGATGTAAAGAGCTGATTTGCATGACCCCGCTATGTAATTACTTTACTGTCTACTGTGATGACATTCCAGAGCAAGTGGTCTCCTTTTCCTATAGCTTTAGAGCCGCCCTACAGATGTTAAATTACTGGCCCATGGACAATACTTTTTATTTATTTTTTTATAGAAAAAAAACCTCAAATAGTCCCTTGTGGCTGATTCGTCTAATACCAGTAGCTTAAAACTGCAGCTTACAACAGCATCAGCTATCCCACCCTCTCCATCTTGGTGGCTCAGAGCCGAGCGGCTGTCTCCACATGTCAGTGATTCACTACAATACCCTCCGCACACCCTTTCCATTGAAAAGAATGTAGTTGGTGTGTACCAGTCTCCAGGATTATTGTGAGGAGGCAGCAAATTGACCACAGGCCACAGTTGTAAAGGGGGATGGTGTAGTCTTAATTTCCTGCAGAGGTAAGTTTCAAACTCCCAGAATAGAGGCATCAGCTACGTGGGACTATAGGAGAGTATGTACTGTTTATTTGTACTCCAACATTCCTAGATGCTTATAGCAGGTCATACAGTGGAGAATGGTCATGCAGAGTTGTAGAAAGCGGTAGATGTTGCTCTAGAGCAGGGGTACTTAAACTATTCTCAGTGTGTCACACACCCCACTTTCCCTTTAATTCTTACGATCGGGTTACTCCACCGGCAGGTGGCGACGTTGCAGAGAGAAGTCTTGAAAACGAGCCCCTCCTGGCCTACATATACCTGGGACCTCCCACTTAACACCCAGTATTTCCTCTCTGCAAGATGCGACAAGACAGAAGAAAGAAGTCTCCTGCTTGCAGGTAGCCGGGGTCAGACCCCGGCATCCCCTCTTTGGTCTATTTCTGCCCAGTCAAAATTGTGTTTTTTGCCTAGATAGTTAATGGAAGCCTCCCAGCCTAGGCTGCTGGCTGGGCAAAGGTAGATGGCACTATATGGTGCCTAGGAGCTTATCTCCTCCGCTCGTCCCGCGTGGGGCAATGCGGATATCCGGCATGGTGATCCGGATTTGGGATGCCCCTGTCCCGATGTTCCCCTTGGGCTACCTTCTCCCGCTTGGTCCCCTTGACGTGGGGGGGGGGGGGGGGCTTGTATGGGGTGCTTCTACATTTTGTGTGTTTGTGGCTGTGAGGAGCGCTGGCAGCTGGTGGGGTCAGCTCCGCGGGCAGGCGCATGTCCCGGCCTGCTGGGGCTCCTTATAGCGTGTTTTATTATGATCCCCCTGCTGTGATCCTTTCCCACATGGCTGTTTTTTATGGGGCGTCTGTGGCGCCCGTTTACACGCGGCGCCTCCATTCAGCGGGCCACGCTGCTCGTGTCTGGGGGGCGGGGCCGCGCATTCTCGGCACACGCTGTTTGGCTCCGGCGGGGGGCGGGGCCGGAGCGCTGCGTGCTCTGACCCTGGCCCACCTTCCTCTCTCTTCCTCACCCAGAGCCTCACTACACGGAGACATTCAGCAACAGCCTAGCGGTCCCTAGCTCGGCTGAGGAGGGCGCCGCCGTTTAAACAGGTTCTTGTGGTGTTTTGTCTGGCTTGATTGTGCGGTGCATGCGCTTGAGGGGAGATGGTGCAGTTAACCTTGTCACTTTTTTATAGTTCCTCTTCTGGAGGCACATATTGGTTATTCATGTATATGTTTATATCTCATGGGCTATATATACTTCAGGCTTTTGTATATATTGTATATATTTTTTACTGTACATTCTGTTTGGTTATGTGTGTGGCGCATGCTGGCAAACTTTCTTTGGGGGTCTGATTATGGTCTCTTTCCCTTACAGATCCTGGGATCCCCTCACTGCTGTGAGCCTCCCGTTCTGATATACCTGGCTAGTCTTTTCCAAATTGGGATTCTCCTAGGCTTATAAATCCTCCCACTCCCGGGACTTTAATTATAAAGGGGGCATCCCGGGTTGCTTAATGCGTAAACCCCTGGGTTATTGCGAATACCATAATTTCACCATATGGAGGCTTCCAACATTACCGGAAATGGCTCTTCGGGGCTATCCAGGCTGTGTGGGGGTTGTGGGACTCCGCTCCCAGGCGATGATGTCATAATATGTATTTCTTGTGCACAGCAGAATATTGCGCGCCAGTCCGGCATTCCGGTACCTGGCTCCTCGCAACTTCCGTCATCTCCTACCCCCCCTCACCTATTCCGGACCCCTCGTGACGTTGTCAAGGGTGGGGATTCGCAATCCGAGGTGTGTGCACGATTGGCCAACCTCGAGAAGATAGTTTCTGCCGCGATGGCTCAGAAGGCTACGGCTAAGCGGAAGCACCTTTCCCCAGCATCGCCTGTTCTGGAGGATGAGGTGTTTGAAGTATTGGATTGGTCCGATTGTCCCCCTGCTGAGGAGGGGGAACTCCTTGAGGAGTCGGACGAGCCTGCAGACCAGCAGTTGGCTGGTACCACTGGCAATCAGGCTGCGGGGGTGTTCCTTGACACTCCTTCCATTTTGGCTCAAATGTTTGAAATTTTGGCTTTGGATCCACCTGAGGCGGTCCCCCCGCCAAAGGGTGAGTTGTTTGATGTGCCCCAGCCGCGTCTGGTGTTTCCCAGGCAACAACACTTTGTGAGGGTTGTCCTTAAGGAATGGGAACAACCCACGCGTCTTGTTGGAGTTCCTCCTAGTTGGGATAAGTGTTATCCCTTTCCGGAGGATTTGGTGAAGCTTTGGTCTGTTCCCCCTGACGTCGATGCCCCTGTGTTGGGGCTGTCTAACACGGCTGTGTTGCACTCCCCTGACACTACTACCATTAAGGATGGTGAGGATCGTCGGATTGATCAATTGGCTCGCCATGGTTTTATCAGTGCTGGATCGGCACTGCGGCCGGTGTGTGCTTCGGCGCTTCTTCTGATGGCGGTTAGGTCCATTGTTAGAGATTTGTACGCAGATCTTGATCCCACTTGTGATGTTCGCTTCTCTCAAGCAGTGTGAATCGTTTATTTCCTTTGTCATGTCCGCCCAGGACGATGCGCTTGCAATGTGTAGCAGGACCGCGGCCCTGTTGGTTGGTATTCGTCGGTCGGTGTGGCTGCGCCAGTGGACGGCGGACTTTAACTCTAAGAAGTCGCTTACAGCTCTTCCTTTTGTAGGTTTGCGCCTGTTTGGATTCAGTTACCAAGGGTTGTAAGTTGCCTCAATGCAAGAGGCCTCGTCGTTCCTTTCGGGAAGCGACTTCCTTTAGTCCCTCCTTTCGGGGAGTCAGAGCAGGCAGAGGGGCCTCCTTTCCCGCTACCAGGGGTGCAGGTTGGTCCCGGGGGAGGGGTTGTGGCCGTCCCAGTCAGTCCTGGGGCGCCAAGCCCAAGCCTTCTGGTAAGCCCGCTCAGCAATGAGGGGGTGCTCTCACCCGTGCGGGTGGGGGGGACGATTGCGACACTTCTCCCTGGTTTGGGACCAGGAGGTTCCGGACAGATGGATCTGGGAGGTGGTGTCGTCCGGTTACAAGCTGGAGTTCTAGTCTCGCCCTCCTTCACGGTTTTTCCGGTCTCCGATCCTTTGGCCGCGCAGGGGCTCCTGGCGTCGGTAAAGGATCTTCTGGAAATGGCGGTTATCCGGCCGGTGCCGCACTTGGAGGTGGGCCTCGGGTTTTACTCCAACCTTTTCACAGTCCCCAAGAAAGACTGGTCAGTTCGCCCCGTTCTGGATCTGAAGTTCCTCAACAGGTTCATCCGTACTCGGAAGTTTCGCATGGAAACTCTGCGATTGGCCCTCGGTTCTCTTCGGCAGGGGGACTTCATGACGTCCATAGACATCAAGGATGCTTACCTTCATGTTCCCATCTGCCAGGCTCATCAACGTTTTCTTCGGTTCGTGATGAAGGATCGGCATTTTCAATTCGTGGCACTTCCGTTTGGCCTTACCTCGGCTCCAAGAGTGATCACCAAGGTGTTGGCAGGGGTGATGGCCATTCTCAGATCTCAAGGCATTCGCGTCGTACCTTATCTGGACGATCTTTTGATCATGGCTCCTTCCCTCAATCAATCGGAGACGGACACCAGGACGGTGGTCTCCACGCTGGAAAGCTTCGGTCGGGTGATCAACTTTCCCAGGTCCTCCCTCGCCCCGGCCAGTGGGGTGTCCTTTCTGGGAATGCAGTTGGATTCTTGTCAACACAGGGTGTTTCTGCCTCAATCCAAGATTTGTCTGATTCAGGAATTGGTTCGGTTCCTTCTTTCCAATCCTCGACCGTCCATCCGTCTGGGGATGAGACTGGTAGGCTTAATGGTTGCCTCTTTCGAGGCAGTTCCTTTTGCTCAATTTCACACAAGGACGCTTCAGCTTCATCTGTTGGCGTCTTGGGACCGGCGGCCACGGTCGTTGGAACGGCCCTTCCAGTTGTCCTCCCGGGTCCGGCAGTCCCTGCAATGGTGGTTGGTCTCAACCAATCTCTTGAGGGGCAGGTCTTTCCTGACTCCTCTCTGGGAAATTGTCACCACGGACGCCAGTCTTTCGAGATGGGGGGGGATTCTGGAGGGATCTTCAGTTTCGGGGGCAGTGGGGACCTCGAGAGGCCCACTTGCCCATCAATGTTCTGGAACTGAGAGCCATCCTTCTGGTTCTTGTTCTTTTGTCTCAGCATGTTCTGGGCCTTCCGGTTCAGGTTCGCTCGGACAATCGAACAGCGGTTGCTTACATCAATCATCAGGGAGGGACTCGCAGTCTGGGTGCCCTCAGAGAGGTGTCCCTGATCCTGACCTGGGCAGAGGCCCATGTTCCTTGTCTCTCGGCAGTTTCATTCCGGGTGTGGAAAACAGGGAAGCGGATCAGTTGAGCAGGTGCTCTTCCCATCTGGGAGAATGGGCTCTCAATCCTCAAGTTTTTCGGTGTCTGTGTCTCCAGTGGGGGACACTGGAGGTGGACCTGTTTGCCTCTCGTCACAATTGCAGGCTTCCGACCTTCGTGTCGCTCTCCCAGGATCCTCTGGCTCTGGCGGTGGACGCCATGTCCCTGAGCTGGGGGGATCTGGGGTTTCTGTACCTTTTTCCTCCGATACCCATGCTAGGCAGGGTGGTACGGAAGCTGGCTCTGGAAAGGGTGTCCGCCATTCTCGTGGCTCCAAGGTGGCCAAGGCGAGTATGGTTCGCAGACATCGTTCGACTGGCGGTGGATCAGATCGTTCTGCCTCTTCGGCCCGATCTGCTCACTCAGGGTCGGCTGTGTTACCCCAATTTACCAACGCTGGGTTTGACGGCTTGGCTGCTGAAACCTTCATCTTGAAGGAGGAGGGTCTTTCTGACTCGGTTGTTAAGACTCTGATCTGTGCTCGGAGGAGGTCTTCTTCTACCATCTACTATAGGACTTGGAGAGCCTATATCGCTTGGTGTGAGGTCAGATCTTTGCCCTGTAAGGTCTTTTCGGTTTCCAGGATTCTGGAGTTTTTGCAATCGGGGCTGGACTCTGGTCTCCATCTGAGTACTTTGAAAGGGAAGGTTTCTGCCTTGTCTATCTTTTTTCAGAAGCATTTTGCGCTTCATCCTTTAGTTAAAACTTTTTTCCAGGGGGTTACGCATGTGCGGCCTCCCAGGAAACCATTACTCCCTGTTTGGGACTTGGACTTGGTTCTTTCTGCTTTTCAGGCTCCTCCCTTTGAGCCCTTGAAGGATATTGCTCTGTCTACCTTGACTCAGAAGACTGCCTTCTTGGTGGCTATCACTTCGGTTCGGCGTGTCTCGGAGTTGGCGGCCTTGTCGATTCAGGCACCCTACTTTGAGAAGCATCAGGACCAGGTGGTCTTTCGTTTCAAACCGGACTTTCTTAAGATTGTTTCTTCTTTTCATTTGAATCAGGATATTGTTCTTCCCTCCTTGTGTCCTAAGCCTAAGAATGACAAGGAGAGGGTTTTGCATTGTTTGGATGTAGTACGCTGTGTTAAGTACTATTTGATTACTACTTCTCCTTTTCGTAAGACTGATGCCTTTTTTGTTGTGCCCTGTGGGCCTAGGAAGGGTTTGGCTCCGGCCAAGTCTTCCATTAGCAAATGGATATGTCAGGCCATTATTGGGGCCTATTCTGCTAAGGGGAAAGTTCCCCCTTTTCGTATCACTGCTCATTCTACTCGCGCCGTTGGAGCGTCTTGAGCTTTTCAGCACCAAGCTTCTGTTGAACAAGTTTGTAAGGCTGCAACCTGGTCTTCTGTTCATACTTTTTCTAAGTTTTACAAGGTTGATGTGCGGGCCTCAGCGGATGCTGTGTTTCGCCGCAAAGTTCTGCAGACCGCAGTCGTTTAAGTTATGCTTCATTTTGCCTTCGGATACCCATCCCTTGTGGACACTGCTTTTGGATGTCCCGTTCGTAAGAATTAAAGGGGAAGCGGGGTGTGTGACACACTGAGAATAATACCATTTTGTGAGTACTCACCTGTAAAATGGATATTGTCAGTTTGTCACACACCCCGCTTCACCCGCCCTTTTTGGTATCCTGGATCCTCTATATGGTGAAGCTTCCTTTATTTTATTTTGAGGTTACCGTTGGATTTCCTGGTACCTTGTCTTACTGCTGTTTGAATTCACTGGGTGTTAAGTGGGAGGTCCCAGGTATATGTAGGCCAGGAGGGGCTCGTTTTCAAGACTTCTCTCTGCAACGTCGCCACCTGCCGGTGGAGTAACCCGTTCGTAAGAATTAAAGGGGAAGCGGGGTGTGTGACACACTGACAATATCCATTTTACAGGTGAGTACTCACAAAATGGTATTTTTGACAAGTGCGGGCCACTTAAATGATTTGGAACCGGGCTGTTGGCCACAGTGAATAGGTTCTACAATAGTATAGTATACAGTATAGTATAGTAATAGTATACAGCACGTCCTGTTCCAGAAGATTCCTTACACATGGGTAATACATCCACAAGATGGCGCTGGACTGCAGAAAAACAGCTTGTGGCTCCTCCCGGCCCTATATAAGTCAGGGACCTCCCACAAAATCCCCAGTTTTAATCTGCAGTCTGGACTGCGAAGATAGAAGATGTCTCTCTATATACGCAGGCGAGCAGGGCTTACTAGCCTGCAGCCCTGCAGGACTATTACCAACCATTCTGGATCCACTGCCTCCCAGCCTCGGCTGACTGGTTCGGGTAAAGATAGGACAGCACCCGTGTTAGGTGCTTGAGGAGCGCTGCTCCGACCGCAGTCCCTGTTGACAGGATAGGCTGT
The DNA here is from genome assembly GCA_027917425.1 of Gastrophryne carolinensis. Lineage (NCBI taxonomy): Eukaryota > Metazoa > Chordata > Amphibia > Anura > Microhylidae > Gastrophryne > Gastrophryne carolinensis. The sequence continues at coordinate 391,520,903 of CM051237.1, read as the reverse complement.
ATAGGCATGTGGTGAGCCTTGTGGGATGCCCCCTCCCACTCCCGGGGTTCCCCTTTAATCCCTACTCCCCTTAGGTATCTGCCCTCCTCTCATTTCTTTTCACTGAGTAGCCCCCTTCCTTCGCTCACCCTGGAGATCTCGGGGGGGGGGGGTGTGTGTGCGGTATGTCAAGCAGCCTGAATGTTCACTTGCTTGTGCCAGAATAGATATTGTTGTATCCTGCATGTCTTGCTTATTGTGTTTGTTACTGGCAGCCGCCGGCGCGTGTTTGTACATCGCTCTGCGGACAGCGCGACATTACCTCAGGCTCTGCATTGCCGTCATTGAACGGTTGGATCATGTAGGCGCGTTTCGCGCTCTTTGGGGGGGGGGCGGGCTCTGCGGATGATGTTTTCCGCATCACTTCTCTAGTGGCCCGCCCCTCGAGGTATATGCGGATGCCATTTTGCCTTCCTCGTGCTGCGTGTCTGCTGTTTCCTACCGCGGTCCATGAGTGCCCCTGCGGGGTGGATTGTTATATATATATATATATATATATATATGTGTATATATGTATGTATGTATTTTTCACTGTATTTCTTATGGGGATGTCTTATGTCTTTCAGGCGGGTAGACCTCATTGTGGTTTCTCCCGGTCCTTCCCCCTTTCGTTTTGGGCTAATATATCTCCCACATCCCTAGCGGGCTATTGGGGCATCCCGGGTTGCTATCATTAGCGTTAACCCTACATTGGTCTATTGTGCCACTATAATCACCATATGAAGGCTTCTGGGGATAATGTGCTTGGGGTTCCTTCGGGACAAGCCCGGCTATGTGTTGTGTGTGAAGTATCCCCTATAAGTAATGATGTCAGGGTGTGTGTGTACCCTGTGCCCAGCAGGTGCTTGCACTGCAGCCTGGGTTGCCTGTTACTGGTGCGACGCCCCCTCGGGCTTCGCCTACCCCCCCACGCTTACATCTGACCCCCTCTGAGGGGCATAATAGCGGGGAGTCTCAACCTGATTTAGCTGCGCGGGTGGCCAGCATTGAAAAATATCTTGCTGGGTCTGCCCCACGTAAGGCTTCTGCTAAGAAGCGGCATTTATCACCCGCAGTTTCCCTCTTCCCTGCAGAAAACGAGGGCCCTTACTCACTCTCAGGCCTTTACCCCCCTTAAGGAGGGGGAATTGCTTTCTGATTCAGAATTCTCTGAGGAACAACCTAAGATTTACTGTAGTACTGGGACTCCTTTTGGGGAAGACCCGTGGTCCCCTGATGACACTGACAATCTGCTGATTCATATTTTTGAAGTGCTTTGTATTTCTCCCGCAGCAGCAGGGAGAGCTTTTTCATATTGTCAAGCCACGCTGGGAGTTCCCTGAGCAGTCTCTCTTTAATAATCTGGTGATCAAGGAATGGGAACGGCCTAGAAAGCTGCCAGGAGTGCCTAGGAGTTGGGACAAGAGGTATCCCTTTCCTGCTGATGTTGTTAAGCGTTGGTCATGTCCTCCCGAGGTGGATGCGCCCGTTCTCGGGTTGTCCAATACATCTGTGATGCATTCTCCTGATTCTACTACCCTACGGGATGGGGAGGACCGGCGCTTGGACCAACTGACCTGTCATGCCTTTGCCTGTTTGGGGATGGTTCTGCGCCCGATTTGTGCCTCTGCTATTATGGCTATTGCCATTAAAGGGGTGCTTAAGTGTCTCTTGGACGGGGCATCTGAGGATGCGGGTAGAGAAGAGTATAGATCTCTACTGCTTTGTGAGGAATTTATTGCATATATTCTGTCTGCTATGGATGATGCCATTAGAATGTGTGGTAGAACGTCTGCCTTGTTGGTGGCTATACGCCGCTCTGTCTGGCTACGTCAGTCGGTAGCTGATAATGCTGCTAAGAAAGCCCTCACTGGCTTCCCTTTCAAGGGCCTGCGTCTCTTTGGGGAGCGTTTGGATTTGTTTGCCAGGGGTGGCAGGTTACCTCAACGTAGGAGGCCGTCCCGGTCCATTCGGGGGATGGGTGCCTTTCTCCCATCCTTCTGTGGTTCCAGAACTGGCCGAGGAGTCTCCTTTACTGGGCTCCGAGGAGATCACTGGGGAAGGGGCAGAGGACGTGGCTGTCCTGGCCTCTCCTGGGGTCCCAAGCCAAAATCCTCACCCAAGCCCCCTCAAGCATGAAGGGTGGGGGGATGGCTCCGGCTCTTTGCTCATGTCTGGAGGCTTCATGTCTCAGACCGGTGGATTCAGGAGGTAGTGTCCTCCGGTTACAAGATAGTTTGCTGCCTGACCGCCCCAAGATTCATCAAATCCTGGATGGCTCAAAACCCCGTTAGCTCAGGGTCTGTGCCTTGCTGTCCAAAACCTTCTGCAGTCGGGGGTCATCTGCCAGGTGCCTTTGAGGGAAAGCGGCAGAGGATACTATTCCAATCTTTTCATTGTTTCAAAAGAGACGGGTCCATCAGACCTATCCTGGATTTAAAGTGCCTCAACAAATTTGTCAGATCTAGACACTTTCGCATGGAGCTCAGCTGTCAATTCTCTACGCCCCGGGAGACTTCATGACCTCTGTAGACATCAAAGACATTAACTTCATGTACCAATCTTTCCAGGTCATCAGAGATTCCTCAGGTGCGCTTTGGAGGATCAGCACTATCAATTTGTGGCTTTACCTTTCGGTCTCACCTCGGCTCCCAGGCTATTCACCAAGGTGCTGGCCGGCGTACTGGCTCTGCTGAGATCTCAGGGCATCCGCATCCTGCCTCACTTAGATAACATTCTCATCACTTCTCAGTCCTTCCAGCAGGCCGAGCTGGATATCCAGCTGGTGGTGTCAACTCTGGAGTGCTTCGGCTGGGTGATCAACCATTCCAAGTCTTTCCTGTCACCGTCAATGGTGAGGTCCTTTCTGGACATGACTCTGGATACATGACAGGTCAAGATCCTTCTCCCTCAGCAGAAGGTGGAGAATCTTCAGGCCCTAGCCAGGCATCTTCTGTCTTCCCCTCATCCCTCCATCCGGCAGGGGATGCAGTTGGTGGGAATGATGGTGTCCTGCTTCGAGGCAGTTCCATACGCTCAGTTTCACATAAGACCCCCTCAAATTTATATCAGTTTGGGATCGGGACCCTCAGTCCCTGGATCAGGTGCTGGTTCTGTCCCCCTGGCCAGACGGTCTCTCTCGTGGTGGCTGGACTCAAGAAACCTGTTGGTGGGCAGATCCTTTCTGGCCCTGTGCTGGGAGACAGTCACCACAGATGCCAGCCTGACAGGTTGGGGGGGCTTCTTGAAATCCCTGTCAACAATGCCCTATCAACATTCTGGAATTGAGGGCGATAAGGTTGGTTCTCACCCAACTGACTCCAGACCTTCGAGGTCGGGCGTTTCAGGTCCGCTTGAACAACCAGACGGCGATTGCCTACATCAATCATCAGGGAGGGACCCTGAGCAAGAGGGCTCTCAAGGAAGTGTCCCTGATACTGTCTTGGGCGGAGGAGAATGTTCCCTGCATCTCAGCCGTGTACATCCCGGGGGTGGAGAATCTGGAGGCAGACTCCCTCAGCAGGGGGACTTCTCGTCTGGGAGAATGGTCCCTCAGCAGCAGGGTGTTTCACTCCCTGTGTCACCGTTGGTGTCAGCCAGATGTGGATCTGTTTGCGTCCCGTCAGTCACAAGCTTCCAGTCTTTGTCTCTCTGTCACAGGATCCTCTGGCCTTGGCCACGGATGCTCTAGCACTGTCTTGGAAGAGCTTTCAGCTTCTCTGTGTTTCCTCCTTTCCCTTGTGTTGCGCAAGATTGCTCAGGAAGGGGTGGCAGCCATTCTGGTGGCCCCCCGTTGGCCAAGAAGGGTGTGGTTTGCAGACATCGTGCAGTTGGCAGTAGATCAGTATGCCCTGCCCAAGGATCCAGACCTGCTCACACAGGGGCAGCTACGCCATCCCAATTTACAAACGCTGGCTTTAACGGCCTGGCTGCTGAAACCTCCATCCTGATGGAGAAGGGGCTACCTGTCTCTGTTAATACTATGATTCGGGCTAGGAAGCAGTCCTCGTCATCCATCTACTATAGGGTATGGCATGCTTACATTGACTGGTGTGAGTCTAAGTCGCTTCCATGTCGAGTGTTTTCTATCCCCAGAATTCTGGAATTTTTACAACATGGTTTGGATTTGGGTCTTCAGCTTAGTACCCTCAAAGGTCATGTTTCTGCTTTGGCCATATTCTTCCAAAGATCCTTTGCTCACCATCGTCTGGTCAAGACCTTCTTCCAGGGGGTTACTCATGTGCGTCCGCCATGTAAGCCTATGTTACCAGTCTGGGATTTGAACTTGGTCTTATCTGCATTACAAGGGTCTCCCTTGAGCCTTTGCGTGAGGCCCCTTTGTCCATATTGACCCTTAAGGTAGCCTTTTTGGTGGCTATCACTTCTGTCAGGCGTGTTTGAGTTGGCGGCGCTTTCCATCCACGCGCCCTACTTTGAGAAACACCAGGACAAGGTGGTGTTTCGCTTCAAGCCAGATTTTCTGCCTAAGGTTGTGTCTGCCTTTCATTTGAATCAGGACATTGTTGTTCATTCCTTGTGCCCTAATCCTTGTATTGCTAAGGAGAGGGTCTTGCATTCTTTGGATGTGGTTAGGTGTCTGAAGTGCTATCTGGTGGCTACTGCACCTTTCAGAAAAAACTGATGCTCTTTTTGTTGTCCCTTCTGGTCCTAGGAAGGGTTTGGCACCTGCCAAATCTACTATCAGCAAATGGATCCATCAGGCTGTGATTCAGGCCTATTCTGCTAAGGGGAAGAATCTTCCCTTCCGCCTTACTGCTCATTCCACTCATGCTATTGGTGCCCGCCTTACTGCTCATTCCACTCATGCTATTGGTGCCTCTTGGGCTTTTCAGCACCAGGCTTCTGTTGAACAAGTTTGCAAGGCCGCCACTTGGTCTTCTGTTCATACCTTTTCAAAGTTTTACAAGGTTGATGTTTGGGCCTCAGCTGATGCTGCTTTTGGCCGCAAGGTTCTGCAGGCGGCAGTGGTCTGACCTGTCTGTTGTTACCTTTGGGGATCCCACCCTACTTTATGGACACTGCTATTGAATGTCCCATGTGTTATGATTCTTATCTGGAGCAGGGCGTATTGTATACTAAGAAAATCACAGAATTGTATTTTTTTCACTTGGAATAGAAATAACATTTTCCCACGGTCTCCTTAAGCTGCACTTGTATGTCCTTCCAATACACCCCTATATTCATTCTAGCAATGCACGTGCCCAGTTGGCTTACCTCTCTGAATATGTGTTTCCCTTTTTACAGCTCTCCCCACAGTCCCACATCTTAACCATGTTCCCAATATTCAGCGCATCTAAACTCCTGCCAATGCAAATATTCTTAGTATACAGTACGTCCTGCTCCAGATATAGTACTTACACTTGGGTTATCCTCCGCCAGATGGCGCTGCACTGCAGAGACATGCAAAACAGGCTCCTCCCGGCCCCTCAAATACCCGGGGACCTCCCACAAATCCCAGATTTCTCTGCAGTGCTGACTGCGAAGACATGAAGTATCACTCTCTCGCAGGTGAGCGGGGCTATCAAAGCCTGTGGCCCTGTTGGACTATTCCCACCCGTCCTCCCTGTGATGTGCCTCCCAGCCTGGGCTGCGCTGGTCGGGTGAAGGTAGGCAGCACCTTGCGTGCTCATGGAGCCATGCTCCACCGCAGTCCCCCACCAAAGGGTAGGTGGTTTAGGCTGATGGTGAGCCTCTAGTGGATGCCCCACCCGCACTATTGCCCCATGCCCCGTGTAGCGGTGGGCCCTGTAGAAAGGGTCGCCATCCTCCCTAGTTCCCCCCCCCCCCCCCCGTAGCTCGGGAGGAAAGAAAGGGGGGGTGTGTGTGGTGGTCTCAGCGTATGGTGTTTACACGCTTATGGCCTTAGTATTGTCCTTTGACTGTATTCCTGGTGTCAGAGCCGCGCTGTTTGAATTTGTATTGTGTATCTGTCGCCGCCGCGCGCACCTCTTTCCTTTACTGGATGTGCTGCGCCGGGCGGCGGCGTCGCCTCAGACGCTGCGGCGTCTTTATTGGCAAATCATTTTTCTAAGTGTGTCATACACTTCGCTCCTCATGAGAACGTTGAATCTATCTCAGAGCTTTGCGCTCTTCGGGGGGGGCGGGGACCTGGTTTGGCGCGCTCTGCGTCACTGCACGCTCTGGCCCACCCTTCGAGGTTCGCTTGGAGCCATTTTGATGCTAGTCGCACGCACGCGTGGTAGCGGTCCTCCTCCTCCCTTGGTCTGTAGGCCCTCGCGGGCAATTTTCATGATCCTTGATTACTGCGCATGGTTCTGACACCCTTTATTCCCATTATGTCTTTCAGACTGGTGAACGCCATTGGCTTCTCCCGGCCCGGTGTAATTATAGCGGGCCTTGTAAATCTTCTCCCACTTTCCTAGCGGGCCTTGGGGCATCCAGGGTTGCCTATTGCGTAAATCCCTGCTGGCATATTGTGTTTATATAATCACCATATGGAGGCATCTCAGAATTATGTGACCGGGGTCCCTCTGGGACAAGACCGGCTGTGTAGAGCGTGTGGACAACCCCACGCTGATGCGGACAGGGCACGGGTCTGCGGGCCCTGTGCCGAGCAAGCACTGGCTCTGCAATCAGGTCTGCCAGTGGCTGCACCTCGCTTCAATTCACCTATCACCCCAGGCTTAAATCTCACTCCTGCTGAGTCGCATACAAGTGGGGAATTGCATCCTGCTGGGCCTTCCAGACTGCCTACGGCTGAACAGATTATTGCGAGGTTGTCAGAGCGCATGGGCCCTGGTAAGAAGCTGCACCTGTCGCCTCATGTTTCTGTATTTTCTATGGGAACCGAGGAGTTTACTACTTCGTGTGACTATACCCCTTCTGATGGAGAGCTGTTCTCTGACTCAGGCTCAGCTGATGAGAGGCCGAGGAGTCATGAAGATTCTGGCCCTGAATACTGGGGCCAGTGTGACACTGACGATTTGTTGATTAAGGTCTTTAAGGCACTGTCTATCTCTCTCTCCGGTGAGGTCCCCAAGCCTAGAGGGGAGCATTTCCATACTGCGACCGCACGCTTGGAATTTCTAGAGCAGGCTCATTTCTATGCTCTTGTGCTCAAGGAATGGGAATGCCCCAGTAAACTCCCAGGGGTTCCAGGGGACTGGGATAGGAAATACCCTTTTCCCCCTGAGGTGGTTAATTGTTGATCATCACCCCCCGTGGTGGATGCGCCGATCATAGGGGTCCCTAATCCCCCCTTTATTACAGCCCCTGCTTATAGTACCCTTCGGGATGCTGAGGACCGGCGCATTGATCTGGCCTCCCACGCCATTTCTTGTGCAGGGACGGCGCTGCGTCCGGTCTGTGCTGCGGCTATTACTGCAGTGGCCGCTAGAACCCTCATCAGAAAGATGCTTGATCATCACCCTGAGGATCTCCCCTGGGAGGTGTTTAATGCACTCTCCACTTGTGATGTATTTGTAAAATTTATGCTATTAGTGCTGGATGACACCATTAGAACGTGTGCAAGAACTTCTGCCCTTGTGGTGGCTATACGTCGCTTGGTTTGGCTGCGACAGTGGGGTGCTGACGATGCTACTAAAAAGACACTCTTACTGGGCTTCCCTTTAGAGGGCAACGCCTATTTGGGGCCCGTCTGGACCTGTTTGGTAAAAAGGCCAAATCACCCCAACGCAGGCGGCCGTCTCGGCCCTCTCGGGGCAGGGGCACCCCTCCCCCCCCCCACCTTAGTGTTAAACAGGAACCAGGGGTGTCCTTCCTGGCGTTTTGTGCAGACTCCTGCCCCATGAGCAGCAAACAACGCCCTGGCCCCTCCGGCGGGGCTAAGCCCAAATCTTCCACCAAACCCCCTCAAGCGTGATGGGGCGCCCTCGCCCGTCTGGGTGAGGGGATGGCTGCAGCACCTTGCTCTTATCAGGAGGCATCTCGCCTCATTCTGGTGGATTCAGGAGATAGTGTCCTCCGGATACAGTATAGAGTCTGCTGCGTGGCCTCCCCCAAGTTTATCAGGGTACTCCTGGTCCCTGCCTCTGTTCAGGCGTTGGTGCAGGCCTTGCAGGGCCTATGGGGTCTTGGGGTCACTTGCAGATTGCCCTTAACAGGCAGAGGCAGGGGCCGCTACACCAACCTTTTCCACAAGTCCCCCGAAAGGATGGGTCAGTCTGGTCCACCCTGGATTCACAAGTTTACGGCAATTCACCAGTTACAGCAGTTTTGCATGGATACTCTGGGTTGGGCCATCAGCGCCTTGCGCTCAAGGGGTTCCTCGCCGTCTGTGGAGCTCAAAAGATGCTTCTGTTCACTTTCCTGTGTCCCCTGGACGCCGAGGTTCTTCAGGTTCGTGTAGGAGGTCCAACACTGCTAATTTGTGGCCTTGTTACCTGGCCTCTCTTCAGCCCCCAGAGTGCCTACCAAGGTGCTGACGGGGGTGATGTCTCGGATGAGACCAAGAGGCGTCCGCGCTATGACCTACCTGGACGTCCTTTATCACTTCCCAGTCTCTACGTCAGGCTAAGTTGGTCTCTTGATTGGTAACCTCATTCCTAGGAATGAATCTGGATTCGGTTCAGGCGAGTATCTTCCTTGTTCAGCTATAAAGTGGACAATCTGGTTACATGGGCTCAGTCCCTCATTGCTGCCCCCGTCCCTTTACCAGGCAGGGATGCAGCTGGTGGGCCGTTTGTGGCTTGCTCGGAAGAGGTCCCTTAGTCTCAGTTCCCCCTGGGCCCTTCTGCAACTTCTATTGTTAGTACAGGACAGGGATCCAGCATCCCTGGAGCAGGGTCTGTGTGCCTTTCCCCCTGATGAGGGGGTCCCTCTGGGAGTGGACGAACTCTAGGAACTTGTCTGGGAGCAGTTTCCTTCTTGCCTCTTCCCGGAGACGGTCACCATGGATGCCAATCTATCTGGTGGAAGGGGGGGGGGGGGGGGCTCTTAGAAGGCCCATACTCCTATCGATGTTTTAAACAGTGAGCGTTCAGATTGATTCTATTCTGTTTGACTACTCCTCTTCAGGGTCTGCCTGTTCGGGGGCGCTCGGTCTGTCGGACGACAGTGGCCTACATTAATCCTCTGGAAGGGTCCTGGAGCTGGAGGGTCCTCCAGGAAGTGTCTATGATACTAATCTGGGTGGAGGACAATGTTGCCTGCATGTCAGTGGTGTTCGCTCTGGTGGGGGTTTCTTTACGACAGGATGTGCTATTCCCTGTATCACTATGGGGTCCAAACAGTTGTGGATTGGTTTGTGTCCCGTCACTTTCTCAAGCTCTCGGCCCTTGTTTCCCTGTCCCAGGATTCTCTGGCCGTAGTCAGGATGCCTTGGTAACTTTGTCTGGACATTCTGTTCTGTATGTCCTTTCTCCATCCCCCCTGCTAGGCAGGGTTCTGCGCAAGATTGCTCTGGAAGGGGGACCAGTGACTCTGGTGGTCCCCGGGTGGCCTGGTAAAGTGTGGTTCGCAGACGTGGTGCTGAGGGCAGTGGTCCTGTACGTTCTGCCAGGAGTGCCAGCTCTGCTCACTCAGGGCCCCCTTTACGTCGCCCCAATCTACAGACTCTGGCCTAGACGGCCTGACTGCTGAAACATCCATCATGCTGGAGACAGGCTTATCTGTCTCGGCGGTTGAGACTATGGGAAGACCAGGTGCAAGTTTCTTCTCCTTCCTCCATCTGTTATAGGGTTTGGTTTACTGTTATGGATTGGTGTGAGTCTAGGTCTCTTCCCTGTCGGGCGTTCCCGGTTCCCAGGGTTCTAGAGTTGTTTCAGCATGAGTTGGAGTTGATTCTACAACTCAGTACTCTAATGGGTCAGGTTCTGCCCTGTCTGCATTGCTTTAGAGGTCTTTTGTTCAGTCTTCCTTGGTTAAGACTCTTTCAGGGGATACTTATGTGCGTCCCCCATGTAATCCTATGGTCCCTGTTGGGATTTGAATTTGATTCTGTCTGCCTTGCAGGGTTTTTCCCTTTGGTCCTATTCAGGATGCGGTCTGGCCGTTCTTACCCTCAAGGTTGTCCTTCTGGTGGCTGTTACTTCAGTCAGACTTGTGTTGGCGGGCGGCTCTGTCTACCTAGCCCCCGTTCTTTGAGATACACCAGGATAAGGTAGTGTTCCGCCTGAAGCCGGACTCTCTGCCTCCGGTGGTGTCTTATGTTCTTTGATTTGAGATATTGTTCTCCTTCTGTGCCTTATTCCTAGCAACGCTGAGGAAAGGGTTCTGCATTCCTTGTACAGGTGTTGGAAGTTTTTCCTTGGTAGTCACGGTGTCCTTTAGAACTGATGTTCCTTTGGGCCTATGGTCACTACATCCTGAATGTGCCCGATCTCGTCTGCTCTCGGGGAGTTGGGCGGCTTTGGCCTTGGCTATTGCTTGAATGGGATGTTCCTTCGGGTCCTAGGAAAGGGTCTTTTGGCTTCTGCCAAGTCTACCGTCTGGATTCGTCAGGCTGTTACTCAGGCCTGTTCCAACAAGGGGAAGAATCTTCCTTTTCGCTTTGCTTCTTGTTTTACTCGTGCTTTGATGCCTCTTGGGATTTTCAGCACCAGGCTTCTGTTTAACTGGTTTGCTAGGCCGCTGTTTGGTCTTCTGCTTCATACCTTTTTCAAAGTTACAAGGTTGATATTTGGGCCTCAGCTCTTGCTGTCTTGGCCGCATGGTTATGCAGGTGACAGTGGTTTTAACTGTTTGCTGTTGCCTTTTTTGTTGGGGATCCCACCCTACCTTATGGACACTGCTATTGGATGTCCCAAGTGTAAGTACTATATCTGGAGCAGGACGTACTGTATACTAAGAATAATACAATTCTGTGAAATACTCACCTGTAGAATTGATATTATTTGTATACAATACGTCCTGCTCCACCCCACCCTGGTTTTTGCATTTTTTTCTGGATCCCCTGTATGGTGATTGTTACCATTGTTATAGTTACCAGTTTCGGTGGTTAATTCTCCCGGCTTCTTGTTCACTGCTTTTCAATGCTGGGGATTTGTGGGAGGTCCCCGGGTATTTCAGGGGGCGGGAGGAACCTGTTTTGCATGTCTCTGCAGTGCAGCGCCATCTGGCGGAGGATAACCCAAGTGTAAGTGCTATATCTGGAGCAGGACGTACTGTATACAAATAATATCAATTCTACAGGTGAGTATTTCACAGAATTGTATTATTATTTACCAAATTATTTTGCTAAGGACTTCACCCAGGGGCGGTTTTGTACAATCAATGTCACCGCATTCCTCAAAGCCACCGCTGTCATCTCAATTTGCAGTGCACCCCTATATCAATCTCCCTCCAATTGCCCATCCTTACTGAGCCCCTATTTAAAGCGAACCTATAGTAAAAAACATCAAAGTTTAGTAAATTGCTCCCATAAAGCTTGTCTGTGACAAATCAGTGACATAAGCTTATTGAGGGAGATTAACACCATGCAAATGTTTGAAATAGCAGACAAATTCTGCAGTCTTATGCAAAACAGAGTTTCTCGGTCAAAATTGCCTCATAGTTCTGTGCAATTATCTTTTATTTGTAGCCAGAAGTAGTAAGCCTTCAGCTGTAATGACTCAACTTTGAATAAAATACATTGTATGCAATGTATCCTCTTACAGAGTGCTTTTGCGGCCACTGCCGCTGTGGAGATACATTATAACCGCTTCCCTCACACATATGTCTTTTGCTTTTTATTCAGTGTTTTTGCGTGTGAAAGATGACAGGCAAGCCTCTCCTTGTTTCTGACATATCTCGCTCAATTTGGTGTAAATTGCTGCTGGCACAGGAACCCCCTAATTTTCCTGTGTAAGCAGCACTATCAGGTGTGTGGCAAGATGGGTGCCACCATGTAATTCAAGAGTGATTAATCTTTGTCATTCCACAACATTTGCAAGGGGTTAAATCCTCACAGATTGCTTATGCCACTGATCATTAGGAGAGAAGCACAAACAACTATATCTCGCACAGCCCAGATAAAGAAACCTAATAGGTGCTGGCCCTAGGAGGATCACCACCGAACACAGTAAACACTATAGTCTAAAGCAAAAAGAAGTGGGCTGCTAGAAGAAATCCACCCAAATGACTCCTAAATATCAGGCCGCACAACTCAAGTATCAAAAAATAGAACATTTATTTATGCACTGTGACACACAAAAAACACAAAAATCCCTATTACACAGGGAAGAGAAGCAATTTGCTAAACTTTCTTTTTTTGACTGGAGGTCTGCTTTAGCTACCTTTTTTACAGGTTAAATCTATTTACACCTACCACTTTCCCCACAGCAGGTCAGTGGCCACATCAGATGGCTTAGTACCACAAGTTGAGCATGCATGCTCTATAGTGATAAAAGCCGTTGAGACATGAGACAAAGCACTGAAGAATAGTAACTTTCGATCATGATCGGTTCTCATGTGTTAAGCAGCTGGCCACTTGCACACTGCATATTAAATCAGTTTCTTGTGCAAAACACTCAGAATTGTCGTTTTCAAGGCCATGAAGGCCCCCTTCATCAGTCTTCACCTTTTTAACAGATAGAGTCCTGCGCAGTTCTTATACATTGTCATTTTTAGAAGTTTTTTTGGCATAAATACAAGAGGCATTTAAATAATCTGTGGTGTGCCAGTAGATCCTTTATAAGAAGTGATAGAAGTTTACTACATGGGAGCCACAGATTTATGTGACCACCATCTTGGACAAGGATTTGTCTTGACCAGTATAATCTTTTGCATTACCAAGAGGTTTATTTAAAGTGGACCAAAACCCAGGATTTTGACTATCCTGGGTTTTGGTCCTTTCCCCGCGGGCACCCCGATCAGGGGTGCCCCGCTGTGTAAAACCCCCCAGGACGCCCGAACAGACTCACCTCTTCCTGGTCGCACGGCGCGTCTAAGAGCAGCGGCTCTGGCGGCCGCATCCTTCGCTTCTCTCTAGCAGTGTGCATGCCCGCGCCAGGCTTTTGTGAAAGGCCGGCGCGGGCATGCTCCCTGTTAGACGGAGGCGGATGATGCGGCTGTCAGAGCCACTGCTCTTAGACGCGCCATGCGACCAGGAAGAGGTGAGTCCGTTCGGGCGTCCTGGGGGGTTTTACACAGCGGGGCACCCCTGATCGGGGTGCCTTCGGGGAAAGGACCAAAACCCAGGATAGTCAAAACTTTTGACTATCCTGGGTTTTGGTCCACTTTAAGGTGAATTATTATGCGATATGAAACATCATGGGTGGTCAAAGTCAATGATAGGGTAAATGAAAAATAAAATGCTTTCTTGAAATACCCTTGAAAGAACAGTCTTCACAAGTTATAAAGTATTGAAGATGAGTAAAAAACGGAACCCATGGCTTGTAACCTGCCTGTTTCCAACCATTTGCTGAGCTTGCAGGACTATATCTGTGGACATAATGGCTGGAAATGGAAGGTCAGGGGAAATGGGGTCTTGTTGTTGAGAAGGCTCTGGCATTTGTACTGAATTCTTGAAAGCTTCCTCCTTCCTGTGCATGTTTTTGCTATTATTATTTCAGAGTAAAACATGAAGGTCCTGGCCTCGTAGTTTCGTTTGGGGAGCGAATTCATGGGCTTTCGGATATAGAGACCCTTTTGTTTTCCTCTTTTTTCCTTATAGGGTTTCTAAAAACTTATCAAATGGCTCCAGTGTAAACTGAGTAAATTGGCAATGGAGGGGGACAGACATTCACAACATCCTTAATACTGATTTTGTTATGATGTGTCTTTTCAGGTTCAGTTTTAAAGAAGCTTTTACACACTGGAAATTCTGTAAAGGTATGGCCAATTAGGTGCTTTTTTGTCAATAAATACTCAACATTTTGTGTGCAAATGTGTGTTCCCTTTAGGGCCAAGAGTTACAAAACTGGTGCCTGTTGTAAAATTTCCTATTAATAACGTCACTACAATATTTCCTGTGCTTGTGGCCCCATTTTCTCTCTTCACTGTGTTTCGGGTGGAGCCATCATTACATAATAGGGTAATGCATGCATGCAGGCTAGGTGGAGGACAGACAGGACATGACAGGCAGTGGATTGGGTACAGCCTTTTCCTGTTACTGGCACTAGTACTTTTATAGTGGTTCCATCTTCTTCGGTCCGACCATAACCCCAAAACCAGACTCCGTTCGTCAAGCATGTACTGGCCATTCCTAGCATTTGTAGATACCTTATATGACAGGACAGGCTGATGGTATTCAGAGCACCGCAGTACAACTACTTGTGGCAGTGTTTTCTCATCTCTTCCATTCCAGGGCACCCACCAGTAGCAATGCGTGGTCAATCTCAGCCGTAGGTGGGGACTGCAAGAAACTAGCTTCTATATAGGGCAGGCTGTGGCAGGATCTCCTCAGTTGTTTTCTTGCAGTCGAAGATTTTTTTTTTTTTTTTTTAGTTACAGTGCTGACTGGGATAAATGAATCCTAGATCCTGATGGCAAATGGATATCTGTCCAAAGATGACAAGACAGTTGTCTATGTATGGATATCATTTATAGCTAGTTATCATCTATATAATGATCTTAACTACATGTCTATACACAATCCCCCTCCTAGTTTAGTTTTGGTGCTGCTACTGCAAACATTTAGGCAGGCTAAATGTTTGTTTAATGTAGTTGTCAACTATATGATCTTAATTGCATTTCTGTACCCAGCTTTAGATTTCATATTTAAAGTGGACCAAATCCTGTGATTTTGACTATCCTGGGTCTTGGCCCTTTCAGAATGGTCCGATTCGGAATGCCCCACTGTATGAAACCCCTAGGTTGCCCTGGTTCCTACGGCGCATGCACAGGCTCTCGTTCAATCAGGGTGCTTATCAAAATCAGCTAAGACTCGGCTATAGGCCGATAAAACTATATACAAATGCCTGGAGCGGTTTCGTACCCTGCTATAGGTATAGCGGATGGCGGCTGCGGCTCGTGCATACACCGTTGGATCAGTGAGGTGAATATTACAGGGGACTTGGGGCAAGGGAATCAAGGGCCAGTCTATAAGACTCCAGGGCCAGGTTTGGTCCACTTTAAGGGCAAGCGGAGAAGAGCCTGCAGGCACACAATTTTCTGGTGCAATCCTCCTCCAATTTAGTTTTGGTGCTGTTACTGCAGACACCTAATGCAGGCCAAAATCTTGGGATACAACATGTGTCCAAACAACACCCTCTCCCGGGAGCATTATTTATCAGACTGATGTCTGCAGGGATCTGCTAACGATGGCACACTGAATGACATTTAAGTCTATTGAAATATTCTCGGGGGAGGGTGATAAATGGGGGTTTGTGCACATGTCCCAAGGTTTTGGTCCTCTTTATGATTTGCCTGGTTGACATGTGTGCATGCATGTTTCTTTTTTGGCTGTGCTGCTGCTTATTCATACATGTCCAGTAGCTTTTGCCTTACCCATGGCACTCTTCTCCTATTAAAAGCAAAATGTCTTTCATCCTGCAGATACGATGTGAAGGAATGCGGCTGTTTCTTCTCTGGCTCCAAGCACTGCAGACGAATTGTGGAGAGGAGCAGGCGCTAATATTTGCATGTCTTGTTCCTGGTTTTCCTGCCGTCATGTCATCTCGAGGTCCTTGCACACTGGACACCCTCATAAATCCAACATATAATTTACCCGATGGTTAGTGACGGCGCTTTTCTGTGTCGCTGATTTGCTACAGTTCACTATACAGCATATTAATCAGGTTCATTGTTCTTCTGCTGTTTAGAAAGAGTGCTAATTAAATTATCGTTATACACAGTGTTTATCAGGCGCTCAATTGCCTGTGATTGCTCTGCCATTGTAAGCTAGCCTAGCATTTCACATGCTGGAATAATGATTGTAGGTGATAATCTAGCATCTAATTTCTGCATGGAAATTGTATTCCCTGTAGATGCTGGGGCCTAAAATGAATTTGTTTGCTTTTATTTAAAGGGAAATGAATGCCCAAAACAGAAGGAATATTCTTAGTATACAGTACGTCCTGCTCCAGATAGAGTACTTACACTTGGGTTATCCTCCGCCCAGGCTCCTCCCGGCCCCTCAAATACCCGGGGACCTCCCACAAATCCCCAGATTTCTCTGCAGTGCTTACTGCGAAGACATGAAATTATCACTCTCGCAGGTGAACGGGGCTATTAGCCTGCGGCCCTGTTGGACTATTCCCACCCGTTCCTCGTTTGATGTGCCTCCCAGCCTGGGCTGCGCTGGTCGGGTGAAGGTAGGCAGCACCATGTGTGCTTGAGGAGCTCTGCTCCACCGCAATCCCCCACCAAAGGGTAGGTGGCATAGGCTGATGGTGAGCCTTCATGGGATGCCCCTCCCGCATTATTGCCCCATGCCCCGTGTAGCGGTGGGTCCTGTACAAAGGGCTGCCATCCTCCTCCTAGCCTTGGGGGGGGGGGGGGGGGGGGAAGAAAGGGGGGGGGGGTGTGGGTGAGTGTGTCAGTGTTTTGTGCAATTGGCTTTTGGTCTGTTTTGACTGATATGTGGTGTCAGCCGCCGCGCTGACTTGGCTTTTTTACTATTACAGTTGCTGCCGCAGCGCGTCTTTTACTTCATTTGGATGTCCCGCGCCTAGCGGTGGCGTTACGCTTCTGCGTTCTCATTGGCTGCTTGTCTGTGGGCTTCGCGCTCTTTGGGGGGGCGGGGCCTGGCTTGGCGCGCTTTGCGTCGCTGCCCGCCCTTCGAGGTTCGCTCGGCGCCATTTTGTCTGGTCGCGCGTGTGTGGCGGTTCTACCTACCACGGTCCGTAAGTGCCCCCGCGGGCGGCTTTATGCTCTTTCCTTACTGTGTATGGTTTTGACGCCCCTTCTTCTCATTGTGTCTTTCAGACGGGCGAATCCAGTGGGTTCTCCCGGCCCGGTGTATTTGATAGTTGGGCCTAGTATAATTACTCCCACTTCCCTAGCGGGTCATTGGGGCATCCAGGGTTGCTTTACAGCGTCGATCCCTACTGGCATATTGTGCCTAATAATCACCATATGGAGGCATCTCAGGATAATGTGACCGGGGTTCCTTCGGGACAAGCCCGGCTGTGTGTAGCTTGTGGGGTCTCACCTATCAGCCGTGACAGTGCACGGGTCTGTGTTCCTTGCGCACAGCAGGCGCTAACGTTGCAACCCGCCCTGTCTGTGGCTGGGCCTGCACCTCGGCTCACTTCACCTACTCCCCCAAGCTTGAGTCTCACCCCCATTGCATCGCATACAAGCGGGGATTCTCAACCTGATGTGGCTGCTAGACTGGCCAGTGTTGAAAAATTGATTGCTAGTACTTTAGCGCGTAAGGCCACCGCTAAAAAGCGTCACTTAACCCCTGATGCCACTTTTTTCCCTGTGGAGTTTGATGAGTTTTTGCATCTATGTGGCTACACCCCCTCGGACGAACGGGAGCTGTTCTCTGATTCAGGGTCATCTGACGAGAGACCCAGGGGTCACGACGATTCTGGCTCTGATCCCTGGGCCCCGGATGATACTGACAGACTGCTGGTTCAGATCTTCGAGGTTCTGTCCATCTCTCCCCCTGTTGCGGCACCCAGGCAAAGGGGTGAGCTTTTTCATACTGCTAAGGTTCGTTTGGAATTTCCAGAGCAAACCCATTTCAATAACCTTGTGCTTAAGGAGTGGGAACTTCCCAGTAGACTTCCCGGTATACCTAAGAGTTGGGACAGAAAGTATCCCTTTCCTGCTGATATGGTCAAGTGCTGGTCATCGCCCCCCGAGGTGGATGCTCCTATTCTAGGGCTGTCTAACACCTCTATTATGCACTCCCCTGACTCTACTACTCTGCGGGATGCTGAGGGCCTTTTGCTCAGTTCCATTTGAGGTCTCTACAACTTCACCTTCTGTCAGTATGGGACAAGGACCCAACGTCCTTGGGCGGGGTCTGTGTGCTCTCCCGCTTGGTCCGGCGGTCCCTTTCGTGGTGGCTGGATCCCAGGAACTTGCTGGGGGGGCAGGTCCTTTCTGGCCCCCTCCTGGGAGGTGGTCACCACGGATGCCAGTCTGTCGGGTTGGGGGGCTTCTGGAAGTCCCTGCGGTTCCAGGGGAGGTGGGGCCCTCAGGAGGCCCACTTGCCTATCAACATTCTGGAACTACGAGTGATCAGGTTGGTACTGGAGCAGTTGACCCATCACCTGAGGGGTCTGGCTGTGCAGGTGCGCTCAGACAACAGGACGGCAGTTGCCTACATCAACCATCAGGGAGGGACCCGGAGCAGGGGGGCCCTCCAGGAGGTGTCGCGGATTCTGACATGGGCGGAGGCCAATGTTCAGTGCATTTCGGCTGTGTACATTCCGGGAGCAGAGAATCTACTGGCAGACACTCTGAGCAGGGGGACCACCCGTCAGGGGAAGTGGTCCCTCTCTAACAGGGTATTCCAGTCCCTGTGTCACCGTTCGGGTCTACCGGATGTGGATCTGTTTGCATCCCGTACAATCATAAGCTTCCGGCCTTTGTCTCCCTGTCTCAGGATCCTCTGGCCTTGGCCACAGATGCTCTGCCCATGTCATGGCAGGAATTTCGGCTCCTGTATGTCTTTCCTCCATTCCGCCTGCTGGGCAGGGTCCTGCGCAAGATTGCTCTGGAAGGGGTGCCAGTGATTCTGGTGGCCCCCAGGTGGCCAAGAAGAGTGTGGTTCGCAGACGTGGTGCAGATGGCAGTAGACCAGTACGTTCTGCCAGGAATGCCAGATCTGCTCACTCAGGGCCCCTTACGCCATCCCAATTTACAAACTCTGGCTTTGACGGCCTGGCTGCTGAAACCTCCATCTTGATGGAGAAAGGCTTGTCTGCCTCGGTGGTCGAGACCATGGTGAAGGCTAGGAAGAAAACTTCTTCTTCCATCTATTATAGGGTATGGCGTACCTACTTTGATTGGTGTGAGTCTAGGTCTCTTCCCTGTAGGGTGTTCTCAGTCCCCAGGGTTCTGGAGTTTTTACAGCATGGGTTGGAGTTGAATCTAAAACTCAGTACTCTGAAGGGTCAGGTTTCTGCCCTGTCTGTCTTCTTTCAGAAGTCTTTTGCTCAGCATTCCTTGGTTAAGACTTTCTTTCAGGGGGTCACTCATGTGCGTCCCCCACGTAAACCTATGGTCCCTGTTTGGGATTTAAACTTGGTTTAGCCAATATAACCCATTTGCTGTTCTTTCTGAGCTTGATGTGGATGTATCTGCTAATGCTCAGTCTGGGCAGGATTTGGTAAGACCAAAGGAAATGGACTTAAATAAGGGACCATATAAAATGAGTACAAAAGGGCAGCAAGGAACAGTTACCAAGCCAACCACTAGGAAAAGGCATATTCTGGTTGGTGACTCAACAATTAGAGGTGTGGACAGGATAAAGATGAGCTAAAGGAAGTGAGGTGTCTCCCAGGTGCCACGGTTAATAGGGATAAGAAGCGTATTATAAATATTGTGAAGTCTGCAAGCAAACATAACCGAGTGGACATTGTGCTACATCTTGGCACAAATGACTTATCCCAAAAAGATTTGTTTGTTGTACAGAGGGACTTCCAAAATTTTAGTCAGGAACTTTGCAAAATAACAGGTTCCGTCACCTTTTCTGAAGTTTTGCCAGTATGAAATCAGGGAAAAAAGGCACTCAACATCGCCAAGTTCAATTTGTGGTTACGTCAGTGGTGTGAAGACAAAGGCTTTGGATGTATTAGTCATGATGTTAGAAGGTGGTCGAACAATGAGTTGTTTAAGAGGGATGGCTTGCATCCTTCACAGAAAGGCACAGAAGAACTTGGAGTGGAATTAAACGTGATTTAAACTAGAGGAAGGGGACAGAGATGTAACTTGTAAGGGTGATTTCTGTCCCCTACCATTTAGGATGATGCAGGACATTGAAGCAGGAAGCCCGGTCAGTGGTAGGCTAGAGGTGGAAAAGATCAAGGACACACTAAAACACAATACCAACAACATCCACATGATGTGTACCAATGCTCGCAGCTTGGGCAACAAGCTCTGTGAATTAATGGCTATCATATCCAGAGATGAATTGGATCTTGTTGCAATAACAGAGACTTGGTTCAAGGATCACAATAACTGGGAGATAGCCATACCCGGTTACACATTGTACAGAATAGACAGATTGGATAGAAAGGGCGGTGGAGTAGCCATTTATGTCAAGACTACACTTCAATCAACAATAATTCAGCATACACATAATGAACTAGAAACACTCTGGGTTACCATGCAGACTAAGGAGGGAGCTGTGGTCAGAATTGGTGTGATATATAGGCCCCCTGGACAATCTGAGGATCTAGATAACCTGTTAATAGATGAAATCAGTGGAATGGCAGAGAAGGGGGACATTGTAATTACAGGTGACTTCAACATGCCTGATGTGGACTGGAATATCCCAAGTGCATCGACATGCAAGAGCAGGACTATATTAGAGGCACTTAATGGAATGTCTCTAAAACAACTTGTGACATTGCCAACTAGAGGAGATCACATTCTGGACTTAGTTCTGACCAATAGGGATCTGGTGTCCGAGGTCAGGGTTGAAGAAAATCTGGGTTCCAGTGACCATCAATGCTTATGGTTCAGAATAAAAACAGACATTGTGCAATCACACACCAGAACCAAAGTGCTAGACTTTAGGAAGACAAACTTCAAGGAAATGGCGGAGTATGTAGAAAGAAAATTAGGTGAGTGGAACAGAGTAGCAGAAGTGAGTGCCCAGGGGTCACTATTAAAAATGGCCATCCTAAAGGCAACTAAGCAATATGTGAAACAAACTAGCAAGAATAAAAGGAAGAAGAAACCATTAGGAAGTCAGCACTATCATAAAAGATAAGAAGTCTGCCTATAAGAAGTATAAAGTAAGTGGAAGTGTAGCTGACAGAGAGGCGTATAAAATTAAACAGAGGGAAGCAAAACTGATTATAAGGACTGCTAAAGGGCAAAAGGAGGAAGAAATGGCCAAATCTATGAAGAGGGGAGATAAAACCTTTTTCCGATATATTGGTGACAGAAAGAAGAAAAACAATGCCGTCTCAAAAATTAGAAATAGGGAAAATAAATATATTGACGGAGATAAGGCTGTGGCTGACCATCTGAATAGCTACTTTTGTTCTGTATTTTCAGATAGTAGCAGGCATGGCCATAGCACAGCATCCCACTGGGAGGGCACAGCTCCGGAGTTTCTGGAGGCTGATGTCCTATCCGAGCTGGCACATCTAAAGGTAAGTAAGGCGATGGGTCCAGATGGAATCCACCCCAGAGTTCTAAGGGAACTTAGGTTTGTGATTGCAGCCCCTCTGACTGATTTACTTAACCATTCCCTTTCAACTGGTGAGGTTCCAGATGATTGGAGAATGGCCAATGTCGTACCAATCCATAAAAAGGGGAGTAGAGAAGAAGCCAGTAATTACAGGCCAGTTAGTTTAACATCTATAGTGGTCAAATTAATGGAAACACTCTTAAAAAAACAGATAATTTCCCATCTAAAAATTAATGACCTATTGGACCCAAAACAGCACGGCTTTACTGAGGGCAGATCATGTCAGACCAATCTTATTGATTTCTTTGACAATGTCACTAAAGTGTTAGATGAAGGTGGTGCTGTGGATATCGCCTATCTGGATTTTAGCAAAGCCTTTAACACTGTACCACATAAGGAGCTCATAGATAAGTTATTGAAGGTAGGACTCAATCCCTGGATAGTTCAGTGGATTTCCAGTTGGCTGAGGGATTGGTATCAGAGCGTTGTTGTAAATGGTGTGCAATCTGAACAAAGGCGAGTTACAAGTGGTGTGCCGCAAGGCTCTGTCCTGGGCCCCATTCTTTTTAATATATTTGTAAGTGACATAGGAGAAGGCTTGGTAGGAAAAGTTTGTCTGTTTGCTGATGATACAAAGGTTAGTAACAGGGTGGATATTCCTGGAGGTGTCTGCAACATGGAAAATGATTTAGCTTTACTGGATAAATGGTCAAAACTGTGGAAACTAGAGTTTAATGTCTCTAAATGTAAAATCATGCACTTGGGTAGAAGGAATCCCTGCTCTGAGTATCGTATGGGCAGTACTGTGTTAGCCAGGACCTCGGAGGAGAGAGATTTAGGGGTACTGATTACTGATAGCTGCAAGATGAGTGGACAGTGTAGCCAGGCAGTGGGAAAAGCAAGCAGGATGCTTGGCTGCATAGCTCGAGGCATCACCAGTAGGAAGAGGGAGGTTGTGATGCCGCTGTATAGAGCCCTGGTGAGGCCACAGCTAGAATACTGTGTGCAGTTCTGGAGACCTTACCTGCAAAAAGACATTATTCAAATAGAACGTGTCCAAAGGCGGGCAACGAAAATGGTGGAAGGACTTAAACTTAAAACTTATCAGGAGAGACTTAAAGAACTTAATTTGTACAGTCTGCAGGAAAGAAGGGAGAGGGGGGACATGATTGAGACCTTTAAATATGTGAAAAGATTGAATAAGGTTCAGGAGGGAAGTGTTTTTAAGAAGAAGCTTGATGGTAGAACAAGGGGGCACAACCTGAAGCTAGTCGGGGGGAAGATCAGGAGCAATGTTACAAAATATTATTTTACAGAAAGAGTAGTAGATGCTTGGAACAAACTTCCAGCAGAGGTAGTTGAAAAATCAACAGTCACTGAATTTAAACATACCTGGGATAAGCACACATCTATCCTAAGATAAAGAGTACATACAGTATACACATAAGGGCAGACTAGATGGACCGTATGGTCTCCTTCTGCCGTCAGCCTTCTATGTTTCTATGTTTTGTCTGCCTTGCAGGGTGCTCCCTTTGAGCCTATTCAGGATGCTGCTCTGGCTGTACTTACCCTCAAGGTTGTCTTTCTGGTGGCTATTACTTCGGTCAGGCGTGTGTCTGAGCTGGCGGCTCTGTCTATCCAGCCCCCATACTTTGAGAGACACCAGGATAAGGTGGCGTTCCGCTTTAAGCTTTTCTGCCTAAGTTGGTGTCTGCTTTTCATTTGAATCCAGATATTGTTCTTCCTTCACTGTGTCCTAATCCTAGCAACGCTAAGGAAAGGGTTCTGCGTTCCTTGGATGTGGTCAGGTGTCTGAAGTATTACCTGGTAGTCACTGCGTCCTTCAGGAAAACTCAACTCTATCTGGAGCAGGACGTACTGTATACAAATAATACCAATCCTACAGGTGAGTATTTCACAGAATTGTATTTTTCATGGTGCTTCCTGATCAAAAATGAGAAAATTTCCTATCATGCTTAGCCACTTGGTGGAGCCTTCTAAACCATATTGTAATGGGCACATATTTCTATAGACCTGCTGCTTGTGGCACTGCTTTTCAGTGCTTTTCTCATAGATCTGTCTGGCAATCAGAGCTTGTTATCTGCTGCATCAGGCTGAGGAGCTTTATAAATCCGGTGCTCTCTTAGCCAGGGGCCGCTATATGTCATTCTGATCTGTGATGCTGATCTGTTTTGCATTGTTTCCTTTTACATCCTGATCCTTCACCTTGCTGGTCCCTGTGATCCTGGACAGCTAGGATAATTTTGCTTTCTAATCTGTAAACTATTTGGTTCTTTGATCCTCAGTGGATGGACCTATTCATGATCCTGGTCCATAATCCAGTGGGCCCCCCTTGGATGGCATCATCCAAGAAGCGATTTGTGCCGCTTTAATATAGAGCCTGCTTTTCAACTTCCCATCTATCAGATTATCAAAATCATGGAGTCCCTTATTTTTCCCAATGCATGGCACGGCCTGCTTCAAGAAGTCATTACATCTGGGTTATTCCGCCACAAGGTGGCGCAGTGTACTGCAGAAGAGTTGTGGCTCCTCCCGGTACCATATAAAAACGGAATTACCATAGACTTCTCCAGTGTTCTCTCTGCAGTGATTTCTGCGAAGATAGAAGATGGCTCTCTATATTGCGCAGGTGAGCGGGGCAAACAAGCCTGCGGCCCTGCATGGCTATTTACACCTGTTTCCGGACCCTCTGTGCCTCCCAGCCTCGGCTGACGAATCGGGTGAGGGTAGAGGAGCACTAGGGTCAAGTGCTCAGGGAGCGCTGCTCCAAGCCGCAGACCCTGTACCACAAAGGGTAGCCGGCCATAGGCTTTATGGTGAGCCTGTTTGGGATGCAGAGTTCCTGCCCTAACTTCTGAGGGGGTGAGTGTTTTGGGGTTACTCGTTCTGCGTTTGGGGCCCCCCCACCTCCGTCCCTGGCCTGGCCCTTGCCACCGCTCGCCTGCCTTCCTCGCCCCCTCCCCCTAATGTGCTCGGGGGGATGGGGGGCGGGTGGTTGCGGTGAGGGTGCCTTGGCTGTGTGTTCGCAGGGTTTATTCTTAGTATACAGTACGTTCTGCTCCAGATATAGTACTTACACTTGGGTTATCCTCCGCCAGATCCCGCTGCACTGCAGAGACATGCAAAACGGGCTCCTCCCGGCCCCTCAAATACCCGGGGACCTCCCACAAATCCCCAGATTTCTCTGCAGTGCTGACTGCGAAGACATAAAGTATCACTCTCTCGCAGGTGAGCGGGGCTATTAAAGCCTGCGGCCCTGTTGGACTATTCCCACCCGTCCTGGTAGAGATGTGCCTCCCAGCCTGGGCTGCGCTGGTCGGGTGAAGGTAGGCAGCACCATGCGTGCTTATGGAGCGCTGCTCCTCCGCAGTCCCCCACCAAAGGGTAGGCGGTGTAGGCTGATGGTGAGCCTCTATGGGATGCCCCTCCCACATTATTGCCCCGTGTAGCGGTGGGCCCTGTACGAAGGGCCGCCATCCTCCCTCGTTCCCCCTGTAGTCGTGGGGGTGAGCCTGTGTGGTGTGTATATGATCGTTGCACGTATATGGCCTTTGTCTGTCTTTGGACTCTTATAGATATGGTGTCAGCCGCCACGCCTTTATTTGTATTTTACTCGTATGACTGCCGCCGCCACGCGTGCTTTTCTCCTTCGTTGGATGTTCCGCGCCGGGCGGCGGCGTTACCTGAGACACCTCTGTGTCCTCATTGGCTGATGTTGGACTTCGCGCTCTTCGGGAGGGCGGGGTCTGGTTTGGCGCGCTCCACGTCATGGCACGCTTTGCCCGCCCTTCGAGGTACACGGCGCCATCTTGTCCGCGCACGACGCGTGGGACGTTCCTGCTTACCGAGGTACCGTAAGTGCCCTCTCGGGCGGCTTATACTCATTGTAGTGTTTCGGTTCTGACACCATTCTCTTCTCATTATGTCTTTCAGACTGGTGAACACCATTGGCTTCTCCCGGCCCGGTGTAATTTATAGCGGGCCTTGTAAAATTCTCCCACTTCCCTAGCGGGTCTTTGGGGCATCCAGGGTTGCCTATAGCGTAAATCCCTGCTGGCATATTGTGCCTAAATAATCACCATATGGAGGCATCTCGGAATTATGTGACCAGAGTCCCTCTGGGACAAGACCGACTGTGTATAGCGTGTGGACAACCCCATGCTGATGCTGACAGGGCACAGGTCTGCAGACCCTGTGCCGAGCAAGCACTGGCTCTGCAATCAGGTCTGCCAGTGGCTGCACCTCGTTTCAATTCACCTATTTCCCCATGCTTAAATCTCACTCCTGCTGAGTCGCATACAAGTGGGGATTTGCAGCCTGTTGTGTCTTCCAGACTGCCTACGGCTGAACAGATTATTGCGAGGTTGTTAGAGCGCAAGGGCCCTGGTAAGAAGTGGCACTTGACGCCTCATGTTACTGTTTTTCCTATGGGAACTGAGGAGTTTACTACTCCGTGTGGCTATACCCCTTCTGATGAAGGAGAGCTGTTCTCTGACTCAGGCTCATCTGATGAGAGGCCGAGGAGTCATGACTATTCTGGCCCTGAATACTGGGGCCAGTGTGACACTGACGATTTGTTGGTTAAGGTCTTTAAGGTTCTGTCTATCTCTCTCCCTGGTGAGGCTCCCAAGCAGAGAGGGGAGCGTTTCCATACAGCGACAGCATGTTTGGAATTCCTAGAGCAGGCTCATTTCCATACTCTTGTGCTCAAGGAATGGGAGTGCCCCAGTAAACTTCCAGGGGTCCTAGGGGACTGGGATAGGAAATACCCTTTTCCCCCTGAGGTGGTTAATTGTTGGTCATCCCCCCCCCCCCCCGTGGTGGATGCCCCGATCATAGGGGTTCCTAACCCCCCTTTATTGCAGCCCCTGCTTATACTACCCTTCGGGATGCTGAGGACGGGCGCATTGATCTGCTGGCCTCCCACGCCTTTTCATGTGCAGGGACGGCGCTGCGCCTGGTCTGTGCCGCGGCTATTACTGCAGTGGGCGCTAGAACCCTCATCAGAAAGATGCTTGATCATCGCTCGGATGATCTCCCCTGGGATGTGTTTAATGCACTCTCCAGTTGTGATGTGTTTGTAAAATTTATCCTATTAGCATTGGATGACACCATTAGAATGTGTGCAAGAACTTCTGCCCTTGTGGTGGCTATACGTCGCTTGGTCTGGCTGCGACAGTGGGGTGCTGACGATGCTACTAAAAAGACTCTTACTGGGCTTCCCTTTAGAGGGCTACGCCTGTTTGGGGCCCGTCTAGACCTGTTTGGTAAAATGGGTAAGTCACCCCAAAGCAGGCGGCCGCCTCGGCCCCCTCGGGGCAGGGCACCCCTCCTCCCCCCTACCATAATGTTAAACAAGAACCAGGGGTGTCGCGCAGACTCCTGCCCCGGGGAGCAGCAGACTACGCCCTGGACCCTCCTAAATCTTCCACCAAACCCCCTCAAGCATGATGGGGCGCCCTCGCCCGTCTGGGTGGAGGGATGGCTGCGGCACTTTGCTCTTGTCAGGAGGCATCACGCCTCATACTGGTGGATTCAGGAGGTAGTGTCCTCCGGATACGGGATAGAGTTTGCTGCGCGGCCTCCCACAAGATTATCAGGGTACTCCTGGTCCCTGCCTCTGTTCAGGTGTTGGTGCAGGCCATGCAAGGCCTGCGGGGTCTGGGGGTCTCTTGCAGATTGCCCTTAACAGGCAGAGGCCGCTACACCCACCTTTCCACAGTCCCCCGAAAGGATGGGTCAGTCTGGCCCATTCTGGATTCACAGGTTTTCGGCAATTCTCCAATTACAGGCAGTTTCTTCATGGAAACTCTGAGATGGGCCTTCAGCGCCTTGCGCCCAGGGGGCTTCTTGTCGTCTGTGGAGCTCAAAGATGCTTCTGTTCATATCCCTGTGTCTTATGGACACCGAGGCGCTTCAGGTTCGTGTTGGAAGTCCAACACTGCTAATCTGTGGCCTTGTTATCTGGCCTCTCTTCAGATCCCAGAGTGCTCATCAGGGTGCTGACGGGGTGATGTCTCTGAGACCAAGGGGCGTCCGCACTATAACCTACCTGGACGTCCTTTTTCCACTTCCCAGTCTCTACGTCAGGCTAAGTTTGATACTCGGCTGGTGGTGTCCACTGGGTGTCGTTTGGATGGGTGATCAATCACCCCAAGTCCTCATTGTCCCCTTGATTGGTAACTCCATTACTAGGAATGAATCTGGATTCGGTTCAGGCGAGAACCTTCCTTCCTCAGCAATAAAGTGGACAATCTGGTTGCATGGGCTTAGTCCCTCATTGCTGTCCCCGTCCCTTCGCTAGGCAGGGATGCAGCTGGTGGGCTCGTTGGTGGCTTGCTCAGAAGAGATCCCTTATGCTCAGTTCCCCTTGGGCCCTTCTACAACTTCTATTGTTAGTACAGGACAGGGATTCAGCATCCCTGGAGCAGGGTCTGTGTGCCTTCCCCACTGGTGAGGAGGTCCCTCTTGGAGTGGATGAACTCAAGGAACCTGTCTGGGGGCAGTTCCCTTCTTGCCCCTTCCTGGAGACGGTCACCATGGATGCCAATCTATCAGGTTAAAGGGGGGATTTTCTTCTGAAACTCCCTGCGGTTCTGGGGGAGGTGGGGCCTTTAGAGGGTCCATACGCCTATCCATGTTTGAAACAGTGAGCGTTCAGGTTGGTTCTTTTTCGCTTGGCTACTCCTCTTCAGGGCCTACCTGTTCGGGGGCGCTCGGTCTGTCTGATGCCTACATTAATCATCTGGGAGGGACCTGGAGCAGGAGGGTCCTCCAGGAAATGTCTGTGATCCTAATCTGGGTGGAGGACTATGTTCCCTGCATATCAGTGGTTTTTGCTCCGGTAGGGTCTCTGTGACAGGATGTGCTAATCCCTGTGTCACTATGGGGTCCAACCAGTTATGGATCTGTTTGTGTCCCGTCGCTATTACAAGCTCTTGGGCCTTGTTTCCCTGTCCCAGGATCTTCTGGCCGTGGTCAGGATGCCTTGGTAACGTTATGTCTGGACATTCTGTTCTGTATGTCCTTTCTCCATCCCCCCTGCTAGGCAGGGTTCTGCGCAAGATTGCTCTGGAAGGGGGACCAGTGACTCTGGTGGTCCCCGGGTGGCCTAGTAGAGTGTGGTTCGTAGACGTGGTACTGAGGGCAGTAGTTCTGTACGTTCTGCCAGGAGGGCCAGCTCTGCTCACTCAGGGCCCCTTTACGTCACCCCAATCTACAGACTCTGGCCTAGACGGCCTGACTGCTGAAACATCCATCTTGATGGAGACAGGCTTATCTGTCTTGGTGATTGAGACTATGGGAAGACTAGGAGCAAGCTTCTTCTTCTTCTTCCATCTGTTATAGGGTATGGTTTACCCATATTGATTGGTGTGAGTCTAGGTCTCTTCCCTGTTGGGCGTTCTCGGTTCCCAGGGTTCTAGAGTTATTACAGCATGAGTTGGAATTGGTCTCCAACTCAGTACTCTGATGGGTCAGGTTCTACCCTGTCCACCTTGCTTTAGAAGTCTTGTTCAGTCTTCCTTGGTTGAGATTTCTTTCAGGGGGTACTCATGTGCGTCCCCCATGTAATCCTATGGTCTCTGTTGGGATTTGAATTTGATTCTGTCTGCCTTGCGGGGTTTTTCCCTTTGGTCCTATTCAGGATGCTGTTTAGCTGTTCTTACCCTCAAGGTTGTCCTTCTGGTGGCTGTTACTTTGGTCAGACGTGTGTTTGGCGGGCGGCTCTGTCTACATAGCCCCCATTCTTTGAGATACACCAGGATAAGGTGGTGTTCCGCCTGAAGCCGGACTCTCTGCCTAAGGTGGTGTCTTATGTTCATTGATTCAAGATATTGTTATTCCTTCTGTGCCTTATTCCTAGCAACGCTGAGGAAAGGGTTCTGCATTCCTTGAACAGGTGTTGGAAGTTTTTTTCTTGGTAGTCACTGTGTCCTTTAGGAGAACTGATGCTCCTTTGGACCTACGGTCACTCCATCCTGAATGTTCTCAGGGAGTTGGGCGGCTTTGACCCTGGTCATTTCTTGAAAGGGATGGTTCCTTCTGGTCCTAGGAAAGGGTTTTTGGCTTCTGCCAAGTCTACTGTTAGCGATTGGATTAGTCAGGCTGTTACTCAGGCCTATTCCAACAAGGGGAAGAATCTTCCTTTTCGCTTTGCTTCTTATTCTACTCGAGCTTTGGTGCCTCTTGGGGTTTTCAGCACCAGGCTTCTATTGAACTGGTTTGCTAGGCCGCTACTTGGTCTTCTGTTCATACCTTTTCAAAGTTTTACAAGGTTGATGTTAGGGCCTCAGCTCATGCTGTCTTGGCCGCATGGTTATGCAGGTGGCAGTGGTTTTAACTGTCTGCTGTTGCCTTTTTGTTGGGGATCCCACCCTACTTTATGGACACTGCTATTGGATGTCCCAAGTGTAAGTACTCTATCTGGAGCAGGACGTACTGTATACTAAGAATAATACAATTCTTTGAAATACTCACCTGTAGAATTGATATTATTTGTATACAGTACGTCCTGCTCCACCCCACCCTGGTTTTTGCATTTTTCTGGATCCCCTGTATGGTGATTGTTACCATTGTTATAGTTACCAGTTTCGGTGGTTAATTCTCCCGGCTTCTTGTTCACTGCTTTTCAATGCTGGGGATTTGTGGGAGGTCCCCGGGTATTTGAGGGGCCGGGAGGAGCCTGTTTTGCATGTCTCTGCAGTGCAGCGCCATCTGGCGGAGGATAACCCAAGTGTAAGTACTATATCTGGAGCAGGACGTACTGTATACAAATAATATCAATACTACAGGTGAGTATTTCACAGAATTGTATTTTTACTGTGTTTTTCACTGTTTTTAGCCGCGTCGCCGCTTTGTACTACGCTCCGCGGTGGGCGGCGCTATATTTGTGAGGCATTTTTTCTTTCTGTGATAACGCTGGCGAGGTCACGTGAGCGCCGATTTCGCGCTCTTCGGGGGTGGGGGGGGGCGGGGTCAGCCCCCGCAGCCCGCCCCTCAAGGTTCCTCTGCCGGCACCATTTTGATTATGCTGCGTGCTGGGGCTCTTCTCATCCCGGAGCTGCGGCGGTGATCCTGGTCTGCTTGTCGCTTCCTCCTGTGGTCTGGCGGTTGATGCCCTTGTCCTACTTGGACCGTGAGTCCCCCTCGGGGGTTTTTTGGTCGCTTTTGGGCATGCGCTGTGGGATACTTGTGTCTTTATTTATGTCTTTCAGGCGGGACACCTGTGGGTTGTGGTTTCTCCCAGCCTATCCATTACCATCCCTCATCTTCCCTTTCTGGCTTCTGGGGGCATCCCGGGTGGCTTTTCTTAGTCTTTACCCTGTGATGGCCTATTGTGCCTGTGTTAATCACCATATGGAGGCTTCTGGGGATAACGTGCTTGGGGGTCCTTCGGGACTATCCTGGCTGTGTACCGTGTGTGTGGGGTATCCCCTGTGAGTAACCGTGTCAGGGTGTGCGTGCTGTGCACCCAAAGTTTACTTGCGCTCCAGTCTGGGCTGCCCGCTTCGCTTCCCAGCTCTGCGCCCCCCTCGGCATCGCCTACCCCCCCGCGCCTGCATTTAGCCCCCAGTGAGGGGGATACTGGCAGGGGGTCACAGTCTGATCTGGCACTTTGTGTGGCCAGCATTGAAAGGCAACTTGCTAGGCCTGTTCCACGTAAGGCCTCTAGTAAGAAGCGGCACCTGGCTCCCACGCCTGCCTGGTTTGCTGAGGAGCATGAGGAAATTGATCTTTTTGATGACCGTTACTCCCTAGAGGAGGGGGAGCTTTTCCCGGGCTCTGATTCCTCTGGGGACCAGCAAGTGGGCTGCGACAGTGATCCTGAGTCTGAGGATTCCTGGTTCCCTGAGGACACTGCTAATCTGTTGTCTCACATTTTTGAAATCTTGCACGTTGTCCCCCCTGAGGTGGCTGAGGAAACGGGGTGAGCTTTTTTGTCCTGTTAAGCAGCGTCTGGAGTTCCCTTAGCAGAGTCATTTTTTCACTAATTTGGTGCTTAAGGAGTGGGATCATCCTAGTAGATTGCCTGACACTACTACACTGTGGGACAGCGAGGACCGGCGTATGGATCAGCTGGCCTGCCATGCTTTTACGTTTGTGGGGGCTGGGCTGCGTGCTCTTAAAAGACAGATCAATCATCTCCTTGATGGCGCTACAGCTGGTAGGGAGGATTATAGGGCCCTCTTGCTTTGCTCTGAATATGTTGCCTTTATCCTTACTGCCATGGATGATGTGGTACGGCTGAGTAGTAGGGCCTCTGCCCTTTTGGTGGCTATGTGCCGCTCTGTTTGGTTGCGTAAGTGGGCAGCTGACGCTGCTGCTAAGAAGGCTCTTACTGTGCTCCCCTTTGTGGGGCTGCGGCTCTTTGGTGAGCGTCTGGATGTTTTAGCCAAGGATGGTAGGCAGCCTCAGCATAGGAAGCAGCTTCGGCCTTTTCGGGGGCCCTCCGCTTCCTTCTCCTCCTTTAGTGGCCCTAGAGGAGGTCGAGGCCCTCTCTTTTCAGGTATCCGCAGGGGTTCTTGGGACCATGGTAGATCCCGGTCGTCCTCAGGCATGAGGAGGCGCCCTCACACATTCGGGTGGGGGGGCGGCTTCGGCTCTTTGCTCATGTCTGGAGACTACGCGTCTCAGACCGGTGGATTCAGGAGGTGGTGTCCTCCGGTTACAAGATAGTTTGCAGCCTGGCCGCCCCCAGATTCATCAGATCCTGGATGTCTCACAACCCTCTGTCAGCTCAGGGGTTGCGCCTTGCGGTTCAACGTCTGTTGGAGTCAGGAGTCATTTGCCTGGTGCCTCCCCAGAAACGGGGTCAGGGTTTCTACTCCAATCTGTTCATGGTCCCCAAAAAGGACGGTTCCTTGAGGCCCATCCTGGACCTGAAGGGTCTCAACAGGTTTGTCAGGTTCAAGCGCTTTCGCATGGAGACCCTTTGCTCTGGAGGATCAGCATTACCAGTTTGTGGCCTTACCGTTCGGTATTACCTCGGCACCTCGGGTGTTCACCAAGGTGCTGGCAAGCGTGATGGCTCTGCTGCGCCATCAGGGCATTCGCATCCTTCCTTACCTGGACGACATTCTGATTGCAGCTCAGTCCCTTCATCAGCCGGGAGGGATACTCAGGTGGTGACCTCCACTCTCGAGTCCTTCGGCTGGGTGATCAACTACCCCAAGTCTTCACTGTCTCAGTCTTTGGTGAGGTCCTTTCTGGGCATGACTCTGGATACCTCTCATGTCAAGGTATTCCTGCCCCAGCAGAAGTTGGAGGGTCTTCAGCAGCAGGCACGGGCTCTGCTCTTGTGTCCCCATCCCTCCATCCGGCAAGGGATGCAGTTGGTGGGCCTGATGGTGTCCTGCTTCGAGGCGGTCCCCTTTGCTCAGTTTCACATGAGACCTCTTCAGTTGCACCTCTTGTCAGTTTGGGATCGGGACCCTGTGTCCCTGGATCAGGAATTTGCTTTTTCCCTGGCCAGACAGTCCCTCTCGTGGTGGCTGGACTCAAGGAACCTTCTGGTGGGCAGGACTTTTCTGCCCCAGCATTGGGAGGCTGTCGCAACAGATGCCAGTCTGACCAGTTGGGGGGGCTTTTGGAAGTCTCTGCAGTTCCAGGGTCAGTGGGGCCCCAGAAGGCCCATGCTCCCATCAATGTCCTGGAACTGAGGGCGATCAGGTTGGTTCTTGCTCAGCTGACCTCACACCTTCGGGGTCGGGCTGTTCAGATCTGCTCGGACAACCAGACGGCGGTTGCCTACATCAATAATCAGGGAGGGACTCGGAGCAAGCCAGCCCTCAAGGAAGTGTCTCTGATACTGTCTTGGGCGGAAGAGAATGTCCCTTGCATCTCAGCGGTTTACATTCCGGGAGTGGAGAACCAGGAGGCAGACTCCCTGAGCAGGGGGACGTCTCGGCTGGGGGAATGGTCCCTCAGCAACAAGGTTTTTCACTCCCTGTGTCACTGCTGGGGTCAGCCGGATGTGGACCTGTTTGCGTCCCGCCACAACCACAAGCTTCCCAGGTTTGTCTCCCTGTCACAGGACCCTCTGGCCTTTGCCACGGATGCGCTGGCAATGCCTTGGACGGAGTTTCGGCTCCTCTGTGTGCACTCCGTTCTCTCTGCTGGGCAGGGTGCTGCGCAAGATAGCCCAGGAAGGGGTACCAGCCATTCTGGTGGCCTCCTGTTGGCCAAGGAGGGTGTGGTTTGCAGACGTCGTGCATTTGGCAGCAGATCAGTATGCTCTGCCCAAGGATCCAGATCTTCTCACTCAGGGACAACTGTGCCATCCCAATTTACAAACACTGGCTTTAACGGCTAGGCTACTGAAACCTCCATCTTGATGGATAAGGGTTTGCCGGCTTCTGTTGTTGATACCATGATTAGGGCCAGGAAGAAGTCCTCGTCCTTTATCTGCTACAGGATCTGGCATGCTTACATTGCCTGGTGGGAGTCCAAGTCTCTTCCTTGTCGGGTGTTTTCTATCCCCAGGATTCTGGGATTTTTGCAACATGGTTTGGATTCGGGCCTTCAACTTAGTATCCTCAAGGGACAGGTGTCAGCTGTGGCAATTTTTTTCCAAAGATCCTTTGCCAATCACCGGTTGGTTAAGACTTTTTTCCAAGGAGTTACTCATGTGCTTCCGCCACGTAAACCTATGCTACCTGTTTGGGATCTGAATCTGGTGTCTGCTCTGCAGGGTCCTTCCTTTGAGCCTATCCGTGGGGCTGCCTTGCCCATTCTGACTCTTAAGGTGGCCTTTTTGGTGGCCATTACTTCTGTCAGGCTAGTTTCTGAGCTGGCGGCATTTTCCATCAAACCTCCTTATTTTGAGAGGCATCAGGATAAGGTGGTGTTTCGGCTTAAGCCGGATTTCTTACTTAAGGTTGCGTCTGCTTTTCATCTCAATCAGGACATTGTTTTGCCTTCTTTGTGTCCTAAACCTGCTAATGCCAAGGAGCGGATTTTTCATTCTCTGGATGTTGTTAGGGCTCTGAAGTTTTATTTGGTTGCTACTGAGCCTTTTAGGAAATCTGATGCTCTTTTTATTCTTCCTGCTTGACCTAGGAAGGGTTTGCCTCCTGCTAAATCCACTATCAGCAAGTGGATCTGTCAGGTGGTGGTACAAGCCTATTCTGCTAAAGGGAAGGAACCTCCTTTTAGGATTACTGCTCA
The DNA here is from genome assembly GCA_027917425.1 of Gastrophryne carolinensis. Taxonomy (NCBI): domain Eukaryota; kingdom Metazoa; phylum Chordata; class Amphibia; order Anura; family Microhylidae; genus Gastrophryne; species Gastrophryne carolinensis. The sequence continues at coordinate 391,486,513 of CM051237.1, read as the reverse complement.
TTCTACTCGTGCTATTGGTGCGTCTTGGGCCTTTCAGCACCAAGCTTCTGTTGAACAAGTTGTAAGGCCGCAACTTGGTCTTCTGTTCATACTTCTTCCAAGTTTTACAAGGTTGATGTTAAGGCCTCAACTGATGCTGCTTTTGGCCGCAAGGTACTTCAGGCAGTGGTGGTTTAAACTGCCTGCTGTTACTCTTTGGGGATCCCACCCTACTTTATGGACACTGCTTTTGGAAGTCCCAGATGTAATGACTTTGTGAAGCAGGCCGTGCCATGCATTGGGAAAAAGACAATTCTGTTAGTTCTCACCTGTAGAATTTTTTGCTATGCACAGCACGGCCTGCTTCACCCCTCCCTTGTTATCGCTGTTCTTGGTTGCCTCTTATGGTGATTGTTCCAAGCTAGTTGGGGTTCTGTTACCTGGTTTACCTGTATTATCTCCCGGTTTCTTGAAATAACTGCTTGTCAACACTGGAGAAGTCTATGGTAATTCCGTTTTTATATGTAACCCGAGAGGAGCCACAACTCTTCTGCAGTACACTGCGCCACCTTGTGGTGGAATAACCCAGATGTAATGACTTCGTGAGGCAGGCCGTGCCATGCATGGTAAAAGTAATTCTACAGGTGAGTACTCACAGAATTGTCTTTTTTTGGCTTGAAATCTGATTTAAATAATCATTCTTATTTTTATGCTTTTTAGGTAAAGTTTCCCCTGAGGAAATAACCCCCCTCCTGCCGGCTGTGTCTGGTGAGAAAATCCCTGAAGATCCAAGCTGCTATTTCTTACAGATGTTGCTGAAGTACATGGTAATCCAGGTAGGGGCACCGATCCTTCAGACTCTTTTATTGGATCTTCTGATGGAGTAGAGTATTGTTACAGTGATTTCAGTTCACCTTTGACTGTTTCTGAGTTTAAACCAATGGTCCTATTAAATAAATATAAATATCCAATCACAAACTTGATAAATTAGAGTTCCAGTCCAAATATTTTATTTCTCTCTGGCATAGAGTGGTCAAGAGGTCAATGCCATTTCTATTCATGTTGATGTGAAAGTAACCTCGTACCTCTGGTGCCATTAAAGAACAGGAAGTTTTGTTTATAGAAATGGGTGTGAGTAGGGTTATAGAAATGTCCCCTGTGGCATTGCGGGCGCCTTTACTTACTGTATCTGGAATCAATGGCTCTCACGTAAACATAATTTGGTTTGTGGGGGATGGGTTTCATAATATAGAAGGAAGCAATGTATTCAGTAAGAACATATCAAGACATGATTTGGGCATCTAACACTGAGCCTGTGTGCAAAAAGAAAAATGTTGCCTGTAACATTTTACCTACCTTTTAAAGTGGTCCCACGCCTGGGAGGGGGGGGGGGGGGATAGTTATTCAGATTTCTGGTGACACCCCCTCCGAGCATAGACCTTTGCAATCCTTACCTGAACATAGATATCCCGGCATTGCATTTTACTATGGGGATTTTTTGGTACAGGCCTTTGTTTTATGAGCTTGTGGGTAATGTCTGACAGATACTTGTGCTCAGCCCTGGTCTAGGCGGTAAGCTTTACATTGAAAACACTACTCCAAATAAGACTCGTCCCCATTTTGTTTGCCTAATCTAGAGTTTCGCTTTTTTGCAGGCTGCAAGTTTATCTTGGCGTAATAAAGAGAATCAAGACACTGGCTTTAGGTTTTTATTTAATCTATTTAGAAAGTATTATCTTCCTCATTTGTTTCCTTCATTTATGAAGTTAACCAACCTGTACAAGCCTGTACTTGGTGAGTATCTGCTGGCACACATTCAGAAATATATTCAATTAGCTTTTCTCCATATTTTAAATTTTTTCACTTTGTGTATTGGACCAAAGTCTGACCTATCATGGGATTTGTGCGAAACTGGTGATTTCACATAGCATGCACAGGCTTTCCTCCAGGTGGGTTTCCTAGCCGTGTATATGAATGAGATAAAGATCTATTTTGGTACTAAACTAGTGGCTAATTTTAAATAGTCAAAACACAAATAAAATATAAATATATATATATTTTTTTTCTGGGTATGGAATTTGCCAGTCTTTCTACAGCAGCTACAGTACACTACAGGAAATAGAGGAGAGGTAGATGGGAGAGGCTTCTAGTGGACTCCTTGCTGTCTTTTTGTTGCATTGGCATGGACTGTTCCTTTAAAGTGGACCAACACCCAGGATTTTGACTATCCTGTGTTTTGGTCCACTTCCCCGGGCCACCCCGATCGGGGGTGCCCTCTATGTGAAACCCCCCAGATCTCCCGATAAAACTCACCTCACCCCGCTCCTACGGCGAATGCGCGGCCACTCGTCCAATCGGCGCGCTCGGAGCCGCTGAGGTATGCGTGTCAAGTGGTGTCAAAGCTCAGCATCTCCGAGCACGCTGGCGGCTGCATCTCGCGCTTCCCTCTAACAGGGAGCACGCCCGTGCCGGCCCGCGCATGCGCCGTTGGACCGGGATTCAGGTAAGGTTAGTGGGCGTCTTGGGGGGGTTTCACACAGCGGGGCATTCCGATTTTGGATGCCCCGCGGGGAGGGATTGGATCGGCACGGGAATCTTATAGATTCCCAGGCTGATCCAGCTGGGTGTTGGTCCACGTTAAAGAGGAACTTTGGATGCCCTGAGTCCTCAGATCCACTCTCCTGATCCTGTAGCCCATGCCGTGTCCCGGCACTGTGGCTGCTTCCCCACTCACCTATAGCGGTGCGCACACCTGCACCTGGCCCCTCTAAAAGGGACGTCGGGGGGCACCCGACAGCAGGTTCAGCTCTGCTCAGCTGTTAGATGCTGACAGAGCCGAAGGGAGCCAAGTGAGAGTGCTGATTGGCCAAGCCCGGGCTGCTGGAATGACAGAAAGGTGAGTGAATCGGCTGACCTGAGGGAAGACGCACCGTGAGGTATCCCAATCCCCCCCAGAAAAACAGCTGACGGGGAAAGTGAAGATCCTGCGTGTGGTATTCCTCTTTAAAGGGCACCTATACTCAGAATGGAGGTTTATGTGGTCAGCTTCTATGCCCAGCCCATGGGGATAGAAGGTGGCTACATATACTTCCCTCTGTCAGGGAAGTATATGTAGCCACCTTCTATCCCCAGCCCAGTGCCCCAAAACAGCCTTTGTTTCTTTGCCCAATATTTATAACACAAACTGGATGCAGCCGGCCATATTGCTCCCTGGGTGAGCAGCCCTACCCCCTGTGATGATGCAATTCGAGTACACACAGCACTTGGGGAGCACTTCAACCTAACTGCCATTATGTGACAGTTTAGATTATTTAGGATATGGCATGCCACTCACCATAATACTACGTTCTGTTTTTTCCTGGTGTTTTTATTGCTTTTGGGCAAAGGCTGAGGTAAAAAAAGAAACACAGGCTGTTTTGGGGCACTGGGCTGGGCATAGAAGCTGACCACATAAACCTCCTTTCTGAGTATAAGTGCACTTTAAGAAGGGGAAACATGGAATCTCTGCAGTACGCTCTGTTATGTATGTGTTTAACTTGTCTGCTGCGTAAAGGTCGGCTCCATTCTTTCTGGTCTTTGTTCTTCATTAACCCAGTGTGTAAATACAGAGGCCTGACTATTTATAGAGACTTGGCAGCACCTCCTTCACGTGCCGCAGGGTGGAGGACAATGTCTTGGTTGTTGGCCAATATTAGGGAAGCTTTGTACAATGAGCAGTGGTACCGATCTTATGAAAGTACTGTAACATCGTCTTTTGTGTTTCAGATATTCCAGATGTCAGACCAAAGCCAGCATATGTCACTTTAACCCGTAACAATGAAAATCACTATAGCACAAAAACTCCACACATTGCAGCTCGAGTTGTGTTCATTAAGTGGCTTGTCACCTTCTTTCTAGAAAAAAAATATGTAGCATCTTCTCAGAGTGCTAAAAATGGAGGAGACGTTCTACCGAAGCTTATCCAGGTAACAATAAAATACCAAAAAAACCTGTGATTCCAATAAATGCAAGTTTATATTTCATAGCCATAAAATTATACAAGTTTAAAACCCGATGGCACACCATCGAATACAGACCCAGTCCATCTGTTCAGCTGAGAAAAATATTCTAAATACACACAGAGGCCACTTTTTTCATCAAAGTGGACCTCTGGTAAAAAAAAAAAAAATACGTTTAGTAAATTGCTCCCCTAAACACCCTCCCCTTGCAATCAGTGATGCAAGCTATTTGAGAGAGCTTAAAGTGGACCAAAACCCAGGTCCTGGCCCCGCTCTGTGAAACCCCTCAGGTCGCTTACTCCATCTCACCTTTCCTTTGTCCTATGGCACCCATCCAATCTACATGCTTGACTGCACTGACGCGAGCTCGTCTAAGGTACCAGGTTTAGCCAAGCTTCACTAAGCGCAGAGAGCATGCCCTGTTCAAGGAAAAGCGGGGATGTGACTGCTGCCCATGCATGCGACGTTGGACCGGGGGAGAGGGTGAGTATACCAAGCTACTTGGCAGGTTTCACATAGCGGGGCATCCCTTTTTCCTAATGCACAGCATGGCCTGCTTCATGAAGTCCTTACATCTGGGTATTCCGCCACCGGGTGGCGCAGTGGACTGCAGAAGATTTGTGGCTCCTCCCGGCCCCATATACAAACCGGAAATCAGCCATAGACCTCCAGTGTTTCCTCTGCAGTCATACTGCGAAGATAGAAGATGGCTCTCTATGCTGCGCAGGTGAGCGAGGCAACCAAGCCTGCGGCCCTGCAGGTCTATTTCCACCCGCTTCCGGACCCTCTGTGCCTCCCAGCCTTGGCTGACGGATCGGGTGAGGGTAGAGGAGCACTAGGGTCAGGTGCTTGGGGAGCGCTGCTTCAAGCCGCAGACCCTGTACCACAAATGGTAGCCGGCCATAGGCTTTATGGTGAGCCTGCTGAGGGATGAGGAAATCCTGCCTTCGCTATGTGTAGGGGGTGAGTTGTGTTTGGGGACTGGTGTTATTAGCTAGTCTCCCCTTGTTTTGTTTGTCTCCCTTCCCTTTGGTGCCCCCCTCCTTCCATCCGGCCCCGTCTGTTCTGCTCCCACCGCTGCCTGCCCTCTCCCCGGCGGGTGTTCGGGAGGGTTGGTGGTAGCGACGGGTGGTTTTGCGGTGGTTGTCCGCTGCTGTTGCCTCGAGCGTGGTACAACCGCGGCGGGAGGCTCTTCGGTTTTGCTGCGATGCAGCCTGTCATGGCGCGGGTCACTTGAGCGCATTTTCACGATCTTCGGGGGGCCGTGCCAGGGGATGACGCGTATCGCATCATGCCACCATGGACCGCCCCTCGAGGGTCTCGTTGCGGCGCCATTTTGCGGTGCTGCGTGTCCGGAGGCCCTTCTTCCTACGTGGGCTGCGGCGGTGACCTGTTAGCTTTATCTGCCATCCGTTTTGGCTCGGCTGTACGGCGATCGACTGTCGGTACTGCACGTGCTGTCTCTTGGTCCGTGAGTCCCCTTTGGGGGTGGCGGGATGCTTATGTATATTTTTGCTTATGTCTTTCAGGCGGGATAACTGTATGTTGTGGTTTCTCCCGGTCCCGCTCCTCCCCCCCTCCTCTCCCTTCCTGGCCCTCTCTGTGGGCGTCACTTGGGGGGCATCCTGGGTGGTTTTTATTAGCCCTTTATTAGTCCTTACCCTATACTGGCCTATTGTGCCTGTCTTAATCACCATATGGAGGCTTCTGGGGATAGCGTGCTCGGGGGACCTTCGGGACGATCCCGGCTGTGTGTCATGTGCGGGGCATCCCCTTTGAGTGGTGGTGGTGCGTTAGGAGGAGGGAGGATTATAGGGCCCTCCTGCTTTGCTCTGATTTTGTTGCATTTGTGCTGTCTGCCATGGATGATGCCGTCCGGCTGGGCGGTAGGGCTTCGGCCCTCCTGGTGGCTATGCGCTGATCTGTTTGGCTGCGCCAGTGGGCAGCTGACACTGCGGGTAAGAAGTCTCTCATCGGGCTTCCCTTCTCAAGGCGTCATCTCTTTGGTGAGCGTGTGGATGTCCTGACCAAGGATGGTAGGTTACCTCAGCGTAGGAAGCGGCCTCAGCCCTTTCGGGGGCCCTCCGCTTCCTTCCCCTCTTTTCGTGCGTCCAGAGGAGGTCGTGGCTCCCTCTTCTCGGGTAGCCGCAGAGATTCTTGGAGCCGTGGAAGATCCAGTGGTCGTCCCGGTCTCTCATAAGGATCCAAGCCCAAACCCTCTCCCAAGGCCCCTCAGGCATGAGGAGGCGCCCTTACCCATCCGTGTGGGGGGGGCGGCTTCGGCTCTTTGCTCACGTCTGGAGGCTTCGCGTCTCAGACCGTTGGATTCAGGAGGTGGTGTCCTCCGGTTACAAGATAGAGTTTGCAGCCTGGCCGCCCCCAAGATTCATCCGATCCCGGATGTCTCACAACCCTCAGCTCAGGGGTTGCGCCTGTTGGAGTCAGGAGTCGTCTGCCAGGTACCTTACCAGGAACAGGGTCAGGGGTACTACTCCAGTCTTTTCACAGTGCCCCAAAAGGACGGTTCTTTGAGGCCCATCCTGGATTTGAAGGGTCTCAACAGGTTTGTCCGGTTCAGTACCCTCCGGCCGGGCGACTTCATGACCCCTGTGGACATCACGGATGCCTATCTTCACGTACCAATCTTCCTAGGTCATCAGAGATTTCTGAGGTTCGCTCTGGAGGATCAGCACTACCAGTTTGTGGCCTTACCGTTCGGTATCACCTCGGCGCCTTGGGTGTTCACCAAGGTGCTGGCAGGCGTAATGGCACTTCTGAGGAACCAGGGCATTCGCATCCTCCCTTATCTGGACATTCTGATTACTGCTCAGTCTCTTCATCAGGCCGAGAAGGATACTCAGGTGATGACCTCCACTCTCGAGTCCTTTGGCTGGGTGATCAACTATCCCAAGTCTTCACTGTCTCCGTCTTTGGCGAGGTCCTTTCTGGGCATGACTCTGAATACCTCTCAAGTCAAGGTATTTCTCCCTCAGCAGAAAGTGGAGGACCTTCAGATGCAGGCACAGACTCTGCTCCTGTGTCATCATCCCTCCATTCGGCAGGGGATGCAGTTAGTTGGCCTGATGGTGTCCTGCTTCGAGGCGGTTCCCTTTGCTCAGTTTCACATGAGGACTCTTCAGTTGCATCTCTTGTCAGTTTGGGATCGGAACCCTGTGTCCCTGGATCATGAGTTTGCTCTGTCCCCTCTGGCCAGGCAGTCCATCTCGTGGTGGCTGGACTCGAGGAATCTTCTAGTGGGCAGGACCTTTCTGCCGCCGTGCTTGGAGATTGTCACCACAGATGCCAGTCTGACCGGTTGGGGGGAGGGGGGGTTTGGAAGTCTTTGAAGTTTCAGGGCCAGTGGGGCCCCTGGGAGGCCTATGCACCCATCAACATTCTAGAACTGCGGGCGATCAGGTTGGTTCTCTCCCAGTTGACCCCACACCTTCGGGGTCGGGCTGTTCAGATTCACTCGGACAACCAGACGGCGGTTGCCTACATCAATCATCAGGGGAGGACTCGGAGCAAGCGAGCCCTCAAAGGAAGTGTCCCTGATACAAGGGACATTCTCTTCCACCCAAGACAGTATCTCAGGGGTCTACATTACGGGGGTGGAGAACCTGGAGGCATACTCCCTGAGCAGGGGGGACGTCTGGGCTGGGGGAATGGTCCCTCAGCAACAAGGTATATTCTAAGTATACAGTACGTCCTGCTCCAGATATAATACTTACACTGGCTTGGCGCGCTCTGCGTCACGGTTTGGCGTGCTCCGCATCATGGTCAGCTCTGGCCCGCCCTTCAAGGTCCGCTTGGAGCCTTTTTTGCTCGCGCGCGCGTGGTGTAGACTGTTCTCCCCCCTCTGTCTGTAAGTGCCCTCGTGGGCGACTTTATATTACCTTTATTACTCCCTTGCGCATGGCTCTGACATTCTTGTTCCCCTTATGTCCTTCAGACCGTGGATTTCGGTGGCTTCTCCCGTCCCGGTGTCAGATTCGGCCCTTTCGAGGCCACGGCACCCTTTCAACCCCCTACCGTGAGGCTAAACAGGGTAAAGGGGTGTTGTTCACTGGGTCCCGCGCAGATTCCTGGCACAGGAATAGAGGACGCCGTCCCGGTTCCTCCTGGGAGCCCAAGGCCCCTCCCAAGACCCCTGGCATGAGGGGGCGCCCTCGCCCGTCAGGGTGGGGGGACGTCTGCAGCACTTCGAGCAGGTCTGAAGGTGCCACGTCTCAGACCGGTGGATTCAGGAGGTAGTGTCCTCCGGCTACAAGATAGAATTTGCTGTACGGCCCCCCACCAGATTCATTGGGTCCTGGATTCCTCAGGACCCTGCCTCAGCTCAGGTCTTGTTGCTGGCCGTGCAGGGTCTCCTGGATCTAGGGGTCATTTGCAAGGTCCCCTTAGGAGACAGGGGCGTGGGGTTCTATTCCAACCTTTTCACAGTACCCAAGAATGATGGGTCAGTCAGGCCCATTCTGGATTTAAAAATCCTCAACAAATTTGTCAAGAACAGGCACTTTCGCATGGAAACTCTGCACTCTGCCATTTGCTCCCTGCGCCCAGGAGACTTTGATGTCCGTAGACATCAAGGATGCTTACCTTCACGTTCCGGTATTTCCAGGACACCAAAGGTTCCTCAGATTTGCACTGAAAGATCAGCATTACCAATTTGTGGCCTTGCCATTCGGCCTCACGTCGGCTCCCAGGGTGTTCACCAAGGTGCTGGCAGGGGTGATGTCCCTGATTAGGCTAAGGGGCATACGCATGCTGCCCTACCTGGACGATATACTCATCACCTCGCGGTCTCTGCGGCAGGCAGAGTTGGACACTCAGCTGGTAGTGTCCACCCTGGAGTCCTTCGGCTGGGTAATCAATTACCCCAAGTCCTCTCTGTCCTCCTCCTCGGTGACTCCGTTCCTGGGAATGATTCTGGATACGGTTCAGTCAAGGATATTCCTTCCTCAACAGAACGTGGAAGCTCTGACTGCGCAGGCGAGGTTCCTGCTCTCGTGCCCACAGCCCTCCATCAGGCAGGGAATGCAGCTGGTGGGCCTGATGGTGGCGAGCTTTGAGGCGGTGCCCTTTTCCCAGTTCCATTTGAGACCTCTGCAGCTTCACCTTCTGTCAGTATGGGACAAGAACCCAGCGTCCTTGGACGGGGTCTGTGTGCTTCCCCCCTCGGTCAGATGGTCCCTTGCGTGGTGGCTGGGCCTCGGGAACTTGATAGGGGGCAGGTCTTTTCTGGCCCCTTCCTGGGAGACGGTCACAATGAATGCCAGTCTGTCAGGTTGGGGGGGATTCTGGAAGTCCCTGCGCTTCCAGGGGAAGTGGGGTCCTCAGGAGGCCCATTTACCCATCAACATTCTGGAATTGCAGGCAGTCCGGTTGGTTCTGGAGCGGTTGACCCAACACCTGAGGGGGTCTGTCGGTCCAGGTACGCTCAGACAACAGGACGGCGGTTGCCTACATGAACCATCAGGGAGGGACCCGGAGCAAGGGTGCCCTCCAGGAGGTGTCTCAGATTCTGACATGGGCGGAGGCCAATGTACAATGCATTTCGGCTGTTTATATTCCAGGGGGCGGAGAATCTGCTTGCAGAGGCTCTGAGCAGGGGGGACGTCCCGTCAGGGAGAGTGGTCCCTCTGCAACAGGGTATTCCAGTCCCTGTGTCACCTGATGTGGACCTATTTGCATCCCGTCACAACCACAAGCTCCCGGCCTTCCTATCACTGTCTCAGGATCCTCTGGCCTTGGCCACGGATGCCCTGTCCATGTCCTGGAAGGAGTTTCGGCTCCTGTATGTATTTCCACCATTCCCCCTTCTGGGCAGGGTTCTGCGCAAGATTGCTCGGGAAGGGGTGCCTGTGATTCTAGTGGCCCCCAGGTGGCCAAGAAGAGTGTGATTCGCAGACGTGGTTCAAATGGCAGTAGACCAGTACGATCTGACAGGGGTGCCAGATCTGCTAACTCAGGGCTCCCTACGCCATCCCAATTTACAAACGCTGGCTTTGACGGCCTGGCTGCTGAAACCTCCATCTTGATGGAGAAGGGTTTGTCTGGCTCTGTGGTAGGTACTATGGTACAGGCTAGGAAGAAGACTTCTGCTGCTATCTGTTATAGAGTATGGCGTACCTATATTGACTGGTGTGAGTCCAGGTCTCTTCCCTGTAGGGAGTTCTCTGTCCCTAGGGTTCTGGAGTTCTTACAGCATGGTTTGGAGTTAGGTCTAAAACTCAGTACTCTGAAGGGTGCTCCCTTTGAGCCTATTCACGATGCTGCTCTGGCTGTTCTTACTCTCAAGGTTGTCTTTCTGGTGGCCATAACTTCGGTTAGGCGTGTGTCGGAGCTGGCTGCTCTATCCATTCAGCCTCCGTACTATGAGAGGCACCAGGACAAGGTGGTCTGCTTCAAGACGGATTTTCTGCCTAAGGTTGTGTCTGCCTTTCATTTGAATCAGGACATTGTTCTTCCTCCATTGTGTCCCAATCCTAGCAACGACAAGGAAAGGGTTCTGCATTCCTTGGATGTGGTCAGGTGTTTGAAGTATTACCTGGTTGTCACTGCGGCTTTCAGGAAGACAGATGCTCTCTTCGTTGTGCCTTCTGGGCCTAGGAAGGGTTTGGCTCCTGCCAAGTCTACTATCAGCAAATAGATCCGTCAGGCTGTGATTCAGGCCTATTCTGCTAAGGGGAAGAGTCCTCCCTTCCGTCTTACTGCTCATTCTACTCATGCTATTGGGGCCTCCTGGGCCTTCCATCACCAGGCTTCTGTTGAACAAGTTTGCAAAGCCGCTACTTGGTCTTCTGTTCACACCTTTTCAGTAGTTTAAGCTGCGTGCTGTTGCCTTTTTGTTGGGGATCCCAACCTACTTTTCTGGACACTGCTATTGGATGTCCCAAGTGTAAGTATTATATCTGTAGCAGGATGTACTGTATACTTAGAATAATACAATTCTGTGATTATTCACCTGTAGAATTGGTATTATACGTATACAGTACGTCCTGCTCCACCCCACCCTGGTTTTTGCATTATTCTGGATCCCCTGTATGGTGATTGTTGCCATTGTTGTTACCAGTTTCGGTGGTTAAATTCTCCCGGCTTCTCGTTCACTGCTTTTCAATGCTGGGGATTTGTGGGAGGTCCCTGGGTATATGAAGGGCCGGGAGGAGCCTGTTTTTGCATGTCTGCAGTGCACAGCGCCATCTGGCGGAGCATAACCCAAGTGTAAGTATTATATCTGGAGCAGGACGTACTGTATACGTATAATACCAATTCTACAGGTGAGTACTTCACAGAATTGTATTTTCACTCCCTGTGTCACCGCTGGGGACAGCCGAATGTGGACCGGTTTGCGTCCCGCCACAATCACAAGCTTCCAAGATTTGTCTCCCTGTCGCAGGATCCTCTGGCCTTCGCCACGGATGCGCTAGCGATTCCTTGGACGGAGTTTCGGCTCCTCTGTGTGCCCTCCCTTTCCTCTGCTGGGCAGGGTGCTGAGCAAAATAGCCCAGGAGGGGGTACCAGCCATTCTAGTGGCCCCCTGTTGGTCAAGGAGGGTGTGGTTCGCAGACGTCGTGCAGTTGACAGCAGATTGGTACGTCTTGCCCAAGGATCCAGATCTTCTCACTCAGGGACAGCTGCGCCATCCCAATTTACAAACGCTGGCTTTAATGGCTTGGCTGCTGAAACCTCCATCTTGATGGATAAGGGGTTGCCGGCCTCTGTTGTTGATACTATGATTCGGGCTCGGAAGAAGTTCTCGTCTTTTATCTACTACAGGGTCTGGCATGCTTACATTGCCTGGTGTGAGTCCAAGTCTCTTCCTTGTCGGGTGTATTCTTAGTATACAGTACGTCCTGCTACAAATCTAATACTTACAGTTGGGATATACTCCGCCAGATGGCGCTGGACTGCAGAGACATCGAAAATAGTCTCCTCCCGGCCCCTCAAATACCCGGGGACCTCTCACAAATCCCCAGAATTTCTCTGCAGTCTGGCTTTGAAGTAAGAGAAATGGCTCTCTACTCGCAGGTGAGCTGGGCTATTAGCCCGCGGCCCTGTAGGACTATTCCCACCCGTTCCACTAGTAATATGCTTCCCAGCCTTGGCTGCGCTGGTCGGGTGAAGGTAGGCAGCACCGCTGTTAGGTGCTTAGGAGCGCTGCTCCGCTGCAATCCCCCACCAAAGGGTAGGTGGTTCAGGCTTATGGTGAGCCTCTATGGGATGCCCCTCCCGCACTAGTGCCCCCTTGCCCCTGCCCATCGGTGGGCCCTGTTTAAGTGGCCGCTGTCCTCCCTCATCCTCCTTGTAGCCTTTGGGGGAAAAGAGGGGGGGGGGGTGTAAAGGTGTATGCTATGCATTCTGTGTTTTACACTTTTTTTTTTTTTTTTCCATTCTGTTTAGTCTTGTCAGCCACCACGCTGACTTGCCTTTACTGTCTTTTTTAAAAATTGCCGCTGCCGCGCGCTGACTTTACGGCATTACCTCAGGCGCTGGTGCGCCGTCATTGGCTGCACGTTCGCGCTCTTCGGGGACAGCGGGGCCGTCTATGGCGCGCTCCGCGTCATCGCTGATACCGGCCCGCCCCACGAGGTATACCAACGCCATCTTTAACCTGCTTGGTTGGCCCATGCGCGACGGACCCCTACCTACCGCGGTCCGTAAGTGCCCTCGCGGGCGGCTTTATATCTTTCACTTTTGTTATTGTGTGCTTACAGGTCTTGTCTGCTTATGTCTTTCAGGCGGGGCGAACCCTTTTGGTTTCTCCCGGTCCTCTATAAGTATATAACTTGTAGCGGGTTATTGGGGCATCCGGGGTTGCTATATAGCGTTATTCCCTATCGGCGTATAGCGCCGCTATAATCACCATATGGAGGCATCCCAGGATAATGTAACCGGGGTCCCTTCGGGACAAGATCGGCTGTGTGTAGCGTGTGGGCAGCCTCATGCTGACGCTGACAAGGCGCTGGTCTGTGTACCCTGTGCTGAGCAGGTGCTTGCATTGCAATCTGGCCTGCCAGTGGCTGCACCTCGTTTCACTTCACCTACTCCCCCAAACCTCACTCCTACTGAGTTGCATACTAGTGGGGATTCTCAGCCTGATGTGTCATCTAGACTGGCTACTGTTGAGAAGTTGATTGCTAAGTCCTTAGCGCGTAAGGCCCCTGCTAAGAAGCGGCACTTGACGCCTAATGTCACTGTTTTCCCTATGGGAACTGAGGAGTTTATGAATCTTTGTTTCTATACCCCGTCTGATGAAGGGGAGCTCTTTTCTGATTCAGGCTCATCTGATAAGAGACCAAGGGGTCATGACGATTCTGGCTTTGACCCCTGGGCCCCGGATGACACTGACAGATTATTGATCCAGTTTTTTGAGGTTCTGTCCATCTCTCTCCCTGTTGCGGCTCCCAGGCAAAGAGGGGAGCTTTTCCATACGGCAAAATCACGTTTGGATTTTCCCGAGCAGGCAGATTTCCATAACCTTGTGCTCAAGGAATGGAAGTGCCCCAGTAAACTTCCCGGGGTTCCTAAAAGTTGGGATAGGAAGTATCCCTTTCCTGCTGAGGTGGTTAAATATTGGTCACCCCCCCCCCCCCCCCCCCGAGGTGGATGCCCCGATCCTAGGGTTATCTAACACCTCTGTCATGCATTCCCCTGACTCCACTACCCTGCGGATGCTGAGGACCGGCGCATTGACCAGCTGGCATCCCACGCCTTTGCATGTGCGGGGACGGCGCTGCGCCCGGTCTGTGCCTCTGCCATTACTGATGTGGCCACTAGAACCCTTATCAGAAATATGCTTGATAGTGCCCCTGATGATTTGCCTTGTGAGGTGTTTAATGCACTCTCCAGTTGTGATGTTTTTGTAAATTATGTCCTGGCACACATTCTGATGGTGTCATCCAATGCTGAGAGAACTCCTGCCCTCGTGGTGGCTATATGCCGCTCGGTTTGGCTGCGCCAGTGGGCTGCTAACAACGCTGCCAAGAAGGCCCTCACTGGGTTCCCCTTTTAAAGAACTGCGCGTGTTTGGGGACCGCCTGGACCTTTTTGCTAAGGGAGGCAGGCTACCCCAGCGCAGGCATCAATCTACGCCCTTTCAGGGTCAGGGTTCCTTCTTCTCCCCTTACCGTGGTGCCAGGGGAGGGGGGTTTCCTTTCCTGGGACCCGGGGAGATTTCTGGGGCAGTGGCAGAGGACGTGGGCGTCCCGGCCCCTCCTGGGGTCCCAAAGCAAAATCTTCCCCCAAGCCCCCTCAGGCATGATGGGGCACCCTGAGGGGACGGCTGCAGCACTTCGCTCACATCTGGAGGCTTCATGTCTCAGACAGATGGATTCAGGAGGTAGTGTCCTCCGCTTACAAGTTGGAGTTTGCTGCCTGTCCCCCTCCAAGATTCATCAGATCCCGGATTCCTCAGGACCCTGTGTCAGCTCAGGAACTAGTGCAAGCAGTGCAATGCCTCCTGGAGCTGGGGGTCATCTGCCAGGTCCCCTTAAGAGAAAAAGGCAAGGGCTTTTATTCTAACTTATTCACAGTACCCAAAAAAGATGGTTCAGTCAGGCCCATCCGGGACTTGAAGATCCTCAACAAGTTTATCAGGGGCAGGCACTTTCGCATGGAAACTCTGCGCTCTGCCATCAGTTCCCTGCGCCAAGGGGATTTCATGACTTCTGTGGACATCAAAGATGCTTATCTTCATATTCCTGTGTTCCCAGGTCTTCAAAAGTTCCTCAGGTTCGCTCTGATGGATCAACACTACCAGTTTGTGGCCTTGCCCTTTGGCCTCACTTCAGCTCCCAGGGTGTTCACCAAGGTGCTGGCCGGCGTGATGTCTCTGCTCAGGTGTCAGGGCGTCTGCGTGCTTCCCTATCCGGACAACATTCTTATCACTTCCCAGTCTCTACATCAGGCAGAGTTGGATACTCAGCTGGTGGTGTCCACTCTGGAGTGGACGTGATCAACCACCCCAAGTCCTCACTGTCCCCTTCCTTGGTAACTCCATTCCTAGGAATGAATCTGGATACAGTTCAGGCAAGGATCTTCCTTCCTCAACAGAAGGTTGACAGTCTGATTGCACAGGCTCAGTCCCTCCTAGCTTGTCCCCATCCCTCCATCAGGCAGGGGATGCAGCTGGTGGGCCTGATGGTGGCATGCTTCGAAGCGGTCCCTTATGCTCAGTTCCACTTGAGGCCTCTGCAACTTCACCTATTGTCAGTATGGGACAAGGACCCAGTGTCCCTGTACAGGGTCTGTGTGCTCTCCCCTCTGGTCAGGAGGTCCCTCTCGGGGTGCATGTCCTCAAGGAACCTGTTGGGGGGCAGATCCTTTTTGCCCCTTCCTGGGAGATGGTCACCGCAGATGCCCTGTCCCTGTCGTGTGTTCTCTATTCCCAGGATTCTGGAGTTCCTGCAGCATGGGTTGGAGATGGGGCTCCAACTCAGTACTCTGAAGGGTCAGGTTTCTGCCCTGGCTGTTTTCTTCCAGAAGTCCTTTGCTCAGCACCCTCTGATCAGGACTTTATTCTTAGTATACAGTACGTCCTGCTCCAGATATAGTATTTACACTTGGGTTATCCTCCGCCAGATGGCGCTGCACTGCAGAGACATGCAAAAACAGGCTCCTCCCGGCCCCTCAAATACCCGGGGACCTCCCACAAATCCCCAAATTTCTCTGCAGTGCCGACTGCGAACACATGAAGTATCACTCTCTCGCAGGTGAGCGGGGCTATCAAAGCCTGCGGCCCTGTTGGACTATTCCCACCCGTCCTCCCAGCCTGGGCTGCGCTGGTCGGGTGAAGGTAGGCAGCACCATGCGTGCTTATGGAGCCATGCTCCACCGCAGTCCCCCACCAAAGGGTAGGCGGTTTAGGCTGATGGTGAGCCTCTAGGGGATGCCCCTCCCGCACTATGGCCCCATGCCCCGTGTAGCGGTGGGCCCTGTACAAAGGGTCGCCATCCTCCCTCGTTCCCCCCGTAGCTCGGGGGGAAAGAAAGGGGGGGGTGTGTGGTGGTCTCGGTGTATGGTGTTTACACGCTTATGGCCTTAGTATTGTCCTTTGATGGTATTCCTGGTGTCAGAGCCGTGCTGTTTGCATTTTTGTGTATCTGTCGCCGCCGCGCGCTCCTCTTTCCTTTACTGGAAGTGCTGCGCCGGGCGGCGGCGTCGCCTCAGACGCTGCGGCGTCTTCATTGGCAAATCGTTTTTCTAAGTGTGTCATACACTTCGCTCCTCATGACAACGTTGAATCTATCTCAGAGCTTCGCACTCTTCGGGGGGGGCGGGGACCTGGTTTGGCACACTCCGCGTCACAGCCCGCTCTGGCCCGCCCTTCGAGGTTCGCTTGGCGCCATTTTGATGCTAGTCGCACGCACGCGTGGTAGCGGTCCTCCTCCTCCCTTGGTCTGTAAGTGCCCTCGCGGGCGATTTTCATGATCCTTGATTACTGCGCATGGTTCTGACACCCTTTATTCCCATTATGTCTTTCAGACTGGTGAACACCATTGGCTTCTCCCGGCCTGGTATAATTATAGCGGGCCTTGTAAATCTACTCCCACTTCCTAGCGGTTCTTGGGGCATCCATGGTTGCCTATTGCGTAAATCCCTGCTGGCATATTGTGTCTAAATAATCACCATATGGAGGCATCTCAGAATTATGGCACCGGGGTCCCTCTGGGACAAGACCGGCTGTGTATAGCGTGTGGACAACCCCACGCTGATGCGGATAGGGCACGGGTCTGCGGACCCTGTGCCGAGCAAGCACTGGCCCTGCAATCGGGCTTGTCAGTGGCTGCACCTCGCTTTAATTCACCTATCACCCCAGGCTTAAATCTCACTCCTGCTGAGTCGCATACAAGTGGGGAATTGCAGCCTGCTGGGCCTTCCAGACTGCCTACGGCTGAACAGATTATTGCGAGGTTGTCAGAGCGCATGGGCCCTGGTAAGAAGCGGCACCTGTCGCCTCATGTTTCTGTATTTTCTATGGGAACCGAGGAGTTTACTACTCCGTGTGACTATACCCCTTCTGATGAAGGGGAGTTGTTCTCTGACTCAGGCTCATCTGATGAGAGGCCGAGGAGTCATGAAGATTCTGGCCCTGAATACTGGGGCCAGTGTGACACTGACGATTTGTTGATTAAGGTCTTTAAGGCACTGTCTATCTCTCTCCCTGGTGAGGTCCCCAAGCCTAGAGGGGAGCGTTTCCATACTGCGACAGCACGCTTGGAATTTCTAGAGCAGGCTCATTTCCACGCTCTTGTGCTCCAAGGAATAGGAATGCCCCAGTAAACTTCCAGGGGTTCTAGGAGACTGGGATAGGAAATACCCTTTTCCCCCTGAGGTGGTTAATTGTTGGTCATCACCCCCCGTGGTGGATGCGCCGATCATAGGGGTCCCTAATCCCCCCTTTATTGCAGCCCCTGCTTATAGTACCCTTCGGGATGCTGAGGACCGGCGCATTGATCTGCTGGCCTCCCACGCCTTTTCTTGTGCAGGGACGGCGCTGCGCCCGGTCTCAGTGCCGCGGCTAATACTGCAGTGGCCGCTAGAACCCTCATCAGAAGGATGCTTGATCATCACCCTGAGGATCTCCCCTGGGAGGTGTTTAATGCACTCTCCAGTTGTGATGTATTTGTAAAATTTATTCTATTAGCGCTGGATGACACCATTAGAATGTGTGCAAGAACTTCTGCCCTTGTGGTGGCTATACGTCGCTTGGTTTGGCTGCGACAGTGGGGTGCTGACGATGCTACTAAAAAGACTCTTACTGGGCTTCCCTTTAGAGGGCAACGCCTATTTGGGGCCCGTCTGGACCTGTTTGGTAAAAAGGGCAAATCACCCCAACGCAGACGGCCGACTCGGCCCCCTCGGGGCAGGGGCACCCCTCCCCCCCACCTTAGTGTTAAACAGGAACCAGGGTTATCTTTCCTGGCGTTTTGTGCAGACTCCTGCCCCATGAGCAGCAGACAACGCCCTGGCCCCTCCGGCGGGGCTAAGCCCAAATCTTCCACCAAACCCCGTCAAGCATGATGGGGCGCCCTCGCCCGTCTGGGTGAGGGGATGGCTGCAGCACCTTGCTCTTTTCAGGAGGCATCTCGCCTCATTCTGGTGGATTCAGGAGGTAGTGTCCTCCGGATACAGGATAGTCTGCTGCGTGGCCTCCCCCAAGTTTATCAGGGTACTCCTGGTCCCTGCCTCTGTTCAGGTGTTGGTGCAGGCCTTGCAGGGCCTATGGGGTCTTGGGGTCACTTGCAGATTGCCCCTAACAGGCAGAGGCAGGGGCCGCTACACCAACCTTTTCCACAGTCCCCCGAAAGGATGGGTCAGTCTGGTCCACCCTGGATTTACAAGTTTGCGTCAATTCACCAGTTACAGCAGTTCTGCATGGATACTCTGGGTTGGGCCATCAGCGCCCTCAAGGGGCTTCTCGCCGTCTGTGAAGCTCAAAAGATGCTTCTGTTCACTTCCCTGTGTCCTCTGGACACCGAGGCTCTTCAGGTTCGTGTTGGAGGTCCAACACTGCTAATTTGTGGCCTTGTTATCTGGCCTTTCTTCAGCCCCCAGAGTGCCCACCAAGGTGCTGATGGGGGTGATGTCTCTGATGAGACCAAGGGGCGTCCGCGCTATGACCTACCTGGGCGTCCTTTTTCACTTCCCAGTCTCTACGTCAGGCTAAGTTGGTCTCTTGGCTGGTTGTGACCACTGGAAGTCTTTTGGATGGGTGTTCAATCACCCCATGCCCTCATCGTCCCCTTGATTGGTAACCTCATTCCTAGGAATGAATCTGGATTCGGTTCAGGCGAGAACCTTCCTTCTTCAGCAATAGAGTGGACAATCTGGTTGCATGGGCTCAGTCCCACATTGCTGCCCCCGTCCCTTTACCAGGCAGGGATGCAGCTGGTGGGCCCGTTGGTGGCTTGCTTGGAAGAGGTCCCTTTATGCTCAGTTCCCCCTGGGCCCTTCTGCAACTTCTATTGTTAGTATAGGTCAGGGATCCAGCATCCCTGGAGCAGGGTCTGGGTGCCTTCCCCCCTGGTGAGGAGGTCCCTCTTGGAGTGGATGAACTCAAGGAACCTGTCTGGGGGCAGTTCCCTTCTTGCCCTTCCTGGAGACGGTCACCATGGATGCCAATCTATCAGGTTGAAGGGGGGTTTTCTTCTGAAACTCCCTGCGGTTCTTGGGGAGGTGGGGCCCTTAGAAGGGCCATACACCTATTGATGTTTGAAACAGTGAGCGTTCAGGTTGGTCCTGGCGACAGTGGCCTACTTTAATCGTTTGAGAGGGACCTGGAGCAGGAGGGTCCTCCAGGAAGTGTCTATGATCCTAATCTGGGTGGAGGACAATGTTTCCTGTATATAAGTGGTTTTCGCTCCGGTGGGGGTCCCTCTGCGACAGGATGTGCTAATCCCTGTGTCACTATGGGGTCCAACCAGTTGTGGATCCTTTTTGTGTCCCGTCACTATCACAAGCTCTCGGTCCTTGTTTCCCTGTCCCCGGATCCTCTGGCGGTGGCCGAGTGGTTAAGATGATGGACTGCTAATCCATTGTGCTCTGCATGCATGAGTTCGAATCCCATCCTCGTCGGTATGCTCGGAGCACTTTTTACATGATGCCTTGGTAATGTCATGGCTGGACATTCTGTTCTTTATTTCCATTCCCCTGCTAGGCAGGTTTCCGAGCAAGTTTGCTCTGGAAGGGGGGGGGGGGGGGGGGGGCAGTGATTCTGGTGGCCCCCGGGTGGCCTATTAGAGTGTGGTTCACAGACGTGGTATTGAGGGCAGTTGATCTGTACGTTCTGCCTGGAGTGCCAGCCTTGCTCACTCAGGGCCCCTTTAAGTCACCCCAATCTACAGACTCTGGCCTAGACGGCCTGACTGCTGAAACATCCATCTTGATGGAGACAGGCTTATCTGTCTCGGCGATTGAGACTATAGGAAGACTAGGAGCGAGCTTCTTCTTCTTCTCCCATCTATTATAGGGTATGGTGTATCCATATTGATTGGTGTGAGTCTAGGTCTCTTCCCTGCCGTGCTTTCTCTGTTCCCAGGGTTCTAGAGCTATTACAGCATGAGTTGGAGTGGATTCTCCAACTCAGTACTCTGAGGGGTCAGGTTCTGCCCTGTCCGCCTTCCTTTAGAAGTCTATTCTCAGTGTGTCACACACCCCGCTTCCCCTTTAATTCTTACGATCGTGTTACTCCACCAGCAGGTGGCGACGTTGCAGAGAGAAGTCTTGAAAACGAGCCCCCTTCCGGCCTATATATACCTGGGACCTCCCACTTAACACCCAGTGTTTTCTCTCTGCATGAGGCGACAAGACAGAAGAAAGAAGTCTCCTGCTTGCAGGTAGCCGGGGTCAAACCCAGGCACCCCCTTTTGGTCTATTTCTGCCCAGTTTATTGTTTGCATACCTAGATGGTTAATGGAAGCCTCCCAGCCCAGGCTGCTGACTGGGCAACGGTAGATGGCACTAGGTGCCTAGGAGCTTATCTCCTCCGCTCGACGCGTGGGGCAATGCGGCTATCCGGCATGGTGATCCGGATTTGGGATGCCCCTGTCCCGATGTTCCCCTTTGGCCATTCTCTCCCGCTCAGTCCCTTCTCCCTTCACTTTGGGGGGGGGGGGGTGGTTTGGGGGGTGCTTTTACTGTTTTGCATGTGTGTTTATGCTATGTGTGTGGGAGCGCTGGCAGACTCAGGCTTAGCTCCGCGGTGTGCGGTCGCGTGGCCTGAGCTGCTGGGGGCTCTGTTTTCACTATTGTATGTGTTGTCATGCTTTCCCCCCACTGAGTCCGAGGGCGTTGGGGCGCCCCCTCTGCACGCGGCACCGCCATTTGGCGGGCCGCGCCGTTTGAATACTGGGGGCGGGGCCGCGGCCCGCGCTCTGTGACGCGATGGCGGGGGCGTGGCCTGAACGCGTTGCTCTCGGAGCTCCGGCCCGCCTCACTTCCTCCTTCTCATCAAGGAGTCAGGTGCTGGAGACTTAGCTGGGGGAAGCTGCGTGCCTGGATTGCTGTGGCTGCTCTTCATACGGTTTCAGGTAACGGTCCCCACCTCGCACGTGGGGCCATCTTTTTACCTATAGTTTACTTTTCCACATATGTAAAGCTTGTGTTTGTGGTGGCACTTCAGCATAGCTCCTAAAGCACTTATTGCTTTGTTATTGATGTATATACTACTATGTACCTTTATTCTGTTAATGAATGAATGTGCTGCATGCTGCCTATTTTCCTGGGGGTCTGACTGTTGTCTCTTTTCCCCTACAGATCCTGGGATCCCCTCACTGCAGTGGCTCTCCCGGTTCTGTTATACCTGGCTAGTCTTAGTCTCTAAATTGGGTTTTTGAAATCCTCCTTTTCCCGGGACATTAATTATAAAGGGGCATCCCGGGTGGCTTAATGTGTAAACCCCTGGGTTGTTGCGAATACCATAATTTCACCATATGGAGGCTTCCGACATTACCGGAAACGGCTCTTCGGGGCTATCCAGGCTGTGTGGGGGTTGTGAGGCTCCGCTTCCAGGCGATGATGTCATATTATGCGTTCCATGTGCAAAGCAGAATATTGCGCGCCAGTCTGTTGCTCCGGCTTCTCGCAACTTCTGTCATCTCCTACCCCCCCTCCCTAATTCCGGACCCCGTGCGACATTGTCAAAGGTGGGGATTCGCAATCCGAGGTGTGTGCGCGATTGGCCAACCTCGAGAAAATAATTTCCGCCAAAGTAGCTCAGAAGGCTACAGCGAAGCGGAAACACCTTTCTCCGACAGCGCCTGCTTCGGAGGATGAGATGTTTGAAATATTGGATTGGTCCGATTGTCCCCCTGATGAGGAGGGGGAACTCCTTGAGGAGTCGGAGGAGCCTGCAGACCAGCTAGGGATTGACGCTGCTGGCGATCAGGCTGCGGGGGTGTCCCTTGACACCGCTTCCATTTTGGCTCAAATGTTTGAAATTTTGGCTTTGGATCCGCCCGAGGCTGTCCCCACGCCAAAGGGCGAGTTATTTGATGTTCCCCAGCCGTGTTTGGTGTTTCCCAGGCAACAACACTTTGTGAGGGTTGTCCTTAAGGAATGGGAACAACCCACGCGCCTGGCTGGAATTCCTCCTAGTTGGGATAAACGCTATCCCTTTCTGGAGGATTTGGTGAAGCTTTGGTCAGTTCCCCCTGACGTCGATACCCCTGTGTTAGGGCTGTCTAACACGGCTGTGTTGCACTCCTCTGACACCACTACCATTAAAGATGGTGAGGATCGTCGGATTGATCAATTGGCTCGCCATGGTTTTATCAGTGCCGGATCGACACTGTGGCCAGTGTGTGCCTCGGCGCTTCTTCTGTTGGCAGTTAGGTCCATTATTAGGGATCTGTACGCAGGTCTTGATCCCGCTTGTGATGAGTTTAGTTCTCTCAAGTAGTGTGAGTTGTTTATTTCCTTTGTCTTGACCGCCCAGAACGATGCTCTTGCGATGAGTAGCAGGACACCGGCACTGCTGGTTGCAATTCGTCAGTCAGTGTGGCTGCGCCAGTGGACGTCGGACTTTATCTCTAAAAAGGCGCTTACAGTGCTCCTTTTTTGGGTTTGCGCCTGTTTGGCGATACATTGGATTCAGTTACCAAGGGTGGTAAATTGCCTCAATGCAAGAGGCCTCGTCGCTCCTTTCGGGGTGCGAGCGCCTTTAGGCCCTCCTTTCGGGGAGTCAGAGCGGGCAGAAGGGATTCCTTTCCCGCTACCAGAGGTGCAGGTTGGACCCGGGGGAGGGGCCGTGGCCGTCCCGGTCAGTCCTGGGGCGCCAAGCCCAAGCCTGCTGGTAAGCCCGCTCAGCAATGAGGGGCTGCCCTCACCCGTGCGGGTGGCGGGAAGATTGCAACACTTCTCCCTGGTCTGGGACCAGGAGGTTCCGGACAGATGGATCCGGGAGGTGGTGTCGTCCGGTTACAAGCTGGAGTTCGAGTCTCGCCCTCCTTCACGGTTCTTCCGGTCTCGGGTGCCCACCGATCCTTTGGCCGCGCAGGGGCTCCTGGCGTCTGTAAGGAATCTTCTGGAAATGGCGGTCATCCGGCCGGTGCCGCGCTCAGAGGTGGGCCTCGATTTTTACTCCAATCTTTTCACAGTCCCCAAGAAGGATGGGTCGGTACGCCCCGTCCTAGATCTGAAGTTCCTCAACAGGTTCATCCGTACTCGGAAGTTTCGCATGGAAACTCTGCGTTCGGCCATCGGTTCTCTTCGGCAGGGGGACTTCATGACGTCCGTAGACATCAAGGATGCTTACCTTCATGTTCCCATCTGCTGGGCTCATCAGTGTTTTCTTCGTCACCAAGGTGCTGGCAGGGGTGATGGCCATTCTCAGATCTCGGGGCATTCGTGTCGTACCTTATCTGGACGACCTTCTCATCATGGCTCCTTCCCTCATTCAATCGGAGACAGACTCCAGGGTGGTGGTCCCCACGCTGGAAAGCTTCGGTTGGGTGATCAACTTTCCCAAGTCCTCCCTCGCTCCGGCCAGGGTGGTATCCTTTCTGGGAATGCGGTTGGACTCTTGTCAACACAGGGTGTTTCTCCCTCAGTCCAAAATTTGTCTGATTCAGGAGTTGGCTCGGGTCCTTTTTTCCAATCCTCGGCCATCCATCCGTCTGGGGATGAGGCTGGTAGGGTTGATGGTTGCCTCGTTCGAGGCAGTTCCTTTCGCTCAATTTCACACGAGGACGCTTCAGCTTCATCTGTTGTCCTCCCGGGTCCGGCAGTCCCTCCAATGGTGGTTGGTCTCGACCAATCTCTCGAGGGGCAGGCCTTTCCTGACTCCTCTCTGGGAAATTGTCACCACGGACGCCAGTTTTTCGGGATGGGGGGGATTCTGGAAGGATCTTCAGTTCCAGGGGCAGTGGGGACCTCGAGAGGCCCACTTGCCCATCAATATTCTGGAACTGAGAGCCATCCGTCCGGTTCTTGCTCTTTTGACTCAACATGTTCTGGGCCTTCCGGTTCAGGTTCGCTCGGACAATCGAACAGCGGTTGCTTACATCAATCATCAGGGAGGGACTCGCAGTCTGGGTGCCCTCAGAGAGGTGTCCCTGATCCTGACCTGGGCGGAGGCCTATGTTCCTTGTCTCTCGGCGGTTTACATCCCGGGTGTGGAAAACCAGGAAGCGGATCTGTTGAGTAGGGGCTCTTCCCGTCTGGGAGAATGGGCTCTCCATCCTCAAGTTTTTCGGTGTCTGTGTCTCCGGTGGGGGACACCGGAGGTGGACCTGTTTGCCTCTCATCACAATTGCAGGCTCCCGAACTTCGTGTCGTTGTCCCAGGATCCTCTGGCCCTGGCGATGGACGCCATGTCCCTGAGCTGGGGGGATCTGGGGTTTCTGTACCTGTTTCCTCCGATACCCATGCTGGGCAGGGTGGTACGGAAGCTGGTACGGAAGGTGTCCGCCATTCTCGTGGCTCCAAGGTGGCCAAGGCGAGTATGGTTCGCAGACATCGTTCGGCTGGCAGTGGACCAGTTCGTTCTGCCTCTTCGGCCCGATCTGCTCACTCAGGGTCGGCTGTGTTACCCCAATTTACCAACGCTGGGTTTGACGGCTTGGCTGCTGAAACCACCATCTAAGGAGGAGGGTCTTTCTGACTCGGTCGTTAAGACTCTGATCGGTGCCCGGAAGAGGTCTTCTTCTATCATCTACTATAGGACTTGGAAAGCCTATATCGCTTGGTGTGAGGCTAGATCTTTGCCTTGTAGGGTCTTTTCGGTTTCCAGGATTCTGGAGTTTTTGCAGTCTGGTCTGGACTCTGGTCTTCAGCTGAGTACTTTGAAAGGGCAAGTTTCTGCCTTATCTATCTTTTTTCAGAAGCGTTTTGCGCTTCATCCTTTAGTTAAAACTTTTTTCCAGGGGGTTACGCATGTCCGGCATCCCAGGAAACCATTACTCCCTGTTTGGGACTTAAATTTGGTTCTTTCTACTTTTCAGGCTCCTCCCTTTGAGCCTTTGCAAGATATTGCTTTGTCTACCTTGACTCAGAAGATTGTCTTCTTGGTAGCTATCACTTCGGTTCGGCGTGTCTCGGAGTTGGCGGCCTTGTCAATTCAGGCGCCCTACTTTGAGAGGCATCAGGACAAAGTGGTCTTTAGGTTCAAACCGGACTGTCTTCCTAAGGTTGTTTCTGCTTTTCATTTGAATCAGGATATTGTTCTTCCCTCCTTGTGTCCTAAGCCTAAGAATGACAAAGAGAGGGTTTTGCATTGTTTGGATGTAGTACGCTGTGTTAAGTACTATTTGATTATTACTTCTCCTTTTCGTAAAACTTTTTCGTTGTGCCCTGTGGGCCTAGGATGGGTTTGGCGCCGGCCAAATCTTCCATTAGCAAATGGATACGTCAGGCCGTTATTGCGGCCTATTCTGCTAAGGGGAAAGTTCCCCCTTTTCGTATCACTGCTCATTCTACTGTTGGAGCGTCTTGGGCTTTTCAGCACCAAGCTTCTGTTGAACAAGTTTGTAAGGCTGCTACTTGGTCTTCTGTTCATACTTTTTCTAAGTTTTACAAGGTTGATGTGCGGGCCTCAGCGGATGCTGTGTTTGGCCGCAAAGTTCTGCAGACCGCAGTCATCTAAGTTATGCTTCATTTTGCCTTCGGATACCCATCCCTTGTGGACACTGCTTTTGGATGTCCCGATCGTAAGAATTAAAGGGGAAACGGGGTGTGACACACTAAGAATAATACCATTTTGTGAGTACTCACCTGTAAAATGGATATTGTCAGTGTGTCACACACCCCGCTTCACCCGCCCTTTTCGGTATCCTGGATCCTTTATATGGTGAAGCTTTTTCTTTATTTTGAGGTTACCATTGGATTTCCTGGTACCTTGTCTTTCTGCTTTTGAATTCACTGGGTGTTAAGTGGGAGGTCCCAGGTATATAGAGGTCGGAAGGGGGCTCGTTTTCAAGACTTCTCTCTGCAACGTCGCCACCTGCTGGTGGTGTAACCCAATTGTAAGAATTAAAGGGGAAGCGGGGTGTGAGACACAC
The DNA here is from genome assembly GCA_027917425.1 of Gastrophryne carolinensis. NCBI lineage: Eukaryota > Metazoa > Chordata > Amphibia > Anura > Microhylidae > Gastrophryne > Gastrophryne carolinensis. Next base: position 391,460,535 of record CM051237.1, on the reverse strand, counting down.
TGACAATATCCATTTTACAGGTGAGTACTCACAAAATGGTATTTTTGCTCAGTTTTCCTTGGTTAAGACTTTCCCTTAGGGGGTTACTCATGTGCGTCCCCCCTGGAATCCTATGGTCCCTGCTGGGATTGAATTGATTCTGTCTGCCTTGCGGGGTGTTCCCTTGGGACCTATTCAGGCTGCTGTCTGGCTGTTCTTACCCTCAAGGTTGTCCTTCTGGTGGCTGTTACTTCAGTCAGACGTGCGTCTGAGCGGGTGGCTCTGTCTATCTAGCCCCCATTCTTGAGATACTCCAGGATAAGGTGGTGTTCCGCTTTAAGCCGGACTTTTGTGCCTAAGGTGGTGTCTTATGTCATTGATTTAGGATATTGTTCTTCCTTCCGTGCCTTATTCCTAGCAACGCTGAGGAAAGGGTTCTGCATTCCTTGAACGGGTGTTGGAAGTTTTTCCTTGGTAGTCACTGGGTCCTTTAGGAGAACTGATGCGACCACTCCATCTTGATTGTGCCCGATCTCTTTTAATCTCGGGGGGTTAGGCGGCTTTGGCCTGGTCATTACTTGGATGGGATGGTTCCTTTTGGTCCATGGAAAGGTTTTTTGACTTCTGCCTCGTTTTACTGTTAGCGATTGGATTGTCAGCTGTTACTCAGGCCTATTCCACTAAGGAGAAGAATCTTCCCTTTCGCTTGACTTCTTATTCTTCTCCTGCCTTTGGTGCCTCTTGGGCTTTTCAGCACCAGGCTTCTGTTGAACTTGTTTGCTAGACCGCTACTTGGTCTTCTGTTCATACCTTTTCAAAGTTTTACAAGGTTGTTGTTAGGGCCTTCAGCTCATGCTGTCTTGGCCGCAAGGCTATGCAGGTGACAGTGGTTTCAACTGTCTGCTGTTGCCTTTTTTGTTGGGGATCCCACCCTACCTTATGGACACTGCTATTGGATGTCCCAAGTGTAAGTACTATATCTGGAGCAGGACGTACTGTATACTAAGAATAATACAATTCTGTGAAATACTCACCTGTAGAATTGATATTATTTGTATACAGTACGTCCTGCTCCACCCCACCCTGGTTTTGCATTATTCTGGATCCCCTGTATGGTGATTGTTATCATTGTTATAGTTACCAGTCTTTTGGTGGTTAAATTCTCCCGGCTTTTTGTTCACTGCTTTTCAATGCTGGGGATTTGTGGGAGGTCCCCGGGTATTTGAGGGGCCGGGAGGAGCCTGTTTTTGCATGTCTCTGCAGTGCAGCGCCATCTGGCGGAGGATAACCCAAGTGTAAGTACTATAACTGGAGCAGGACGTACTGTATACAAATAATATCAATTCTACAGGTGAGTATTTCACAGAATTGTATTTTTTCAGGGGGTCACTCATGTGCGCCCCCCACATGCGCGCCCCCCACGTAAGCCTATGGTGCCTGTTTGGGATCTGAACTTGGTTCTGTCAGCCTTGCAGGGTGCTCCCTTTGAACCTGTGCAGGATGCTGCCTTGGTCATTCTTACGCTCAAGGTTGTATTTCTGGTGGCTATCACTTCTGTCAGGCGTGTGTCTGAGCGGCGCTTTCCATTCAGCTCCCCTACTATGAGAGGCACCAGGACAAGGTGGTGTTTCGTTTCAAACCTGACTTTCTGCCTAAGGTAGTGTCTGCCTTTCATTTGAATCAGGATATTGTTCTTCCTTCTTTGTGCCCTAATCCTAGCAATGCTAAGGAGAGGGTTTTGCACTCTTTGGATGTGGTTAGGTTTCTGAAGTACTGTTTGGTGGCTACTGCACCTTTCGGGAAAACTGATGCTTTTTTTTTGTGGTCCCTTCTGGTCCTAGGAAGGGTTTGACTCCTGCCAAGTCTACTATCAGCAAGTGGATTCGTCAGGCTGTGATTCAGGCCTATTCTGCTACGGGGAAGAATCCTCCCTTCCGCCTTACTGCTCATTCCACTCGTGCTATTGGTGCCTCTTGGGCTTTTCAGCACCAGGCATCTGTTGAACAAGTTTGCAAGGCCGCCACTTGGTCTTCTGTTCATACCTTTTCAAAATTTTACAAGGTTGATGTTAGGGCCTCAGCTGATGCTGCTTTTGGCCGAAAGGTTCTGCAGGTGGCAGTGGTTTAAACTGTCTGCTGCTGATTTTTCTTTGGGATCCCACCCTACTTTATGGACACTGCTATTGGATGTCCCAAGTGTAAGTATTAGATTTGGAGCAGGACATACTGTATACTAAGAATAATATAATTCTGTGATTACTCACCTGTAGAATTGGTATTATGAGTATACAGTGCGTCCTGCTCCAACCCACCCTTGTTTTGCATTATCTTGGATCCCCTGTATGGTGATTGTTATCATTGTTTTAGTTGATAGTTTGGATTGTTTTATTCTCCCGGCTTCTCATTAACCTCCTTAGCGGTGATCCCGAGCGTGACTCGGGGTTAATTTGCGCTGTAAGTAGCGGTAACCCCGAGTCACGCTCGGGATCTATTTGGCAGAGGAGCAGGGCGGCGCAGTCTCCTTACCTTCTCCCTGCGATCCAGCGATGTCCCCGCTGCGATCGCAGGTGAGAGCCGCGGCTGCGGCGTCCGTCGCACTTCCGGGTTCCGTCTCTGTGAGTCGCAGAGGCTCATGGGGGCGGAGCCGTGCGTCAGAGACAAATGTAATGGTAACGCTTTCGTTACCATTACATTTGCCTCTATCATAACGCCAGGGGGGTTAACTGCTTTTCAATGCTGGGGATTAGTGGGAGGTCCCTGGGTATTTGAGGGGCCGGGAGGAGCCTATTTTCGATGTCTCTGCAGTCCAGCGCCATCTGGCGGAGTATATCCCAACTGTAAGTATTAGATTTGGAGCAGGATGTACCGTATACTCATAATACCAATTCTACAGGTGAGTAATCACAGAATTGTATTTTTCTATCCCCAGGATTCTGAAATTTTTACAACATGGTTTGGATTCGGGCCTTCAGCTTGGTACCCTCAAGGGACAGGTGTTGGCTCTGGCAATTTTTTTCCAAAGATCCTTTGCCAATCACCGTTGGTTAAGTCTTTTTTCCAGGGAGTTACTCATGTGCGTCCGCCACGTAAACCTATGCTACCGGTTTGGAACTTAAATCTGGTGTTGTCTGCTCTGCAGGGTCCTCCCTTTGAGCCTATCCATGGGGCTGAGTTTCCCATTCTGACTCTTAAGGTGGCCTTTTTGGTGGCTATTACTTCGGTCAGGCGAGTTTCTGAGCTGGCAGCGCTTTTCATTAAACCACCTTATTTTGAGCGACATCAGGATAAGGTTGTGTTTTGTCTTAAGCCGGATTTCTTGCCTAAGGTTGTGTCTGCTTTTCATCTCAATCAGGACATTGTCTTACCTTCCTTGTGTCATAACCCTGCTAATTCCAAGGAACGGACCCTTCATTCTCTGGATGTTGTCAGGGCATTGAAGTTTTATTTGGTTGCTACTGAGTCTAAATCTACTATTAGCAAGTGGATCTGTCAGGCGGTAGGACAAGCCTATTCTGCTAAAGGGAAGGTTTCTCCTTTCCAGATTACTGCTCATTCCACTCCTGCTGTTGGTGCCTCTTGGGCTTTTCAGCACCAAGCTTCTGTTGGACAAATTTGTAAGGCCGCTACTTGGTCTTCTGTTCATACCTTTTCCAAGTTTTACAAGGTTGATGTTAAAGCCTCTGCGGATGCTGCTTTTGGCTGCAAGGTACTTCAGGCGGTAGTGGTTTGAACTGCCTGCCGTTAATCTTTGGGGATCCCACCCTACCTTATGGACACTGCATTTTGGATGTCCCAGATGTAAGGACTTCATGAAGCAGTCCGTGCTGTGCATTAGGAAAAATACAATTCTGTGCGTACTCGCCTGTAGAATGGTTTTTGCTATGCACAGCATGTCCTGCTTCATCCCTCCCTTGTTATCGTTATTCTTGGTTGCCTCTTTATGGTGATTGTTCCAATTTAGTTAAGGTTTTTTTTTTTTTACCTTTTTTGCCTTATTACCTCCCGGCTTCTTGTATAACTGCTTGTCAACACTGGAGGTCTATGGCTGATTTCTGTTTTTTATATGGGGCCGGGAGGAGCCACAAATTTTTTTTGCAGTCCACTGCGCCACCTTGTGGCGGAATACCCAGATGTAAGGCTTCATGAAGCAGGCCGTGCTGTGCATAGCAAAAACAATTCTACAGGTGAATTGTATTTTCTGGATGACATGGGGGGGGGGGGGGGGGCGGTAACTAGCAGCCCTGAAATCTTAAAGATTGCATTGGCTGATGGCTTTGCTCCCCTTTAACTCCATGTGTGCAGATGTTGTGGAGCAGCAGGCAGATTCTATGCTCATGAACTGCATGAGTGCGGCAATCTTGCCAAAATTTTGGCAGCTCTGCTTCTGAAAAACCCAGTCCAATAGTCAATATTAGCCTAAGTCTCTTTAAAATAAAGCTTTATTTCTAGCCTGAAGTAGAAAGTCATCAGCTGTAATGACCCGTCACTTCTCTTAAAACATTGGATCAACATTGTAAACAACTGTTGCAATGCTCTGCGCCAGCTGGGGCCATAGACTTACATTGATACATAGTCACATTCGTTCCCTCCAGCAGCTAGTGATTCAGTGTGTGAGTGCATGCAACATGATAGACACGCTGGTCTCTATTCTGGGTAAATCTCTGGTGTGAGCTGCATATAGCAAAATTCCAAGCTGCTGACAGCTGGCATTATGTGGAGAAAAAAATCACAGAGACATATTACAGGCCAGTAGGCATTTCCATCAATGCAGCTAGCTAGAGAATGGTTTTATCTTCTAACATTCTGTGCGGAAACAGATACAATCTCTCTGGCTGTTTGGGCTGATCATAAGAAAGCTTCCAGCTCTACTGCAGTGTGTCTGTATGCTAGCAAAGGCTCCTCCTGTATGCTGATGTGTATGCAGGGCTCTGAGGTGTGATGCAAGATGGCCACTTCCATATTATTCTTATGCCTGTCTTCTGTGTCAGAATATTATTGCAGAAGTATTAAAGCGGACAGAAACCCACTGAATTTGTGAAATACATTTGGCCATAGCCCCTGCCGATATTTCCTTCTTAGGATGTAGAACTAGAAATTGATAATTTTGTTTTTTGAATCATCCTGTTTTTCTAGCTGTTCCTGTCTTTGAGATTGCAGGTGATCAGTCATTGCATTGGCTTGGCAATGACATCCTTGCCACCCGCAACAATGGCAATGAATGGAGGAGGCGGAGCTTTACAGCTAAAACAAGGGGCATTATCTGGAATTAAAGTGAAGCAGGAGCACTAAAAATTGGCAAAAAGTGCTCTTGATGAGGGAAGCAATTTAGGGGATGCTAGGTAAAATGTGGGTTTTGGTTCGCTTTAACTCCTGTTGTAAAGCTATGGCTGCAGATGTATCTGAAGCACGTATGGGTTAGCCAGAATATGAACTTCCTTATCTGAAACAAGGGGTGCATCTGTTTCTCTGCATGCCTACTTTTCTTCATACAGGATAAAATAGTAAAATACAAGCATTAGGCTTTATTATTTGTCTGCTTGTTTTATTTAAAATGAACTAAAAGAAGCAAAGCAGTAAGCTAGATCTCCCCTTTGGACACAGGCAATGAATGGCGTGTCCCACAGTCACAGGCAAAGGGGGTTTAATTCAAACTCCAGGCCCGGCTTTTGTGCCAATTTGGACCAAAATCCCTCGCCCTGAGGGCCCTGGAATCTTATAGATTAGCTTCCTTTCCAAACCTCCCAGGTTCTAGTTCATGCCAATATACATAAGTTACCACAACTATTTAAATTAAACTTGCGTCTCCTGCCAGGTGTGCCTCAGTCTCTCCATAGCCATCCCCATACCTGTAGGTAAATCTATCACAAATTTTGCCCCACCTTCATCATAGACACAGGGCAGTCAAAATAAAGTCAGCAAAAGCGGTCCCAACATCAGTTTACTTTCGATGGAATTTTTGAAAGTGTAATTTTTTTATTTGTCCTCAAGATGCTGAACTGATCTAGTACTTTTTGTGTTCTTGTTTTCCTATGTTACAAAATGTGTGTTTTTTGGAAGCAGTTTTCAGTATCTGCAATCTGTTGCCCTTGGTATTCAACACCAAGCCTGTACACCAAGAGGAGAGGTAAGACTTTTACACACACACAGAACGCTGCTGCTGGGCATGTAAGTCTGAATGAGCTCCCTCATCTCAGCAGCAGTGTTCTGTGTGTACAGGACTCACTTCTCTCTTCTTGTGTACATTGCAAATGGTAACAGTTTGCAGGTAGTAAAAACTGCTTCCAGAAAACACATATTCTTAGTATACAGTACGTCCTGCTCCAGATAAGATTCATTACACTTGGGAATTACTCCGCCAGATGGCGCTGGACTGCAGAGACAGCGAAATTGGCTCCTCCCGGCCCCTCAAATACCCGGGACCCCCCACAAATTCCCAGATTTTCTCTGCAGTCTGGACTGCGAAGGACAAGAAGATGGCTCTCCTCGCAGGTGAGCGGGGCTATTAGCCTGCGGCCCTGTAGGACTATTCGCACCCGTTCTATTATTAATTTGCCTCCCAGCCTTGGCTGCGCTGGTCTGGGTGATGGTAGGCAGCACCACTGTCAGGTGCTTAGGAGCGCTGCTCCACCACAATCCCCCACCAAAGGGTAGACAGTATAGGCATATGGTGAGCCTCTATGGGATGCCCCTCCCGCCCTATTGCCCCTTGCCCCTGTCTATCGGTGGGCCCTATGTTAAATGGCCGCTGTCCTCCCTCGCTCTCCCTTGTAGCTCTCGGGGGGGGGGGGGGGGGGGTGTATGTGAATTTGCCTTGGTACGTCACTGTATTTTCTTTTGTCTGGTTGGGTCAGTCGCCGCGCTGACTTGGTTGCACTGGTTGATTTTTTTTTTTTTTAAATATGCCGCCGCGCACGCTTCCACTGTGCTCCGCGCTTGGCGGCGGCGTTACCTCAGTCGCTGGTGTGCTGTTATTGGATGCTTGTCACGTGTGCGGCTTTGTGCTCTTCGGGGGGGCGGGGCCCGCAGTTGGCGCGTTCCCCGTCACTGTCTCCGCAGCCCACCCCTCGAGGTATACCCGGCGCCATTTTCTCTGGATCAGGCTGCTGCGTGACTGGCGTCTACCTACCGCAGTCCTTGAGTGCCCTTGCGGGCGGTTTTTATTACCCTATGTCCTTATGCATGTCACTTACGGGGTTCTCTTCGCTTATGTCTTTCAGACGGGCTGACCTCTATTGGTTTCTCCTGGCCCTACTCCCTCTATTTAGTTTTTAAACTTGTGAGGCCTAGTGTGTAAAGTACTCCCACTCCCCTAGCGGGCTATTGGGGCATAGCGTGAATCCCTATCGGCCTATTGTGCCGCTATAATCATCATATGGAGGCGTCTCAGGATACTGTGCTCGGGGTTTCTTCAGGACAAGCCCGGCTGTGTGTAGCTTGTGGGGTGTCCCCTATTGGTGCTGACAATGTGCGGGTCTGTATACCTTGTGCCCAGCAGGTGCTTGCGCTGCAGCCTGGTTTACCAGTAGCTGGGCCTGTGCCTCGTATGGCTTCACCTACTCCCCCACGCTTAAATTTGACTCCCATTGAGTTGCATACCAGTGGGGATTCTCAGCCTGATGTGTCTTCCAGACTGGCTAGTGTTGAGAAGTTGCTTGCTAATACCTTGCCGCGTAAGGCCTCTGCTAAAATGCGGCACTTAACGCCTCATGTCACTCTTTTCCCTATGGAAACTGATGATTTTTTGGATCCGTCTGGCTATACGCCTTTGGAAGAAGGGGAGTTATTCTCTGACTCGGAGTCATCTGATGAGAGGCCCAGGGGTCATGATGATAATGGCTCTGACCCCTGGGCCCCAGATGATACTGATAGGTTGTTGGCTCAGATTTTTGAGGTACTGTCTCTCTCTCCCCCGGTTGCGGCCCCCTGGCAACAGGGGGAATTGTTTCATACTGCTAAGCCACGTTTAGAATTTCCTGAGCAAGCCCATTTTAATAATGTTGTGCTCAGGGAATGGGAGCGTCCCAGCAGGCTTCCCGGTGTACCTAAGAGTTGGGTTTAATAACTATCCCTTTCCTGCTTATGTGGTGAAGCGTTGGTCATCCCCTCCTGAAGTGGATGCCCCGGTCCTAGGGTTATCTAACACCTCTGTCATGCATTCCCCTGACTCTACTACGCTGCGGGATGGTGAGGACCGGCGCATTAATCAGCTGGCGTACCATGCCTTTGCATGTGTGGGGACGGCGCTGCACCCGGTCTGTGCCTCTGCCATTATGGCTGTGGCTATTAGGACCCTGCTTAGAAGTATCCTAGATGGTGCCCCTGATGATGTGTCTAGTGAGGAGTTTAATGCACTCTCTCATTGTGAGGTTTTTGTGACTTATGTCCTCTCTGCCTTGGATAATACCATTAGGATGTGTGGCAGAACCTCTGCCCTTGTGCTGCCCTTGCAGTCTCGGCCCTTTCGGGGTCAGGGCTCCTTTTCTTCCCCCTACCGTGGTGTCAGACAGGGGAGAGGGGTCTCCCTTACCGGGGCCCGAGGAGATTTCTGGGGTAGGGGCAGAGGATGTGGTCACCCTGGCTCCTCCTGGGGCTCCAAGCTTAAATCTTCTCCCAAGCCCCCTCAGGCATGAAGGGGCGCCCTCACCCATCCGGGTGGGGGGACGGCTTCAGCACTTTGCTCACGTCTGGAGGCTTTATGTCTCAGACCGGTGGATTCAGGAGGTAGTGTCCTCCGGTTACAAGAGAGTTTGCTGCCTAGCTGCCCCCAAGATTCATCAGATCCCGGATTTTTCAGGACCCTGTGTCAGCTCGAGCTCTAGTTCTGGTGGTGCAAAGCCTTCTGGAGCTGGGGTTCATCTGTCAGGTCTATTCCAACCTTTTTCATCGTGCCCAAAAGAGATGGGTCAGTCAGGCCCATCCTGGACTTGAAGATCCTCAACAAATTTGTCAGGTGCAGGCGCTTTCGCATGGAAACTCTGCGCTCTGCCATCAGTTCCCTGCGTCCAGGGGACTTCATGACTTCTGTGGACATCCAAGATGCTCACCTTCATATTCCTGTCTTTCCAGGTCATCAAAGGTTCCTCAGGTTCGCTCTGGAGGATCAGCACTACCAATTTGTGGCATTGCCCTTTGGTCTCACTTCAGCTCCCAGAGTGTTCACCAAGGTGCTGGCAGGAGTGATGTCTCTGCTCAGGTCTCAGGGCATCCGCGTGCTGCCCTACCTGGACGACTCAGTCTTCCCTGTCTCCCTCCTTGGTGACTCCCTTCCTGGGAATGAATCTGGATACAGTTCAGGCAATGATTTTTCTTCCTCAGCAGAAAGGGGGACAGTCAGCAGGAACTGAACCTGCACAAGCAATCTTGCCCTCATCCCTCCATCAGGCAGGGAATGCAGCTGGTGGGCCTGATGGTGGCGTGCTTCAAGGCGGTCCCTTATGCCTAGTTCCACATGAGGTCTCTGCAACTCCACCTCTTGTCAGTATGGGACAAGGATCCTGCGTCCCTGGACCAGGTCCTTGTGCTTCCCCCCACCCCCTAGTCAGGCGGTCCCTCTCGTGGTGGCTGGACTCCAGGAACCTGTTGGTGGGCAGATCCTTTCTGCCCCCTGCTGGGAGACGGTCTCCACGGATGCCAGTCTGACGGGTTGGGGGGGTTTCTGGAAGTCCCTGCAGTTCAAGGGCGGTGGGGTCCTCAGGAGGCCCACACACCTATCAACATTCTGGAACTGCGGGCGATCAGGTTGGTTCTGACTCATTTGACTCATCACCCTTCGGGGGCCTGCCTGTTCAGGTACGCTCGGACAACCAGGCGGCGGTTGCCTACATCAATCATCAGGGAGGCATCCGGAGCAAGAGGCCCTCCAGGAAGTGTCTCTGATCCTGGCCTGGGCGGAGGACAATGTTCTCTGCATATCAGCTGTGTACATCCCGGGGGTGGAGAATCTGCAGGCAGACTCTCTGAGCAGGGGGACCTCTTGCCTGGGGGAATAGTCCCTCTGCAACAGGGTGTTTCAATCTCTGTGTCAATGTTGGGGCCAACCAGATGTGGATCTGTTTGCATCCCGTCACAGTCACAAGCTCCCGGCCTTTGTCTCCCTGTTCCAGGATCCTCTGGCCTTGACCACGGATACTCTAGCAATGTCATAGCAGGATTTTCAGCTCCTGTATGTCTTTCCTCCATTCCCCCTGTTGGGCAGGGTTCTGCGCAAGATAGCTCAGGAGGGGGTGCCAGCAATACTGGTGGTCCCCAGGTGGCCAAGAAGAGTGTGGTTCGCAGACGTGGTGCAGCTGGCAGTAGACCAGTACGCTCTGCCCAGGGTGCCAGACCTGCTCACTCAGGGTCACTTACGCCATCCCAATTTACAAACCCTGGCTTTGACGGCCTGGCTGCTGAAACCTCCATTTTGATGGAGAAGGGGCTGTCTGCCTCTGTTGTTGATACCATGATAAAGGCTGGGAAGAAGTCGTCTTCTTCCATTTACTATAGGGTTTGGCGTGCCTACATTGACTGGTGTGAGTCTAAGTCTCTTCCCTGTCGTGTGTTCTCTATTCCCAGGATCCTGGAGTTCCTGCAGCATGGGTTGGAGCTGGAGCTCCAACTCAGTACTCTGAAGGGTCATGTCTCTGCCCTGGCTGTTTTCTTCCAGAGGTCCTTTGCCCAGCATTCTCTGATCAGGACTTTTTTCCAGGGGGTTACTCATGTGCGTCCCCCACGTAAGCCTATGTTGCCTGTTTGGGATTTGAACTTGGTCTTGTCTGCCTTGCAGGGTGCTCCCTTTGAACCTGTGCTGGAGGCTGCCTTGGCCATTCTTACTCTCAAGGTTGTCTTCTTGGTGGCTATCACCTCTATTAGGCGTGTGTCTGAGTTGGCGGCGCTTTCCATTCAGCCCCCCTACTTTGAGAGACACCAGGACAAGGTGGTGTTTCGCTTCAAGCCAGATTTTCTGCCTAAGGTTGTGTCTGCCTTTCATTTGAATCAGGATGTTGTTCTTCCTTCCTTGTGCCCTAATCCTAGTAATGCTAAGGAGAGGGTCTTGCATTCTTTGGATGTGGTTAGGTGTCTGAAGTACTATCTGGTGGCTACTGCACCTTTCAGAAAAACTGATGCTCTTTCTGTGGTCCCTTCTGGTCCTAGGAAGGGTTTGGCACCTGCCAAATCTACTATCAGCAAATGGATCTGTCAGGATGTGATTCAGGCCTATTCTTCTACGGGGAAGAATCCTCCCTTCCGCCTTACTGCTCATTCCACTCGTGCTATTGGTGCCTCTTGGGCTTTTCAGCACCAGGCTTCTGTTGAACAAGTTTGCAAGGCTGCCACTTGGTCTTCTGTTCATACCTTTTCAAAGTTTTACAAGGTTGATGTTCGGGCCTCAACTGATGCTGCTTTTGGCTGCAAGGTTCTGCAGGTGGCAATGGTCTCACCTGTCTGTTGTTACCTTTGGGGATCCCACCCTACTTTATGGACACTGCTGTTGGATGTCCCATGTGTTATGAATCTTATCTGGAGCAGGACGTACTGTATACTAAGAATAATACAATTCTGTGATTACTCACCTGTAGAATTGATATTATGAGTATACAGTACGTCCTGCTCCACCCCACCCTTGGTTTTGCATTATCCTGGATCCCCTGTATGGTGATTGTTATCATTGTTATAGTTTCTAGTTTGGTTCTGTTTTAATTCTCCCGGCTTCTCGTTAACTGTTTTTCAATAATGGGGATTTGTGGGAGGTCCCGGGTATTTGAGGGGCCGGTAGGAGCCAATTTCGCTGTCTCTGCAGTCCAGCGCCATCTGGCGGAGTAATTCCCAAGTGTAATGAATCTTATCTGGAGCAGGACGTACTGTATACTCATAATATTAATTCTACAGGTGAGTAATCACAGAATTGTATTTTTCTAACATAGGAGAAAAAAATTCTAGACCAGCCCAGCACCCTGAGTACACCTTTTAGCCATAAGAAATATGCACTTTTCCCTATATCCAGTCCTGGATATAATCAAAAACAATTCTACAGGTGAGTTTCACAGAATTGTATTTTTGAAAATTCCTTTTAAAGCAGTTAGTGATTACATTATATATATATATATTGTAATGCCATGTGCTGATATAAAGAGTAATGGTAAAATGTGATGTTTTTTTTTTTATCCTCTTTAGACAGTATCTGTGGTGAATGTGAGTCAAGAGAAGAACCCAGAAGCTGAACCCACAGCTGTTCCAGAGCAAGAGAAAAACCACTCAAACAGCAGCACTCTGTCTGATCGTAGACTCAGTAATTCCAGCCTGTGTAGCATAGAGGAGGATCACAAGGCTGTGTATGACATGGTGCAAAGGATCTTCCTGTCCACTCGGGGATATGTCAACTTCATTACAGAGGTGTTCAGGCAGGTGGGCGACACTTCAGTTTACTGTATCAGTGTATGTCGCTTCTCTGTTAATAACCAGGTGTGTTTTCTTGGCTCAGTAAATGTCAGGGTCACTAGCTGGATGAGACTCTGGTGGTGAACAGTCTTTTTACTTGGCAGAAAAATCGCAGTTCTTGAATCTATTAGAATCTTTGGTGTCAAACTCAATCCCAGCTGGACTGAATTTGGACCTCTGAACCCTTTTATGTGGTGCCAGATGTATGCAGCTGGATGGCACCCCTTCTAACTGGCCCAGGCACTCCTTGCTTTCTGACACCAGTATCATGTCTTCGGATATGTGTGGTGCTGTGCTGGTATGTGGTGTTCCACTGTGAAATGCTCTGCTGCCTCTAATCCCTGCCCCTGGTGCCTAAAAATGTCTGCTGTGCACCCTGTTATGATCCTGTGGAAAAGAAAGTAGTGTCTTCAACTGTTCTGCGTATGTGTGCTATCAGCTCTCACCACACACCTACCCAACATTGATGGTAGTGCTGGCCTGGGCAAATTAATTCAGTGTATGCATCTTTCGTGGGCACAAAAAAATCCATGGCTTTCCTGGGAGAAATAATGCTGTGGCTGTCCTGGGAAAAACAAATTATGTGGCTGTCCTGGGCAAAAAAAATAAATTAGCATCTTGTTTTGTTGATCAGTCGGCCCTTCTGAAGGCAACCAAAATGCTGATGTGGCCCTCGGTGAAAATAAGTTTGACTCCCCTGCACTAGAGCCTCCGATGGTGATATTAGACTGAGCTTCAGAAAAGTTTGAGTCTTATACATGCGGCTGATGGGAGTCTAGAAGCCACAATACAAGGTTGTGACAAGAGATCGGTGTGGTAGATTGGTCAGGCCAAGCAAGATTTTCCAATCAAAGGGCGGGAGTGAGGTCAAGAGTAGCCAGGTAAAATAATAAGTTGGAACATGAACAATACCTGCACTGAACTGCCTGGTCCAAAAAAATATAGATCCCGGTAATTTACTACATCTGCATTGACAATACATTTCTATTTGCAGTTAAACTTAAGCACTCTAAACCCAACAGCAATAATTTGCCTGCAAACAGTTGGCTGTCCCATGTTTTTTTCCTCTATTTCCAGAAGCTTAGGGTAGTAGCTGTAACATGGCCCCAAAGTTTGCACTTTTTTCAATTCTTTTCCTCCAGTCCCATGCAAAAATGTGGTCCTGCAGCTACTCTGTCCCTCTGAGCTGTGCAAGCACAGCAATTAAGTTTAAACGTCAAGTGGTACCTTTTTTTTAACTCCTGTTGGCGTCAATTCTAAAAACAAGATGGCGGTTCATACATTTGCAGGCCACCTGCAAACAGGAAGTGCTGCTGGGCTTCCTGTCACTGTGCATTGTCAGTTATGTTAGTTGGAAGAGGAAGCTCCAAAATGACAGCTACCTTTCTTTTCAAACTGTGCCAAGCTGTTGGTCCAGTTTTTAAGTTAAGTTTGGTCCCGTAGCTGCTCTAGACCTATTAAACCAGACCAACAGTCTGCTACATTTGGGAAAAAATCTGCACACTTGATACTGAAGCATTGTCGGCACTTACATTTGCTCCCACATCCACTGAAAGCTGTAACGTCTCCTCACTATATTCGAAGTATACAGCACGTCCTGCTCCAGAGATTATTCCTTACGTTTGGGTTATACATCCACAAGATGGCGCTGGACTGCAGAGACAGCAAAAAAGTGGCTCCTCCTGACCCCTTATATTCCAGGGACCTCCCACAAATTCCCCAGTTCTTCTCTGCAGTCGGTGCTGCGAAGGCAAGAAGATGGCTCTCTACTCGCAGTAGAGCGGGGCTATTAGCCTGCGGCCCTGTAGGACTATTCCCACCCGTTCCTCTTTTATTCTTAGTATACAGTACGTCCTGCTCCAGATAGAGTACTTACACTTGGGTTATCCTCCGCCAGATGGGGCTGCACTGCAGAGACGTGCAAAACAGGCTCCTCCCGGCCCCTTAAATACCCGGGGACCTCCCACTAATCCCCAGATTTCTCTGCAGTGCTGACTGCGAAGACATGAAGTATCACTCTCTCGCAGGTGAACGGGGCTATTAGCCTGCGGCCCTGTTGGACTGTTCCCACCCGTCCTTCGTGTGATGTGCCTCCCAGCCTGGGCTGCGCTGGTCGGGTGAAGGTAGGCGGCACCGTGTGTGCTTATGGAGCTCTGCTCCACCGCAGTCCCCCACCAAAGGGTAGGCGGTATAGGCTGATGGTGAGCCTTATGGGATGCCCCTCCCGCATTATTGCCACATGCCCCGTGTAGCGGTGGGTCCTGTACAAAGGGCCGCCATCCTCCCTCATTCTCCCCGTAGCCTTCGGGGGGGAAAGATGGGGGGGGGGGGTCAGTGCGTATAGTGATTACGTGTATGACTAGATATGTGGTGTCAGCCGCCGTGCTGACTTGTCTGTTTTTACTATTGCATGGCGCGTTTTTTCCCTCCTGTGGATGTACGCGCCGGACGGCGGTGTTATCTCAGACGCTGCGGCGTTATCATTGTCTGCTGTCTTTGAGCTTCGTGCTCTTCTGGGGGGCGGGGGCCTGGCTTGGCGCTCCGCGTCACGGCCCGCTCTGGCCCGCCCTTCGAGGTTTGCTTGGCGCCATTTTGCTGTATAGTCGCGCATGCGTGTGTAATGGTCCCCCCTTCCACGGTCTGTGACCTCGCGGGCGACCTTTATGCTCATTGCTTACTGTGCATGGTTCTGACGCCCCTTCTTCTCATTGTGTCTTTCAGACGGGTTAATCCAGTGGCTTCTCCCGGCCCAGTGTAATTGTCAGTTGGGCCTAGTATAATTACTCCCACTTCCCGGCGGGTCATTGGGGCATCCAGGGTAGCTTACAGCGTCAATCCCTACTGGCCTATTGTGCCTATTAATCACCATATGGAGGCATCCCAGGATAACGTGACCGGGGTTCCTTCGGGACAAGCCCGGCTGTGTGTAGCTTGTGGGGTCTCACCTATCTGCGGTGACGACGCACGGGTCTGTGTTCCTTGCGCACAGCAGGCGTTAATGTTGCAACCCGCCCCCCCTGTGGCTGGGCCTGCACCTCGTCTCACTTCACCTACTCCCCCAAGCTTGAGTCTAACCCCCAATACAAGCGGGGATTCTCATCCTGATGTGGCTGCTAGACTGGCCAGTGTTGAAAACTTGATTGCTAATACCTTAGCGCGTAAGGCCACCGCTAAAAAGTGTCACTTAACTTCTGATGCCACTCTTTTCCCTACGGAGTCTGACGAGTTATTGCATCTATATGGCTATACCCCCTCGGACGAAGGGGAGCTGACTCAGGGTCATCTGATGAGAGGCCCAGGGGTCATGACGATTCTGGCTCTGACCCCTGGACCCCGGATGATACTGACAGGCTGCTGGTTCAGATTTTTGAGTTTTGTCCATCTCTCCCCCTGTTGCGGCTCCCAGGCAAAGGGGTGAGCTCTTTCATACTGCTAAGGCTCGGTTGGAATTTCCTGAGCAAACCCATTTCAATAACCTCGTGCTTAAGGAGTGGGAACATCCCAGTAGACTTCCCGGGATACCTAAGAGTTTGGACAGAAAGTATCCCTTTCCTGCTGATACGGTCAAGTGCTGGTCATCGACCCCCGAGGTCGATGCTCCTATTCTAGGGCTGTCTAACACCTCTATTATGCACTCCCCCGACACTACTACGCTGCGGGATTCTGAGGACCCGCGCATTGACCAATTGGCATGCCATGCCTTTGCATTTGTGGGGGCGGTGCTGCGCCCAGTTTGCGCCTTGGCCATTGCTTCTGTGGCGCTCAGGGCCCTGGTCAGAAGTGTTCTCGAAGGACCTGATGAATTGCCACCTAATACGGTTAATGCACTAACTGTGATGTGTTTGTAAACTTTATCCTATCTGCATCGGATGATGCCATTTGGATGTGTGCCAGATCTTCTGCCTTGGCGGTAGCTATCTGCTGCGCCAGTGGGCTGCTGACAATGCTGCAAAGAAAGCCCTTACTGGGCTTCCATTTAAGGGGCTACGCCTGTTTGGGGACCGCCTAGACCTCTTTGCTAAAGGAGGTAAGTTACCCCAGCGCAGGCGGCAGTCTCGGTCCTTTCGGGGCCAGGGCCCACTTTCACTCCCCTACCGAGGTGCTAAGCAGGGAAAAGGGGTGTCCTTCGCGGGGGCTCGTGCAGATTCCTGGCATAGGAGCAGGGGACGACGTCCTGGCTTCTCCTGGGGGTCTAAGTCCAAACCCTCTCCCAAGCCCCCTCAGGCATGATGGGGCGCCCTCGCCCGTCAGGGTGGGGGGACGGCTACAGCACTTCGCGCCACGTCTCAGACCGGTGGATTCAGGAAATAGTGTCCTCTGGTTACAAGATAGAGTTTGCTGTGCGGCCCCCCTCAAAATTCATCAGGTCCCGGATCCCCCAGGACCCTGTCTCCGCTCAGGGCTTGATGCAGGCCGTGCAAGGACTTCTGGATCTGGGGGTCATTTGCAGGGTCCCCTTAAGAGAAAGGGGCAAGGGGTTCTATTCCAACCTTTTCACAGTGCCCAAAAAAGATGGGTCACAGGCCCATTCTGGATTTAAAGATCCTCAACAAGTTTGTCAAGATCAGGCGCTTTCGTATGGAAACTCTGCGCTCGGCCATCGGCTCTCTGCGCCCAGGGGATTTCATGACGTCTGTGGACATCAAAGATGCTTACCTTCACATCCCTGTGTTCCCAGGACACCAAAGGTTTCTCAGGTTCGCGTTGGAAGATCAACATTACCAATTTGTGGCCTTGCCATTTGGCCTCACTTCAGCTCCCAGAGTGTTCACCAAGGTGCTGGCGGGGGTGATGTCTCTGGTAAGGTCAAGGGGCATACGCGTGCTGCCCTACCTGGATGACCTACTCATCACCTCTCGGTCTCTACAGCAGGCAGAGTTGGACACTCAGCTGGTGGTGTCCACCCTGGAGTCCTTCGGCTGGGTGATCAATCACCCCAAATCCTCTCTGTCCCCTTCTTCGGTGACCCCATTCCTGGGAATGATTCTGGATACGGTACAGTCACGGATATTCCTTCCTCAACAGAAGGTGGAAGCTCTAACTGCGCAGGTGAGGTTCCTGCTCTCGTGCCCCCAGGCCTCCCTCAGGCAGGGAATGCAGCTGGTGGGCCTGATGGTGGCGAGCTTTTAGGCGGTTCCCTTTGCTCAGTTCCATTTGAGGCCTCTGCAACTTCACCTTCTGTCAGTATGGGACAAGGACCCAACGTCCTTGGACGGGGTCTGTGTGCTTCCCCCCTTGGTCAGGCGTTCCCTTTCATGGTGGCTGGACCACAGGAACTTGCTGGGGGGCAGGTCCTTTCTGGCCCCCTCCTGGGAGACGGTCACCACAGATGCCAGTCTGTCAGGTTGGGGGGGATTCTGGAAGTCCCTGCGGTTCCAGGGGAGGTGGGGCCCTCAGGAGGCCCACTTGCCCATCAGCATTCTGGAACTACGGGCAATCAGGTTGGTACTGGAGCAGTTGACCAATCACCTGAAGGGTCTGTCTGTGCAGGTGCGCTCAGACAACAGAACGGCGGTTGCCTACATCAACCATTAGGGAGGGTCCCGGAGCAGGGGGCCCTCCAGGAGGTGTCGCGGATTCTGACATGGGCGGAGGCCAATGTTCAGTGCATTTCGGCTGTGTACATTCCGGGGGCAGAGAATCTACTGGCAGACTCTCTGAGCAGGGGGACCTCTCGTCAGGGAGAGTGGTCCCTCTGCAACAGGGTATTCCAGTCCCTGTGTCACCGTTGGGGTCTTCCGGATGTGGATCTGTTTGCATCCCGTCACAATCACAAGCTCCCGCCCTTTGTCTCCCTGTCTCAGGATCCTCTGGCCTTGGCCACAGATGCTCTGTCCATGTCATGGCAGGAATTTTGGCTCCTGTATGTCTTTCCTCCATTCCCCCTGCTGGGCAGGGTCCTGCACAAGATTGCTCTGGAAGGGGTGCCAGTGATTCTGGTGGCCCCCAGGTGGCCAAGAAGAGTGGTTCGCAGACGTGGTGCAAATGGCAGTAGACCAGTACGTTCTGCCAGGAGTGCCAGATCTGCTCACTCAGGGCCCCTTACGCCATCCCAATTTACAACTCTGGCTTGCTGAAACCTCCATCTTGATGGAGAAAGGCTTGTCTGCCTCGGTGGTTGAGACCATGTTGAAGGCTAGGAAGAAAACTTCTTCTTCCATCTATTATAGAGTATGGCGTACCTACATTGATTGGTGTGAGTCTAGGTCTCTTCCCTGTCGGGTGTTCTCAGTCCCCAGGGTTCTGGAGTTTTTACAGCATGGGTTGGATTTGGGTCTAAAACTCAGTACTCTGAAGGGTCAGGTTTCTGCCCTGTCTGTCTTCTTTCAGAAGTCTTTTGCTCAGCATTCCTTGGTTAAGACTTTCTTTCAGGGGGTCACTCATGTGCGTCCCCCATGTAAACCTATGGTCCCTGTTTGGGATTTGAACTTGGTTTTGTCTGCCTTGCAGGGTGCTCCCTTTGAGCCTATTCAGGATGCTGCTCTGGCTGTACTTACCCTCAAGGTTGTCTTTCTGGTGGCTATTACTTCGGTCAGGCGGGTCTCTGAGTTGGCGGCTCTGTCTATCCAGCCCCCATACTTTGAGAGACACCAGGATAAGGTGGTGTTCCGCTTTAAGCCGGACTTTCTGCCTAAGGTTGTGTCTGCTTTTCATTTGAATCAAGATATTGTTCTTCCTTCATTGTGCCCTAATCCTAGCAACGCTAAGGAAAGGGTTCTGCATTCCTTGGATGTGGTCAGGTGTCTGAAGTATTACCTGGTAGTCACTGCGTCCTTCAGGAAAACTGATGCTCTTTTTGTGGTACCTTCTGGTCCTAGGAAGGGTTTGGCTCCTGCTAAGTCTACTATTAGCAAATGGATTAGTCAGGCTGTGATTCAGGCCTATTCTGCTAAGGGGAAGAGTCCTCCCTTCCGCCTTACTGCTCATTCTACTCGTGCTATTGGTGCCTCTTGGGCCTTCCAGCACCAGGCTTCTGTTGAACAAGTTCGCAAGGCCGCTACTTGGTCTTCTGTTCATACCTTTTCAAAGTTTTACAAGGTTGATGTTAGGGCCTCAGCTGATGCTGTTTTTGGCCCCAAGGTTTTGCAGGCGGCAACTGTCTGCTGTTACCTTTTTGTTGGAGATCCCACCCTACTTTGTGGACACTGCTATTGGATGTCCCAAGTGTAAGTAATCTATCTGGAGCAGGACATACTGTATACTAAGAATAATACAATTCTGTGAAATTCTCACCTGTAGAATTGGTATTATAAGTATACAGTACGTCCTGCTCCACCCCACCCTGGTTTTTGCATTATTCTGGATCCGCTGTATGGTGATTGTTATCTTGTTATAGTTACCAAGTTTTGGTGGTTAAATTCTCCCGGCTTCTTGTTCACTGCTTTTCCATGCTGGGGATTTGTGGGAGGTCCCCGGGTACTTGAGGGGCCGGGAGGAGCCTGTTTTGCATGTCTCTGCAGTGCAGCGCCATCTGGCGGAGGATAACCCAAGTGTTAAGTAATCTATCTGGAGCAGGACGTACTGTATACTTATAATACCAATTCTACAGGTGAGTATTTCACAGAAATACACTGTCAGGTGCTTAAGGAGCGCTGCTCCGACCGCAATCTCCCACCAAAGGATAGGCGGTATAGGCCCATGGTGAGCCTTATGGGATGCCCCTCCCGCGCTATCGCCCCTCGCCCCCTGTCCATCGGTGGGCTCCCGTTAGGTTGGCCGCTGCCCTCCCTCGCTCTCCCTGGTATTTCTCAGGGTGGGGGGGGGTGTATGTGTATTCTTCACTCCTTGGGATTGTATTCCGTGGTATGCTTTGTGTTGCCGCGTGTGTTGGTTGCTCTTTTCAAAATGCCTTTACCTCAGGCTCTGCTGCGCCATCATTGGCTGACATGGTCACGTGGGCGCCTTCGCGCTCTTCGAGGGGGGGGGGAGCCTTGCGGATGGCGCGTTCCGCATCACTGTCTCTGCGCCCCGCCCCTCGAGGTATCTGCTCTCCTCGTGCTGCGTGGCTGGCGTCTACCTACCGCGGTCCGTAAGTGCCCCTGCGGGCTGGCTTATTTTTTATATATATTATGCATGCATACCGCTTACGGGACCTTTCT
Organism: Gastrophryne carolinensis; assembly: GCA_027917425.1. Lineage (NCBI taxonomy): Eukaryota > Metazoa > Chordata > Amphibia > Anura > Microhylidae > Gastrophryne > Gastrophryne carolinensis. The sequence continues at coordinate 391,440,041 of CM051237.1, read as the reverse complement.
GTTTATGTCTTGCAGGCGGGTCAAACTTAATTGTGGTTTCTCCTGGCCTATCCCCTCTATTTAATTTGCTATTAGAGGCCTATTCTGCCTTTAACTCCCACTTCCCTAGCGGGCTATTGGGGCATTCCGGGTGGCCTTATAGCGTAAATCCCTATTGGCCGGTGGGCGGCGATAATCACCATATAGAGGCTTCTCTGGATAATGTGCATGGGGTTCCTTCGGGACAAACCCGGCTGTGTGTGGTATGCCCCCTACAAGTGATGTCAATGTGCGGGGTTGTATACCTCGTGCCCAGCGGGCGCTTGCGCTGCAATCTGGGTTACCTGTGGCTGGGCCTGCGCCCCGTGTGGCTTCGCCTACTCCCCCACGCTTACATCTGACTCCCAGTGAGGTTTATACCAGTGGGGAGTCTCAGCCTGATTTGTCTACCAGGGTGGCTAGCATTGAGAAGCTCATTGCTGGCTCTACGGCGCGTAAGGCCTCTGCTAAGAGGCGGCATCTGGCGTCTGACGTTAACCTTTTTCCTATGGAGGCTGAGGAATTTTTTGACCTGGCCGGCTATACCCCCCTGGAAGAGGGGGAATTGTTTTCTGATTCAGAATCTGATGAGCAGCCTAAGGGTTATGCTGATTCAGGCTCTGACCCATGGGCTCCAGATGATACTGACAGGCTTTTGGCTCACATTTTTGAAGTACTTTCTATCTCTCCTCCTGCCCCGGCTCCTCGGCAGCAGAGGGAGTTGTTTCACACTGCTAAGTCACGTTTGGAGTTTCCTGAGCAAACTCACTTTTATAATCTTGTGCTCAAAGAGTGGGAGCGACCGAGCAGGCTCCCTGGGGTGCCTAAGAGTTGGGATAAGAGGTATCTCTTTCCTGCTGAAGTGGTTAAGCATTGGTCGTCCTCTCCTGAAGTGGATGCACCAATTCTGGGGTTGTCCAACACTTCTGTCATGCATTCCCCTGACTCTACTACACTGAGGGATGTAAGGAACGACGCATTGATCAGCTGGCTTCCCATGCCTTTGCCTGTGTGGGGTCTGCGCTTCGTCCAGTTTGTGCCTCTGCCATTACAGCTGTGGCTATTAGGACTCTGCTCAAGAGTATTTTAGATGGGGCTCCTGATGATGCAGCTAGTGAAGAGTATAGAGCCCTTCTGCGTTGTGAGGAATTTGTTGCATATGTCCTCTCTGCCTTTGATAATACCATTAGAATGTGTGGCAGGGCTTCTGCCTTGGCGGTGGCTATACGCCGCTCGGTTTGGCTGCGCCAGTGGGTAGCTGACAACGCTGCCAAGAAGGCTCTCACTGGGTTCCCCTTTAAAGGACTGCGTCTATTTGGGGATCGCCTGGACCTGTTTGCTAAGGGAGGCAGGTTACCCCAGTGCAAGAGACAGTCTCTGCCCTTTCGGGGTTCTGGCTCCTTTCTTTCCTCCTACCGTGGGTCCAGAATGGGAAGGGGAGCGTCATTTGCAGGGGCCCGGAGAGATTTCTGGGGCAGTGTCAGAGGGCATGGCTGCCCTGGCCCTTCCTGGGGTTCCAAGTCTAAGTCTTCCCCCAAGCCCCCTCAGGCATGAAGAGGTGGGGGGACGGCTTCGGCTCTTTGCTCACGTCTGGAGGCGTCATGTCTCGGACCGGTGGATTCAGGAGGTAGTGTCCTCCGGTTACAAGATAGTTTGCAGCCTGGCCGCCCCCAAGATTCATCAAATCCCGGATGCCTCAAGACCCCTGTCAGCTCAGGGCCTGTTGCTTGCTGTGCAGAATCTACTGGAGCAGGGGGTCATCTGCCAAGTGCCCTTAAGAGAAATGGGCAAAGGCTATTATTCCAACCTTTTCACCGTTCCCAAAAGAAATGGGTCTGTCAGGCCCATCCTGGACTTAAAGCTTCTCAACAAGTTTGTCAGATCCAGGCGTTTTTGCATGGAGACTTTGCGCTCAGCTGTAAGTTTGCTACGCCCAGGAGACTACATGACCTCTGTGGACATCAAGGATGCTTACCTCCATATTCCAGTCTTTCCAGGTCATCAGAGATTCCTCAGGTTCGTTCTGGAGGATCAGCATTACCAGTTCGTGGCATTGCCCTTCGGTCTCAGGGCAATGGCTTTGCTGAGAGCTCAGGGCATTCGCATTCTTCCCTATTTGGACGACATTCTTAACACTTCTCCGTCCTTCCAACAGGCAGAGCTGGATACTCAGCGGGTGGTGACCACACTGGAGTCATTCGGCTGGGTGATAAACCATTCCAAATCTTCCCTGACTCCCTCTTTGGTGAAGCCATTTCTGGGCATGAATCTGGATACAGCTCGGGCCAGGATCTTTCTTCCTCAGCAGAAGGTGGACAGTCTGCAAGCTCAGCTCCTTCTGTCCTGCCCTCATCCTTCCATCAGGCACGGAATGCAACTGGTGGGCCTGATCGTGTCCTGTTCGAGGCGGTTCCTTATGCTCAGTTTCACATGAGGCCTCTTCAACTCCACCTCTTGTCTGTATGGGACAGGGACCCTGTGTCCCTGGATCAGGTTTTGGTTCTGTCCCCCCTAGCCAGGCGGTCCCTCTCATGGTGGCTGGACTCAAGGAACCTGTTGGTGGGCAGATCCTTTCTGGCCCCTTGCTGGGAGACAGTCACCACGGATGCCAGTCTGACAGGTTGGGGGGGCTTCTGGAGATCCCTAACATTCAGGGGCAGTGGGGCCCTCAGGAGGCCCACACTCCTATCAACATTCTGGAACTGAGGGCGATCAGGTTGGTTCTAGCCCGCTTGACCCCGCACTTCAGGCTGTTCAGGTACGCTCGGACAACCAGACGGCGGTTGCCTACATCAATCATCAGGGAGGGACCCGGAGCAAGAGGGCCCTCAAGGAAGTGTCTCTAATCCTGTTCTGGGCAGAGGACAATGTTCTCTGCATCTCAGCTGTGTACATTCGGGGGGTGGAGAATCTGGAGGCAGACTCTCTGAGCAGGGGGACCTCTTGCCTGGGGGAATGGTCCCTCAGCAACAGGGTGTTTCACTCTCTGTGTCACCGTTGGGGTCATCCAGATGTGGATCTGTTTGCGTCCCGTCACAAGCTTCCAGTCTTTGTGTCTCTGTCCCGGGACCCTCTGGCCTTAGCCATGGATGCTCTGACAATGCCCTGGCAGGGCTTTCAGCTACTGTATGTCTTTCCTCAGTTTCCCCTGTTGGGCAGGGTTCTGCGAAAGATAGCTCAGGAAGGGGTGCCAGCAATCCTGGTGCCCCCCCCGTTGGCCAAGAAGAGTGTGGTTCGCAGACATCGTGCAGCTGGCCGTGTTTAGCTCTCTGTGTCACCGTTGGGGTCATCCAGATGTGGATCTGTTTGCGTCCCGTCACAAGCTTCCAGTCTTTGTGTCTCTGTCCCGGGACCCTCTGGCCTCAGCCATGGATGCTCTGACAATGCCCTGGCAGGGGTTTCAGCTACTGTATGTCTTTCCTCAGTTTCCCCTGTTGGGCAGGGTTCTGCGAAAGATAGCTCAGGAAGGAGTGCCAGCAATCCTGGTGCCCCCCCGTTGGCCAAGAAGAGTGTGGTTCGCAGACATCGTGCAGCTGGCCGTAGATCAGTACGCCCTGCCCAAGGATCCAGACCTGCTCACTCAGGGGCGGCTACGCTAATTTACAAATGCTGGCTTTAACGGCCTGGCTGCTGAAACCTCCATCTTAATGGAAAAGGGGCTGCCTGCCTCTGTTGTTAACACCACAGGGCTAGGAAAAGATCCTCTTCATCCATCTACTATAGGGTTTGGCGTACCTACATTGACTGGTGTGAGGCTAAATCTCTTCCCTGTCGTGTGTTTTCTATTCCTAGGATTCTGGAATTTATCCAACATGGTTTGGATCTGAGGCTTCAACTCAGCACTCTGAAGGGTCATGTGTCTGCCTTGGCTGTTTTCTTTCAGAGATCTTTTGCTCAGCATCATCTGGTCAAGACTTTTTTCCAGGGGGTTACTCATGTGTGCCCCCACGTAAGCCTATGTTACCAGTTTGGGACTTGATCTTGGTCCTATCTGCCTTACAGGGGTCTCCTTTTGAGCCTGTGCATGAGGTTGCTTTGTCCATTCTTACACTTAAAGTGGACCAACACCCAGGGGTGATCGGCCCGGGAATTTATAAAATTCCCGGGCCGATCACCTCCCTCACCGCGGGGCATCCGAGATCGGGATGTCCCGCGGGGTGAAACCCCCCCCCCCCCAAAGCCCCAAAAAACCTTACCTTATCGGTGACGGATCAGCCGCCGCCTCCCGCGCGCCCCTCTAGCAGTGCGCGTGCCCGCGCCGGCCATTTGAGAATGGCCGGCGCGGGCGCGCGCCCTGTAAGAGGGACGCGTGGGAGGTGGCGGCGGCTTGTCCGTCGCCGAAAAGGTACGTTTTTTTGGGGGCTTTTGGGGGGGGTTTCACACAGCGGGCATCCTGATCTCGGAAGCCCCGCTGAAGTGGACCAACACCCAGGATAGTGAAAATCCTGGGTGTTGGTCCACTTTAAGGTAGACTTTTTGGTGGCTATCACTTCTGTTAGGCGTGTTTCTGAGTTGGCGGCGCTTTCCATCAAGCCCCCTTACTTTGAGAGACACCAGGACAAGGTGGTGTTTCGCTTTAAACCAGATTTTCTGCCGAAAGTTGTGTCGTCTTTTCATATAGATCAGGACATTGTTCTGCCTTCTCTGTGCCCTAATCCTAGTAACCCTATGGTGAGGGCTCTACATTCCTTGGATGTGGAAAGTTCTATTTGGTGGCTACTGAGCCCTTCAGGAAGACTGATGCTCTTTTTGTGGTCCCTTCTGGTCCTAAGAAGAGTCTGGCTCCGGCTAAGTCTACCATCAGCAAGTGGATCCGTCAGGCGCTGATTCAGGCCTATTCTGCTAAAGGGAAGGATCCTTCCTTCCGCCTTACTGCTCATTCCACTCGTGCTATTGGTGCCTCTTGGGCTTTTCAGCACCAGGCTTCTGTTGAACAAGTTTGCAAGGCCGCTACTTGGTCTTCTGTTCATACCTTTTCTAAGTTTTACAAGGTTGATGTTAGGGCTTCAGCTGATGCTGCTTTTGGCCGCAAAGTTCTGCAGGCGGCAGCGGTTTAATCGGCATCTGTTGTTGCTTTTGGGGATCCCACCCTACCTTACGGACACTATTGGATGTCCCAAACGTAAGGAATTATCTCTGGAGCAGGACGTGCTGTATACTTAGAATAATACAATTCTGTGATTACTCACCTGTAGAATTGGTATTATACGTATATACAGCACGTCCTGCTCCACCCCGCCCTTTTCATTATTCTTAGTGCCTCTGTATGGTGGTTGTTATCATGGTTAAAATTGGTTGTTACTCTCCCGGCCTCTTGCTAACTGCTTGTCAATACTGGGGAATTTGTGGGAGGTCCCTGGAATATAAGGGGCTGGGAGGAGCCACTTTTTTGCTGTCTCTGCAGTCCAGCGCCATCTTGTGGATGTATAACCCAAACATAAGGAATTATCTCTGGAGCAGGACGTGCTGTATACGTATAATACCAATTCTGCAGGTGTAATCACAGAATTGTATTTTTTCTAGTGGTAGCGACAATTTTGGAGCACTTCCTGTTTGCAGGCAGCCTGCAGATCTATGAACCACCATTTGTTCTTAATTTAGCAGGAGTTAGAAAAAGGTAAATTATTGTTTATGTGCAGCAATCTAAATTGCCCTGGGGAGGGATGCATATGAGCACTGTTTTGGTGGTAGATAGTTAGTGCCGGTCTGGACGGGGCCTTTAACACAAGAACACATTTTACCTCCCAGATGCTGTGTCAAGAGTTTTGTTGCCAAATTTTCTCCTGCTGTAAAAGCCAGGTTTTCTTTTCTCTAGAATGTGTGATTTTTATGTTACAGTAAAAAAAAATAGGTGCTGCTGTGTTAAACTGGACCTTCAGCATCATTTAATGAAAAGCCCAAACCCTTAAAAAACTTTATTTTAAGTTTGTAGTCACTTACTTATTATTCTTTCCCCCACCAGGCTGCAACACTGTTCAGGACTCTAGAATACGTGTGCCACCATCTTGACTCAGAAACATCACATTCTGAGGAGAGAAGAGCGGGATAAAGTGCAGGGGGTGGGGTTTTAGCTGTGCTTTGCTCAGAGAGAGCAGAGCTTGGGTCAGGGAAAGGACAGCAATCCCAGAATGCAGAGCAACCCAGTCAGAAGACACTTCTGTTTGCAGGCTGCCTGATGCTCCATGAGCCGCCATCTTGGGTGTTTAAAGGCTCATAACATGCAGTAGATGCAGGTAGGATGATTATTCTAAGCATACAGTACGTCCTGCTCCATATATAATACTTTACACGTGGGTAATCCTCCGCCAGATGCCGCTGTTCACTGCAGACATGCAAAAACAGGCTCCTCCCGGCCCTTCATATACCCAGGGACCTCCCACAAATCCCCAGATTTCTCTGCAGTGCTGACTGCGAAGACATGAAGTATCACTCTCTCGCAGGTGAGCTGGGCTTTTACAGCCTGCGGCCCTGTAGGACTATTCCCACCCGTCCTCTTCGATGATGTGCCTCCCAGCCTGGGCTGTGCTGGTCGGGTGAAGGTAGGCAGCACCATGTGTGGTCACGGAGCTACGCTCCACCGCAGTCCCCCATCATAGGGTGGGCGGTTTAGGCTGATGGTGAGCCTCTAATAGATGCCCCTCCCGCATTATTGCCCCGTGTAGCGATGAACCCTGGGTGAAGGGTCGCGTTCCTCCCTCGTTTCCCCCTGTAGCTCGGGGGAAAAGAAGGGGGGGGGGTATGCGTGTGGCGGTCTCAGTGTAATGTTGTACACGTTTACGGCCGTTGTTTTGTCTTTGAACTGGGTGTCAGAGCCGCGCTTCTTGATCCACATAACCATTGACAGGTTGTGTGCGTGTGTATTTTTCTTTACTGAAGTGTGCTGCCCAGGCGGCAGTGTCGTTCAGGGTTGCCTATTGCATAAATCCCTGCGGGCATATTGCTCAGATAATCACCATATGGAGGCATCTCAGAATTATGTGCCCGGGGTCCCTCAGGGACAAGACCGGCTGTGTACATCGTGTGGACAGCCCCATGCTGATGCTGACAGAGCACGGGTCTGCGGACTGCGGTACTGGCCCTGCAATCAGGTCTACCAGTGGCTGCACCTCGCTTCAATACACCTGTCTCCCCGTGCTTAAATCTCACTCCTGATGAGTCGCACTCGAGCGGGGATGACCAGCAAGCCGTGCCGCGCAGGCTGCCTACGGCTGAGCAGGTGATATCTAGTTTGGTGGAGCGCTTGGGCCCTGGAAGGAAGCGGTCCCTGACGCCTCCTGGTTCTCTGGTTCCTACTGAAACTGAAGAGTCTGCTGCTATGCAGGACCTTGCTCCTTTTGATGACGGTGAGCTGTTCTCTGATTCGGGCTCCTCGGACGAGATGCCTTGGAACCGTGATGATTCTGGCCCCGGTTCCTGGGGCCTGTGTGACACTGATGTATTACTTATAAAGATCTTTGAGGTTTTGTCAATCTCTCCTCCTGGAGAGGCTCCCAAGCCTAAAAGGGAGAGTTTCCACACAGCGACACCGCGCTTGGAATTTCTGGAACAGGATCATTTCCAGGCTCTTATATCCAGAGAATGGAAATCGCCTTGTAAACTTACAGGGGTTCCAAGGGTCTGGGATTGGAAGTACCCTTTTCCCCCTGATGTGGTTAACTGTTGGTCAGCACCTCCCGTGGTGGATGCACCGATCATAGGGGTTGATAACCCCCCCTTCATGACGGCTCCTAATTATCGTACCCTTCGGGATGCTGAGGACCGGCGCATTGACAGACTGGCTTCCCACGCCTTTTCGTGTGCAGGGACGGCTCTACGCCCGGTCTGTGCCGCAGCCATCACTGCGGTGGCCGCCAGGACCCTCATTAGAAAGCTACTTGATCACCAACCTGAGGATCTCCCCTGGGAGGTCTTTAATGCACTCTCCAATTGTGATGTGTTTGTGAGGTTTATCCTCTCAGCGCTGGACAACACCATTAAGATGTGTGCTAGAACCTTTGCCCTTGTGGTAGCTATTCGCCGCCTGGTCTGGCTGCGACAGTGGGGCGCTGACGATGATACAAAAAAAGGCTCTCACTGGCCTTCCCTTTAGAGGACGACGCCTATTTTGGGCCCGTTTGGACCTTTTTGGAAAAACGGGTAAGGCACCCCTACGCAGAAGTCCGTCTCGGCCTCCTCGGGGCAGGGACACTCCTCCCTATGTTAGTGTCAAGCACGAACCGGAGGTGTGCTTCCAACTTTTCGGCGTAGATTCCCACCCCAGGGTGGGCAGGCAACGTCCTGGGCCCTCCGGCAGGACTAAGTCCAAATCTGCCAAGACCTCCCAAGCATGAAGGGACGCCCTCGCCCTTCTGGGTGAGGGGACTGCTGCAGCACCTGGCTCCTATCTGGGAGCGCCTCGCCTCCTTCTGGTGGATCCAGGAGGTAGTTCCCCTGGATGCAGGATAGAGTTTGCTGGGCGGCCCCTTTCCGAAGTTGTCAGGGTGCTTCTAGTCCCTGTTTCTCTTCAGGAGTTGGTGCAGGCCATGCTCGGCCTGCAGGGTCTGGGCTCACTTGCAGGTTGCCCTTAACAGGCTGGGGCGATGGCCTCTACATTAACCTTTCCTTTTTCCCTCAAAGGGATGAGGCAGTCTGGGCCATGCTGGCATATTGTTGGCTTGGCAATTCTATATTCACAGGTAGTTTCTGCATGATATCTCTGTGTTGGGCCACAGGCGCTCTGTGCCAGGTGGGCCTCTTGCCGCCTGTGGAGATCTAAGATCCTTTTTAGTTCCCCTGTGTCTTCTGGACACTGAGGCCATTACAGGTCAGTGTTGAAGGACCAACTCTGCGGATTGTGGCCTTGTTTTGGCCTCTCTTCTGCTCCCAGGCTGCTCGCCAAGGCGCGGACTGGGGTGATGTCTCTGACGTGCCCGTGGGGCGTCTGCGCTAGGACCTACCGGATCGTCCTTCTTTACTTCCCAATCTCTACTTCAGGCCGAGTGGGTTATTCGGCCGGTGGTGTCCTTTGGGAGTCATTTGGATGGGTGCTCAGTCACCTCAATACCTCATTGTCCCTTATTCGGTATCTCCATTCCTTGGATTCGGTTCAGGCTTGAACCTTCTTCCTTGGCAATAAGTGGACTCCTGGTTACACGGGCTCTGTCCCTCTTTGCTGTCACCTTACTTTCACCAGGCAGGATTGCGGCTGGCGGGCCCGTTGGTGGCGGATCAGCTGATGTCCCTTATATTCAGAGCCCTTGGGCTCTTCGGCACAGTATGTTATTAATCCTGGACGGGGTTCCAGCACCCCTGGAGCTAGGTCTGTGCTCATTCCCCTTTGGTACGGTGGTTCCTCTTGAGCTGGTTAAATTCAAGGAACCTGTCAGGGGGCACCCCCTCCTTTTCTTGCATCTTCCTGTAGATGGGCACCATGGGTACCAAGTCTCGCAGGTTGACGGGGGGGGGGGGGGGATTTTCTTCTAAAATCCCCCACGGTTCCTAGGTAGGGGCCCTTAGAGGGTCCATTTACCTACTGATTTTGTTAAAACAGTGAGCCTTCAGTTGGCTCTATCTTGCTGGACTACTCTTCTTCAGGACCTGTCTATTTGGGGACTCTTGGTCTGTCGGAGGACAGTGGCCTGTATTTATTATCGGTGTGGAACTTGGAGCAGGATGATCCTCCAGGAAGGTTTCTGATCCTGATCTAGGTGGGGGTCAACGTTCCCTGCATCTCAGTGGTATTCACTCCAATGGATGTCCTTCAGTGGCAGGTTGTGCTATCCTGGTGTCCCTATGAGATCCAACTAGGGTGGCTCTGTTGGGCCCCGTCACTATCACAGGGGCTCTGCCCTTGTTTTTACTGTCCCAGAATATTCTGACTTTGGTCATGGGGCTTAGTAATTTTATGTCTGGACATTCTATTTTATAGGTTTTATCTTCATTCACCCTGCTAGGCGGGGTTCTGCGCAAGATTGTGCTGATAGGGGGGACCCGTGATACTGATGGCCCCTGGGTGGCCTAGTGGAGTGTGGTTCGCAGATGTTTCTGCTGAGGACAGCGGACCTGTACGCTCTCTCAGGAGTGCGGTTCTGCCCGTTTCAGGCCCCTTCTTATGTCGCCCCAATCTACAGCCTCTAGGCTGACGGCCTGACGGTTGATCCATTCACCCTTTTGGAGACGGGTTTATTTTCTGGGTGACTTTGTCTATGGAGGGCTAGGAGCAAGCTTTTTCTTCTTCTTCTTCCGTCTATTATAGGGTATGGCCTACCCATATTGATTGGCGTGAGTCTAGGTCTCTCCCCTGTTGGAAGTTCTCTGTTCCCAGGGTTCTAGAGTTATTACAGCATGGGTTGGAGTTGGCACCCCATCTCGGTGCTCTGAAGGTTCAGGTTCTGCCCTGTCCGCCTTTCCGTAGAAGTCTTGTTCAGTCTTCCTTGTTAAGCATTCCCTCGGGGATTACTCAGATGCATCCCCCAAGTAGTTCTATGGTCCCTGTTGGGATTAATTGTTATTCTGTTTGCCTTGCGGGGTGTTCCTTTTGGACCTATTCCGGATGCTGTCTGAACTGTTCTTCAAGTTGCCCTTCTGGGGGCTGTTGCTTCAGTCAGACATGTGCCTGAGAGGGTGGCTCTGTTTAGTTAGCCCTCGTTTATTATATATACAACATGATGTGGTGGTGTTCCGCCTTACGCCGGACCTTATGCCCAAGGTGGTGTCTTATGCTCATTTATTCAAGACCTTTTGTCTGCCTCTGGGCCTTATTCTTAGTAACGCCGAAGTAAGGGGGTCTACATTCCCTCAACAGGTGTTGAAGTTTTTCCTGGTTTGTCTCTTGTCCCTTAGGGGGACTGATGCCCCTTGGGGCTTGCGGGCGTCTCCATACGTATGTGCCTGATCTAGTCTGCTTCCAGGGGTTATGTGCCCTTTGGACTGGTCTTGCTTGGATGGATTGTCCTTTCTGGTCTTAGGTAAGGGTGTTGGCTTCTTGCTGATCCTTGTTAGTGTAGTGGTCAGTATCCCCGCCTGTCACGCGGGAGACCAGGGTTCAAATTCCCCGATGGGGAGAGCTCTAAGTTTTACTGAGGCTACTGTTTGCAATTGGACTGGTCAGGCTGTTACTCTGGCCTATTCTTTTAAGGGGAAGAATCTCCTTCTCTTTTTATTCTGTTTCTACTTGTGCTTGGGTACCTTGGGCCTTTCAGCACCAGGTTTCTGTTAAACAGGTTTTGCTAGACCGCTGCTTGTTTTCTGTTCATACTTTTTCAAAGGTTTTTATGAGGTTGACGTTAGAGTCTTGCTCCCGTCGCTCTTGGTAGCAAGGTTTGCAGGTGACAGCGCCTTTACTGTCTGCTGTGCCTTTTTTTATGGGGATCCCACCCTACTTTATGGACACTGCTATTGGATGTCCCACGTGTAAGTATTATATATGGAGCAGGACGTACTGTATGCTTAGAATAATACAATTCTGTGAAATACTCACCTGTAGAATTGGTATTATACGCATACAGTACGTCCTGCTACACCCCACCCTGGTTTTACATTTTTCTGGATCCCCTGTATGGTGATGGTTTTCATTGTTATTGTTACCAGTTTGGTGGTTGGTTTCTCCCGGCTTCTTTTCTCACTGCTTTTCAATGCTGGGGATTTGTGGGAGGTCCCTGGGTATATGAAGGGTCGGGAGGAGCCTATTTTTGCATGTCTGCAGTGAACAGCGCCATCTGGCGAAGGATTACCCACGTGTAAGTATTATATATGGAGCAGGACGTACTGTATGCGTATAATACCAATTCTACAGGCGAGTATTTCACAGAATTGTAATTTTAATGTGAGCAATCGGTATGTACATGGTGTGGGAAACATATAAGATATGCTCCTATTTAGGGTGAAGGTCCACTTTAATGGACTCATACAGTAAACTCAAAAACTGAGTTTGTTTGCACCATCATGCACCTTCTTACTTCTTTTTTTGCCTAGGCTTTCCTTTTACCAGCTTGCGATGTCTCTGCTACACGGAAGGTGGTGAAAGTTTACAGGAAATGGATTTTACAAGACAAGCCAATCTTTATGGAGGAGCCATCAAAGCGAGTAGCGGAGCCCATGCCCGAGCAAGTGTTTGAGTCACCTGTAACCGAAGCTGATGGTGTGCAGGTATGTATAAAGAATTTTAAGTTTGGTATCACCTAAATGCTTGACAACTCCCTCCCAAATGGATGTATGCTGCCATGGGAGTTCTAACATTTGATCTACACCTCATTTATGTGTATCTCTTAAAGTGAACCAAAACCCAGGATTTTGACTATCTGAGCTTGCTGGCTGCCACATCCCCTGCCAACCTGGGCACGCGTCCTGCTAGGTGGATAGCAGGGATTCGGCCGCGGCTCGTGCATCTGCTGTTGGACCGGGAAAGAAGGTAAGTGTGTGGGCGACCTGGGGGGGATTTCACACAGCGGGGCATCCCGATTTTGGATGCCCCAAGGGGAGGGAAGTGATCGGCCTGGGAATCCTTTTAGATTCCTGGGCTGATTGCCGTGAGTTTTGGTCCACTTTAAAGCAGGCAAAAAACAAAGCATATCTGAGAAAGGAAAAAAACATACAACATGTAATAAATAAAGTATGATTGATAAGCATGCAAACTGTAGCATGTTTATGAATGATCTGCTCCTTAATAAGATTTCCGGGCCGATCGATTCCCTTCCCCCTGGGGCATCCAAAATCGGGATGTCCCTCTGTGTGAAACCTCAAGGGTCGCCCCATTCACATACCTTGTCCAACGGCACATGGGCGAGCCGCGGTCACATCCCCGCTATCCATGTAGCAGAGCCAATCATTTGTAAATGGCCGGTGCGGGCACGCTCCCTGTTAGAGGGAAGCGGGGGATGCGGCTGCCAACGTTCTTGAAGCCTCTGGTCTTAGATGATGCCTGATGTCAGTGGCTCCAAGCGCACTGTAGGACTGGGAAGAGGTGAGTTGCGCTCGGCGATCTGGGGGAAAGGACCAAAACACAGGATAGTCAAAATCCTGGGTTTTGGTCCACTTTAATGCTCGGCTATCATGAGCAAGAATGGGCATATCTCCAGACAAGGGAGTACTCCTGTCCCTATTTGGATGGCTCAGCCCTCAGCCCAGAAATGCTGGGGGTGCAGCCGCTGATGTTTAAATTGGCGAGAGCTGGCGGAAAAGGTGAATTTAGTGGCGACTGGGGGGGGGGGGGGGGGGGGTGTGATTCACACAGCAGGGCATCCCAGTGCTGCACTGGAATCCTGGCCGTGTTGGGTTTGTTCCACTATCAGTAACATTATATATTCTTAGTATACAGTACGTCCTGCTCCAGATAAGATTCTTTACGTCTGGGTATTACTTCGCCGGATGGCGCTGGAGTGCAGAGACAGCGAAATTGGCTCCTCCCGGCCCCACAAATACCCGGGACCTCCCGCAAATTCCCAGATCTTCTCTGCAGTCTGGATTGCGAAGGACAAGAAGATGGCTCTCCTTGCTGTAGGCAGTCCCTGTAGGACTATTCCCACCCGTTCCATTGTTAATTTGCCTCCCAGCCTTGGCTGCGCTGGTTCGGGTGATGGTAGGCAGCACCGCTGTCAGGTGCTTAGGAGCGCTGCTCCACCGCAATCCCCCACCAAAGGGTAGGCGGTATAAGCACATGGTGAGCCTTTATGGGATGCCCCCGCACTATTGTCTCTTGCCCCTGTCTATCGGTGGGCCCTACTTTTGGGGGCCGCTGCCCTCCCTCGCTCTCCCTTGTAGTTCTCGGGGGGGTGTGAGTGTGTGTCTTTGTACATTCTCCTTTTGTAGGGTGTGCTTGGTTTGCCTTTTCCTGTCACTGTACAGCTTTGGTTGCACTGGTTGCTTTTTGAATATGCTGCCGCCGTGCGCGCGCTTGTACGGCGTTCCGCGGTCGGCAGCGTCATTACCTCAGGTGCTGCTGCGCCATCATTGGTTGCTTTTGTCACGTGATTTTGTCGCGCTCTTGGGGGGGGGGGGGGCGGGCCCTGCGGATGGCGCGTTCCTCATCACTTTCTCCGTGGTCCGCCCCTCGAGGTATACTCGGCGCCATTTTGCTTCCTCGTGCTGCATGGCTGGCGCCTACCTACCGCAGTCCGAGAGTGCCCCCGCGGGCTGTTTGTTCATATTTTTTATGTTATGTATGCATGTCGCTTACAGGGTTTTTTGCTTTATGTCTTACAGGTGGGTCAAACTCAATTGGTTTCTCCCGGCCCTACCCCCTCTATTAGTTTATTAAACTTATTGAGGCCTAGTGTGCTAATTCCTCTCACTTCCCTAGTGGGCTATTGGGGCATCCCAGGTTTATAGCGTGAATCCCTATCGGACGATCGTGCCGCTATAATCGCCATATGGAGGCGTCTCAGGATAATGTGCTCGGGGTTCCTTCGGGACAAGCCTGACTGTGTGTGGGGTGTCCCCTACAAGTGTTGACAATGTGCGGGTTTGTGTACCTTGTGCCCAGCAGGTGCTTGTGCTGCAGCCTGGTTTACCAGCAGCTGGGCCCGAGCCACATATGGCTTCGCCTACTCCCCCACGCTTACATCTGACTCCCAGTGAGCTGCATACCAGTGGGGAGTCTCAGCCTGATGTGTCTACTAGACTGGCTAGTGTTGAAAAGTTGCTTGCTAATACTATGGCGCGTAAGGCCTCTGCTAAGAGGCGGCATTTGGAGCCTGATGTCACTCTTTTCCCTATGGAGGCTGAAGAGTTCTTTGATCTGTCCTCTGACTCGGAATCATCTGATGAACGGCCCAAGGGTTATGATGATTCTGGCTCTGATCCCTGGGCCCCAGATGACACTGATAGGCTTTTGGCTCAGATCTTTGAAGTGCTTTCTATCTCTCCCCCAGCCACGGCTCCTAAGCAGCAGGGGGAATTGTTTCATATTGCTAAGCCACGTTTAGAGTTCCCTGAACAATCTAATTTTAATAATCTCGTGCTCAAAGAATGGGAGCGTCCTAGCAGGCTCCCCGGAGTCCCTAAGAGTTGGGATAAGAGATATCCCTTTCCTGCTGATGTGGTTAAATGTTGGTCATCCCCTCCTGAAATGGATGCCCCAATTCTGGGTTTAACACCTCTGTCATGCATTCCCATGACTCTACTACCCTGAAGGATAGTGAGGACCAGCGTATTGATCAGCTGGCTTCCCATGCCTTTGCCTGTGTGGGGACGGCACTGCACCCGGTTTGTGCCTCTGCCATTACAGCTGTGGCTATTAGGACTCTGGTTAAAAGTGTCCTAGATGGAGCTCCTGATGAGGTTTCTAGTGAAGAGTATAATGCACTCTTGCGTTGTGAGGTATTTGTTGCTTATGTCCTCTCTGCCTTGGATGATACTATTAGGATGTGTGGCAGAGCCTCTGCCTTGGTGGTGGCTATATGCCGCTCGGTTTGGCTGCGCCAGTGGGCAGCTGACAACGCTGACAAGAAGGCTGTCACTGGTTTTCCCTTCAAAGGACTACGCCTATTTGGGGACCGCCTGGACCTGTTTGCTAAGGGAGGCAGGTTACCCCAGCTCAGGAGACAGTCTCGGCCCTTTCGGGGCATGGGCTCTTTTCCTTCCCTCCTACCGTGGATCCAGAACGAGGAGCGGGGTCTCCTTTACTGGGGCCCGAGGAGATTTCTGGGGTAGGGGCAGAGGACGTGGATGCCCTGGCCCATCCTGGGGCTCCAAACCTAAGACTTCCCCAAAGCCCCCTCAGGCATGATGGGGCGCCCTCACCCATCCGGGTGGGGGGACGGCTTCATTTCTTTGCTCACGTCTGGAGGCATCATGTCTCAGACCGGTTGATTCAGGAGGTAGTGTCCTCTGGTTACAAGATAGAGTTTGCTCCCAGAGGGTTCACCAAGGTGCTGGCAGGAGTGATGGCTCTGTTTAGGTCTCAGGGCATTCGCATTCTGCCCTATTTGGACAACATTCTCATCACTTCTCAGTCCCTTCAACAGGCAGAGCTGGATACTCAGCTGATAGTGTCCACACTGGAGTCATTCAGTTAGGTGATCAACCATCCCAAATCTTCCCTGTCTCCCTCCTTGGTGACACCATTTCTGGGAATGAATCTGGGTACAGTTCAGGCAAGGATCTTCCTTATCTTATCTTGCCCTCATCCCTCCATCAGGCAGGGAATGCAGCCGGTGGGCCTGATGGTGTCGTGCTTCGAGGCGGTTCCCTATGCCCAGTTTCACATGAGGCCTCTGCAACTCCACCTCTTGTGAGTATGGGACAAGGATCCTGCGTCCATGGACCAGGTCCTTGTTCTTTCCCCCCTAGCCAGGCGGTCCCTTTCGTGGTGGCTGGACTCCAGGAACCTGTTGGTGGGCAGATCCTGTCTTGCCCCCTGCTGGGAGACGGTCACCACGGATGCCAGTCTGACAGGTTGGGGGGCTTCTGGAAGTCCCTACAATTCCAAGGGCGGTTGGGCACTCAGGAGGCCCACACCCCTATCAACATTCTGGAACTGAGGGCGATCAGGTTGGTTCTGGCCCACTTGACCCAGCACCTTCGGGGCCGGCCTGTTCAGGTACGCTCGGACAACCAGATGGCGGTTGCCTACATCAATCATCAGGGAGGGACCCGGAGCAAGGGGGCCCTCAAGGATGTGTCTCTGATCCTGTCCTGGGCGGAGGACAATGTTCCCTGCATCTCAGCTGTGTACATTCCGGGGGTGGAGAATCTGCAGGCAGACTCTCTGAGCAGGGGGACCTCTCGCCTGGGAGAATGGTCCCTCAGCGACAGGGTGTTTCACGCTCTGTCACCGTTGGGGTCAGCCAGATGTGGATCTGTTTGCGTCCTGTCACAATCACAAGCTCCCAGCCTTCGTCTCCCTGTCCCAGGATCCTCTGGCCTTGGCCACAGATGCTCTAGCAATGTCATGGCAGGACTTTCAGCTTCTTTCCCCTATTCCCCCTGTTGAGCAGGGTTCTGCGCAAGATAGCTCAGGAAGGGATGCCAGCAATACTGGTGGCCAAGAAGAGTGGGGTTCTCAGACATAGTGCAGCTGGTATTAGATCAGTACACTCTGCCCAGGGTTCCAGACCTACTCACTCAGGGACATTTACGCCATCCCAATTTACAAACGCTGCCTTGACGGCCTGGCAGCTGAAACCTCTATCTTGATGGAAAAGGGGCTGTCTGCCTCTGTTGTTAACACCATGATTAGGGCTAGGAAGAAGTCTTCTTCTTCCATTTACTATAGGGTTCTGCGTGCCGACATTGACTGGTGTGAGTCTAAATCTCTTCCCTGTCGTGTGTTCTCTGTCCCCAGGATTCTGGAGTTCCTTCAACATGGTTTGGATCTGGGGCTTCAACTCAGTACTCTGAAGGGTCGTGTTTCTGCCCTGGCTGTTTTCTTCCAAAGATCTTTTGCTCAGCACTCTCTGGTTAAGAGCTTTTTCCAGGGGGTTACTCATGTGCGTCCTCCACGTAAGCCTATCTTGCCTATCTGGGACTTGGTCCTTTCTGCCTTGCAGGGTGCTCCCTTTGAACCTGTGCAGGAGGCTGCCTTGGCCATTCTTATTCTCAAGGTTGTCTTTTTGGTTGCTATCACTTCTGTTAGGCGTGTTTCTGAGTTGGCGGCGCTTTCCATCCAGCCCCCCTACTTTGAGAGACACCAGGACAAGGTGGTGTTTTGCTTTAAGCCAGATTTTCTGCCTAAGGTTGTGTCTGTCTTTATCTTAATCAGGTCATTGTTCTACCTTCCTTGTGCCCTAATCCTAGTAACACTAAGGAGAGGGTATTGCATTCCTTGGATGTGGTCAGGAATCTGAAGTTCTATCTGGTGGCTACTGCACCTTTCAGGAAAACCGATGCTCTTTTTGTGGTCCCTTCTGGCCCTAGGAAGGGTTTGGCTCCTGCTAAATCTACTATCGGCAAATGGATCCGTCAAGCTGTGATTCAGGCCTACACTGCTAAGGGGAAGACTTCTCCCTTCCGCCTTACTGCTCTTTCCACTCGTGCTATTGGTGCCTCTTGGGCTTTTCAGCACCAGGCTTCTGTTGAACAAGTTTGCAAGGCCGCTACTTGGTCTTCTGTTCATACATTTTTTGCAATTCTTACAAGGTTTATGTTCGGGCCTCAGCTGATGCTGTTTTTGGCCACAAGGTACTGCAGGCGGCAGGGATCTGAACTGCCCGTTGTTGCGTTTTGGGGATTCCACCCTACTTTACGGACACTGCTACCGTATTGGATGTCCCAAACGTAAAGAATCTTATCTGGAGCAGGACGTACTATATACGAAGAATAATACAATTCTGTGATTACTCACCTGTAGAATTGATATGAGTATGCAGCACGTCCTGCTCCACCCCACCCTTGGTTTTCATTATTCTTGGATCCCCTGTATGGTGATTGTTATCATTGTTGGTTTAGTTAATGGTTGATTATGTTATCATTCTCCCGGCTTCTTGTTAACTGCTTTTCAATACTGGGAATTTGTGGGAGGTCCCTGGGTATTTGTGGGGCCGGGAGGAGCCAATTTCGCTGTCTCTGGAGTCCAGCGCCATCTGGAGGAGTAATACCCAGATGTAAAGAATCTTATCTGGAGCAGAACGTACTGTATACTCATAATATCAATTCTACAGGTGAGTAATCACAGAATTGTATTTTTCTGCCCCTGCCACCAGTTCTTGATGTAAAAATACAATTCTGTGAAACTCACCTGTAGAATTGTTTTTGTATCCATCCAGTCCAGGCCATCCCATATCTTCACGATTGGGTGTTCGCCTCTAGAGGGCGCTTGACTGCAAGATTAAAGATGTAGCTCCTCCCAGCCCCCTATAAAGGCAGCTGCCCCTCTATCATTCCCCAGTGGTTTAAAAGCAGTACTCGACAAAAGAGGGCAGGCTGGGAGGCCTACGAAACCATGTTACTTCACATAGCTTCAGCTTGTACTCTCTCTAAGCAAAAACTAGAAAAACTAGTGTCCTATGAACAAAAATGGTTGATCACCATAAGAGGCATACAGGGCATAATGAACACAAGGGCAGGGTGGGACGGCCTGGACTGGATGGATACAAAAACAATTCTATAGGTGAGTTTCACAGAATTGTATTTTTCTCTTCCATCCAGTCCAGGCCGTTCCATATCTTCACGATTGGGACATCCAAAAGCAGTGTCCATAAGGGCGGGATCCCCAGTGCAGAACAGCATGTAGTTAATTTCACTACACTCTGAAGGCCCTGACATCCACCTTGTAAAACTTGTAAAAGTATGAACAGAAGACCACGTTGCGGCCTTACAAACTTGTTCCACCGATGCCTGGTGCTGAAAAGCCCCCCCATGTCAGCCTTAACATTAATACATATGGCATGTGTGCAACAATAATCAAGAGGGACTGCAACCGACAGGAGGGATCACGGCAGCGTCCTCAGCAAGTAAGGCCTGAACACGTGGCTCCAGCGCAGCAGCAGTAGCAGCAGCGCGTCTGCCACAAAAGCTCCTTCTGGAAGGATCCTCTGGGGGGGCTTCACCGGCGCAACGTCGGCTACGTGCCGATGCCGCCCCCCCCCCACGACACGTCAGCAGAAGAAGACACCGCCCTCCTGAATCCGCCTGTCATGGCGCGGCCCCTTGTCAGGCGACGCCCGAAGTGTGCACTCCCCCCGTCTCTCAGCACAGACCGGGGGAACGCAGGGAGGTGAGTAAGGAGGTAGGGACCGCTCCTCACTGCCTGTCAGTCGCACCAGGCATGCAGCACACAATAATAAAGCTTGTGGGCAGGAAGGGACACATACATAGAAAAAAAATATACTAGTGGTTTCCCCTCAGGCTCACCACAAGCCTGTGGCCAGCTACCTTTTAGAATAAGGTCTGCGGCTCAGAGCATGTGCTCTGCCAAAACGCCACAGACCCCGGTGTTCACCCTACCATCCTGGATCCCTGTAGCAGCCAAGGGCAAGATGAACAACTGGGCAATGCAGTCAAGCGCCCTCTAGAGGCGAACACCCAATCGTGAAGATATGGGGCGACCTGAACTGGATGGAAGAGAAAATTATTTCTTTTTTTAAATATCGTAAGAGGTTTTGTTTCAGTCTCGCGAAGCGGTTCATCAGGAGTGTAGCTTGTGTTGATGTTTTGTTACAGGCCACTTCAGAACCAAGTGGACACAAGCGCTCATCGAGCTGGGGCAGAACATACTCGTTCACCAGTGCCGTGAGCAGGGGATGTGTATGTGAAGATGAGAATATGGATGTCAAGGCTGGTGACCAGGCTGCATTGCAGGTGATGGCCCTAGATAAAGTCAATCTTTTATTTATTAAGC
Organism: Gastrophryne carolinensis; assembly: GCA_027917425.1. Classification (NCBI taxonomy): domain Eukaryota; kingdom Metazoa; phylum Chordata; class Amphibia; order Anura; family Microhylidae; genus Gastrophryne; species Gastrophryne carolinensis. Next base: position 391,419,769 of record CM051237.1, on the reverse strand, counting down.
AAGCCCAGGTTGTGTGCCATGAACTTTTAGTTAGAAGAACTGCTGTGCTGATTACAGAGAATATTGCTAGGTAAGTTACTGACTCAAGTGCTCCTAACTCCCCCATTTGCTCCCTGGGTGCCGTTGCTGGGACAGTGCACCGTTTCAGGTGTATGTGTATTTTCTCACTGCACGGATGGATTAAATGCAGAGGACAAATTCCTGTGTGTGCAAGCATGCACTAGCCCGGTGTCTCCCCCACCCCCCCCCACCCCAAAAAAAAAAAGGGCGAGGTTTTCTAATACCCAGTCTGAATCTCAAATCACCAGATCACCAGTTTATGGAAGCTTTCATCTTTACAATGAGAATATAAACCTCTATATATAGTAGAATGTAAGGCAGAGAATGCTTCTCTCTTTAGCCTGGCTACTGACTATGTAGTAGAATATGCTAATAAATGGAGTGTGAATTGGCAAGAATCTGGCGAGCCCGTCTGGCTCTCTTTTGAAGACTGAAGAGCCCCCGAGGCGGAGTCAGAATCAATGCTAGGGAGAAAGAATCGATTCAAGTATCGCCTAATGAAATATTGCAATACTTGAACAAATTGATTTTTTTTCTGACACCCCTACTAATAAAGACCTATGAGTTCATTGCAGCCTGTTTGGGTCATCCTGAGGCTTTAACACTTCTGGATTTTCTCTGTGTTGTTGCTCTGCATTGCAACACATTTACAACGCAGAGGAATCATAGTATGTTATTCTAGATGGGATAGTATCTGAGCTGCATTGCTCAATGCATTAAAAAACTTTGCAGACCCCTTTTTCAGCGCATTGTTGTAACAGCGCAGGTCAATAGATGCTCATGGCAATGCAAGAGCAACACAGGTATAATGCAGTGTACCTGCATTGCGTTTGTGTTACCATTTACTTGTTATGCAAAAAATGTTTTTAAAAAACGCTTTTCTAATGCATCAAAAGCACAGTATTTGTTTTGATACAAACCGGACCTTCAGCATCATTTAATGAAAAGCCCAAACCCTTAAAATATATTAATTTCAGGTGCAGGGAAATCGTTTAAGTTTTTAGTCGCTTGCGTTTTATTCTTTCCTCCGCTGGGCTGCAACTATGTTCAGGAATTTAGGATATGGACACCGCCATCTTGCCTCAGACGCATCACGCAAACTGAGGAGAGGAGAGCGGGGCAGAGGGGTGGGTTATAGCTTTGCTTTGCTCAGACAGAGCAGAGCTGGGGTCAGGAAAAGGACAGCAATCCCAGAATGCAGAGCGACACAGTCGGAAGACACTTCCTGTTTGCAGGCTGCCTTATGCTCCATGAGCTACCATCTTGGATGTTTAAAGGCTCAGAATGCGCACTAGGTGCAGGTAGGATGATATTCCAAGTATGCAGCATGCCCTGCTCCAGTAATGATTCATTACGTCTTGGATATTACTGCAGAGATGGCAAAAAAGAGGGCCCTCCCGTCCTTATGTACCCGGGACCTCCCACTAAATTCCCCAGTTTTAGTCTCTGCAGTCAGTTGCGAAGGTCAAGATGATGGCTATCTCTCCTCGCAGGTAAGCCGGGCTGCACAGCCCCCGGCCCTGTGACCTATTCCCACCCGTGCCACTATTTACCTGCCTCCCAGCCTTGGCTGCGTGGTCGGGTGACGGTAGGCAGCACCTATTAGAGGTGCTTTTTAATGGAGCATGGCTCCACCGCAAATCCCCCACCAAAGGGTAGGCGGCACAGGTTGGTGAGCCTGACATGGGATGCCCCGGCCGCTTATAGCCCTCATTACATGCTTTACACATGTACCTATGGGCTTATTCCCCCCTTCTGCTTTTGCCCGGTTAGTCGGGGGGGTGGTCAGTATTACAGTGTGCATGTGTGAATGTTTGTTTGCTACTGTAGCGGCGGCGGACCGATGACGTCATCGGGCCGGCTTGATCCTGATTGGCTGCAGCGTAGGGTCTGCAGCCTGTCCGCCACAAGGGCACTCACGCACGCCGGCAGAGCAATCAGTCCACCACAGCCGATCAAGATGGCGCTGGGAGAGACAGAAGCCATCTTGATCGGCTGTGGTGGACTGATTGCTCTGCCGGCGTGCGTGAGTGCCCTTGTGGGCGTTTTGATATGATTTGCCTGTATATTATGCATGTTTAAATGTGTTTTTATACTGATTGTAGGTATCATTTATGTCTTTCAGGGGGACAACCTAAATTAGAGGTTTCTCCCGGTCCTGTGTCCTTATCACCCATATTAACATTGGGGGCTTAAATTTAAAAATTTTAAAGTGGACCAACACCCAGGATTTTGACTATCCTGGGTCTTGGTCCACTTCGGTGGGGCACCCCCGATTGGGGGGGCCCCGCTGTGTGAAACCCCCCCCCGAACCCCAAGAAAAACTCACCTCTCCCCGCTCCGGGCGCGCGCACGTCTAGAGGGGCGCGAGGGAGGCGGCGGCGTCCAGGCCGCCGCCGAAGATAAGGTAAGCAGTTTGGGGTGTTTGGGGGGGTTTCACCCCGCGGGACATCCCGATCTCGGATGTCCCGCGGGGAGGGAGGTGATCGGCCCGGGAATCTTATAGATTCCTGGGCCGATCACCTGTGGGTGTTGGTCCACTTTAATTACTAAATCCTCCCACCAGCGGACATTTAAGGGGCATCCCGGGTAGCTGCACAGCGTAATTCCCATTGATCTGTGTGACTTCAAATTCACCATATGGAGGCTTCTCAGGATATTGTGCTCGGGGTCCCCTTGGGGCAAGCCCGGCTATGTGTGGTGTGCAGGGCATCCCTTGCGGGCAATGATGTGCGGGTTTGTGTACCCTGCGCCCAGCAAGCGCTTGTGCGGCAATCTGGGTCCCTTGTGTCTGGGTCGGCACCCTCGGTCTTATCCCCCACGCCCCCGTGCTTGATTGACCCCTAGTGACATTAACATTAGCGGGGAGTCGCAATCTGATTCATTGATGGATCAAGATGATTTCCTTGATTTGTCTGACTATGCCCCTCTCAAGGAAGGGAAATTATTTTCAGATTCAGATCTTTCTGACGATCAGCATTGCCTTGGCGCTGATGCCGGCTCAGAGCATTGGGATACTGACAACACCCATAGACTTCTGACTCAAATTTTTGAGGTACTTGCCATTTTCCCTCCTGCAGCGGCTCCTAAGCAGCAGGGGGAATTGTTTGGTACCGCAAAACCACGTTTGGAATTCCCAGAACATATGCATTTTAATAATCTGATTCTCAAGGAATGGGAACGGCCTAGCCTGCTTCCCGGTATCCCTAAGGGGTGGGATAGGATGTATCCCTTCCCCTCGGACCCGGTCAAATGTTGGTCAACTCCCCCCGAGGTGGATGCCCCCGTTTTGGGGCTGTCTAATACTTCTGTGGTGCATTCCCCGGATTCCACTACCTTGAAGGATAGTGAGGACCGGCGTATTGACCACCTGGCCTCCCACGCCTTTGCTTGTGTGGGTTCGTCCTTGCGCCCGGTTTGTGCTTCCGCTATTACGGCCGTGGCTATTAGGACCTTGGTCAGGGGCCTTCTGGACGGCTCCCATGAGGATCCTTCCAGTGCTGAATTTAGAGCCTTGTCACAATGTGAGTATTTCATCTCCTGTGTTCTCTCTGCCTTAGATGACACCATTCGGATGTGTAGCAGGAACTCTGCCTTGGTTGTCTCTATCCGCTGCTCGGTCTGGTTGCGCCAGTGGGCAGCTGACAATGCTGCCAAGAAGGCTCTCACGGAGCTTCCCTTTTAAGGGTTGCGCCTGTTTTTGGTGATCGTCTGGACCGTTTTGCAAAGGGAGGTAAGTTACCCCAACGCAAAAAGCAGCCGTGACCCTTTCGGGGTTCAGGGTCCTTCACTCCCTCCTTTTGTGGGCCTAGGCCAGGCAGGGGGGTATCCTTTGCGGGACAAAGGGGAGATTTCTGGGGCAAGGGCAGAGGCCGTGCCCGACCCGGATCCTGCTGGGGTGTCAAGCCCAAATCCACTGCCAAGCCCGCTCAGCAATGAGGTGGCGCCCTCACCCTTGCGGGTGGGGGGATGGCTGCGGCTCTTCGCTCAGGTCTGGGTTCAACAAGTCTCAGACAATTGGATTCTGGGGGTTGTCTCCTTCGGATACAAGCTGGAGTTCGCGGACTGGCCTCCTCTCAGATTCCTCAGGTCACAGGTTCCTACGGACCCTCGGGCACCTCAGGGCTTGTTGTTGGCGGTACAAAACCTTCTGGCCATGGGGGTCGTTTGTCAGGTCCCCCCGGGGGAGAGAGGTCAATGTTACTATTCCAATCTCTTTACAGTGCCCAAAAAGGATGGTTCCATCAGACGCATTCTGGACCTAAAACTTCTCAACAGGTTCATCAGGACCAAACCTTTTCGCATGGAAACGCTGCGCTCCGCCAACAGCTCCCTGCGCCAGGGGAACTTTATGACTTCAATAGACATCAAGGATGCTTACCTTCACGTTCCGGTCTTCCCAGGGCACCAGCGGTTCCTCAGGTTTACGGTAGGGGAACAATACTACCAATTTGTGGCACTTCCCTTCGGGCTCACCTCTGCCCCCAGAGTGTTCACCAAGGTGTTGGCAGGCGTGATGGCCCTTCTCAGGGCCCGGGGTATTCGCATTCTTCCTTATATGGACGACCTCCTCATTACGTCCCTTTCACTCCAACAGGCAGAATTGGACACCCGGACGGTGGTTGCGACCCTGGAAGGGTTCGGGTGGGTGATCAATTACCCCAAATCCTCACTCTCCCCGTCCCGGGTGACCGCCTTCCTGGGAATGACTCTGGATACTATTCAGGCCAGGATTTTCCTCACTCAGCGGAAGGTGGGCTCTCTTCAAGCTCTGATTCAATTCTTGCTGTCCAGCCCTCACCCATCCATCCGGCAAGGGATGCAACTGGTCGAGGCAGTTCCCTATGCTCAATTTCACATGAGGCCTCTTCAGCTCCATCTTCTGTCAGTCTGAGACAAGTGTCCCCTGTCTCTGGATCAGGCCTTTGTTCTGTCTCCTCTGGCCCGGCGCTCCCTCCTGTGGTGGCTGGACTCGAGGAATCTTCTGGGGGGGGGCAGATCATTTCTGACACCGTGCTGGGAGACGGTCACTACGGATGCCAGTCTGTCAGGTTGGGGGGGCTACTGGAGAGCCCACCAATTCCAGGGGCTGTGGGGTCCTCAGGAGGCTCACGCCCCCATCAATGTTCTGGAGGTTCGGTTGGTGCTGGCGCAGCTGACGCCTCACCTACAGGGCCTGCCGGTTCAGGTTCGCTCCGACAACCGGACTGCGGTCGCTTACATCAATCATCAGGGAGGGACTTAGAGCAGGAGTGCCCTCAGGGAGGTGTCGTTGATTCTGTCTTGGGCTGAGGACAATGTCCCGTGCATCTCTGCGGTTTACATTCCGGGAGAGGAGAATCTGGAAGCGGATTCCCTGAGCAGGGGGGCCTCTCGCCGAGGAAAATGGTCCCTCAATAGCGAGATCTTCCTATCCCTCTGTCACAGGTGGGGGATGCCGGATGTGGATCTGTTTGCTTGTCGCCACAATCACAAGCTTCCAGCATTTGTCTCACTGTCCCAGGATCCTCTGGCTTTGGCGGGGGATGCCATGTCTCTGTCCTGGCAGGGGTCTCCTGTACCTCTTCCCTCCGTTTCCCCTTCTCGGCAGGGTTCTACGCAAGCTGATTCCAGAAGGAGTGCCAGCTGTTCTGGTGGCCCCCAGGTGGCCAAGACAGGTGTGGTTCGCTGACATCGTGCAGCTGGCGGTCGATCAGTACCCTCTGCCCCTGGTTCCGGATCTTCTCACTCAAGGACGGCTCTGTTACCCCGATTTACAAACGCTGGCTTTGACGGCATGGCTGCTGAAACCTCCATCCTAAAGGAAAAGGGTCTGTCTGATGCGGTTGTTCAGACTTTGGTCAGGGCTAGGAAGAAATCCTCTTTTACCATCTACAGGCCATTTTTAGGGCCTATTCTGCTAAAGGGAGGGATCCTCCTTTCCAAGTCACTGCTCATTCTACCCGTGCTGTTGGGGCCTCTTGGGCCTTTCAGCACCAGGCTTCTGTTGAACAAGTTTGTAAGGCTGCTACTTGGTCTTCTGTTCATACCTTTTCCAAGTTTTACAAGGTTGATGTTCGGGCCTCAGCGGATGCTGTTTTTGGCCGCAAAGTTCTGCAGGCAGCAGTGGTTTGAATTGTACATTGTTGCCTTTTGGGATCCCCATCCGTTGTTGGACACTGCTATTGGATGTCCCAGATGTAATGAATCATTACTGGAGCAGGGCGTGCTGCATACTTGGAATAATACCATTCTGTGAATACTCACCTTGTAGAATGGGTATTATAAGTATGCAGCACGCCCTGCTCCATCCCACCCAGAGTTTTTATTCTTGGATCCTCTATATGGTGAATGTTTTCCTGGTTAATGTTGTTAATCTTGTTATTGGCTTCTCCTGGTTCCCTTACTGCTGTTTTATACTGGGGAATTTAGTGGGAGGGCGTGCTGCATACTTATAATACCCATTCTACAAGGTGAGTATTCACAGAATGGTATTTTTTAATGTGAGCAATCTGTATGTACAGGGTGTATTCAGGGTGAAGGTCCAGTTTAGAGGTGTGATCAGAGCCTCAGTGTCTCAAATGGGCTTTAAAGAGAAACAAAACCCAAATTGGGAAGCCAATTGCCCGGTAAAACTCACCTCTTTTTGGTCCTACGGTGCTCTTAATTAGAGCCATTTGCCGTGCATATTAAATGTTCACAAACTGCTTTTGTTTCTGGCAAACGTAGCGAGAGCAGGCATATCCCCAGCAGTGAGAACGCTCCCGTTCCCAGCCTACCCAAAGATCCATAGATATGACTGCTGGATGTTTACATCGCTGAGGGTGTCAGGAAACAGAAGTTCTGCAGCGCTCCTGGGGGGAGATTCACACAGTGGAGCATCCCTATTTGGAATGCCCCAGTGGAAGGCTAGCGGCAGGCCTTTGAATCTAAAGATTCCAGGGATGGCCACAGTGGGCTTGGTTTTGCTTTAAAGTGTATTTTTTGTCTCTCTGATTATTTGTGTTACTAAATTGAAAACCTATGGAGCGTCCTATTACCAAATTGCTCTAATGATAAAGTCTTCATTTTCTCTCTATTTCAGGTCTTCTTAACAAACTCGGCAAACGTGTTTCTGCTGGAGCCGTGCCCTGAAGTTCCATTACTGTTGGAGGAACAAGTTGAAGCCTGCAAATCTGTTTTAAGTATTTACAGGCGAATGATCATGGACCTCACAATGGATAAAAAGACCTGGTAAGCACCATGGACTGTTTGATTTAAAAACAATCTTACAGTCATTTTGCTCTTGCAGAAAACGTTCAAAATCTTGGTGCAATATAAATAATAGTGTTTGTATATTAAGATAATCAATTTGTACTATTAATACACATAATGGGGTGCACTACCAATTGAAAACAATGTGTTCACTATAATTTCTATGAACTGCCTCGCCACATCCACCTCAAAAAAGCAGCACCAAACAATAAGATCAATACAAAAACTTTATTAGAAGAAAAATGTTTACACACAAAAGAACACACAATCACACTCAACAAGACAAAAATTAAAAACAGCTGCTCTTTCCCCAAATCACAACGTTATTAGTTTACAAGGCTGTCCATAAAAGAGGGATAATTCATTATCATAAATAAAGGAACAGAAAACCCCACACAATATAACAGCAGAGGGGGGTCTATGTGATATTATTTGTGCCGGCACAAACCTAACCATGAACCTTTTAAACCAACAACTGGTCTCTCTAATGTGCAAATACCTCCAAATAAAGTGACAAGTGTTGAAGCCAACCCCTAGAATGGCGCTCATGCGCGCGCCTATGTTTTTTCTTCCCCCTTGTTCCTTTTTTTCCCCCCGCCCTCAGGCGTGATTGTATCTTTTCTGTGACTTGACGGCTGACGATGTGGGCGTGGCCTAGTGCCCGTCTCCAGCCTCATATTTCCTACTGTCATAGTCATATAATCGCTGCAGTTTGTATGCGGTTCTTTATTGCGCATCTGATTTATCATAATCAGTATACCTATATGTTGTTACTATGTGTGCTTGGTGTCGCTGTGTGGCGCACTAATATTTTTACAATATTTTCTACTGCCTTAGAGCTTCGCGCTCTTCGGGGGGGCGGGGGCCTGGTTTGGCGCGCTCCGCGTCACGGCCTGCTCTGGTCCACCCTTTGAGGTTCACTTAGCGCCATTTTGATGCTAGTCGCGCGCGTGTGGTAACGGCCCTCCTCCTACCTTGGTCTGTAAGTGCCCTCACGATTTTCATGATTCCTATTACTGCGCATGGCTCTGACACCCCCTTTATTCCCTTTATTCCCATTATGTCTTTCAGACAGTTGAATCCAGTGGCTTCCCCGGCCTGGGTTAAATTATAGCGGGCCTTGTAAAATTATCCCACCTTCCTAGCGGGTCTTTGGGGCATCCAAGGTTGCCTATTGCGTAAATCCCTGCTGGCATATTGTGCCTAGATAATCGCCATATGGAGGCATCTCAGAATTATGTGACTGGGGTCCCTCTGGGACAAGACCGGCTGTGTATAGCTTGTGGTCAACCCCATGCTGATGCTGACAGGGCACGGGTCTGCGCACCATGTGCCGAGCAAGCACTGGCCCTGCAATCAGGCTTGCCAGTGGCTGCACCTCGTTTCAATACACTTATTTCCCCATGCTTAATTCTCACTCCTGCTGAGTCGCATACAAGTGGGGATTTGCAGCCTGCTGATCAGATTATGGCAAGGTTGTCAGGGCGCAGGGGCCCTGGTATGACGTGGCCCTTGATGCCTCCCGTTTTCTGTTGTCCTATGGGAACTGAGGAGTTGACTACTCCGTGTGACTATACCCTTCTGATGAAGGAGAGCTGGTCTCTGAGGCTCATCTGCTGAGAGGCCGAGGAGTCATGGCGATTCTGGCCTTGAATACTGGGGCCAGTGTGAGAATTGTTGATTAAGGTCTTTAAGGTCCTGTCTATCTCTCTCCCTGGTGAGGCCTCCAAGCCGAGAGGGGAGCGTTCCCATACATCGACAGCGCGCTTGGAATTTCTAGAGCAGGCTTGTTTCCATGCTCTTGTACTCAAGGAATGGGATTCCCCAGTAAATTCCAGGGGTCCCAGGGGACTGGGATAGGAAATACCCCTATTCTAAGCATACAGCACCTCCTGCTCCATCTATAATACTTACACATGGGTTATCCTCCACCAGAGGGCGCTGTGCACTGCAGACATGCAAAAACAGGCTCCTCCCGGCCCTTCATATACCCAGGGACCTCCCACAAATCCCCAGATTTCTCTGCAGTGCTGAACTGCGAAGACATGAAGTATCATGCTCTCACAGGCGAGCGGGGCTTTACAGCCCCTGGCCCTGCGGGACTATTTCCACCCGTCCTCTTTGAGAAGAATATGCCTCCCAGCCTGGGCTGCGTGGGTCGGGTGAAGGTAGGCAGCACCTTGTGTGCTGAACGGAGCCACACTCCACCGCAATCCCCCACCATAGGGTAGGCGGTTAAGCCGATGGTGAGCCTCTAGTGGATGCCCCTCCCGCATTGTTGCCCGTGCCCCTCAGAGTTAGTCCACTGGACGCTGGTCCGCTTCTCCCTCGCTTCCTCCCGTAGCTCGGGGGAAAAGAAGGGGGGGGGGTTATGTGTGGCAGTCCTAGTGCAATTTTACACGTTAAGGCCCTTGTTTTTATTATACTTGGGTGTCAGTGTCGCGCTCCTTGCTATACAGTTGCTAGCTTGTTTGTCCTTTCATTAACAACTGCCCAGACGGCAGCATCATTTCCAGCGTGACAGCATCTTTATGCATGCGCCTTCTATCCAATACTGTCCTTCTTATTTCTGTTGGTTAGAGCTTCGCGCTCTTTGGGAGAGGCGGTGACTCGGCATGACGCACTCCGCGTCACAGCCTGGTCTGGCCCGCCCCTCGAGGTTTGGTTGGCACCATTTTGACAATCTTTGCGCGCGTGGTGCGTTCCGCCTCCTCCCTTGGTCGTGTAAGTTCCCTCCGGGGCGGAATTGTTCTATGGGTTTATTCGGCTGCGCATGGCACTGACACCACCCCTCTTGTCCCATTATGTCTTTCAGACGCCAGGACTTCGGTGGCTTCTCCCGGCCTAACATATATTACAGCGGGTCCACATAACAAATTCTCCCACTTCCTAGCGGGTCTTGGGGCATCCAGGGTTGCCTATTGCGTAAATCCCTGTGGGCATACTGCTCAAGATAATCACCATATATAGGCATCTCAGAATTATGTACCCGGGGTCCCGCTGAGACATGACCGGCTGCGTCCAGTGTGTGGTCAGCCCCATGCTGAGGCTGACAGAGCACGGGTTTGCGGACCGTGTGCTGAACAGGCAGGTTTGCCAGTGGCTGCACCTCCCTTCAATACACCCATCTCCCCGGACCTAAACCTCACTCCTGATGAGTACCACTCGAGCGGGGATGACCTGCAAGCTGTGCCGCGCGTGCTGCCTACGGCGGAGCAGGTGCTGTCTGGATTGGCGGAGCGTATGGGCCCTGGCAAGAAGCGGTCCCTGACGCCTCCTGGCTCTCCGGTTCCTAATGATACCGATGACTCTGCTGATATGCAGGACCTTGATCCTTCTGAGGAAGGTGAGCTATTCTCAGATTCGGGCTCCTCGGATGAGATGCCCGGGAGCTGTGATGATTCTGGGCCCGGTTCTTGGGGCCTGTGTGACACGGATGAAATCCTTACTAAGATCTTTGAGGTTTTGTCAATCTCCCCTCCTGGAGAGACTCCCAAGCCTAATAAGGAGAGTTTCCACACAGCGCCGCCACGCTTGGAGTTCCTGGAACAGGATAATTTCCAGAATCTTATATACCAAGAATGGGAATCGCCTTGTAAACTTAAAGGGGTCCCAGGGGTCTGGGATTGGAAGTACCCTTTCCCTCCTGATGTGGTTAATTTTTGGTCGGCACCTCTTGTGGTGGATGCACCGATTATAGGGGTTACTAACCCCCCCTTCATGACGGCTCCTTATTATTGTACCCTTCGGGATGCTGAGGACCGGCGCATTGACAGACTGGCTTCCCACGCCTTCTCGTTTGCAGGGACGGCTCTGCGCCCGGTCTGTGCCACGGCCATTACTGCGGTGGCCGCCAGGACTCTTGTCAGAAAAATACTTGACCACTGTCCTGAGGACCTCCCCTGGAGGGTATTTAATGTGCTATCAGATTGTGATGTGTTTGTGAAGTTTATCCTCTCAGCGCTGGATGACACCATTAAGATGTGTGCTAGAACCTCTGCCCTTGTGGTAGCTATTCGCCGCCTGGTCTGGCTGCGACAGTGGGGTGCTGACGATGCTACGAAAAAGGCTCTCACTTGCCTTCCCTTCAGAGGACGGCGACTATTTGGGGCCCGTTTGGACCTTTTTGGAAAAAAGGGTAAGGCACCCTTGCGCAGAAGGCCGCTCCGGCCTCCCCGGGGCAGGGCCACCCCTCCACCTCCCTACGTTAGTGTCAAACGCGAACCTGAGGTGTGCTTCCAACTGTTCGGTGTGGATTTCCACCATGGGGTGGGCAGGCAACGCCCTGGCCCTCTGGCAGGACTAAGTCCAAATCTGCCAAGACCTCCCAAGCATGAGGGGACGCCCTCGCCCTTCTGGGCAAGGGTACTGCTGCAGCAGCTGTCTCCCATCTAGGAATGTACCTTCTCCTTCTGGTGGTTCCAGGAGGTAGTTCCCCTGGACACAGGATAGCTTTTGCTGGGCGGTCCCTCTCAGTGGTTGTCAGGGTGCTTCTAGCCCCTGTTTTTCCCTCAGGAATTGGTGCAGGCCGTACTGGGCCTACAGAGTTTGGGCTTACTTACAGGTTGCCCTTAACAGTATGGGGCTATGGCCTCTATATTTACTTTCCTCCTTCCCTCAAAAGTATGAGGCAGTCTGGGCCACGCTGGCCTTGGTAGGCCTGGCAATGCTACTCTCACAGGTAGTCCCTATATGACATCTCTGTCTTGGGACACAGGCGCCCTGTGCAAGGGGGGCTTCTGACCTCCTGTGGAGTTCTAGATCTTCTCAGTTCCCCCTGTGTATGCTGGACCTCAAGACCGTTACCAGGCGGTGTGGCAGGACTATCCCTGCGGCTGAGGCATTGTTGGTGGCCTCTCTTTCGCTCCCAAGCTACTCGCCATGGCGCGAATGGGGGTGATATCTCGGACATACCTGGGGGGGGGGGGGGCATCCGCATTAGTACCTACCGGGTCGTCTTTCCTTATTCCCCAGTCTCTACGTCAGCCCGAGTGGATTGGTCGGCCGGCAGTGTTCCCTGGGAGTTACTGGATGAGTGCTCAGTCACCTCAATCCCTCTTGGTCCTTTATCTGCTATCTCTGTTCCTTGGACTCGGTTCAGGCTTGAGCCTTCTTCCTTGGCAACAAGTGGGCTCCTGGTTACAGGGGCTCTGCCCCCCTTTGCTGACTTCCTACTTTCACCAGGCAGGATTGCAGCTAATGGGCCCGTTGGTGGCGTATCAGATGATGTCCCTTATATACCGAGCCCTTGGGCTCTTCGGCACGGTAAGCTATTGATCCTACATGGGGTTCCAGCACCCCTGGGGCTTGGTCTGTGCTCATTCCCCCTTGGTAAGGTGATTCCTCTTGAGCTGATCATATTCAAGGACCCTGTCAGGGGGCACCCCCTTCTTTGCTTACATCTTCCTGTGAATGGTCACCTTGGGTACCAAGTCTCGCAGGTAGGCGGGGGGAGGGACTTTCTTCCAAAGCCCCCGTGGTTCCTAGGTAGGGTTCCTTAGAGGTCCGTCTTACCTACTGGTTGTTGCAACAGTGAGCCTTCAGTTGACTCTATGCGGCTGGACTTCTCCCCCTTTAGGACCTGTCTATTGGGGACTCTTGGTCTGTTGGAAGACAAGGGTCTGTTTTATTATTGATCTGGAGCTTGAAGCAGGATGATCCCTCTGGAGGGTTCCTGATCTGGGCAGGGGTCTACGCCCCCTGCTCCTCAGTGGTATTTGCTCCAATAGATGCCTTTCAGTGGCAGGTTATGCTATCCTGGTGGCGCTCTGAGAGCCAACTAGGGTGGCTCTGTTGGGTCTCGTTTATACCACAGGGGCTCCGCCCTTGTTTTTACTATCCCAGAATATTCTGACTCTGGTCATGGGGGCTTAGTAGAGTTATGCATAGGCTTTCTATTTTATATGCCTTCTCTTCGTTCACCCTACTACGTGGGGTTCTGCGCACAGTTGTGCTGATAGAGAGACCCGTGAGATTGATGGCCTGGCGGCCTTGTAATCTGTGGTTCGCAGATGCTTCTGCTAAGGTCTGCTGACCTGTACGCTCTCTCAGGAGTGCGGTTCTGCCTTTGTCAGGCCCCTTCTTTCGTCGTCTCAATCTACAGACTCTTGTCCGGGGCTTGACAGCTGATCCATTCACCCCTTGGAGATGGGCTTATCTTCTGGGTGACTTGGTATATGGGGGGTTAGGAGCAAGCTTCCTTGGCTTCCTCTTCCTCTGTCTATTGTGGATCATGGTGTACCCATACTGATTGGCATGAGTTTTGGTCTCTTACCTGTTGGACGTTCTTGGTTCCCAGGGTTCTAGAGTCTTTACAGCATAGGTTGGGGTTGGCTCCCCATCTAGGTACTCTGAAGGTCCAGGTCCTGTCCTGGCTGTCTTTCTGTAGGAGTCTGGTTCTGTCTTCCTTGTGAGGCATTCTCTTGGGGTTTGCTCATGGGCATCTCCCAAGTAGTTCTGTGGTTCCTGTTGGGACCCATTTTCATTCTGTTTGCCCTGCGGATTTTCCCTTGGGACTTCTGATGGATGCTGTCTGAGCTGCCTTGTAGTCCAAGTCGCTTCTCTGGGGGCTCCTGCCTCAGTCAGACGTGTGCCTGAGAAGGTGGATCTGATTACTTAGCCTTGGCTCGATGTGTGTGTGTATATATATATATATATATATATATATATATATATATATATATATATACCATGCCGTGGTGGTATTCCGTCTTACGCCGGACCTCCTGTCCAAGTGGTGTTTTATGATCATTGTTTAAGTCCGTTTAGTCTAACTACGGACCTTATTCTTAATAATGCTAATATGAAGGGTCTACTTTCCCTCAACAGGTGTTGCAATTTTTCCCTGATGGTTTCTTGTCCCTTAGGGGGACTGATGCCCTTGCGCCTGATATCGCCTGCTTCCAGGGCCACTGCGTCCTTTGGATTAATCTTACTTGGATGCCTTCTGGTCCTGAGTAAAGCTTTCGGCTTCTTGCTAGTGAAGGGGTCAGTATTCCCGTCTTTGGACAGGTGACCAGTTCTCATTCCCCTTAGGGAGAGTTACAAGTTTTCCACGAGGCTTCTGTTGCCTGTGGGCTGGTTGGGTCGTTACACTGGCCTATTCCTTTAAGTGTGAAGAATCTCCCTTTTTTCATTTTATTCCGTTATATTGGTGCTTGGGTACCATTAGCCCTTCAGCACCAGGTTTTTTCTGTTGAATAAGTTACTAGACTGTTGCTTGTCTCTGTTCATACCTTTCAAAGGTCTTGTTATGAGATTGACGTTAGAGCCTCTGCTCATGTCATACCTGGTTGCAAAGTTTTGCAGGTGACAGCGCCTTTACTGTCCGCTGTGCCTTGTTTTTGGGGATCCCACCCTACTTTATGGACACTGCTATTGGATGTCCCATGTGTAAGTATTATAGATGGAGCAGGACGTGCTGTATGCTTAGAATAATACAATTCTGTGAGATACTCACCTTGAATTGGTATTATACGCATACAGCACGTCCTGCTCCACCCCACCCTGGTTTTACATTTTTCTGGATCCCCTGTATGGTGATTGTTATCATTACTATTGTTACCAGCTTGGTGGTTGGTTCTCCCGGCTTCTTTTCTCACTGCTTTTCAATACTGGGGATTTGTGGGAGGTCCCTGGGTATATGAAGGGCTGGGAGGAGCATGTTTTTGCATGTCTGCAGTGCACAGCGCCCTCTGGCGGAGGATAACCCATGTGTAAGTATTATAGATGGAGCAGGACGTGCTGTATGCGTATAATACCAATTCTACAGGTGAGTATCTCACAGAATTGTATTTTTCCCCCCTGAGGTGGTCAATTGTTAGTCATCACCCCCCGTGGTGGATGCGCAGATCGTAGGGGTTTCTAACCCCCCCCCCCTTTATTACAGCCCTTGCTTATAGTACCCTTCGGGATGCTGAGGACCGGCGCATTGACCTGTGGCCTCCCACGCCTTTTCTTGTACAGCTGCGCCCGGTCTGTACCGCTGTCATCACTGCAGTGGCCGCTAGAACCCTCATCAGAAAGATGCTTGATCATCACCCTGAGTATCTCCCCTGGGATGCGTTTAATGCACTCTCCAGTTGTGATGTATTTGTAAAATTTATCCTATTAGCACTGGATGACACCATTAGAATGTGGGCA
This sequence comes from Gastrophryne carolinensis, assembly GCA_027917425.1. Taxonomy (NCBI): domain Eukaryota; kingdom Metazoa; phylum Chordata; class Amphibia; order Anura; family Microhylidae; genus Gastrophryne; species Gastrophryne carolinensis. The sequence goes on along the minus strand of CM051237.1, from coordinate 391,404,334 downwards.
AGGACTCCTGCCCTTGTGGCTATACGTCGCTTGGTTTGGCTGCGACAGTGGGGTACTGACGATGATGCTAAGAAGACACTTACTGGGTTTCCCTTTAGAGGGCAACGCCTGTTTGGGGCCGTCTGGACCTGTTTGGTAAATAAGGGTAATTCACCCCAACGTAGGCGGCCGTCCCGGCCCCTCGGGGCAGGGTAACACCTCCCCCTCCCTACCATAGTGTAAAACAAGAACCAGGGGTGTCCTTCCTGGGGGCTCGTGCAGACTCCTGCCCCAGGAGCAGCATATAATGCTCTGGCCCCTCTGGCGGGGCTAAGCCTAAGTCTTCCACCAACATCCCCTCAAGCATGTTGGGGCGCCCTTGCCCGTCTGGGTGAGGGGACGGCTGCGGCACCTTGCTCATGCCAGGAGGTATCACGCCTCAGACTGGTGGATTCAGGAGGTAGTGCCCTCCGGATACAAGATAGAGTTTGCTGCGCGGCCTTCCCCCAGATTATCGGGTCCTGGGTGCTCCTGGTCCCGGACTCTGTTCAGATGCTGGTGCAGGCCATGCAAGGCCTGCGGGGTCTGGGGGTCTCTTGCAGATTGCCTTTATTAGGCAGAAGCAGGGGCCGATACACTAACCTTTCCACAGTTCCCCCAAAAAAGGGATGGGTCAGTCTGGCCCAATCTGGTCTCACAGATTTTCAGCAATTTGTCAATTACAGGCGGTTTCTGCAATGGAAACACTGCGCTCGGCCATCGGCTCCTTGTGCGTCGGGGGCTTCTTGCCGTCTGTGGAGCTCAATGCTGCTTATTTTTACTTCCCTGTGTCTTCTGGACACCGAGGTTCTTCAGATTCGCGTTGGTTGACCAACACTGATAATCGTGACCTTGTCATCTGGCCTCTCTTCAGCTCCCAGAGTGCTCACCAGGGTGCTGACGGGGGTGTGGTTTCTCATGAGACCAAGAGGCGTCCGCGCGATGACCTACCTGGCTGGAGGGTGTCCATTTGGGAGTTATTTGGAGGGGTGATCAAACACCCCAAGTCCTTATTGTCCCCTTCATTGGTAACTCCATTCCTATGAATGATTTTTATACAGTTCAAGCAAGGATCTTCCTTCCTCAGCAATAAAGTGGACAATCTGGTTGTATGGACTCAGTCCCTCTTAGCTGTCCCCGTCCCTCCACCAGGCAGGGGATGCAGCTGGTGGGCCCGCTGGTGGCATACTCCGAAGAGGCCCCTTATGCTCAGTCTCCCCTGGGGCCTTCTGCAACTTCTCCTATTTGTCCTACGGGACAAGGACCCGGCATCCCTGGAGCAGGGTGTGTGTGCCTTCCTCCCTGGTGAGGAGGTACCTCTTGTAGTGGATGAACTCAAGGAACCTGCCTGAGGGCAGTCCCTTCTTGCCCTTTCCTGGGTAGACAGTCACCATGGATGCCAATCTATCAGGTTGAGGGGGGTTTTCTTCTGGAAGTCCCTACGGTTCCAGGGGAGGTAGGGCCCTTAGAAGGCCTATACACCTATCAATGTTTGAATCTCTGAGCGTTCAAGTTAGTCCTAACTCGCTTGCCTACTCCGCTTCAGAGCCTGCCTGTTCGGGGGAGCTAGGCCTAGCTGACGCCCTTGGCCTACATTGAATATTCAGGGAGGGACTCGGTGCAGGAGGGTCCTCTGGGAAGTGTCTCCGATCCTGATCTGGGTGGTGGACAATGTTCCCTGCATATCAGTGGTATTCGCTCCGGTGGAAGTCCCTCTGCGACAGGATGTGCTAATCCTTGTGTCACTGAGGTCCAACCAGTGTGGATCTGTGTGTGCCCCGTCACTATCACAAGCTCTCGGCCCTTGTTTCCCTGTCCCAGGATTCTCTGGCCGTGGTCCTGATGATTTAGTAATGTTATGGCGGGACATTCTGTTCTGTATGTCTTTCTCCATGCCTCCTGCTAGGCAGGGTTCTGCGAAAAATTGCTCTGGAAGGGGGAACCAGTGGTTCTGGTGGCCCCCGGGTGGCCTAGTGGAGTGTGGTTCGCAGACGTGGTACTGAGGACAGTAGATCTGTGCGTTCTGCCAGGAGTGCCAGCTCTGCTCACTCAGGGCCCCTTTACCTCACCCCGATCTACAGACTCTGGCCTAGACGGCCTGACTGCTGAAACATCCATCTTGATGGAGACAGGCTTATCTGTCTTGGTGATTGAGACTATGGGAAGACTAGGAGCAAGCTTCTTCTTCTTCTTCCATGTATTATAGGGTATGCGTACTCATATTGATTGGTGTGAGTCTAGGTCTCTTCCCTGTCGGGCGTTCTCTGTTCCCAGGGTTCTAGAGTTATTACAGCATGGGTTGGAGTTGGAATTCTCCAACTCAGTACTCGGAAGGGTCAGGTTCTGCCCTGTCCGACTTCCTGTAGAAGTCTTTTGCTCAAGTTTCCTTGGTTAAGGCTTCTTTCAGGGGGTTACTCATGTGCGTCCCCCACGTAATTCTATGTTCCCTGTTGGGATTCGAATTTATTCTGCTTGCCTTGCGGGGTGTTCCCTTTGGACCTGTTCCGGATGCTTTCTGACTGTTCTTACCCTCAAGTTGTCCTTCTAGGGACTGTTACTTCAGTCAGCCGTGTGCCTGAGCGGGCGGCTCTGTTTAGCTAGCCCTCGTTCATAGATATATACACCAAGATGAGGTGGTGTTCAGCTTTACGCCGGACCTTCTGCCTAAGGTGGTGTCTTATGCTCATGTATTCAAGACTTGTCTTTCTTCTGGGCCTTATTCCTAGTATCGCTGAGAAAAGGGGGTCTACATTGCCTCTACAAGTGTTGGAAGTGTTTTCCTGGATTGTCTCTCGTCCCTTAGGGGGGACTGTTGCCCCTTGGGGTTTGCGGGCGTCTCCATCCTGTATGTGCCTGATTTCGTCTGATTCCAGGGATTATGCGGCCTTTGGCCTGGTCTTTACTTGGATGGGTTGTCCTTCTGGTCCTAGAAAAAGGCTTTCGGCTTCTGCCAAGGCTGCTGTTGGCTTTTGGACTTGTCAGGCTGTTACTTAGGCCTGTTCTTTTAAGGGGAAGAATCTTCTCGCCTTATTTCTGATTCTACTTGTGCTTCGGTATCTTTGGGCCTTTCGGCTCCAGGTTTCTGTGGAACAAGTTTGCTAGATCGCTACTTGTTCTCTGTTCATACCTTTTCAAAGGTTTTTATGAGGTTGACGTTAGAGCCTTGCTCATGTCACTCTTGGTAGCAAGGTTTGCAGGTGACAGTGCTTTTATCTGTCTGCTGTGCCTTTTTGTTGGGGATCCCACCCTACTTTATGGACACTGCTATTGGATGTCCCAAGTGTAAGTATTATATCTGGAGCAGGACGTACTGTATACTTAGAATAATACAATTCTGTGAAATACTCACCTGTAGAATTGGTATTATACGTATACAGTACGTCCTGCTCCACCCCACCCTGGCTTTTGCATTATTCTGGATCCCCTGTATGGTGATTGCTATCATTGTTGTTATTACCAGTTTTTGGTGGTTAGTTTCTCCCGGCTTCTTTTTTCACTGCTTTTCAATGCTGGGGATTTGTGGGAGGTCCCTGGGTATTTGAAGGGCCGGGAGGAGCCTGTTTTTGCATGTCTCTGCAGTGCACAGCGCCATCTGGCGGAGAATACCCAAGTGTAAGTATTATATCTGGAGCAGGACGTACTGTATACGTATAATACCAATTCTACAGGTGAGTATTTCACAGAATTGTATTTTTTCTCTATTTCTGTCTGAAACTCTTTAAACCTGTTTGGTTATATTGTATGCCTCCCAGCCCTGGCTGTGTGGTTCAGGCAAAGGTAGATACATACACCTTCTGGTGTATACAGGAGTATTACTCCTTTGTGAGACCCAAATGTGGGTAGGCGGCTTCCGGGTTGGCGTTCCCAGCATGGGATGCCCCTGTCCCTTTATAATCTCCTTGTGCCTTATGGGTGCATTTCTATCCTCTCCCCTTAGTTCTCCTTTAACCCTGCTGGGTAAAAAGGAGGGGGGAGGGGGGCGTTATCTGGGCTTATTTGTCACCATGCACACCAAAAAAAAAAAAAAAGATATATATAAAATAAGTCTTTATTTCCTATTTTTATTATGTATGTTTTACTATTTAACAGGAAATGTTTTATTTAGATTTTCCTATTAAAGCTCTTTGTTTCTGGCTGTGTTCAGATTTGAATTTTCCCTCCATTTTTGGCCATGTGATCCTGGAAGTGGGCGAGGCTTAGGCATGCTTTTATTCAGAGAGCACCTGGTATGCTCTGTTTGACTTCCTGTTTCCTGCTTCCCTGTGGCCTTACCTCATGATGTGAGCTTATTGCATGGGCTGCGAGTACTCTTCAGCTTGGCTGAAGGGAGTTTTTTCTGTCATTTATTTATTTAAATTGTGTGCATTTGGTGACTATTTTTTTTGTTTTCTCTGTAGGTGGAAACTCCTTATTTAAAAAGGGGTTTCTCCTGGTCCTTATATATATAAAAAAAAAAGCCCTTAAGCCTTATTTGGGGGTCCATTTGTGTTTCAATCCTCCCACTTGGGATTGTTTAAAGGGGCATCCCGGGTAGCAATTGCGTAAATCCCATATATACTTGGCGACTATAATCAATTATAGTATAATACTAAACACCATATGGAGGCATCCCAGGATAACGGACATGCAATTCCCTCTGCACAGACTCGGCAATGTTTTGGATGTGGGGCATCCCTTGTTGGGGATAACGCAATTCTTTGCGTCCCTTGTGCACAATTAACTATTATGCAGCAAACTGAGGCCCAGGCTTCAGGGCCTGCGGCTAATGCCTCATCTCCTACTCCGCCATGTCTTGTCGTACCCCCAATGATATTGTCATGGGTGGTGAGTCGCATGCTGATTTATGTGCCAGATTGGCTCATCTTGAAGGATTAATGTCTACCTCTGATTAATGTCTACCTCTGTGCCTAAGAAGGCCTCAGCTAAAAGAAAGCACTTGACTCATGCCGCTCCGGCAAGTGAGTCAGACAATTGTGAATTGCTTGATTGGTCTGATCCTTCTCAGTTAGAAGAAGGAGAATTATATGAGGAATCAGATGTTTCTGATGAACAGCAATTTGTTGGTACTGAGATTGAGCAGGGTGAAGTAAGTGTTGTGGATACCCCAAAAGCTATTGCTCAGTTATTTGAGGTTTTGGTTATTACTCCTGAAGTAGTTCCTCCTCAAAAAGGGGAATTCTTTGGAGCCTCTAAACCTCGTTTAGAAATCCCAGATCAAAAGCATTTTTTTGATATTATTCTTAAAGAATGGGAGAAGCCAGCGCGGGTTCCTGGCATTCCCTTGGGCTGGGACAAGAAATATCCCTTCCCAGCTGATACTGTTAAACGTTGGTCATCACCACCTGTGGTGGATGCCCCTGTGCTTAATTTATCCAATTCTTCTGTGTTGCATTCTCCTGACTCCACTACACTTAAAGATGGAGAGGATAAGCATATTGGTCAAATGGCGTGCCACGCTTTTTCCAGTGTGGGCTCGGCCTTGCTGCCTGTTGGTGCTTCAGCGCTCATGACAGTGGCTATTAGGTCTGTTGTGAGAGACCTAATGAATTACTCAGGGCTTGATCCAGCCTCTGATGAGTACGCCGCTCTTAAGCGATGTGAGATGTTTTCATCCTTTGTACTTTCTGCCTTAGATGACACTCTGGTCATGTGCAGCAGAACCTCTGCCTTGTTAGTCGCCATTCGGCGGTCGGTGTGGTTGCGGCAGTGGGCAGCTGATATTGTAGCCAAGAAATCACTTATAGCGCTCCCTTTTGTGGGATTGCGCCTCTTTGGAGAAAAATTGGATTCTGTCACTAAGGGAGGTAAATTACCTCAGCGTAAGAAACAACGTCGTTCCTTTGTGGAATGGCCTCTTTTAACCCTTCCTTTCGGGGGTCTAGATCCGGTAGAGGATCGGCCTTTTCAGCCCCTAGAGGGAATGCATGGAATAGAGGAAAGGGACGTGGCCGTCCAAGTCAGAATTGGGGGTCCAAAACCAAATCTGCCACTAAGCCTGCTCAACAATGAGGGGACGCCCTCACCCTTATGGGTGGGGGGACGGCTGCGGTTCTTCTTCCAGGTCTGGGTTCAGGAGGTATCAGACAATTGGGTTCTGGAAGTAGTCTCTTCCGGTTACAAACTGGAATTCGAGTCCTGGCCTCCTCCCAGATTTTTCATGTCCCGGATGCCGTCAGATCCGGCAATTGCGCAGGTACTGCGGGCAGCAGTAGCGTATCTGTTAAACATGGCTGTCATCTGCCTAGTGCCTCCAGCGGAAAGGGGTTTGGGGTTTTACTCCAACCTATTCACGGTACCCAAAAAGGACGGCTCTGTTCGGCCTATCCTAGACCTAAGGAGGCTCAATCAATTTATCCGTTTCAGAAGATTCCGCATGGAGTCTCTGCGATCAACGATCGATGTTCTCCGTCAGGGGGACTTCATGACATCCATAGACATCAAGGATGCTTATTTACACATTCCTATTTTTCCGGGTCACTAGAGATTTCTCAGGTTCTCGATAGAAGACCAGCATTATCAATTTGTGGCCCTGCCATTCGGCCTTACCTTGGCCCCAGGAGTCTTTACCAAGATGCTGGCAGGAGTGATGGCTATATTCAGGGTCCAGGGCATCCGCATTGTGCCTTTCCTGGACGGTCTTCTTATCCCGGCCTCCTCCCTCGAACAATCAGAGTTGGACACCAGGACGGTGGTCTCTACGCTAGAAAGGTTTGGATGGGTAATAAGTTACCCCAAATCCTCTCTCTGTCCGTCCAGGGAAATTCCCTTCCTGGGCCTGATTCTGGATACATTTCAGGCCAAGGTTTTTCTTCCTCAGTCCAAGATGGTTCTGATTCAGGACTTGATTCGTCTATTCTTGTCCAACCCTCGTCAGTCTATCCATCTAGGGATGAGACTAGTGGGATTGATGGTAGCTGCATTCGAGGCAGTCCCGTTTGCCCAGTTTCACATAAGGACGCTTCAGCTCTTCCTCTTGGCAAAGTGGGACAGGTGCCCAATATCATTGAATCAGACTTGTCTATTGTCTCCCCACGTTTTGCAGTCCCTTCAGTGGTGGTTAATATCGCACAACCTCCAGAAGGGCAAGTCATTTCTGACTCCGCGTTGGGAACTAGTTACCGCGGATGCCAGCCTGGCGGGCTGGGGGGGCTTCTGGAAGAAGCATCAGTTCCAAGGATTGTGTGGGCCTCAGGAGGCTCATTCTCCAATCAATGTATTAGAGCTTCGGGCCATACGTCTTGTTCTACTTCAACTGACCCATTTCTTACAGGGTCTGTCAGTTCAGATTCGGTCAGACAACCGAACAGCTGTTGCATACATCAATCACCAGGGAGGGACTCGCGGTTGGGGTGCCCTCTGGGAAATGTCTCTGATCCTTCAGTGGGCAGAGATCAATGTTCCCTGCATATCAGCAGTTTACATTCCGGGGATAGAGAATGTGGAGGCAGACTCCCTGAGCAGGGGATGTTCTCGCCAGGGAGAATGGTCTCTCAATCCAAGGGTCTTTCATTTCCTCTGTCACAAGTGGGGGACTCCACGGTTGGACCTGTTTGCTTCTCGTCACAATCACAAGCTGCCAGCTTTTGTGTCTCTATCCCAGGATCCTCTGGCAGTGGCAGCGGATGCCATGTCTCTAACCTGAAAGGATCTGGGGTTCCTATATCTGTTTCCCCCATTCTCCATGATCAGCAAGGTGGTGCGCAAGGTAGCACTGGAGGAGGTGCCAGCAATTCTGGTGGCGCCAAGGTGGCCAAGACGTCTGTGGTACAGGCTGGCAGTGGATCATGTCCATCTGCCTCTTCTTCCAGATCTCATCACTCAAGGTCAACTTTGTTACCCCAATTTACAAACGCTGGCTTTGACGGCATGGCTGCTGAAGTCTCCATCTTGAAAGAAGGTCTTTCTGATGTGGTTATTCAGACTCTTATTAGAGCTAGGAAGAAGTCTTCCTCTGTCATTTATTACAGGACTTGGAGGTCCTATATTGATTGGTGTGAATCCAGGGCTTTGCCCTGTAGAGTGTTTTCTATTCCTAGAATTCTGGAATATCTGCAACGAGGTCTGGATATGGGATTACAGATTAGTACTTTGAAAGGGCAAGTCTCTGCCTTGGCAATTTTATTTCAAAGATCGTTTGCTCTTCATCCTTTGGTTAAGACCTTTTTCCAAGGAGTTGTGCATGTGCGGCCTCCCAGAAAGCCTATACTTCCTGTTTGGGACCTTGACCTAGTGCTTTCAGCTATGCAGGCCGCTCCCTTTGAGCCTTTGCAGGATCTTCATCTTCCTATTCTTACTCAGAAGGTTGCCTTTTTGGTTGCTATTACTTCTGTCCACCGAGTTTCTGAACTGGCGGCTTTGTCTATTCTAGCCCCTTATTTTTAGAGGCATCAAGATAAGGTTGTTTTCTGTTTTAAACCGGATTTCCTTCCTAAGGTGGTGTCTGCTTTCCACCTAAATCAGGATATAGTTCTTCCTTCCTTGTGTCCTAAACCTAGTAATGACAAGGAAAAGGTCTTACATTCTTTGGATGTAGTTCGTTGTGTTAAGTATTATTTAGTTACTACCTCGGCCTTCCGCAAGACGGATGCCTTTTTTGTTGTGCCTTCTGGGCCCAAGAAGGGTTTTGCTCCTGCCAAATCTTCCCTTAGTAAGTGGATACGTCAGGCTATCATTGGGGCCTATATGGCGAAGGGGAAGGTTCCCCCTTTTCGTGTCACCACTCATTCTACTCATGCTATTGGAGCCTCTTGGGCTTTTCAGCACCAGGCTTCTGTTGAACAAGTTTGCAAGGCTGCGACTTGGTCTTCTGTGCATACTTTTTCTAAGTTTTACAAGGTTGATGTGCGGGCATCAGCGGATGCTGTTTTTGGCCGCAAAGTTCTGCAAGCTGCAGTAATTTAAGTCATGCATTATTCCTTTGGGATCCCCACCCATTATAGACACTGCTATTGGATGTCCCAAGTGTCATGAATATCGGGAAGTGGGGGGTGTGACATACTAGGAATAATACCATTTTGTGAGATACTCACCTGTAAAATGGTTATTACGAGTGTGTCACACCCCCCACTTCCCCCGCCCTTTTTTATTCGAGGGATCCTTTGTATGGTGATTATTATTATTATTATTTCAAATAATTTTACAATTATTGAATATAATTGGCTCTTTTTATTCTAAGGGATCCTTTATTTGGTATTATTCTCATATAATTTTACAATTATTGAATATAATTGGCTCTTCCTGGTTCTTCACTGCTGTTTAAAAAGACTGAGGAATAGTGGGAGGAACACAGTACTTATGGACCAGGAGGGGCTCCTTTTTTCCATGTCATCTCTGCAAGATCGCCCTCTACAGGCCGGGTTCCCAAGTGTCATGAATATCGGGAAGTGGGGGGTGTGACATACTCGTAATAACCATTTTACAGGTGAGTATCTCACAAAATGGTATTTTTTGCTGCTCACCCTGGTTTGTCCTTTGTTTAAATGAAACTAGTATAGTATTCTTGGCACAGGCACTTTATTTGCTGTATTTGTATATAAATCTTGTTTTGCACTACTTGGCACATTTTATGTAATTTTTTTACACATTGCATATTGTTATATGAACTTGTAGGATTAGTTGAAGTGTCTGTGTAGGGATCTTATGAACTTGTAGGATTAGTTGAAGTGTCTGTGTAGGGATCTTTTGAATTTTGTAGTGGTATCAGGATTTTTATTTATATATAATATTATGAATTATTATGATGGACCTCTGGCGCCCCCCGGTGTCTATTGTGTATATGTAATATTGGTGCATGGCGGGGGGGCCTTGCGGATGACGTTTTCCGCATCACTTCTCCGCGGCCCGCCCCTCGAGGTATATGCAGGCGCCATTTTGGAGCTTCTGTGCTGTGTGTCTGGAGTCCCCCTATCGCTGTCCGTAAGTCCCCCTGCGGGCTGGCTTTTCTTTATATTTCATTGTATTATGCTTACGGGTTCTTTGCTTTGTGTCTTACAGGCAGGTCAAACTTTTTTGTGGTTTCTCCCGGTCCTATCCCCTTTTAACGTTAACTTATTGGAGGGCTATTGTAGTTGTATATCTCCCACTTCCCTAGCGGGCTATTGGGGCATCCCGGGTAGCCTTATTGGCGTCAATCCCAATTGGCCTATTGTGCCACAATAATCACCATATGGAGGCTTCTCAGGATAATGTGCTTGGGGTTCCTTCGGGACAAGCCCGGCTGTGTGTGACGTGTGGGGTATCCCCTATAAGTGATGTCGGGGTGTGTGTGCCCTGCGCCCAGCTTGCGCTGCAGTCTGGGTTACCGGTGGCTGGGCCTGCGCTCCCTCTGGCTTCGCCTACCCCCCACGTTTACATCTGACTCCTAGTGAGGTGCATACCAGTGGGGAGTCTCAGCCTGATTTGGCTGCATGGGTGGCCAGCATTGAGAGACGTATTGCTGGCTCTGGCCCGCGTAAGGCTTCTACTAAGAAGCGGCATTTTTCACCTCGTGTTTCTCTCTTTCCTATGGTGGCGTAATTTTTGGACGTTACCGGTTATACCCCCCCTGGAAGAGGGGGAATTTTCGGATTCAGAATCATCTGAGGAACAATCTAGGGTGTACGGTGCCGATTCTGGGTCTGACCCATGGGCTTCAGATGATACTGATAGGCTTTTATCTCACATTTTTGAAGTACTCTGTATCTCTCCTCCTGCCGTGGCTCCGCGGCAGCAGGGGGAGCTGTTTCATACGGTTAAACCACGCTTGGAGTTTCCTGAACAAACTCATTTTAATAATCTGTTGCTCAAGGAGTGGGAACGGCCTAGCCGGCTCCCCGGGGTGCCAAAGAGTTGGGATAAGCGGTATCCCTTTCCTGCTGAGATGGTTAAACGGTGGTCATGTCCTCCCGAGGTGGATGCACCAGTTCTGGGGTTGTCCAACACATTCGTCATGCATTCCCCTGACTCTACTACACTGAGGGATGGGGAAGACAGGCACATAGATCAGCTCGCTTGCCATGCCTTTGCCTGTGTGGGGACCGCGCTGCTGTCCGGTCTGTGCCTCTGCCATTACGGCTATTGCTATTAAGAGCCTGCTCAGGGGTCTCTTAGATGTGGCCCCTGATGATGCAGGTAGTGAAGAGTATAGAGCTCTTCTGCGTTGTGAGGAATTTGTTGCATATGTTCTCTCTGCCTTGGATGATACCATTAGAATGTGTGGCAGGGCATCTGCCTTGTTGGTGGCGATACGCCGCAGCGGACGACGCTGCTAAGAAGGCGCTCACTGGTTTTCCCTTCAAGGGGCTGCGCCTCTTTGAACGTCTGGACTTGTTTGCTAAGGGAGGCAAGTTACCTCAGCGTAGAAGGCAGCCCCGTTCCTTTCGGGATTCAGGTGCCTTTCTTCCTTCTGGGGCTCCAGAATTGGACGGGGAGCTTCCTTTGCTGGAGCTCGCTGAGATTTTTGGGGCACGGGCAGAGGACGTGGCCGCCCTGGCCCCTCCTGGGCTCCCAAGCCTAAGTCCTCCCCCAAGCCCCCTCAGGCATGAAGGGGCGCCCTCACCCATCCGGTTGGGGGGACGGCTTCGGCTCTTAGATAGAGTTTGCAGCCTGGCCGCCCCCCAAGATTCATCAAATCCCGGTTAGCTCAAAACCCCGTCAGCTCAGGGTCTATCCCTGGCTGTCCAAGGCCTTCTGGAACTGGGTGTCATCTGAAGGGTGCCCTTGAGGGAAAGGGGCAAAGGCCATTATTCCAATCTTTTCATTGTTCCCAAAAAGACGGGTCCATCAGACCCATCCTGGATTTAAAGCACCTCAACAAATTTGTCAGATTCAGACGCTTTCGCATGGAGACTCTGCGCTCCGCTGTGAATTTCCTACACCCAGGGGACTTCATGACCTCTGTAGACAACAAGGATGCTTACCTTCTTGTACCAATCTTTCCAGGTCATCAGAGATTGCTCAGGCTCGCTCTGGAGGATCAGCACTACCAATTCGTGGCCTTGCCCTTCGGTTTCACCTCGGCTCCCAGGGTATTCACCAAGGTGCTGGCAGGAGTGATGGCTCTGCTGAGAATCTCAGGGCATTCGCATTCTTCCCTACTTGGACGACATGCTTATCGCTTCTCAGTCCTTCCATCAGGCAGAGCTGAACACTCAGCGGGTGGTGTCCACACTGGAGTCATTCGCCTGGGTGATCAACCACCCCAAATCTTCCCTGTCTCCTTCCATGGTGAAGTCCTTTCTGGGCATGATTCTGGATTCATCTCAGGTCAAGATCTTTCTTCCTCAGCAGAAGGTGGAGAGTCTTCAAGAGAAAGCTCAGCTCCTTCTGTCTTGTCCTCATCCATCCATCAGGCAGGTAATGCAGCTGGTGGGCCTGATGGTGTCCTGCTTCGAGGTGGTTCCATATGCTCAGTTCCACATGAGGCCTCTTCAGCTTCACCTCTTGTCAGTATGGGATCGGGACCCCGTGTCCTTGGATCAGGTGTTTGTCCTATCCCCTCTGGCCAGGCGGTCTCTGTTGTGGTGGCTGGACTGCTGTGGGGCAGATCCTTTCTGGCCCCTTGTTGGGAGACTGTCATCACGGATGCCAGTCTGACAGGTTGGGGGGGCTTTTGGAAGTCCCTGAAATTCCAAGGTCAGTGGGGCCCTCAGGAGGCCCATATCCCTATCAACATTCTGGAGTTGAGGGCGATCAGGTTGGTTATGGCCCATTTAACCCCACACCTGCGGGGTCAGGCTGTTCAGGTCCGCTCGGACAACCAGACGGTGGTTACCTACATCAATCATCAGGTAGGGACCCGGAGCAAGAGGGCCCTCAAGGAGTCCCTGATACTGTCCTGGGCGGAGGTGAATGTTCCCTGCATTTCAGTGGTGTACATTCCAGGGGTGGAGAATCTGGCGACAGACTTCCTGAGCAGGGGGACCTCTCGTCTGGGAGAGTGGTCCCTCAGCAGCAGGGTGTTTCGCTCCCTGTGCCACCGCTGGGGTCAGCCGGATGTGGATCTGTTTGCGTCCTGTCACAAGCTTCCAGTCTTTGTCTCTCTGTCCCAGGATCCTCTGGCCTTGGCCATGGATGCCTTGGCAATGTCTTGGCCGAGTTTTCAGCTCCTGTATGTGTTTCCCCTGCTGGGCAGGGTGCTGCGCAAGATAGCTCAGGAACGGGTACCAGCCATACTGGTGGCCCCCTGTTGGCCAAGAAGAGTGTGGTTCGCAGACATGGTGCAGCTGGCAGTAGATCAGTACGCCCTGCCCCAGGTTCCAGATCTGCTCACTCAGGGGCACCTACGCCACCGCAATTTACAAACGCTGGCTTTGACGGCCTGGCTGCAGAAACCTCAATCTTGATGGAAAAGGGACTGCCTGGAAAAGGGACTGCCTGCCTTGGTTTTAATACCATGATCAGGGCTAGGAAAAGGTCATCTTCTTCCATCTACTACAGGGTTTGGAGTACTTACATTGACTGGTGCGAGTCTAACTCGTTTCCCTGTCTTGTGTTTTCTATTCCTAGGATTCTGGAGTTTCTGCAACATGGTTTGGATCTGGGTCTTCAGCTCAGTACTCTGAAAGGTCATGTTTTTGCCTTGGCCATTTTTTTCCAAAGATCCTTTGCTCAGCATCCCCCTGGTCAAGACCTTCTTCCAGGGGGTTACTCACGTGCGTCCCCCACGTAAGCCTATGTTACCAGTCTGGGACTTGAACTTGATCTTATCTGCCCTGCAGGAGTCTCCCTTCGAGCCCTTGCAGGGGGCCCCCTTGTCCATTCTTACGCTTAAGGTAGTTTTTTGGTGGATATCACTGCTGTTAGGCATGTTTCTGTGTTGGCGGCGCTTTCCATCAAACCTCTTTATTTTGAGAGACACCAGGACAAGGTGGTGTTTCGTTTTAAGCCAGATTTTCTGCCTAAGGTTGTTTCTGCCTTTCATCTCAGTCAGGACATTGTTTTGCCTTCTCTGTGTCCTAATCCTAGTAACTCTAAGGAGAGGGTTTTACACTCTTTGGATGTGGTTAGGACTCTGAAGTTCTATCTGGTGTCTACTGAACCCTTCAGGAAAACTGATACTCTTTTTGTGCTCCCGTCTGGACCTAAGAAGGGTCTGGCTCCAGCTAAGTCCACTATCAACAAGTGGATCCGTCAGGCTGTGATACAGGCCTACTCTGCTAAGGGGAAGGGGCCTCCCTTCCGCCTTACTGCTCATTCTACTCGTGCTATTGGTGCCTCTTGGGCTTTTCAGCACCAAGCTTCTGTTGAGCAAGTTTGCAAGGCCGCCACTTGGTCTTCTGTTCATACTTTTTCTAAGTTTTACAAGGTTGATGTTAAGGCCTCAGCTGCTGCTGCTTTTGGTCACAAAGTTCTGCAGGCGGCAGTAGTTTAAACTGTCTGCTGTTACTTTTGGGGATCCCACCCTACCTTACGGACACTGATATTGGGTGTCCCAAGAGTAAGGAATATCTACTGGAGCAGGACGTGCTGTATACTTAGAATAATACAATTCTGTGATTACTCACCTGTAGAATTGGTATTATGCGTATACAGCACGTCCTGTTCCACCCCACCCTTGTTATCATTATTTTTAGTTACCTCTTTATGGTGATTTGTTCTTATGTTCAATTGTTATATAATGGTTATAGTTCTCCCGGTCTCATTTTAACTGCTTTTCAATACTGGGGAATTTGTGGGAGGTCCCTGGTATATATGGGGCCGGGAGGAGCCACTTTTCTGTCTCTGCAGTCCAGCGCCATCTACTGGATGTTTTACCCATAAGTAAGGAATATCTTCTGGAGCAGGACGTGTTGTATATGTATAATACCAATTCTACAGGTGAGTAATCACAGAATTGTATTTTTTATCATTGGACCATTTTTCGCGATAGTACTCCTTTAAGGTCTCAAAATGCAGTAGATGCAGGTAGCATGATTTTTATTGTGAGCAATATGTATGTACAGGGTGGAGGAAACATATAAGATATGCTCTTATTTAGGGTGAAGGTCTGGTTTACTTTACTATTCGTTAAATTATTCAGCTTGGTTGCCTCCGCCAGATATATTCCTCAGGATGGATGTCAATTTTAGGGTACGCTCAGCTCAGTGGCGCCCAAATCTGCCCCCAATGGGGCAATGATGGAATAGTAATATAGCTAAAATATCGACATTTTTTGCCATTTTTGCACACTTTAGAATATATCTATTTGTTCTCTTTACAGTAGATCTACAGCCCTTTCCCTGTACCTTTTTAGAAATAAAAAAAAAAAAAAAATGGAGAGTAATACTGTAAACCAATGGTCCCACAAACCTCCTCCTTAAAGCGGACCAATAGTCAAAAATGAGTTAAACCAGACCAACACAGCAAACAGTGCTCATATGCAATTTAGATTGCTGCATATAAGAATTCATTTACTCCTGCTGGGGGACATTTTTAAAAACAAAATGACGGCTCATGCATTTGCAGACTACCTGCAAACAGGAAGTGCTGCTGAGCTTCCTGTTACTGTGCATTGTCAGTTATGTCAGTTGAATCCAGGCAGCAGCATGGCTGAGATGCTGGGAGAGGAAGCGCCAAAATGGCCGCTGCCTTCCTTTTTCAACTGTTCCAGGCTGTTGTTTCGGTTTAAGGCCCACCAACAGGTCAGGTTTTGTGGATCTCCAAGCAGATGTATAGGTGAAGTAATTAGTGCAGCAGGAGAGTGTAGTGGCGATCCACAAAACCTGTTGGTGGGCCTTGAGGAGAAAGGTTTGTATTGATTTAAAAAAAAATCCATGATCTGTGCTCCCCCTCCATGCGCTTAGCTGCTTTGTTCCTTGACCTCAGTCCTTGAAGCCCTCACTTTGTTGGGGGCCTTTTTATCTTTTTGAGCTAACTACATATAAATGTGCCCGATTATAATGAGGGTTGTGCTTTTTTGATGACTCTGTCCTCAAAGAGCCCGTTTGGAAGCCAGTAAACACAACACAAATCTAGTTAGCACCCAGCTGTGGCAACTCATCAGGCTCTTATATGTTTCCAAGATGTCTGTTACTGTAGATACTAAGCACTAATTCCAGAGCTAGCTCCAGAGACCAGACATTTTACATATTCTGATGTACTTAGGAGCTGCCAAGTTTGCTCAGCTTATTTTTTCTTCTTTTAACACTTTGCAGTGTCATCTTCCAACACCAAATAAACCTCAACATTTTGTTAAAGAGCTCCCTCTAGCTTGTGTACTTGTACTTTAAAAAAAAAAAATTATGACCCATATTTTTGGACATACTCTTCATCTCGTCATGGTGGACTCTTTGGACGCGGCTTTTGTCACGGTGTAAATCAGTTACTTTTAAAAAGCTTAAAGTGGACCAACACTCAGGAATTTCACTATCCTGGGTTTTGGTCCACTTCGGTGGGCACCCCGCTGTGTGAAACCCCCCAGAACGCCCGGAAACACTCACCACGCCCCTACGCGGGTGCTCGTCCAATCAGAGCGCTCAGAGCCGCTGTGGTATGCACGTACAAGCGGCGTCCAGCCACAGCAGCTCTGAGCGCTGGAGGCGGCGTCTCGCGCTTCCCTCTAACAGGGAGCGCGCCCTGCTAGAGGGAGGCACGAGAAGCGGCCCGCGCATGCGCCGTTGGAACGGGGTTAAGGTAAGGTTTCTGGGCTTCCTGGGGGGTTTCACCCCGCGGGACATCCCGATTTCGGATGCCCCGCGGGGAGCGATCTGATCGGCCCGGGAGTCTTATAGATTCCTGGGCCGATCTCCCCTGGGTGTTGGTCCACTTTAAAAATCAAATCGGTCACCAAAATGCTGTGAGTGTCAAAAGCAACCAATCCTATGAGAGCTCTCTGACTCTAACAGATGCATGGAAGTTGCCATCTTTAGGACAGATGAGGAAGCTTTTCAAAGCCTTTTTTCCGCCATTTTGAAATTTAATTGGTGTTTAATATAATGAGCACTGTAGTATTAACCCTACAGTAAGGACAGAGGTTTACAGAATCTGGTAAACTGTGTATTGTTAGACTGGTGCATTTGGGTTACAGGTGCCTGCTTGTTAATGATCTGTGAAGTTTTAGTGTGGACCATTAAAGTGGACTAAAACCCAGCTCGATCGGCCCAGGAATCTTATAGATCGATCCAATCGACCCCCCCCCCCCCCAGGGCATCCAGAATCGGGATGCCCCATTGTGTGAAACCCTCAAGGTCGCCCCATTCACTTACACCATTACCCGGTTCCATGGTGCAACTAAGAGTCACGGAGGCATCCCTCTTCACCGCTAGAAGGGTGCGTGTCCGCGCGGCCGGCGCAGGCACGCTCCCTGTTAGAGGGAAGCGGCGGATGCGGCCGTCAGAGCCTGCTGCTCTTAGATGCGCCGTGGAGCTGGGAATAGGTAAGCTGGGGTAAGTCCTAGGGGGTTTCACAAAGGACCAAAACCCAGGATAGTCGAAATACTAGATTCTGGTCAACTATAAATTGGCTCAAACTGACCTAGAGTCTAAAAGACTGATGCACAGAGTGGAGGGATGACTACCACGGCAATGCAAAGCGCTCTGCAGAAGCTGCATTTAACTTCCTCTGAATCAGCCTGTGGTTATGGGTATTGAGAACCAACTGCATTTGGTCGAGTTGCTAGAGTTTTTTAGAAGTTAGCCTTTTATTACTTTTGAAAAACATCCTCAGCTGAATATTTTGTAGAAATTGTGGTAAAGTAAGGCTGCAGCTATACTCAGAGGAAGGTTTATGTCGTCACCTAAATGACCTGTTTCTTTTTTTTTTTAATAAAACCTTTATTTATTTGCCCAATATTCGACACGATAACGACACGAACTGTATTCAGTCAGCCATATTGCTACCTGGCCGAGCAGCCCCTCCCCCAGCGATAATGCGTTCAGTCACAGTACACACAGCCCAGCAATGGGGAGCAGTTTAACCTAACTGCCATTAGGGCTTATTCAGCACTGTGAGTTTTTTTCTTAAGTTTTTATGATGATCTTTTTCCTCTGAGCAATTCAGCACCATGTTTACCTATGCAAATAGTGCAATTCAGCATCTTTTTTAGCTGTATAAACCAAGTATACAGCACGTCCTGTTCCATAATATTCCTTACACGTGGGTAATACATCCACAAGATGGCGCTGGACTTGTGGCTCCTCCCGGCCCTATATAAGTCAGGGACCTCCCACAAATTCCCCAGTTCTTTTCTGCAGTCTGGGCTGCAAAGATAGAAGATAGCTCTCTATGTGGCGCAGGTGAGCGGGGCTTATATGCCTGCTGCCCTGCATGACTATTCCCACCCATTCCGTTCCATATTGCTTCCTCCCAGCCTCGGCTGACAAGGTTCGGATGAAGGTAGGTCAGTAAGCACCAGTTAGGTGTTGAGGAGCTATGCTCCTACCGCATTCCCTGCTCTGACAGGGTAGGTGGTTTAGGCTGATGGTGAGCCTTTTGGGATGCCCCCACCCCTGCTCCATGGGTAAATTCCAAGTATGCAGCACGCCCTGCTCCAGTAATGAATCATTACGTCTGGGATATAGTCCACAAGCTTTACTGCAGAGATTGCAAAAAAAGGCCCCTCGCGGTTCTTATATATCCGGGACCTCCCACTTAATTCCCCAGTTCATTCTCTGCAGTAGGGCTGCGAAGATCAAGATGATGGCTTTTGTCCTCGAAGGTAAGCCGGGCTGCACAGCCCCTGGCCCTGTGTCCTATTCCCACCCGTTCCACTCTTTACTTGCCTCCCAGCCTTGGCTGCGTGGTTGGGTGACTGTAGGCAGCACCTATTAGAGGTGCTTTTAATGGAGCATGGCTCCACCGCAAATCCCCCACCAAAGGGTAGGCGGCACAGGTTGGTGAGCCTGATATGGGATGCCCCGTCCGCTTTAGCCCTCATCACATACCCCGAATGTGACTATGGGCTCCTATCCCCCCTTTTCCCGTTGCCCGGTTGGTCGGGGTGGGGGGGGGGGGGGGGGGGGGGGGTCAGTGTCCTTGTGTGGTATGAGTGATTTATCTGTTTTTGACTGTGACACTGTGCTTTGGAGCGCTGGCACTTGGCTTAGCGCTCCTTCCTTCTCTCCTCTGCCTTTCATTCACATGTCAGTTTGTTTGACTGTGGCCTGTCCCCGCGTTACTGGAGGGGGTGGGGCCTAGCGCCTGTGCGTTCCGATGGTGGCCCGCCCCCTCCTGAGCTGATCAGCGCCATCTTGCCCTGGCATCGTCCTAGATTGGAAGCTCTGCGACGTGAGTGCCCTCTGCGGGCTTGTACTTTCTTTTACTGTTGTTGTATTTCATTGTATTTACAGTTATATATGCTGACTGTATGTTTTTATGTTGTGTTTTTCAGATGGGACAATCTAATTAAAGGTTTCTCCCGGTCCTGTGCCCTATGTTATACATAGTTAAATTGGAGGCTTAATTTTTTAATCCTCCCACTAGCGGACATTAAGGGGCATCCCGGGTAGCTGCACAGCGTAATTCCCATTGGTCACCCTGACATAAAATATCACCATATGGAGGCTTCTCAGGATGTTGTGCTCGGGGTCCCATCGGGGCAAGCCCGGCTGTGTGTGGTGTGCGGGGCATCCCATGTGGGTGATGTGCGGGTATGTGTACCCTGCACCTAGCAGGCGCTTGCGCGGCAATCTGGGCTTCGTGCGTCTGGGTCGGCACCCACTGTGTCGTCCCCCACGCCCCGTCGCTTGATTATGACTCCCAGTGACATCCACACTAGCGGGGAGTCTCAACCTGATGTTGCCACCAGGCTGGCCAACATTGAAAGACTGATTGCTATCTCTGCGGCCCATAAGGCTCCAGCTAAAAGACGGCATGCGTCTCCTGCTGTGCCGGCCTTTACTATGGAACAAGATGATTTCCTTGATTTGTCTGATTATACCCCTCTCGAGGAAGGGGAATTATTCTCAGATTCAGATTTTTCCGATGATCAGCATTGCCTTGGCACTGATGCCGGCTCAGAGCATTGGGATGCTGATGAAACCCATAGACTTTTGCCTCAAATTTTTGAGGTACTTTCCATTTCCCCTCCTGCAGTGGCACCTAAGCAGCAGGGGGAATTGTTTGGGACTGCAAAACCACGTTTGGAATTCCCAGAACAGTCGCATTTTAATAATCTCGTTCTCAAGGAATGGGAGCGGCCTAGCCGGCTCCCCGGTATCCCTAAGGGGTGGGATAGGAGGTATCCCTTCCCCTCGGAGGTGGTCAAGTGTTGGTCAACTCCCCCAGAAGTGGATGCCCCGATCTTGGGGTTGTTTAACACTTCTGTGGGGCATTCCCCTGATTCCACTACCTTGAAGGATAGTGAGGACCGGCGTATTGACCAACTGGCTTCCCACGCATTTGCCTGTGTGGGTGGGCTTTGCGCCCGGTTTGTGCTTCCGCTATTACGGCCGTGGCTATTAGGACCTTGATCAGGGGCCTTCTGGACGGATCCCACGAGGATCCTTCTAGTGCTGAATTTAGAGCCTTGCCCCAATGTGAGATGTTCATCACCTATGTTCTCGCTGCCTTAGATGACACCATTCGGATGTGTAGCAGGAACTTGGTTGTCTCTATCCGCCGTCCGGTCTGGTTGCGCCAGTGGGCAGCTGACAATGCCGCTAAGAAGGCGCTCACGGGGGCTCCCCTTTAAGGGGTTGCGCCTGTTCGGTGATCGTTTGGACCTTTTTGCTAAGGGAGGTAAGTTACCCCAACGCAAAAAGCATCCACGACCCTTTCGGGGCTCCGGGTTCTTCACTCCCTCCTTTTGTGGGACTAGGTCAAGCAGGGGGTATCCTTTGCGTGGCAAAGGGGAGATTTCTGGGGAAAGTGCCCAGTCCGGATCCTCCTGGGGTGCCAAACCCAAATCTGCTGCCAAGCTCCGATCAGCAATGAGGGGGCGCCCTCACCCTTCCGGGTGGGGGACGGCTGCGGCTCTTCGCTCAGGTCTGTGCTCAACAAGTCTCGGACAATTGGATTCTGGAGGTTTCGAAGCTGGAGTTCGCGGACTGGCCTCCTCCCAGATTCCTCAGGTCCCGAGTTCCTACGGACCCTCGGGCAGCTTGGGGTTTGTGTCTGGCGGTACAAAACCTTTTGGCCATGGGGGTCATTTGTCAGGTCCCTCCGGGAGAGAGGTCAGTGTTACTATTCCAATCTCTTTACAGTGCCCAAAAAGGATGGCTCCATCAAACCCATCCTGGACCTAAAACTTCTCAACAAGCTCATCAGGTCCAGGCGTTTTTGCATGGAAACTCTGCGCTCGCCTATCAGCTCCCTGCGCCCGGGGGACTTTATGACCTCAATAGACATCAAGGATGCTTTCCTTCATGTGCCGGTCTTCCCAGGGCATCAGCGGTTCCTCAGGTTCGCAGTAGAGGAACAACACTACCAATTTGTCGCACCTCCCTTCGGTCTCACCTCTGCCCCCAGAGTGTTCACCAAGGTGTTGGCGGGTGTGATGGCCCTTCTCAGAGCCCGGGGTATTCGCATTCTTCCTTATCTGGACGACCTTCTCATTACGTCCCATTCACTCCAGCAGGCAGAATGTGACACCCAGACGGTGGTGGCGACACTGTAAATGTTCAAATGGGTGATCAATTATCCCAAATCCTCACTCTCCCCGTCCCGGGTGACCCCCTTCCTGGGTATGACCCTGGATACCATTCAGGCCAGCATTTTCCTCCCTCAGCAGAAGGTGGACTCTCTTCAAGCTCTGATTCATATTCTCAGTGTGTCACACACCCCGCTTCCCCTTTAATTCTGACGATAGGGTTATCCTCCAGCAGGAGGTGACATTGCAGAGAGAAGTCTTGAAAAACGAGCCCCTTTCCGGCCTATATATACCTGGGACCTCCCACTTAACACCCAGTGTTTTCTCTCTGCAAGATGCGACAAGAGAGAAGAAAGAAGTCTCCTGCTTGCAGGTAGCCGGGGTCAAACCCTGGCATCCCCCCATGGTCTATTTCTGCCCAGCTACTTGTTTTGTTCACTTAGTTGATATTGGAAGCCTCCCAGCCTAGGCTGCTGGCTGGGCAATGGTAGACGGCCTAGGAGCTTATCTCCTCCGCTCGTCCCCACGCGTGGGGCAACGCGGTTATCCGGCTGGTGATCCGGATATGGGATGCCCCATCCCGGTTCCCCCTTTAGCCTGCCTTCTCCTGCCTGGTCCCTTCTCCCTTAGCTTGGGGGGGGGGGGAGGGGGTGACGTTTGTGGGGTATCTTTAATATTGTGTATTCTAGCCAGGATGTGTGTGTGTTTTTCTGTAGGCAGCTAAACAGGTCTGCGCTGCGGTCTGGTGTTTTATGTCCCCGGGCTGCGGGGGCTCCGTGTGTGCATTCTGTGGGGCTGTGCTGCGCGGCCGGGCGGGGTGCCTGTTTCTGGCATCCGCCTCGCTTGTACGTGCGGCCGCGGTGCTCGTCTCTAGGGGGCGGGGCCGCGTTCCTTCGCGGCCCGCGCCGTGCTGGCGGGGGCGGGGCCGGAGCGCCTCGTGCACTTTGCCGGCCAGCCCTTCGTCTCCTCGCTCCGGTGTGGAGCGTCTGGAAGTAATCCCTCAGGTGTGTTCACGGGTCCGTCTGCGGTCTGGAGCGCACAGAGAGGGCACTCCACAACAGGCCAGCGAAAGAGCTCTGTCGGGCAAGTTTTCTTTTTTCCTTTATTTTCTGTGCTGCGCATGCATATTTAGTATTTTACCCTATGGTGATATGGCCAATTTGGATGTAATTCCTCTAGATTGGTTGCACTGATTTATTACTGTGCTGCTGCACTTTTGAGCCCATTGGGGGTATAGAGGGCTGCATATTGACATATATGTATACACATATATATATATTTTAGGTGATTGCCAGTATACCTTGGGTATTTAATGTTTAGTACTGTTTGTGTGTGTGTGTGTGTCTGTTTACGCTTGCTGCATACCTTTTGTACTTTCTGGAGGCTGATTGTGGTCTCTTTCTTACAGGTCCGGGGATTCCCGTGCTGCGGTGGGTCTCCCTCTCCCGGGACTTTAATTATAAAAGGGGCATCCTGGGTTGCTTAATGCGTAAATCCCTGGGTTATTGCGAATGCCATAATTTCACCATATGGAGGCTTCCGACATTACCGGAAACGTCTCTTCGGGGCTATCCAGGCTGTGTGGGGGTTGTGGGGCTCCGCTCCCAGGCGATGATGTCATAATATGTATTCCATGTGCACAGCGGAATATTGCGCGCCAGTCCGGCTTCTGGCTCCTCGCAACCTCCGTCATCTCCTACACCCCCCCACCTATTCCGGACCCTGTGTGATGACATCAAAGGTGGGGATTCGCAATCTGAGGTGTGTGCACGGTTGACCAGCCTCGAGAAAATGTTCGCCGCCGCGGTGGCTCAGAAGGCTACGGCTAAGCGGAAGCGCCTTTCTCCGGCATCGCCTGTTCCGGAGGATGAGGTGTTTGAAGTATTGGATTGGTCCGATTGTCCCCCTGCTGAGGAGGGGGAACTCCTTGAGGAGTCGGATGAGCCTGCAGACCAGCAATTGGTGGATACTGCTGGCGATCAGGCTGCGGGGGTGTTCCTTGACACTCCTTCCATTTTGGCTCAAATGTTTGAGATCTTGGCTTGGCCTGAGGCGCCCCCCCCCCCCGCCAAAGGGTGAGTTGTTTGATGTGCCCAAGCTGCGTTTGGTGTTTCCCAGACAACAACACTTTGTGAAGGTTGTCCTTAAGGAATGGGAACAACCTACGTGCCTTGTTGGAGTTCCTCCTAGTTGGGATAAGCGTTATCCCTTTCCGGAGGATTTGGTGAAGCTTTGGTCGGTTCCCCCTGACGTTGATGCCCCCGTGTTGGGGCTGTCTAACACGGCTGTGTTGCACTCCCCTGACACTACTACCATTAAGGATGGTGAGGATTGTCGGATTGATCAATTGGCTCGCCATGGTTTTATCAGTGCTGGATCGGCACTGCGAATGGTTTGTGTTTCGGCGCTTCTTTTGATGGCTGTCAGGTCCATTGTTAGAGATTTGTACGCAGATCTTGATCCCACTTGTGATGAGTTCCTTTCTCTCAAGCAGTGTGAGTCATTTATTTCATTTGTCATGACCACCCAGGATGATGCACTTGCGATGTGTAGCAGGACCACGGCCCTGTTGGTTGCTATTCGGCGTCGGTGTGGCTACGTCAATGGACGGCGGACTTTGGCTCTAAGAAGTTGCTTACAGCTCTTCCTTTTGTGGGTTTGCGCCTGTTTGGCGATAAATTGGATTCGGTTACCAAGGGTGGTAAGTTGCCTCAACGCAAGAGGCCGCGTCGTTCCTTTCGGGGAGCGGTTTCTTTTAGTCCCTCCTTTCGGGGAGCCAGAGCGGGCAGAGGGGCCTCCTTTCCCACTACCAGGGGTGCAGGTTGGTCCCGGGGAAGGGGCCGTGGCCCCTGCTGGCAAGCTCGCTCAGCAATGAGGGGGTACGGGTGGGGGGACGATTGCGACACTTCTCCCAGGTTTGGGACCAGGAGGTTCCGAACAGATGGATCCGGGTGGTGGTGTCGTCTTGTTACAAGCTGGAGTTCGAGTCTCGCCCTCCTTCACGGTTTTTCTGGTCTCGGGTGCCCACCGATCCTTTGGCCGCGCAGGGGCTCCTGGCGTCGGTGAAGAATCTTCTGGAAATGGTGGTCATCCGGCCGGTGCCGCACTTGAAAGTGGGCCTCGGGTATTGCTACAATCTTTTCACAGTCCCCAAGAAAGACTGGTCGGTTCCCCCCTTCTAGATCTGAAGTTCCTCAACAGGTTCATCCGTACACGGAAGTTTTGCATGGAAACTCTGCGATCGGCCATCAGTTCTCTTCGGCAGGGGGACTTCATGACGTCCATAGACATCAAGGATGCTTACCTTCATGTTCCCATCTGCCAGGCTCATCAACGTTTTCTTCGGTTCGTGATGAAGGATCTGCATTTTCAATTCGTGGCACTAACGTTTGGCCTTACCTCGGCTCCAAGAGTGTTCACCAAGGTGCTGGCAGGGGTGATGGCCATTCTCAGAACTCAAGGCATTCGCATCGTACCTTATCTGGACAATCTTCTCATCATGGCTCCTTCTCTCAATCAATCGGAGACGGACAACAGGATGGTGGTCTCCATGCTGGAAAGCTTCGGATGGGTGATCAACTATCCCAACTCCTCCCTCGCCCCGGCCAGGGTGGTGTCCTTTCTGGGAATGCGGTTGGATTCTTGTCAACACAGGGTGTTTCTGCCCCAGTCCAAGATTTTTCTGATTCAGGAATTGGCTCGGTTCCTTCTTTCCAATCCTCGACCGTCCATCAGTCTGGGGATGAGACTGGTAGGGTTGATGGTTGCTTCTTTCGAGGCAGTTCTTTTTGCTCAATTTCACACAAGGACGTTTCAGCTTCATCTGTTGGCGTCTTGGGACCGGCGACCACGGTCGTTGGATCGGCCCTTCCAGTTGTCCCCCCCGGGTCCGGCAGTCCCTTCAATGGTGGTTGGTCTCGACCAATCTCTTGAGGGGCAGGTCCTTTCTGACTCCTCTTTGGGAAATCGTCACCACGGACGCCAGTCTTTCGGGATGGGGGGGATTCTGGAAGGATCTTCAGTTTCGGGGGCAGTGGGGGCCTCGAGAGGCCCACTTGCCCATCAATGTTCTGGAACTGAGAGCCATCCGTCTGGTTCTTTTTCATTTGACTCAGCATCTTCTGGGCCTTCCGGTTCAGGTTCGCTCGGACAATCGGACAGCGGTTGCTTACATCAATCATCAGGGAGGGACTCGCAGTCTGGGTGCCCTCAGAGAGGTGTCCCTGATCCTGACCTGGGCGGAGGCCCATGTTCCTTGTCTCTCGGCAGTTTACATTCCGGGTGTGGAAAACAGGGAAGCAGATCTGTTGAGCAGGTGCTCTTCCCGTCTGGGGGAATGGTCTCTCCATCCTCAAGTTTTTCGGTGTCTGTGTCTCCGGTGGGGGACACCGGAGGTGGACCTGTTTGCCTCTCGTCACAATTGCAGGCTTCCGACCTTCGTGTCGCTTTCTCAGGATCCTCTGGCTCTGGCGGTGGACGCCATGTCTCTGAGCTGGGGGGAACTGGGGTTTCTGTACCTGATACCCATGCTGGGCGGGGTGGTTCGGAAGTTGGCTCTGGAAAGGGTGTCCGCCATTCTCGTGGCCCCAAAGTGGCCAAGGCGAGTGTGGTTCGCAGACATCGTTCGGTTGGCAATGGACCAGTTCGTTCTGCCTCTTCGGCCCGATCTGCTCACTCAGGATCGGCTGTGTTACCCCAATTCACCAACGCTGGGTTTGACGGCTTGGCTGCTGAATCCTTCATCTTGAAGGAGGAGGGTCTTTCTGACTCGGTTGTTAAGACTCTGGTCTGTGCCCGGAGGAGGTCTTCTTCTACCATCTACTATAGGACTTGGAGAGCCTATATCGCTTGGTGTGAGGTTAGATCTTTGCCTTGTAGGGTCTTTTCGGTTTCCAGGATTTGGGATTTTCTGCAATCAAGGCTGGACTCTGGTCTCCAGCTGAGTACTTTGAAAGGGCAGGTTTCTGCCTTGTCTATCTTTTTTCAGAAGCCTTTTGCGCTTCATCCTTTAGTCAAAACCTTTTTCCAGGGGGTTACGCATGTGCGGCCTCCCAGGAAGCCATTGCTCCCGGTTTGGGACTTGAATTTGGTTCTTTCTGCTCTTCAGGCTCCTCCCTTTGAGTCCTTGCAGGATATTGCTCTTTCTACCTTGACTCAGAAGATTGCCTTCTTGGTGGCTATCACTTCGGTGCGGCGTGTCTCGGAGTTGGCGGCCTTGTCGATTCAGGCGCCCTACTTTGAGAGGCATCAGGACAAGGTAGTTTTTCGTTTCAAACCGGACTTTCTTCCTAAGGTTGTTTCTGCTTTTCATTTGAATCAGGATATTGTTCTTCCCTCCTTGTGTCCTAAGCCTAAGAATGACAAGGAGAGGGTTTTGCATTGTTTGGATGTGGTAAGCTGTGTTAAGTACTATTTGCTTACTACTTCTCTTTTTCGTAAGACTGATGCCTTTTTTGTTGTGCCCTGTGGGCCTAGGAAGGGGTTGGCTCCGGCTAAGTCTTCCATTAGCAAATGGATTCGTCAGGCGGTTGTTGGAGAGCCCTTCAATTCCAGGGGCTGTGGGGCCCTCAGGAGGCCCATGCCCACATCAATGTTCTGGAGCTGCGGGCAGTTCAGTTGGTGCTGGCGCAGCTGACGTCTCACCTCCAGGGCCTGCCGGTTCAGGTTCGCTCCGACAACCGGACTGCGGTCTCTTACATCAATCATCAGGGAGGGACTCGGAGCAAGAGTGCCCTCCGGGAGGTGTCGTTGATCCTGTCTTGGGCCGAGGACAATGTCCTGTGCATCTCTGCGGTTTACATTCCGGGAGCGGAGAATCTGGAAGCAGATTCTCTGAGCAGGGGGACCTTTCGCCAGGGGGAATGGTCCCTCAACAGCGAGGTCTTCCTATCCCTTTGTCACAGGTGGGGGGTGCCGGACGTGGATCTGTTTGCTTCTCGCCACAATCACAAGCTGCCAGCATTTGTCTCACTGTCCCAGGATCCTCTGGCTCTGGCGGTGGATGCCATGTCTCTGTCCTTGCAGGGGTTCGGTCTCCTGTACCTCTTCCCTCCTTTTCCCCTTCTGGGCAAGGTTCTGCGCAAGCTGATTCAGGAAAGAGTGCCAGCTGTTCTGGTGGCCCCCCAGGTGGCCAAGACAGATGTGGTTCGCAGACGTCGTGCAGCTGGCGGTGGATCAGTACCCTCTGCCTCTGGTTCCAGATCTTCTTACTCAAGGACGGCTCTGTTACTCCAATTTACAAACGCTGGCTTTGACGGCCTGGCTGCTGAAACCTCCATCCTGAAGGAGAAAGGTCTGTCGGCTGTGCATACTCTGGTCAGGGCTAGGAAGAAATCTTCTTCTACCATCTACTATAGGACCTGGCGTACTTACATTGACTTGTGTGAGGCTTAGGTCCATTCCCTGTCGGGTGTTTTCCATCCCTCAGATACTGGAGTTCCTTCAACATGGGCTGGATTTGGGTTTTCAGCTCAGCACTCTAAAGGGGCATGTTTCCGCCTTGGCTGTTTTCTTCCAGAGGGCTTTTGCTCTTCATCCTTTGGTCAAGACTTTCTTCCAGGGGGTCACTCATGTGCGCCCTCCCCGCAAACCGATGTTACCAGTTTGGGATTTGAATTTGGTATTGTCTGCCTTTCAGGGTCCTCCATTTGAGCCTGTGCATGAGGCTGCACTGTCTATTCTCACTTTGAAAGTTGCCTTCTTGGTGGCTATCACTTCTGTCCTCTGTGTTTCTGAATTGGCGGCTCTGTCCATTCAGGCCCCCTACTTTGAGAGACACCAGGACAAGGTGGTTTTCCGCTTTAAACCAGACTTCTTGCCTAAGGTTGTCTCTGCCTTTCACCTCAATCAGGACATTGTTCTTCCTTCCTTGTGTCCTAATCCTGGTAATGACAAGGAGAGGGCCTTGCGTTCTCTGGATGTTGTCAGGAATTTGAAATACTACCTGGTGGCTACAGCGCCTTTCAGGAAGACTGACGCCTTGTTTGTGGTACCCTCGGGTCCCAAGAAGGGTTTGGCGCCTGTTAAATCTACTATTAGTAAATGGATTCGTCAGGCCATTTTTAGGGCCTATTCTACTAAAGGGAGTGATCCTCCTTTCCGAGTCACTGCTCGTTCCACCAGTGCTGTTGGGGCCTCCTGGTCCTTTCAGCACCAGGCTTCTGTTGAACAAGTTTGTAAGGCTGCTACTTGGTCTTCTGTTCATACTTTTTCCAAGTTTTACAATGTTGATGTTCGGGCCTCAGCAGATGCTGTTTTTGGCCGCAAAGTTCTGCAGTTGGCAGTGGTTTGAATTGTGCAATGTTGCCTTTTGGGATCCCCACCCGTTGTTGGACACTGCTATTGGATGTCCCAGACGTAATGAATCATTACTGGAGCAGGACGTGCTGCATACTTGGAATAATACCATTCTGTGAATACTCACCTTGTAGAATGGGTATTATAAGTATGCAGCACTCCCTGCTCCATCCCACCCTGAGTACTTATTCTTGGATTCTCTATATGGTGAATGTTTCCTGGTTAATGTTGTTAATCTTGTTGTTGGCTTCTCCTGGTTCCCTTACTGTTTTTAAACCTGGGGAATTTAGTGGGATGTCCCGGGTATATAAGGACCGGGAGGGGCCTCTTTTTTGCCATCTCTACAGTAAAGCGCCCTCTTGTGGACTATATCCCAGACTTAATGATTCATTACTGGAGCAGGGTGTGCTGCATACTTATAATACAATTCTGTGAATACTCACCTTGTAGAATTGTTATTTTTGCCAGGCTCAACCTGTGCAGTTAACCCTTATTCCAATAGGTGTTCCCCTCCACCCTCACTCCTCCCATCGTCTCCTGGGCAGTGTCGTCTCTCTGGAAATCCTTCTATTCTAAGTATACAGCAAGTTCTGTTCCAGAATATTCCTTACACATGGGTAATACATCCACAAGATGGCGCTGGACTGCAGAAAACAGCTTGTGGCTCCTCCCGGCCCTATATAAGTCAGGGCCTCCCACAAAATCCCCAGTTTTAACCTGCAGTCTGGACTGCGAAGATAGAAGATGGCTCTCTATATACGCAGGCGAGCGGTGCTTACCAGCCTGCGGCCCTACAGGTATATTACCGCCCGTTTGGACCCACTGCCTCCCTGCTTCGGCTGACTGGTTCGGGTGCAGGTAAGACAGCACCCGGGTTAGGTGCTTGTGGAGCGCTGCTCCGACCGCAGTCCCTGCTTTGACAGGGTAGGCGGTATAGGCCTGTGGTGAGCCTTGTGGGATGCCCCTTCCCGCTTCCGGGGTTCCCCTTTAATGCCTAGTCCCCTTAGGTATCTGCCACTCCTCTAATTTTGTTTCACTGAGTAGCCCCCTTCCTTCGCTCTCCCTGGAGATCTCGGGGGGGGGGGGGGGGGTTGGGGTGTGCGGTATGTCAAGCAGCCTGAACTTTCACTTGTTTGTGCCAGAATTGATTTTGTTGTATCCTGCATGTCTTGCTTAATGTGTTTTTTTCCTGGCAGCCGCCGCCGCGCGTTTGTAAATCGCTCCGCGGACGGCGGCGACATTACCTCAGGCTCTGCCACGCAGTCATTGGACGGTGGGATCATGTGGGCGCGATTCGCGCTCTTTGGGGGGGAGGGGCTCTGCGGATGTTTTCCGCATCACTTCTCTAGTGGCCTACCCCTCGAGGTATATGCGGACGCCATTTTTACCTCCCTCGTGCTGCGTGTCTGCTGTTTCCTACCGTGGTCCGTGAGTGCCCCTGCGGGGTGGATTGTTATGTATGTATGTATATATATTTTTTTTTACTGTATTTCTTACGGGGATGTCTTCTTAAAGTGGACCAACACCGAGAGGTGATCGGCCCGGAAATCTATAAGATTCCCGGGCCGATCACCTCCCACCCCGCGGGACATCCGAGATCGGGATGTCCCGCGGGGTGAAACCCCCCAAAAAACCCCCAAACACCTTACCTGATCTTCGGCGGCGGCCGGCCGCCGCCGCCTCCCTCGCGCCCCTGTAGGCGTGCTCGCGCCCGCGCCGGCCGTCTGCGAATGGCCGGTGGGGGCGCGCGCGCGCCGAAAGTGACGCGAGGGAGGCGGCGGCGGCGGCAGCCGCTTGGACGTTCCTGATCCCCGCCTGGACGTTGGCGGGGATTGGACCGTCCAGTCACGTGGGAGCGGGGACAGGTAAGATTTTGGGGCTTTCTGGGGGGTTTCACACAGCGGGGCACCCCCGATCGGGGTGCCCCGCTGAAGTGGACCAAAACCCAGGATAGTCAAAATCCTGGGTGTTGGTCCACTTTAAGTCTTTCAGGCGGGTAGACCTCATTGTAGTTTCTCCCGGTCCTCCCCCTTTTAGTTCTGGGCTATTACTAATATATCTCCCACATCCCTAGCGGGCTCTTGGGGCATCCCGGGTTGCTATCTTTAGCGTTAACCCTATATTGGCCTATTGTGCCACTATAATCACCATATGGAGGCTTCTGGGGATAATGTGCTTGGGGTTCCTTCGGGACAAGCCCGGCTATGTGTTGTGTGTGAAGTATCCCCTATAAGTAATGATGTCAGGGTGTGTGTACCCTGCGCCCAGCAGGTACTTGCACTGCAGCCTGGGTTGCCAGTTACTGGTGCGGCGCCCCCTCGGGCTTCGCCTACCCCCCACGCTTACATCTGACCCCCACCCCATAATAGCGGGGAGTCTCAACCTGATTTAGCTGCACGGGTGGCCAGCATTGAAAAACATCTTGCTGGGTCTGCCCCACGTAAGGCTTCTGCTAAGAAGCGGCATTTATCACCCGCGGTTTCCCTCTTCCCTGTAGAAGACGAGGGCCCTTACTCACTTTCAGGTCCTTACCCCCTTGAGGAGGGGGAATTTTTTTTCTGATTCGGAATCCTCTGAGGAACAACCTAAGATTTTCGGTAGTACTGGGACTGATGACACTGACAGATTGCTGAGTCACATTTTTGAAGTGCTTTGTATTTCTCTCGCGGCAGTGGCTCCGCAGAAGCAGGGCGAGGTTTTTCATATGGTTAAGCCACGCTGGGAGTTCCCTGAGCAGTCTCACTTTAATAATCTAGTGCTCAAGTAATGGGAACGGCCTAGCAAGCTGCCAGGGGTGCCTAAGAGTTGGGACAAGAGGTATCCCTTTTTTGCTGATGTTAAGCGTTGGTCATGTCCTCCCGGGGTGGATGCGCCCGTTCTCGGGTTGTCCAATACATCTGTCATGCATTCTCCTGATACTACTACCCTGCGGGATGGTGAGGTCCGGCACTTGGACCAACTGGCCTGTCACGCCTTTGCCTGTGTGGGGACGGCGCTGCGCCCAGTTTGTGCCTCTGCTATCGCGCCTATTGCCATTAAAGGGGTGCTTAAGTGTCTCTTGGATGGGGCATCTGAGGATGCAGGTAGAGAAGAGTATAGATCTCTACTGCTTTGTGAGGAATTTATTGCATATATTCTGTCTGCTATGGATGATGCCATTAGAATGTGTGGTAGAACTTCTGTCCTGTTGGTGGCTATACGCCGCTCTGTCTGGCTACGTCAGTGGGTAGCTGCTAAGAAGGCTCTCACTGGTTTCCCTTTCAAGGGCCTGCGCATCTTTGGTGAACGCATAGATTTGTTTGCCAGGGGCAGTAGGTTACTTCAACGTAGGAGGCCGTCCCGGTCCTTTCCGGGGGGGGGATGGGTGCCTTTCTCCCATCCTTCCGTGGTTCCAGACCTGGCCGAGGAGTCTCCTTTACTGGGGCCCGCGGAGATCTTTGGGGAAGGGGCAGAGGACGTGGCCGTCCTGGCCTCTCCTGGGGTCCCAAGCCAAAATCCTCACCCAAGCCCCCTCAGGCATGAAGGGGCGCCCTCACCCATCCTGGTGGGGGGACGGCTTTGGCTCTTTGCTCACGTCTGGAGGCTTCACGTCTCAGACCGGTGGATTCAGGAGGTAGTGTCCTCCGGTTACAAGATAAAGTTCGCAGCCTGGTTGCCCCCAAGATTCATCAAATCCTGGATGGCTCAAAACCCCCTGACAGCTTAGTGTCTGTGCCTCGCTGTCCAAAACCTTCTAGGGTTGGGGGTCATCTGACAGGTGCCTTTGAGGGAAAGGGACAGAGGCTACTATTCTGATCTTTTCACTGTTCCCAAAAAAGACGGGTCCATCAGACCCATCCTGGATTTAAAGCGCCTCAACAAATTTGTCAGATTCAGTCGCATGGAGACTCTGCGCTCAGCTGTCAATTCACTGCGCCCGGGCGACTTCATGACCTCTGTAGACATCAAGGACGCTTACCTTCATGTATCAATCTTTCCAGATCTTAAAAGATTCCTCAGGTTCGCTCTGGAGGATCAGCACTACCAATTTGTGACCTTGCCTTTCCTTATCACCTCAGCTCCCAGGGTATTCACCAAGGTGCTGGCGGGCGTAATAGCTTTGCTGAGATCTCAGGGCATTCGCATCCTTCCTTACTTGGATGACATTCTCATCACTTCTCAGTCCTTCCAGCAGGCCGAGCTGGATACCCAGCTGGTGGTGTCCACTCTGGAGTCCTTCGGCTGGGTGATCAACCACCCCAAGTCTTCCCTGTCACCGTCAATGGTGAGGTCCTTTCTGGGTATGACTCTGGATACATCTCAGGTCAAGATTTTTCTCCCTCAGCAGAAGGTGGAGAGTTTTTAAGGCCAAGGAGGCTGACTCTGTAAGTGGCTGCTTGGTAAGTGGTGAGTTAAAGCAGGATCTCCTGTGGTAAGCTTTGGGAAACTGGGCTCATTTGGTAAGTAAAATATAACAAACTGTAGTTGTTTTATTTTTGTGAATCAGTGTGTTAATGCTGGCACAAATTTAAACAAAAGAAAAAAAAAAAAATTTTTTTTTCACTTTCTCTCTCCTGGATTCCTGCTGAGGTCTAATTGAAGCAGGTGTGTTTATAAGCCATTGTACAGCTCTTGGAGCTTGCTCCTGGAGGCTGACTCTGTTAAGTGCTGCTTGGTAAGTGGTGAGTTAAAGCAGGAGTTAAAAGAGGAAGATGCAAGCAGAAGTGCTGAAGCTGTAAGTATCTACCTTTGATTTCAGATTATTTTAAGTGTTGTAAATTCTTCACTCAGTGTTCCAACAAATTGATACAATGGGTTCCATGCCTAACAATGCTGTTCAGTGTACATCTTGTGCTTTGTATGCACTTTTTGATCAATCGGTCGATGGTGGATATTTATGCCCCGGATGTCTGCGAATTGCTGATGTGGAAGCCGTCATTCACGATCTAAATAAGCGATTGGCAACACTGAGAGTCATTGTTGTCATGCAAAAGAGTCTGGATCTCACTGATCTGGCACTACATGGGTCAGGGGAGGGGGAGGGTGGTAGTATGGGGGGAGAGGAAAAGCAGGAAAATGAGGCAGCTAGCTGGGTAACAGTTATAAGGCGGGGTAGGGGTAAAAGTTATAGGGAGGCTAGCCCTGAACAGGCACCTCCAAACAAGTTTGCCAGGTTGGCAGATGAGGAGGATGTTATCTCAGGGATGGCACAGCTGCAGCAAGACACATCTGTCGGCTCCAGTAAGAAAGGGAAGGGAAATGGGAGAACAGGGCAGGCAAGACAGGTGCTGGTAGTGGGTGACTCTATTATTAGGGGAACAGACAGGGCAATCTGTCACAAGACTGGGATTGCCGAACAGTGTGTTGCCTTCCTGGGGCAAGAGTACGGCATGTAGCGGAGCGGGCTGACAGATTATTGGGAGGGGCTGACGTGAACCCAGCGGTCATGGTGCATATTGGCACAAATGACATAGGAAGAATTAGGTGGAAGGTCCTTAAAAAATTATTTCAGGGACTCAGGCCGTAAGCTTAAGGCAAGGACCTCAACTGTAGTATTCTCAGAAATACTACCAGTACCAAGAGCCACACCAGACATGTAAACCGATGTGGCTAAACAAAAAGGTTAAGGGGGCAATAAACAACAAATAAAACGCAGCTAAGCTGGAGACAGACTGGTCGCGAAAGAGAGTAAAACTAACCCCAAATTATTCTTTAGCTACATAAACCGTAAAAGGTACAAACCTGAGGGTGTGGGCCCCCTGAAAAGCAAGGAGGGGACACCTATAGAGGGAAATGAGGAGAAAGCAAATTTACTAAACTCCTTTGCTTCTATATTAACAAAAGAATGTGACATGCCAAGTGAAATGCAGGGAAATAACCGAAACCCTCCATTAAATGTCACTGGTCTAACCAAGGAAGAAGTCCAGAACTGTCTCAAGCAGATAAAAATCGATAAATCACTGGGACCAGATTACATACATCCTCTTGTTTTAAGGGAGTTATGTACAGTAATAGACAAGCCATTATTTCTAATATTTGTGGACTCAATGACTACAGGGTCTGTTCCGAGGGATTGGCGCTTGGCAAATGTGGTGCCAATATTCAAAAAGGGATCTAGGGGGGAACCTGGGAACTACAGACAAGTAAGCTTAGCATCTGTGGTGGGCAAGCTGTTTGAAGGTTTAAGGGATACTATCCTGGAGCACCTTGGGGAAAATGACTTATTACTCCATATCAGCATGGATTTATGAGGAATCGCTCCTGCCAGACAAACCTAATCCGCTTTTACGAGGAGGTAAGTTCAAGATTGGATCAGGGGGAGTCATTGGATATCGTATATCTTGACTTTTCTAAAGCATTTGATACTGTGCCACATAAAAGGCTGGTACAAAAGATGAGAATGCTCGGACTAGGGGAAAACGTGTGCAGATGGGTGGGAAATCGGCTTAATGATCGGAAGCAGAGGGTGGTTATCAATGTTACACACTCAGATTGGGTCACTGTTACTAGTGGAGTACCGCAAGGGTCAGTTCTGGGACCAATTCTCTTCAATATATATATATATATATATATATATATATGACATTGGGTATGGTTTAAACAGTAAAGTCTCAATCTTTGCAGATGATACTAAGCTGTGTAAAGTAATTAAAACAAAAGAGGACAGCAGGCAGCTACAAACAGATTTAGATAAATTGGAAGCATGGACAGTTAAATGGCAAATTAAGTTTAACACAGGTAAATGTAAGGTTATGCACATGGGAAAGAGAAATCTGTATCATGATTACACACTAAATAAACAAAGACTTGGTAAAACAACAATGGAAAAGGACCTAGGGGTTTTAGTTGACAATAAGCTCAACTGTAGTAATCAATGCCAGGCAGCTGCTGCCAAAGCAAATAGGATCATGGGGTGCATCAGGAGGGGCATAGGTGCTCATGACCAGAGCATCATTTTACCCCTGTGCAAGTCACTGGTCAGACCCCATATGGAGTACTGTGTACAGTTCTGGGCACCTGTGCTTAAGAAGGACATATCAGAACTGGAGCACGTTCAAAGAAGGGCAACAAAGTTAATAAAAGGAGTGCGGGGACTAGAGTACCCTAAAAGATTGTCAAAGTTAGGTTTATTTAGTTTAGAAAAAAAGACGATTGAGGGGTGATCTAATAACTATGTATACATATATTCGGGGTCAATACAAAGATCTGTCCCACAATCTATTTATGCCTCGGAGGGCATCCACTAAGGTTAGAGGAAAGGGGATTCTTCTCTGTAAGAGCAGTGAGACTATGGAACTCGCTGCCAGAGGAGGTAGTTATGAAGGATACAGTAAAAATGTTCAAAAGTGGCCTTGATGCCTTCCTGGCATGTAATAACGTTTCCAGCTATGGCTACTAGACCACTGGAAGGAGTTAAACAGGCTGAACTGGATGGACTAAAGTCTTTATTGAGCCTTACATACTAACTATGTTACTATGTTACTAAGCCAGGCTTCTTATGTCTTGCTCTCATCCCTCCATCCGACAGGGGATGCAGCTCGTGGGCCTGATGGTGTCTTGCTTCAAGGCGGTTCCATACACTCAGTTTCACATGAGACCTCTTCCATTTCACCTCTTGTCGGTATGGGATCTGGACCCTCGGTCCCTGGATCAGGTGTTTGTTCTGTCCCCTCTGGCCAGACGGTCCCTCTTGTGGTGGCTGGACTCAAGGAACCTGTTGGTGGGCAGATCCTTTCTGGCCCTGTGCTGGGAGACAGTCATCACAGATGCCAGCCTGACAGGTTGGGGGGAGCTTCTGGAAATCCCTGAAATTCCAGGGTCAGTGGGGCCTTCGAGAGGCCCACACCCCTATCAACATTCTGGAACTGAGGGCGAGTTGGTTGGTTCTCGCCCAATTGACTCCACACCTTCGGGGTCGGGCTGTTCAGGTCTGCTCGGACAATCAGACGGCGGTTGCCTACATCAATCATCAGGGAGGGGCCCGGAGCAAGAGGGCCCTCAAGGAAGTGTCCCTGATACTGTCTTGGGCGGAGAAGAATGTTCCCTGCATCTCAGCTGTGTACATCCCGGGGGTGGAAAATCTGGAGGCAGACTCCTTCAGCAGGGGGACTTCTCGTCTGGGTCCCTCAGCAGCAGGGTGTTTCACTCCCTGTGCCACCGCTGGGGTCAGCCAGATGTGGATCTGTTTGCGTCCCGTCACAATCACAAGCTTCCAGTCTTTGTCTCTCTGTCCCAGGACCCTCTGGCCTTGGCCATGGATGCACTAGCAATGTCTTGGAAGAGCTTTCAGCTCTTCTATGTGTTCCCTCCTTTTCCTCTGCTGCGCAAGATAGCCCAGGAAGGGGCGCCAACCATTCTGGTGGCCCCCTGTTGGCCAAGAAGATTGTGGTTCCAAGACATCGTGCAGTTGGCAGTAGATCAGTACACCCTGCCCAAGGTTCCAGACCTGCTCACTCAGAGGCAGCTACGCCATCCCAATTTAGAAACGCTGACTTTAACGGCCTGGCTGCTGAAACCTCCATTTTGATGGAAAATGGGCTGCCTGCCTCTGTTGTTAATACCATGATTCGGGCTAGGAAGAAATCCTCGTCATCCATCTACTATAGGGTATTGGCATGCTTATATTGACTGGTGTGAGTCTAAGTCGCTTCCCTGTCGGGTGTTTTCTATCCCTAGGATTCTGGAATTTCTGCAACATGTTTTGGATTTGGGTCTTCAACTTATTACCCTCAAAGGTCATGTTTCTGCTTTGGCCATTTTCCTCCAAAGATCCTTTGCTCAAAATCGTCTGGTCAAGACTTTCTTCCAGGGGGTTACTCACGTGCGTCCTCCACGTAAGCCTATGTCACCAGTCTGGGATTTGAACTTGGTTTTATCTGCCTTGCAGGGGTCTCCCTTTGAGCCTTTGCTTGAGGCCCCTTTGTCCATTTTGACGCTTAAGGTAGTCTTTTTGGTGGCTATCACTTGTGTTAGGCGTGTTTCTGAGTTGGCGGCGCTTTCCATCAAACCCCCTTACTTTGAGAGACACCAGATTTTCTGCTTAAGGTTGTGTCTGCCTTTCATCTCAATCAGGACATTGTTTTGCCTTCTCTGTTCCCTAATCCTAGTAAGCCTAAGGAGCGGGTTTTACACTCTCTGGATGTGGTCAGGACTCTGAAGTTCTATTTGGTGGCTGCTGAATCCTTCAGGAAGATTGATGCTCTATTCTTAGTATACAGTACGTCCTGCTCCAGATAGAGTACTTACACTTGGGTTATCCTCCGCCAGATGGCGCTGCACTGCAGAGACATGTAAAACAGGCTCCTCCCGGCCCCTCAAATACCCAGGGACCTCCCACAAATCCCCAGATTTCTCTGCAGTGCGTACTGCGAAGACATGAAGTTATCACTCTCTCGCAGGTGAGCGGGGCTATTAGCCTGCGGCCCCGTTGGACTATTCCCACCCGTCCTTTGTGATGATGTGCCTCCCAGCCTGGGCTGCGCTGGTCGGGTGAAGGTAGGCGGCACCTTGCGTGCTTATGGAGCGCTGCTCCACCGCAATCCCCCACCAAAGGGTAGGCGGTATAGGCTGATGGTGAGCCTTTATGGGATGCCCCTCCCGCTTTACTGTCCCATGCCCCGGTAGAGGTGGGCCCTGTACAAAGGGCCGCCATCCTCCCTCATTCTCCCGGTAGCCTTCGGGGGGAAAGAAAGGGGGGGGTGTGGGTGTCAGCGTATCGTGATTACGTGCATATGGCCTTTTTGTAATGTCTTTTGGACCTTATATGTGGTGACTCGTCTTTTTACTCATGACAAATGCCGCCGCCGCGCGCGCCTTTTTCCTTCTTTTGGATGTTCTGCGGCGGCGTTACCTCAGTCGCTTCGGCGTCCTCATTGGCTGCTTGTTGGACTTCGCGCCCATCCGGGGGGCGGGACCTGGCTTGGTGCGCTTTGCGTCACGGTCCGCTCTGGCCCGCCCTTCGAGGTACCCGCCGCCATGTTGTCTGGTCGCGCACGTGTGTGACGTTCTTATTTAATGTGGTCCGTAAGTGCCCTCGTGGGCGGCTTTATACACAGTGTAGTGTTTTTCGGTTCTGACGCCCCTTTCTTCTCATTGTGTCAGACGGGCGAATCCATTGGCTTCTCTTGGCCCGTTGTAATTGATAGTCGGGCCTTGTAAAATTACTCCCACTTCCCTAGCGGGTCATTGGGGCATCCAGGGTTGCTTTATAGCGTCAATCCCTACTGGCATATTGTGCCTAAAAATCACCATATGGAGGCATCTCAGGATAATGTGACCGGGGTCCCCCACAAGACCGGCTGTGTATGGCGTGTGGACTACCCCATGCTGACGCTGACAGGGCACGGGTCTGCGTACCCTGTGCTGAGCAAGCGCTGGCCTTGGCCAGAGGCTACACTTCATTGCACTTCACCTACTCCCCCAAGCTTAAATCTCACTCCTGCTGAGTCGCATACAAGTGGGGATTCTCAGCCTGATTTGTCTTCTAGACTGCCTACGGCTGAACAGATTATTGTGAGGTCTTTAGCGCGTAAGGCCCTGGTAAGAAGCGGCACTTGACGCCTTATGTTACTGTTTTCCCTTTGGGATCGGAGGAGTTTATGAATCTGTGTGGCTATACCCCTTCTGATGAAGGAGAGCTTTTTTCTGACTCAGGCTCATCTGATGAGAGACCGAAGGGTCATGACGATTCTGGCCCGGACCCCTGGGCCCAGGATGACACTGACAGATTATTGATCCAGATCTTTGAGGTTCTGTCTATCTCTCTCCCTGGCGAGGCTCCCAGGCAAAGAGGGGAGCGTTTCCATACAGCAACATCACGTTTGGAATTTCTAGAGCAGGCACATTTCCATACCCTTGTGCTCAAGGAATGGGAGTGCCCCAGTAAACTTCCCGGGGTTCCAGGGGATTGGGATAGTAAGTATCCTTTTCCGCCTGAGGTGGTTAAATGTTGGTCATCCCCCCCCCCGAGGTGGATGTCCCGATCATTGGGCTATCTAACACCCCTGTCTTGCATCCCCCTGATTATACTACCTTTCGGGATGCTGAGGACCGGCACATTGACCTGCTGGCCTCCCACGCCTTTGCATGTGCGGGGACGGAGCTGCGCCCAGTCCGTGCCTCTGCCATTACTGCTGTGGCCACTAGAACCCTCATCAGAAAAATGCTTGCTCGTGCCCCTGATGATCTCCCTTGCGAGGTGTTTAATGCACTCTCCAGTTGTGATGTTTGTTAAATTTATCCTATTAGCATTGGATGACACCATCAGAATGTGTGCAAGAACTTCTGCCCTCGTGGTGGCTATACGTCGCTTGGTCTGGCTGCGACAGTGGGGTGCTGACAGTGCTGCGACGAAGGCCCTTACTGGGCTTCCCTTTAAGGGGCTACGCCTGTTTGGGGCCCGTCTAGACCTGTTTGGTAAGAGAGGTAAGTTACCCCAGCGCAGGAGGCTGTCTCAGCCCCTTCGGGGCCAGGGCCCCCCTCCTACCCCCTGCCTTGGTGTTAAACAGGAACCGGGGGTTTCCTTCACGGGGGCTCGCGCAGATTCTTGCCTCAGGAGCAGCAGACAACGCCCTGGCTCCTCCGGGGGGGCTAAGCCCAAATCTTCTCCCAAGTCCCCTCAAGCATGATGGGGCGCCCTCGCCCGTCAGGGTGAGGCGACGGCCGCGGCACCTTGCTCATGTCTGGAGGCATCACGCCTCAGACCGGTGGATTCAGGAGGTAGTGTCCTCCGGCTACAACATAGTTTGCTGTGCGGCCTCCCCCAAGATTATCAGGTCCCTGCCTCTACTCAGATGTTGGCGCAGGCCGTGTAAGGCCTGCGGGGTCTGGGTGTCATTTGCAGATTTCCCTTAACAGTCAGAGGCAAGGGACTCTACACCAACCTTTCCACAGTTCCCCAAAAGGATGGGTCAGTCTGGCCCATTCTGGATTTACAGATCTTCAGCAAATCGTCAGGTATAGGTGTTTTTCTGCATGAAAACTGCGCTCGGCCATCAGCTCCTCGCGCCCCGGGGGCTTCATGCCGCCTGTGGAGATCAAAGATGTTTATTTCACATCCCTGTGTTTTCAGGACACCACGATTCCTCAGATTCGCGTTGGAAGAACAACACTGCCAAGTTGTGGCCTTGTCATCTGGCCTCTCTTCAGCTCCCAGAGTGCCCACCAGGGTGCTGACGGGGGTGATGTCTCTGATGAGACCAAGGGGCGTCTGCGTGCTGCCTACCTGGACGTCCTCATTACATCCCAGTCTCTATATCAGGCTAAGTTGGATATTCAGCTGGTGGTGTCCATTTGGGAGTCATTTGGATGGGTGATCAACCACCCCAAGTCCTCACTGTCCCCTTCCTTGGTAGCTCCATTCCTAGGAATGAATCTGGCCACAGTTCAGGCAGGGGTATTCCTTCCTCAGCAGAAAGTGGACAATCTGGTTGCACGGGCTCAGTCCTTCCTAGCTGCCCCCGTTCCTCCACCAGGCAGGGGATGCAGCTGGTGGGCCTGATGGTGGCGTGCTTGGAGGCAGTCCCTTATGCTCAGTCCCCCTTGGGGGGCGTCTGCAACTTCTCCTATTGTTTGTATGTGTGCCTTCCCCCCCTGGTAAGGAGGTACCTCTTGTACTGGATAGACTCAAGGAACCTGTTGGGGGGGGCAGATCCTTTCTTGCCCCTTCCTGGGAGACGGTCACCACGGATGCCAGTCTATCAGGTTGGAGATGGGTTTTCTTGAAGTCCCTGCGGTTCAGGGGAGGTGGGGCCCTTAGGAGGCCCATACACCTATCAATGTTTGAGACTGTGAGCGTTCAGGTTAGTTCTAACTCGCTTGACTACTCATCTTCAGGCCTGCTTGTTCAGGAGCGCTATGTCTATCTGACAGCAGTTGCCTACATCAATCGTCCGGGAGGGACCCGGAGCAAGAGGGTCCTCCAGGAAGTGTCTCCGATCCTGACCTGGGTGGAGGCCAATGTTCCCTGCATATCAGCGGTATACATTCCGGGGGGGTCCCTCTGCAACAGGGTGTTCCATTCCCTGTGTCACCGTGGGGACCTACCAGATGTGGATCTGTTTGTGTCCTGTCACAATCACAAGCTTCCGGCTCTTGTCTTCCTGTCCCAGGATCCTCTGGCCGTGACCACGGATGCTTTAGTACTGTCTTGGCAGGACATTCTGTTCTGTATGTCTTTCCTTCATTCCCCCTGCTAGGCAGGGTCCTGCGCTAGATTGCTCTGGAGGGGGTACCAGTGATTCTGGTGGCCCCCAGGTGGCCAAGAAGAGTGTGGTTCGTAAACGTGGTACAGTTGGCAGTAGATCAGTACGTTCTGCCAGGAGTGCCAGGTCTGCTCACTCAGGGCCCCTTACGCCATCCCAATTTACAAACTCTGGCTTTGACGGCCTGGCTGCTGAAACCTCCATCTTGATGGAGAAAAGGCTTGTCTGCCTCGGTGATTGAGACCATGGTGAAGGCTAGGAAGAAAACTTCTTCTTCCATCTATTATAGGGTATGGCGTACCTACATTGATTGGTGTGAGTCTAGGTCTCTTCCCTGTTGGGTGTTCTCAGTCCCCAGGGAGCTTTTACAGCATGGGTTGGAGTTGGGTCTAAAACTCAGGGAAGAACCTGACCCTTCAGAGTACTGTCTGCCTTCTTTCAGAAGTCTTTGCTCAGTATTTCTTGGTTAAGACCTTCTTTCAAGGGGTCACTCAGGTGCGTCCCCCTCGTAAACCTATGGTCCCTGTTGGGATTTGAACTTGGTCTTGTCTGCCTTGCAGGGTGCTTCCTTGAGCCTATTCAGGATGCTGCTCTGGCTGTTCTTACCCTCAAGGTTGTCTTTCTGGTGGCTATTACTTCGGTTAGGCGTGGGTCTGAGCTGGCGGCTCTGTCTATCCAGCCCCCATTTCTTGAGAGACACCTGGATAAGGGGTGTTCCACCTTAAGCCGGACTTTCTGCCTAAGGTGGTGTCTGCTTTTCATTGAATCAGGTTATTGTTCTTCCTTCATTGTGGCCTAATCCTAGCATCGCTAAGGAAAGGGTTCGGCATTCCTTGGATGTGGTCAGGTGTTTGAAGTATTACCTGGTTGTCACTGTGTCCTTCGGGAAAACTGATGCTCTTTTTGTGGTCCCTTCCGGTCCTAGGAAGGGTTTGGCTCCTGCCAAGTCTACTATTAGCGAATGGATTCGTCAGGCTGTGATTCAGGCCTATTCTACTAAAGGGGAGGAATCCTTCCTTCCACCTAATTGCTCATTCTACTTGTGCTATCGGTGCCTCTTGGGCCTTCCAGCACCAGGCTTCTGTTGAACAAGTTTGCTAGGCCGCTACTTGGTCTTCTGTTCATACCTTTTCAAAGTTTTACAAAGTTGATGTTGGGGCCTCAGCTGTTGCTGTTTTTGGCCGCAAGGTTTTGCAGGCGGCAGTGGTTTAAACTGTCTGCTGTTACCTTTTTTGTTGGGGATCCCACCCTACTTTATGGACACTGCTATTGGATGTCCCAGCGTAAGTTCTATATCTGGAGCAGGACGTACTGTATACTAAGAATAATACAATTCTGTGAAATACTCACCTGTAGAATTGATATTATAAGTATACAGTACGTCCTGCTCCACCCCACTCTGGTTTTGCATCATTCTGGATCCCCTGTATGGTGATTGTTATCATTGTTATAGTTACCAGGTTTTGGTGGTTAAATTCTCCCGGCTTCTTGTTCACTGCTTTTCAATGCTGGGGATTTGTGGGAGGTCCCTGGGTATTTGAGGGGCTGGGAGGAGCCTGTTTTACATGTCTCTGCAGTGCAGCGCCATCTGGCGGAGGATAACCCAAGTGTAAGTAATCTATCTGGAGCAGGACGTACTGTATACTTATAATATCAATTCTACAGGTGAGTATTTCACAGAATTGTATTTTTTGTGCTCCCGTCTGGACCTAAGAAAGG
This sequence comes from Gastrophryne carolinensis, assembly GCA_027917425.1. NCBI lineage: Eukaryota > Metazoa > Chordata > Amphibia > Anura > Microhylidae > Gastrophryne > Gastrophryne carolinensis. The sequence goes on along the minus strand of CM051237.1, from coordinate 391,360,636 downwards.
TCTGGCTCCAGCTAAGTCCACTATCAGCAAGTGGATCCGTCAGGCTGTGGTACAGGCCTATTCTGCTAAGGGGAAGGAGCCTCCCTACCGCCTTACTGCTCATTCTACTCGTGCTATTGGTGCCTCTTGGGCCTTTCAGCACCAAGCTTCTGTTGAACAAGTTTGCAAGGCCGCTACTTGGTCTTCTGTTTATACTTTTTCTAAGTTTTACAAGGTTGATGTTAGGGCTTCAGCTGATGCTGCTTTTGGTCGCAAACTTCTGCAGGCGGCAGTGGTTTAAACTGCCCGCTGTTACTTTTTGGGGATCCCACCCTACCTTACGGACACTGCTATTGGATGTCCCATGTGTAAGGAATCTTCTGGAACAGGACGTGCTGTATACTTAGAATAATACAATTCTGTGATTACTCACCTGTAGAATTGGTATTATATGTATACAGCACATCCTGTTCCATCCCACCCTTGTTATCATTATTCTTAGTTACCTCTGTATGGTGATTGTTCATATGTTTTTGAATTCCTGTTATTATTGTTCTCCTGGCTTCTTGTTAACTGCTTGTCAATTCTGGGGAATTTGTGGGAGGTCCCTGACTTATATAGGGCTGGGAGGAACCACAAGCTGTTTTCTGCAGTCCAGCACCATCTTGTGGATGTATTACCCATGTGTAAGGAATATTCTGGAACAGGACCTGCTGTATACATATAATACCAATTCTACAGGTGAGTAATCACAGAATTGTATTTTTTTCTCACATCTTTTTAAGTTATTTTTTTCTTTAGTGCAGTTTATTTAAAAATGTGCACAGATAAAATAAAAAAGGAAAATAATCAGTATAAGAATGTTTTTCCCCTAAAAAAATGTGAGAAAACAAATTCTCAGCCCGAATGTGACAGCTTAGTTGTAACTGAACTAATTAGCATATGGCTGGCATTCACTATAATACTATTTCCTTGTAGTCTTTTTATCAATATTGGGCAAAGACTTTAGTAAAAAAAAAAGAAAAAAAGAAACTGGCTGTTTTGGGGCACTGGGCTGGGGATAGAAGGTTATGACATAAACTTCCTTTCTGAGTAAAGGTGCACTTTAATATTCTATTTGCACTTTATTACCCCACATGGCAAATGGCAAAACAGGAAGATTATATACGCATGCATGTGCACGGTGTTTAAATGGCAGACTAAGGAGGATCATTCACTTTTTACACCTTCGAAGTAGTCTATAATTTGTACAATTCAATTGAAAAACAAAAATTGTTCTTTTGGGAAAATATAAATAAAGAAAAATAATGTGGTTGCATAAATATGTGCGCCCTATAATAGAATATGTTCAATTACTATATTCTTAGTATACAGTATGTCCTGCTCCAGATAAGATTCTTTACGATTACTCTGCCAGATGGTGCTGGACTGCAGGGACCGCGAAATTGGCTCCACCCGGCCCCTCAAATACCCGGGACCTCCCACAAATCCCCAGAATTTTTCTGCAGTCTGGACTGCGAAGGACAAGAAGATGTCTCTCTCTTCTCGCAGGTGAGCGGGGCTATTGGCCTGCGGCCCTGTAGGACTGTTCCCACCCGTTCCATTATTAATGTGCCTCCCAGCTTTGGCTTCGCTGGTGCGGATGATGGTAGGCAGCACCGCTGTCAGGTGCTTAGGAGCGCTGCTCCACCGCAATCCCCCACCAAAGGGTAGGTGGTATAGGCATATGGTGAGCCTTTTATGGGATGCCCCTCCGGGCACTATTGCCCCTGTCTATCGGTGGGCCCTACATTAAGTGGCCGCTACCCTCCATCGCTCGCCCTTGTAGCTCTCGGGCTGGGAGGGGGGGGGGGGGGCGTTGGTGCTTCACTTGGATGGTGTGCTTGTTACTTTTAGTTCAGTCTCCGCGGTTGGCGGTGCCATTACCTCAGGCGCTGATGCGCCTTCATTGGCTGCTTGTCACATGTGCTGCTTCACGCTCTTCGGGGGGGGGGGGGGGGGGGGCTGCCGATGGCGCATTCCGCATCACTGTCTCCCCGGCCCGCCCCTCGAGGTATACTCGGTGCCATTTTTTCTGGATTCTGTCTGCTGCGTGGCTGGCGCCTACCTACCGCGGTCCGTGAGTGCCCTCGCGGCAGGTTTTATTTTACCCTAATGTCATTTATGCATGTCGCTTATGGGGTTCTCTTCGCTTATGTCTTTCAGGAGGGTCAAACTCAATTGGTTTCTTCCGGCCCTACCCCCTCTATTTAGTCATTAAACTTGTGAGGCCTAGTGTGCTAATTACTCCCACTTCCCTAGCGGGCTATTGGGGCATCCCACGTATGGCTTCACCTACTCCCCCAAGCTTAAATTTGACTCGCATTGAGTTGCATACCAGTGGGGAATCTCAGCCTGATGTGTCTGCTAGACTGGCTAGTGTTCAGAAGTTGCTTGCTAATACCATGGCGCGTGAGGCCTCTGCTAAGAGGCGGCATTTGACGCCTGATGTCACTCTTTTCCCTATGGAGGCTCTGATGAGTTTTTGGAACTGTCTGGCTATACCCCGTTGGAAAAGGGGGAATTATTCTCTGACTCGGAGTCATCTGATGAGAGGCCCAGGGGTCATGATGATTCTGGCTCTGACCCCTGGGCTCCATCCTAGATGGTGCTCCTGATGATGTGTCTAGTGAAGAGTTTAATGCACTCTCTCGTTGTGAGGTTTTTGTGACTTATGTCCTCTCTGCCTTGGATGATACCATTAGGATGTGTGGCAGAACCTCTGCCCTTGTGGTGGCTATACACTGCTCGGTTTGGCTGCGCCAGTGGGCTGCTGACAAAGCTGCCCAGAAAGCTCTCACTGGTTTTCCTTTCAAAGGACTATGCCTGTTTGGGGACAGTCTCTGCCCTTTCGTGACCCAGGCTCCTTTTCTTCCCCCTACCGTGGATCCAGACAGGGGAGGGGGGTATCCTTTACTGGGGCCCGAGGAGATTTCTGGGGTAGGGGCAGAGGACGTGGACGCCCTGGCTCATCCTGGGGCTCCAAGCCTAAGCCTTCTCCCAAGCCCCCTCAGGCATGAAGGGGTGCCCTCACCCATCCGGGTGGGGGGACGGCTTCAGCATTTTGCTCACGTCTGGAGGCTTCATGTCTCAGACCGGTGGATTCAGGAGGTAGTGTGCTCCGGTTACAAGATAGTTTGCTGCCTGGCCGCCCCCAAGATTCATCAGATCCCGGATGTCTCAGGAACCCATGCCAGCTCAGGCTCTAATTCTGGCGGTGCAAAGCCTTCTGGAGCTGGGGGTCATCTGTCAGGCCCCCTTACGAGAAAGGGGCAAGGAGTTCTATTCCAACCTTTTCACCGTGCCCAGAAGAGATGGGTCAGTCAGGCCCATCCTGGACTTGAGGATCTTCAACAAGCTTGTCAGGTGCAGGCGCTTTCGCATGGAAACTTTGCGCTCTGCTATCAGTTGCCTGCGTCCAGGGGACTTCATGACCTCTGTGGACATCAAGGATGCTTTCCTTCATATTCCTGTTTTTCCAGGTCATCAAAGATTCCTCAGGTTCGCTCTGGAGGATCAGCACTACCGATTTGTGGCATTGCCCCTCGGTCTCACTTCAGCTCCCAGAGTGTTCACCAGGGTGTTGGCAGGAGTGATGTCTCTGCTCATGTGTCAGGGCGTTCGCGTGCTGCCCTATTTGGACGACATTCTCATCACTTCTCAGTCTCTCCAACAGGCTGACCTGGATACTCAGCTAGTAGTGTCCACTCTGGAGTCATTTGGCTGGCTGATCAACCATCCCAAGTCTTCCCTGTCTCCCTCCTTGGTGACACCCTTCCTGGTAATGAATCTAGATACAGTTCAGGCAAGGATTTTTCTTCCTCGGCAGAAGGTGGACAGTCTGCTTGCGCAGGTTCAGTTCCTGCTATCTTGCCCTCATCCCTCCATCAGGCAGGGAATGCAGCTGGTGGGCCTGATGGTGTCGTACTTCGAGGCGGTCCCTTATGCCCAGTTCCACATGAGGCCTCTGCAACTCCACCTCTTGTCAGTATGGGACAAGGATCCTGCATCCCTGGACCAGGTCCTTGTTCTGTCCCCTCTAGCCAGGAGGTCTCTCTCATGGTGGCTGGACTCCAGGAACCTGTTGGCGGGCAGATCCTTTCTGGCCCCCTGCTGGGAGACGGTCACCACGGATGCCAGTCTGATGGGTTGGGGGGGGGCTTCTGGAAGTCTCTACTCTATAGTTCCAAGGGCGCTGGGCTCCTCAGGAGGCCCACACGCCCATCAACATTCTGGAATTGAGGGCGATCAGGTTGGTTCTAGCTCACTTGACCCAACACCTTCAGGGCCGGCCTGTTCAGATACGCTCGGACAACCAGACGGTGGTTGCCTACATCAGTCATCAGGGAGGGACCCGTAGCAAGGGGGCCCTCAAGGAAGCGTCTCTGATACTGTCCTGGGCGGAGGACAGTGTTCCCTGCATCTCAGCTGTGTACATTCGGGGGGTGAAGACTCTGCAGGTAGACTTTCTGAGCAAGGGGTCCTCTCGCCTGGGAGAGTGGTCCCTCTGCGACAGGGTGTTTCAATCTCTGTGTCACTGTTGGGGTCAACCAGATGTGGATCTGTTTGCTTCCCGTCACAAGCTCCCAGCTTTTGTCTCCCTGTCCCAGGATCCTCTGGCCTTGGCCACAGATGCTCTAGCAATGTCATGGCAGGATTTTCAGCTTCTATATGTCTTTCCCCCATTCCCCCTGTTGGGCAGGGTTCTGCGCAAAATAGCTCAGGAAGGGATGCCAGCTATCCTGGTGGCTCCCAGGTGGCCAAGAAGAGCGTGGTTCGCAGACGTAGTGCAGCTGGCAGTAGATCAGTACGCTCTGACCAGGGTTCCTGACCTGCTCACTCACATGGGACATTTACGCCATCCCAATTTACAAACTCTGGCTTTGACGGCCTGGCTGCTGAAACCTCCATCTTGATGGAAAAGGGGCTGTCTGCCTCTGTTGTTGACACCATGATGAAGGCTAGAAAGAAGTCGTCGTCTTCTATATACTATAGGGTTTGGCGTGCCTACATTGACTGGGAGTCTAGGTCTCTTCCCTGTCGTGTGTTCTCTATTCCCAGGATCCTGGAGTTCCTCCAACATGGTTTGGATCTGGGGCTTCAACTCAGTACTCTGAAGGGTCATGTCTCTGCCCTGGCTGTTTTCTTCCAGAGGTCTTTTGCTCAGCATTCTCTGATCAGGACTTTTTTCCAGGGGGTTACTCATGTGCGTCCCCCTCGTAAGCCTATGTTGTCTGTCTGAGATTTGAACTTGGTCTTGTCTGCCTTGCAGGGTGCTCCTTTTGAACCTGTGCAGGAGGCTGCTTTGCCCATTCTTACTCTCAAGGTTGTCTTTTTGGTGGCACTTTCCAACCAGCCCCCCTACTTTGAGAGACACCAGGACAAGGTGGTGTTTCGCTTCAAGCCAGATTTTCTGCCTAAGGTTGTGTCTGCCTTTCATCTGAATCAGGACATTGTTCTACCTTCCTTGTGCCCTAATCCTAGTAACGCTAAGGAGAGGGTTTTGCATTCCTTGGATGTGGTTAGGAGTCTGAAGTACTATCTGGTGGCTACTGCACCTTTCAGAAAAACTGATGCTCTTTTTGTGGTCCCTTCTGGTCCTAGGAAGGGTCTGGCTCCTGCTAAATCTACTATCAGCAAATTGATCCATCAGGCTGTGATTCAGGCCTACACTGCTAAGGGGAAGAATCCTCCCTTCCACCTTACTGCTCATTCTACTCGTGCTATTGGGGCCTCTTGGGCTTTTCAGCACCAGGCTTCTGTTGAACAAGTTTGCAAACATTTTACAAGGTTGATGTTAGGGCCTCAGCTGATGCTGCTTTTGGCCGCAAGGTTCTGCAGGCGGGGATCCCACACTACTTTACGGACACTGCTATTGGATGTCCCAAGAGTAAAGAATCATATCTGGAGCAGGACGTACTGTATACTAAAAATTATACAATTCTGTGATTACTCACCTGTAGAATTGTTATTATGAATATACAGTACGTCCTGCTCCACCCCACCCTTTGTTCATTATCTTTGGATCCCCTGTATGGTAATTGTTATGATTGTTTGATAGTTGCTAGTTGGTTCTGTTATCATTCTCCCGGCTTCTTGTTTAACTGCTTTTCAATACTGGGGATTTGTGGGAGGTCCCGGGTATTTGAGGGGCCGGGAGGAGCCAATTTCGCGGTCTCTGCAGTCCAGCGCCATCTGGCGGAGTAATACCCAAGAGTAAAGAATCTTATCTGGAGCAGGACGTACTGTATACTCATAATAACAATTATACAGGTGAGTAATCACAGAATTGTATTTTCTGACAGCATTCGGTCTTATTTAGGGAGCAGTCTTTCAGCACGGCAATCTCTGCCCACTTTTCCTTACAAAAAATACTCACAGTCTGCAAATTGCATTCAGGGTTTGGCTCTGACTGGGACATGCCAGAACGGTAATCTTCTTCTGATGAAGCTATTTTTTTTATTTTTCTTGAGCTGCAAGATAACTGCTCCATGCATAATTCTGCCTCCACCATGCTTCACTGTGGGTATGGGGTTTTTTTGGTTGGCTTTGCACCATTCCTTATTCTCTCCTCAGACTGTAAAACACCTAAACTACACGATTTGTTGGATTTGATGTAGGTTTTGGCAAAACTTGAATGTTTTACTTAGTAAGAAAATGACCAGACCACAGACCAGACATATGAAGAATACTCACATGCAGGATACAACCAGTACTTACCAAAAATGGCTGCTGAGGGCCTTCCTGATCAGTTTATATCTGGTCCTTTGAACTTCTTGATGATCATCTTTTTTTGCGTTTCATGATAAATCTTGTGTCTTGGAAATATACTTGTCTCCCTGCTATGATCAATACCTTCGAACAAAAGGATCACTTGATATGTTTTAGGCAGTGTACGGACCATGGCTTTTGCTGTAAAATGCAACTAAGAAAATGTCAGGAAAATTATACTAGAAAAGTTGAACTTTGTATAGGGTTACTCAGAATCTTTTTAAATAATAGCAACCGTGTACTACTTTTTAACATTGATTTAACTTTGACTAATTCTGAGTCCAGCCGCACCCCAAACATACGAGTGTATTCACACTTATGCAACCACATTTGAGTTTTGGTATTTAAAAAAAAATTCTGTTTGCTTTTCAATTGCATTATACAGATTGACATTAAAGGTGGAAAATGTTTTAAAAAGATTAAAATGATTCTTCTTGGTGTTGCCTTTTTACATTAATAATACCAAGCAATTCAATAGGGGTTTGTAGACGTTTTTTCATATCCACTGTAGATGGTGACGACATGATTACACGTGGCTTTTCTGTTATATAAACTTTTTATGAAAACTATAGGTAGTGAGTTTCAGGCTTTTTTACCAAGAAAACAACAACCAACACCCAGCGTGATCGAATCCCTCCCCGCGGGGCATCTAAAATTGGGTTGCCCTGATTGCCGGTCCAACGGCACATGAACGGGTCGCGGGCGCATCTCACGCTTCTCTTTAGCAGGGCGCATGTTGGAGGGAAGCGCGAGATGCGGCCGCCAGCGTACTCGGAGCCGCTGCGGTAAGACATCTCATTGCTGCGCATACCACATCGGCTCCGAGTGCGCTGGTTGGATGGCGTCGTAGGAGCGGGGTGAGATGAGTTTTTACTTGCGATCTGGGGGGTTTCACATAGCGGGGCACCCCTGATCAGGGTGCCGCGGGGATGTGGACCAAAGCCCAGGATAGTCAAAATCCTGGGTGTTGGTCCACTTTAATACTGTGCGTTTCCACCTTATTGCGCTCAGAAAGGCACATTAACTTTAAAGGTTTGTGACCGCTGGCAGACAATTGCGGGCCTGCATTCCCGGCCAGAGATCAAGGGACAGGTAAGAAATGTAGGCACTACAGCATTCTGGATGCCCCCTCCCCCCGAGCGAGCCTGTCTTATTCTGGCGTGACGAGGACCAACACCCGTTAGGAGTTTCCTTTAATCTTTGCAAAAATCACAAGCTGTACTTAAATTGGACCAGCACCCATTTAACAAAACGTGGGTGTTGGTCCGCTGTGAGGAAGGGACCCGAATCTTACCCGATACTTCACTCCCTCAGGGAAATGCAGCCCTGTGATTGGCTGCGGCTTTCGCATCCCGTGCTGGGCTTCTGCTTTCCCGGCCACTGACTGAGAACAGGACATGTGACAGCAGTCTGCCAAACATGATTCTGCCCCCATGAGTGAAGTGCCAGGTAAAATTTACAGGCTTTTCCGGCACTTGATCGAGCTGGGGTGCCCCCCCTCCCCGCACCCATGGATTGTTAAATGGGAGTTGGTCTGGTTTAATGCTGGTCTATAACTAAATGAAAGATTTTTGCCAGTAGTTGGGTAGAGTTCCTACTTGAACATAACAAGTTATCATAATTATACTGACCCGTGTCTCTTGCTTTAATCACCCAGGGAACAGATGCTGCAGATTCTGCTAAGAATAACAGAAGTAGTTGTTCAGAAACCAAAGGACCCCTCAAAGAAAGACTTGTTTTCTCAGGATCTTGCTGGCGTTTTATTTCGGGTAGGAAATACTTTTGGTCATTTTATGTTTTTACAGCTTTTGTCTAAAGACACAGTGGCTGGTATACTATTTTTCTCAGCTGTATTTAAGAATGTATGGTCTGCATGCTTCAACAATGCCTTATGTCCCTGTAAATTTTCATCCCTGGGGCATTACAGTTAAAAGGGCTATAACGTCAAAACAAAAATAATACCTTTTCTCCCCTGTAGCAGCCTCCTCCCTGCTCTAGCATTTTAATGTCTTGCTCCATCCCCCAGCATCGGGCGCCGTGACTGGAGCCTGCCCTGTTCCGTGCACTCTAGTTGAGAGGGTGCGTCGAGGCAGTGGCAGGCACGCACCTCCATTGCAGTTAAAGTTGACCAAAGCCCAGGATTTTGACTATCCTGGGTTTGGGTCCTTGCCCCACCGATCGGGGTGCCCGCTGCGTGAAACCCCCCCTGGTCGCCTGAACAAACTCCTCTCTTCTCTCTCCTACGACGCATGCACGGACGCTCCTCCAATCAGCGCACTCTGATCCACTCAAGTCCCTTCGGCCAAGAGCTCGTCTAATGTGAGCAGATCTGAGCAGACTGGCAGCTGCATCTCCTGCTACCCTCTAACAGGTAGCGTGCCTGCGCCAGCCATTCACAAATGCCTGGTACGGTCACGTGCCCTGCTAAAGGGATAGTGGGGGTGCGGCCACAGCTTGCGCTTGCGCCGTTGGACCGGGAACGAAGGTGTGTTTTGGGTGACCTGGGGATTTTCACACAGCGAGACAACTCTGATCAGGGTGCCCCAGGGGAAGAGAGTGGGTTTTGGTCCTCTTTAATGGTATGGTTGTGTACAGTCACTGTGACTGATGTTAGAGGGAGTGCATAAGGACGTCATGGGTCCCAAACCCTGAAACTTTTATGGAAAAAAAGTTTTTAAATTTCACGAAGAAGCCTGAAATGCTGACATGGTCATGTTTTACTGAACTGTTTTGTGAAAAGAAAATGAGAACCTAAACCTAGACAAATCAAAATAAATAGCAGATTAAAGAGGAACTCCAAGCATTTTGTAACACTCTGCCGAACCCTCCTTCCTCAGTGCTAAGATCAATTTGGGCCAACACATATAAATCAACTGGAGGACTGGCAGTCTGCAAATAATCTGAAGCTGTGATCTTGAGTGACAGGTCAGTCAGCCAATCCCCTGCAGCAGTGTGACGGTACTGTCTGTTGCTCAAGTCTAACTGTCACTCAAGCCCATGGCTGCTGTGCAGGCCTCTGCCATCATCATGTGAGTTCTTCTTTAAGCCTTACCTATATTCTTAGTATACAGTACGTCCTGCTCCAAATACAATACTTACAATCGGGTTATACCCCGCCAGATGGTGCTGGACTGCAGAGACATCGAAAATCGACTCCTCCCGGCCCCTCAAATACCCAGGGACCTCCCACAAATCCCCAGAACTTCTCTGCAGTCTGGCTGCGAAGGACGAGAAATTGGCTCTCTACTCGCAGGTGAGCGGGGCTATTAGCCTTCGGCCCTGTAGGACTATTCCCACCCGTTCCACTAGTAATATGCCTCCCAGCCTTGGCTGCGCTGGTCGGGTGATGGTAGGCAGCACCGCTGTTAGGTGCTTAGGAGCGCTGCTCCACCGCAATCCCCCACCAAAAGGTAGGCGGTTCAGGCTTGTGGTGAGCCTCTATGGGATGCCCCTCCCGCACTATTGTCCCTTGCCCCTACCTATCGGTGGGCCCTATTTAAGTGGCCGCCGTCCTCCCTCATCCTCCTTGTAGTCTTCGGGGGGGAGGTGTATGTGTATAGATAGGTATGTTATGCATTCTGTGTTTTTTAAACTGTCTCTTCACATGCCTTTATTCTTGTGTCAGCCGCCGCGCTGACTTGTCTTTACTGCATTTTAAATTTGCCACCACCGCCGCCGCGCGCTGACTTGGCTCCGCGCTTGGCAGCGGCATTACCTCAGGCGCTAGTGTGCCATCATTGGCTGCTTGCCGTTCTGGCTTCGCACTCTTCGGGGGGGCGGGGCCCGTCTTTGGCGCGTTCCGCGTCATCGCTGTTACTGGCCCTCCCCTCGAGGTATACCGACGCCATCTTTCCTGCTTGGTTGGCCTATGCGCGACGGACTCCTTCCTACCTCGGTCCGTAAGTGCCCTTGCGGGCGGCTTTATCGCCTTCACTTTGGTTACGATGTACTTAAGGTCTTGTCTGCTTATGTCTTTCAGGCGGAACGATCCCTTCCTGGCTTCTCCCGGCCCTGTTTTAATATTACTTATAGGCCTTGTAAAAAATTATACTCTCACTTCCCTAGCGTGTTATTGGGGCATCCAGGGTTGCTATATAGCGTTATTCCCGATCGGCGTATAGCGCCGCTATAATCACCATATGGAGGCATCCCAGGATAATGTGACCGGGGTCCCCTTTGGGACAAGACCGGCTGTGTAGCATGTGGGCAGCCTCATGCTGACGCTGACAAGGCGTGGGTCTGTGTACCCTGTGCTGAGCAAGTGCTTGCATTGCAATCTGGCTTGCCAGTGGCTGCACCTCGTTTCACTTCGCCTACTCCCCCAAGCTTAAACCTCACTCCTGCTGAGTTGCATACTAGTGGGGATTCTATTGATCAGCTGGCTTCCCACGCCTTTGCATGTGCGGGGACGGCGCTGTGCCCGGTCTGTGCCTCTGCCGTTACTGCTGTGGCCACTAGAACCCTTATCAGGTATATGCTTGATAGTGCCCCTGATGATTTGCCTTGTGAGGTGTTTAATGCACTCTCCAGTTGTGATGTTTTTGTAAATTTTGTCCTATCAGCATTGGATGACACCATCAGAACTTGTGCCAGAACTTCTGCCCTCGTGGTGGCTATACGCCGCTCGGTTTGGCTGCGCCAGTGGGCTGCTGACAATGCTGCCAAGAAGGCCCTCACTGGGTTTCCCTTTAAAGGACTGCGCCTGTTTGGGGACCGCCTGGACCTTTATTCTAAGTATGTCACACACCCCGCTTCAGATAGTCATTACACTTGGGTTATACTGACCTGTAGATGGCGATCTTGAGATGTCAATAAAAAAAGGAAGACCCTCCCGGTCCGTAAATACCTGGGACCTCCCACTCATTCCCCAGTCTTTCATCTCTGCAGACGGCGAGCAAGTCAGAAGATGGATGTCTCCTCCTTGCAGGTAGCCGGGGTAACTCCCGGCCCCTCTATTGGGTCTATTTCTGTCCGGATCCCTTTTAACTGATTTTACTTTGCCTCCCAGCACAGGCTGCTGGTTCGGACAACGGTAGCCGGCACCCTATGGTGCTTAGGAGCACCACCGTGAGACCCCATACCAAGGGGTAGGCGGTTAGCTGGGTTGGTGATCCCGGCTTGGGATGCCCTGTCCCTTGGCCTCCCCCTTAGTATATATGTATTTAAGCGACGGCGGTACCGCGGCGCCGGCCGCCTTACTAGCTGATGGCGGCGGGGGAACTTCTTCCCCACAGGGGGGGGGGGGGGGGGGGCGGGGCTGGGCATTCGCGCGATCGCCTACGGCGCGCCCCGGTGTAGCTTGCGCCGTTGGTTTTGTTCCCGGCTACTGGCTGGGTGCGAAGGGGAGGGGCGGGGCCGGGTGCGATGCGCGAACCGCGCCGGCCCGCCCTCCTTCTACCACTGACACGCCTTTCTCCTTCCTTCGCTGGTGTGCGTGTGTGACGGTCGGCGGTCATTTGGTCGGTGAGTGGCACTTGGGGCCCCATTAGTTTTGGTATATATTCATGCCCCTTGTGTGGTTGTCTGCAATGCTTGTCTATTGACTTTATTGGACGGTTAATTGTATGGGGTCTGATTGCAGTGCCTGTCTTTTGTCTTCCAGGTGGACCCTTGTTACTATTAAAGGGGGATTCTCCCAGTCCTGGGGTCCCTGGTTTTTTAAAATTGTGTCCTGTAAAATTCCTCCCACGTGGGACTTAAAAGGGGCATCCCGGGTAGCATTGCTGCGTAATTCCCTCTGGTCATTGTGACTGACTATATATAAAAAATCACCATATGGAGGCTTCCCCGGATACGGGACCTGGGCTCCCCTCGGGGCAATCCAGGCAATGTTTGGGGTATGGCGTATCCCTTTCGGGGGATGATGGATTTCTTTGTGTACCATGTGCGCAGCGGACTATTACGCGGCAGTCCGGATCTCCGGCGTCTGGTTCATCTCCTACCCCCCCCCCCCGTCTGTTTCGTACCCCATGTGATGTTGTCATGGGTGGGGGAGTCTCATTCTGAGGTGTGCGCCAGATTGGCCAATCTTGAAAAATTGTTTTCTAGTGCTGTTGCCAGAAAGGCCCCGGCTAAGAGAAAACATTTGTCTACAGTCATGCAGGCCTTTGATTTGGATGAGTTTGACTCTCTGGACTGGTCTGATTGCCCCCCGCTAGAGGAAGGGGTGCTGTTTGAGGAGTCGGATGGGTCTGATGATCAGCAGTTTGTTGGGGCTGATACCGAGCAGGGTCAGGGGGATTCCTTGGATACCTCTAAGATCCTGACTCATATGTTTGAGGTTTTGGCTATTTCTCCTCCTGAAGCGGCTCCTCCGCAAAAGGGGAAGTTCTTTGAGGCGACTAAGCCGCGCTTGGAATTCCCTTATCAAAAGCATTTTGATGGCATTATTCTCAATGGGAGAGGCCTACTCGACTTCCAGGTGTTCCTCCGGGTTGGGGCAAAAAATATCCCTTTCCGGTGGACGCGGTGAAGCACTGGTCGTTCCCTCCTGAGGTGGATGCTCCTGTTTTGGGGTTGTCTAGCACCTCCATCTTGCATTCTCCGGACTGTACTACCCTCAAGGATGGTGAGGATAAACGCATTGACCAGATGGCTTGTCATGGTTTTGCCAGTGTTGGGTCGGCCTTGCGGCCTGTTTGTGCTTCGGCGCTCTTATTGGTAGCTGCCAGGTCGGTTGTTAGAGGACTGTTGACTACTTCCGGGCTTGACCCGGCTAGTGAGGAGCTCACCGCCCTTAACCCTTCTAGTGCCAGCTACGTGACTCTCACGTAGCTGCCTCTCCAACCGTTAAGTGCCAGCTACGTGAGAGTCACGTAGCTGACTTTAGAGCCCCATAAAACAAAAAGTAGTAGATTTCCGCCCCCAGGCCTCTGATCTTCAGGAGGGGGCCCGGAATAGGCAACCCCCCCACCGAGCACCCCCCAGCCCCCCCCCCCCCCCCCCCCCGACATCTGAAAAAAAAAAAAAAAAAAAAACAGTAAATGACATTTACTCACCTGGCAGCGCGATGGCTCTCCCCGGGTTTTCCACGCAGCTTGTGAGGGCCCAGAAACGGGCCATCACCATCCTCTTCGGCCGGCGCTGACCCCGCCCCTAGCCCCGCCCACTTGATGACGTCCTCCCGCTCCTCGGGTTACTGGCACCCGGGCTCCGATCTGTCAGTTGTCAGCAGCGAGCGGAGCAGGAAGGGTGGCAGGCAGGGTGGCTCTGATCTCCCTGCCTGCCACCCTCCCTGCTCTGATCACTACCGACAACTGTCATCTGCAGCAGCGTGGGACACTGGATGGGAGGTAAGTATAAGTGAAAATAGAATAATAAAGAACTTGTCTGGTGTCTTTTTTTTCAACTTAACCCTTTGTGAACTGGTAAGGGGTCTCTGTCTTTTTTTTTTTTATTAACCCCTTACAACTATGCAATCATATTGCATAGTTGTATCCTATCTGGAATCTCCTAAACTGCTGTTTCAGGAAAGGGGGTATACCTATACATATGTGGTACCATTGTAACCGGGAGAAATAGGGCTTTCACACGCAATAATATTTTATTAACAAACTTACATTTTTTATTACAAAAAAAACACTACAAATTGTAAAAAATAGGTTTTTTTTCATTTTTTTGCACATATTTCACCCAAAAGTATTGAGAATACACTATAAAAGGCCAAACAAGACAGTTCATGTTGAAGCCCAGACTCTGCTGAAAAAAACAATATATAATTTTCATCGAAATCCCTGGAAATCCCTTCAAAAATCAAGGTTGCACACGTGTAGCGCAAAAACGTGAAAAGTCGTCTGGCAACAGATTGTGACAAAAAATCTCGGTAGGCCAGCACTCAAAGGGTTAAGCGGTGTGAGTGGTTTTTGTCATTTGTACTAGCCGCCTTGGATGCCACAATGGTGATGTGTAGTAGAACTTCTGCCTTGCTTGTGGCTATCCGGCGGTCGGTTTGGTTGCGCCAGTGGGCGGCTGATTTTGTGTCCAAAAAGTCGCTTACGGCCCTCCCCTTTGTGGGGTTGCGGCTCTTTGGAGAAAAATTTGGTTTCGGTTGCAAAGGGTGGTAAGTTACCTCAGCGTAAGAAGCAGCGTTGTCCCTTTTGGGGGCGGCTTCCTTCTCTCCTTCCTTTCATAGGGCCAGAGTTGGCAGGGGATTGGCCTTCTCCTCCTCCAGAGGTGATTCCTGGAGCCGGGGCAGGGGTCGTGCCCGTCCAAGACACAGCTGGGGCTCTAATCCTAAGGCCGCTGCCAAGCCGGCTCAGCAATAAGGGGGCGCCCTCACCCTTGCGGGTGGGGGGACGGCTGCAACTCTTCTCCCGGGTCTGGGTCCAAGAGGTCTCGGACAGATGGATTTGGGAAGTGGTGTCTTCCGGTTACAAGCTGGAGTTCGAGTTTCGGCCCCCTCCCAGATTCTTCAGGTCTCGGGTGCCTTCAGATCCTCTGGCCGCGCAGGGGCTCCGGGCGGCAGTAGCAAATCTTCTGGACATGGCTGTCATTTGCCCGGTGCCCCCCTCGGACAGGGGCCTGGGCTACTATTCCAATCTGTTCACGGTGCCCAAGAAGGATGGTTCTGTTCGTCCCATTCTGGATCTGAAGTTACTCAACAGGTTCGTCCGTCCCCGGAAGTTCTGCATGGAAACTCAGCGTTCAGCTATCTACTGACTTCGTCAGGGGGACTTCATGACGTCCATGGACATCGAGGATGCTTATCTGCATATTCCAATCTTTCTGGCACACCAGAGATTTCTCAGGTTCTTTGTAGAAAATCGCCATTTTCAGTTTGTGGCTCTTCCGTTTGGCCTTACCTCAGCGCCAAGGGTTTTCACCAAGGTACTGGCGGGGGTGATGGCCCTTCTCAGAGCCCAGGGTATCCGCATCGTGCCTTATCTGGACGATCTTCTTATTGTGGCTTCCTCTCTCAGCCAGGCGGAGCTAGATACCAGGACTGTGGTAGCCACCCTGGAGAGATTCGGCTGGGTGATCAACTATCCCAAGTCCTGCCTCTCTCCCTGCAGGGTGGTGGCGTTCCTGGGAATGTCTCTGGATACTTCTCAGTCCAGAGTGTTCCTTCCCCGGCCCAAGGTTCTTCTGATTCAGGATTTGACTCAGCGTCTCCTACCCATCCCTCGCCCGTCCATCCGGCTGGGGATGCGACTGGTGGGATTGATGGTGGCATTGTTCAAGGTGGTTCCCTTTGCCCAGTTTCACACAAGGACGCTCCAGCTGCATCTCTTGGCGGCCTGGGACGGGTCCCCGCTGTCCTTGGATCAGTCTTTTCTGACGTCCCCCCGGGTGCGGCGTTCCCTTCGGTGTTGGCTGGAACCAAGTAATCTGACGAGGGGCAGATCCTTTCTGACTCCTCGTTGGGAGACGGTCACCACGGATGCCAGCCTGTCAGGTTGGGGGGGATTTTGGAAGGACCTTCAGTTTCAGGGACTGTGGGGACCTCAGGAGGCTCACGATCCCATCAATGTTCTGCAGCTGAGAGCCATAAGGTTGGTTCTGGCTCACTTGACTCATCAGTTACGGGGCCTACCGGTTCAAGTTCGGTCGGACAATCGGACGGCGGTCGCCTACATCAATCACCAGGGAGGGACTCGCAGCAGGCGTGCCCTCAGGTAGGTGTCTTTGATCCTGGCTTGGGCAGAGGGCAATGTCCCATGCATCTCGGCAGTGTACATTCCGGGAGTGGAGAACACGGAGGCGGACTCCCTGAGCAGGGGCTCGTCTCGCCGGGGGGAATGGTCGCTCAGCCCCAAGGTGTTTCACTCGCTTTGCCACCGGTGGGGGACTCCGGAGGTGGACCTATTTGCCTCTCGTCACAATCACAAGCTTCCTGCATTTGTGTCTCTCTCGCGGGATCCGCTGGCTCTGGCAGCGGATGCCATGTATCTGAACTGGAGGGATCTGGGGTTTCTGTACCTGTTCCCTCCGTTTCCCATGGTGGGCAAAGTGGTGCGCAAGCTGGCCCTAGAGGGCGCGTCAGCCACCCTGGTGGCTCCAAGATGGCCAAGACAGGTTTGGTTCGCAGACGTGGTAAGGTTGGCAGAGGATCAGTTAGATCTGCCTCTTCTGCCGGATCTGCTCACCCAGGGTCCACTGCTCTACCCCAATTTACCAACGCTGGCTTTGACGGCGTGGCTGCTGAAGTCTCCATCTTGAAGGAGGAAGGTCTTTCTGATGCGGTCATTCAGACTTTCGTTAGGGCTAGAAAGAAGTCTTCCTCTGCCATCTACTATAGGATTTGGAGGTCTTATATTGATTGGTGTGAGGTCCAGGCCTTGCAGGGTGTTTTCTATCCCTAGGGTTTGGAATTTCTGCAACATGGTCTGGACCTAGGTTTGCAGCTTAGTAAGCTGAAAGGGCATGTTTCTGCCCTGGCGGTTTTCTTTTTTTCTTTTCTCTTTTGCTCTTTATCCTCTGGTTAAGACTTTTTTTCCAGGGGGTTACGCATGTGCGGCCTCCTAGGAAGCCTTTGCTCCCGGTTTGGGTTTTGAATTTGGTTCTCTCTGCTTTTCAGGGTCCTCCTTTTGAACCTTTGCAGGCTATTGCTCTTTCTACGCTTACTCAGAAGGTCGCGTTTTTGGTTACCATCACTTTCGTTCTGCGTGTATCGGAGTTGGCGGCTTTGTCCATTAAGGCTCTTTGAGAGGCATCAGGACAAGGTTGTTTTCCGCTTCAAGCCAGATTTCCTTCCTAAGGTGGTCTCTGCCTTTCATCTTAATCAGGACATTGTTCTACCCTCCTTGTGTCCTAAGCCCAGCAATGACAAGGAGAGGGTTTTGCATTCTTTGGATGTGGTTCGCTGTGTGAAGTACTATTTGGTAGCTACTTCCTCCTTTCGTAGGACTGACGCTCTTTTTGTGGTGCCCTCGGGGCCTAGGAAAGGTTTGGCTCCCACCAAGACTTCTATTAGTAAGTGGATTCGCCAGGCCATTGTTGGGGCCTATTCTGCCAAGGGGAAGGTTCCCCCTTTTCGTGTTACTGCTCATTCCACTCGTGCTGTTGGGGCGTCCTGGGCTTTCCAGCATTAGGCCTCTGTTGAGCACTTTGTAAGGCTGCTACTTGGTCTTCAGTTCACACGTTTTCCAAGTTTTACAAGGTTGAGGTGCGGGCCTCAGCGGATGCTGTTTTTGGCCGCAAAGTTCTGCAAGCTGCAGTGGTTTAAGTTGTGCATTGTTGCCTTGTTTTGGATCCCCGCCCTTTATGGACACTGCTATTGGATGTCCCAAGTGTAATGACTATCTGAAGCGGGGTGTGTGACATACTTATAATAATACCATTTTGTGAATACTCACCTGTAAAATGGGTATTATAAGTATGTCACACACCCCGCTTCACCCCGCCCTTTGGTATTCTGGATCCTTTATATGGTGAACCTTTCTTACTGTTACTGGTTATTTTGGCTCTTCCTGGTCCCTTTGTTTTCTTACTGCTGTTCTAATACTGGGGAATGAGTGGGAGGTCCCAGGTATTTATGGACCGGGAGGGTCTTCCTTTTTTTATTGACATCTCTGCAAGATCGCCATCTACAGGTCAGTATAACCCAAGTGTAATGACTATCTGAAGCGGTGTGTGTGACATATTTATAATATCCATTTTACAGGTGAGTATTCACAAAATGGTATTTTTGCTAAGGGAGGCAGGTTGCCCCAGCGCAGGCGGCAATCTCGGCCCTTTCGGGGTCAGGGTTCCTTCTCCTCCCCTTTCCGTGGTGCAAGACAGGGAAGGGGGGTTTCTTTCCCTGGGACCCGGGGAGATTTCTGGGGTAGAGGCAGAGGACGTGGACGTCCTGGCATCTCCTGGGGTCCCAAAGCTAAATCCTCTCCCAAGCCCCCTCAGGCATGATGGGTCGCCCTCACCCATCCGGGTGGGGGGACGGCTGCAGCACTTCGCTCATGTCTGGAGGCTTCATGTCTCAGACCGGTGGATTCAGGAGGTAGTGTCCTCCGGTTACAAGTTGGAGTTTGCTGCCGATCCCCCTCCAAGATTCATCAGATCCCGGATTCCTCAGGACCCTGTGTCAGCTCAGGAGCTAGTGCAAGCAGTGCAAGGCCTACTGGAGCTGGGGGTCATCTGCCAGGTCCCTTTAAGAGAAAAAGGCAAGGGCTTTTATTCCAACCTATTCACAGTACCCAAAAAGGATGGTTCTGTCAGGCCCATCCTGGACTTAAAGATCCTCAACAAGTTTGTCAGGGGAAGGCGCATGGAAACTCTGCGCTCTGCCATCAGTTCCCTGCGCCAAGGGGATTTCATGACGTCTGTGGACATCAAAGATGCTTACCTTCATATTCCTGTGTTCCCAGGTCATCAAAGGTTCCTCAGGTTCGCTCTGATGGATCAACACTACCAGTTTGTGGCCTTGCCCTTCGGCCTCACTTCAGCGCCCAGGGTGTTCACCAAGGTGCTGGCTGACGTGATGTCTCTGCTCAGATTTCAGGGCGTCCGCGTGCTTCCCTATCTGGACGACATCCTCATCACCTCCCAGTCTCTACATCAGGCAGAGTTATCTGGACGACATCCTCATCACCTCCCAGTCTCTACATCAGGCAGAGTTGGACACTTAGCTGGTGGTGTCCACTCTGGAGTCATTTGGATGGGTGATCAACCACCCCAAGTCCTTACTGTCCCCTTCCTTGGTAACTCCATTTCTTGGAATGAATCTGGATACAGTTCAGGCAAAGATCTTCCTTCCTCAGCAAAAGGTGGACAGTGATTACACAGGCTCAGTCCCTCCTAGCTTGTCCCCAAACCTCCATCAGGCAGGGGATGCGGCTGGTGGGCCTGATGGTGGCGTGCTTCGAAGCAGTCCCTTATGCTCAGTTCCACTTGAGGCCTCTGCAACTTCACCTATTGTCAGTATGGGACAAGGAGCCAGCGTCCCTGGACAGGGTCTGTGTGCTTTCCCCCCTGGTCAGGAGGTCCCTCTTGTGGTGGATGGACTCAAGGAACCTGTTGGGGGGCAGATCCTTTCTTGCCCCTCCCTGGGAGACGGTCACCACGGATGCCAGTCTGTCAGGTTGGGGGGGGGGTTTCTGGAAGTCTCTGCGGTTCCAGGGGAGGTGGGGCCCTCAGGAGGCCCACACACCTATCAATGTCTTGGAGCTGCGGGCGATCAGGTTAGTTCTGGCTCGCTTGACTACTCAGCTTCAGGGCCTGCCTGTTCAGGGGCGCTCGGACAACCAGACGGCAGTTGCCTACATCAATCATCAGGGAGAGACCCGGAGCAAGGGGGCCCTCCAGGAAGCGTTTCTGATCCTGACTTGGCCGGAGGACAATGTCCCCTGCATTTCAGCTGTGTACATCCCAGGGGTGGAAAATCGCCTGGCGGACTCTCTAAGCAGGGGGACCTCTCGCCAGGGAGAATGGCCCCTATGCAGCAGGGTGTTTCAATCTCTGTGTCACCGTTGGGGCCAACCAGATGTAGATCTGTTTGCGTCCCGCCACAATCACAAGCTCCCAGCTTTTGTCTCTCTGTCCAGGGATCCTCTGGCCCTGACCTCGGATGCGCTAGCAATGTCATGGAAGGACTTTCAGTTCCTGTATGTCTTCCCCCCAATTCCCCTGCTGGGCAGGGTTCTGCGCAAGATTGCTCTGAAAGGTGTGCCAGGAATTCTGGTGGCCCCCAGGTGGCCAAGAAGAGTGTGGTTCGCAGACGTGGCACAGCTGGCAGTAGATCAGTACGCTCTGCCCTTGGTGCCAGATCTGCTCACTCAGGGCTCACTACGCCATCCCAATTTACAAACTGTGGCTTTGATGGCTTGGCTGCTGAAACCTCCATCTTGATGGAGAAGGGGCTGTCTTCCTCAGTTGTGGATATTTTGATTAAAGCTAGGACGAAGTCTTCCTCTTCCATTTATTACAGGGTTTGGCGTGCCTACATTGACTGGTGTGAGTCTAACTCTCTTCCCTGTCGTGTGTTCTCTATTCCCAGGATTCTGGAGTTCCTGTAGCATGGGTTGGAGATGGGGCTCCAACTCTGTACTCTGAAGGGTCAGGTTTCTGCCCTGGCTTTTTTTTTTACCAGAAGTCCTTTGCTCAGCACCCTCTGATCAGGACTTTTTTCCAGGGGACACTCATGTGCGTCCCCCACGTAAACCTATGGTACCTGTTTGGGATTTTAAGTTGGTTCTGTCAGCCTTGCAGGGTGCTCCCTTTGAACCTGTGCAGGATGCTGCCTTGGCCATTCTTACGCTCAAGGTTGTGTTTCTGGTGGCCATCACTTCTGTCAGGCATGTGTCTGAGTTGTCGGCGCTGTCCATTCAGCACCCCTACTATGAGAGGCACCAGGACAAGGTGGTGTTTCGTTTCAAACCTGATTTTCTGCCTAAGGTGTCTGCCTTTCATTTGAATCTGGATATTGTGCTTCCTTCTTTGTGCCCTAATCCTAGCAATGCTAAGGAGAGAGTTTTGCACTCTTTGGATGTGGTTAGGTGTCTGAAGTACTATCTGGTGGCTACTGCACCTTTCAGGAAAACTGATGCTCTTATTCTAAGCATACAGCATGTCCTGTTCCAGGTATAGTAATAACATGTGGGTAATCCTCCGCCTCCGGCGCGGTGCACTGCAGACATGTAGAAAACAAGCTCCTCCCGGCCCTACATATACCGAGGGACCTACCACAAATCCCCAGATTTCTCTGCAGTGCTGGAACTGCGAAGACGTGAAGTATCACGCTCTTGCAGGCGAGCGGAGCTTACAGCCCGAGGCCCTGCGGGACTATCTCCACCCGTCCTCTTGTGTAAGAATAGGCCTCCCAGCCTGGGCTGCGTTGGTCGGGTGAAGGTAGGCAGCACCTTGGTGCTTAACGGAGCCACACTCCACCGCAATCCCCCACCATAGGGTAGGCGGTTTAGGCCGATGGTAAGCCTCTTGTGGATGCCCCTCCCGCATTTTTGCCCCTACCCCGAGTAGCGCTGGACCCTGTGTGAGGGTCGCCATCCTTCCTCATTTCCCCATCCAGTAGGGGGAAAAGAAGGGGGGAGGGTATGTGTGTGACGGTCCCAGCGTACCGGTATGTCATGCTTATGGCCTTATTCTGCCCTTTTTTAACAGAGATGTCAGAGCCGCGCTGCTTGCTCCTTGCTCCGTTTTCTTCGGCCGCCGCCGTATGCTTGTATGTAGTTTGCTACGTCGTCTAGATGCTGTGGTTCCATCACTTTATTGGACGAAACAGTTCTCTACGAATCCTTAAGCGTGTGGTTGTATCCTTGCTTTTACTTTTGCCTCAGAGCTTCGCGCTCTTTGGAGTGGACTGGGCCTTGGTTCTGCGCACTCCGCGTCACGGCAGAGCGTCTAGCCCGCCCTTCGAGGTTCGCTGGGCGCCATTTTGCTGAGCTTCGCACGCTTGTGCGTGGTGGCGGTCTCCTCCTCTCCACTTGCTCTGTAAGTGCCCTCGCGGGCGACTCCCTTTTTTATATGTTCTGTCCCGCTGCGCATGGCCCTGACATCTCTTTCCCATTTATGTCTTTCAGACGCTGAGCACCGGTGGCTTTTCCCGGCCTCATATATACATTTATATATATATATATTAATATAAGGATTAGCGGGCCCTACTACAGATCTCCTACATTGATCAGCGGGTCGTTGGGGCATCCAGGGTTGCTTATAGCATAAATCCCTACGGGCATACTGTGTCTTGACAATCACCATATGGAGGCATCTCAGGATTGTGTTACCGGGGTCCCGTTGGGACAAGACCGGCTGTGTGTAGCGTGTGGTCTCCCCCATGCTGATGCTGACGGGGCACTGGTCTCTGCGCCATGCGCCGAACAGACGCTGGACCTGCGAGCGGCGCCTGTGATTGCACCTCGCTCCCTCTCTCCCCTTTCCTCTTGCCTAGATCTCACTCCCGTTGAGTCACGTACAAGCGGGGAGTTACAAATAGACGTCTCTTCTAGACGACCCACGCTTAACCAGATTGTTGAAGGGTTGTCCGGGCATGTGGGTCCTGGCAGACAACGGCCCTGGACTCCCCCGGCTTCGGCCTGTGCTATGGGCTCGGAGGAGTCCTCTTCTCTGTGTGATAGTGCTCCTTCTGAAGATGGAGACCTGTTCTCTGACCCGGGTTCCTCTGTTGAGAGGCAGAGGTGTCAGCATGAAGCTGGTCAGGATGACTGGGACCAGCTTGACGTCGGTGGTATGTTGCTCAAGATTTTTGAGGCCCTATCTATTTCGCCCCCAGGTGCGGTTCCCAGACCGAGAGGGGAGCGCTTCCATACGGCACCTGCGCGCTTGGAATTTCTCGAGCAGGCCCACTTTCATGCTCTTGTACTTAAGGAATGGGATCGCCCCACTAAACTTCAAGGGGCCCCAGATGATTGGGTTTGGAAATACCCTTATTCTCAGTGTGTCACACACCACGCTTCCCCTTTAATTCTTACGATAGGGTTACTCCACCGGCAGGTGGTGACGTTGCAGAGAAAAGTCTTGAAAACGAGCCCCTCCTGGCCTACATATACCTGGGACCTCCCACTTAACACCCAGTGTTTTCTCTCTGCAAGATGCGACAAGACAGAAGAAAGAAGTCTCCTGCAAGCCCCGGCATCCCCCTATGGTCTTTTTCTGCCCAGCTACTTGTTTTTGTTCATATTGAGTTGATATTGGAAGCCTCCCAGCCTAGGCTGCTGGCTGGGCTATGGTAGACGGCACCTCATGGTGCCTAGGAGCTTATCTCCTCCGCTCGTCCCCGCGCGTGGGGCAACGCGGTTATCCGGCTGGTGATCCGGATTTGGGATGCCCCGTCCCGGTCCTCCCTTTAGCCTGCCTTTCCCTCGCCTGGTCCCTTCTCCCTTAGCGTGGGGGGGGGGGGGGACGTTTGGGGGTATTTTTTAATATTATGCTGGCCAGGATGTGTGGTATGTTTTTTTCTGTGAGCTAAAACAGGCAGTCCTGAGTGTAACAGGACAAGATTGGCAGTCCACTGAGCAGGGGAGGACACGCTCTTGCGTGTGAGTAGCCATGTTGTCGGGCTGCGGTTTTTGTGCTGGGGCTCTGTGTTGTGCTTAGGTGGTGCTGTGCGGCTGGGCGGGGTGCCTGTGTCTGGCACCCGCCTCGCTCGTTGTACGGCCGCGATGCTCGTTGTCTAGGGGGCGGGGCCGCGCTCCGTCGCGGCCCGCGCCATGCTTACGTAAACTCGGGGGGGGGGGGGGGGGCGGGCCGGGGTGCTTCGTGTGCTTTGCCAGCCTGCCCTTCGTCTCATCGCTCCGGTGTGGAGCGTCTGGAAGTAATCCCTCAGGTGTGTGCACGGGCCATCTGAGGTCTGGGGTCTGCTGGAGCCCACAGAGGGCACTCCACAACAGGTCAGCGTAGGGCGGTCTGGCAAGTCTTCTTTTGATGCTTATATGGCGATATGGCCTATCTGGAAGTAATTCCTCTAGATTGGTTGCACTGTTAGAGGGATGCATTTTGAGATATATATATATATATATATATATATATGTTTTTTTGGGTGTTTAATGCTTAGTACGCTGTGTGTGTGTGTTTGTTACACTTGCTGCATACCTTTTTTGTACTTTCTGGAGGCTGATTGTGTCTCTTTCCTACAGGTCTGGGGATTCCCGTGCTGCGGTGGATCTCCCACTCTGATATACCTGACTAGTCTTATTGTGTAAAAATCCTCCCACTCCTGGGACTTTAATTATAAAAGGGGCATCCCGGGTTGCTTAATGTGTAAATCCCTGGGTTATTGCGAATACCATAAATTCACCATATGGAGGCTTCCGACATTACCGGAAACGGCTCTTCGGGGCTATCTAGGCTGTGTGGGGGTTGTGGGGCTCCGCTCCCAGGCGAAGATGTCATCTTATGTATTCCATGTGCACGGCAGAATATTGCGTGCCAGTCCGAATAGTCGGACGAGCCTGCAGACCAGCAATTGGTTGGTACCGCTGGCGATCAGGCTGCGGGGGCGTTCCTTGACACTCCTTCCATTTTGGCTCAAATGTTTGAGATTTTGGTTTTGGATCCGCCTGAGGCGGTCCCCCCGCCAAAGGGTGAGTTGTTTGGTGTTTCCCAGGCAACAACACTTTGTGAGGGTTGTCCTTAAGGAATGGGAACAACCCACGCGTCTTGTTGGGGTTCCTCCTAGTTGGGATAAGCATTATCCCTTTCCGGAGGATTTGGTGAAGCTTTGGTCTGTTCCCCCTGACGTCGATGCCCCTGTGTTGGGGCTGTCTAACACGGCTGTGTTGCACTCCCCTGACACTACTACCATTAAGGATGGTGAGGATCGTCGGATTGATCAATTGGCTCGCCATGGTTTTATCAGTGCTGGATCGGCACTGCGGCCGGTGTGTGCTTCGGCGCTTCTTCTGATGGCTGTTAGGTCCATTATTAGAGATTTGTACGCAGATCTTGATCCCACTTGTGATGAGTTCGGGTCTCTCAAGCAGTGTGAGTCGTTTTTCCTTTGTCATGACCGCCCAGGACGATGCGCTTACGATGTGTAGCAGGACCGCGGCCCTGTTGGTTGCTATTCGTCGGTCGGTGTGGCTGCGCCAGTGGACAAAGGACTTTAACTCTAAGAAGTCGCTTACAGCTCTTCCTTTTGTAGGTTTGCGCCTGTTTGGCGACAAATTGGATTCTGTTACCAAGGGTGGTAAGTTGCCTCAACGCAAGAGGCCGCGTCGTTCCTTTCGGGGAGCGGCTTCCTTTAGCCCCTCCTTTCGGGGAGTCAGAGCGGGCAGAGGGGCCTCCTTTCCCGCTACCAGGGGTGCAGGTTGGACCCGGTGGAGGGGCCGTGGCCGTCCCGGTCAGTCCTGGGGTGCCAAGCCCAAGCCTGCTGGTAAGCCCGCTCAGCAATGAGGGGGTTCCCTCACCCGTGCGGGCGATTTTACTCCAATCTTTTCAGTCCCCAAGAAAGACGGGTCGGTTCGCCCCGTTCTGGATCTGAAGTTCAACAGGTTCATCCGTACTCGGAAGTTTCGCATGGAAACTCTGCGATCGGCCATCGGTTCTCTTCGGCAGGGGGACTTCATGACGTCCATAGACATCAAGGATGCTTACCTTCATGTTCCCATCTGCCAGGCTCATCAACGTTTTCTTCGGGGCTGAAGGATCAGCATTTTCAATTCGTGGCACTTCCATTTGGCCTTACCTCGGCTCCAAGGTGCTGGCAGGGGTGATGGCCATTCTCAGATCTCAAGGCATTCGCGTCGTACCTTATCTGGACGACCTTCTCATCATGGCTCCTTCTCTCAATCGGAGATGGACACCAGGGCGGTGGTCTCCACGCTGGAAAGCTTCGGTTAGGTGATCAACTTTCCCAAGTCCTCCCTCGCCCCGGCCAGGGTGGTGTCCTTTCTGGGAATGGGGTTGGATTCTTTTCAACACAGGGTGATTCTGCCTCAATCCAAGATTTGTCTGATTCAGGAATTGGCTCGGTTCCTTCTTTCCAATCCTCGACCGTCCATACGTCTGGGGATGAGACTGGTAGGGTTGATGGTTGCCTCTTTCGAGGCAGTTCCTTTTGCTCAATTTCACACAAGGACGCTTCATCTGTTGGCGTCTTGGGACCGGCGACCACGGTCGTTGGATCGCCCCTTCCAGTTGTCCTCCCGGGTCCGGCAGTCCCTTCAATGGTGGTTGGTCTCGACCAATCTCTTGAGGGGCAGGTCTTTTCTGACTCCTCTCTGGGAAATTGTCACCACGGACGCCAGTCTTTCGGGACGGGGGGGATTCTGGAAGGATCTTCAGTATCGGGGGCAGTGGGGAACTCGAGAGGCCCACTTGCCCATCAATGTTCTGGAACTGAGAGCCATCCGTCTGGTTCTTGTTCATTTGACTCAGCATGTTCTGGGCCTTCCGGTTCAGGTTCGTTCGGACAATCGGACAGCAGTTGCTTACATCAATCATCAGGGAGGGACTCGCAGTCTGGGTGCCCTCAGAGAGGTGTCTCTGATCCTGACCTGGGCAGAGGCCCATGTTCCTTGTCTCTCGGCAGTTTACATTCCGGGTGTGGAAAACAGGGAAGCAGATCTGTTGAGCAGGGGCTCTTCCCGTCTGGGGGAATGGTCTCTCCATCCTCAAGTTTTTCGGTGTGTGTGTCTCCGGTGGGGGACACCGGAGGTGGACCTGTTTGCCTCTCGTCACAATTGCAGGCTTCCAACCTACGTGTCGCTCTCCAAGGATCCTCTGGCTCTGGCGGTGGACGCCATGTCCCTGAGCTGGGGGGATCTGGGTTTTCTGTACCTTTTTCCTCCGATACCCATGCTAGGCAGGGTTGTACGGAAGCTGGCTCTGGAAAGGGTGTCGCCATTCTCGTGACTCCAAGGTGGCCAAGGCGAGTATGGTTCGCAGACATCGTTCGGCTGGCGGGGGATCAGATCGTTCTGCCTCTTCGACCCGATCTGCTCACTCATGGTCGGCTGTGTTACCCCAATTTACCAACGCTGGGTTTGACAGCTTGGCTGCTGAAACCTTCATCTTGAAGGAGGAGGGTCTTTCTGACTCGGTTGTTAAGACTCTGATCTGTGCCCGGAGGAGGTCTTCTTCTACCATCTACTATAGGACTTTGAGAGCCTATATCGCTTGGTGTGAGGTTAGATCTTTGCCTTGTAGGGTCTTTTCGGTTTCCAGGATTCTGGATTTTTTGCAATCAGGGCTGGACTCTGGTCTCCAGCTGAGTACTCTGAAAGGGCAGGTTTGTGCCTTGTCTATCTTTTTTCTTTCTGCTCTCCAGGGTCCTCCTTTTGAGCCTTTGGGCGATGCTGCACTATCCATTTTGACTCTGAAGATGGTCTTTTTGGTAGCAGTCACCTTGGTGCGTCGCGTTTCACAGCTGGCGGCGCTTTGTATGAAGACTCCTTACTTTGAGCGGCATCAGGATAAGGTTTTTTTTCTTGAGAGAGTTCATGCTGAGGATGTGTGAAGTAACATGGTCTCTAGCCTCCTGGCATGTCTCTGTGTTTACTGCTTTTCAACCACTGGGGATTCTTAGGGAGACAGATGCCTTTATATGGGCTTGCAGTCACACTGCGCCACCTTGTGGCGGATAACCCACTTGTCAATAACCCGAACAGGACACCACCAAAATCAATTCTACAGGTGAGTACTCACAGAATTGTATTATTGTACTTATGCACCATAAATGATGAAATATTGATTAAATCTAATGTGTGTATTGCAAGGTTTTTTTTTTGTCCAACTAAAATGCCATTGTTTTTACAGACCTTAATTGTAGCATGGATCCGAGCCAATCTGAGTGTGTTTATATCCCGGGAACTGTGGGATGAGCTGCTGAGCGTCTTGTCCTCACTCACCGACTGGGAGGAGCTAATAACTGAATGGTCTAAGATCATGGACTCCCTCACCGCAGTCCTAGCGAGAACCGTCTATGGGCTGGACATGTCCAGTTTACCTCTAGATAAGCTCAGTGAACAAAAAGAAAAGAAACAGAGGGGAAAGGGTATGTCTGTGGAAGCTAATTGCTGCATGTTAAAATGGTATATATAAATTGTCAATGAATATAATTCACAATCGTCAACACTCCAAAAAATACCTGTCTGATATATGCAGTTATTTTAGGTTAACGTACAACTATTTGACCTTTAGGTGTGAAAAACTCTCTTGAACCTAAAATGTAAAGAAAATCCTGCCACCTTAGTGCTTTGTTAAAATGTACCCCAGTCAATGTCCTTCATGCATGTTGCCTTAATATTGTGTGTGTGTGTGTGTGTGTGTAGTGCAGGCAGTGTTCTGACCTTAGCCCTGTGCTGTATTTGCTATGGCAAATGCAGCTAAGCAAAAATGCAGTACATGTGGCAGGTTTGATCGGACATCAAGAAGAACATTGGCCTTTAGTCTTCAGGGAGGCTGAATTCCCCGTCCCTGGAGCATCCTGATTTGGGGATGCCCTGCTATGTGAAACCCCTGCAATCCCTAGGCTGCGGCCGAATCCCCACTCCCCTTCATCTGTGGTGCTTACCTGCATCAGGCAAAATGACCTGTAAGACATTCTCTCTAAGAGGCAAACTGCAAATTTCTGTCTGCCAGCACTGTGAATATTGGGCCAATTGGATGGATAAAATCACTTAAGCTGGACCTTGACCATGATTTAATGAAAAGCCCAAACCCTTAAACTATTCCCCTGCATCTAAAATTAATATATTTCAAGTTTTTAGTCACTTATTATATTCTTAGTATACCGTACGTCCTGCTCCAAATAAGATTCATAACACTTGGGAATGACTCCGCCAGATGGCGCTGGACTGCAGAGACAGCGAAATTGGCTCCTCCCGGCCGCTCAAATACCCAGGACCTCCCACGAATCCCCAGATTTTCTCTGCAGTCTGGACTGCGAAGGACAAGAAGATGTCTCTCTCTTCTCGCAGGTGAGCGGGGCTATTAGCCTGCGGCCCTGTAGGACTGTTCCCACCCATTCCATTATTAATGTGCCTCCCAGCCTTGGCTGCGCTGGTCCTGGTGATGGTAGGCAGCACCGCCAGGTGCTTAGGAGCGCTGCTCCACCTCAATACCCCACCAAAGGGTAGGCGGTATAGGCATATGGTGAGCCTCTATGGGATGCCCCTCCCGCACTATTGCCCCTTGCCCCTTTCTATCGGTGGGCCTTATGTTAAGTGGCCGCTGTCCTCCCTCACTCTCCCTTGTAGCTCTCGGGGGGTGACTTTGCCTTGGTGCTCCGCTGTATTTTGTTTGTCTGGCTGGTGTCAGTCACCGCGCTGACTTGGTTGCACTGGTTGCTTTTTTAAATATGCCGCCACGCGCGCTTCCACTGTGCTCCGTGCTTGGCGGTGGCGTTACCTCAGGTGCTGGTGCGCCGTTATTGGCTGCTTGTCACGTGTGCGGCTTCGCGCTCTTCGGGGGGGGGGGGGGCGCCTGCGGTTGGCGCGTTCCGCGTCACTGTCTCCGCGGCCCGCCCCTCAAGGTATACCTGGTGCCATTTTCTCTGGATCTGGCTGCTGCGTGACTGGCATCTACCTACCTAATACCTTGGTGCGTAAGGTCTCTGCTAAAAAGCGGCACTTAACGCCTGATGTCACTCTTTTCCCTATGGAAGCTGATGAGTTTTTGGAACTGTCTGGCTATACCCCGTTGGAAGAGGGGAAGTTATTCTGTGACTCGGAGTCATCTGATGAGAGGCCCAGGGGTCATGATGATTCTGGCTCTGACCCCTGGGCCCCAGATGATACTGATACTGATACTGAGGCTGTTGGCTCAGATTTTTGAGGTACTGTCTATCTCTCCCCTGGTTGTGGCCCCCAGGCAACAGGGGGAATTGTTTCATACTGCTAAGCCACGTTTAGGATTTCCTGAGCAAGCCCATTTTAATAATGTTGTGCTTAGGGAATGGGAGCGTCCCAGCAGGCTTCCCCGGTGTACCTAGAAGTTGGGATAAGAGGTATCCCTTTCCTGCTTATGTGGTGAAGCATTGGTCATCCCCTCCTGAAGTGGATGCCCCGGTCCTAGGGCTATCTTAACACCTCTGTCATGCATTCCCCTGACTCTACTACGCTGCGGGATGGTGAGGACCGGCGCATTAATCAGCTGGCGTCCCATGCCTTTGCATATGTGGGGACGGTGCTGCGCCCAGTTTGTGCCTCTGCTATTACGGCTGTGGCTATTAGGACTCTGCTTAGAAGTATCCTAGATGGTGCCCCTGATAATGTGTCTAGTGAGGAGTTTAATGCACTCTCTCGTTGTGAGGTTTTTGTGACTTATGTCCTCTCTGCCTTGGATGATACCATTAGGATGTGTGGCAGAACCTCTGCCCTTGTGGTGGCTATACGCCGCTCTGTTTTGGCTGCGCCAGTGGGCTGCTGACAACGCTGCCAAGAAAGCTCTCACTGGTTTTCCTTTCAAATGACTACGCCTGTTTGGGGACAGCCTGGACCTATTTGCTAAGGGAGGCAGGTTAACCCAACGCAGGCGGCAGTCTCGGCCCTTTCGGGGTCAGGGCTCCTTTTTCTTCCAATCCATTCGATACACTCCTTACTCCTGGGTTTCTTCCTCCTTGCTGATCACGTGACTGCAAGAAAAAAAAAACAGGCGTGGCCCTCACGGCCCATAAGTAGCAGCTGCCCCTAATCAGATCAGTTTTCTTTCTTGCAGTGGCAAGATGACTGACTGAAGATTCAGGTAGCTCTCAAGGTTTTGGCAGCAAGCGAGGGACTGAACCCTGTCTGCTCTCTGCAGAGCCTTATTCCCACGGATCCCTCAAGACCCAAGTTTATGCCTCCACAGCGTTGGCTGTTTTGCGGTCCGTGAAGGTAAGGTGGAAGCGCCGGGGTCTTGGGGCGCTTACAGAGTGTATATGCTCTGGGCTGCAGGCTTTTTTGAAAAGTAAGTCAGCCGCAGGTTTTTCTCTGGTGTACCTGCTGAGGAATGTTTTTTTTATTTTTTACCCAACCCTTCCTTCTTCCAGTTAGGTAGGTTTTTTATCATAAAAAAAAAAAAAAAAAAAAATTATGTATGCCTTTAAGGGACGTGGCTGACGTCATGCAAGGGGCAGAGTTTAATCCGGAACCACAAGGCCGTGTATTCAGTTGTCTCTCTCCCTGGGCGAGGAAATTGCATATTGCTAGGTGTGTGTGTGTGTGTATGTATATATATATATATATATATATATATATATATATATATATATATATATAGCGGCCAGATAGCAGTGCGATTGCGGCGGCGGCCAGTTGGGCCAAGGTGCTGGCCTAGAAATGCCTTGTGATTAGGATGGCTTCGGGGGTTCCGCTGGTTTATTCGTATTGCTGCCTCAGGGCAAGCTGATTTTGCCGTTGTTTGCACTAAGCTATGATATATATATTATGTGTTTGATCATTTCTCTTGTATAGCGGTAAAGAGAAGAGCGGTGGTGGTGAGTGGACATCGCCATTATCTTTTTTTATATCAATTTTTTTGATTAATTGCATTATCAATTTCATATTTCAGTTAGTATATTATATTATTTATATTGAAACATAGAAGGTTGACGGCAGTAGGAGACCATACGGTCCATCTAGTCTGCCCTTAATGTACTCTTTATCTTAGAATAGATGTGTGCTTATCCCAGGCATGTTTAAATTCAGTGACTGTTGATTTTTCAACTACCTCTGCTGGAAGTTTGTTCCAAGCATCTACTACTCTTTTTGTGAAATAATATTTTCTAATATTGCTCCTGATCTCCCCCCGACTAGCTTCAGGTTGTGCCCCCTTGTTCTATCATTAAGTGCTATTGTTATAACATTGAGTGTTATTGTTATTATATATATTTTTATATATTTTTATGATTTTATTATATATATATATATATATATATATATATATATAATTTTTTTTTTTTTTTTTTATTATAATGATTGTCAGTTTTTAGCAGTTAAAAAAAAAAAAAAAAAAAGAGGGAGATTAATGCTTTTTTTTTCTCCTGTTTTGTTTTTTAGAATTTGGAAGAAGGATATAAAAGGGTTGTGGTTCCTCCCGGTCCCTTTTGGGATTGGTTTTAGGCTTAGGGACTTTTAGGTCTGATTGCCAAATTAATAAAAAAAAAACAAAAAAAAAAAAAAACACCATGAGGGAGGCATCAGGGGATAGTGATTTGGGCATCCCATTTGAGCAGGGCGGGCTCTGCCCCTTATGTAAGCAGGATCCCCTGGGTAGTTTCAGCACGGTTTGTTCTGCTTGCGCAATGAGAATTGGTTAGGCCATAATAGAGCGGCGGCTCAGGTCTTAGTCCAGTTATTACTGGTGTGAGCACAACGGCTCAACCATCCCTTCCTTCCCCTGGAAGGGGGGAGGCAGCGAGGCGCAGTCAGATGTGGTGCACAGGTTGGATAACCTGGAGAGACAGTTATCCTTGGTTATTCCAAAGAAGGCCACTTGTAAGAGGAGGCATTGGAAGAGATTTATTTGCCTCTTTTGGAGAGTGGGAGGAAGAAGAGTATATAGATGAGCAGCTCTCAGAAGGCGAGTTACGCTCTGGTGAGGAAGATAGTAACTCTATTTTTTTCTCTTCTGATGAGGACCCCCTCCTCGCAGGCGAAACACAGTGTCTGCTCTTCGGTTTTTGAAACTTTGAATATCACTCTCTCCCATATTGTATCTTGTACTCAGAATATCCACTGTCAAATCTGTAAAACTGCGTTTGAAATAGTGTATGTACTGTATGTTCTAGCCTGTCTGTAATTACTGCTTTGTAAAGCGCTACGGAAGATGATGACGCTATATAAATGAATAATAATAATATCACCCCTCCTGAGGCACAAAGAGGGAAGGATGATCTGTTTAAGCCAGTTAGGCAAAGGCAGGTGTTCCCGGAGCAGCCGCACTTTTCTAAAATGGCGTAAAGGAATGGGAAAATCCTAACAAATTACCGGCTGTTCCTAGGGTACTAGACTCTAGGTATCCCTTTCCGGCGGACATGATTAAGCTTTGGTCTTACCCACCTGAGGTGGATTCTCCAGTAGCAGGCTTGTCTAATACTTCCATCATGCCGTCTGCTACTATGGGATCTTTAAGAGATCCCACGAAGAGACGAATGGATCAATTGGCCCGCCATGCTTTTGCTATGAAAGGATCCTTTCTATGTCCTGTTTGTGCCATGGCCTTTGTGTCCCTGGCTTCAAACCATGCCTGTTTTCTTTCTTGGAAGAAGATGAAGAAAAAGTTTAGCCAGGGCTAAGTCTCGCAGGCTTATTCAAGAGTCCAAAGATTTTAAGGATTGTTTGGTCTTTAACTCGTTTGCTATCACTGCGATGGATGATGCAGTCAGGCTAGCTGCTAGAACTTCTGCTCTGCTTGTGGCCTTGTGCCGTTCCTTATGGCTAAGACAATGGTTGGCGGTTGCCGCCACTAAGAAAGCTCTTATAGGTCTACCTTTTTTAGGGAGCAGATTTTTTGGAGAAAAACTGGACGGTATGGTGAAGGATGGCAAACTGCCTCAGAGGAAGAGGACGACTCGGCCTTTTCAGAGGACTTCATCATATCGACTCTTTTGGACTGGCAGAGGGGCCTTTCGTCCTTGCTCCCGTAGAGTTTTTGAGGTAGAGGCATAGCACGTAATAGGGCAAGAGGGGCCTGGAGAAGTGGGCCTAATCCTCCAGCCAAGCCCACTCCAGCATAAGGGGCGCCCTCACCCGAGCGGGTGGGGGGACGGATTTTGCATTTTGCTCATATCTGGAGGCGCCGCGTAAGGGATCTGTGGATCCAAGAGGTAGTGTCCTCAGGTTACAAAATCGAGTTTGCAGCCAGACCGCCCGCAACGTTCCTTCGGTCAGGGGCATCCCGGAACCAGTCAAAGTTAGATGCCCTGAAGTCCGCTGTTCGGCACCTCCTTCAAAAAGGGGTGATTTGTCGAGTACCCCTTTAGGAAGAAGGTCAGGGGTTTTATTCCAACCTTTTTACAATCCCCAAAAAGGACGGGTCGATTCGTCTCATTTTAGATCTGAAGGATCTCAACAGATATATCCTCGTGAAGCATTTCCGCATGGAGACGTTGAGGTCAGCTTTAACAGTAGTTCGACCCGGGGATCTTATGACTACCATAGACATAAGGGACGCGTATCTGCATGTGCCAATTTTTTCGGGACATCAAAGATTCCTGAGGTTTGCCCTGGAAGACAAGCATTTCCAGTTTGTGGCACTCCCATTCGGGATATCCTCGGCTCCAAGAGTATTCACCAAGGGTTTGGCAGGTCTCATGGCAATTTTCAGGAGCCAGGGGATTTGTATTGTCCCCTATTTGGAAGATCTTCTAATATCAGCCGGATCGCAGCAGCAGATCCTGAAGGACACGCAGACGGTCCGATCGACTCTGGAGGAATTCGGCTGGGTGATCAATTACCCGAAGTCTCATATCACTCCGGCGCCAGTAAGGAACTTCTTAGGTATGATTCTGGACACTGTCCAAGTCAAAGTGTATCTACCAGGACAGAAGGCGCGACTAATCCAAGATCAGATAGAGTGCTTCCTGGCTTGCCGGCAGCCGACCATTCGGCTGGGTATGAGGTTGTTAGGCCTGATGGTAGCCTGCTTCGAGGCGGTACCTTTTGCCCAGTTTCACATGAGGCCCCTTCAATGGAATCTGTTGGCAAGCTGGGATCGAGCCCCACAGTCGCTGGATCAAGTCTTTGTACTAACGCCCTCGGCAAGACATTCTCTTCTGTGGTGGATGGACCCTCTTCACCTATCTGTAGGCAGATCCTTCTTGACCCCACAGTGGCAGATCGTTGCCACGGATGCCAGTCTCACAGGATGGGGCGGCGTTTGGCAATCTCAGAAAGTCCAGGGTCAGTGGGGGCCGAAAGAGAATCAGCTTCCCATAAATGTATTAGAATTAAGAGCCATCGGGTTAGTGCTTCAGTATCTGACCTCCTGCTTGAAGGGGCAGGCAGTCCAAGTCCAGTCGGACAACCGGACGGCGGTAGCCTATATCAATCATCAGGGGGGTACCCGGAGCAAGGGTGCTCTACTGGAGGTAAGCCGGATTCTGATCTGGGCAGAGGAAAGTGTTCCCTGCATCTCGGCAGTTTACATCCCAGGGATAGAAAATCAGGAGGCGACACTGTGAGCAGGAAGGTCCTGCGCCGGGGGAAATGGTCCCTCAGTCGGAAGGTTTTCCAAGTCCTTGTCGGCGCTGGGGGTGCCCGGAAGTGGATCTCTTTGCGTCCAGACACAATCACAAGCGGCCAAAATTCATGTCCCTATCAAGGGACCCTCTGGCCATAGACACGGACGCCCTCTCAATCCCTTGGACAAGGTTCAAGCTTCTGTACATTTTTTCCCCCGTTTCCGCTTCTGAGTCGAGTGCTAAGAAGGATAATTCAGGAAGGAGTACCCACCATTCTAGTAGCTCCTCATTGGCCAAGAAGAAGTTGGTTCTCGGACATAACAAGGATGGCGGTAGACCAATGGCGTCTACCAGTCGAGCCAGATCTTCTCACTCAGGGGGCGTTTCGGCACCCGAATTTACAGATGCTGGCTTTGACGGCTTGGCTATTGAGATAGCGGTCCTAGCAGAGAGAGGATTATCAGCTAAGGTCATTCATACCATGATCCAGGCCCGGAAGAAGTCGTCTTCCATGATATATTACAGGGTCTGGCGGTCATTCATATCCTGGTGTGAGGCTAGGAAATGTTCATGCAGAACGTATTCAATTTCCGGAGTTCTAGAATTTCTTCAGGATGGCTTAGAAATGGGCCTATGATTAAGTACCCTAAAAGGGCAGGTATCGGCCTTATCTTTTTTTTTTTCAGAGGTCTATCGGTTGTAATAGACTCATTAAAACTTTTTTTCAGGGAGTCACTCATGTCCGTCCACCGCGCAAGTCTATATTACCGGTGTGGGACTTGAATTTGGTGTTGACGGCTCTGCAAAGCCCTCCCTTTGAACCTATGATTGACGCTCCAATGAGCATCTTGACACTTAAAGTAATTTTTTTTAGTGGCAATTACTTCTGTGCGGCGTATTTCGGGCCTACGGCCATACCACACTGACTGCGCCCGATCTCGTCTGATCTCGGAAGCTAAGCAGGGTCGGGCCTGGTCAGTACTTGGATGGGAGACCGCCTGGGAATACCAGGTGCCGTAGGCTTAAAAAAAAACAAAACAAAAAAAAGTTAGCCTCCTTATGTATGAAGTCTCCTTATTTTGAGTTACATAGAGACAAGGTAGTTTTTCGTTTTAAGCCTGATTTTTTACCTAAGGTTGTCTCTCCCTTTCACCTTAATCAGGAGGTAATTCTACCCTCCTTATGCCCAGTTCCGGCTAATACTAAGGAAAGGGCACTTCATTCTCTAGACGTGGTTAGAGCCATCAGGTATTAAATTCTAAGCAGACAGCACGTCCCGCTCCAGACATAGTCCTTACATGTGGGTATACCTCCGCCTTCAGCGCCGTGCACTGCAGTATCATGAAGAAAACAAGCTCCTCCCGGCCCTACATATACCGAGGGACCTCCCACAAATCCCCCAGATTCCTCTGCAGTGCTGAACTGCGAAGACATGAAGTATCACGCTCTCGCAGGCGAGCGGGGCTTTACAGCCCGAGGCCCTGCGGGACTATTTCCACCCGTCCTCTCTGTGAAAGAATATGCCTCCCAGCCTGGGCTGCGTTGGTCGGGTGAAGGTAGGCAGCGCCTCGTGTGCTTAACGGAGCCATGCTCCACCGCAATCCCCCACCATAGGGTAGGTGGTTTAGGCTGATGGTGAGCCTCTAGTGGATGCCCCTCCCGCATTATTGCCCCGTACCCCGGGTAGTGCTGGACCCTGTGTAAGGGTCGCCATCCTCCCTCATTCCCCAACTAGTTAGTGGGAAAAGAAAGGGGGGGGGTATGTGTGTGGTGGTCCCTGTGTACCAGTATTTCACGCTTATGGCCTTATTTCTGCCCTTCATTAACATTGAAATGTCAGAGCCGCGCTGCTTGCTCTTTATTTGGTTTGCGGCGTTGTCTAGATGCTGTGGCGCCTTTTCCTTACTAGTCGTAACGGTTTTTCTACAAATCCTTAAGCGTGTGATTGTATCCTTGCCTTGCCGTTACTCCAGAGCTTCGTGCTCTCCGGAGTGGGCGGGGACTTGAATTGGCGCGCTCCGCGTCACGACCGAACATCGAGTCCGCCCTTCGAGGTTCCCTTGGTCTGTAAGTGCCCTTGCGGGTGACTCCTTTTTATATGTTTTTCCAGCTGCGCATGGCTCTGACACCCATTCTTCTCCTTATGTCTTTTAGATGCTAAGATTCCGGTGGCATCCCCCGGCCTGATATATATCTTAAACGGGCTCTTTTTTATATTCTCCCACATTCCTAGCGGGTCTTGGGGCATCAGGGGTCGCTTATAGCATAAATCCCTGCTGGCATAATGCTTTGATAATCACCATATGGAGGCATCTCAGAATTATGTGTCCACGGGGACAAGACCGGCTGTGTACTGCGTGGGGACCACCCCATGCTGATGCTGACAGAGCACGGGTCTGCGGACCGTGCGCTGAACAAGCACTGGCCCTGCAATCAGGTTTACCAGTGGCTGCATCTTGCTTCAATACACCTGTCTCCCCTTGTTTAAATCTCACTCCTGATGAGTCGCACTTGAGCGGGGATGACCAGCAGGTGGTGCCGCGCAGGCTACCTACGGCTGAGCAGGTGATGCCTGGTTGGCGGAGCGCTTGGGCGCTGGAAAGAAGCGGTCCCTGACACTTCCTGGTTCTATGTTTTCCAAGCAAACTGAAGAGTCTGATGCTATGCAGGTCCTCGATCCTTCGGATGAAGGTGGACTGTTTTCAGGTTCCGGTTCCTCAGACGAGATACCTTGGACCCGTGATAATTCTGGCCCTGGTTCCTGGGGCCGGTGTGACACCGATAAATTACTTATAAAGATCTTTGGAGTACTGTACATCTCTCCTCCGGGAGAGTCTCCCAAGCCCAAGAGGAAGAGTTTCCACACGCCCACGCCGTGCTTGGAATTTCTGGAGCAGGATCATTCCAGGCTCTTATATCTAAGGATTGGGAATCACCTTGTGAACGTACAGGAGTTCCGGGGGTCTGGGATTGGAAGTACCCTTTTCCCCCTGATGTGGTTGGCTGCTAGTCAGCCCCTCCCGAGGTGGATGCACCTATTATTGGGGTTGCTAACCCTCCCTTCATGACAGCCTCTACTTATCGTACCCTTCGGGATGCTGAGGACCGGCGTATTGACAGTCTGGCTTCCCACGCCTTTTCGTGTGCAGGGACGGCTCTGCGCCCGGTTTGTGCCGTGGCTGTCACTGCGGTGACCGCCAGGACCCTTCTTAGGAAGATACTTGACCACCAGCCGGAGGATCTCCCTTGGGAGGTCTTTAAGGCACTGTCTGATTGTGATGTTTTTGTGAGTTTATACTCTCAGCGATGGATGACACTGTTAAAATGTGCACTAGAACCTCGGTTCTTGTGGTGGCTATTCGCCGCCTGCTTGGCTGCGACAGTAGAGGGCTGACAATGATACTAAAAAGGCTCTTACTGGCCTTCCCTTTAGAGTCGACATTGGGGCCCGGTTGGACCTTTTGGGAAAAAAGGAGTAAGGCACCCTCGAGCAGAAGGCCGTCTCGGCCTCCCAGGGGCAGGGACACCCCTCCCCTTCCCTACGTTAGTTTCAAGCGCGAACTAGAAGTGTGCTTCCAATTTTTTGGAATGGAGACCCGCCCCAGGGGGGGCAGGCAACGCCCTAAGTCCTCCGGCTGTGCAAAGTCCAAATCTACCCTCGCCTTGTTGGGCGAGTGGACTGCCGCAGCACTGGGCTCCTATCGCAGGGCGCCATGCTTCTTTCAGGTTGTTACAGGAGGTAGTCCCCCCGGATGCAGAATGGAGTCTGCTGGGCGGTCCTTTTTCTAAGGTTATCAGGGTTCTTCTAGTCCCTGTTTTCCCTTCGGGAGTTGAGGCAGGCCGAGTTTGTTGTGTAGGGTCTGGGCTCTCTTACAGGTTGGCCCTTGACCTGTGATTACATCCACTTTACCCTTCCCCTCCGGGATGAAGCAGTCTGACCCAGGTTGGCATTCTGGGGCTTAGCATTTATACCTTTACAGGCAGTTTCTACATGGTATCTACCTGTTGGGCCGCAGGCGCTCTAGTCCAGTAGACCTCTTGATGCATGTGAGGATTTATAATCCCTTTTTAGTCTCCTGTGCCTTCAGGACACCTAGGCCACTTCCAGCCAGTGTTGAAGGTCCAACTCTGCGCATTGGGGTATTGTTTTGGTTCCTCTCCTGCTCCCAGATGACTCACCGAGGCGAGTATGGGAGTGGTGTCTTGGACGTGCCCGTGTGGCGTCCGCGCTAGGTTCTACTTTATTGTCCTTCTTTGCTTCCTAATTTTGCATCAGGCCGTGTGGCTATTGACTTGTGGCTTCTTTGGGAGTCCCGTGGATTGGTGCTCAGGCACATCACTTACTTAGTGTTCCCCGTTTCGGTACCCCCCTACGGGTGGCATTTAGATTGGTTCATGTTAGAACCTTCCTTCTGCTAAATGTGGACTTGTTATGGAAAGGGCCTTGCCCTCCTTGATGTCGCACTTCCTTTACCTTGCAGCCGGTGGGCCTGTTGGTGGCGGCCCAGATGCTGTCCCTTATTCTCAGGAGCCCTTGGGCCCTGCGACACCTTTGGTTACTTATCCTGGACAGGGTTCCAGCACCCCTGGAACTAGGTCAGTACGCTCCCCCTCGTTACGGGGGTTCCTTTTGAGGTTGTAAATTCAAGGAAGATGTCTGGGGCCATTCCTTCCTTCTCTCTTCTCCCTGTAGATGGTCATCATGGGTACCAAGTCTTGCAGGTGGACGGGGGGGGGTCTTATTTCTCCTGAAATCCCCCGTGGTTCCTAAAGGGGTCCCCTTAGGGGATCCATCTTCATAAGTTTTTTTGGTTGACACATTGAGCCTTTGGTGGGCTCTAATTTGTTGGACTACTCCTCTTCAGGACTTGTCCTTTTTGGGGACTCTCGATCAGTCTGTGGACAGTGGCTTGTCCCTTTTTATCTGTGAAGGTCTCGGAACAGGTTGACCCTTCAAGAAGGTTCCGGTTCGGTTCTAAGTGGGGGTTTACATCCCTTGCACTTCATTGGTATTAGCTTGGCTAGCTGCCCTAACGTGGCAGGAGGTTCTATTCTAGTATCTCACTGAGTCCCTACTGTTGTGGCCCTGTGGGGCCCCGTTGCTATTACAGGGAATCTGTCCTGGGTTATTGTCCCAGGACTCTCTGGCCTTTGACATGAGGGCCTAGCATTGCTTCTGTCAGGACATTATATTCTATATGTCTTAACTTATTTCACCCTGCCAGGCGGGGTTCTGCATAAGATTGCAGTAGAAAGGGAGAACCGTTATGCCGGGGGCCCTGGGTGGCCCAGCGGGGCGTGGTTTGCAGATTTTCTGCTGAAGACAGTCGTACTGTATGCCCTCTCAAGAGGGCTGTTCTGCCTATTCAGGCTCCCTACTACGTCGCCCTTACCTACAGGCCTTTTAGGCGATTGGTCGGTTGGCTTTTCACCCTATTGGAGATGGGTATCTCTGGGTGTCTTTTCTCTATTGGAGGGCTAGGCCTAGCTCCCTCCTCTTCTTCTCCCTTTTCTGCCGGCTATGTTGGAGTATGCTCTTCTAGTCTGCTTTGCTTGGACTAGCTCTCTTTCCTGTGGGATGTTCCCTATCCCTGGGTCCTATGATTATAATAGCACGGTTTAAGTTGGCTCCCCAACTCAGTGCTCTGAAGGTTTCAGGGCTCGCCCTGTTCACCTACTGCAGAAGTCTAGTTCAATCTTCTGTGTTGCGCATTCCTCAGGGGTTGCTCAGGTGCATTCCCCAGGGAATTCTATGCTCCCTTTTTGGGGGGTTACTTATTCGGATGCCCTGCTAAGGGTTCCCTTGGGTCTTATTCAGGTTCTTGTCTGAACTGTTCCTTCCCTCATATCGCTCTTCTGGGGCGGTTGCTTCAGTCAGAAATGTGCCATAAAGGATGGCTCTGTTATATATATATATATATATATATATATATATATATATATATATATATACGCTATTATGCTATCTGTACACCATGAGGTGAGGCCAGACCCTACGGTCTCTAGGCTGTTGTCTGGCTTACTCTGAGCGATAGGGATCTGTATCCCTCATCAGGTGTTGGAGATTCCTGGCCTTTCTCTTGTCCCTGGTAGGGATTATGCCCCTTGGGGCTTATAGGTTTCTCCATCCTTATGTACCGGATCTGATTGCTAACACGGGTGTAGGTGCCCTTGGGCTTGGTCCTGCTCGGTCGCCTTGTTCCTCTGAGCCTAAAGTAAACGTCTCGGCTCTTGCTGAGCCTTGTTAGCGTTGTTTTTCAGTATTCCTGCTGGTCTCGCCTGAGACCTGGGTTCATATTCTCAGATGGGGAGATCTCTAAGGTTGCCATGGCTGCCCCTTTTTTTCCAGTAGCATGGTTAGGCTGTTACTCTGACCTACTCGTTAGGGGAAGATTATTCTTCTCTCTTGGTTTTTGCTCTCCTATTACTTGTGCTTGGCTTGGGCCTTTCAGCACTAGGTTCTGTTGAGCAAGCTGGCTAGTCCGCTGCTTGTTTTCAGTTCTGCCTTTACAAGAATGCAAAGGCTGTGGTTAGAGCATTGCTCTCGTTGCTCTTGGTAGCATGGTTAAGGTGACAGCACTTTTATGGTTGTCTGTGCCTTTTTTCTCGGGGATCCCACCCTACTTATGGACACTGCTATTGGATGTCCCACATGTAAGGACTATGTCTGGAGCGGGACGTGCTGTCTGCTTAGAATAATACAACTCTGTGAAGTACTCACCTGTAGAGTTGGTATTATATGCAGACAGCACATCCTGCCCCACCCACCCTGATTCACCTTGTTCTGGATCCCCTGTGTGGTGATTATTATCTTGGATATTATTGCTAGTGTCTGGGTGGTGGTTTTCCTCCTGGCCTCTTCTCTCACTGCTTGTCAATGCTGGGGATTTGTGGGAGGTCCCTCGGTATATGTAGGGCCGGGAGGAGCTTGTTTTCTTCATGATACTGCAGTGCACGGCGCTGAAGGCGGAGGTATACCCACATGTAAGGACTATGTCTGGAGCAGGACGTGCTGTCTGCATATAATACCAACTCTACAGGTGAGTACTTCACAGAGTTGTATTTTGGCAGCTGCAGATGCCTTCTGCAAGATGGATTTTCTCTTTGTCATTTCAGAAGGACCAAAAAAAGGGGGAGGTTTCCGCCAGCTAAAGCCACTGTCAATAAGTGGATTAGGCAGGCAGTAGCTAGAGCTTATTCGGCCCATTCCACTAGGGCCATTGGTGCTTCTTGGGCTTTTCAACATGAGGCTTCGGTGGAACAGGTTTGCAAAGCTGCCACCTGGTCTTCGGTGCATACATTCACCAAGTTTTACAAGGTAGATGTTAGAGCCTCAGCTAACGCTGTTGTGGATCGGAAGATTCTACAGGCAGTAGTGAAGTGAACTTCCTGCCGTTCTGCGTTAGAGGATCCCGCCCATAGATGGCACTGCTTTTGGAGATCCCAGGAGTAAGGAGTGTATGGAAAGGATTGGAAGAAAAAATGCAATTCTGTGAGGTACTCACCTGTAGAATTGTTTTTTCTGGGAATCCATTCCATACACTCCGGCCCACCCATTCTGGGTCATGGTATCTTCCGGTGTTTTTCTGAGGTGTTAATCCATTTTTTGGATTATTAAGTCATAGTATTGGAAAAAAAAAAAAAAGTAATAGGACTTAATTTTGAGAGCATTTTTTTTGGTTGAGTTTGATGTGTAGTAACATGGACTCTTTTTAGGGCCTCCCGGCCTGTCTCTAAATTATTTACTGCTTTTTAAGTAAACTGATCTGATTAGGGGCAGCTGCTACTTATGGGCTGGGAGGGCCACGCCTGTTTTCTTTCTTGCAGTCACGTGATCAGCAAGGAGGAGGAAACCCAGGAGTAAGGAGTGTATGGAATGGATTCCCAGAAAAAACAATTCTACAGGTGAGTACCTCACAGAATTGCATTTTTCTTCCCCCTACCGTGGTGCCAGACAGGGGAGGGGGGTCCACCTTACCGGGGCCTGAGGAGATTTCTGGGGAAGGGGTAGAGGACGTGGTCGCTCTGGCTCCTCCTGGGGCTCCAAGCTTAAGTCTTCTCCCAAGCCCCCTCAGGCATGAAGGGGCGCCCTCACCCATCCGGGTGGGTGGGCGGCTTCAGCACTTTGCTCACGTCTGGAGGCTTCATGTCTCAGACCGGTGGATTCAGGAGGTAGTGTCCTTCGGTTACAAGATAGAGTTTGCTGCCTAGCTGGCCCCAAGATTCATCAGATCCCGGATTTCTCAGGACCCTGTGTCAGCTCAGGCTCTAGTTCTGGTGGTACAAAGCTTTCTAGAGCTGGGGGTCATCTGTCAGGTCCCCTTACGAGAAAGGGGCAATGGCTTCTATTCCAACCTTTTCACCGTGCCCAAAAGAGATGGGTCAGTCAGGCCCATCCTGGACTTGAAGATCCTCAACAAATTTGTCAGGTGCAGGTGCTTTCGCATGGAAACTCTGCGCTCTGCCATCAGTTCCCTGCGTCCAGGGGACTTCATGACGTCTGCGGACACCAAAGATGCTTACCTTCATATTCCTGTGTTTCCAGGTCATCAAAGGTTCTTCAGGTTTGCCCTGGAGGATCAGCACTACCAATTTGTGGCATTGCCCTTTGGTCTCACTTCAGCTCCCAGAGTGTTCACCAAGGTGCTGGCAGGAGTGATGTCTCTGCTCAGGTCTCAGGGCATCCGTGTGCTGCCCTATCTGGACGACATTCTCATCACTTCCCAGTCCCTAAACAGGTTGGATACTCAGCTGGTAGTGTCCACTCTGGAGTCATTTGGCTGGGTGATCAACCATCCCAAGTCTTCCCTGTCTCCCTCCTTGGTGACTCCCTTCCTGGGAATAATTCTGGATACAGTTCAGGCAAGGATTTTTCTTCCTCAGCAGGTTCAGTTCCTGCTATCTTGCCCTCATCCCTCCATCAAGCAGGGAATGCAGCTGGTGGGCCTGATGGTGTCGTGCTTCGAGGTGGTCCCTTATGCCTAGTTCCACATGAGGCCTCTGCAACCCCACCTTTTGTCAGTATGGGACAAGGATCCTGCGTCCCTGGACCAGGTCCTTGTGCTTTCCCCACTAGTCAGGCGGTCCCTCTCGTGGTGGCGGTACTCCAGGAACCTGTTGGAGGGCAGATCTTTTCTGGCCCCCTGCTGGGAAACGGGCACCACGGATGCCAGTCTGACGGGTTGGGGGGGGGGGGTTCTG
The DNA here is from genome assembly GCA_027917425.1 of Gastrophryne carolinensis. Taxonomy (NCBI): domain Eukaryota; kingdom Metazoa; phylum Chordata; class Amphibia; order Anura; family Microhylidae; genus Gastrophryne; species Gastrophryne carolinensis. The sequence goes on along the minus strand of CM051237.1, from coordinate 391,316,133 downwards.
GAAGTCCCTGCAGTTCCAATGGCGGTGGGGCCCTCAGGAGGCCCACACACCTATCAACACTGCGGGCGATCAGGTTGGTTCTGACTCATTTGACTCATCACCTTCGGGGCCTGCCTATTCAGGTACGCTCGGACAGCCAGACGGTGGTTGCCTACATCAATCATCAGGGAGGGACCCGGAGCAAGAGGACCCTCCAGGAAGGGTCTCTGATCCTGTCCTGGGCGGAGGACAATGTTCCCTGCATATCAGCTGTGTACATCCCGGGGGTGGAGAATCTGCAGGCAGACTTTCGGAGCAGGGGGGACCTCTCGCCTGGGAGAATGGTCCCTCTGCAACAGGGTGTTTCAGTCTCTGTCCACAGTAATCAAGTGCCAGCCACGCAGCTCGAACGATAAAAATCATCCATCCATGGTCATGATTAAGAGCCTCGGCTCGAAACGCATTGACGCGGGGTCTGCTCTGACTATGCGCTTTTATGCTTTACATGCTTTGATGGCTTTTTAAACATGTTTTGCAATAAAGGATGGATGATTTTATCGTTCGAGCTGCGTGGCTGGCACTTCATTACTGTGGACATTTATCTTATCAAGAGGTGAGCGCTCTGTGCCCTGTGCCTGTTGCTTGAACTTTGCTATATATTTATGCGATCTGAGGCTGGCAACCAATACATCTACTGTTACAGTCTCTGTGTCACCATTGGGGCCAACCAGATGTGGATCTGTTTGCGTCCCGTCACAATCACAAGCTCCCGGACTTTGTCTCCCTGTCCCAGGATCCTCTGGCCTTGGCCACGGATGCTCTAGGAATGTCATGGCAGGACTTTCAGCTCCTGTATTTCTTCCCTCCATTTCCCCTGTTGGGCAGGGTTCTGCACAAGATAGCTCAGGAGGGGGTGCCAGCAATCCTGGTAGCCCCCAGGTGGCCAAGAAGAGTGTGATTCGCAGACGTGGTGCAGCTGGCAGTAGATCAGTACGCTCTGCCCAGGGTGCCAGATCTGCTCACTCAGGGTCAATTACGCCATCCCAATTTACAAACTCTGGCTTTGATGTCCTGGCTGCTGAAACCTCCATCTTGATGGAGAAGGGGCTGTCTGCCTCTGTTGTTGATACCATGATAAAGGCTAGGAAGAAGTCTTCTTCTTCCATTTGCTACAGGGTTTGGCGTGCCTACATTGACTGGTGTGAGTCTAGGTCTCTTCCCTGTCGTGTGTTCTCTATTCCCAGGATCCTGGAGTTCCTGCAGCATGGGTTGGAGCTGGGGCTCCAACTCAGTACTCTGAAGGGTCATGTCTCTGCCCTGGCTGTTTTATTCCAGAGGTCCTTTGCCCAGCATTCTCTGATCAGGACACCCCGCTTCAAGACATTCATTACATGTGGGTATACTGACCTGTAGATGGCGATCTTGCAGAGATAACAAAAAAAGGAAGGACCCTCCCGGCCCATAAATATCTGGGACCTCCCACTCATTCCCCAGTCTTTCATCTCTGCAGTGGCGAGCAAGTCAGAAGATGTCTCCTCCTTGCAGGTAGCCGGGATGACTCCCGGCCTTCTAATCTTCTATTCCTGCCCGGATCCCCTTATTTAAATTACTTGCCTCCCAGCCTAGGCTGCTGGTCCGGGCAAAGGTAGTTGGCACCCCTGGTGCTTAGGAGCCGTGAGACCTCATAACAAGGGGTAGGCGGCAATCTGGGTTGGTGATCCTGGTTTGGGATGCCCCGTCCCTTGGCCCTACCCTGGCATGGATTCCCCCTCTCCTGGATACCCTTAGGGGGGGGGGGTCCCTTATGGATTCCTCTCATTTATTTGTATGTGTGTGTGCTTTCATTTTTTGACTGGCGCCCGCCTCCGGCGTGCTGCAATGGTGGCGGTGAGCCCATGAGGGCTTCTTCTCCTCTGGGCGGGGGGGCGGTGCCAGGCGCTCGCGCGCACCTATGGCCCGCCCCCGTGCTGCGGGCGCGTTTTCATGTCCCAGCTTCTGGCCGGGGGAGGGGCCGGGCGCGGTGCGCGAACCTTGCCGGCCCGCCCTCCCTCCTCCTACTGCACACTGCGTGTCTTCACTGTGCCTGGCGTGCGGTACTGAAGGTCGGGTGAGTGGCCTGATGGCCATCAGATTCATCTGTTTTTAACTCTTTATACATTCTAGCAGGGTCTGAGCGTGTGCTTGTTCTTTTGTGTTCCAGGTGGACCATTGATCATATTAAAGGGGGGTTCTCCCGGTCCAGGGTCCCTGGTTAAATTTTATATATATATAGAAACATAGAAAGTTGACGGCAGAAGGAGACCATACGGTCTATCTAGTCTGCCCTTATGTGTATACTGTATGTACTATTTATCTTAGGATAGATGTGTGCTTATCCCAGGCATGTTTAAATTCAGTGACTGTTGATTTTTCAACTACCTCGGCTGGAAGTTTGTTCCAAGTATCTACTACTCTTTCTGTAAAATAATATTTTCTAACATTGCTCCTGATCTTCCCCCCCGACTAGCTTCAGGTTGTGCCCTCTTGTTCAATCATTAAGCTTCTTCTTAAAAACACTTCCCTCCTGAACCTTATTCAATCCTTTCACATATTTAAAGGTCTCAATCATGTCCCCCCTCCTTTCCTCCAGACTGTACAAATTAAGTTCTTTAAGTCTCTCCTGATAAGTTTTAAGTTTAAGTCCTTCCACCATATTCTCAGTGTGCCACACACCCCGCTTCCCCTTTAATTCTTCACGATTGGGTTACTCACCGCCAGGTGACGCAGTTGCAGAGAGGAAGTCTTGTAACGAGCCCCCTTCCGGCCTATATATACCTGGTACCTCCCACTTAACACCAGTGTTTTTCTCTCTGCATGACGACAAGACAGAAGAAAGAAGTCTCCTGCTTGCAGGTAGCCAGGGTCTTACCCCGGCACCCCCTTTGGGTCTATTTCTGCCCAGTTGATTGTTTACCTATATGGTTGATGGAAGCCTCCCAGCCCAGGCTGCTCACTGGGCAAATGGTAGATGGCACTATAGGTGCCTAGGAGCTTATCTCCTCCGCTCGACCTCATGCGTGGGGCAATGCGGCTATCCGGCATGGTGATCCGGATTTGGGGTGGCCCCTGTCCCAAGGTTCCCCTTGGCCCCTTTCTCTCCCGTTACGGTCCCTTCTCCCTTCACTTGGGGGGGGGGGGGGGGGGGGGGGTTGGGGGATGTATATATGCATGTGGTGTTTTTTACTTATGTTTATAACCATTGTCAGTTTCAGTTCAGCGCCGCGGGATGTGCGCACACGGCCTGATCTGCTAACACTTTGTTTGTTTGCATGTGTTTTTTCCCCCCCACTGATTGTAGGCCTCTGGGCGCCCTCTCTCTTGCGGCTCTGCCATTGTGCGGGCCGCGCTGTTGGCAGTTTCAGGCATGGCCTGAACTGCCAGGGTTGTTTAGCTCCGCTTTAGGTTGCGGCCGCCATTGGCGGGCCGCGCTGTTGGCAGTTTCAGGCGCATGGCCTGAAGCTGCCAGGGATGTTCTCCCCTCCCAATAACCGAGGGCGTCGGGCGGCGCCGCCGGCGATTTCCGCGCATCCGAATGCAAAGGCTGCTCATCCTGCTGTATAAACTGGATGAATAGACAGAGGTAATAACCGAGGGCGTCGGGCGCCCTCCCGGTATGCGGCACCGCACTGTTTGAATCTGGGGGGGTGGGGCCCGGACGACGTGATGAGGGGGCGTGGCCTGAGCGGTTTTGACGTGCAGCTCGGCCCGCCGCACTTCCTCCTTCTTATTAGGAGTCGGGTGCGGGGGACTCAGCTGCAGGAAGTGGATTTGATCTGCTGCTGCTGCTGGCCTTTGCTCTTAGCCTTGTGCAGGTAAGTGGCCTCACCTCGTGTGGGGCCGTCTTTTGTTTATACTTATGATTGTTTTGAACTGGTTCAAATTTATATTGACCTCTTAAAGCACTTTAGGGTGTTTTGCTATATGTTGATATATGCTGTTTTCTGCATGAATGTTGTACTGCATGCTGCCCCTTTTTTTCTGGGGATCTTACTGTTGTTTCTTTCCCCACAGATCCTGGGATTCCCTCACTGTAGTGGGCTTCTGGTTCTGTTATACCTGGCTAGTCCTATTACTCTAAATTGGGATATATAAAAAAAAAAAAGGGGGATAATTATAGTTTAAATCCTCCCTTCCCGGGACATTAATTTAAAGGGGCATCCCGGGTGGCTTTATGCCTAAAACCCACGGTTGTTGTGAATACCATAAATCACCATATGGAGGCTTCCGACAATACCGGAAATGGCTCTTCGGGGCCATCTAGGCTGTGTGGGGGTTGTGGGACTTCGCTCCCAGGTGATGATGTTATATTATGCATTCCTTGTGCAAAGCAGAATATTGTGCGTCAGTCCGTCGCTCCGGCTTCTGGCTCTTCGCAACTTCCATCATCTCCTACCCCCCCCCCTCCCTGTTCCGGACCCCGTGTGACATTGTCAAAAGTGGGGATTCGCAATCCGAGGTGTGTGCACGATTGTCCAACCTCGAGAAGATAGTTTCCGCCAAGGTAGGTCAGAAGGCTACAGCGAAGCAGAAACACCTTTCTCCTGCAGCTCCTGCTTCACAGGATGAGGGGTGCGAAGCTGTGGATTGGTCCGATTATTCCCTGGTCGAGAAGGGGGAACTCCTTGTGGAGTCAGATGAGCCTGCAGACCAGCTTGAGATCGATGCTGTTGGCGATCTGGCTGCGGGGGTATCCCTTGACACCCCCTCCATTTTGGCTCAAATGTTTGAAATTTTGAATTTAGATCCGCTTGAGGCAGTTGCCCTGCCAAAGGGTGAGTTGTTTGTGCCTCAGCCGCTTTTGGTGTTTCCCGGGCAACAACACTTCGAGAGGGTTGTGCTTAAGGAATGGGAACATCCCACACGACTGGCTGGAATCCCTTCCAGTTGGGATAAGCGCTATCCTTTTCCAGTGGAATTGGTGAAGCTTTGGTCAGTTCCCCCTGACGTAGATACCCCTGTGTTAGGGCTGTCTAGCACGGCTGTGGTACAGTCTTCTGAGACCACTGCCATTAAGGATAGTGAGGATCGTCGGATTGACCAGTATGCTTGCCATGGTTTTATCAGTGCCAGATCGACGATGCGGCCGGTGTGTGCTTCGGCGCTTCTTCTATTGGCGGTTAGGTCCGTTATTCAGGATCTATGCGCAGATCTTGATCCCGCTTGTAATGAGTTTAGTGCTCTTAAGCAGTGTGAGTCTTTTATTTCCTTTGTTCTGACCGCTCAGGACGATGCGCTGGCAATGAGTAGCAGGACAGCGGCAATGCTGGTGGCTATTCGTCGGTCAGTATGGCTGCGCCAGTGGTCGGCGGACTTAGTCTCTAAAAGGGTGCTCACAGCACTTCCTTTTTTGGGTTTGCGACTGTTTGGTGATAAAATTGATTCAGTTGCAGAAGGTGGTAAAATGCCTGAACGCAAGAGGCATCGTCGCCCCTTTCGGGGTGCAAGTGCCGTTAGGCCTTCCTTTCTGGGATTTAGAGCAGGTAGGGGGGTTTTCTTTCCCGCTACCAGAGGTGCAGGTTGGACCCGGGGGAGGGGCCGTGGCCGTCCCACTCAGTCCTGGGGTGCCAAGCCCAAGCCTGCTGGTAAGCCCGCTCAGCAATGAGGGGCTGCCCTCACCCGTGCGGGTGGGGGGGCGATTGCGACACTTCTCCCAGGTTTGGGACCAGGAGGTTCCGGACAGATGGATCCGGGAGGTGGTGTCGTCCGGTTACAAACTGGAGTTCGAGTCTCGCCCTCCTTCACGGTTCTTTTGGTCTCGGGTGCCCATCGATCCTTTGGCCGCTCCGGGGCTCCTGGCGTCGATAAGGAATTTTTTAGAAATGGCGGTCATCCGGCCGGTACCGCGCTTAGTGATGGGCCTCGGTTTCTACTCCAATCTTTTCGCAGTCCCCAAAAAGGACGGGTCTGTTCGTCCCGTCCTGGACCTGAAATTACTCAACAGGTTCATCCGTATTCGGAAGTTTTGCATGGAAACTTTGCGTACGGCCATCGGTTCTTTTCGGCAGGGGGACTTCATGACGTCCATAGACATCAAGGATGCTTATCTTCATGTTCCCATCTGCCAGGCTCATCAACGTTTTCTTCGATTTGTGATGAAAGATCAGCATTTTCAATTTGTGGCACTTCCGTTTGGCCTTACCTCGGCCCCAAGGGTGTTCACCAAGGTGTGGCAGGGGTGATGGCCATTTTCAGATCTCGGGGCATTCGTGTCGTACCTTATTTGGACGACCTTCTCATCATGGCTCCGTCACTCAATCAATCGGAGACAGACACCAGGATGGTGGTCTCCACGCTGGAAAGCTTTGGTTGGGTGATCAACTTCCCCAAGTCCTCCCTCGCTCTGGCCAGGGTGGTGTCCTTTCTTGGGATGCAGTTGGACTCTTGTCAACACAGGGTGTTTCTCCCCCAGTCCAAAATTCATCTGATTCAGGAGTTGGCTCGGGTCCTACTTTCCAATCCTCGGCCGTCCATCCGTCTGGGGATGAGGCTGGTAGGGTTGATGGTTGCCTCCTTCGAGGCAGTTCCTTTTGCTCAATTTCACACGAGGATGCTTCAGCTCTATCTGTTGGCGTCCTGGGACCGGCAGCCTCGGTCGCTGGATCAGCCCTTCCAGTTGTCCTCCCGGGTCCGGCAGTCCCTCCAGTGGTGGTTGGTCTCGGCCAATTTTGTGAAGGGCAGGTCTTTCCTGACCCCTCTTTGGGAAATTGTCACCATGGACGCCAGTCTTTCGGGATGGGGGGAATTCTGGAAGGAGCTTCAGTTCCAGTGGCAGTGGGTACCTCAAGAGGCCCACTTACCCATCAATATTCTGGAACTGAGAGCCATCCGTCGGGTTCTTGCCCTCCTGACTCAACACGTTCTGGGCCTTCCGGTCCAGGTACGTTCGGACAATCGAACAGCGGTTGCTTACATCAATCATCAGGGAGGGACTCGCAGTCCGGGTGCTCTCAGGGAGGTGTCCCTGATCCTGTCCTGGGCGGAGGCCCATGTTCCTTGTCTCTCGGCGGTGTACATTCCAGGGGTGGAGAACCAGGAAGCGGACCGGTTGAGCAGGGGCTCTTCCCGTCTGGGAGAATGGTCTCTCCATCCTCCAGGTTTTTCGCTCACTGTGTCTCCGGTGGGGGACCCCGGAGGTGGACCTGTTTGCCTCTCGTCACAATTGCACAATCGCTCTCCCAGGATCCTCTGGCTCTGGCAGTGGACGCCATGTCCCTGAGCTGGGGGGATCTGGGGTTTCTGTACCTGTTTTTTCCGATACCCATGCTGGGCGGGGTGGTTCGGAAGTTGGCTCTGGAAAGGGTGTCCGCCATTCTCGTGGCCCCAAAGTGGCCAAGGCGAGTGTGGTTCGCAGACATCGTTTGGTTGGCAGTGGACCAGTTCGTTCTGCCTCTTCGGCCCGATCTGCTCACTCAGGGTCGGTTGTGTTACCCCAATTTGCCAACGCTGGGTTTGACGGCCTGGCTGCTGAAACCTCCATCTTGAAGGAGGAGGGTCTTTCTGACTCGGTCGTTAAGACTCTGATAAGTGCCCGGAAGAGGTCTTCTTCTATCATCTACTATGGGACTTGGAATGCCTATATCGCTTGGTGTGAGATTAGATCTTTTCCTTGTAGGGTCTTTTCGGTCTCCAGGATTCTGGAGTTTTTACAATCTGGCCTGGACTCTGGTCTTCTGCTGAGTACGTTGAAAGGGCAAGTTTCTGCCTTATCTATCTTTTTTCAGAAACGTTTTGCGCTTCGTCCCTTAGTTAAAACTTTTTTCCAGGGGGTTACGCATGTGTGGCCCCCCAGGAAACCATTACTCCCTGTTTGGGACTTGAATTTGGTTCTTTCTGCTCTTCAGGCTCCTCCTTTTGAGCCTTTGCAAGATATTGCTTTGTCTACCCTGACTCAGAAGATTGTCTTCTTGGTAGCTATCACTTCGGTCCGGCGTGTCTCGGAGTTGGCGGCCTTGTCTATTCAGGCGCCTTACTTTGAGAGGCATCAGGATAAAGTGGTCTTTCGGTTCAAACCAGACTTTCTTCCTAAGGTTGTTTCTGCTTTTCATTTGAATCAGGATATTGTTCTTCCCTCCTTATGTCCTAATCCTAAGAATGACAAAGAGAGGGTTTTGCATTGTTTGGATCTAGTACGCTGTGTTAAGTACTATTTGATTATTACGTCTCCTTTTCGTAAAACGGATGCCTTTTTTGTTGTGCCCTGTGGGCCTAAGAAGGGTTTGGCACCGGCCAAATCTTCCATTAGCAAATGGATACGTCAGGCCGTTATTGCGGCCTATTCTGCTAAGGGGAAAGTTCCCCCTTTTCGTATCACTGCTCATTCTACTCGCGCCATTGGAGCGTCTTGGGCTTTTCAGCACCAAGCTTCTGTTGAACAAGTTTGTAAGGCCGCTACTTGGTCTTCTGTTCATACTTTTTCTAAGTTTTACAAAGTTGATGTGCGGGCCTCAGCGGATGCTGTTTTTGGCCGCAAAGTTCTGCAGACTGCAGTCATTTAAGTTATGCTTCATTTTTGCCTTCGGATACCCATCCCTTGTGGACACTGCTATTGGATGTCCCAATCGTGAAGATTAAAGGGGAAGCGGGGTGTGTGGCACACTGAGAATAATACCATTTTGTGAGTACTCACCTGAAAAATGGATATTGTCAGTGTGCCACACACCCCGCTTCACCCCGCCCTTTTCGGTATCCTGGATCCTTTATATGGTGAAGCTTTTCTTTATTTTGAGGTTACCTTTAGATTACTGGTACCTTTTCTTTCTGCTTTTTAAATCACTGGTGTTAAGTGGGAGGTACCAGGTATATATAGGCCGGAAGGGGACTCGTTACAAGACTTCCTCTCTGCAACTGCGTCACCTGGCAGTGAGTAACCCAATCGTGAAGATTAAAGGGGAAGCGGGGTGTGTGGCACACCGACAATATCCATTTTTCAGGTGAGTACTCACAAAATGGTATTTTTCGTTGCCCGCCTTTGGACACGTTCTATTTGAATAATGTCTTTTTGCAGGTAAGGTCTCCAGAACTGCACACAGTATTCTAGCTGTGGCCTTACCAGGGCTCTATGCAGCGGCATCACAACCTCCCTCTTCCTACAGGTGATGCCATGAGCTATGCAGCCAAGCATCCTGCTTGCTTTTTCCACTACCTGGCTACACTGTCCACTCATCTTGCAGCTATCAGTAATCAGTACCCCTAAATCTCTCTCCTCCGAGGTCCTGGCTAACACAGTGCTGCCCATACGGTACTCAGAACAGCGATTCCTTCTACCCAAGTGCATGATTTTGCATTTAGAGACATTAAACTCTAGTTTCCACAGTTTAGACCATTTATCCAGTAAAGCTAAATCATTTTCCATGTTGCAGACACCTCCAGGAATATCCACCCTATTACTAACCTTTGTATCATCAGCAAACAGACAAACTTTTCCTACCAAGCCTTCTCCTATGTCACTTACAAATATATTAAAAAGAATGGGGCCCAGGACAGAGCCTTGCGGCACACCACTTGTAACTCGCCTTTGTTCAGATTGCACACCATTTACAACAACGCTCTGATACCGATCCCTCAGCCAACTGGAAATCCTCTGAACTATCCAGGGATTGAGTCCTACCTTCAATAACTTATCTATGAGCTCCTTATGTGGTACAGTGTCAAAAGCTTTGCTAAGTTCCCTTCGGTGGTGGCTGAAACCGAGCAATCTGACGAGGGGCAGGTCCTTTCTGACCCCTCGTTGGGAGACTGTCACCACGGATGCCAGCCTGTCAGGTTGGGGGGGATTTTGGAAGGATCTTCAGTTTCAGGGGCTGTGGGGGCCTCAGGAGGCTCACAATCCCATCAATGTTCTGGAGCTGAGAGCCATCAGGTTGGTTCTGGCTCACTTGACTCATCAGTTACGGGGCCTACCGGTTCAAGTTCGGTCGGACAATCGGACGGCGGTCGCCTACATCAATCACCAGGGAGGGACTCGCAGCAGGAGTGCCCTCAGGGAAGTGTCCTTGATCCTTGCTTGGGCAGAGAGCAATGTCCCATGCATCTTGGCGGTGTACATTCCGGGAGTGGAGAACACGGAGGCGGACTCCCTGAGCAGGGGGGGAATGGTCGCTCAGCCCCAAGGTGTTTCGATCGCTTTGCCACCGGTGGGGGACTCTTTGCCTCTCGTCACAATCACAAGCTTCCGGCACTTGTGTCTCTCTCGCGGGATCCGCTGGCTCTGGCAGCGGATGCCATGCTTCTGAACTGGAGGGATCTGGGGTTTCTGTACCTGTTCCCTCCGTTTCCCATGGTGGACAGAGTGGTGCGCAAGCTGGCCCTAGAGGGCGCGCCAGCAATCCTAGTGGCTCCAAGGTGGCCAAGACAGGTTTGGTTCGCAGACGTGGTAGGGTTGGCAGGGGATCAGTTAGACCTGCCCCTTCTGCCGGATCTGCTCACTCAGGGTCCACTGCTCTACCCCAATTTACCAACGCTGGCTTTGACGGCGTGGTTGCTGAAACCTCTATCTTGAGGGAGGAAGGTCTTTCTGATGCTGTCATTCAGACTCTGGTTAGGGCTAGAAAGCGGTCTTCCTCTGCCATCTATATTCTAAGTATGTCACACACCCCACTTCAAACATTAATAATTACACTAGGGTTAACGCACCGCTAGGTGGCAGCATTGCAGAGAACTCTCCAAAAACTTCAACAGGCCCCTCCCGGTCTATACATACCTGGTACCTCCCAAGAACCTCCCAGTGTTGTTCTCTGCAAGGTGGCGACAAGACAGAAGAAAGAAGTCTCCTGCTTGCAGGTAGCCGGGGTATCCCCCCGCCCCCCCCCCCCCCCCCCCGTGGTCTATTTCTGCCCGGCTCTTGTTTGAGAGTTTACTATTTAATGGCAGCCTCCCAGCTTCAGCTGTAGGCCGGGCAAATAGGTAGCCGGCACCATTGGTGCCTAGGAGATTAGCTCCTCCGCTCGACCCTTCATTGCGGGGCATAGCGGGATTCCCGGAGTGGTGATCCGGATGTGGGATGCCCCATTTAATAGGAGGTTAGCGGTCAGGATGTGCCTAGCCCTGGGATATGGTTATTTCACATTCTGGGGTGTGGGGCGCGCTTGGGACGGTGACATGTTGTGTGAGTGTGGCTGCTGCGCTGCTACATTGTGAGGCTTTTTGTGATTTTTACTCTGACTGCCTTTATTGCAGGTTTGCCTGGGTGTCCCTCTTTCCCCCTGTCTGTATGTCTGTCCTCTCCCCTCAGGAGCCGGGGGGGCGGGGCCTCTCGGCGCGCTGCGCCGCGGTCCCGCCTGTGGCTGAGCGCCGTCTCCGGCCTGCTCAGGGGGGGGGAACGGAGTATCAGTGTGTGGGTCTGTGTCTGGTGCGCACTGGGAACCGGCGGGTTGCTCCGCCGGTCCCGTCCTTGAGGTCTGAGCGCGGTCTCCGCCGGCAGACGCTGACGCTGCCAGGGGGCGGGGTCGTGCGCGGGCCGCGCACCGATTGGATGTCCTGGAGGGGCGGGGCCTTCTCGGCTCCCGGAGCTTGTCTTCTCCTCCCTCACAGCGCTGTGTGCGGGCCGCCATCTTCTGCGGTGCCTGGCTGCGCGGTTTCTCTCTCCCTCTCAGGTAGGCGTTTTTCAGCTTTCTTGCGATGGCCCTCGGATTGCGTCCTCTCCTCCTCCTCCTCCTTCCTCCTCGCTCCGGCGCATCTTTAGGGTGCTGGTGTGTATTAACCATTCCTTTGTCTCTGGTTAATGAGGGAGGGGGGGGTGGTGTAAGGGGGTTGTGTATGTTATATTGGTTTTGGATATGGTGCTGGATTGACGCCTGTCCCTCTCCCTTTGTGCCTGGGATCCCGTCTGGCAGGGCTCTCCCGGTCATATATACCTGGCTCGTGGGGGGTGTTTTTTCATTGCAATATATATATACATATATATATATTTATATCTTTATATATTTTTATAAGGGTCTTAGGCTATTCCCCTGGGTCAGGATCTTGTGACTATCCTTAGACAATTGTTAGGTTATTAGGGGCATCCCGGGTCGCGTACCGCATAAATCCCTGGGTTCTGCGAATACCATAAATTTCACCACATGGAGGCTGCCACAGATACCGGGAATGGTTCTTCGGGACAATCCAAGGTGTGCGGGGGTTGTGGGACTCCGCTCCAGGGAGATGATGTCATTTTGTGTATCCCTTGTGCACAGCAGAACATTGCACGGCAGTCCAGTACTCCGGTGCCTAGCACTTCTTCAGCCGCGCCATCTCCCTCTCCCCCTCGCTTATTCCGGACCCCGTGTGACGTTGTCCTGGGCGGGGATTCGCAGTCTGATGTATGTGGCCGCTTGACCAGCCTTGAGAAGCGGTTTTCTGCTATAGCCGCTCAGAAGGTTTCAGCTAAGCGGAAGCATCTGTCTCCGCCTCCGCCGGATTCAGATGAGGAAGTGGTGGGAGATCTGGATTGGTCGGATCGTCCCCGCGAAGAAGGTGAGCTCATTGAGGAAGAAGATTCTGATGTTCAGCAGTTGCTGGGTTCTGAGGGGGATCAGGATGATGGCCTCCCACTTGATTCCTCTACCATTTTGAGCCAGATGTTTGAGGTTTTGGATTTGGAGCCTCCGGTTGTTGCTCCTAGGCCTAAGGGTCAGCTTTTTGGGGTGTTCAAGCAGCGTTTGGAGTTTCCCAGCCAACAGCATTTTGAAGAAATTGTTTTCAAGCAATGGGAGCAACCTACACGTCTTGTTGGTGTGCCGTCTAGCTGGGATAGGAAGTATCCCTTTCCGGCGGAATTGATGAAGCGTTGGTCTGTCCCCCCTGAGGTAGATACTCCGGTCCTGGGACTGTCCAACACGGCGGTCGTGCATTCCCCTGACACGACTTCGCTCAGGGACGGCGAGGATCGCCGGGTTGATCAGCTTGCCCGTCATGGTTTTGTATGTGCGGGTTCGGTGTTAAGGCCTGTCTGTGCTTCGGCTCTGTTGACCTTTGCTGTCAGGTCTATTGTCAGGGACTTGGGGGTGGATCTCGAGCCCACCAGTGATGAGTCCCTTGGACTTAAGCGCTGCGATGCTTTTTTGTCTTTTATCCTGGCCGCTCAGGAGGATGCCAGGCTGATGTGTGGCAGGGCTACTGCCTTGCTGGTGGCTATCCGGCGCTGTGTGTGGTTGAGACAGTGGACGGCCGATTTTAATTCAAAAAGATCGCTCACGGCTCTGCCCTTTTTGGGTTTGAGGCTTTTTGGTGAGAGGCTGGATTCTGTTGCCAAGGGAGGTAAGTTACCTCAGCGCAAGAAATTTCGCCGTTCCTTTCGGGGGATGGTCTCGTTCAATCCGTCCTTTCGGGGAGTCGGAGCCGGTAGAGGTGCGGGCTCCTCGGCACCCAGGGGCGCCAGTTGGAATAGGGGCAGAGGCCGTGGCCGCCCCACTCGCGTCTGGGGTGCCAAGCCCAAGCCGGCTGCCAAGCCCACCCAGCAATGAGGGGGCGCCCTCACCCGTTCGGGTGGGGGGACGGTTGCAACTTTTCTCCCGGGTGTGGGACCAGGAGGTCCCGGACAGATGGATTCGGGAGGTGGTTTCGGCCGGTTACAAGTTGGAGTTCGAGTCCCGTCCTCCTCCAAGGTTCTTCAGGTCTCGGGTGTCTTTGGATCCTTTGGCCGCGCAGGGGCTCCTGGCGGCAGTAAGGAATCTTCTAGACTTAGCTGTCATTTGCCCGGTTCCTCCTTCAGAGGTGGGGCGCGGGTTTTACTCCAATCTCTTCACGGTTCCCAAAAAGGATGGGTCCTTCCGTCCTATTCTGGATTTGAAGTTCCTCAACAGGTTTATTCGTCCTCGGAAGTTTCGCATGGAAACCCTGCGGTCTGCGATCGGTTCGCTTCGGCAGGGGGACTTTATGACGTCCATAGACATCAAGGATGCGTACCAGCACGTGCCGATCTTTCCTGCTTATCAGCGGTTCCTTCGTTTCGTGGTGGGGGATCGGCATTTTCAGTTTGTGGCTCTTCCGTTCGGCCTCACCTCTGCTCCGAGAGTGTTCACCAAGGTGTTGGGGGGGTTGATGGCCCTGCTCAGAGCTCAGGGGATTCGCATTGTGCCTTACCTGGACGATCTTCTCATCATGGCTCCTTCCTTCAGTCAAGCAGAGGGGGACACCAGCACGGTGGTGTCTATGTTGGAGAGGTTCGGCTGGGTGATCAATTACCCCAAGTCCTCGCTGGTTCCGGCCAGGGTGGTGACCTTTCTGGGGATGTCGCTGGACTCCTGCCAGCACAGAGTGTTTCTTCCTCAGGCCAAGGTTCTGATGATTCAGGAATTGGTCCAGCTGCTCCTCTCCCATCCTCATCCGTCCATTCGTCTGGGGATGAGACTGGTGGGGTTGATGGTGGCCTCGTTCGAGGCAGTTCCTTTTGCTCAGTTTCATACGAGGACTCTTCAACTTCATCTTTTGGCGTCTTGGAACCGGTGTCCGGGGTCGTTGGATCGGTCCTTTCGGTTGTCCCCTCGGGTTCGGCAGTCCCTTCTGTGGTGGTTGGTCTCGGACAACCTTCTGAAGGGCAGGTCGTTTCTGACTCCACTTTGGGAAACTGTCACCACGGATGTCAGTTTGTCAGGCTGGGGAGGTTTTTTGGAAGGATCCTCAGGAGGCCCACTTGCCCATCAATGTTCTGGAATTGCGAGCCATCAGGTTGGTTCTGTCTCGCTTGACGCATCAATTACAAGGTCTGCCGGTTCAGGTTCGCTCAGACGGCGGTTGCTTACATCAATCACCAAGGAGGGACTCGCAGTCTGGGTGCCCACAGGGAGGTGTCTCTGATTTTGGTCTGGGCGGAGACTCATGTCCCTTGCATCTCGGCAGTTTACATTCCGGGAGTGGAAAACACAGAGGCGGATTTTCTGAGCCGGTGTGGGTCCCGTCGGGGGGAGTGGTCTCTCCATCCCCAGGTGTTTCGGTCACTTTGTCTCCGGTGGGGGACGCCGGAGGTGGATCTGTTTGCCTCTCGTCACAATCACAAGCTTCCGTCCTTTGTGTCCCTGTCCCGGGACCCTCTGGCTCTGGCGGTGGATGCCATGACCCTGAGCTGGAGGGACCTGGGGTTTCTTTATCTGTTTCCTCCGATTCCCATGCTAGGCAGGGTTCTGCGAAAGTTGGTTCTGGAGGGAGTTCCCGCCATTCTCGTGGCGCCAAGGCGGGTGTGGTTCGCGGACATCGTTCGTCTGGCCGTAGATCAGTTCGATCTGCCTCTTCGGCCAGATCTTCTCACTCAGGGTCAACTATGTTACCCCAGTTTACAAACGCTGGCTTTGACGGCTTGGCTGCTGAAACCTCCATCTTAAAGGAGGAGGGTCTTTCGGATGCGGTCATTCAGACTCTTATTTGTGCCAGGTAGAGATCTTCTTCTTCCATCTATTACAGGTATTGGAGATCTTATATTGATTGGTGTGAGGCTAGGTCTTTGCCTTGCCGGGTCTTTTCTGTGTCTAGGATTTTGGAGTTTCTTCAGTCGGGGCTGGACTCCGGTCTTCAGCTGAGTACCTTGAAGGGGCAGGTTTCTGCCTTGTCTATTTTTTTCCAGAAATCTTTTGCTAGTCATTCCTTGGTCAAGACTTTTTTCCAGGGGGTTTCGCATGTGCGGCCTCCTAGGAAGCCTTTGCTCCCAGTGTGGGATTTGAATTTGGTTCTTTCTGCTCTTCAGGCTCCTCCTTTTGAGCCTTTGCGGGATGTTGCTTTGTCCATTCTTACTCAGAAGGTTGCCTTTCTGGTGGCCATCACTTCGGTTCGGCGTGTTTCAGAGCTGGCAGCTTTGTCTATTCAGGCTCCTTATTTTGAGGATCATCAGGACAAAGTCAGATTTTCTCCCTAAAGTGGTCTCTGCGTTTCATCTTATCCAGGACATTGTTCTTCCTTCTTTGTGTCCTAAGCCTAAGAATGTCAAGGAGAGTGCTTTGCACTGCTTGGATGTGGTACGTTGTGTCAGGTACTATCTGCGTGCTACGTCTTCTTTTCGTAAGACTGATGCCTTTTTTGTTGTGCCATGTGGGCCTAGGAAGGGTTTGGCTCCGGCTAAATCTTCCATTAGTAAATGGATTCGTCAGGCCATTGTTGTTGCTTATTCGGCTAAGGGGAAGGATCCTCCTTTCCGAGTTACTGCTCACTCTACTCGTGCGGTTGGTGCGTCCTGGGCTTTTCAGCACCAGGCTTCGGTTGAACAAGTGTGTAAGGCTGCAACTTGGTCTTCTGTTCATACCTTTTCTAAGTTCTATAAGGTTGATGTGCGGGCTTCAGCGGATGCTGTTTTTGGCCGTAAGGTTTTGCAGGCTGCAGTGGTTTGAGTTTTTTCTGCGTTATTGCCTGTTCGGATACCCACCCTTTTCTGGACACTGCTGTTGGATGTCCCTAGTGTAATTATTAATGTTTGAAGTGGGCTGTGTGACATACTTAGAATAATACCATTTTGTGAATACTCACCTGTAAAATGGGTATTATAAGTATGTCACACACCCCACTTCACCCGCCCTTTTCGGTATCCTGGCTCTTTATTTGGTGAAGTTTAGTTCTTTACGTTGAGGGTTACATTGTTGGTCTGGTACCTTGTCTTACTGCTGTTCTAATACTGGGAGGTTCTTGGGAGGTACCAGGTATGTATAGACCGGGAGGGGCCTGTTGAAGTTTTTGGAGAGTTCTCTGCAATGCTGCCACCTAGCGGTGCGTTAACCCTAGTGTAATTATTAATGTTTGAAGTGGGGTGTGTGACATACTTATAATACCCATTTTACAGGTGAGTATTCACAAAATGGTATTTTTAGGACTTGGAGGTCCTATATTGATTGGTGTGAGGTCAGGGCCTTGCATTGCAGGGCGTTTTCTATCCCTAGGGTCTTGGAATTTCTGCAACATGGTCTGGACCAAGGTTTGCAGCTTAGTACGCTGAAGGGGCAGGTTTCTGCCCTGGCGGTTTAATTTCAAAAGTCATTTGCTCTTCATCCTCTGGTTAAGACCTTTTTCCAGGGGGTTACGCATGTGCGGCCTCCTAGGAAACCTTTGCTCCCAGTTTGGGATTTGAATTTGGTTTTGTCTGCCGTGCAGGGTCCTAATTTTGAGCCTTTTCAGGATATTGGACTTTCTACGCTTACTCTGAAGGTTGTTTTTCTGGTTGCCATCTCTTCTGTTCGGCGTGTTTCGGAGTTGGCAGCCTTGTCTATTAATGCTCTTTACTTTGAGAGGCATCAGGACAAGGTTGTTTTGCGCTTCAAGACAGATTTCCTTCCTAAGGTGGTCTCTGCTTTTCATCTGAATCAGGATATTGTTCTTCCCTCCTTGTGTCCTAAGCCTAACAATGACAAGGAGAGGGTTTTGCATTCTTTGGATGTGGTTCGCTGTGTGAAGTACTATTTGGTGGCTACTTCTCCTTTTCGTAGGACTGACGCCCTTTTTGTGGTGCCCTCTGGGCCTAGGAAGGGTTTGGCTCCTGCCAAGGCTTCCATTTGTAAATGGATTCGCCAGGCCATTGTTGGCCTCCCCTTTTCGTGTTACTGCTCATTCTACTCGTGCTGTTGAGGGCGTCCTGGGCCTTCCAGCACCAGGCTTCTGTTGAGCAGGTTTGTAAGGCTGCTACTTGGTCTTCGGGTCACACTTTTTCCAAGTTTTACAAGGTTGATGTTCGGGCCTCAGCGGATGCTGTTTTTGGCCCGTGTTTTAAGGTTGTGCCTTGTTGCCTTGTTTTTGGATCCACGCCCTTTATGGACACTGCTATTGGATGTCCCACATGTAATGAATGTCTTGAAGCGGGGTGTGTGACATACTTAGAATAATACCATTTTGTGAATACTCACCTGTAAAATGGGTATTATAAGTATGTCACACACCCCGCTTCACCCTGCCCTTTTGTATTCTGGATCCTTTATATGGTGAACCTTTGTTAGTTTTAATTGGCTTTCCTGGTCCCTTGATCTTACTGCAATCTTTATACTGGGGAATTAGTGGGAGGTCCCCGGTATTTATGGGCCGGGAGGGTCCTTCCTTTTTTTATCATCTCTGCAAGATCGCCATCTACAGGTCAGTATACCCACATGTAATGAATGTCTTGAAGCGGGGTGTGTGACATACTTATAATACCCATTTTACAGGTGAGTATTCACAAAATGGTATTTTCCAGGGGGTTACTCATGTGCGTCCCCCACGTAAGCCTATGTTGCCTGTTTGGGATTTGAACTTTGTTTTGTCTGCCTTGCAGGGTGCTCCCTTTGAACCCGTGCAGGAGGCTGCCTTGGCCATTCTTACTCTCAAGGTTGTCTTTCTGGTGGCTATCACTTCTGTCAGGCGTGTTTCTGAGTTGGCGGCGCTTTCCATCCAGCCCCCTACTTTGAGAGACACCAGGACAAGGTGGTGTTTTGCTTCAAGCCAGATTTTCTGCCTAAGTTTGTGTCTGCCTTTCATTTGAATCAGGACATTTTTCTTCCTTCCTTGTGCCCTATCCTAGTAATGCTAAGGAGAGGGTCTTGCATTCTTTGGACGTGGTTAGGTGTCTGAAGTACTATCTTGTGGCTACTACACCTTTCAGAAAAACTGATGCTCTTTTTGTGGTCCCTTCTGGTCCTAGGAAGGGTCTGGCACCTGCCAAGTCTACTATTAGCAAATGGATCCGTCAGGCTGTGATTCAGACCTATTCTGCTAAGGGGAAGAATCCTCCCTTCCGCCCTACTGCTCATTCCACTCGTACTATTGGTGCCTCTTGGGCTTTTCAGCACCAAGCTTCTGTTGAACAAGTTTGCAAGGCCGCTACTTGGTCTTCTCTTCATACCTTTTCAAAGTTTTACAAGGTTGATGTTAGGGCCTCCGCTGATGCTGCAAGGTTCTGCTTGTTATGTGTGTTATGTGTTATGAATCTTATCTGGAGCAGGACGTACTGTATACTAAGAATAATACAATTCTGTGATTACTCACCTGTAGAATTGATATTATGAGTATACAGTACATCCTGCTCCACCCCACCCTTGGTTTTGCATTATCCTGGATCCCCTGTATGGTGATTGTTATCATGGTTATAGTTACTAGTTGGTTCTGTTTAATTCTCCCGGCTTCTCGTTAACTGCTTTTCAATGCTGGGGATTTGTGGGAGGTCCCGGGTATTTGGGGGGCCGGGAGGAGCCAATTTCGCTGTCTCTGCAGTCCAGCGCCATCTGGCGGAGTTATTCCCAAGTGTAATGAATCTTATCTGTAGCAGGACGAACTGTATACTCATAATATAATTCTGTGATTACTCACCTGTAGAATTGATATTTTATTTCCCCCACCGGGCTGCTAGGACTCCAGGAATATGGGTGCCGGCATCTTGACTCAGAAGCATCACACATACTGAGGAGAGGAGGGGGAATAAAGTACAGGGGGTGTGGGGTTATAGCTGTGCTCTGCACAGACAGAGCAGAGCTGGGGTCAGAAAAAGGACAGCAATCCCAGAATGCAGAGCGACACAGTCAGAAGGCACTTCCTGTTTGCAGGCTGCCTGATGCTCCATGAGCCGCCATCTTGGAGGTTTAAAGGCTCATAAAATTCAGTAGATGCAGGTAGGATGATTTTTAATGTGAGCAATCTGTATGTATACAGGGTGGGGGAAACCTATAAGATATGCTCTTATTCAGGGTGAAGGTCTGCCTTAAATGCCCCGTTTACTTGGAGTGAATCACAAATCACAGTTCACATTCACAGTTAAGCAAGCTATCATCACTCAGTGAAAACGGTGGTTGCTATCAAACGGTGAACACAAGAATTGGTTCATCAGTCACCCGTTGTATCATCTTGGCTAACCAAAAATTTCTTGTTCATACCTGGAATGTGGAAACAGACGTCATCCACAGAAAATGTGTGTTGCTTTGAGAACGAGCGTTGCAAGCGATCGCTCTGGCACCCGACTATCCAACACATCTTTGGCATTTGAACAATCGTTCAATCGCAGATTTGTATGGCTGTTCGTTGAGCGGACGGTCAATTTATCTGTTTGTGTAAATGGGCCATAAGAAGTTACAAAAAAATCTATGCAGAATTGCTGTGCCTGTGACTTTTGCTAAACGACCCTATAATATGCCTGAAACACCAAAATAGTTTGCTTGCACTGCATAATGTATAATATTAAAAACATTTTTCTGATTCATGTCAGTCCAGAACCTCAGCACGTTCTAGAAGTATCTTAATAATTCCACATAGATAACTACTGTAGATAGTCACTGGGAGACTGGACTTCCACTTCAAGTATTCAGAATTCTCACATTTTTATGCTTTTTTTCCTCCTTAGGCTACTGTCCGGATCCTCACAAAGGTGCTGCTGTGGGCAGATCTTTTTCTCTGAGCTGGAAAAATCATCCAGATGCTCATGAGCCTATGAGATTCCGCAGTGCCACTACCTCAGGGGCCCCAGGTGTGGAGAAAGCTAGGAACATGGTGCGGCAGAAAGCCACAGGTTAGTTCGGCAACCTTCCCTGCTGTTAGCAGCCATGATTTTAAAGTGGATGTGTGCTTTAATGCAAACCGATTTATATCTCTGACCCCGTCTTCTAAGGCCGTGCAGTAGCTAGTGGAATGAGTTTTGCCCCTGCTGTAGGATGCCCCAACCAGATCTGTGACCATGTATCTGGAAAGTCCTGGTGAAGGAGCACCAGTGTCTGCCTAGCGCTGCTGCAAGGCCAATGAATGCAAACAAACTAAGAGGCTCGGGAGGTGAGTTTTATTTAGCAAAGCCCAGAATCGTGATTAGAGAAGAATAACAAAAGTAGATCCTTTTCATACCATTTTAGAATAAATATACCCAAATGGTTGGCAGTAGTGTTGATAAGATCCTAAGATTTTTTTTTTTTTTTTTTTTGCTTTTAACCCTTTTGGGAGATTTTTGACTTCCCTTCTTGTATCTCCTTGAAAAAAAATCAGTTCTGTGGTTTGATTCTTACTCTGCAATCCGTTGGCCAGCACGCAGCTGCACTGTTAATACTGTTAAAGTGGCCCCGGGGCACCCTGATAGGGGATGCCCCGCTGTGTGAAACCCCCCAGGTTGCCCGATCTGACCCTTCCCCAGTCCTAAGACGCATGTGTGTGCTCGGATCTACTCCCACCCTTTTGTCTAAGAGCTTGTGAGCAGATCAGAGCTTGCTGGCTGTTGCATTCCATGCTACCCTCTAACAGAGCGTGCCCGTGCGAGCCATTCACAAATGCCTGGCGCGGGTACACGCTCTGCTAAAGGGATAGCGGGGATGTGGCCGCTGCTCGCGCATGCACCGTTGGACCGGGAAAGGAGGTTATTTCCTGGGCGGACTGGGGGGTCTCGCACAGCGGGGCATACTGGTTCTGGATGCCCCGGGGGCAAGGAATTTAGTGGCCCTGGAATCTTAGAGATTCTAGGGGCGTTGGTTTTGGTCCGCTTTAATGTGCCAATAGTGAAGACTGTCACCTTAATCTTAACGCGGTTGAGTGGCTTTTATCTCCTGTATGCAGGTCCTATTATCTCTGTATTGACCAGCGGATCCAAACCACTGTTTGTTATACTTTCTCATTTTGATGCGTCCCACTTTATGTATGGCTGCCCTGCAGGAAATTGTTGTGCATGCTTAATCCGTGAAGTGGTCTCCTAATGTGACTCCTGTCCTTCTTCCCTCTGCTGTCTTTTCCTCTGAAAGCCAAGCGAAGTCAGTCTATCAGCAATTGTGTTCATCTATATGAGGCTTTGCCAGCAGCTAAAAGTGTTCCTCACCTCCTTCACACTGTGAGCTCTCTCTTACCTGGTATCTCTTACGCTTCTTGCACTCAGAAACTTTCAGGTAGGGCATCTGATTGTTCTTTCTCGCTCACTGTGCACTGTTCTCTTCCAGCGTGTTCTTTATTTTCTGCTGTCTTTTTCTGTTGCTAATTATCTTAATCTATAAATTCAAATCTGATTCTGCTTACACAATTTGCTGTTTTCCAAGTATACAGCGCGTCCTGTTCCAGTAATTCCTTACACTTGGGTTATTCCGCCACAAAGTGGCGCAGTGGACTTCAGAAAGACTTGTGGCCACTCCCTGCCACATAAATAGCCAGGAACCGCCCACCAATTTCCCAGTGTTTCTCTGCAGTCTGGACTGCGAAGATAGAAGATGGCTCTCTATTGCGCAAGGAGCGGGGCTTTTCAAGCCTAGGGCCTTGCAGGCCTATTTCCACCCGTTCTGGACCCACTGCCTCCCAGCCTCGGCTGACGGTTCGGGTGAAGGTAGGACAGCACTAGGGTCAGGTGCTGAAGGAGCGCTGCTCCGGGCCGCAAGACCCTGTACCAAAGGGTAGCCGGCGACAGGCCTTCTATGGTGAGCCTCGTCGGGATGCCCCAGCCTCGAATATTGGGTCCTTGGTCCCTCTCTCTGTCTCCCCTCTAGAAGGTTGTGTGCGACCCCTTTGTTGTGGCCACTTGGCTGGCAAGGGGCGGCCCGGGGGTCCGTGATTTGTGTGTGTTATTTTTTATTATTGGTGTGTGTGCAGGCCGTTGTACGACGCTCCGCGGTGGTTGGCACAATGTATTTTTTTGGTTCTGTCATGGCGCCGGCGTCTCAAAGTTTCGCGCTCTTCGGGGGGGGGGGGGGACCATGGTTTGATGCCTTTTTGCGTCATGCGCTCGCGGTCCGCCCCTCTAGGTACTTTGGCGCCATTTTGTGGCCTCGTCCTTGCGGTGCTGCGACGCGGTCTGGCTGTGCTTTACCTGTCTGAACAATCTGCCCGCCTGGTCCGTGAGTCCCTTACGTGTTTTTTTTATATTGCTTTACTCCGTATGCGCTGGGGATGTTTATTTTGTACTTATTGTGTCTTGCAGGCGGGTCACCTTTTGACTGTGGTTCTCCCGGCCCTGCCCCTTACCAATCTCCCACCTTCCCTTGTGGGCTTTGAGGGGCATCCCAAAAAGGGTGGCTATTGCTAGCTGTGTCCCTGTACTGGCCGTTACACCTGTATCTAAAATCACCATATGGAGGCTTCCGGGGACAATGTGCTTGGGGTTCCTTCGGGACAAGCCCAGCTGTGTGTTGCGTGTGGGGTATCCCGTTAGTGACGCTGTCAGGGTCTGTTTGCCCCGCGCCCAGCATGTACTTGCGCTGCAGCCTGGGTCATCTGCTACGGGTCCCAGTGCTGCACCCCCTTCTGCTTCCCCTACCCCACCACGCTTGCATCTGACCCAGTAAGGGGCACATAGCGGGGAGTCTCAGTATGACTTGGCTTCACGGTTGGCCAGCATTGAAAAGCATATTGCTGGGTCAGCCCCGCGTAAGGCTTCTGCCAAGAAGCGGCATTTATCTCCTGCTGCTTCCCTATTTCCTGTGGAGGATGAGGGACTTTACTCCTTTTCTGGCCTTTACCCCCTCGAGGAAGGGAAATTATTCTCTGATTCAGAATCCTCTGAGGAACAATCTAAGTTATGTGGTGGTACTGGGTCTCCTTTTGGAGAAGACCCATGGTCTTCAGATCACACTGACAGGTTGCTGACTCACATTTTCGAAGTGCTTTGTATTTCCCCTCCTGACGTGGCTCCACAGCAGCAGGGTGAGCTTTTCCATACTGTTAAACCACGCTTGGAGTTTCCTGATCACTTTAATAATCTGGTGCTCAAAGAGTGGGAATGGCCTAGCAAGCTACCTGGGGTGCCCAAGACAGGAGGTATCCCTTTCCTGCTGATGTGGTTAAACGTTGTTCCTCCCGAGGCGGACGCGCCCGTCCTAGGGTTGTCTAATACATCATGCTTTCACCTGACACTACTACACTGCGGGATGGTGAGGACCGGCGCATGGATCAGCTGTCCTGTCATGCCTTTGACTGTGTGGGGACTTCACTGCACCCGGTTTGTGCCTCTGCCATAACGGCTATTGCTATTTAAGGGCTGCTTAAGTGTCTCTTAGATGGGGCCTCTGATGACGCGGGAGGGGAGGATTATAGATCTCTCCTACTTTGTTATGAATTTGTTGCATATGTTCTTTCTGCCATGGACGATGTCATTAGAATGTGTGGTAGGATTTCTGCCCTTTTGGTGGCTATATGACGCTCTGTCTGGCTACGTCAGTGGGTAGCAGATAATGCTGCTAAAAAGGCTCTCACTGGTTTTCCTTTTAAGGGGCTACGGTTTGCCAGGGACGGTAGGCTGCCTCAACGTAGAAGGCCGTCTCGGCCCTTTCGGGGGCCTGGTGCCTTTCTCCCTTCTTTCCGCGCTTCCATGCCCCGATCCTAGGGCTATCTAACTCCTCTGTCATGCATTCCCCTGACTCTACTACCCTGCGGGATGCTGAGGACCGGCGCATTGACCAGCTGGCATCCCACGCCTTTTGCTGGTACAGGGACAGTGCTGCGCCCAGTCTGTGCCTCTGCCATTACGGCTGTGGCCATTAGATCCCTTATCAGAAATATGCTTGATAGTGCCCCTGAGGATTTGCCTTGTGAGGTGTTTAATGCACTCTCCAGTTGTGATGTTTTTGTAAATTTGTCCCCTCGGCATTGGATGACCTCATCAGAATGTGTGCCAGAACTTCTGCCCTTGTGGTGGCTATACGCCGCTCGGTTTGGCTGCGCCAGTGGGCTGCTGACAACGCTGCCAAGAAGACCCTCACTGGTTTTCCCTTTAAAGGACTACGCCTGTTTGGGGATCGCCTGGACCCTTTTGCTAAGGGTTACCCCAGCGCAGGCGGCAATCTCGGCCCTTTAAGGGTCACGGTTCCTTCTCCTCCCCTTACCGCGGTGCAAGACAGGGAAGGGGGGGTTTCCTTTCCTGGGGCCCGGGGAGATTTCTGGGGTAGAGGCAGAGGACGTGGACGTCCTGGCTCCTCCTGGGGTCCCAAAGCAAAATCCTCTCCCAAGCCCACTTAGGCGTGATGGGGCGCCCTCACTCATCCGGGTGGGGGGACGGCTGCAGCACTTTGCTCACGTCTGGAGGCTTCATGTCTCAGACCGGTGAATTCAGGAGGTAGTGTCCTCCGGCTACAAGTTGGAGTTTGCCGTCTATCCCCCTCCAAGATTCATCAGATCCCGGATTCCTCAGGATCCTGTGTCAGCTCAGGAGCTAGTGCAAGGCCTCCTGGAGCTGTCTGCCAGGTCCCCTTAAGAGAAAATGGCAAGGGCTTTTATTCCAACCTATTCACAGTACCCAAAAAAGATGGTTCAGTCAGGCCCATCCTGGACTTAAAGATCCTCAACAAGTTTGTCAGGGGCAGGCGCTTTCGCATGGAAACTCTGCGCTCTGCCATCAGTTCCCTGCGCCAAGGGGATTTCATGACTTCTGTGGACATCAAAGATGCTTATCTTCATATTCCTGTGTTCCCAGGTCATCAAAGGTTCCTCAGGTTCGCTCTGATGGATCAACACTACCAGTTTGTGGCCTTTCCCTTTGGCCTCACTTCAGCTCCCAGGGTGTTCACCAAGGTACTGGCTGGCGTGATGTCTCTGCTCAGATGTCAGGGCATCCACGTGCTTCCCTATCTGGACGACATTCTCATCACTTCCCAGTCTCTACATCAGGCAGAGTTGGATACTCAGCTGGTGGTGATCCACCACCCCAAGTCCTCACTGTCCCCCTCCTTGTTAACTCCATTCCTAGGAATGATACTGGATACAGTTCAGGCAAGGATCTTCCTTCCTCAACAGAAGGTGGACAGTATGATTGCACTGACTCAGTAACTCCTAGTTTGTCCCCATCAGGCAGGGGATGCAGCTGGTGGGCCTGATGGTGGCATGCTTTGAAGCGGTCCCTTATGCTCAGTTCCACTTGAGGCCCCTGCAACTTCACCTATTGTCAGTATGGGACAAGGACCCAGCGTCCCTGGACAGGGTCTGTGTGCTCTCCCACCTGGTCAGGAGGTCCCTCTCGTGGTGGATGGACTCATGGAACCTGTTGGGGGGCAGATCCTTTCTTGCTCCTTCCTGGGAGACGGTCACCACAGATGCCAGTCTGTCAGGTTGGGGGGGGGGGGGTTCTGTAAGTCCCTGTGGTTCCAGGGGAGGTGGGGCCCTCAGGAGGCCCACACACCTATCAATGTCTTGGAACTGCGGGCGATCAGGCTAGTTCTGGCTCACTTGACTACTCACCTTCGGTGCCTGCCTGTTCAGGTGCGCTCGGACAACCAGACGGCAGTTGCCTTCATCAGTCATCAGGGAGGGATCCGGTGCAAGGGGACCCTCCAGGAAGTGTCTCTGTCTTGGGCGGAGGCCAATGTCCCCTGCATATCAGCTGTGTACATCCCGGGGTGGAAAATCGCCTGGCGGACTCTCTGAGCAGGGGGACCTCTCGCCAGGGAGAATGGTCCCTATGCAGCAGGGTGTTTCAATCTCTGTGTCACCGTTGGGGCCAACCAGATGTGGATCTGTTTGCGCCCTGCCACAATCACAAGCTCCCAGCTTTTGTCTCTCTGTCCCAGGATCCTCTGGCCCTGATCTCGGATGCGCTAGCAATGTCATGGCAGGACTTTCAGTTCCTGTATGTCTTCCCTCCAATCTCCCTGCTGGGCAGGGTTCTGCGCAAGATTGCTCTGGAAAGGGTGCCAGCAATTCTGGTGGCCCCCAGGTGGCCAAGAAGAGAGTGGTTCGCTGACGTGGTACAGCTGGCAGTAGATCAGTGCGCTCTGCCCTTGGTGCCAGATCTGCTCACTCAGGATTCCCTACGCCATCCCAATTTACAAACTCTGGCTTTGACGGCTTGGCCGCTGAAACCTCCATCTTGATGGAGATGCGGCTGTCTTCTTCGGTTGTGGATACTTTGATTAAAGCTAGGAAGAAGTCTTCCTCTTCCATTTATTACAGGGTTTGGCGTGCCTACATTGACTGGTGTGAGTCTAACTCTCTTCCCTGTCGTGTGTTCTCTGTTCCCAGGATTCTGGAGTTCCTGCAGCATGGGTTGGAGATGGGGCTCCAATTCAGTACTCAGAGTAATCAGAAGAGTCAGGTTTCTGCCCTGGTTATTTTCTTCCGGAAGTCCTTGCTCAGCACTTTCTGATCAGGACTTTTTTCCAGGGGGGTCACTCATGTGCGCCCCCCACGTAAGCCTTTGGTGCCTGTTTGGGATCTGAACTTGGTTCTGTCAGCCTTGCAGGGTGCTCCCTTTGAACCTGTGCAGGGTGCTGCCTTGGCCATTCTTACGCTCAAGGTTGTGTTTCTGGTGGCTATCACTTCTGTCAGGCGTGTGTTCTGAGTTGGCGGCGTTTTCCATTCAGCCCCCTACTATGAGAGACACCAGGACAAGGTGGTGTTATTTTTCAAACCTGACTTTCTGCCTAAGGTAGTGTCTGCCTTTCATTTGAATCAGGATATTGTTCTTCCTTCTTTGTGCCCTAATCCTAGCAATGCTAAGGAGAGGGTTTTGCACTCTTTGGATGTGGTTAGGTGTCTGAAGTACTGTTTGGTGGCTACTGCACCTTTCAGGAAATCTGATGCTCTTTTTGTGGTCCCTTCTGGTCCTAGGAAGGGTGTGGCCCCGGCCAAGTCTAATATCAGCAAGTGGATTCGTCAGGCTGTGATTCAGGCCTACTCTGCTAAGGGGAAGAATCCGCCCTTCCGCCTTACTGCTCATTCCACTTGTGCTATTGGTGCCTCTTGGGCTTTTCAGCACCAGGCTTCTGTTGAACAAGTTTGCAAGGCCGCCACTTGGTCTTCTGTTCATACCTTTTCAAAGTTTTACAAGGTTGATGTTAGGGCCTCCGCTGATGCTGCTTTTGGCCGAAAGTTTCTGCAGGCGGCAGTGGTTTAAACTGTCTGCTGCTAATTTTTCTTTGGGATCCCACCCTACTTATGGACATTGCTATTGGATGTCCCACGTGTAAGTAATTTTTCTGGATGTCTCTGCAGTCCAGCGCCACCTGACGGAGTATATCCCAACTGTAAGTATTAGATTTGGAGCAGGACGTACTGTATACTCATAATACCAATTCTACAGGTGAGTAATCACAGAATTGTATTTTTGGCCACAAAGTTCTGCAGGCGGCAGTGGTTTAAACTGCACGCTTTGCTCTTTGGGGATCCCACCCTACCTTACGGACCCTGCTTTTAGATGTCCCAAGTGTAAGGAATTACTGGAACAGGACGTGCTGTATACTTGGAAAAATACAATTCTGTGAGTACTCACCTGTAGAATTGATTTTGTAGTATACAGCACATCCTGTTCCATCCCTCCCTTGTTATCATATTCTTAGTATACAGTACGTCCTGCTCCCGATAGATTACTTACACTTGGGTATTACTCCGCTAGATGGCGCTGGACTGCAGAGACATCGAAAACAGGCTCCTCCCAGCCCCTCAAATACCCAGGGACCTCCCACAATCCCCAGATCTTCTCTGCAGTCTGGACTGCGAAGGACAAGAAGATGGCTCTCTCTTCTCGCAGGTGAGCGGGGCTATTAGCCTGCGGCCCTGTAGGACTATTCCCACCCGTTCCATTAGTAATTTGCCTCCCAGCCTTGGCTGCGCTGGTCGGGTGATAGTAGGCAGCACCGCTGTCGGTGCTTAGGAGCGCTGCTCCACCGCAATCCCCCACCTAAGGGTAGGCGGTATAGGCATATGGTGAGCCTCTATGGGATGCCCCTCCCGCCCTATTGCCCCTTGCCCCTGTCTATCGGTGGGCCCTATATTAAGTGGCTGCTGTCCTCCCTCGTTCTCCTTGTAGCCCTCGGGAGAGGGGTGTGTGTGTGTATTGGGCTTTGTGCTTCACTACATTATTTTATATTCTTAGCATCAGTCGCCGCGCTGACTTGTTTGCACCTATTGTGTTTTTAAAATTGCCGCTGCGCGCTTACACTGTGTTCCGCGCTTGGCGGCGGCGTTACCTCAGGCGCTGGTGCGCCGTCATTGGCTGCTTGTCACGGGTATGGCTTCGCGCTCTTCAGGCAGGCCCGCTTTTGGCGCGTTTGCGTCACTGTTCCTGCGGCCCGCCCCTCGAGGTATACCGACGCCATTTTTTTCTTGGTTCTGGCTGCTGCGTGACGGGCTTCTACCAACCGCGGTCCGTGAGTCCCCTCGCGGGCGGCTTCATTTAACATGGTCTTTCACATGTCACTTACGGTTCCCCTTTGCTTATGTCTTTCAGACGGGCCGAACTCTCATGGCTTCTACTGGCCCTACTACCTCTATTTAGTTAATTATCTTGTGAGGCCTAGCGTTAATTACTCCCACTTCCCTAGCGGGTTATTGGGGCATCCCGGGTTGCTTTATAGCGTCAATCCCTATTGTGCCGCTATAATCACCATATGGAGTCGTCTCAGGATAATGTGCTCGTGGTTCCTTCGGGACAAGCACGGCTGTGTGTAGCTTGTGGGGTGTCCCTTATTAGCACTGACAATGCGCGGGTCTGTGTACCATGTGCCGAGCAAGTGCTTGCGCTGCAATCTGGCCTTCCAGTGGCTGGGCCTGCACCCGTTTCACTTCACCTACTCCCCCAAGCTTAAATCTCATTCCCACTGAGTTGCATACAAGTGGGGATTCTCAGCCTGATGTGTCTTCTAGACTGGCTAGTGTTGAGAAGTTAATTGCTAATAGCTTGGCGCGTAAGGCCTCTGAAAAAAGCGGCACTTAACGCCTGATGTCACTCTTTTCCCCATGGAAGCTGATGAGTTTTTGGAACTGTCTGGCTATACCCCTTTGGAGGAAGGAGAGCTATTCTCCGACTCAGGGTCATCTGATGAGAGGCTCAGGGGTCATACGGTTGGCTCAGATTTTTGAGGTTCTGTCTATTTTTCAACAGGCAACAGGGGGAACTTTTTCATACCGCTAAGTCACGCTTGGAATTTCCTGAGCAAGCCCATTTTTATAACCTTGTGTTCAAGGAATGGGAACGCCCCAGCAGGCTTCCCGGTGTACCTAAGAGTTGGGATAGGAAGTATCCCTTTCCTGCTGATGTGGTGAAGTGTTGGTCAACCCCGCCTGAGGTGGGTGCCCCAGTCAATTTTTTTTTTTAATTTAATTTTTAATGCATAGATGGCCATTGTATGCTTGCGCACACATAGGAATTCGTCCTCCGCATTTAACCCATCCGTGCAGTGAGTGTACACGTGCCCGGAGCGGTGGGCTGCCCTCATTACGGCGCCCGGGGAGCAGTTGGGGGGTTAGGTGCCTTGTTCAAGAGCACTTCAGTCATGTCCCAGGACTGGGATTCGAACCTGCAACCCTCCAGTCCCCCACTACCACAAATTATGCAGTCGAGTTTCCCGCATTTGGGGAAATCGCAGGGGTCCGCACAGCCGGAGTGCAATGGCCGAGCCTCACCCTGGGACAACCACCTTCAGGATCATGGTATCTCCCCTGCCAGGTAAGTCCTAGGGTTATCTAACACCTCTGTCATGCACTCCCCTGACTCTACTACTCTGAGGGATGCTGAGGACCGGAGCATTGATCAGCTGGCGTCCCATGCCTTTGCGTGTGGGGACGGCGCTGCGTGCCTTTGCGTGTGCCTCTGCCATTACGGCTATGGCTATTAGGACCCTGCTCAGAAGTATCCTTGATGGTGCCCCTGATGATGTGTCTAGGGAGGAGATTAATGCACATCTAGTTGTGATGTTTTTGTGATCTATGTCCTCTCTACCCTTGGATGACACCATTAGAATGTGTGGCAGAACCTGCGCCAGTGGGCTGCTGACAACGCTGCCAAGAAAGCCCTCACTGGTTTTCCCTTCAAAGGACTACACCTGTTTGTGGACCGCCTGGACCTGTTTGCTAAGGGAGGCAGGTTACCTCAGCGCAGGCGGCAGTCTCGGCCCTTTCGGAGTCAGGGCTCCTTTTCCTCCACTTACCGTGGTGCTAGACAAGGGAGGGGGGTTTCCTTTACTGGGGCCCGTGGAGACTTCTAGGGTAGGGGCAGAGGACGTGGATGTCCTGGCTCCTCCTGGGGCTCCAAGCTTAAGTCCTCTCCCAAGCCCCCTCAGGCATGATGGGGCGCCCTCACCCATCCAGGTGGGGGGACGGCTTCAGCACTTTTCTCACGTCTGGAGGCTTCATTTCTAAGAACGGTGGATTCAGGAGGTAGTGTCCTCCGGTTACAATATCGTTTGCGGTCTGCTCCCCCCCCCCCCCAAGGTTCATCAGATCCCGGATTCCTCAGGACCCTGTGTCAGCTCAGGATCTAGTGCAGGCGGTGCAAAGCCTTCTGAAACCGGGGGTCATCTGCAAGGTCCCTTTCAGACAAAAGGGCAAGGGCTTCTATTCCAATCTCTTCACAGTGCCCAAAAAAGATGGGTCAGTCAGGCCCATCCTGGACTTGAAGATCCTCAACAAATTTGTCAGTTGCAGGCGCTTTCGCATGGAAACTCTGCGCTCTGCCATCAGTTCCCTGCGCCCAGGGGATTTCATGACGTCTGTGGACATCAAAGATGCTTACCTTCATATTCCTGTATTTCCAGGTCATCAAAGGTTCCTCAGGTTCACTCTGGATGATCAACACTACCAATTTGTGGCATTGCCTTTTGGTCTCACTTCAGCTCCCAGGATGTTCACCAAGGTGCTGGCAGGAGTGATGTCTCTGCTCAGGTTTCAGGGCATCCGCGTGCTGCCCTACCTGGACGACATTCTCATCACTTCCCAGTATCTACATCAGGCAGAGTTGGATACTCAGCTGGTGGTGTCCACCCTGGAGTCATTTGGCTGGGTGATCAACCACCCCGTCTTCTCTGTCCCCCTCCTTGGTGACTTCATTACTGGGAATGAATCTGGATACAGTTCAGGCAAAGATTTTTTCTTCCTCAGCAGAAGGTGGACAGTCTGATTGCACAGGTCCAGTTCCTGCTATCTTGTCATCATCCCTCCATCAGGCAGGGAATGCAGCTGGTGGGCCTGATGGTGGCGTGCTTCGAGGCGGTCCCTTATGCTCAGTTCCACTTGAGGCCTCTGCAACTCCACCTCTTGTCAGTATGAGACAAGAACCCTGCGTCCCTGGACCGGGTCTTTGCGATTTCCCCCCTGGTCAGGCGGTCCCTCTCGTGGTGGCTGGCCTTCAGGAACTTGTTGGGGGGCAGATCCTTTCTGACCCCCTCCTGGGAGACAGTCACCACGGATGCCAGTCTGTCAGGTTGGGGGGGGGTTTCTGGAAGTCACTGCAGTTCTCAGGAGGCCCACACATCTATCAACGTCTTGGAGCTGCGGGCGATCAGGTTGGTTCTGGCTCAGTTGACTCATCACCTTCGAGGCCTGCCTGTTCAGGTGCGCTCGGCAACCAGACGGCAGTTGCCTACATCAATCAGGAAGTGTCTCTGATCCTGACCCGGGCAGAGGCCAATGTTCCCTGCATATCTGCGGTGTACATCCCGGGGGTGGAAAATCTGCTAGCAGACTCTCTGAGCAGGGGGACCTCTCGCCAGGGAGAATGGTCCCTCGGCAACAGGGTGTTTCAATCTCTGTGTCACCGTTGGGGCCAACCAGATGTGTGTCCCGTCACAATCACAAGCTCCCGGCCTTTGTCTCCCTGTCCCAGGATCTTCTGGCCTTGGCCACGGATGCCCTAGCAATGTCATGGCAGGACTTTCAGCTCCTGTATGTCTTTCCTCCATTCCCCCTGCTGGGCAGGGTTCTGCGCAAGATTGCTCTGGAGGGGGTGCCAGCAATCTTGGTGGCCCCCAGGTGGCCAAGAAGAGTGTGGTTCACAGACGTGGTGCAGCTGGCAGTAGATCAGTACGTTCTGCCCAGGGTGCCAGACCTACTCACTCAGGGTCCCTTACGCCATCCCAATTTACAAACTCTGGCTTTGACGGCCTGGCTGCTGAAACCTCCATCTTGATGGAGAAGGGGCTGTCTACCTCAGTTGTTGATACCATGATAAAGGCTAGGAAAAAGTCGTCATCTTCCATTTATTACAGGGTTTGGCGTGCCTACATTGACTGGTGTGAGTCTAGGTCTCTTCCCTGTCATGTGTTCTCTATTCCCAGGATCCTGAGTTCCTGCAGCATGGGTTGGAGCTGGGGCTCCAACTCAGTACTCTGAAGGGTCAGGTTTCTGCCCTGGCTGTTTTCTTCCAGAAGTCCTTTGCTCAGCATTCTCTGATCAGGACTTTTTTCCAGGGGGTTACTCATGTGCGTCCCCCATGTAAGCCTATGGTGCCTGTTTGGGATTTGAACCTGGTTCTGTCAGCCTTGCAGGGTGCTCCCTTTGAACCTGTGCAGGATGCTGCCCTGGCCATTCTTACCCTCAAAGTTGTCTTTTTGGTGGCTATCACCTCTGTTAGACGTTTGTCTGAGTTGGCGGCGCTCTCCATCCAGCCCCCCTACTATGAGAGACACAGGACAAGGTTGTGTTCCGCTTCAAGCCAGACTTTCTGCCTAAGGTTATGTCAGCCTTTCATTTGAATCAAGACATTGTTCTTCCGTCACTGTGCCCTAATCCTAGTAATGCTAAGGAGAGGGTCTTGCATTCTTTGGATGTGGTTAGGTGTCTGAAGTACTATCTGGTGGCTACTACACCTTTCAGAAAAACTGATGCTCTTTTTGTGGTCCCTTCTGGTCCTAGGAAGGGTTTGGCTCCTGCCAAGTCTACTACCAGCAAATGGATCCGTCGGGCTGTGATTCAGGCCTACTCTGCTAAGGGGAAGAATCCTCCCTTCCGCCTTACTGCTCATTCTACTTGTGCTATTGGTGCCTCTTGGGCTTTTCAGCACCAGGCTTCTGTTGAACAAGTTTGCAAGGCGGCTACTTGGTCTTCTGTTCATACCTTTTCAAA
The DNA here is from genome assembly GCA_027917425.1 of Gastrophryne carolinensis. Lineage (NCBI taxonomy): Eukaryota > Metazoa > Chordata > Amphibia > Anura > Microhylidae > Gastrophryne > Gastrophryne carolinensis. The sequence goes on along the minus strand of CM051237.1, from coordinate 391,282,491 downwards.
GTTTTACAAGGTTGATATTGGGGCCTCTGCTAATGCTGCTTTTGGCCATAAGGTTCTGCAGGCGGCAGTGGTATGACCAGTCTGCTGTTACCTTTGGGGATCCCACCCTACTTTATGGACACTGCTATTGGATGTCCCAAGTGTATGTAATCTATCTGGAGCAGGATGTACTGTATACTAAGAATAATACAATTCTGTGATTACTCACCTGTAGAATTGGTATTATGAGTATACAGTACGTCCTGCTCCACCCCAACCTTGGTTTTGCATTATCTTGGATCCCCTGTATGGTGATTGTTATCATTGTTATAGTTACCAGTTTGGGTTTGTTTTCATTCTCCCGGCTTCTCGTTAACTGCTTTTCAATGCTGGGGATTGTGGGAGGTCCCTGGGTATTTGAGGGGCCGGGAGGAGCCTGTTTTCGATGTCTCTGCAGTCCAGCGCCATCTGGCGGAGTAATCTAAAGTGTAAAGTGTAAGTAATCTATCTGGAGCAGGACGTACTGTATACTCATAATACCAATTCTACAGGTGAGTAATCACAGAATTGTATTTTTTCTTGGTTACCTCTGTATGGTGATTGTTTTAAAGTTATTTTTGTGTTCTTATCCATTTTTTGATTCTCCCGGCTTCTTGTATAACTGCTTGTCCAACACTGGAAATTGGTGGGAGGTTCCTGGCTATTTTTGGGGCCGGGAGTGACCACAAGTCTTTCTGCAGTCCACTGCGCCACCTTGTGGCGGAAAAACACAAGTGTAAGGAATTTTACTGGAACAGGACGTGCTGTATACTACAAAATCAATTCTACAGGTGAGTACTCACAGAATTGTATTTTTCAATTCTAAATCTATACCAATGCAATGTCTGGCTTATGAAAATCTTGTAGCTTGGTTGCAGTGAAAGGGGATGGTTGTTTGGGGACGATGACCTCCAGTATTGTTAACCCCCGAAGCAAGGAACTGTCCTTCTCCTTACATAAAAATATACAAACTTTTACCTTTTCATAGATATGGATTTCTAACCTCTTGTCTTGATTTTTCCCAGTGGGCCTTATATCAGAACCTCCCAACTGGCACAAGGCTTCCCTGAAGCCACTCTCATTGCATCGATTGCTGTCTTCAGTTTAACAATTAGTAATAAATGTGGTTCAACAAAACTAATAAATAATAAATACCGCGCTGTAAATTAATTGAACTCAAAATATTAGTTGTGCAAATCCCATAAATAACTAGCTACAGGTGCTTTACTTAAATCTCACCAATAAGTACATACATTCCAAAACTAAACAAAAAAGAGCACAGAGCTAAATGTGAATTAGTTTAAGTCCTCTTTAAAGTCCTTCCAATCCTTATTCTGAACACCAAGTGTGTCAACAATCCATTTGTGCAATACCACCACCGATGTTATACTCTTACCAGAAATAGTTAAATCAACCAGCAATTTCAACAATCACGAAGACAGCTTTTCCAATCAGCTCCACCACATGGGGTAAAATTCCTCAATGAAAAATAGAATGGCCAGCCGAATCTCCATAGCGTGTTCATGCAAAGGGAAATAAAAGATCCATAGCGCAATAATGCCAACTACAAATTCCTTTTAATCAAGCCAATAAAATACTCACAATCCCATAAATTAAAACTCACATATCATATCATGGCTCTAGGCCAACTCACGCTGCTGAATTCCAAAGTGTAGACCGCCGGCTCCCAACGCGTTTCGTCGCTCAGCGCGACTTTCACCTAAAGTCTCGCTGAGCGACGAAACGCGTTGGGAGCCGGCGGGCTACACTTTGGAATTCAGACGCGTGAGTTGGCCTAGAGCCATGATATGATATGCGAGTTTTAATTTATGGGATTGTGAGTATTTTATTGGCTTGATTAAAAGGAATTTGTAGTTGGCATTATTGCGCTATGGATCTTTTATTTCCCTTTGCATGAACTTGCTATGGAGATTCGGCTGGCCATTCTATTTTTCATTGAGGAATTTTACCCCATGTGGTGGAGCTGATTGGAAAAGCTGTCTTCATGATTGTTGAAATTGCTGGTTGATTTAACTATTTCTGGTAAGAGTATAACATCGGTGGTGGTATTGCACAAATGGATTCTTGACACACTTGGTGTTCAGAATAAGGATTGGAAGGACTTTAAAGAGGACTTAAACTAATTCACATTTAGCTCTGTGCTCTCTTTTGTTTATTTTTGGAATAAATGTGGTTCGGTAATATTGGCCCACCCTGGTGTAGCCAATATAGCCTATGTAGCATACACACTGCGCATACAGTTGGTGAGCCTTGCATTATCGAAAACTGTTCAGTATGCCATACTGGATGCATTGGCCCCTGATGTAACCCTGCTAATAATAGCCCTTAAAGCAGACCTCCAGCCAAAAATAAAACTTTAGTCAATTGCACCCCTAACCCTGCCCCCCCCCCACCTGCAATCAGTCATGTAGGCTATTTGAGAGGGCTTAACCCCATGCAGATTATACAATTTTGACCGCCCTGCTTCTGAAAAACCCAGCCCCATAGTCAAAATTACCCTAAATCTTGTTTAAATAATGATTTATCTCTAGCCAAAAGTTAAAAGCCATCAGCTATAATGACTTATCACTGCTCAGAAAGCTCTTAAGGCTGGGTTCACACGACGCCAGCCGCCTGTGAAAAGCTGCCCATAGTAATCTATTGGCGCCTTCACATGTGAATCAGGATCTGAGCCCCCCGCAAAAGCCCTGCCAGCAGCACCCTGATGTCGCAGTGCTAGCAATCTCTATTAACTTACATTGATACATAGTTACATTCATCTCCTCCAGCAGGAAGTTCTTCTGTTACAGTTCCTCAGAGGACTGTAGGGAAGCACAAATGGACCCAGTTTACCTCCCAGCTCTCGCTTTAATTGCATAAGGGCCGAGAGGAGATATTGATGACTGCCCGTGAATAAGAGTCAATAGGACTCGAAGCGCGTAGGTTGCAGCCCCCGGGGGGGGGGGGCGGCATTCTACATCCTGTGTATGTAAGCACTTTTTTCTTATTTGTTGTGTTTGCGCTTTTGCACTTATCATTCTGATTGGGTTTTTATTACTCTGCACTTAGATAAAACATGTGGGTTATTGTTCTGTCGAGATGGATGCACTTTAAAAGCACTGGCACTTTGTTATAACATGTGTATATATATTTTTATATGGATTAGATAGTTAGGTTATGAATTGGTCACAGTTTGTAGATAGTTATAGTTGGGGCTCCCCCTGGTGGCGTAACAACGTTATGGCTCAGTATAATTGTTTTTAAATCGTGTTTTTAATGGATTAATTACAATAAATTGATTATATTTTTATATTTTTGAGTGCAAGTGTTAGTCTCTGTGGGTAGATATTTGGGGGTGGTGGGGAACCACTCCACTTTGTCTGGTTTACTAATTGGGACCTATCCCACGGAGCAGTGCACCTATCTAATAAGATATTTCTGCATGTACTAAGTCAGTGCCGCCCCTTCTTTCTGCCATTGCCAAGTGGCAATAATAGTAAATATATTAATTGCATAAGGAATAGAAGACAACAGAAAGGAAACAAACAAAAGGAAACCCCTTGAGTAATCATCCAGGGCAACCAATCAGGTTTTATACACAAACCTGGTGGCAGGTGCTTAGACCAATTTATAACTAATCCGGGACGTGCGCACGAGAAGGGCAATCAGAATGGGCAAAATTTAAAGGAGCCACAATTCTGTTTGCTAGTAACCAATCCTTTAATCTGTATCTAAAATCTAGGAAATAACAGTGGTCTTAGTTGTTGGGCATTTGCAGATGTATGTTGAGCACCCATTGGGACATACAATGCAATGGATAAATTGGGAGCAGCTCACCTGACATAGCCCTTTACCTCCAATGGAGCAATGGGGGGTTTGGCAACGGTTCAAAAGCCTTCCCTATTGCACTGTATGTCCCAACTTTGTGGTTTTGATAGTGCAGCCTTGACATACATCTGCAAATGTGTGCCAACCGAGATCTATGTTTTTAACTAGAAAGTGACAAATGATAGGATTGCTTGACGGCAAACAGGTTTGTGTGGAAATGTGTGAAAATACAGCGCTTGTAGCCGCATACAAATTAGAAATGAGAAATAGCTCAACGTGTGAAGATTAAAATCTCACTTTTAAGACTAATAACAATAGTCCAAAATAAATACAGAGCTGTAACATTAAGTCCGGATAGTGATTAACTCCAAATCTTAATCTGTCTTTGACGATTACAAATTGTGCCCTTCACTTTTAAGAATGAACGCTTACTGGAACATAGAGAAAATGAATGCCAAAATAAGCCCAAATTCATGGGGTCAGATAGCAGATCAAGCCACCATTTTGCTGTTACTCAAATCAGCCTTAGACATTATCTAGTTCATAAAAACAAGGAATCCAAACTTCATGAGGTATTTAGCATGTAGACAAAGCACAAAATAGACCAATAGTGCAATACTGTATAGCAACTAACAATCTTTTAATAAAAAGCCAATGAAACACTCACACAACACTATTTAAAAATCGCATATCCAGTTAGAAGGCAATAGGCAACTCTCACCGCTCAACTCAGCCATATAAGGTCCTCCATTAGTAGCCTCTTTTAAAATGTAAGAGGAGAAAATACAACCGCTGGCAACCTACGCATTTCGTCGCCTCCCGTGACTTTAGCTAGGTTAGACAGGTTTGTGTGTTGTGGCCCCTTTATAGTTTGCCTAATCAGGTTTAATAGATTAAGCAAACCACCTTCTGCTAGTTGCTTGAAACAACCAAGCCTCTTACACAATTGTCAATGTCCATGCACAAACAAAAGTATTCCCATTGTGTATGTTACACATGGAAATGTTCTGCCTTTCTGACCAAACCCTGGCTCCTACAGAGACTGACAATGGGTGGACTGGAGTCATACTCCGCATGCCTACTCTGTTTTAGTCGACCTGTTGTTTCAAGCTCAGATACCATGGGGAGTGGCTGGTAGGCCAGGGAGCCTCATACTGGTCGTGGTTCAGATTTAGATTTTGTTGACAAGGGCCACCATATTACTTATAACCACAGTCATATTTTTATTACTACAGCGTATATATGTGTCTCTATCTCTCTATATAAAATTTGCTATGAGCACAAAACTTTCCAACAATGACTAACAAAGATTGTTGGTTGTTAAAGTGCTTGAAGATTTTCTCCTGTAGAAAACAGATCAATGCACCAGAATTTTACTATAATCAAGCCTTGTTATAGTGTCCTGCCAGTCAATTTATTGCTTAACAAAATGCCTGCACAATCCCACTAAATATGTTACAAGTGTGCCACTCCTATACAAACCTCTAGTAATGAACCATCAAAAATGATCAAGGGAGGCACAACACAACCAGTGTAAAAAAAAAAAAAATCACAAAGTCACTAAAAAACACTACACAATTTTAAAAACCATTCAAATACATAATCTACAACAAAGACAATTACCTACACAAACAGAGGTAGTGTCAAAGAGAGAGATAATCAAATATTACAAAAATCAATAGATGTATAAATAAATAATTACATCCATATGCTGCCTATAATCCGTAATCTCTGACTAAATATAACTGAATAAATCTAACCAATAAAGACCGCTCGAGGAAGTGGGTATTGTGACCGACAGAGAGCATAACTGTTTTTTGAAGTGTGAGACAGGTGGGAGATGCTGCTGAGATCTATTATGTTTGAATTCTCTTTTTCTGATCACCCTTGGATTTGGAGAGTAGGTGACTCATGGTCACCATTGTTGAATTGAAGTTTCTTGTTTGATATTGTGTACCACTGATTCTGATATAGGTTAAGTTATTTGCAGTTTTAGATAATTTTTATCGATTAATTAATAAATTGATTGCTTCAATTATATTTCACGCAGGGGGTCCGGGTCATAGACGGGGTATTGATTTACTTACTTACTTTATTTATTTTCTCTCCCGATCCACTTCAGCATTCAGTAAGGAATGGGTTAACTCTCGACCGAAGGGAGTGGACTGCAAGACAGAGAGGTGTGGCTCCCCCCGGTCTCTATATACATCCGGCTGCACCTCCACAATCCAGTTTCATTCCTGCAGTTGGATTGAATTGCGAAGGTGTGCCTGGATATATTTTCTTCTAAATTCATTTATTTATTTTTTTTGTTTTATGGGATTTTTACTTGGGAAGCAGAACATTTAACACTGTCTGTCTTCCAGGCGCCTAAAACTCACTGATCCCATGGACCCATTATGCCTCCTCAGCGATGCTGTTTATGCGGAATCAGAATGGTAAGGACAAGCGACAGGGGGTGTCACTTTTATCTTCACTATATCCAGTTCAGGTTGCCCCAGAATTGATGACAGTTGGGTAATCCTCCACCAAGTGGCGCTTGACTGCAGGATCAAAAGCTGTAGCTCCTCCAGGCCCCCTTTAAAAGCAGGTGTCTCAGATGATTCCCCAGTGTTCTTCCTGCAGTCTCGCTGCATAAGGATCGTCTGGATACTCTCTCCTCGATACTGCAGCTGAGCTGGGCCTCCTAGCCCGTCTGCTGCTGCGTCCTTATTCCCACTGTTCCCGTGGACCCACTACTGCCTCCCAGCTTTGGCTGATCAGAACGGTGAAGGTAGGGTGAACGTCGGGGTCAGGCGTTGGCAGAGCTAGGCTCTGGGCCGCAGACCCTGCCTAAAGGGTAACCGGCCATAGGCTGATGGTGAGCCTATAAGGGGGGGGGGGGGGGGGGAACCACTCGTGCCCACAGGGGCTTCTGCCCTCCCTGCCCCACAAGCTTTATTATATGTTGTTGTGCTTGGTGTACTTCTCCTTTGCCTTGACAGGACTTTGTGGAGTTCCTTGTGAGATGGTGTGTTGTGTTTGACTTAAATTCTCCTCGCATACTTATCTCCCTCGAGGCTCCAGCTCTTCTCCCCTCTCCATCCTGCTGCCACGCTGTGAGGAGGGGGGGTGGGGGGGAGACGGCTCTGCACAGGCAGATGACTTGTCTGGAGGCCGCCGCCTCCGCTGCGCGCACTTGCTGGCTGGCTCGAGGCCGTTGGGCGGGCGCTTCTGGCTGGGCTCCTCCGTGGGCCACTCTGCAGTCTCTGGGCCCCCCTCCATCTTGGGGGCGGGCGCACTCTTTTGTGCCGTCGGCGGGGGGCGCCCCTCGAGGAACGTGCTCTGCTACTCCGTGCCATTTTGCCTGACCCTCCTGTACGCTGCGGTCGTCCTGAGCTAAGGTCATTGCGAGGTGTCGCGAGTCCCTCTTCATAAACCTCTCTGCATTATTGTTGCGGGGCATGTGCTGTGGGATTCTTATGTGCCTTTCACATTGTGTCTTCTAGGTGGGGGTTGTGGTTCCTCTCGGCCTCCACCCCCCCTCTTCACCCCCTCTCCTTGTAAAGAGGGATCACATAAGAGGGATTCATTTTTGCAAGCTGGTTAGGTTGGGTCGTTAGTGCCTTGTACCTGTTACCATTACTCAAATCACCATAATGGAGGCTTCTGGGGATAGTGAGCTAGGGGCCCCTATCTGGGTGGGTGAAGCTCTGTCCCATGTGCGGTGCTAGCCCTCTGGGCGGACTCGGCACGGTTTGCGTCACTTGTGCCAGAAGTGTTTTTTTGGAGCATGATCGGGTGGGCGTATCTGCCCCTAGCCCGTTATTGCCTGCAGCCTCTACAGAACCTCCGCGATTGTTCTCAGCCCCCAGCGAGGGGGAAGCCAGTAAGGGGTCCCAGTCTAATTTGGCTTATCGGGTGGCCAGCCTTAAGAGACAGATCTCTCGCTCGGCTCCTAAGAAGGCCACAAGTAAGAGGCGGCATATTGAGCTGGTCTTTTCTGATAATGGTGGAGATGATGATGATGATCTTTTTGGAGGCCCCGGCGCCATGGAGAAGGGTGAGTTGCATGAGGACTCCATCTCCAAGGTGTATTATTCTGTTGGCCTTGATAGCGGGCCCGGTTCTTCCTTGGATGAGGATACATGGCTCTCCGATGATACGGAGCGGTTGCTGACTGCGGTCTTTGAGATGCTGCACATTGTCTCTCCTAGAGTGGCTAAAAGGAAGCAGGGTGATTTGTTTCGGCCTGAGTGACAGAGACGAGTCTTTCCTGAGCAGGCCCATTTTTCTGACATGGTTTTCAAGGAATGGGAAAGGCCTAACAAGTTGCTGTCGGTGCCCAAGGGTCTGCACAGGCTGTATCCCTTTCCCGAGGAGCTGGTCCAGCTATGGTCCCATCCTCCCGAGGTGGATGCCCCCGTGTCGGGTCTCTCCAACACTACGGTCATGCCTTCACCCGATACTGCTTCCCTACATGATCCAGCTGACAAGCGCATGGATCAGCTGGTCTGTCATGCCTTCACATTTGCCAGTGCTTGGTTCCGCCCCATGTGTGCCGCGGCTATTGTCTCCCTGGCCATTAGGAAGAAGGTGAGACGCCTTGTGGATGTTGCTAAGTCTCACAAGCAGGCTGAGGAGTACAAGGACCTCAAGGCTTACTTGGAGTTCATTGCCTTCATTGTATCTGCCATGGACGATAGTGTCCGGCTCGGTGCCAGGGTCTCGGCCCTGCTGGTCGCGCTTCGCCGCTCGCTCTGGTTGCAGCAGTGGTCGGCTGATGCCGCGGCCAAAAGGTCGCTCACTAGTATCTCCTTCGTGGGTCATAGGCTGTTTGGGGAGTGCCTGGACCTCCGGGTCAAGGGCGGTAGACTCCCTCAGCGTCGGAAGCCTGTGCGGCCCTTTCGGGGCTCATCTGCCTATCGCTCCTTTCGAGGAGGAAGAGGCTCTTCATTTTCGGGGACTCACAGAGATTCCTGGGGACGAGGTAGGTTCCGCGGTCGACCCAATCCCTCCTGGGGATTCTAGTCCAAGCCCCCTGCCAAGGGCCCTCGGGCATGAAGAGGCGCCCTCACCCATTCGGGTGGGGGACGGCTTCTGCTATTTGCTCACGTCTGGAGACAGCACGTCTCGGATTGGTGGATTCAGGAAGTGGTTTCCTCCAGTTACAAGATAGAGCTGGCAGTCTGGCCGCCCTCAAGATTTCTTCAGTCACTAATTTCCCAGAACCCATTGACGGCACAAGGCCTGCAAATGGCCGTCCAACACCGTCTGCTGTGATTTGTCCTGTGCCTCTGCAGGAACTGGGTCGGGGCTTTTACTCCAATCTGTTCACGGTGCCCAAGAAGGACGGAACGCTGAGACCCATCCTGGACCTGAAGGGTCTCGACAGGTTTGTCTGAGTCAGACATTTCTGCATGGAGAATTTACGGTCTGCAGTGAGCTTGCTTCGACCCGACGACTTCTTGACCACAGTGGACATCAAGGATGCCTATTTGCACATTCCGATATTCCAGGGGCATCAGAAGTTCCAGAGGTTTGCGCTGGAGGATCAGTATTACCAGTTTGTGGCGCTGCCGTTTGGGATATCCTCAGCCCCCCCCATGTGTTCACCAAGGTGCTGGCGGGCATCATGGCTATCCTGAGGAACCAGGGCATTTGCGTGCTGCCTTATCTGGACGATTTACTGATTGCGGCTCATTCCCTTCAGCAGGCCGAGAGCGACACCCGGATGGTGTTGTCCACTCTCAAGGATTTCGGATGGGCCTTCAATTACCCCAATTCTTCTATCACTCCCTCGATGGTAAGGTCTTTTCTGGACATGACGTTGGACACCTCTCAGGCTAAGGTATTCCTGCCACAGCAGAAGATGGTGGGTCTTCAGACGCAGGTGCAGGTCTTGCAACCGCCTGTCCGTCTGGGGATGAAACTGGTGGGCCTTATGGTGTCATGCTTCGAAGCAGTGCCCTTTGCTCAGTTCCACATGAGACCTCTTCAGTTGAATCTGTTTACCGGTTGGGATTGGAAGCAGGAGTCACTGGAACAGGAGTTTTCACTACTGTCTCCCCCGGTCAGGCAGTCCCTTTTGTGGTGGCTGGACCCCAGAAATCTTGTGGTAGGCAAGTCCTTTTTGACTTCACTGTGGGAGATTGTCACCACGGACGACAGCTGGGGAGGCTTTTGGCTGACGCAGAAGATCCAGGGTCAGTGGGTGCCACAGGAGGCCCACTTTCCCATAAATATCTTGGAATTGAGAGCAATCTGGTTGGTGCTTCTTCACTTGACTCCCCATTTTAGGGGTCGTGCGATCCAGGTTCGCTCGGACAATCAGACAGCGGTTGCCTACATAAATCACCAAGCGGGACTCGGAGCAAGCAAGCCCTCACGGAGGTGACCCAGATTCTGACTTGGGCAGAGGAGAATGTTCCCGGCATCTCGGCGGTTTACATCCCTGATATAGAGAACCAGGAGGCAGACTCCCTGAGCAGGAGTGCCTCACGCCTGGGGGAATGGTCTCTCAGCAACAAGATCTTTCACGCTCTGTGTCTCTGGTGGGGACAGCCGGACGTGGACCTATTTGCGTCCAGACACAATCACAAGCTCCCGAGATTCGTCTCCCTGTCGAGTGGCCTTTGCCAAAGACGCTCTGGCGATTCCTTGGACGGAGTTCAGGCTCCTTTATGCTTTTCCTTCTTTTCCACTCCTGGGCCAAGGGCTGCGCAAGATAGCCCAGGAAGGGGTACCTACCATCCTGGTGGCTCCTCGCTGGCCGAGAAGGAGTTGGCTCGCGGACATAATTCAGATGTCAGTCGATCGCTACGTCTTGCCCGATGACCCAGGGCTTCTCATGCAGGGGTCGCTGCGGCACCCCAATTTACAGACGCTGGCTTTGACGGCCTGGCTATTGAAACCTCAATCCTGACGGAAAAGGTGCTGTCGGCCACGGTTGTTCAGACCATGATTCAGGCATGGAAAAAGTCTTCTTCCATGATATACTACCGAGTTTGGCATGCCTACATTGCTTGGTTTGAATCCAAGAGCTTTTCTTGTCGCTCTTTTTCTATTTCTACGATTTTAGATTTTTTGCAACATGGGTTAGACTTGGGTCTCCAACTGAGCACCCTCAAGGACCAGGTCTCTGCCTTGGCCATCTTCTTCCAAAGATCCTTTGCCAATCATGGACTGATCAAGGTGTTACTCATGTACGTCCACAGCGTAAGCTTGTTTTGCCAGTGTGGGACTTGAATTTGGTACTTTCTGCGCTCCAGGGTTCTCCCTTTGAGCCATTGTACGATGCTGCATTGTCTATTTTGACCCTAAAGGTGGTCTTTTTGGTAGCTATCATCTCGGTGCGTCGCGTGTCAGAACTGACCGCGCTCTTAGTATGAAGCCTCCTTACTTTGAACAGCATAAGGATAAGGTGGTGTTTCGCTTTAAACCTGATTTTTTGCCTAAGGTCGTTTTTTCCCTTTCACCTTAATGAGGAGGTTGTCTTGCCTTCCTTGTTTCCAGCACCGACTAACTCTAAGGAAAGGACCCTCCATTTCCTGGATGTGGTCAGAGCCATTAAATACTACCTGGTTGCGACTGAGTCCTTCAGGAAGTCGGATTGTCTTTTTGTCCTTTCTGAGGGGTCTAGGAAGGGCTTGCCTCCGACCAAGTCCAAGGGGAAGGAACCCCCTATTCTTGGTGTGCCACACACCCCGCTTCACCTTTAATATTCTTCACTTATTGGGTTAACTCACCGCCAGGTGACGCTGTGCAGAGAGGAAGTCTTGTAACGAGCCCCCTTCCGGCCTATATATACCTGGTACCTCCCATTAATCACCAGTATTTTTCTCTCTGCTTGACGACAAGACAGAAGATTGAAGTCTCCTGCTTACAGGTAGCCGGGGTCTTACCCCGGCACCCCCTTTTGGTCTATTTCTGCCCGGTTTTGATTGTTTATACCTTTATGGTGGATTGGAAGCCTCCCAGCCTAGGCTGCTCACTGGGCAATTGGTAGACGGCACTATAGGTGCCTAGGAGCTTATCTCCTCCGCTCGACCCCCTCTTTTGGGGGCAATGCGGCTATCCGTCATGGTGATCCGGAAATGGGATGCCCCTGTCCCGAGGGTCCCCTTAGCCCCTTACTCTCCCGTACTTTCATGCACGTAGCACAGTGGTTCACAACCCTGTCCTCAAGGCACACCAACATGTCATGTTTTTTGGATCTCCAAATAGCCAGCTCTATTGCTCTGCAGCTGCACTAATTACTCCACCTGTGCATCTTTGTGGAGATCTGCAAAACCTGGCCTGTTGGTGTGCCTTGAGGACAGGGTTGGGAACCACTGACTTAGCAGACTGCACCGCAAGTGTGCACTCGGTCTGATAGTTCCTCTTATTTTTCCTCTTAAAAGGACTTTCCTTGGTCTTGCAGATAAGTACTGGCCGGCTTGGCCAGCGTTTAGGTCTGCTTTAGGGGGCAGCTGGGGCTTGGCCACGCTGATTGCAGGCTGGCTTGCTGCCTGAGCCTTTGCTATAGCAGCCTCCCTCCGCCCTCCCCCGTTGGTCTTTCCTTCCCTCCCTCCCTCCTCCTCCCCCCTCCTCCTGCCTTTGTGTTGACCGGCCCCAGCCTCACTTCCTTCCTTCCTGGCTTAAAGGAAGTCACGTGTGGGGGGGGGGGGGGGCTCGCTGCCACACATGGTTTTGTTTACTTCTGGCTCCTACTGCTATTGCTGCTGCTGCTGGCTGCTGCGTCGTCCATACTATTGCTGCGGCCGCCCTCGGTTCCTTGCAGGTAAGCGGCCCCATCTTGTGTGGGGCCGTGGAGTGTCTTTTTAAAGACTATATTGTTTAGAGTGTTTTTAGACATGGGGGGGAGAGATCTATAAGGGGATTCATCATGATTGAGGGCAAGGGTTTTTCCTTTGTTTATTTAAAGGCACCTTGGTGCCATGCATTAGTATGTTTGCATGTTGCCACATGTTTGGGGATCTGACTGTTGGTTTTTTGTTGGTTTTTTCTTCCCCTACAGATCCCGGGAACCCCTGATTAAAGCGGCCTCCCGGCTCTATATTACTTGGCTAGTCTTTCTTTTTATAAATAAAAAATAAAAGGAAAATTGGGACATATATATATATATATATATATATATATATATATATATATATATATATATATATATATATATATATATATATATGACATTTTTATATATAGATTATTAAGGGGATCTTCTTTTTGAATTAAATCCTCCCAGAAAAAAAATAAATAAAAAAATCCGGGACATTTACAATAAGGGGGCATCCCGGGTCGGCTTATGCCTTAAATCCCAAAAGAATTGCGAATACCATAAATCACCATATGGAGGCTTCCGTTATTACCGGAAATGGTTCTTCTGAGCCATCTAGGGGGGTGCGCAAGATGTGGGACTCCGCTCCCAGATGATGTCTTTGTATGCATTCCTTGTGCAAGGCAGAGTATTGCGCGTCAGTCCGTCGCTTCGGCTGCTGGCCGTCGCATCTTTCATCATCTCCTACCTCTCCCTCCCTGTTCCGGACCCCGCATGACACTGTCAAGAGTGGGGATTCGAGGTGGCGGCGTGATTGGCCAGCCTCCGGAAAATAGTGCCCGTTAGAGCAGGGTCAAAAGCCACTGCAAAACGGAAGCACCTGACTCCGATACCTTCGGCTTCACAGGATGAGGTATGTGAGCCTGTGGAATGGTCCGATGGCTCCCCGGACGAGGGAGAATTCCTGTTGGAGTCAGATGAGCCTGCAGATCAGCTTGAGGCTGATGCTATTGGCGATTGGTCGGCGGGTGTCTCTCTTGACACCCCCTCCATTCTGGCTCAGATGTTTGAAATTCTAAATTTAGATCCGCCTGAGGCTGTCACCCGGCCAAAGGGCCAGTTGTTTAAAGAGCCTCAGCCGCGTTGGGTTTTTCCCAGACAACACCACTTTGAGAGGGTGGTCCTTAAGGAATGGGAACATCCCACGCGGTTATCTGGAATCCCTTCCAGTTGGGAAAAGCGTTATCCTTTTCCGCCAGAATTGGTGAAGCTCTGGTCCGTCCCTCCTGACGTCGATACCCCTGTGCTAGGGCTCTCCAGCACGGCTATGGTACAGTCTGCTGAGACCACTGTCCCTAAAGATGGGGAGGATCGTCGGATTGACCAGTACGCTCGCCATGGTTTTATTTATGCTGGGTCAACGATGCGCCCGGTGTGTGCTTCGGCCCTTCTGCTATTGGCGGTTAGGTCTGTAATTCAGGAGCTGTTTGAGGATCTAGATCCCACTTGCAAAGAGTTTACTGCGCTCAAGCAGTGTGAATCTTTTGTTTCCTATGTTCTATCCGCTCAGGACGATGCGCTGGCTATGAGTAGCAAGACAGCTGCAATGCTGGTGGCTATTCGTCGGTCAGTATGGCTGCGTCAGTGGTCGGCTGACTCAGCTTCTAAAAGGGTGCTCACAGCTCTTCCCTTTTTGGGCTTGCGTCTGTTTGGTGAGAAAATTGATTCAGTCGCAAAGGGTGGTAAGATGCCACAACGCAAGAGGCCTCGTCGTCCCTTTAAGGGGGCAAGTGTTGGTAGGCCTTCATTTCGGGGATTCAGAGCGGGTAGGGGGGCTTCCTTTCCCGCTACCAGAGGTGCAGGTTGGACTCGGGGGAGGGGCCATGGCCGTCCCGCTCAGTCCTGGGGCACCAAGCCCAATCCTGCTGGTAAACCCGCTCAGCAATTAGGGGCTGCCCTCACCCGTGCGGGTGGGGGGACAATTGCGACACTTCTCCCAGGTTTGGGACCAGGAGGTTCCGGACAGATGGATCCGGGAGGTAGTGTCCGGTTACAAGCTGGAATTCGAGTCTCGCCCTCCTTCACGGTTCTTTCGGTCTCGGGTGCCCATCGATCCTTTGGCCGCACAGGGGCTCCTGGCGTCGGTAAAGAATCTGGTAGATATGGGCCTCGGGTTTTATTCCAATCTTTTCGCAGTCCCCAAGAAAGATGGGTCAGTCCGTCCCGTCCTGGACCTGAAATTACTCAACAGGTTCATCCGTGTTCGGAAGTTTCGCATGGAAACCTTGCGTACGGCCGTCGGTTCCCTTCGGCAAGGGGACTTCATGACGTCTATAGACATCAAGGATGCTTATCTTCATGTTCCCATCTGCCACGCTCATCGTTTTCTTCGATTCGTGATGGAAAATCAGCTTTATCAATTCGTGGCACTTCCGTTTGGCCTTACCTCAGCTCCAAGAGTGTTCACCAAGGTGCTGGCAGGGGTCATGGCCATTTTCAGATCTCGGGGCATTCGTGTCGTACCTTATTTGGACGACCTTCTCATCATGGCTCCGTCGCTCAATCAATCGGAGACAAACCAGGTTGGTGGTCTCCACGCTGGAAAGCTTTGGTTGGGTGATCAACTTCCCCAAGTCCTCCCTCGCTCCGGCCAGGGTGGTGTCCTTTCTGGGGATGCAGTTGGACTCTCTTCAACACAGAGTGTTTCTCCCCCAGTCCAAAATTCATCTGATCCAGGAGTTGGCTCGGGTCCTACTTTCCAATCCTCGGCCGTCCATCCGTCTGGGGATGAGGCTGATAGGGTTGATGGTCGCCTCTTTCGAGGCAGTTCCTTTTGCTCAATTTCACACGAGGACGCTTCAGCTTTATCTGTTGGCGTCCTGGGACCGGCAGCCTCGGTCGCTGGATCAGCCCTTCCAGTTGTCCTCCCGGGTCCGGCAGTCCCTCCGGTGATGGTTGGCCTCGACCAATCTTGTGAAGGGCAGGTCTTTCCTGACCTCTCTTTGGGAAATTGTCACCACGGACGCCAGTCTGTCGGGTTGGGGCGGATTTTGGAAGGAGCTGCAGTTCCAGGGGCAGTGGGGACCTCAAGAGGCCCACTTACCCATCAATGTTCTGGAACTGAGAGCCATCCGTCGGGTGCTTGCTCTCCTGACTCAGCACGTTCTGAGCCTTCCGGTCCAGGTGCGTTCAGACAATCGAACAGCGGTTGCTTACATCAATCATCAGGGAGGGTCTCGCAGTCTGAGTGCTCTCAGAGAGGTGTCCCTGATCCTGACCTGGGCAGAGGCCCATGTTCCTTGTATCTCGGCGGTATACATTCCAGGAGTGGAGAACCAGGAAGCGGACCGGTTGAGCAGGGGCTCTCCCCGTCTGGGAGAATGGGCTCTCCATCCTCGGGTGTTTCGCTCACTGTGTCTCGGATGGGGGACACCAGAGGTGGACCTGTTTGCCTCTCGTCACAATCACAGGCTCCCGAACTTCGTGTCGCTCTCCCAGGATCCTCTGGCTCTGGCAGTGAACGCCATGTCCCTGAGCTGGGGGGATCTGGGATTTCTATACCTGTTTCCTCCGATACCCATGCTGGGCAGGGTGCTTCGGAAGTTGGCCCTGGAAAGGGTGTCCGCCGTTCTCGTGGCCCCAAGGTGGCCAAGGCGAGTGTGGTTCGCAGACATCGTTCGGCTGGCAGTGGACCAGTTCGCCCTGCCTCTTCGGCCCGATCTGCTCACTCAGGGTCGGTTGTGTTACCCCAATTTACCAGCGCTGGGTTTGACGGCCTGGCTGCTGAAACCTCCATCTTGAAGGAGGAGGGTCTTTCTGACTCAGTTGTCAAGACTCTGATCAGTGCCCGGAAGAGGTCTTCTTCGATCATCTACTATAGGACTTGGAAAGCCTACATCACTTGGTGTGAGATGAGATCTTTTCCTTGTAGGGTCTTTTCGGTCTCCAGGATTCTGGAGTTTTTACAATCTGGGCTGGACTCTGGTCTTCAGCTAAGTACGTTGAAAGGGCAAGTTTCTGCCTTATCTATCTTTTTTCAGAAGCGTGTTGCGCTTCAGCCTTTGGTTAAAACTTTTTTCCAGGGGGTTACGCATGTGCGGCCTCCCAGGAAACCATTACTCCCGGTTTGGGATTTGAATTTGGTCCTTTCTGCTCTTCAGACTCCTCCTTTTGAGCCTTTGCAAGATATTGCTTTGTCTACCCTGACTCAGAAGATTGTCTTCTTGGTAGCGATCACTTCGGTCCGGCGTGTCTCGGAATTGGCGGCCTTGTCTGTCCAGGCGCCTTACTTTGAGAGGCATCAGGATAAGGTGGTCTTTCGGTTCAAGCCAGACTTTCTTCCTAAGGTTGTTTCTGCTTTTCATTTGAACCAAGATATTGTTCTTCCCTCCTTGTGTCCTAATCCTATGAATGACAGAGAGGGTTTTGCATTGTTTGGATGTAGTACGCTGTGTTAAGTACTACTTGATTATCACGTCTCCTTTTCGTAAGACGGATTCCTTTTTTGTTGTGCCCTATGGGCCTAAGAAGGGTTTGGCACCAGCCAAATCTGCCATTAGCAAGTGGATACGTCAGGCCGTTACTGCGGCCTATTCTGCTAAGGGGAAAGTTCCCCCTTTTCGTATCACTGCTCATTCTACTCGCGCCATTGGGGCGTCTTGGGCTTTTCAGCCCCAAGCTTCTGTTGAACAAGTTTGTAAGGCCGCCACTTGGTCTTCTGTTCATACTTTTTCTAAGTTTTACAAGGTTGATGTGCGAGCCTCAGCGGATGCTGTTTTTGGCAGTCATTTAAGTTATGCTTCACCTGGCTTTGAGTTGCCCATCCCTTGTGGACACTGCTTTTGGATGTCCCAATAAGTGAAGAATATTAAAGGTGAAGCGGGGTGTGTGGCACACCAAGAATAATACCATTTTGTGAGTACTCACCTGAAAAATGGATTTTGTTGGTGTGCCACACACCCCGCTTCACTCCCACCCTTTTCGGTATTTCCGAATCCTTTATATGGTGAAGCTTTTATTTATATTGATTTATTTTGAGGTTACCGTTAATTTACTGGTACCTTGTCTTTCTGCTTTTTAATATACTGGTGATTAATGGGAGGTACCAGGTATATATAGGCCGGAAGGGGGCTCGTTACAAGACTTCCTCTCTGCACAGCGTCACCTGGCGGTCAGTTAACCCAATAAGTGAAGAATATTAAAGGTGAAGCGGGGTGTGTGGCACACCAACAATATCCATTTTTCAGGTGAGTACTCACAAAATGGTATTTTTCATGTTACAGCTCATTCTACTAGAGCTATTGGTGCTTCCTGGGCTTTTCAGCACCAGGCCTCTGTAAGACAAGTATTACATGGTTGATGTTAGGGCCTCAGCTGATGCTGTCTTTGGCCGAAAGGTGCTTCAGGCTGTAGTAAAATGAACTACATGCTGTTCCGCACTGGGGGTCCCGCCCTAATGGACACTGCTTTTGGATGTCCCAACTGTCAACACTTCTGGGACGACCTGGACTGGATATAGTGAAAAATACATTTCTGTGAAACTCACTCAATACCGCTGTTTAACCACTGGGGAATCATCTGAGACACCGGGAGGAGCTACAGCTTTTGATCCTGCAATTCTACAGGTGAGTTTCACAAAATTGTATTTTTTATAAAGTGGCATTCTTAGGCTGTAGTTCAGTCTTAAGGAGAAGTCAGCAGCAGGTTTTTGTCCTCCAGCCTGCAGGGGTGACCCCCCCGGTATGGTCCAAACACCTAAATCTGGACTTCAAAAGCCAGAGGGCCCTCGCCACCACGGGCCGGGTTTTGCATAGTGCCCGATTAGAGAACCCCTGGCCCGCATTCTGCAGGCAAAGAACGGGCATCAGGAGCAAGGGCGAGTGGCACATCTTGCAGTTCCTGCAACCAAATATAAAATAATTACACAAAGCAAAGGTAACCAACACAAAGCAAAGGTAACCAACTAAAACAAGAACTCCTACCACAAATTAAGTTTAAGTTCAACAATCCAAATATAATTCACAAAGGACATAAGTCTAAAAAAATATAGCAATTATATGGATGTGTGGGAAAATAAATGTTTACATGCTAAGGACTAATTAAGGTCAGCATTAAAATGCTTCTATAAGGCATACATGAAATGTATTGATTTAGGTATGCATTGCTATACAATTTATGGCCTCGGCCATGGTGATACATGCAATGCCTTGGTGCTAAAGGCGCGCAGACTCCTCCACATAGCCGCAAAACATGTTCAACAATAGCAATCCGAGGCCTCAAAGGTCTCGTAAGTGGATCGGTAATAAAACGGATTTATAGGGTGGTGATCCGTCGGAAATCGGCTCTCTGAATCAGACGGAAGCTCTCTGATCAACGGAGAAAATTTCCGATTTTGTCTGGAAAATGATCCGAACTAACGGAAATGTTCCGATTTGCTTCCGATCATCGGAAGCGCATTCCCGAACGTTCGTGCGAGTAGAAAATGGACGAAAAAAAGCAAAAAAATGACAAACACCCACCAAAACTTTCACAGACCGCTACGGAAGTCCGGACGAATGTGTCTCTGAATCGAGGCTTATGTTTGTGTTGGCACTTTAAATATTTGAATTTTGCACCTTTTCTTTTGTGGCCAGGGGCGGTCAAGAGAGGCTAGGTGGCAGGATGAGGTAGACACTTTCCTCCGTGTAGGCAGCGAGGTGAAGCCTCTGCCTGGTCTGCCGCCTTAGAGGGCTGTTGCCGGGCAGAGTAGGAGGCTCTTCTGCTGTCAAAACTGCTTGGGTCTCGCTAGCAGTGTGTGACCTGTACATTTCACTGGCTGGCTGGGAGTGCTTCCCTGGCCGAGACATTACTGCTTCTGAGGTGCTCACTGCGCCTGTATCTTCGCAGGCTAGCTGCTCGTCTGATAGGGAGGGGCTTCCCTGGCCACGCCGTGGCTACTTCGAGTCTTGCTGCGGTTCATCTGGGTGGCTGCCTCTGCTACACAGATGTAAGGGTTGCAGCTGAGTAAGTAGTATATCAGTCCAGGGTACAGGCTCTTTTGACCTGCCTGCATCCGACGATTCATCAAGTAACACGTCTGTTGGACCTGTTGATGTTTCGCTTTGAGGCGATGCCTTTTTCACAGTCTCACACTGGGATTGGGATTGAAACCTAGAAACTCTGTGAGGAATAGGGCAGATTCTCTCCTGCTGATTCTCACACCTTCAGCCTGTGGAGACTCCAGTGGCTCCAGCTAGCTGGACCCCTGGCTGTAAATTTGTCACATCAAAAGATGAAGGCTGCAGACAAGCGGCACCAACACAAATAGGACCATAATGGTGCCACCATGTGTGCCAGCACCAAGCCAGGTACAGAATCAGAACCGGTTTACAAAACCGCACACAGAGGTAGGTTACTCCTGGCTCTGCAATAAGGGAAAACCAGGAAAATTGAGATCTAAGGTTCTGACCCACTTAGGGACCCCATTTCTGGACTCATCGGATGCCTGGCATCCAGCCCAATTGTTCGGTGACGCATCCAAAGCCATACGACCCTCCTGCCCAAAGTTATAACCCCTAAAGGGTTTTAGGGGCTAAAGCACGCTCCAGAACAGTGGGATGGGGTGGAGGGTTGACACCTGCTTTAAAGTAAGCCAAGGGGATGAAAACATTGTCACTCCTGGAGAGGTCACAATTCCCGCGTTCCGGAGGTGTCCATCCACCCAGCTTGGGAGCTCTCCATCACCATTACTCTGCAAATTGCTTATTAAGGTAACTGACTATTTTTTCTCTGTGTAACTCACTCTAACCTGTAACCTCTCAGAACAGCACTTGTATCATTTCATACTCCATCATAGCCAAATGTTTATCACTGCCTAGTGTGCTTTAAAACTTAAATTTTAACTTGAGCGATCTGTTTGCCTTAAGCCAAGGATCTGTGTGTCCGCAGGCTTTGGGCCTGGTATTCCTGATAGGAGGACTCGGACAAGGGTTTTCTTGGGAACGCGGTCTGTGTGTCCGGAGGTCCCCGGTTGATAGTGGGATCACGTGACCTGCGGTTCCCTGACACTCTAGATCACCCCTTTTGCATGACACATTCAACAAGGCAGTCCCTGGTGGCTGAATCCTCAGCCTCTTCAGATGGGAAAAATCCTTTCTTCCAGTACAGTGGAAGCTTGTCATGGGGTCAGAAATGAGCCAGAGAAAGTGGGGACTAGGGGAGTGCAGACTTCCCATAAATATCCTGAAACTGAGAGTGATTCTCTCACACATTGGACACCCAAGCTGAGGGGGTCATTCCATGAGGATTCAAACAATCTGATGGCGGTGTCATTTATCGACCACCATGGGGGCACCAGATGCAGGAAAACACTCAAAAGGTGAGCAGGTTCTTACTTTGGGATAAACATGTTACATCCATTTTCAGGGAAAATGGTCCCTCAGAGGGTTTTTCAGTCCCATTGCAGTCACTGGGGGGGGGGGGGGGGGGGGGGTTCTCAGAGGTAGAAAAGAGAAATAGCCAGCAAGAGAAGGCGACCCTTGGCGTTTGCCTGACCTCTCACATAGATCTTCTCACATAGGGGCTTTTACGGCACCTTAATTTACGTGTTCTGGCTTGGCGGCCTTGCTATTGAAACCTCCATCCTGGCACAAGGGTTTTTTTCTGCCAGGGTTATCCAGACCATGATTGAGGCCAGAGGGCAAACTTCATCAAACATTTACTACGGAGTCTGGCAAGTATTATTGCTTGATGTTCTCGCTTGTACAAATTGTTTCCTGATTCCAGAGTACTGGATTTTTTCAGAAAGGTCTTGATGAAGGTCTTCAGTTGAGGACTTTAAAGGGACAGATATTTGCTTTATCTATCTATTTTTTCAGAAACCCATTTCTAAGAATAATTGGGATGTTTTTACAGGGGGTCTCCCATGTGCGTCCTCCCCGTATGACTCTTCTGCCTGTCTGCCACCCGAACTTAGTTTTATCAGCTATTCAGGGTCCTCCCTTTGAACCACTGGCAGAAGCGTCACTAGGCTTAATGACACTTAAGGTCATCTTTTTAGTGGCAATTATTTCTGTACGGCGGGTTTCTGAATTAGCAGCTTTATCAATTTTAGCTGCCTTATTTATTGTTACATAAGGACAAGGCAGTTTTCCGTTTTAAGTAGGTTTTTCTTCCTAAAGTGGTCTCGCCTTTTCATCCTAATGAAAAAGGGGTTTTATCCTAATGTACTGCTCTGGTTACCCATAAGGAGAGGGGTAACTGGGCAGGTGTGTCTGCTGTTTTTCAATTACTGGATTGTGAAGGTACAGCCAGAAGTATAGAAAGGTGCGGCTCCTTCTAGCCTCTATATCTTGAGCCCACACCCTTCGGTCGAGTGTTAACCCATTTGTTACTGAATGCTGATAGCCAGGATTAGATATGGATGTCTTTGATGTACGTTTTATGTGTTTTAATATTTTTTAAAATTGTGTAGTGTTTTTTGGTGACTTGGTGTAATACCCAATGATGTCCTTTTGTTACACTTTAATTTTGTGCCTCCTCTGTAAGCATTTATTGGTTATTTTTGATGGTTTACTGCCCAGTTAGTGTAGACCAGGGGGTCACAGTAGGGGAAGTTGATGAGCAACCAATGATGGGGTGTCCCACTCTGCATAGCATTGATGGGAGTCTGTAGCCCACTTTTAGGATTGTAAATATGCTTTTGGCTTCTCTCAACTCATAACAATCTCACAATAAATACTTGTGCCATATCCCCATTCACCAGCTTCATATGATATGTGGAAAGGGGAACTGGACAGTGGCTAGTTTAATATTGTTACTTCCTTGTCATTGCAACATTTCAACTCCCCTATCACTTTATTTGTGAAATATGTTCATTGTGACATTGGACCAGCTACAGAAACATAAATACTTGCAGAGTAAAATATTTGCTCTATTACAAACTGTATTAAGTAGTTCACTCAAAGGGGTTCTTTAGGGTTACTTATTTGTCTACTTATAAAAGCATTACATTGCTCTTGAAAGTGACTGCAACATTAAATGTTTAACATGTGTTGTGCCTTACAGAGGTTGATGAGATGCAGCAGGTACCAGAGGCGCCTGCTGGCTCTGAATCAAGTGGTGTTGTGTGCAATCAAGAGTTTCAGGAGCTGCCTCGGTCCAGTAGCACCTCTGATTTGACAGAGCAGGGACATTCCCCCTTGTTGTTGCAAGGTAAGCCTTTTATTTTATCTAAATGTTTCATAATTGCCCCAATTTACTAAACTTTCCTTACAATAGCACCTCAAAAAAACTGACCATATTCACACTTCATTGCAGAATGGAGTCTCTGACTTGGCAACACAAACTTCTTCCTTCCCCCCGAGAGTGTAAAATGAATTTGTTTCAATTTCTGATTCATGGCTGAGCAGGGGGCGTGTCATGGAGCAGCTTTGAGTCATGAACATGTTCTACTGTGGTCTGTGAGACAACATGCTGAGAGCACCAAGGAACAAAGTGGCTGATAGATCACTTTTTTTGTATGGTCCTAGAGGAATATTAAAAGGAGGGCAAACTCTGAAATCCTGCTACAGCTTCTATCGGGCCCTGCAGGAGATAAAGGAGAGGCACATGGGGCAATTTTTACAAAGAGTGCCTGCTGCCCTGTTATTGCTGTTGGGTTTACAGTCCTTTTAAACCATGGGCTAAAGTAAGGGATGAACTTAGATCTGTGATTTACACCTAAAACCTTATACCAGAGCAACGCAGCAACTTTTTTTTTGCTTTTTATGGTCAGTCTTGAGTTTTACTGTCCCTGTGTCTTTTTGACTAAAAGTTTTAGTTGCTGAGAACATAGTAGCTTTCTCTTCCTTGAATCATTCCTTCATTTTTATCATGCCTTATTCTGCGATAAAGTGAGAATATGGTCCTTTTTTTTTCAGGGGATATTCTAAAGAGGAAGCCTAGCCATTTGTTATAGTGGACCAATCAGTGGATTCCCTTCCTCTGGGGCAACCAGATTCGAGATGTTCTGATGTGTGAAACCCTCCCGAGTTGCCTGTTAAACTCATCTTTTCCTCCATCCAATGCGCATGCACGAGCTGTGCCCACTATCTTCTATACCTTTGAGCAGGGCCCAAAACAGGCATTTGTGAATCGCTGGCACAGGCATGCACCCTGTTAGAGGGTGGCGGGGATGCTTCCGCTGTCACGTTTGCTTTTTTTCGGCTAGACACGGCACTTAGCCGATTTAGACGTGTGCAGCCGAGTGCACTGATTTGGACGAAAGCCTGTGCCATAAGACGGGGGAAAATAGAATTTACAATGCTACCTGGGGGTTTCACACAGCGGGGCATCCCAAATTAGCGTGCCCCAGGGGCAAGGACCAAAAGCCGGTATAGTTATAAACTCTGGGATTGGTCCAATTTAACCCCAAAGACCAGCCCTTCCACCACCTGCGCTAAGGCTGAATCTGGCAAAAATAAAAATAAAAAAAAAAAACTTCCCTCACTGCCGTGATTCCCTTCTGATCTTGGCAGGGTGGCTGCACTTTAGCACGATAGCTGGAGCTGTGGCCTTGTGTGACAGGTCAGTCACCCAATCCCTGGGGCAGCGCGGCTGCTGCTGTAAATTCGGAGGAGGATTGTGGCAATCAAGTGAGTTGAGTTTCTTTATCCTATTGCACATGTTTATTGCTCTTTCCCTGCACACAATTTGAAGCCCCCCCCCCCCCCGCAGAAATCATGTTCATTTTTCATCTGTCTTGGTTTATTTTACACACACCTGTAAGAATCTGTCATTTTTTTCATTTGCAGATCAGAAAACAGAAAACATCACAGACTGTTCATCTGAATCCAGCATTGTTCAGGAGCCGGTAGAGTTTGCTAAGCGAGACAGTGATGGTCCTATGGTAATCATTTTTTTTCCTTTTTAGAAGTTTTATCTGTCACAATTTTGTAACAGATTCCGCTAAAAGCAAAGTTACTCTGTATAGGTTTCTACTGCTATTTTAGAAAAGGCAACATATAATAGGCTCCATATTGGTATAAAGGCAAGAAGTTCCTTTTATAGCTTTATATAGTTCTAAAATATTAAAGCGGTCCTTCAATCTGAATAAGAGTCCATCTTATATGTTTCCCACACCCTGTACATACAGATTGCTCACATTAAAAAATCATCTTACCTGCATCTACTGCATGTATAAGCCTTTAAACATCCAAGATGGCGGCTTATGGGACATCAGCCAGCCTGCAAACAGGAAGTGCCTTCTGACTGTGCTGCTTTGCATTCTGGGGCTGCTGACCTTTTCCTGACCCCAGCTCTGCTCTGTTGAGCAAAGCACAGCTATAACCCGACCACCTGTACTTTATACCACTCTCCTCTCCTCAGAAGTGTGATGCTTCTAAATCAAAATGGTGGCACCCGTATCTTAAAGTCCTTAACAGAGTTGCAGCCCAGTGGGAGAAAGAATAAGTGACTAAAAACTTAAAATATATTAATTTTAGATGCTGGGGAATCGCTTTTTAAGGGTTTGGGGTTTTGAATAAATCATGGTGAAGGTCCGGATTAAGTAATAGAAGGGAAGAAGAAAGAAAAGGAATGGCAGAACGAACAAATGAAAGAAAGAAACAAAGAATTGATGGAAAGAAAAATAGTAAAAGAATAGGACTGACAGAAATAATAGAAAGAAAAGGAATGGCAGATTGAGCAGATGAGGGGGGGAACTAATAATAGATGGAAAGAAAATAAGCACAGAATTAAAGAAACAAAGAATAGAAGGACTGAAAGAAAGTCTCTCCCAATGGCCAATCTGCCCCTGGTTGACAGTCCATAGAGGTTGCCCCATGGTAGAGGGAATAAGATGCCGGAGCCCCTGTGCCTGCCCTGGATAAATGCATGCTCTAGACGCATTGTTTTTCTCGCCCTTTGTCAATATGATGTGAGTGTGGCACCTATATTTGCAACAAGGACTAGTCACAATCAGTTTTATTTTTTGGAGGAAAAGGAGTCTGGCAATGTGAAAAATCACTGATAAAAATACAGATATACTTTTAAACCTGGGTTTTGTTTCTCATTCCATGGTCATCCCGATTTGGGATGCCCCCGCTGCAACCCTGCCGGAATGCTGGTCTGCTTGCCACCTCAGTGCTCCCACAGGGCATGTTTGGCTCTCCAATCAGCATTTTGTGCCATGCATGTTTATGAGCAGCATAGAACACCGAAAGGAAAGTGGCAAGCATCTCTGCGGCTGGCTGCCTCCGGCTGTGTACCCCCACCAGCCATTCAGATAGGCCTGGCATGGGTGCGCACTTCAGGGCTGGAGAACATGCAGACCACATGTGCCGTAAGATCTCTGAAAAGGTATGATTCCAGGCGACCCAGGAAGCAACATGTTTCGGGGCATCCCAAATCAGGATTCTCCATAGAGAGGAAGGCCACCTGCCCCAGAGTCTTATAGACTCCTGACCATTTCACACAATGAGTGTTGGTCCAGACGCAGGGATGCATTCAGATCGTGGTGCCCTCTGCTCATCAACATAGAGAAACTGGAGAAATCTGACCTCTTTTCTTATTGCATGGCACGGCCTGCTTCAGTATTCATAACAGTTGGGTTATTCTGCCACGAGGTGGCGCAGTGTACTGCAGAAGAGTTGTGGCATCTCCCGGCCCCCTATAAAAACGGGATTAACCATAGAGTTCCCAGTGTTTCCTCTGCAGTAAAACTGCAAAGATAGAAGATGGCTCTCTATATTGCACAGGTGAGCGGGGCAACCAAGCCTGCGGCTCTGCAAGTCTATTTCCGCTCGTTTCTGGACCCTCTCTGCCTCCCAGCCTTGGCTGACAGATCGGGTGAGGGTAGAAGAGCACTAGGGTCAAGTGCTCCAGGAGCGCTGCTCCAAGCTGCAGACCCTGTTCCACAAAGGGTAGCCGGCCATAGGCTTTATGGTGAGCCTACCAGGGATGCGGAGTTCCTGTCCTGGCTTCTGAGGGGGCGAGTGTTTTGGGGACTGTGTCCCCTTCTTTTCCTTCAGGGGTCCCACCCCCCTGTCCCGGATACTCGTGCCTCCCCCCCTCTCTGACTTTGGGGGGGGGGGGGGGGGGGGGGTTGCGACGAGTGGTGTTAGTGTGGTGTATTTTGCTGTTTACAGTGTGTTTTTTTTGGTGGTTTTTTTAGCCGGTGCCGCTTTGTACTGCACTCCGCAGCGGGTGGCGCTATAACCTGTGGCGTTTTTTGCTTGATCATGGCGCCGGCGGGGTCACGTGGGTGCCGTTTTCGCGCCCCTCGAGGTACCTCTGCTGGCGCCATTTTGGATTAGCTGCACGTCTGGATTTCTCCCTTTCTGGCTGCAGCGCAGTATCCTCCAGTGTGTCGCTTCATCTATCGGTCTGTGGCTTGGTGACCCTGCGCTGTCCTTGGTCCGTGAGTCCCCCTTGGGGGTTTTTTATTGGTCTCGTGGGGCATGTGTTGCGGGATGCTCATGTGTCATTTCTTACTTATGTCTTTTAGGCAGGATACCAGTGGGTTGTGGTTTCTACCGGCTTTACTCCTTCCTCCCCCTCATCCCCCCCTTTACTGACCTCGTGGGAGGGCATCCCAGGGGGCTTTTTGTATTGGCCTTTACCCAGCGCTGGCCTATTGTGCCTGTGTTAATCACCATATGGAGGCTTCTGTGGATAACGTGCTTGGGGGTCCTTCGGGGCAATCCCGGCTGTCTA
The DNA here is from genome assembly GCA_027917425.1 of Gastrophryne carolinensis. Taxonomy (NCBI): domain Eukaryota; kingdom Metazoa; phylum Chordata; class Amphibia; order Anura; family Microhylidae; genus Gastrophryne; species Gastrophryne carolinensis. The sequence continues at coordinate 391,255,217 of CM051237.1, read as the reverse complement.
CCGTATGTGGGGTATCCCCTGTGCGCCCAAAGTGTCCTTGCGCTCCAGTCTGGGCTGCCTGCTTTGCTCCCCAGCTCTGTGCCCCCCTCTGCATCGCCTACCCCCCGCGCCTGCATTTAGCCCCCAGTGAGGGGGATACTATCAGGGGGTCACAGTCTGGTCTGGCACTTTGTGTGGCCAGCATTGAAAGGCAGCTTGCTATGCCTGTTCCACATAAGGCCTCTAGCAAGAAGCGGCACCTGGCTCCCACGCCTGCCTGGGTTACTGAGGAGAATGAGGAAATTGATCTTTTTGATGACCGCTACTCCCCTAGAGGAGGGGGAGCTTTTCCCGGGCTCTGATTCCTCTGGGGACCAGCAGGTGAGCTGCGACAGTGATCCTGAGTCTGAGGATTCCTGGTTCCCTGAGGACACTGCTAATCTGTAGTCTCACATTTTTGAAATCTTGCACATTGTCCCCCCTGAGGTGGCTAAGAGGAAACAGGGTGAGCTTTTTCGTCCTGTTGAGCAGAGTCATTTCACTAATTTGGTGCTCAAGGAGTGGGAACATCCTAGTAGATTGCCCGCTGTGCCCAAAGGGTTTGATAAGAAATACCCCTTTCCTGCTGATCTAGTTAAGCGATGGTCGGTTCCCCCCGAGGTGGAAGCTCCCGTTCTAGGGCTGACCAACACCTCATTCATGCCTTCCCCTGACACTACTACACTGTGGGACAGCGAGGACCGGCGTATGGATCAGCTGGCCTGCCATGCTTTTACATTTGTGGGGGCTGTGTTGCGTCTGGCCTGTGCTTCTGCCATAACAGCTATTGCTCTTAAGAGACAGATCAATCGTCTCCTTGATGGGTCTACAGCGGGTAGGGAGGAGTATAGGGCTCTCTTGCTTTGCTCTGAATTTGTTGCCTTTATCCTTACTGCCATGGATGATGTGGTATGGCTGAGTGGTAGGGCCTCTGCCCTTTTGATGGCTATGCGCCGCTCTGTTAGCAGCAGCGTCAGCTGCCCACTGACGCAACTAAAGAAGGCTCTCGCTGGGCTGGGCTGGTTAGCATCTGGATGTTTTTGCCAAGGATGGTAGGCTGCCTCAACGGAGGAGGCAGCCTCGGCCTTTTCGGGGGGTCCTCCTCTTCCCTTCCCTTCCTTACGTGTTCCCAGAGGAGGTCATAGGTCCCTCTTCTCGCGTACCTGCTGGGACTCTTGTGGCCGTGGCAGATCCCGTTGTCATCCCGGCCTCTCCTGGGGTCCCAAGCCCAAACCTTCTCCAAAGCCCCCTCAGGCATGAGGAGGCGCCCTTACCGATCAGGGTGGGGGGATGGCTTCGGCTCTTTGCTCACGTCTGGAGGCTATGCGCCTCAGACCGGTGGATTCAGGAGGTGGTGTCCTCCGGTTACAAGATAGAGCTGGCAGTCTGGCCGCCCTCAAGATTCATCAGATCCCGGATGTCTCAAAACCCTTTGTCAGCTCAGGGTTTGCGCCTTGCGGTCCAACGTCTTTTGGAGTCGGGAGTTATTTGCCTGGTGCCTGCCCAGGAACGGGGTCGAGGGTTCTACTCCAATCTGTTCACAGTCCCCAAAAAGGACAGGTCCCTGAGGCCCATCCTGGACTTGAAGGGTCTCAACAAGTTTGTCAGGTTCAAGCATTTTTGCATGAAGACTCTACGCTCGACGGTCAGTACCCTGCGCCCGGGCGACTTCATGACCTCAGTTGACATCAAGGATGCCTACCTTCACGTTTTTCCAGGTCATCAGAGATTTCTCAGGTTCGCTCTAGAGGATCAGCATTACCAGTTTGTGGCCTTACCGTTCGGTATCACCTCGGCCCCTCGGGTGTTCACCAAGGTGCTGGCGGGTGTGATGGCTCTGCTGCGGAATCGGGGCATTCGCATCCTTCCTTACCTGGACGACATTCTGATTGTGTCTCAATCTCCATCAGGCTGAGAAGGAAACTCAGGTGGTGACCTCCACTCTCGAGTCCTTCGGCTGGGTGATCAACTATCCCAAGTCTTCACTGTCTCAGTCTGCAGTGAGTTCCTTTCTGGGCATGACTCTGGATACCTCTCAGGTCAAGGTCTTCCTGCCTCGGTAGAAGGTGGGGGGCCTGCAGAAGCAGGCACGGACTCCGGTCTCGTGTCCCCATCCCTCCATCCGGCAGGGGATGCAGTTAGTGGGTCTGGTGGTATCCTGCTTTGAGGTGGTCCCCTTTGCTCAGTTTCACATGAGGCCTCTTTAGTTGCACCTCTTGTCCGTTTGGGATCGGGACCCTGTGTCCCTGGATCAGGAATTTGCTCTGTCCCCCCCTGGCCAGATAGTCCCTCTCGTAGTGGCTAGAACCTTCTAGTGGGCAGGATCTTTCTGCCTCTGTGCTGGGAGACTGTCACCACAGATGCCAGTCTGACCGGTAGGGGGGGCTTTTGGAAGTCTCTGAAGTTCCAGGGTTGGTGGGGCCCCAGGAGGCCCATGCTCCCATCAATGTCCTGGAATTGAGGGTGATCAGGTTGGTTCTGTCTCAGCTGACCACACACCTTCGGGGTCGGACTGTTCAGATCCGCTCGGACAACCAGACGGCGGTTGCATACATCAATCAGGGAGGGAGCAAGCGAGCCCTCAAGGAAGTTTCCCTGACACTGTCTTGGGCGGAAGAGAATGTCCCCTGCATCTCAGCGGTTTACATTCCGGGGGTGGAGAACCTGGAGACAGACTCCCTGAGCAGGGGGATGTCTCGGCTGCGGGAATGGTCCCTCAACAACAGGGTTTTTCACTCCCTGTGTCTTCGCTGAGGTCAGCTGGATGTGGATCTGTTTGCATCCCATCACAATCACAAGCTTCCCAGGTTTGTCTCTCTGTCTCAGGACCCTCTGGCCTTCGCCACGGATGCGCTAGCAATGCCTTGGACAGAGTTTCGGCTCCTCTGTGTTCCCTCCATTCCCTCTGCTGGGCAGGGTGCTGCGCAAGCCATTCTGGTGGCCCCCTGTTGGCCAAGGAGGGTGTGGTACGCAGACATCATGCATTTGGCAGTAGATCAGTATGCCCTGCCCAAGGATCCAGATCTGTTCACTCAGGGACAGCTGTGCCATCCCAATTTCAAACGCTGGCTTTAACGGCTTGACTGCTGAAACCTCTATCTTGATGGATAAGGGTTTGCCAGCCTCTGTTGTTGATACCATGATTAAGGCTAGGAAGAAATCCTCATCTTTTATCTACTACAGGATCTGGCATGCTTACATTGCCTGGTGTGAGTCCAAGTCCTTTCCTTGTCGGGTGTTCTCCATTCCCAGGATTCTGGAATTTTTGCAACATGCAAAACAATTTTTTTCCAAAGATCCTTTGCCAATCACAGGTTGGTTAAGACTTTTTTTCCAGGAAGTTACTCACGTGCGTCCGCCACGTAAGCCTATGCTACCAGTTTGGGACCTGAATCTGGTGTTGTCTGCTCTGCAGGGTCCTCCTTTACGTGGATCTGCTTTGCCCATTCTGACTCTTAAGGTGGCCTTTTTGGTGGCCATTACTTCTGTCAGGCGAGTTTCTGAGCTCGCGGCGGTTTCCATCAAACCTCCTTATTTTGAGAGGCATCAGGATAAGGTGGTGTTTCGGCTTAAGCCGGATTTCTTGGCGAAGGTTGTGTCTGCTTTTCATCTCAATCAGGACATTGTTCTGCCTTCCTTGTGTCCTAACCCTGCTAATTCCAAGGAGCGGACCCTACACTCTTTGGATGTTGTCAGGGCTCTGAAATTTTATTTCGTTGCTACTGAGTCTTTCAGGAAGTCTGATGCTCTTTTTGTTTGCCTCCTGTTAAATCCACTATCAGCAAGTGGATCCTTCAGGCGGTGGAACAGGCCTATTCTCCTAAAGGGAAGGAACCTCCTTTTAGGATTACTGCTCATTCTACTTGTGCTATTGGTGCGTCTTGGGCCTTTCAGCACCAAGCTTCTGTTGAACAAGTTTGTAAGGCCGCAACTTGGTCTTCTGTTCATACTTTTTCTAAGTCTTGGATGTCCCAACTGTTATGAATACTGAAGCAGGTCGTGCCATGCAATAAGAAAAAGACAATTCTGTGAGTACTCACCTGTAGAATTGTTTTTGTTCTTGCATGGCATTGCCTGCTTCACCCCACCCTTGTTATCGCTATTCTTGGTTGACTCTTTATGGAGATTGTTCCAAGTTAATTGGGGTTATTCCAAGTATACAGCACGTCCTGTTCCAGAATATTCTTTACACATGGGTTATACATCCACAAGATGGCGCTGGACTGCAGAAAAAACTTGTGGCCACTCCCGGCCCCTTAAATAGCCAGGAACCTCCCACCAATTCCCTAGTTCTTATCTGCAGTCTGGACTGCAAAGATAGAAGATGGCTCTCTATACTGTGCAGATGAGCGGGGCTTATCAGCCTGCGGCCCTACAGGACTATTCCCACCCTTTTTGGGTGAAGGTAGGACAGCACCAGGGTCAGGTGCTGAGGAGCGCTGCTCCTACCACAATCCCTGCACTGACATGGGTAGACGGTATAGGCTTATGGTGAGCCTTGTGGGATGGCCCTTCCTGCACTCTGGGTCTTCCTTACCCAATCCCCCCCAGCCCCCCCTCCTTCACTTTATTATTGTGTTGCTGTGTTTTTTTTACTTAATACGCTCGCCGCTGCGCCGCTTGCACAGCGCTCCGTGGACGGCGGCGACATTGCCTCAGCTGCTGCTGCACCGTCATTGGACGGCGAGATCACGTGGGACGCATTTCGCGCTCTTCGGGGGGGGGGGGTTGCGGATGACGCTTTTGGCGTCACATCTCCACGGCCTGCCCCTCGAGGTCTGTGCGGGCGCCATTTTACTTCTCTTCCTCCTTTGCTAATGCTGCGTGCGCTGCTGCTCCTTTACCAGTGCGGTCCGTGAGTGTCCCTGCGGGGAGTTTTTTTTTTTTTTCTTCTTCTGCTTCTCACTTGTAAATGCTTATGGGGATGTCTCTTTGTGTCTTTCAGGTGGGATAAACGTCACTGTGGTTTCTCCCGGCCCTCTTCCCTTTAGTAATCTCCCACCTCCCTATCAGGTTTTTGGGGCATCCCGGGTGGCTATTACTAGCCTTAACCCTATACTGGCCTGTTGTGCCACTCAAATCACCATATGGAGGCTTTTGGGGATAATGTGTCTGGGTTCCTTCGGGACAGGCCCGGCTGTGTGTTGCGTGTGGGGTTTCCCCTGTGAGTGACGATGTCAGGGTATGTGTATACTGCACCCAGCAGGCACTTGCGCTGCAGTCCGGGCTGTCTGTTGCGGGCCCTGGTGCTGCACCCATTTTGGCTTTGCCTACCCCCCCATGCTTACATCTGACCCCCAGTGAGGGGCATACTAGCGGGGACTCTCAATCTGATTTGGCTGCACGAGTGGCCAGCATTGAAAAACAAATTGCTGGGTCAGCCCCGCGTAAGGCTTCTGCTAAGAAGCGGCATTTATCTCCCGCTGCTTCCCTCTTTCCTGTAGAGGATGAGGGACCTTACTCACTTTCTGGCCCTTACCCCCTCGAGGAGGGGGAATTGTTTTCTGATTCAGAATCCTCTAAGGAACAATCTAAGATCTATGGTGGTACCGGGTCTCCCTTTGGGGGCGGGGGGGGGCATGGTCCTCAGATGATACTGACAGGCTGTTGAGTCACATATTTGAAGTGCTTTGTATTTCTCCTCCTGCAGTGGCTCCGCAGCGGCAGGGTGAGCTTTTTGATACGGTTAAGCCACGCTTGGAGTTCCCTGAGCAGACTCACTTTAATAATCTGGTGCTAAAGGAATGGGAACGGCCTAGTAAGCTACCTGGGGTGCCCAATAATTGGGACAAGAGGTATCCCTTTCCTGCTGATATTGTTAAACGTTGGTCATGTCCTCCCGAGGTGGACGCGCCCGTACTAGGGTTGTCAAATACATCTGTCATGCATTCTCCTGACACTACTACCCTGCAGGATGGTGAGGACCGGCGCATGGACCAGCTGTCCTGTCATGCTTTTGCCCGTGTGGGGACTGTGCTGCGCCCGGTTTGTGCCTCTGCCATAACGGCTATTGCTATTAAAGGGCTGCTTAAGTGTCTCATAGATGGGGCCTCTGATGACGTGGAAGGTGAAGATTATAGATCTCTCCTGCTTTGCTATGAATTTGTTGATTATATCCTCTCTGCCATGGATGAGGTCATTAGAATGTGTGGAAGGACATCTGCCCTTTTGGTGGCTATACGCCGCTCTGTCTGGCTGCATCAGTGGGTAGCTGATAATGCTGCTAAGAAGGCTCTCACTGGGTTCCCCTTTAAGGGGTTGCACCTCTTTTGTGAACGCTTGGACTTGTTTGCCAGGGGTGGGAGGTTACCTCAACGCAGGAGGCCTTCTTGGCCTTTTCGGGGGTCTAGTGCCTCTTTCCCCTCCTATCGGGCTTCCAGGGCTGGTCGAGGAGTTTCCTTTGCTGGAGCACGCGGAGACTAATTGGGCAGGGGACGTGGCCGCCCCGGGCTCTCCCGGGGTCGCAAGCCCAAATCCTCCCCAAAGCCCCCTCAGGCATGAAGAGGCGCCCTCACCCATCTGGGTGGGGGACGGCTTTGGCTCTTTGCTCACGTCTGGAGGCGATGTGTAGCAGACAGATGGATCCAGGAGGTGGTTTCCTCCGGTTACAAGATAGTTTGCAGCCTGCCCCCCCCCCCCCAAGATTCATCAGATCCCGGATGGCTCAAAACCCTCTGTTAGCTCAGGGTTTGTGCCTTGCTGTCCAAAACCTTCTGGAGTTGGGGGTCCTCTGCCCGGTGCCTTTCTGGGAAAGGGGCAGAGGCTTGTATTCCAATCTCTTCTCGGTCCCCAAAAAGGACGGGTCCCTCAGGCCCATCCTGGATTTAAAGCGCCTCAACAAGTTTGTCAGATTCATGACTTCTGTAGACATTAAGGACGCTTATCTTCACGTACCAATCTTTCCAGGTCATCAGAAATTCCTCAGGTTCGCTCTGGAGGATCAGCACTACCAATTTGTGGCCTTGCCTTTCGGGATCACCTCGGCTCCCAGGGTATTTACCAAGGTGCTGGCGGGCGTGATGGCTCCGCTGAGATCTCAGGGAATTCACATTCTTCCTTATCTGGACGACATTCTCATCACGTTTCAGTCCTTCCATCAGGCCGAGCTGGATACCCAGATGGTGGTGTCCACACTAGAGTCCTTCAGCTGGGTGATTAACCATCCCAAGTCTTTCCTGTCCCCTTCACTGGTGAGGTCCTTTCTGGGCATGATTCTGGATACGTCTCAGGTCAAGGTTTTTCTCCCTCAGCAGAAGGTGGAGAGTCTTCAAGCTCAGGCCCAGTTTCTGCTGTCTTGTCCTCATCCCTCCATCCGGCAGGGTATGCAGTTGGTGGGACTGATGGTGTCTTGCTTCGAGGCGGTACCCTATGCTCAGTTTCACATGAGACCTCTTCAGCTACACCTTTTGTCATTATGGGATCGGGACCCTGGGTCCCTGGATCAGGTGTTTGTTCTGTCCCCTCTGGCCAGGCGGTCTCTCTCGTGGTGGCTGGACTCAAGGAACCTCTTGGTGGTCCCCTTACTGGGAGACTGTCACCATGGATGCCAGTCTGACAGGCTGGGGGGGCTTCTGGAAGTCTTTGAAATTCCAGGGTCAGTGGGGCCCTCAGGAGGTTCATACGCCTATCAACATCCTGAAACTGAGGGCGATAAGGTTGGATCTCGCCCAATTGACTCCACACGTTCAGGGTCGGGCTGTTCAGATCCACTCGGACAACCAGACGGCGGTTGCTTACATCAATCATCAGGGAGGGACTCTGAGCAAGTGGGCCCTCAAGGAAGTCTCCCTGATACTGTCTTGGGCGGAGGAGAGTGTTCCCTGCATCTCAGCTGTGTACATCCCGGGGGTGGAGAATCTGTAGGCAGACTCTCTAAACAGGGGGACTTCTCGTCTGGGAGAATGGTCCCTCAGCAGCAGGGTGTTTTGCTCCCTGTGCCACCGCTGGGGTCAACCGGATGTGGATCTGTTTGCGTCCCGTCACAATCACAAGCTTCCAGACTTTGTCTCTCTGTCACAGGACCCTCTGGCCTTGGCCATGGTTGCATTAGCAATGTCTTGGAAGAGTTTTCAGCTCCTCTATGTATTCCCTCCGTTTCCTCTGCTGGGCAGGGTGCTGCGCAAGATAGCCCAGGAAGGGGTGCCAACCATTCTGGTGGCCCCCTGTTGGCCAAGAAGGGTGTGGTTCGCAGACGTGCAGTTGGCAGTAGATCAGTATGCCCTGCCCAAGGATCCAGACCTGCTCACTCAGGGGCAGCTACGCCATCCCAATTTACAAACACTGGCTTTAACGGCCTGGCTGCTGAAACCTCCATCTTGATGGAGAAGGGGCTGCCTGCTTCTGTAGTTGATACCATGATTAGGGCTAGGAAGAAGTCCTCATCCTTTTTCTACTATAGGGTATGGCATGCTTACATTGACTGGTGTGAGTCTGTCGCTTACCTGTAGGGTGTTTTCTGTCCCTAGGATCCTGGAATTCCTGCAACATGGTTTGGACTTGGGTCTTCAACTTAGTACCCTCAAAGGTCATGTTTCAGCCTTGGCTGTTTTCTTCCAAAGATCCTTTGCCAACCATCGGTGCTGTATACTTAGAATAATTCAATTCTGTGAGTACTCACCTGTAGAATTGGTATAAGTATACAGCACGTCCTGTTCCATCCCACCCTTGTTAGCAATATTTTTGGTTACCTCTGTGATTGTTTATTTTGTGTTTATTATTCTCCCGGCTTCTTGTATAACTGCTTGTCAACACTGGGAATTGGTGGGAGGTTCCTGGCTATTTAAGGGGCCGGGAGTGGCCACAAGTTTTTTCTGCAGTCCAGCGCCATCTTGTGGATGTATAACCCATGTGTAAGGAATATTCTGGAACAGGACGTGCTGTATACTTATAATACCAATTCTACAAGTGAGTACTCACAGAATTGTATTTTTACCTTTTTACATTTTTTAACTTTATTCTCTCCCGGCTTCTTGTCTCACTGCTTGTCTACGCTGGGAACTCTATGGTTAATCCCGTTTTATAGGGGAGATGCCACAACTCTTCTGCAGTACACTGCGCCACCTTGTGGCGGAATAACCCAACTGTTATGAATACTGAAGCAGGCCGTGCCATGCAAGAACAAAAACAATTCTACAGATGAGTACTCACAGAATTGTCTTTTTTGTTCCCCCAGAGAAATCTAGCGCTGTGATAGGCCATATATGTGATTGTATTAAGCCAAATACAAAATATTAAGGACCCAAAATTACACCAGTTCCTTAACATAAATTTATTTATTAACTTCTAGATAATGATTCGTCGGAGCAGCAGTCCTGCAGAGTTGGAGTGGCATTCAGATGTCCAACAAGCCGATGGAGGACTTGCTGATCATGAGAGAGGTACAGAAAAAAGTTTAAAAAGTTGGTTAAGTTCTAGAGTTAAAGTGTTTGGCAAGTCAAAAGTTAAACAAATATCAATAGCTTACCTTTCATTGGGTGGCTCTAGTGCTATGCTTTCTGCTCTGTCTCCTTAGTGAGGGAAATCACTTCCTCATTTAGCTTTCAGTCTTCCCACCCCACTGATCTGGTCTATCAATCAACCTTTGGTGGATCAAGAATGCAAACACCCCCCACTCCCTGCCCAGACGTCCTGATTGGCTGACTCTCTCTGCAGCTCTATTTATGGGGCTGTCCGGACAGAAAACATAAAGCATACATACTCGCCTCCTGTTCTTCTCAGCAGCTGACACAGTTGCTCAGAAAAGTACCTGGTTCAGCGACTGGGTCACGCAGCATGCATATCCCCTCTTACAGGGTCGCAGTGACAGGGAGCGTGTCAAGCACTGTTTCTGGTTTGGGCAGGGACTTAAAGAAGCTTATGAAGATTGATCCCAAAAATTTAACAATCTTATGGTATGTGATCTAAACAAAAATGAGGTAATAAAAGGTAAACAGTGGGCTAACATCCTGCACAGCAAAAGCAGAAACCATAAAGGAAGACAATATTTAGACACTCTAACACATGTACATACATTTTCACTTGGAGAATAACGTGGAGGAAATAACAGTTGGTATTGTCTCACTTTTATATTGGACACTGTGGTCAAGTCTTCACTTTGGCTGCAAAAGGCAGCCAATCTCGTGACATCAGCAATGCTTGTGTTTCCTCGTTGTAGTTGTGTAGTATAGATGCCAGCTGGATCAGTCTAGCAGTCCAGTGCTGTAAAAATCAAAGGAATGACCAAATTACAACATTTTCTGTTTTTGTATTCAAATGGTTCAAATATTTTGCTGTGTGCCTAGTGTTTAGCTTTGTTTCATATGACGGTGAAATCTCTGCTAATTTTTTTTGCTTGTATGTCCGTTCTTTCTAACTTTTTTAAAATGTGTTTTACAGTTGACAGTGTCAGCAGTGATATTACGAATGGCTACAGCCGGGATGCAGACATTTATCTAATGCCGTGGCAGAACTCCGATGAGGACCCAGAGATCGGTACCCCCACAGATGTGGCTATTGATCCAGATGCAAGACAGTGGTTGCAGCTCAGTCCTACTGATGCTGCTCTTTTGACAGGTACTTCAAACTGTTGTAAATTAGGAATGTGGTTTACATCTTTATCTACTAAAGAATCGAAATGGCACCCCCCCCCCCCCCCCCCACCTGTTCTCAGGCGCCCCCCTGGCCTGCTCCCCCCTAGCTAAGCCCCTGATATTGGTCATCAATAAGTGCAGGACAATTAACAGTTATGTTGAATAACCACTTTTACATTATCTGGACCTGTGTGGTTTCTGAGGTCGGAATAATGGTCACCTCCCTTTTGTTATGTTTAGCCACATAGGTTTACTCTGGTTTCTAATTTTATATTTCCATAAGGTATCTATCTATCTATCTATCTATCTTTGGGTGAGGACCCCCCGACCACCCCCATCCCCCGCCCCCCCGATTCCAGGGACTCGGAAGAGGTAAGTAGGGGGCCTGGGAGGACTTACATGTTCTTCTGGGCTCCGGGTCGGGGAGCTGCAGCTGTTCCAGGTGATTGTTCAGGCCGGCCGGAGCACATGGCAGAAGCCGGCCGGCTTCGGCCATACTGTTTCCTGCTGGCCTCAGGAAGATGCTGGCCTTGTGTTGCTAAACAAAGTGCTCCGGACTGGGCAAATTGGTACCGGCGGTGTGGTGACCAGGTTAGGGAAGCTGGGAGGCAGCTGTGGGTCACCGGCTTTTGGGGTGGCAGGCCGAAGCCTAGGTTCCGGACAGGTAGTAAAGTCTGTAGGCCCAGATGGTATGAGGGCCCTGTGTCGTGACGCCAGGAGGGTTTGGTGGCACCGGTTACCCTACCAACCGGGGGTCCCAGAAGATCCCTTGCTAGGTGCTGGGTAGCAATAACAGGCAGAGGCCAGATTAGGATCAATGGAACTTTTACTGGCAGTCTAGATGGTACAGTGACAGTACAGATCAGGAGCGATCCTGTGGTGTGGGAGACTAGAGGACTTGCTGAGACTTATAGTGCCTTTTAGACTGAATAGCTTACTTGCAAGATTGAAGATTCTGCAGCCTTGGAGATTAGAGCTGAATTCAGGACAGGCTCTGTGACCTGGAGTATGAGAGATGATACAGTAGATTTATCAGCAGACCTGAAAAGCATTACTTCTTTGTCCAGGTGCTGTTTTGGATTCTTTTTCCACACTAGCCACATGAGAACAGCCAGCAGCACAAGCACAGATCTGCTCCCTTCAGATGTCCCAGCTATTCTGACTAGAATAGCCAGGCCAGGCTTAGAGGCTCAGCAGTCCTGATAGGCTCACCACTTGTCACGTGACCCTTCCCTAGCAAGTTAGTTACAGCATTAGGGAGTTATTAAGTTTGTGAAGCTGCACAATGTGAAAACATTAACTCTTTGAATGCAAACTACATAAATTCACAGAGGAAACATGTCATTACATGAAAACAGGATATAAAAGGTTATTATACAGGAACAGGATATATATATATATATATATATATATGTATATATATATTATACTGTATGAGCACAGATATATTATACCATATTAGCTATGCAATATAACAGACCCCAAAGTCACAGGGACAGCTGAAGGTCGAGGGGACACATATAGAACAGTATTGCAAATGCTGTACTGGGACATTGCAGCGGTACACCCAGTGGATTTGCTGAAACCGATGGCAGGGGACGGTTCTCCAAATGGGGTAAGTCGGGGAATAAAGGGGCCCTTCAGGTTGTCCTGAGTTCCCCCAAACCCCCTTCCCAACCCCCCCCACTCTCACAATAACTAATGGTATGTTGAATTGTGTCATTGTAGGCTAAAGAGCCCAAAGTAAAGGAGGCTAAAGCCACTAAGGACCCCAAAAGAGACTCCAGAAGCCATAGGGAGTCCAGGGAGCAGGAGGAGCCCAGGGATAGAGTGGGTCACCTTAGGTCATGCTCCAGTTGTTTGGGTCCTCTCCCTGAGGGGCACTCCAAAATGCTATGGAGGAGGCTGCGGGGGATAGTGTACCAGAGGTGCTGAAAAGATAGTTGAGTATATTGACTCAAAATTATCTGACAATCTGGAGCAGTTCAGTTCCCGGTTTTTGCAGGTCCCTGGGGATAACTTAGAGGCTGGGCCCTCTTGTTTGCAGCTACCCAGCCGCTCAGGAGTTACCTTCCACCCAGATTCCCGGAAGAGCCCACTAGAGTGGTGCTAGAGGGGGAAGAGGAGCGAACGGCATCTTCGGATGAGTCTATCCATTCCTCTGCTAGAGAGATGAGATCGGAGCCCTCGGCTTTGGACCAGCCAGGAAGATTTAAATTCTGTCTGGAGGATGTTCCAAATCTTGTTAAGGCTATTTGGGCTTCCCTTAGTTATGGGAATGAGAGCAGAGCGCTTTCACTTCATGATTCTCTGTATAGAGGTTTAACTGTGAAGGAAGAACCGTGTTTCCCTATACACCAATTTCTTAAAAACATTTTTGGTCAGGGAATGGGGAGCTCCGGAAGCTTGCTTTTTCTGTCTTAAATCCTTGTTGAGAAGATTCCCCCTTGAGGAATCGAATGTTGAACAGTGGGCAAAATGTCCCAAAGTGGATGCCCCTCTGACACAAGTTTCTAAAAGATCGGATCTGTCCTTTGATGATATGGGTTCACTAAGGGATCCAATGGATAAGAGAGCAGATATCCTCCTCAAAAGAGCCTGGGATACTGATTCGTTCTTGCTTAGACCGCTGCTTGCAGCTGATTGCCTCAGCAGGGTGTCTGAGGTATGGTAAAGTAAGGACTAATAATAAGGAAGGGGCTTCCAAGGAGGAGCTTGAGGATGCTTTAATGTTTGTGTGTAAAGCAGTGAATTATATGTCTGATGCATTGTCAGAAGCAGTCAGAGCCACAGCAAAGAATATGGCTCTGAGTAATTCTGCTCGCCGAGCACTCAAGACATGGCAGGGCGACCAAGCTTCCAAGTAGCACTGGTGGTGTACCCCCTTTGAAGGGAAAACTTTTGTTTGGTTCTGAGTTAGAAAGGGTATTAACCAGATCCACAGAAGCGGGAAAGAAATTCCCTCCTAAAAGAAAGCATCTTCAGCCTCCCATATGAGAGATGAAGAGGCCTAGACTTATGCAGAGAGCGGACCAGGCTCAGGATGCTGGGAAGCCATCGGCTTCTCAGAGATTGAGGGGGAAGAAAGGTTTATTTGTTTAAACCCCCACAACCCCCCAAACAGCCCTGATACAGGCCCGGTAGGGGGGAGACTTCTGTCATTTCTTCCGGCCTGGCAGAAAATATCTCAGAACCCCTTTGTGCTTCAGACAATTCAGGACGGCCTGTGGCTAGAATTTGTCTCATGGTCGTATAATCATTTTCAGGTAACCCAGTGCCCCAAGGAACGGGACAAGGCAGAGGCTCTTCCTTTAGTGATTACACAACTAAAGGAGATGGCTGTTATAGAGGAGGTCCCATGGCACCTGAGGTGGACAGGAGTGTACTTGCATGTATTCCTGATTCAAAAGCCTTTAGGAAAGTTCAGAATGATTCTGAATCTAAAAAGATTAAAAAAAAAAAAAAAAAAAAAAAAAGAAATCGGGTACAAGAAAGGTTCGGATGGAAACAATTTTTACCATCAAGGAAATTCTGTCCTAATGGGCCCGGATGGCCTCCATAGACCTTCAGGATGCGTATCTGCATATCCCGATCCTGCCGGCACACAGAAAATTTCTAAGGTTTGCAGTGATGTTAGGTGGAGTAACCTTTCACTGGCAATACAGGGCAATGCCCTTCGGTCTTTTGTCCACTCCAAGGATCTTTACAAAGGTCCTGGCAGAGGTGATGGCCTTTCTGAGAGAGGATCAGATAGTAACAGGTTGTCCAAATAGGCTATGATGCCTGTTTGCACTGTCCAGGGAGCTCCTAGAGAGCAATATGAAAAGAACATTGTCTCTTCTGACGGAGCCAGGATAGATAATAAACAAAGCGAAATCAAGTTTGCTTCCCCAAACAGATTGTATATATCTGGGGTATCTGATCAACAGTTTGGAAGAGAAAACTTACCTGCCTCCTCCAAAAATACAGAAGATTGCCTCCCTGTCCTCTTGCGTGCAACAACATCCCAAGGTATCCTTGAGAAAAATTCTGGGGTTGCTAGGTCTAATGGCTTCCGCAATTCCGGCGGTCAGTTGGGCTCAGTTTGACTCAAGGCCCCTGCAGGAATTTTTCCGAAAGACATGGAACAAGGATCAGAAGTCATTAGATATGATAACAACTCTCCCAGAAAGAGTTTGCATGTCCCTTCAATGGTGGACAGTTCAGGGAAATCTGGAAAGGGGAAGGCCTTGGCATCAGATGGACCCCATAAGGATCACGACCGATGCAAGCACCTGGGGATGGGGGCTCATTGGTCCCAACATCAGATACAGGGTGCATGGTCAGACGATCTGTCACAAAGATCATCAAATTTTCGAGAACTAAAAACTGTGGATCTAGCTTTAGATCACTTCAGAGACCAAAGACAAAATCAGGATGTCGGACAACGCCACTGCAGTGGCCTACATCAACCATCAGGGCGGCACCAGGTCAGTGGAGCTAGAAGCTCTCTCCACGATCATTTGTGCCGAACTGGAAAACTGGGTAAGGACCCTGAGAGCGGTACATATCAAGGGACAATTGAATGTACTGGCGGATTTCCTCAGTCTGGGTCAATTGAGGCCCTCAGAATGGGAGCTGAACCAGAGGGTCTTTGAGCAGGTAGTAGACCTTTGAGGCTCACCAGAGATATATCTGTTTGCCACAAAGAGGAATTCCAAATGCCAAAACTTCTTCTCGCTGTACCAGGGTCAAGAAGCCCTGGCAGTGGATGCATTCTCCCAAGATTGGTGGAGATTCAGCCTTTGCTTTGCATTCCCACCTTTTCATCTGCTTCCCAGAGTATTGAAACAGACAGAGGGAGCGAGAATAATTTTGGTGGCACCACAATGGCCCATGAGGCTGTGGTTCTCTCTTCTGATTCAGATGACATCCGGTCCACCTTTCATTCTACCAGAGTCAGTGGTCTTGCTTCAGCAAGGCCCCATTCTTCATTCTCAGGTCCAGAACCTTTGGCGGACAGCCTGGATCCTGAATGGAGTTTGTTAAAGAGTAAGGGCTTATCAAGCAGATTCGTTAAGACTCTGCTTCAGAGTAGAAAGGTTGTGACCAGGAAAATTTATGGTAAATTCTGGAAAACAAGATTCTTTCTGTAAGAGCCATAACCTAGGCCCTTCTTTTTACAAGAAGGTGTGGAAATAGGCTTAGCCATAAGCACTTTGAAAGTGCAGGTGGCGGCTCTATCTTTTGTATTTTTTTTATATCTTCAAATCTGTATTTTTGGACACAGGGCTTAGAGCCAATGCCATTGATAGATTTTTCATTTCAATAGCTAGGAAAAGGACAGTGAATTCTAAGACCACTTCTTCTTTCTACTTTGGGATCTATCCATCATTCTTAATGGATTGACTAAGACACCCTTTGAGCCAATTGCTGACTCAACACTTAAATATTTGACGCTAAAAGTTGTATTTATTCTTGCGATTACTTCAGCAAGAAGAATTCATGATTTGCAGGCATTATCTATTAAGGAGCCTTAGTTTCGTGTATTTCCGGATCGTCTTTCGATCAGACCCGATCCGCTTTATTTGCCAAAGATTTCTACAGAGTTTCACAGGTCCCAGGAGATTTATCTTCCTGGACTCAGGCCTGAAGATATTGGGGATCAGCAGGAAATGCAGCTCTTGGATGCTAGGAAGATTGTATTAATGTATTTGAAGAGATCTGCTGGGTGGAGAAAGTCAGATCATTTATTGATAACCTTTTCAGGTAGAAATAGAGGGTTGCAAGCTTCTAAGGCCTCTATTGCTAGGTGGATTAGAGATGCCATACAGGTAGCCTATGATAGTATGGGTAAGCAGTTCCCTGGGTTAGTAAGGGCCCACTCTACTAGGGCAATTGCTGCTTCCTGGGCTAATCAGACAGGAATTTCGCCGGAAGAAATCTGCAGAGCAGCAACATGGGCTTCCCCTCACACGTTTCTGAAGCACTACAGAGTGGATTTGTCTTCAGATACCAAGCAATCTTTTGGTAGAAACATACTTCAGAAGGTTACCCCTCCCTGAGGTAGGACGCATATATAGTTACTCGCTTATAATCGGCTGGGCCGTCCTGGAGGACGTCTTGGGAAAATCCCAATTAGCTTACCGGTAATTGGTTTTTCCGGTAGTCCTCCAGGACGGCGTCCTACTACCAGCCCGAGATAAGTATGATTAGAGGTGAAGTATTTTTTGTTATATGAATGTTTCCTTCGGGACTACTCGGTTGAAACGCTGAGGGTCTGGAGGAAGGGAAGGGGTATTTATGATGTTCAGGTGTGTTTCCTGTAGAAGGGAGGAGGTACTCGGCTGGGCCGTCCTGGAGGACTACCAGAAAACCAATTACCGGTAAGCTAATTGTGATTTTCCAATGTGCCCTACGAGCAGTGGTTCTCCATGGTTCTCTGGTTTTTCTCCAAAACTTCCTAGGAGCAGTCTTTCAGTAAAACAATGCCAGACCACACGTCGTTGCTCATGCTACTGTGAGCAGCCTACATGACCTAAACTTGCTACCAAAGCCTACATCCGGGTTTAGCAGATGTTGTTGATTTGTGTGCCCAAGTGCATGCAGTGTGAAATAACATTCATTAGACAAAGTATGATATCATAAAAAAAAACCTGCTGTGGGTGTCCATAAATTGTATTTTGATATCTAATTCTAAATCTATAGTCTACAAATATTGGAGTGTGTCTGCGAGAATGTTTGCCCAGTCATTCAAAAGAGCATTTGTGAGGTCAGACACTGTTTGATCGAGGCACTGGCTCAAAGCTCCATTCTAGTTCATCCCAAAAGTGTTGTGATAGATTGGAATGGGGGTTATAGGTTTCCCTGCCAAGTTCATCTACTCTCCCAACCATGCCTTTATGGGCCTTGCTTTTTGCACTATGGCCCTGTCATGCTGGATTAGAGAGGGACCTTGTTTAAACTGTCCCATAAAAGTTGAAAGCATGCAGTTGCTCAGAATGACTTGGTATGCTAAGGAATTGCGATACCCTTCTGGATGTAAGGTACCTAGGCAAACATGACCTTCTGCACTTAAATTTAAAGGGAAAGTCCACTTTTGATGGAATTTTTTAAAGTACATTTTTTTGTGTGGCAAAATGATGTGCTCTAGCTGCTCCTGTATAGAGAACACTGCTGCTGGGCATATGTAAGGTTGAGTGAGCTTCGGTCAGCATTGGCCACAGCAGTGGTGTTCTGTCTGTACGGGGCTCACTTTCAGTTTCTAGCTCACTGGGCCTGTAGCAGATGGTCATATACTCAGATACAAGACCAAACCAAAAATGGCCCGCTTCACCTAGAATTATCTGGAGCTCTACCTTGTACTCATAATTAGGGACAAGTTTACTCAATTGATAAATGCTGGCAGCTTGGGTAAGGGGACAGGAAAGTTGCCAAGGGAATCCCAGGAGAGGTGGTTAGGAGCAAACACATCTGATGAGCACATTTCAGGTCACCGGAAAAAAATCCATCATTTTTTTTGGTCAACTGAAATGTTGTGCTCATCAGATGTTTGTTTGGGGTCACATGATCCACTGTATACAGGAAGTAAAGACCTCAAACAAAAAGGCATTTTATGGCTGATTTGTTCAGAAGCTGGTGGTGAAATGTGTACAGCTTCTATGTTTTGTGCAGCCACTAACTTTCTTCCGGACAAGGAGCAGCAGCTGCTGGCAGGCGTCCGCACACATCCCCAGACACACAGCTGGGAGCTTTCCATTCAGTGGCGTTGTTGACTTAGACACAGTTATCTCCATTCGGGCCTTTGCTATCGTGCTTCTTGTGTGCCTGGGCCCTGCAAGATGAAAGCTAGCCCTATTTATCAGTCTTGTGAATATTTGCATGTTGCCTTGCGTGTGCGTTAGATGGGAGGCGAGTCCTTTAGATATGCTCTCCCATTCACCCCCAGGCAGCTGCAGCCCATTAAAAAGGAATATAAGGTAGAAGAGGACAGGTGCTTGGACGAGCAGACATTGGCAGTCATCTGGCTAGACTGGCATTTATTTGTCAATAGGAATCCCATTGTTGTATTCTTGGCTTTGCTGTATAGTAGTGAAGGTAGCACTTTCCAAACCTCATTCATACTGGCGCAGCACATGCCCAGCGGAAACTTGTTACCCTCAATAGGAGCATGGCTGGCTTTGTTTCGCCTCTTTAATGGAGGCGACACCAAACTACATTAGTCTGGAAATAATTGTTAGGATTTTCAGCCTCTGTTATGAAAATTCCAGAGAGACCTGACTGTTAAACATTGGCTGGCAAATATGGTTTCTTTAATAAATGAATGCTATCCTTCACAATTATCTTGGGGAGAGCACATGCTTCTTAACTCAGAGCAGCGCCTGAAAGAAACCAGCATTTAAATGTATCCCTGAGCACATCCTGCCACTGCTTATATTAGTTCACACCTTCTAAATGAGGGATTCCCAACAGGTGGTACTTGAGGTCCTCTCAGGACTTACCTGTGCCCCAACCTGATCTGCTGCCATCTATACTTCACTCAAGCATCATGTGCACCATAAATTTAAAAAACTGCCAAATTTCATTGTGTGATTCATTCACTTTAAGTGGCTGTTTTGTTTGTTTTGATTACAGTTTTAGGTGATTGACAATTCTCATGCACCACCCAGGTGGTACTCTATTTAATCAGAACATGGAAACTAATACTTGGTGAAAAAATGTTGACAACTTGGCGGTGGTACTTATAACCTCTTTTGCCAGATCTGACCCCCAAAAAAAGTATATAAATCTCCTGATGAATCTCCTGAAGTGGACAAAAACTGGAATTGGCGTTTATAGGAAACTAGGTCTGGTGAATATCACAAGTATCAGTAAATATCATGAATATAACTTATAACAATATTTTATTAGTGGTGCGACATAGTTTAGGTGGTCTTTTTGGGATAGTTTTCTTCACTCCACTTGCCTAAATTCCACCTCCCTTCATAAAATTCTGCTACCAATAATATATGCAATATTCTCAGTGTGCCACGCACCCCGCTTCCCCTTTAATTCATACGATCGGGTTACTCCACCAGTAGGTGGCGACGTGCAGGGAGAAGTCTTGAAAACGAGCCCCTTACGGCCTATATATACCCAGGACCTCCCACTCAATCACCAGTTTTTTCTCTCTGCATGAAGCGACAAGACAGAAGAGCCGGGGTAAAACCCGGCATCCCCTTTTGGTCTATTTCTGCCCAGTTCTATTGTTTATTATGCCTAGTTAAATGGAAGCCTCCCAGCCTAGGCTGCGGGCTGGGCAAAGGTAGAAGGCACTTTAGGTGCCTAGGAGCTTATCTCCTCCGCTCGACCCCACTTGTGGGGCAATGCGGCTATCCGGCTGGTGATCCGGATTTGGGATGCCCCTGTCCCGATGTTCCCTTTAGGTCACCTTCTCCCGCTCGGTCCTTCTCCCTTTGCTAAGGGGGGGGGGGGGGTGTAGTGTGCATGGGTGCTTTACTTTTACTGTGAAAGGTCTTGGCAGTTTTCAGTGTTCAGCGTGGCTGGGGCTGCTGGGGCCTGTTTTAGTCAATGCACGTTTGTATTTCCCTCTCTTTCTCGGTTGCGGCTCGCCATTGGACAAGCCGCGTCACTAGGGGGCGGGGCCACACTCTCTGCGGCCTCGCTCTGCGTGTAAAGGGGGCGTGGCCGGGGCGCGCTGTCTCTGGGCCCGCCCTTTGCTTCCCTGGTCTCATTAGAGACCTGTACGCAGCAGCCGGTGGGGGAAGAGCTTCTGTGCGGCTGAAACTTCACAGGTAAACGGCCCCACCATTGCGCACGTGGGGCCGTTCTTATGCTATGTGCTGCTTGTGTAGCGTTTTCTCCCTGGGGCATTTCTACTTATGGGGATATATTGTTTATGTCATCCTTCTGATAGGTTGACTTAATATATCACATAGCTGTGGGATGTGTGCTCCAGTTGCTGCGATAATGCACATTACCATTCTGATTTGTATGTGTATATATATATATTGGTGTTTGTGTGTGTGTGTATATATATATATATATATATATATATATATATATATATATATATAGGCATGTATTCATACCAGTATGTACTTGATGCACCCTTTGGCTTACCTTGATATTGCATGTGTCATGTATATTTATTCAAGATGTTTAAGCTAGCCTTATATTTTTGCCTTATTGGTTATGTATGATTGTGGTGCATTCTGGCTGGGGGACTGTGGTCTCTTTTCCCCCACAGATTCTGGGATTCCCTCACTGCAGGCTCTCCCGGTCTGTTATACCTGGCTAGTCTTAGTCTCTAAATTGGGATTTTCCTAGGTTTAAAAAAAAAATAAAAAATAAAAAAAAACCTCCCACTTCCGGGACTTTGGTTGTTGCGAATACCACAAATTCACCATATGGAGGCTTCCAACGTTACCGGAAATGGCTCCTCGGGGCTATCCAGGTTGTGTGGGGTTGTGGGGTTCTGCTCCCAGTCGATGATGTCATATTATGCGTTCCATGTGCTCAGCAGGACATTGCGCGCCAGTCCGTTGCTCCGGCTTCTGGCTCCACGCAACTTCCATTATCTCCTATCCCCCCCGACCTAGTCCGGACCCCGTGTGACACTGTCAAAAATGGGGATTCGCATTCCGAGGTGCATGCGCGGTTGGCCAACCTCGAGAAAATTATCTCTGCTTCAGTGGCTCAGAAGGCTACGGCTAAGTGGAAGCACCTTGCTCCGGCAGTACCTGCCTCGGAGGGTGAGGTACCTGAATTTTTGGATTATTCCGATTGTCCCTCTGATGAGGAGGGGGAACTCCTTGAGGAGTCGGATGAGCCAGCAGACCAGCTATTGTTTGACACTGCTGGTGATTAGGCTGTGGGGGTGTCCCTTGACACTCCTTCCATTTTGGCTCAAATGTTTGAAGTTTTGGCCTTGGATCCGCCTGCGGTGGTCCCTCTGCCAAAGGTTGAGTTGTTTGATGTACCCCAGCCGCGTTTGGTGTTTCCCAGGCAACGGCACTTTGAGAGGGTTGTCCTTAAAGAATGGGAACAACCCACGCGTCTGGCTGGAACTCCTCCTAATTGGGATAAGTGTTATCCCTTTCCGGAGGACTTGGTGAAGCTTTGGTCAGTGCCCCCCGAAGTCGATACCCCGGTGTTGGGGTTGACTGGGCCGGCTGCATTGCACCTTTCTGGCACCACTACCATTAAGGATGGTGAGGATCGTCGGGTTGATCAATTGGCTCGCCATGGTTTTATCAGTGCCGGGTCGACACTACGGCCAATTTGTGCTTCGGTGCTTCTTCTGCTGGCTGTTAGATCCATTATTAGGGATCTGCTCGCAGATCTTGATCCCGCTTGTGATATGTTTAGCTCTCTCAAGCAGTGTGAGTCGTTTGTTTCTTTTGCCCTGACTGCTCAGGACGATGCTCTTGCGACGAGTAGCAGGACAGTGGCATTGCTGGTGGCTATTCGTCGGTCTATATGGCTGCGCCAGTGGACGGCGGACCTTAACTCTAAAAGGGCGCTTACAGCTCTACCCTTCTTAGGTTTACGCCTTTTTGGCGAGAAATTGTATGCTGTTACCAAGGATGGTAAGTTGCCTCAATTCAAGAAACCTCGTCGTTCCTTCAGGGGTGCAAGTTCCTTTAGTCCCTCCTTTCGAGGAGCCAGAGCGGGCAGAGGGGCTTCCCTTCCCGTTTCCGGGGCTGTAGGTTGGTCCCGGGGAAAAGGTCGTGGCCGTCCCGGTCAGTCCTGGGGCGCCAAGCCCAAACCTACTGCTAAGCCCGCTCAGCAATCAGTGGCTGCCCTCACCCGTGCGGGTGGGGGGACAATTGCGACACTTCTCCCTGGTTTAAGGCCGGGAGTCTCTGGACACGTAGATCTGGGAGGTGGTGTCGCCCGGTTACAAACCGGAGTTCGAGTCTCGCCCTCCTTCACGGTCATCCGGCCGGTGGAAATGGCGGTCATCCGGCCGGTGCCGCACTTAGAGGTGGGCCTCGATTTTTACACCATTCTCTTCGCAGTCCCCTAGAAGGACGGGTCAGCTTGCCCCGTCCTGCATCTGAAGTTTTTCAAACTTCTCAGGTCCCCCCTTGCTCTAGCCAGGGTGGTGTCCTTTCTGGGAATATGGTCGGATTTCGGTCAACACAGGGTGTTGCTCACTCAGTCCAAGGTTTGTCTGATTCAGGAGTTGGTTTGGACCCTTCTTTCCAATCCTCGGCCGTCGGTTCTGGAGCTGAGAGCCTTCCGTCTGGTTCTTGCTCTTTTGTCCCATCATGGCCTGGGCCTTCTGGTTCAGCTACGCTCGGACAGGCAAACAACGGTTGCTTACTTCAATCATCAGGGAGGGACTTCCAGTCTGGGTGCCCTCAGAGTGGGGTCCCTGATCCTGACCTGGGCGAAGGCACATGTTCCTTGTCTCTCGGCAGTCTGCAGTCCGCTCCGGTGGGGGACACCGGAGGGGGTCCTGTTTCCCTTTCGTCTCAATTGCAGGCGCCCGATCTTTGTGTCGCTCTCCCAGGATCCTCTGGCTCTGGCGGCGGAAGCCATATCCCTGAGCTGGGGGGACCCGGGGTTTCTGTACCTGTTTCCTCCGATACCCATGCTAGGCTGGGTGGTACGGAAGCTGGTTCTAGAAAGGGTGTCCGCCATTCTCGTGGCCCCAAGATGGCCAAGACGAGTATGGTGCGCAGACATCGTTTGGCTGGCAGTAAGTCAGCTCATTCTGCCTCTTCGGTCTGATCTGCTCACTCAAGGTCGGCTGTCTTACCCCAGTTTACCAACGCTGGTTTTGATGGCTTGGCCGCTGAGACCTCTATCTTGAAGGAGGAAGGTCTTTCTGACTCGGTTATTAAGACTCTGATCGCTGCCCGAAAGAGGTCTTCTTCTATCACCTACTATAGGACTTGGAAAACCTATATCACTTGGTGTGAGGTTAGATCTTTTCCATGTAGGGTCTTTTCGGTCTCCAGGATTCTGGAGTTTTTACAATCTGGGCTGGACTCTGGTCTTCAGCTGAGTACTTTGAAAGGGCAGGTTTCTGCCTTATCTATCTTTTTTCAGAAGCGTTTTGCGCTTCATCCCTTAGTTAAAACTTTTTTCCAGGGGGTTACGCATGTGCAGCCTCCCAGGAAACCATTACTCCCTGTTTGGGACTTGAATTTGGTTTTTTTCCCGCGCGCCCCTTTGACAGTGCCCGCACCGGCCATTCACAAATGATCAGGTGAGTTTTTGGGGGCTTTTGGGGGGGGGGGGGGGGTCCCTCACTCCCCGATCTCAGATGTCCCGCGGTGAGGGAGGTGATCGGCCCGGGAATCTATAAGATCACCCCTGGGTGTTGGTCCACTTTAAATAACTGGTGATTGAGTGGGAGGTCCCGGGTATATATAGGCCAGAAGGGGCTCGTTTTCAAGACTTCTCCCTGCACGTCGCCACCTGCTGGTGGAGTAACCCGATCGTAAGAATTAAAGGGGAAGCGGGGTGTGTGGCACACTGATAATATTCATTTTTCAGGTGAGTACTCACAAAATGGTATTTTCTCATCCTTTCTATTCTGGGACACCACCATTAACCTCAGCCTTAGGCGGGGATGGCAAAAACTAGCTCCTCCTGGGCTATATAAGACAGGCTGTTACCAGGATCAGTTCTTTTCTTGCAGTCGCAAGCGACTGTGAAGATGTTGTGAGCCCCAAGGATCAGGGCCGGGCTGCTTGCAGGGTAATTGATCTCTGGGCCTTGCATGGTGGCCCTGCTGTGTGCCTCCCACTAAGCCCCTGTTTCCTTCTATCCCCTGGGTCATCCACTCACCCTGGCCACAGTGTGCCATGTGCCTACCCCATGGCTGCTGGGGGGGGGGGGGGGGGGATCTGAGCGAACTAGGTGGCCGGGCTCCAAGGTGTTAGTGTTTTGGGCTGCTATTGCTGGCAGCCATCAGCCATGCTGGTCAGAGCTCATTCAGAGCTCGGATGCAGTGTTCGGGGAGGGGGGGAATTCGGCCTGCACGCCTGTGGACGGGCATTTGCGTGGTCCGCAGTTCTTCTGCTGCATTACCAAATAGTCAATTGGCAACTCCTGCACTGCTTCCCTGTTTGCCTGGGCTGAGGATCGGATCCAGCATGCCTGCCAGCCCACGGTTTTCCCTGGTCAGGTAGGGCTCCCTTTGGGGGCAAAGCCTTTTGACTTGTATTGATTTCTTTCAGAATCTGACATTTTGTTGCAGGGTGGGGTTCTAGAAGCTGTTGAATTCTTGGCTGGTGGGTTGATCTCAGCTGCAGGGAGTTTGTTTTTTCAGTAATGCAGGCACGCCTGACAGGTAGTTGACTGACAGGAGGGTATAGGGACCAGCGCTCTAGCTATATTGCCTTACCGTTAAAGCAGCCATTTTACCATGTCAGAGGCATCCAAGGCACCGGGTTTTTGTATTTTAACGGCTAGTGGTTGTGCCAAGCGCGCCTGAACTCGGGCGAGGGACCCCTGTGTGCTGGATGCACTACTTTCCTGCACCGCTGTACTTAGCAGCATCTCCGCTGGATCTTCCAGTTTCCTGTGCAGCTTCATACTTGGACTCGTCTGAATGGTATACCCCCTCTCGGTTGGAGAGCATGATCAGTGGCCTTCGTCAGCAGAGGCGTCCCTAGTCTCTCTGCCTGCCCAAGCGTAGGCATATACAGACAGAGTCCTCGAAGGATTATAGATCCTACATAGAGGACCTATTTAAGGCTTCAGGATCTATTTCCGGCTGGCCGACGGGGGAGTTGTCATCGGGCAGCGGAGAGGAACCAGAAGCCACGCATGTGCCAGGGAACCCTCCGGATCACCTGACTGATCAGATTGAATAGCTTATTGAGGCAATATTGGAGGTTTTGCACCTCTCTACTCCTCGGCCAAAGCGGCAGATGAAGAAGGGTGAACCCTCCAAGCATCAGAAGGTCAGGCAGTTTATTCTAAGTATGTCACACACCCCGCTTCAAGACATTCATTACATGTGGGGTATACTGACCTGTAGATGGCGATCTTGCAGAGATAACAAAAAAAGGTAAGATCCTCCCGGCCCATAAATACCTGGGACCTCCCACTCATTCCCCAGTCTTTCATCTCTGCAGTGGCGAGCAAGTCAGAAGATGATGTCTCCTTGCAGGTAGCCGGGATGACTCCCGGCCACTTTTTATTCTTCTATTTCTGCCCGGATCCCTTTTCTTAAGTTACTGGCCTCCCGGCCTAGGCTGCTGGTCCAGGCAAAGGTAGTTGGCACCCCTGGTGCTTAGGAGCCGTGAGACCCCATAACAAGGGGTAGGCGGCTATCCGGGTTGGTGATTCCGGTTTGGGATGGCCCGTCCCTTGGCCCTACCCTGGCATGGATTCACCCTCTCCCGGATACCCTTAGAGGGGGGGGGGGGGGGTCCCTTAGGGAGTCATTCGTTATTATTGTGTGTGTGTGTGTTTGGTGCTTAACTGAGTGTGTGTTATTTAGACTGGTGCTGGCAGACCGCGGCACCGGCGTGTGGTAAATGGCACCTGTGGGCGTCCATGAGGCGCTTCTCCTCCTTGGGGCGGGGCCGGGCGCGCCTTTGGCCCGCCCCCCGTGCTGCAGGCGCTGTGTTTTAGGTCCCGGCTTCTGGCCGGGAGATACGGGGGAGGGGCGGGGCCAGGCGCGAACCGCGCCGGCCCGCCCTCCCTCCTCCTCTGCTCTCCTCGTGTCCCCACGGTTCCTCCTGCCTGCGTGCGGTAATCAGGTGGGGCGAAGGTCTGGTGAGTGGCCTGTGGCCATCAGATTTTCTATCATTAACTCCTTATGGACATTGCCAGCATAGTCTGAGTGTGTGTTTTTTTGTGTGTTCCCGGTGGACCATTGATACTATTAAAGGGGGATTCTCCCGGTCCTAAGATCCCTGGTTAAATTTAGTGGCTTAAAATTCCTCCCACTCGGGACTTAAAGGGGCATCCCGGGTTGCATTACTGCGTAATTCCCTCGGAGCATTGTACATATATATATATATATATATATATATATATATATATATATATATATATATATTTATTTATTTATTTTTTTTTTTTTTAAATCACCGTATGGAGGCATCCCCGGATACTGGGCTTGTGCCCCCCTCGGGGCAATCCACGCTGTGTTTGGGGTGTGGGGTATCCCTTTTGGGGGATGATGTATTTCTTTGTGTACCCTGTGCGCAGCGGTCTATTACGCGGCAGACCGGATCTCAGGCGTCCGGTTATGCTCCGCCAGTCTCCTCTCCGTCTCCCCCTCACTTGACACGTACCCCATGTGATGTGGTCATTGGTGGGGAGTCGCAATCTGAGGTGTGTGCCAGATTGGCCAATCTTGAAAAATTGTTTTCCAGTGCCGTTGCTAAAAAGGCCACGGCAAAGAGAAAACATTTGTATACGGCTGCGCAGGCCTTTGATAGGGAGGATTTTGACTCCCTGGATTGGTCTGATTGTTCCCCGCGTGAGGAAGGGGAGTTGTATGAGGAGTCTGACTCCGATGATCAGCAGTTTGTGGGCGCTGATACTGAGCAGGGCCAGGGGG